>JAZFAU010000189.1:830000-2162500 GCA_037178615.1 Dione vanillae
AGATGATAAAGTTAAGTATTTGCCATTTATGCTTTAACAGTTGAAATGGAATCATGAACGTACGTCGTGCCGAGTTGTGGCTCATTAATTATTACTTCGCTATAAATTTACTTTATACATGCCAATTATGAGTTAATAATTGTATTATTTACGTCATATATATCGTTTAGCATATTGAAACTGTTTTGTCTACTAGACTTATTCAATTGCCTCACTCAGCTAATCAAGAAACGGAAAAAGAACACTTTTTCTGTCATTCTGAGTAACTGTTAGAACAATCTCACAAACTGAGTCACTTATAAGTAAATTCAAACAGGAAATAATGATATTATATTACATTATTGCTAGACTTATTATGCGCGTAGTAAATTCCTTTTGGTTTTCATTTTGCATTTACAATAATAAATCTTTCAAGTATAAAATAATTTACGTAGAAAACTTATTGAAGTCCAGTACAAAAATTTGTTTGTATTATATATCGTGTAATTAACGGAATATTATTATGAATGACACTTTTTGCGATAAACAATGGCATAGCTAGTATGTGGCGATTTTAAAAAAAAGATACCAAAGATACCTGACGATAAATGGATTTTACGTAACAAATGGAAATTAAAATGGTTAAAAGTTATACGAATTTTGTTTATAATAAAAAATATTAAATATTTAAATTAATGAACTAGTGTAGGCAAAATAATACTATATTATTTTCTAGTATAGATCGGCCCCCATATTTTTGACATAACGACTATAGAAGTACGGTCCTATAAAAATATACTTATATGTTAGAAAATTAGCTCAAACATAGGTATAATATATCTGATATTATGTCAATAAAATATTAAACATGAGAGGCCGTACGTTTTGACAGGCCGAAATTTTTCTATGACGTCAAGATAAAACGAATATATTGATCTGATCGAGATATGCAATAAAAATTGGCTACTATTATTTTCGTATAGCGATTTACATTGTATATTTATATCTCCCGATGTTAAATGTAATATAAACATATAGTTATAGCTATATAATATATATAAAAAGTAAGCGAATATAAAATTAATAGAATTTTTAAACCTTCAGTGTAATAATAGGCATATGTTTTCTTAATTGGTGGAGATTATATCATCGTACGTCAATGTTATATTAAAAATATATACTCAGACAATTTTAAAGTTTAAAATACACATATCTAATTATTAAATATGGCTTAGTTCGCGTGTTTAAAACAGCTAAGAATGTGTGACATGTGAGTGACAAAGTGACCCATAAAACTACCTATAAAATGGATAATCCAAAAGAAAATGTGTTTTTTTCATTCAAATTCTACTAATTCTGAATTCTGACATTATAGCTTCTCATCTAACCAAGTAAATTTTTTAGCACTTCAGTTTAATATAAGTAGGTATATACATAAAAAAAGTATATTTCTATACAGTAAAACACCCCATTCATCATAATGAAGTTATTACGTATTGTTACGCGATAAATATTAATGTTATTCAAAATTAAGAGCCACAGCCAACATAATATGCAATTTGAAATGTTAAGCTGTGCCATGAAGTCAGTTATGGCAATTACTATAACTTTAGTACTGTTTAATAGCTTTGATTCTTTCCGACTTAAGGAAAATCCTTCAAAGACGTTTTGCTATTCATCATACTTCTAATATGTATAGCAAATACATAAAAAATATAAGAATTGGATTAACTAAATCAATTTTACTAACCTTTATTTCAAATTCAAGGTTTTACCAAAATACTAATAGCACAAGGTTAGATGTTTCAGCTATAAATCTTAATTGAATGGAAAATTATTTTGTCATCAATATAAACAAGTCTGCGGAAATTAGGGATAACAAGGTCGCGCTAACATACGAGAGAGAAAGTATTTATTTTTCTGAATATTTCCATCTCATCGTCAGCGATTATAAGTTTGTTTACTTTCCATATTTTATCTTGAGGTCAAGCCTGTATCTTTGGTTCCCTCATTTAAAGTGACATCTAAATAACCAATATTATTAAATTGTATCTGCAGTTCGTCATGGCACAGAGACGCAGCGTCTGCCTGTAAACGAAAACGGTTTGTGGGTTCGATTCCCGCACGAGAAGGATGGATTAGGTATATAATGGCAATTTTCTTCACTTTGAAAACTTAGCAAAGTGCGGCGTTGAGTTCCGCCATTCAACACACAATGCCTCGAAAGGGTAAAAGCGGGAACAGACAAGCGTTTCCTGCGGTTCCCTCTCTTATCAAATACAAACGGGGCAATGCGTGAAACTAATTTAATTTTATTTACATCTGCAGTTAGCTGTTGTATTAAAGATTTATGAATTGCTATGATTAAATTTATAAGCGATCGATTCACAATAGTGACTAATAACGACGTATACATTTTTCATTGAAACGTTTTGCAACAATCTATTAACCTTATTTCATTGATTTAAGATCATCGCGTGGCATTAAGCATTCAAATATAAAAATAACAACCTGGTAAAAGTCGTAATGCGAGCTCGTATTAGAAAACGTATTTAAATGCCAAACCAACATCGTTAATTTGTAGTGCTATTTCAATTTTATTGCTTTGAACATTGAGCTTTAATTTTTTAATTTAATGTAGGTAATTACATTTGAAGCGAAGTTAAACATTTCTGTGTGGTCTTGTTATTTTGATTCAAACAGATTCTTGGTAATATTTTGTAAACAAGCAAATTTATAACTCTAATAGCTTCGTTCCTTACTTTCCGCACTCACATCGCTTTACTAACGAAGTAACTTAACTTAACACCGCTTTTTGCACTTAAATGAGAGAAATAAAAAATATCCTAAGTACAAACTTTCCATGTGTGATATTCGAGCGCATATCCGGTTGAAACAGTCATGCTAGGATTGTTCTTCTATAGACGTGTAGGCAATCAATCAAATTCAATAATGATTGATTTAAAAACATATAACATTTATTTAACCTAATTCTTACCAATCAATAGAATACGTTTGTCGCGATGAATAATGCAAATATGCAAAAATTGAATGTAATTCTGTAGTCTGTACACGTGACGTGGGTGAAATATCAGCGATTCGAGGTACCATCGTGTTACGAATGACAAATATGACAATATAAAACCCTCGATTATACTTAAGATTAGGTAATACTTTGCGCGTCTCTTAAGTTGAAAACTTCATTTTTAGAAGTTAAATCAGAATAAAGCTACTGTATAAACGTAAAAAGTTTAAGTCAAAAAGCACGCGTACAGTATTTGAGACTATCCAATCCAATCATAGCTAAGATTTCGAAGGTATCCAATCCAATCAAATATAGTGGATAATAATTATGTTGTACCTAACATAATTATTATCCACTAGATTGAATGATGTTGACGATACTTCTTTCATTAAATAAATCAAGAAAATCATAAGCAAAGTCTAAAATCAGCCTTATTTTTAAGGTCATATTTAATTAAAGATTGCATTTCATAAAATACATTCTGATGAATGGCCTAAGTTATCGATTTTACATTTTAAATGTATGAATAGCACTTTTATGCAGCAAAATACCTTGCGGTAATTTTTCAATTTGAAATCATTGCAAGTGCAAAACACACGACCTTCTATCGTCCTGTTACAATGTAATGTTGCAAAACAAAAAGTGTGAGTTAAATTTAAACTAAGAATTTTAATATATTATTTCAAGCGATTGAAACTAAAAAAGGTCTTAACGTACAGATTTCTTATAAAAATTTGAGGCAAAGAACGTTTTGACGTTGACAAATATGAAATAAGTGATTACCAATAGCAGTTATTTTATTTCCATTTTAATTGTACAAGGTGTGGGGTTGATAGGCTTAATAAGTTCTTTGATTTTCGCGATTTTTATATATTTTAAATAAAACAATTTAAACGGATTTATCGCGTATATTAACATTTTTTATGAATCAGTCTACCCGTGACCACGGACTACTGCAAAGTGTTCGAAACGTCGGGTTTCATAAAAAATGTTAATATACCCGATAAATCCGTTTAAATTGTTTTATTTAAGTTGATAGGCTTGTTCAAAATGTTGTTTTTTTGTTTCATTCTTCTTGTTTTTATAAAAAATAATAGTATATGATCAAAGAAAATCTTTAATTTCGTTTATTATAACTTTAATATTTTTATAATAATCTAAATCTATATAAGTTTGGCTGAACGCGTTTATCACATGTATTGCTAGCTGGAATTAAAAAATCTTTTCGTAATAAGTTAATAGAGAATGAGAAAGGGATGTATATTATATCATTTTTCGATTTACCCATTGACTTTCAAACATTGTACCTTCCATTGTACCTTCATACATTGTACCTTCTTAATCCTGTGGATTAAAAAAAATTTCTTCATAATACTGAAACACTAACCAAATTATATATTTTTTATGTTAATCTTTTGATAAATTTTATCTAAATGATAATGTAAGAAAAAAGAAGCCCTATCTCTTATTTTAGATTAAATAAACTATATATAAATATACTTTTGAAAGAAATAAGATATTATATCTGACAGAAATTGATGTATGATAGCAGGAAATAATCACTTCAAACGTCTTTTTACCCAGATGTCCATTTCAATCTTGGCACTGCTATGTTATTATAGTAAATTCTACAAATATAAATACATTTTTGTAATTAATGTTTACTTATTTAATTATATGAATTTTCTTACATTACTATATATATATATATATATATATATATATATATATATATATATATATATATATATATATATATATATATATAATATATATATATATATATATATATATATATATATATATATATATATATATATATATATATATATATATATATATATATATATATATATATATATATATATATATATATATATATATACGAGGTGTGTTCAAAAAGTATCGCGAATTTTGTGTTTTTTCAAAAATTATTTATTTATTCATGAATATCTATTTTGTCCCCTTCAAACTAATCCCCATGAGATATTATACACTTGTGCCAACGGTTTTTCCAATCTTCGAAGCACTTCAAAAAATCATTTTTTTTTATCTTGTTCAGCTCCTCCTTCGATGCCGTCTTTATCTCGTCAAGTGTAGCATAACGTCGTCCTTTCATGGGCCTCTTCAGTTTAGGGAACAAGAAAAAGTCACAGGGGGCCAAATCTGGGGAATACGGTGGCTGCGGCATCATTAGTGTGTTGTTTTTGGCCAAAAAGTCGCGCACAAGCAACGATGTGTGAGCAGGGGCGTTATCGTGGTGCAAAAGCCAATTTTTGTTCTTCCACAAAACCGGGCGTTTCTGGCGGATTGCTTCGCGCAAATTGCGCATAACTTGCAGGTAATAAACCTTATTGACCGTTCTACCCTGTGGCAAGAACTCATGATGCACCACGCCCCTGCAATCGAAGAAAACTGTCAGCAAAACTTTCACATTCGACCGAACTTGGCGCGCTTTTTTCGGTCTTGGTTCGTGCGGCAGCTTCCATTGAGATGATTGAGCTTTGGTTTCCACATCATAACCATAAACCCACGATTCGTCACCAGTTATGACCCTCTGGAGCAAATTTGGGTCGTCGCGGACAGAGTCCAACATCTCATTAGCAATGTTCATGCGATGCTGTTTTTGGTCGCAATTGAGCAATTTTGGTACGAATTTCGCGGCGACCCGTCTCATGCCCAAATCATTGATAAAAATCGAATGGCACGAGCCAATCGATATGTTTAGGTCCTCAGCAACTTCTCTAATGGTGATTCGACGATTGGCCAATACCATTTTCTCCACTTCATTAATTTTTTCGTCTGTTGTTGAAGTGCTCGGGCGTCCGGCACGCTCTTCGTCGTTCACATCTTCTCGGCCTTCTGAGAACATTTTGTACCACCGATAAACGTTGCTTCGGTCCAAGGTAGCTTCTCCGTATGCCACAGTCAACATTCGGAATGCAACCGCGCACTTAATTTCGTTTTTCACACAAAATTTGATACACGTTCTTTGATCCATTTTTTTGAATGGGTAAAAATCGAAGACGATCCAAAACACATGCAAGCAAAGCAGCTGTCAACAATTAAGTGAACATTCAAAATGGCCGAGGTTGTCGGCATAAGTGAGAGACATGAGTACCAACATAACGCCACAAAAAAATTGAAATTCGAATATACGTAACCCGCGAAAATTCAAAATTCGCGATACTTTTTGAACACACCTCATATATTGTTTTAGGTCCAGTAGAATAAAGAATCAAAAATTTATTTCAATTGTGAACTCTACCGGTTTACGTAATTGGCATTTGGCCAAGTTAAATTGACATTACCGTTAATTTTGGCTCAGTGACAGATTTTATACCTATCAGGACATAAATTATAGAATTAATAGGTGTATATTATTAAATTTGAATGAAAATCAAATAAAAATTGGTAGAAAATAATATCTATATATTGAAGTAAAGAAATATATTTAATATTTATAAACGCGCTTCATTTAAATAAAATCAAGGTTTATATTATTTACCGATTGTAAAGTATAAGAAAACAGTGTGACATTGTATTTTACCTAAACTATTTATTTATATAGAAAACATGTAATACTTGTTTTTGTTTGTGACCGTGTCTCCGTGGTCATACGAAAATAGCTAACTGTTCTAATCTAACTTTCAAAGGTAGGTTTCGTTGCAATTAAAATAGTGTAATTTAGTATATAATCGCAATATTTATATATAAAAAATTTTTATATCAAATTTTGATCCACATAAACATAAAACAGAATTAAGACTATAGGTATATACATAGACTATTTATACATAATTTTAATATGCTTCTTTTTATGACATTTATTTCAATTGTATAATTATTGCATTAATATCGAGTCATAATTTGACATTGTCTATTGGCATTGCATGATAACAGCGTTATACCTATACCTATGTACCGTTATCTTGTAATAAATAAATAGTCATATTATGACTTTTACTTATAAAGATATTATCAATACTCTGAAAGTTCAGAAGTGTATATGGTCATCGTGGCCCAGAGGCACAGCGTCTGCCTGTAAACAATTTGTGGGTTCGATTCCTACTTGAGGAGTATAAGTTATTGTAATTTTCTTCGCACTGGCAACAAGGCAAAGTGCGGCGTTGAGTACTATTACTCAACACGCAAACCCCCGAAAGGCTTAGAGCGGAGAACGGAGTGTCTTAACCCTAGGTTCCTTCTACCTACGGTTCTCTCTACTTACTCTATTATATGCGTCATACAATCGTGCACTTAAAAATAAAGTAAGAAATATTTGTGAAATTTTTATTTAGATTTTTATTGATTACAACAATTTGTTGTAACGCAAGGAATAAAAGAATTAAAATATAAAACATATTTCGTCTGAAAGTAAACCACATCTGAGTCATATACTCGTATACTATATTTATCTATATTTTCTTTATTTTATCTAGATATTAAAAAAAAAATTGGCTGTTGATCAATTTACATATAAAATTTCAATATGGCCCATTTCAAACGTCTATACCAAATTGCACGTTCATAAAATGTCTTTGTAGATTCTTCCTTAAAAAAACATGTGTGTTGCTTTTTTCCTCTGTTTCTTTTATGCCATGGTAGTTATATCCCTATAACGTCATGATTTATTAGAAAGGGAATACTCATTTATATTTATAAAGGTATTCTACGCTGGGTACATATCAATATCAGTTATTTTGAATCCGACTATTGAATGTAAATTATCAATCCGTAACAAACTTAGCATGGTCCAGTGGTTATATTGCGTAACTTAAAAGGACGCGATTCTAATCACGGTTAGAAAATGAATATTTATTGAATTTGTTGCTGCCCGCCAGCGGACTGAAATAGAAATGTTTTTATTGTTCTTTATACAATAAAACTAAATTTAAACGCTGGAATTGTATATATAATATTATATGTTTCGTATACTAAGTATATGTATATATATATATATATATATATATATATATATATATATATATATATATATATATATATATATATATATATATATATATATATATATATATATATATATATATATATATATATATATATATATATATATAATATTATTATATTATATTATGCTTAGTATACGAAACATATAGTATTATATATACAATTCGAGCGTATATATGACCCTCGTGACATAATTGGAGCGGATCTGATAGAAGATGGTGATTATTATAGGTTCCAATGACACTCTCCAGTACAGTCTTTTTCCTTTTTTCAACACGCGATGTCTGCAAATGGATGGAAAAATACTAAGTATTCATTTATTTCTAGGGTCTGTTTTACATATTACTAGGAAAATGGCCAAGAATAATAAATAAGAAATGCGATAACAATGGCTACGAATCACATATTTCTGCCAAATATACTACGGCATTATAATATTTACTTTATTATGTCGTAGACCTTTGATTTTACATGCCGCTAATATTCATAATGCCAACGACAACTCAAAATGACCCATGCATGGTGATGTTTCTTTATTTTTAATAGTTTAGTTGGCCTATTATGGCCCTATATACTACATAAACTATATAACGATTTGTATATATATATGTAAGATAAAAATCTTTGCCTGTATATATTTTAAATTTTAATTTAAATAATACATTTTTAAAAAGAAAAACTAAAGAAAAAGACGATACTTAGCAAAGTAACTGATGAGCAAATTCAGCCATTATAAACTGGAACTGGAACATAGTATACCGAGTAACGTAAAATACGTAAAATTGCACTATTTGATGTGATATTAATAAAGAGTTTCAAAGTGAAATGTTTATATATTCTATTAAGAACATGAAAAAATATGGCTTAATGCTATTGCTTTAAACTGGCAATTTAACAAAATTCATTTACTTTTACCATTATGTCTAGAGAGCTGCCTAATAATACAAAGATAACGTAACTTAAAGCCTTAAAACAATGATAATATCTAAATCGTTATATTTATATTTTCATTTAAATTCATAACCGATAAATATAACTAAAAAATAGAAAAATTACATTGTTTATTATACTTTTCGAATATCTTTTGCATAAATTACTACAATAATTTGTTTAAAATATAACAAAACTGCAGTGCTAGTAAGCACTATGTACTTATTTCTTACAATCATCACTTTGCCGTACGTTGTAAATGCTGTTTGATCTAAACCGTACGGGCCGTGAACGTTTACGTTCACATTTGTTTATCCTATAGCGTTTCTCTGATCTTTAATATCGTAGTTATGTATGGTTTGGATTACTTCTAAACGACGTAACAACTTTTGTACTGTTTACAATTTTGTTACTTATTCATTTTATATTGCAATAACTTTTAAAAATAATGCATGATATATTACAAAGTTAGGAATCTCTTTTAAAAAGAGGGTAGTCTTTGATTATAAAGAGTATAAAAGCGAAGAAACTATGAATCGGTGCTGTTGCATGCAGATTAGGGTCTGTATTGGAAGTAACTACTATGCAATACTTTTCTTAAGTGATTTATGTCATTTAATGCATTTACAAAAAAAATCTGTCCGAATACCCTCAAAACATGTCGTCTGTGTGCGATGTTATTATTAAAAGTAAACCGCCACTAGCCATTTCTGGTTTCTAACAATAGTATATAATAAATATGACCAATTGTAATGTCTTTTTTTATTTCAAACATGTTGAAATAGATTTTAAACTATAAATAAGCAAAAATGCATATATCATGCTTATGACACCTTTTTGTTTTTGTTTAAACAACTTGCTAACAACCAGCTAATTTTTATATAAAGAAATGAGCACAGCCATCTTTTCTAACATTGAATAATGTAACCTATATTACTCATTTAATAAATATATTGTATATAAAGAATTTATTATTATTTATTATTATATACAGCATCGTCAATACCCAAGAGAGGCAAATAAAACAACGTGATCTGCTTACAAAATATTATCACCGATAAATTCCACCCAGTTTGATTGTTTGTAAAATACCAGCTAAGTAATACATTCGCGTTTGCGACCTTGATCGAATGCATTTGCATAGCCGACTCTTGACGTTAATACTTAATAACAGAAGCGACTAAACGCGCACTCCTTCTAGCTTATCTATTCAAATTTTGCTCCAAATTGATATACTAATGGTGTTGCATTGCAATATGCACTTATATATTATCGAAAATATATATGTCCTTCTGTTTGATATTCCATAAACACATATAATGATAGTATGTTGATACTATGTTTATCGGAGTGCAGTTAATAATGTTCAATTTTGTTGGTTGTTTGGAATTTGGTTTATGTTTTTCTGAACGTATAAAGCGCAGAGTTGGGTTACGTAAACGGGGAAAGTAAGTAAAAATTGTAAAAATAATTTTTACTAAATTGAAAAAAAAATTACATATTAATGTTACTTTTTTAGTTTTTTAATTTAGTAGTTCTTATTTATTATATTTATTTCTGCCGTTAAAATGCGGGATTTTCTTACAATAAGAAAACTTTCACCTGTGTAAACTTTTCCTAGTACTTCATTAAAAAGTTCATAGATATATTGCTAGATTTTACGCACAAAAAAGGATTTATTATAAAAAGTGAAATAGTATGGTTGCCTTTCATTCTACTTTATCTAGCAAAGGAGCGTTGTTTTCGTGTTATGTGAGATCATGAATACATAGTATGATCTGTTATCTGCAGTTTGCTCTTGATGTAATATGAGGATGTCGCAGCTCAGGTCATTGTGCTTGAAATGTATATTAAAAAAAAATTTGTTCAGTATAAATTATAATAGAAGTTTTAAATTTTAAAAATATATATGGTATATAATAATTATGATTACGATAATAATATGTTTATTTATTTTGAAATACAGTATAAAATATAGATTTTACAGTGTTAAATTCTATCACCCGCTATGCGTTTTATTTATTTAGGTAGAAACTGGCGAAGAAGTAAACTACAATAATTTAGGTTTCCTTTATTATGAAAATAAATATGACCTCTAAAGCAATTCATGTAACTGCTGCAGCCTTTTAAGGCTTAATTTGAGATCATTTCTAAATGTTAAGCATATATTCTTGCTTACATATTTGACTACCCACATTTGTAATTACATAGAGAGAGAGCCACGAGGAACGAGAATATGCCGTTATTGAGTTAAGTTAGTTCTTTGTTGTTATACAAAGCATTTTAGTGAGAAATGGTGGAATTAAACAGTCTTTTTATTTTACAAACTGTCAGAGTCTTTTATTACAATGCAAGAAACTAGTATGGAAACGTGCTACCTCTTTTCTCTCGTAAAGAAAGTAGAGGTAGATATCGCAATACATAATACCCGGTAGAAATGTGTCAGGATAGTCATTCTTGACCTTTAATTATCTGGGTTAAACTACTTAACAAAACCTAGAAAAATCTATTTTAAAATTTGTATATGAAATAAATCAAAAAATTATACAAATTGTAAAAAATAGTAACTTTCTGTGTGTATCAATACCTCTGTGACCTTTGATTTATTTCAACTAATGATTTATATAATAGTTATAATTTAGTAGTAAATTAAAAGGCCTTCTATTATTATTAAACCATTAAAAATAAATAAGCGTTGACGTAAAGAGAACCCATTAGTTTGATGCCGATAAGGAAAAGCTTCTACATGCTACTGTTAACTTGCTAGCTTTCTCTGGATATTTTCATAAGAAGTAGTAGACAGTTGTATACATTAAGGAACCTAGAAATGTTAGTTGGTAATATAATTGCTCATTTATATCTGGAATTAAAACAAAGAGTATTTTTCTTAAAATGCAATGTGAGATATACATATATCGTGATATAAATAATGTAGTAATAATAAATTAATAATTTTTATATGGAAACTCGATACCTAGTACCTGAAAATAAGGAATGCAATATGTTGATAATATGTTACATACAATATAATCTGTATATCTTTTATTTAAGACTACAAACTGAAGCTATGTGAAAACAAAATCATATATATTTCTCTATAACAACATCAAATGTTTCAACATATAAGTATATATAAATCCAATACAAAGAATGTTAAACGCATTATCCTCATTTCGTCACAGTAGAGTAATAATAAAATATCAACGGACGTGGTAATAATCTCTGGGAGCTATTTTCGTTCTTCTATATTTAGATCATCGTGTAAATATAACCAGTCGAGTGTTCGACCAGTTATCACACTGACTGTACTCAGAACTATTTTAAGACATAGTTTAATATGTTTTGTTTACTTTATGTTAATTTTAAGAATGACTTTCTTTAAGCAAGTTAGCGTAAATCTATGATTTATGGTATGAATAATTCCACCGAATGATTTTTAACCTAAGAAATATGTTAATAATAATGTCGTGTCAGTCTTTTTATTATAAATATGTAAATCTTTTAGGAGAGAGACAAATTTAAAGTTAAGATATTTATAACGTTACAACCTTTACCTACGACTTCGCTCGCACGTTCAAACGGAAATAACATAGGGCTGTGCATGACACATGGTATTGTATTGTGATTGCCTAA
The DNA here is from genome assembly GCA_037178615.1 of Dione vanillae. Classification (NCBI taxonomy): domain Eukaryota; kingdom Metazoa; phylum Arthropoda; class Insecta; order Lepidoptera; family Nymphalidae; genus Dione; species Dione vanillae. Next base: position 842,539 of record JAZFAU010000189.1, read on the forward strand.
GGTGATCCTGACCGCAAACACAATAAGGTAAATTGAAGCTTTTAACGTATGATACAGTCCATATAATTCCTCAATAAATGGATTATGCAACATGAAAATGTTTTATTTATTCGAATTATTAGTTCCTGAGATTAGGACTTTAAACCAAACTCACACATATCATTAGTGTAACAGTATAAGTAATAAAGATTTGCACGTTGTTGATATTTCCTTTTATATAGACTCGTAAAGTCATTTCTTATTAAAATAATGCAGAAATGCATTCAAACGAAATCTTTACGCAAAGAATAAAATAGGTCCATATTTTATTTGCGATATTAATTTTGTTATTCTAATTTTATTACATTTTTTATTATATAAAAAACAAGAAATACCCAAATAGTGACTGACCGACCGATATAGAAAACTTGATTTGTTACCATTGTGATATCAGATATGTATAGGTACTAATTTATTATTGATATTATTGAACTATCAGCTTTTATATTATATATATGTAAAACAACACGTGTAGACTGTTCTAGCAGAAATAATCGTTACGAATATTAAATATTACGTAAATGATTAAACCTAGATCAAAAAAAGTTCCACGTTTTGACCAAATACAAGCACTAAAATCCAAATCTAGAAGATTCATTTTTTTTATAGTTTCACGCTTTAGCCCGCACAAGGCAGGGTAGACAGAGAAAACCGCAGGAACCATGGGAACCTAGCGTTAAGACTCTCCGTTCCCTATTTTCCACCTTTTTCGAGACATTGCGTGTCGAACTCAACGTACCTTTGCAAGTAGGCAAAGATTAGTTTGTAATTAATACATTTTTGGCATGACTATATACAGTCTATAGAAGTGACGCTGATGTTATTGTGGCTGATCTATTTAGGGACACAATATCTCGACCTCACTTGAACATATGGCAGATCGTTTGAACTGTAACAAATGTACGTTAATGACGTTTTCGTGCGTTGTATTCGACAATCTATCTTGACGCTCAAGAGGTATATAAATTGGCAATCGTGTTATGTACCGGTACAATAAGTGACCTTGGTTTTGTGCGAATTGAAGTTAGTTTAAGAATTGCAAACGCTGGAAGATAGATGTGGCTTATTTAGATCGTGCATCAAGTGCGTGTTTAGACATTAGTTACATTATAATGTCACGGATGGCAAAATCTCTTGGGATTTACTTTGAAAATTATGTTCAAAGTGACAAAAACACAATTCAAAGACGTATATTAAAGTTATCTAATTTTAGTTTCGGCAACGTTTGCTATGTTTAAATAATTAACAAGCTTCGAAATATATTGAAATAAAAAATAAATAACTATAACATTATAAAAACTTGTACAAATATCTGCTAAATATTCCAAAAAGGCCAATTAACATTTATTAATTAAGTAAATAAAAAAAGATGGCGACATTATCTTGACTTCTATTTTTGTTGGACGTCACTTTGTTATAAGATTGATCTGTTAATGTACCACAACTTATAATGACGATTTAAATAAAAATAATGAAATATTTAAACACTGTTGAAGGAGACTATATGATTCACGATCTACTAAATATTATATAGTATGTAATTTTACTGTGTACTATTCACGAAATGATTAATGCATAGCCGATATTTTCTTAGAAATATTTAATCAAATCAATTTAAATTATTTATCATTTAAATAATTTTCTGAGCTTATCATAGAAATGGGAAGCTTGAATATTGTCACTCTTACTTTTGGTCTTAGTTACAGGAAAACTAAAAATTATGTACGATGGAGTACAACGCCGTGTTATGCTTTATAAAAGCGAAAAAATAAAATTACCAACACGAATTCACTGCGCTATAGGGAACTGTGTAATAGGGATATCTTAAGCATTAATATCTTTAAAAAAATAAATAAATAACCATGCATAGTCACGCATAGTGTTTAGACTCAGGTTGCCGCTTCTCACTCATTTCCGTGACATTATCTCTCGACTTGTGGAACTCAATGCCGCGCCTACATTGTTACCAGAGAAAAAAAATGAGAAATACTTTACTATCCCTAATGAGAATCGAGCCCACAACCGTCGCGTATACAGTCAGACATTGTACTACTGCGTCACGACGGCCTCGTGATATAATAACAACATATAATTATAGTAATAGTTATTTTTAAAATAAACTTTAATGTCTCTTTCAGCTTACTGTAAAATAAACATAAGTAATAATAATTTTATACTAGCTTCTGTAACAAATGTTAAAAATCACCCAATAAAATATGAGAATAAAATTCAAAATACAGTTGTGACTAATTTTTCTTGCAATTAGCGAGGTGAGCACTTTGTGAAGTCAAGCAATATATTTTTAGTACGTTTTATGTTTGAACGAACATAAATTTCAAAGGAAAAAACATTTTTTTGTTATAAAAGTTAATTCAATGAACCAATCCGACTTTACGATCAACGAGGTCAATATTCTAATATAATAAAAATTATTTACCCTCAAAAAAGTTAAGATTTTCCTCCATTTAGTATAATGTTTTACACATTTAATTCGAATTCCAATTCCAAGTCTAATTTAATTATAAGCTATTGATGTTATTTTTAAATAAAATTTAAATTAAAATTATTTTTCATATTTTTAATTGATCAATCAACTCGTGAGTCCTAAAAGAGTTATAATTCAAAGATATATTTATAATTTAGATAATGAAAAGTTATTGATATATCTCCAAATATAACATACATACTCATATTTACATTTAAGGTTATCGTAGCGCAGTAACTAACTAGCTAACTGTAAACGCCATTGTTATAAGTTCAATTTACATTTAAAGTTTTGACGTTTTCTGTTGCTTTCTAGCTTCACGCTTTATCCCGCGCATAGCAGGGTAGGCAGAGGCAACTGCAGGAACCACAGGAACCTAGTGTAAAGACACTCCGTTGCTTTGTCCTTGCTTTCTCCGTCCCCGCTGTCACTGCTTTCTCCGCCTTATCCGCTTATCCTCTACGTACTCTGATATATGCGGGATAGAGCGTGAAGCCGAAATAAAATTTATTTAAATATGTTAAATAATTTATTCGGATGATGTAAGATAAAACGTTTTTATTTAATTTTGAATTACTGTTATGAACACGTGGATATGTGGGGTGTATTAATTATCATATTTATTTTGTATATTTGTAAAAAATAAAATTTATAAAATAAATAAATACCTATTAAAGATATTAAAGAAGACATAATATTGTAATGTATATACCTATTCATAACATATTAACAAATAATAATAAATCGATGCTATAAATATCGACAGGAATCTGCAAAAGCTTTAAATAAAATTAAGCTGGTTTTGATATCCATTTAGAACTTATTACGTATAATATATGCAAATAGTTAGTTAATACTATTATATAATAAAATAATGTTTTTGTCTATTATTGGTACCTTTATTTTAATAAAAATATGTAGGTATACCTAACATTTTTTAATACCCAAAAACATGTGCTTAAAGACATCAACATTATAGGTAGAGTTTTTCATATGAATTGAGAATAATTTAAAATTATAAAATACATTTCAATCTACGTGAATTTCTAAATATATTAACCTATGATATAACAGTGGTATTATAATTACCTAAATTTCCCTTCTGATTTATGCCCTTTCGATGCGGAGATTGTTTTATAATGTTACCTTATCATTATCAGAGCAATGGCCGTTCTTTTGGAACCGGTTCTACCGAAATCTTGTTTTGATATGCCCTCTAGCTCAGCGTATTTCAAGCGTTGAAAATTGTTATATATTTAATATGAGTGCTTTTTTTTTTTCAAAAAATTCTGTCTAATTAAAATATAGTGCTTCATTTAGTTGTTCCAATAAAATTATCTTATAATTGTTAATGACAGTTTTGAAGAAATTGACGCTTAATGTCAATAGTGTAATTACAATGATGAAATGATCTTGGTACTTTTCGTAAGAAATTTATATAAATAAAAACAATACATACTACTTACAAAGTATAACGAAGCAATTGGAATGCAGATTGATTCTTACTTATATTTAAAACTTAATGTTATAAAAATGTATGTATATACATACATACATACATACATACATATGTCTTTTTATAACATCAAGTTTTAAACATAATAATATGTATGTGTGCGTATATATATATATATATATATATATATATATATATATATATATATATATATATATATATATATATATATATATATATATATATATATATATATATATATATATATATATATATATATATATATATAACTTAAACATAGATTACTCATTTAATGGCACCAGACACTCGTAAATAAAAAATGTTATTATTTTTAATTTTATGTGTAAAATAATATATACGTCGATTTAACATATTCGTAACCTTTATTGTTTTCTACAGCTATTTTCCTTATGAGTTTCAAATACATTAAAAGTTATTATTATTTTTAAATCAAGACAGGATATCGACATTTCTAAAAAAGTTCCACCAAAAAGAACGAACGTTTATTAAAACTTTTTGGTTGATATTTTTATCTACATTGTTTTTATTACTATTTTTCATGTATTTTAAAAAATCTCATGGTATTACTTCTTATTATGTATAAAGGGAATTTGTAATAAAGGTCATACACACATTTATATTCATATTTTTATATACACTTGTTATTACAATACTGTACTGATTAAGCCATTTTCTTATCTTCCAAAGCTATAAATAGACGCGGAAAGATTAGTTCTATGGAACAATAAAAATAACATTATTCAAATAATTACTTATATATTTTGTTGATAACGTTTTAAGTTTTTTTCAAGGAGTGTTAGTATATAATGTAGTGTATATTTTAAAATTGTCATTTTAAATAAATAATATGGTATTTTTTATAGTAATTTATGTATTAAATAAGATGTTTTTAAAGTAAAAATGTTGTACTACATTTTATATATTATTTATTTTATATTTTTATTGTTTTAAAGTATTTTATACGTGTTTACAAAAAATATTATTGTTATATTTAATAAGAATAAAAATAATATTTTATGTAAAATTTAATTAAAATTCACTATAAAACAATTATAATAAATTACGAATCTCTAGTAGATTTTTTATAATCAAGATTTTTAAATAAAGTCCGAGTGGCATATCTTGAAATTATGTTATAGTGCCATCTATTGATGATTTTAGGAAACAGTTAAAAATGAAAACGAGTAAGCTTGACTACTCGTCGCTAGATGGCTCTGATATAAATATGTACTATAATGTCTTTATGTTTATATTGTTAACAAGAGGTGCCCTTATTTTACAATATAAGTTAAAAAATTAAAATGCATTGTAACATCGAAGGCTGTTACTTTTTTGTCACGGCTTACAACCGGAAATTTAAATGTATTAAATAGGAAATAATCACGCCTGACGTCTGGTTGAAATCGTTTAGATTTAGTCGATATAAGGTGTCATTCAAATGTACTGAAACATAAGCGGAGGGTTTTTAATGTTTTATATGTTAGATGCATCGTGGTCTAAGTTAAAGAAAATAATCATAATTTCATACCCTAATTAAATACTATATATTGTTTATTAAAATGAGAGACCTAAAAAGACTTTTTATTATACATATCTTTTGAACAGCTGATTACAAAATATCTAGTGGATATCAGACGTTGATCCGAACATAGGTCTTTGTAAGATAATTCTGAGTCGTTAACATTCTTTTAAATATACTCTCTTTATCATGTGATTCATCTTCCTATGTGTTTTGAATAAAAAATAGAGCATAGTATGAGTATATTTTATATAAATGTAAAAAATTATTATTAATTTATTTCGCTAATTTATTATATTTAACTTCATAATGTGGTAATTAGTTTGTAATCGACTAGCTTAATGCATGTGAAATTTGAAGATTAACTATTTACGACAACAACTACTATATTTTTATACTATTACTACGATTGAATATAATATTTTTAGATATAAAAGTAAATAAATGTAATTTCTTATCGTTTTGAATATGACTACTATGAAATAACAAAAGTTGGAGTTGGAAGTTTGTTGGTTGGATTGGATTGTTCTTCTTTTACGGAACTAATATATTTATATTTCAATACAACTACGTAAATTTTATTTTTACGACGGGGATATGTAGTTATTGAAATAAATCACGAACCCCACGAAGAGGCAACACAATAACAGTTTAATAACAGATTACGACTACATGAACTTAAATACATGTTATGTTAAATATATAAATATGTTATTAATTACATTAAAGCTATTTGAAGTAAGTTCTTTATAACCTATACCTAGCTACATATTATATAAGTGAACATTATTAATATAATTCTAAAACAAATTCCGCTTTCGTCTAACACTTAAGCTGTTTGTCAAGTGGCTAAAACTAGTAAATATGACTCGGTGCGCCTGTCGCCAGTTCAATATAAATTTATTGTCAACCCGACATCGCTACGCGCGCTCGTCTCGTATCCTTTGCCTAGGCCTGGGAATTTTTAAACACGTGTTTCTTAGTGACATATTGATATAGATTAAAAACGGAATCATATTTGAAACAACTTGTTGTGCTAAGTGCAGTGCGATAAATATATTTGGACCAATTTGTAAGGTAAATTTGCTATAGATTAATTATTTAAATTAAATTTACTATTCGAATAAATATCGTACAGTTATCGATATCGCTTATTAAAAAATATATTATACTATATTATCTGTGATAATAAAAATATAAAGTAATAAATAAATTATTTTAAGATTTATTAAATAAATATCTCCTTAAGTTCTCGTGATTACTATTGACTAAAATACAGTAATTTACTCTTTTATCTTCTTCTTCTTCTTCTCTTTAATTATGGCGTTCCGAGCGTGCCAGTTGAGCGTCTTTTATCTTTGAAATATATTATTATCATATTTTTCAATTTTGTATGTAACAAAGCTTACAGTTAATAAAATAATTTAAAGGTAACGTAGAATTTGGAAGTACCTAAATATAGACCTCATTTATTTTTTAAAGTAATTTATGCATTCGATTGATAACAGTGTGTAAATTTAACCTGTATTTACTTTCATTTGTAAGCAATAGATATATAAATTACTTCTAAATTCCTTTATGAAAAACGATGTAAACGTAACGTATCGTAAAACTAATACTTTAGTTCAACGTTAATATGTTTTTTTTATTCAGAGATAATGTTTTTAATCAAGCAGCAATTATAATTAAGTTGTAAGGTCAATGGCCGTTATCAACTGATTTCAAATACACTGATCTATGATATTACTGGAATAAGGATTATTGAACTATTCTTAGAAGTGTTATTATATGAAAATACTTTTTCTCATAGTATGCTAGTCTATGCAAAATATGTCCACCAGAGTGGTCGAAATTAAAAAGTAAAAGTATATATATATATATATATATATATATATATATATATATATATATATATATATATATATATATATATATATATATATATATATATATATATATATATATATATATATATATATATATATATATATATATATATATATATATATATATATATATAAAGGAATAATATATAGATATGTAAATATATATGTTATAACCAAAAAAATATAGTATTTAATATTTTAGTTTCGCTTCATTAACCACAGTGTATATACTGTTTATTTATATACAATGGTAATTATAAGTTATTATCACATTGTATTTAATTATGTAGTCGTGTTCTCTTACTTGTGTATGTTGTTACTCTATATTACTTTATTAGCATTACAGTCGCTTAAATAGAAATTTGAATAACTCATGCTATTTACACTTATATATGTACATATACGAGTATATATATTATTAGCATATGCTATATTTATATTAGAAATTATACATTCAAGAAAAAAAGTAAAGAATTATTATTGAATAATATAATTGGCTTAATATTTTTTAATTTTCTTCAACTTTTTAATATCTTATGTATAAAAAATTATAGATTTAAATTAATTATCAATTTTCACGCATCAAATTATAAATATTAATCTAACATTTAGTTTCTATAGTGGCGTAGGTTGAATATTGACGATTCATTTTTAAAATAAATAAATATACTTATTAAAAACTAATATTTTAGTACAATATTACTCACATGTTAATTCCAGATATTTTACTGTGAATTAAAAGTAATATGATGTATTACTACACGGACAGACATCACGCGGTTTCAATTATAACCTCGCCGCTAAACGACTTCAACGTATCATTGTTTTTATTTACTTAAGTATTGACTAACTATGATTCCAGAGGCGACGCGTTGTGATGTCAGAAATACAAAATTTGACGACATAATGACATTGCTAGAGGTTTCAAAAAAAATACAAATATTTATTATGGGGTTATAACAGCATAATTGTGGCGTTGAGTTCCGCCACTCAACACGCAATGCCTCGAAAACGGCGGAAAGCGGGGACGGAGAAAGCAGGGACTAAGCAACGGAGTGTCTTAACACTAGGTTCGTATGGTTCCTGCAGTTCCCTCTGCTTACCCTGCCAAGTGCGGGATAAAGCGTGAGCTAAAAAAACACAAATAACAGTATAACAGTTATAACAGTTATAATTTAAAGGTTTAAAGTACATTAATTAAATCTTATGCATAACTATATGACCATCTTCTTATATCATTCGCTCTATTGGTGCAAACCGCATCAAAAATCGTGCTTCAAAAGATTCACGAATATACCGTATGTAATGGCAAATGTGTTTTATTACTGATATTGGTATTTAGAAGTCTTATATATTATGTTGTAATAACATATTACTGTTGTATAATTTTGTATACTATACTTTTACATATACAGGGTGTATCAGACTCGGCGGCCGTTACCAAAACTACTTATAGGGGAAAATATTTCAAGGCTATATACAAAAAACTAATTCACAATTATCAATAGTTTGTATATCCTTACAGATACTTAAAATATTTAACTCGCAAAACTTTATTTTAACACAGAATATTTTAAATTTAAAATAAAATTATAGGAGAGCAACAAAAAGTTATTGCTTTGTATTTAATGGACGAATTTCGTAATTCTTAGTACTGTACAATATGGCCATAGTGCTTTGAACTTCACCGATCTCTTACTTTTAACCTTTACATATTTTCCCTGTGTGATAAGCACATGACATGACAATAAAGTCTTATATGGCGTTCCAGATATTTTGTTATACCACTTAATGGTGGCAATATATGGATCTTTTTGTAACAATTTAGACATAAGTATCTTAAGCAATTAGTACGAAATTATTGATACAGTTATAAAACTAAATTAATTTTAATTTACATAAAAGTTATCTTAATTCTTTAACACATTTTTGTAAACACTTCGAGTTTCTGGTTATTTGTAATTAAGAAATAATTGGGTTTTATACTTAAATACAGTTACCATAAGCATTAATCTGGTTTAAAAAAAAATTTAAAGCGTATGAGATCGTTAAAAGTGACTTAAAATTAAATTTAGTAAGATAAGATATATATATATATATATATACATACATACATCGCCTTGACTAATAGTGTACACCAGCTAAGACCAATTATACGCTACAATCCCTGCACTCTGACATTTGAAACACGCGTGAGATAGGATCAAGCAAATAACAATAATGACATATAGTACAACAATATACAATATACTGCCGTCATGGTAAATATTTTGATGGAAAAGGTCAGGTTTAAATACTAGTTATTATCTATAGCCTGACATCGTCGTGGTGCAATTGAGACATGGGGAAATATATGGCTATGTAATACGGAAACAAAATTAATTATAGTTTACTAAGACCAACTTGCTTAGATGGTGTGTGGACGTCTAGATATTGAGCGATGAACGAATGATAAAAAAGATATGTGAAACAAATGTGACTGGTAAGTGAGGTAAAGAGATCAGAAGTCTGGTAAGAGAGGTCGGTTGACTTTTAAATACAGTGTCGTGTACTGGCTAAAGGTCATGTAAAAAGCATGACGACCCCTCCGAGAGGATATATGAAGAGGGTATTGACAGGGGACGAGGGGAAAGAGGCTATATGAAAGTGTATAGAGTTTATGTTACAAGATTACAATTCTTTGCAGTTTGTCGGAGATGGGTAAAATTTTAATAAAGCATTTTTTTCTCTATAGTGAGGGATAACGTTTAATAAAGACGTTTAGTTGAGATAGTATGTGATCTAGACATTTCATGGTTGCTGGTGGTCTAAGAGACCATAATATTATTTTTGTTGTGTTAAATTTGTGATATTTGTTGTACGTTTGCTATATTTTTTTATAACAAAGTAGTTAGGCATGACCAATTGCAGCGTTGAGTTTCGCTTTTCACACAATATTTAGAGATGCAAACTTCTGATTGAAAGAATAAAAATTTTTAAATGGTAGATAAAAATAGAGAACAGACATACATTTTAATTTATTTATCCAGTTACAAATACTTATAATTAAAGAAATTACGTGTTGGATATTTCTTTTTTGTAATGTTTTATTTACTGTATGGAAGTATACCGGAGGCTGTATATAGGTTGTATTGCTATTTTTCGAATTTTTAATAAAAGGCAGAAAATAAATGTCCCTTAAATATTAGAATTGCGGCCATACCAATAAATTGTTTAATATTAAATATGTTGTTCTTTTTATATATACAAATGTATAGGTATTTCAATGTCTACTGTTATCCTACCTATATATTTCCTAATAAACGTCGCAGGAAATGCCAAGCAAATGGACGGATGAACACAAACTACTTCAAAGAAAAGTAATTGTTGTACACTGGCTAAATGAAAAATAAAGATACAACTTATTTTACATTATAACTGAGATTATAACTGAGATATACTAAAATCGTGTCAAATTTTCTCACAATGAAAACGTCGTTAATATATGTTTAATATAACCTAGACATATAAACTGGAATACTTTTTATTTAATATGAATTCAAGTGTAACCACGCCTTGTCGTAAAGTACGTCATGTGATGTAATGCAATTGGTACTAAAAGTGACCTAAGTTATAATTTAAAATATATATTTAATATATATACACTATGCTCTTCGATTTTTCTTTTTAAATTACGTAAAGTTACAGATATAAAAGATTGTGAATATATTTTAAATACATGTCAGTTAAGCCACTTTACCGTAAGCTGCCTCATATTTCATAGTCATGTAAAAATATCTGTTATTTGACCAAATTACCAGTTTAAGACGCGAAATGTAAATTAATCATTCAGAATTAAACTCATGCCACCCGTAACTCTTTACTTTTACGTATTTCATTCGGATATGAGTTATTCGGTCTCCGCCCAGAAACGGTCGTTCTTGATATGATCGCTATTTAATTGTGCTGTTAAATTAAGAATATTGTATATTTTTGTATCTTGATGAACTTTAAGTCGTATCATTTATTAAGAAATGCTTAATGAAGTCTGCGTAAAATTATTCTTTTAAAATTAAAAATTTCTTTAAATATCAAAAATTTTAATCGAACTGCCACATTTATTACAGTAACACTTACATATCACAACAAGAAATATCCAAATTTTACGGTATTCTTTCTTTTTTAAATATTTAAAATTTAAGCAATAATTAATGTATTTGTCACATAATTTGACATATTTTTAACTATGGGTTTAAATGAACTGATCTATTTAAACTTAAAAATATTTTGACATTAACTACTTTTTTGCCATTTAACATATCTAATTTACGTAAGTTCAAATATTCCGTTATTAAAATAAATAAATATAGCAACAAATCGACATGTATATAAAGAGTCGATGACCTCCATAATCGATATCGATTGATATAATTTTGTTTTGACAGGGGTTTGATTCGATTAAAGAAATCGTATACCATCACTTGCTCGATATTGGTTATGTAGAAATTTGCTGCAGTTATTGACAGCGGCGGCATAACGTTGTAAGGTCAAAGGTTTTTTGTTAACATTTTTTACGAACACTTTATTGTATTTTATTACAATATTGTACTTTTTTATTTATGTATTTGTCACACTTTATGCGATAAAGAAAGAAAACGGTAAATATTATTACCATTAAAAATATTGACTTGTTTTTAAGGTGACATTAATCCGTTTCTTAACAATCATTTTTTTTAGCTTCACGCTTTATCCCGCACATAGCAGGGTAGGCAGAAGGAACAATCATGTTCTAAATATATTTAAAAAAAATAGACCTCTAATTGAATACTAAGAAAACATATTTTGCTATGAGAAAAATATATTTTCCTACAACTTTTAAACTGTTTTTTAATTACTTTTACACTATTTTACTAAGAAACATATTCATAAGTTGACTAGTCTTAGAAGAGTTATTTAATCTAATTACGGTGCTATATTTGTATATGACTGGTATTTACTATAAAAGGATATCAATATATATATTCTATGTGAAATGTAAATTTCAAAGGTTAAGCTATGTCTAAAATAGACTAATGTAGAGAAAAACGATCCAAATGGCACGATATCAAGAGTAAATCAGTATTATATATTACATGTACATATTAAATATGTTGTTTATTTTAAGGTTATGAAATAATGATAAATTAAAGGCAAATAATTATTAAGGAAATTGAAATGCGACAAACAAAATCTGATTTATAATGTTATCGCAACCTAATTACTAATTTGGTGCTTTGCAAAAACATTTTATAAATAAAATAAATGTAAATATATATATGTAAGTATACATTGAAATTAGAATAATTGTGATTAAAATTTAATTTTTGTGATTAAAAAAAATCAGAAAGGAAGCATGTATAATATAAATTCTTATATGTGAACAAAAATCAAACGAACAAAGAAAAATTTATAAATAAATCAGTTCATCTCTTCACAAATGCCTATTACTACTCACAAACTCAAACATTTCCTAAAATAATATTAATAAAACTGTTATGTGATAACTAATTATATATCTATACGTATATACGATATTATTTGAAATATAATCTTTACAATCTACTCTTAGATGTTAACCCTATCTTATATCTTAAATTGGTTGACCTGAATGCCGTCACTAGCCGGTCTATCTATGTATAAAGTCGTTCAATTATTTACACTGCATCTCTACGGAAGCGCCTTATTTAAAGTAAACTATGTAACTTGAATATTTGTCTCTTGTAATTACTTATTTTAATAAAGAACTATCTTACTATTAATGAAAAAATAAAAACATATTGGATATTAAACATTTTACAACAGACTAGGTAGTGAGAAAATAGTGACTTCAACTTGAGCTTTTCGTCCGTATTGAGTAGTAGAACTCAACGCCGCACTTTGCCGTAACCTAGCATAGAAAAAATCCACAATTGTCGACAGTCAGAAGTTGTCCCACTAAAACTTATTAACAAGAAAATATTAAGAATAATTTGTGCAAAATTACTTGAATGAAAGAATGGAAAGTAAATAAATATTCAAAGCGTTTTATCGAAATTTACACCGGATACGAATTTTTGTAATTACACTAAAGGGTCATATATATATATATATATATATATATATATATATATATATATATATATATATATATATATATATATATATATATATATATATATATATATATATATATATATATATATATATATATATATATATATATATATATATATATATATATATATATATATATATATATATATAATGTGTGTGTGTGTGTGTGTATATATTAGTGAATTAAAATCAATTGTATTTTAAATATATATTTATATATATATAAAATATTAAATATATATTTATATATATATTTATATTTATATATATATATATATATATATATATATATATATATATATATATATATATATATATATATATATATATATATATATATATATATATATATATATATATATATATATATATATATATATATATATATATATATATATATATATATATATATATAATGTGTGTGTGTGTGTGTATATATTAGTGAATTAAAATCAATTGTATTTTAAACGCCATTTAATTAACTATATAGTTACTAGAATATAAAACAATTGAATATATCACAACACGACTTTTGAATTGATATAAATTGAGTACAAGTTATAAATAGCTGGGACTTGCATAGTAAAAATAAACTGTGGTTTATTAGCTTTAAGTGGTAGCTTATGTTTCTTAATTGGTTCAACGACTGTTTAACCCTTCTACACTAGGTATATTATTACTGTCAAAGTTAAAAAGAAAGCATGTTTATTTTTGTCAAATGATATGTTTATGACATGTTTCTAATTAATATTTGCATTTAAATACAATTTTATGACAAACAGAATTTAAAACATTCTCTTATATGGGTTAGTGGACAGAGAACAACCTGGGTAAATAACTTTACAATAAGTATAAAAAAAATGTTCATTATTATTAGTATTAATTCTATATATTGTGTATTAACAGTGACATAATTAACATTTTTCATAAGAACATATAGTGTAAGGTAAAAAAGGGACAGATCAAGTGTATAGTGTCAATCATAATTCAAAATAAAAAAAAACACTAATCCTCTGCTTTCCGTACGAACCATTGCGAGACGCTAAGACATTGTGTTGTTAAAATAACATTTAATGAAATATATACTAATAATGAAATATGAGAAAAAACGGCGTTCAATTTCGCCAGCCAGCAAAATTTATTTCTAAAATAAAATAGAAACTGAAATAATACTAACTAAGTTAATATGATTTCTATGACTACTACTCACATTGCAATCGTTTGAAAGCTTCAATTTAAAGCACAGCGTTAGGTATTAATTTGTGTAGAACTTTAAAGCTTTATATTGAAAAAACAATTGTAGCATAATAAGTAGGTAATCTATTTTTATTTAATACATCGTAGTCATTTTTTATTAAATGTAAACTCCTACGTAATTGATAAGTACATAACGTTCTTATTATATGCAGCACACGCATCGAGGTCTGCTAAAGGATTAAATAACAAGTGTACTTACTGTATTGTAGAATTTTATATATAGACTTGCGTTCTAGATATTTCTTTGAAATACTATAAGATATTAGATATTTATAAAATATGATCATGTAATCGTTTTAAATTGTGTTATTTTTTTATAGCTTCACGCTTTATCCCGCACATAGCAGGGTAGGCAGAGGAAGCCGTGGGAACCTAGCGTTGAGGCACTCCTTTCCCCACTTTTCGTCTTTTAGAGGCATTGCATATTGAGCGGCGGAACTCAACGCCGCGCATTGCCAAGTTACCAGAGCGAAGAAAATGGAAGTGGAAAATCTATCTTTCCCGAGTGGAAATCGAACCCAAAACCGTCGCATTTGCAAGCAGAAGATACGCTTCTGCGCCACATTGCTCCTCAATTCTACTTTTAAATTTGTTTTGTCAGCGTCGTCAAGTATAAAATAGTAAATTTTATGAGAATATCGTTAAAGATATATGTATAAGGTAAAGTGATTACGTACGATAAAAATTCTTAACTGTTTTATAAAATTTATTATTAGATGTTGGAATAATTGAATACTTACTGTAAATAAAAAAGTATAACATTCATTATCAATTTCCACTCGGGAAAGATGGATTTTTCTAATTTCATTTTCGTCGTTCTGGAAACTACACAAAGTGCGGCGTTGAGTTCCGCCACTCTAAACGCAAAGCCTCGAAAAAGGCGAGGCAAAAAAAGCAGGGATCAAGCAACGGAGTATCTTAACATTAGGTTCCTATGGTTCCCTCAGTTCCCTCTGCCTGCCCTGCCATGTGCGGGATAAAGCGTGAAGACATAAAAAAATAAAAACTTAATTATAATAAAAGAAAAAATTGTGTTAACAGGTGTTGGATATTAATGTCAAGTTAAATATCTTGTCCACATTCCTTGTTTTGTTAAGTTATTTCGAACAACAACAAAATTAGTTATAGAAATATATCTCGATAAAAATATTTCTCAGACCATTTAATTAATTGGATGAATTAAGAACATTTTGCAAACATGCATATAAATGCATGCATGCATGTATATGATGATAAAAAAAATACAGTACATTTAAAGATCAATACAATATAGTTTTTACTTTAATTATACTTAAATAAAAAAGCTAAATAATTATATATCTTTACCTAGGTCAACCTTTTACGTTTACCTTTATTATATAGGTCCCTTCTAGTACTGCACGGAGACCCTTATATTAAAAAACTACTAAGTCGATTATGATGAAACTTAAATTATTTCCTAAATAAAACGAAAACTATTCCCTTTATTGGAATAAACATACTTGATTCGAACCAAAAAAGATAATCTCAATATGACTTACAACATAAATATAGATATCAAAAATCCTTAAAAATACTCTGTAACTCAAATACTAATAAATATAGACATTTACTACATATCAAATTTATATGCTCTTTTCTCTAAGTCGGTTCAAATAGAAAAATATTATAAAACTTGACGATCTTCAGAACCAAGGTGTTTTAGTTAAATGTAGGCCACGTATTCATAGATCCGCTATCTTTCAAATTTATTGTAATTTAAGCGACCGGTTTTCAGCGAAAATCCACCTAATTAGAAATAATGATTTTTAAAATTTTTTTATGGTCCATTAGCAAAATGTTTATTTACATATATTTTTAGTTTACTTTAGTTTTATATACGTCAACAATTTTAATACTTATTAATTTCTTATTTATACGTTCTTATAGTGATATGTCAGTGAGTTTTATTACATCGATATACATTAAAAGTTGCTAAATACAGATAATAACAACAAATTATGCAAAATAAACTTTTATTTAAATTATAATATTTGCTATTACATACTTGACTTTATTACGGAAAATTCAATATAATCAATATTGCCGTAACTTTGATCATAAATGAAATGCTGTCTTGGTCTTGACAAAATGAGGCACTATAAAAAATACGAAAATATACTACTTTTACTACTTTTTACTTTACTAGGTACTTTGCTTGTAAGAATTTAAGTTCTTTATGAACCATGAATGGTTTATTGTTTGTTTATTTAATTGGTTCACAAAATTCTAAAATAACATAGATTAGGTACATTGATATGATCTCGCGTATTAGTGTGACAAGACAGATCTTTTCTGCTAATTAAGGCAATAAAAGCACTGGGATGCGTGAAGATGTTCTAGAGTTATGTCCAATAACAAACAAATTCAAAATATAAATATAATGATCGATTTTTGTGCATTATTTATTTAATTATTATTAAAAGTTAAGTGTTAAGTAGTGGACTTTAATTACATAACCGACGGACTATGAAAAAATATTTTAACAAAATAATGGCAAGAAAATTACTTTTATAAATATAAATTACATAGAAGTTCATTATGTCTTTTTACCCAAATACATAATTCTCGACGTTATTTTACATCGTCGATATTTTACGATTTAATTAATAAAAACCATACTACACTTATTCCGACATCCAAAAGTAGAATCTAATTATTTATATCTATTACCTTTATACTAAACCTACAATTATAAACATACTAACGAGCTTACCCTCACAAAATTTATGGCAAATAAATCAAAGTTTTAATTACTAAAACTCTTATATATTATGACGGTATGCATATTTCAAATCTCTATACTTAACGACGATGCTGTAATCATATTTCTATTTTGTAAACCGTAAATGGCAATTAAATGCACTGATTAATGCATTACATTAATTTAAAGCATAACAACTTGTACAGAACGAGTTTTCATTAAATTGTTATGTAGTATTTACAAATGGCTTCTTAATTTATAAAAGATTAATGTATGGCTTAATTAGATATAGAAGTTACATAGAGCATGTTGTGATATGAATTAAAAGTTAAGTCATTAACTATTTAATACCTGAATATGTAAACGAACTGCCCAAAGAACTGCAAGAAATGTATAAAAGCACCACGAAAATCAAATCACGTTTTAAAAAATATTTTTTAGAAAAACAAACTAAATTAACAAAATGACTCTCTGTACCCAGATAAACCCTCGAGGTTTTCGTGGTACTTAAATTTTTAATGTAAAATGTATTTGTTGCGTATTGGCCAATAAATTAAAAAAAAAAAGTAAGTTTTCTAGTTTGGTTTTGATTAATGATTAAAAAAATCACTATTTGTTAATTCATAAACAGCGTTTACTAAAGATTTATTTTAATAGAAAAATCATTTTATTGAATTATTTTAAGTAATTTATATACTTTATAAAGTTCTGTAAAGTTTTCATAGTTTGTTTGCAGAAAGTGCTAATTTGTTCTACTGGTTCCAATTAAAAACTTCTTTTTTTATTGAATAGTGCATTTTTTTATTAAAGCGAAATCGCTACTAATAATCTTTAATAGTATTTTATTATAATTGTTGCTTGACAAAGCTTAGTAAGATTGTTAAAAAACAAAATAATTTCAGTTTGACATATTTTTAACTAGATACAAAGTAACGAGACCAGTTTAGTAAATTACAACTTGTGAAATAAGAGGATAATGAAGCTAACAATATATTTAAAATCGAGAAATTTTAATTAAATAAAAAATTAAGCTATACACTTTATTCATTGCATGGTTAAACCAAAAATAATAAAGTTATTTATCAACTGTTCTGGATGACTACAAAGATCGTGTCAACACGTAATGTCATACGAATTTTCATAATCGCTTAAATATTTAATTTATTAAATCGATTATTACTTTCACAATATTGTATATAGTCTGTTGATTATTTTAATTTTGACATGTATCGAGATACATATCTGAAGCTCAAAGTATACGTATTTTTGCGTGTTGACAATTTTTCACTCCAATTAACTTAATTTCGCTAAATTGCTCTGGCGACTTTTGTCCTTAATTTTTTATACAAACATTATAAAGTTCAGGTATTTTCTCATTGACATTAATTATATAATTGTGAATGGTTTTATGTATTTCTTTTAAAATGTAAGATGACATTTATCAATTAAGAAGTAAAACTTTTCCGTACGTCTGTCTATAAATTAAAGTTTCGATATATAAAGAGCAATATATGTAAGACACAGTATTAAATTTTTTAAGAACCTACAAATTACTTGGCTTTATACTTTATTCACTTTATTTTGTAATATATTGTTAAAATTTGTTGATTCAACTTTAGACATCATATGTTCAGAATTTTTTCTTAATACTTTTTAAACCTATATTTACTAAAAATTACCTATTATTATTAGGAAAGCGCATCGTTGAGTTACGCCATTCAACACGCATTGTCTCGAAAAGCGGAAAGCGGGGAACGGAGTGCTATAACACTGAGTTCCCACGGATCCTGCGGTTCTCTCTGCTTAACCTGCCATGGAAAGCGTACGATACGAGCTATGATAAATCAGTATAGTGCCCCTGGTAAAATGGTCATAATTTAATTTTTATGACCCATGACATGTTATAAGTAGATTGTTAATTTGTTTCTAAATATAAGAACAGTCTTCGGAGGCGAATTAGTTTGCTAAATTAACGCGTTAGAATCTTTAACTTTATAATATACATAAACACTTACTTTGAGACTCCATTAAACATAGAATTATTATAATACCAATACCAAATTAAGAGACTTATAAAATAATTTATACACGTAATCACAATCTGTGCCGTGCGTGCTAAGAAGTCATTAAGGAAACATATTATTGCAAATGAAATAAATAAAACAACATATCAAGTATAGCAAATCAAGAATACAATTTGGCTATAATGACTTAAAAATGACACGGTTACCGTGATTGCCATCCTTCACACTAGTGACCTTTAGTTTCATCTTATATGTTTTAGTAATTGTGTGCATATGAGATATTTACAAACTCGATGTTATGCGCCCACCGGAACTGTTAACAGTGACACCCACTTTTATATGTAGGATAAGGTTATGTACAATATGACATTGTAGTTTGTTATGTAGAGTAGAAACATATGAGTTGCCTTGTAATTTTATATCTACATAATATATACTATTATATGAACTACTAATATATACTAGATATAGCTGTATAATGAAACGATGATTATATGTACTTACGTTTGATTAAAGCGAAATTTTACATTTCTTTGTTTAAAACAATCGCGTTTACAGACAGATACTTTTCAATTAAATCTTAATTTTTTTAGCTTCAAGCTTTATCCCGCACATGACAGAGTTGGCAGAGGGAACTGCAGGAACTATGGGAACCTAGTGTTAAGACACTCCGTTGCTTAGTCCCTGCTTTCCGCCTTTTTCGAGGCATTGCGTGTAGAGCGGCGGAACTCAACGCCGCAATTATTAGTAAATAATTAATGTAATATTATATAATATTAAATTATTAAAAAATATTATCATAAAAATACAGGAAATATAGATCCTGGGGTTTCAAAGTATTTTCAAATAACTATTAACAAAAGGCTTATTTACAATGATAATATATTAAATATGGCCAGACTAATAGCAGTGATGTACGCCGCCACTTATCACGCAATATCTGGAAAGAAGCGGGGACGAAGTAAGCTGGGACTAAGTAACGGAGTGTCTTAACACTAGGTTCGTATGGTTCCTGCAGTTCCCTCTGCCTACCCTGCCATGTGCGGGATAAAAGCGTGAAGCTAAAAAAAAAATCTGGAAAATATAAAAGAAAGCGGGGAACGAAGTGCTTCAACGCGGGATTTCTGCGGGATATAGCGTGAAGCTCAAATTATATTATTTTGCACCGTCATGGAAAAATGACAATCCATGTTCGGCTTTAGAGAAACAGAGTGTATTTATATACCATATTTATTTGATGGCCAATGAAAATACTTTAGTTAGTATTGGCCATTTGCCTCGTTTGTCACGTCTGCATATTTTAAATTCACCATATGTTTATTCAGATGGCTCATGGGTAGAGCTTTTGAAAGAGATAGATTAAAAATGGAATTCTAATATACACTATCAATATATATAGATATAGAAATACAAATTACAGTAATAGAATGACTAAAAGCGACATTAGTTTTTGATTACTTTAAATGATGTAAGTATCCCAGTACGTCTATATCGGGATATAGGCGCTCGTTTCTCTACCCCCTACCCTGCTAGGGATACAGTCATTTAAATAGCTATTATTTAAATGATAAATTTATTCCGTTTTTGAATTGTATTCTTACATTATCTTAGCTTTATTTTATTTATAATTGGAAAACCGATTACAGAACTACTAAACATGACTAACTGAATCTACTTGCTCAAAACACTTTTTGTTTATGTCCTGGCTCGGTCAAGGCAGACGAAGTTACGTGTACAGTACAAATTATCATAGTATGACACATAATAGAAATGTCTATTCATTTATATTAGAAGAAGAACTATCTTAAATATTTTAGGATATAAAAATTAATTTAGAATACTATTACTTTAGATTAAAATAATTTTGTAGACAGATATGAAAGAGTTAATTGCTATGTAAAAATATTACACATACATTGAGATATTTATTGAATTAAAATGTTAAAACTTTTATAATTTTGTCTAAATATATCTGTGATATTGATGATTTTATTATGATCTACAAGAAATTATTCAACGAGTTATTACATTGGACTTCACGACTTAACAAATATGACTAACTGATTCTGAATGTAATCACACAAATATGGTCAATATGGTGGTTCATTAGAGTTTCTTGGTAAGGATAAATGTAGTTCACAATTTTGTTTATTCCTAAGCGCTTATTATTTTATATTAACCTTCTAGTGTTTTTTTTCTATTGGAAATATCCTGGTTTATTATAAGTGTAAAATTCTGTTAGTCCATTTACTCTTATACGTATGATTTTTCCATTCCGGTCCGGTCTCCAGTTTTAGCCTAATTTTCTGTACATTATGTGGTGTGTGGCCGAACTAAACACGATGTCTTCATTAAACCAAATCATGTAAATGAAGATAATTAATTGCCTCAAGTAGGAATCAAACTCATAACCGTAAAATCCTACTGGGCTACAATTACCTATTTCATTGGCTATAGAAATAAACTGGTATATAATATATATGAATTTTAAATATATATATAAATTATTGTATAGAAAAAAGTCCAGTATAATTCAGACGTTTTAGAAATATATGTAAGGACGTTTCAAAATAAAATAAAATTATGTAACGATAATATCAATGAATGATTATTAATATTTTTTTTATATTGACCTCGTGCATTGTTTATCGCTGTGCCACAATTGTCGCTGGAAACCGAGTACAAGCGGATTTTTGCGGTATACCCTGACATGCCGCAATACTTGTAGCTTTATTAGATCACTATGACTCTGCCAATTCTTGATACTTTTGATACTAGACATAATTTTGTAAAGAAATGTAATTGCATAGATAACAATAAGAATTATTTGTTTTTATCTTTATATGCTACATAGATTATAATGTAATAATTTGTGTTAAATTTAAGAGATTATCTTCAAAAGATATCTGCATAATAAAATTATTAATTAACTTTAAATTGATAGTATCACACCTAGACTATTATTATTATTAGATATTGATACCTAAGAAGTTGCACTTTATTAAATAACAATGTAATTATATATATATATATATATATATATATATATATATATATATATATATATATATATATATATATATATATATATATATATATATATATATATATATATATATATATATATATATATATATATATATATATATATATATATATATACGGAGGCGCAACGTTTCGCCTGTAACGCGACGGTTTCTAGGTTCGATTCCCAGTCGGGGAAGATGGATTTTCTATTTCCATTTTCTTCGCTCTGGAAAACTAGGCAAAAGCGCGGCGTTGAGTTCCTCCACTCAACACTGCCTTAAAATGCCTCAGAAAGCGGGGACGAAGTAAGCAGGGACTTAGGTTAGACTTAGCAACGGAGTGTCTTAACACTAGGTTCTTACGGTTCCTGTAGTTCCTTCTGCCTACCCCGCCATGCGGGATAAAGCGTGGAGCTAAAAAAATAAATAAAAGTCATACATACTTACAGCAGGACAACCTGTGACTACTCTATATTTTTGGATTCATCTTTCACGAGGAAATGGGTTTAGTTTGTAGGATAAAATAAAATTTAATAATATTTTGGCTTGATAATAATACTACTATATTTACTATTGTTTTAAGCGTTTATTTTTATAAATATAAGTATATGCTTATCTAACTACTTGAGTGTATCAAGCATTCTTGTACTCCAACCACATCAATACACATGTCAAAGGAAAATTTATGCACACGTGCCAACATAATACGACTGCTGATTCAGTGTTTTAGAAAAATTACGGAAATATTTATATCGTATTATTTAGGATTTGGTTTTTGGAATTTTGGATTCCAAATGTTATTTTTCTCACATTTTTCTGAATGTCTTTAATAAATTTTGATAACATTTTACATTACACTGCTCTAAAGACAATCTGCTAAAAATCTGCTAAATACAATAGACATAGAGTTTCGTACTGAGTGAAAACGAATACTATATTTCTCTATTACTATTTTTTGTAAACATTCTGTTTTTGTAAACATTAAGATTTTGTAAACATTCTTTTTAGGGTTCAGTAAATCAAAAAAAATGATAATCGTTATAGGATGACTTTTTTATCCATTAGCCCGGCCAATTTTCTCTATATAACCTCGTGAAAATAACATCAAATAAACAAATCAGATATAGTTTTTATGTTATTAATCTTTTTATTTATCCTTAATGATAAAACTTTGCAAGAAGTTGAAAGTTACTGTAGAAATAAAAGCAAAATTCCAAAGTTTGTGATTAATATGATCAGGCAAAGTGTATAAGTTTGTCTACTATTCAAATACTTCTTATATATCAGATATAACGTGTTTCTAAAAAAACTTGTTTAAAAATATTTATGTTTATATTTAAAACAGATGCTATTTGTGGTATAATATAATGAAAAAAATAATATATAATAACATGTATAAAAATATTTTTAAAATTGAATATAGTGGATATATAGCTTGTAAAAAGTAGATAGAAATCTCTTAATCATAATTTAACAAAGTTGATAAGTTCTGCTTGAAAAAATATATTTTCTTTTATTTCTTTATAGGGCCTATTTGAATTTTTATTATATCAATGACAGTGTGTGGAGACAAATTAAAAAAGGATAAAACAATTTACATCATCTTACGTATTAACTTGATGCCGATATCACCGATATCACTTTATTTGTCAATACTGTATTTAGATAAGATAGCCAGCATCATGTGGTCATACGTACGTCCGAATCATATCAATCAGGTGATCCACTCTCATAATACAAACGTTCGTTATATATATAAATTTCTTGGAAATTACTATGTAAATAGTATTAGATATATAGGTTACGTCTTCGTTCTAGATATGTGACAGGGCTTTTCCTTGTAGTTTTTCTTTACACTTTATTCGAGTGGATAGGTAAGACTAAATCTTAAGACAAGAGAGATGTGAATTGATGATTGCGGAATCTAACACCGTGCCTTTTCATCCAGAGATAAATATCTTTCAACATTATTCACTTAAATCCAATAAATCGTGATCAGGTTTGAAATTCTTAACAGTAAGCTGCTGTATATCGAAAATCTATATTCATTTAATATTATTCTGTGCTAATAAATTGTACTTTACTATATTATAAAACTGTAAGAGTTAGTTTGGTTGAAAGCTCTCTAACAAAATCTCAGACAAGACTGGTTCGAATTAAATTTTTTTATACAGTGAGATACTTAATCTCAGTTTGGTAAACCATACTTTATACCTCTAATTGTTGCATATATTTAAAAAAAGTGTACTGTTAAAAAGTACAACAAAACTCCCGACAGTATGGTATAAATAATTGTTTTTGACTATTAATAGATAAATTAGATAAATGCCTATATATTAATAATTCGTTTGTGTATATTTTTATAAATGACAGATAATACAATGAGAAATAATTTACAGGTCGTCATCGAGGCACGCGGGGCTGACGCCGGATAGGACGACCGTATCACTACATCGCCCGGTCGCGCTCGCGTCGCACGACTCGTACGCTCATCCTAACACAAAAATCGAACTGAAAGTGACCGACAGAATAACAAGTGAAGTGTCTAGTACACGTGAACTTTAATAAACCAAGTGAAATCAGCTGTGATTTCGTAAAGTGCTCGGTAGCCGAGTGAATGCGCGTGTGTTTCGATAACCTCTGCTTTGGATCGTCACAGCGAGCAGCTGGTGACGATGAGCCGAGGGCTGTCGTGAATACAGGAGGAGGTGCGCTTACCGTGGCGCCCACAGTCAACGGCGATCGACGTGCCTTAGACGAAACCTATCGAGAAGAGTTAAATGGTATAATGGGGACTCCAGGCGCGATGAATTCAGATTCAGAGAATTGTGTTGCTAATGCAACAATGACTAGCGATATGCAGCCCCTAGTAGAGAGAATTAGGGAACTTGAAGCGTTGCTCAAGAGACGCGATCAAGAAATGTTAGAGTTACGCTCGCAACTCGATAAGTTGCAGAGTGTGTTCCCATATCAGCAGTACGCGAGGTCCAGAGGTCCGAGGAAACAGAGGGCCCAAGGTATTTCAGCA
Organism: Dione vanillae; assembly: GCA_037178615.1. Lineage (NCBI taxonomy): Eukaryota > Metazoa > Arthropoda > Insecta > Lepidoptera > Nymphalidae > Dione > Dione vanillae. Next base: position 868,134 of record JAZFAU010000189.1, read on the forward strand.
GAACCGCAGACTAGCTCGTCTCTTCAAGACTTGGCTCACCAGACATTCCCGACCTATGACAAAAATGAAGGGTAAGTGTTTTCATATTTGATTTTTAACTATTAGGTCACCATTGTAGATAAATAGGAGGTAAAATATATAAAACAAGGTAACCATATCTGTCCTTTTCAATTAACGTAAACAAAGAAAGTATATTAATATAAATGTTTATTCAATAATCAATGGTTATTCATAATTAAAAAAGAATAACAGACAAAATAACAAATAAATGACATCTCATTTATAAAGCAATTCAAGAACTCAGCAATATTTAGCGAGTTTTGCCATGTGGTTTTCGACTTTCCCACGAAAATGGACTTCCATTTTAGGTAGTTACAGCAATATATTTTCAAAATATCAATGAATTGTTTTTTTAAGAATTTTTTATAAAACTACAATATTTTATAAAAACTTAAGACTTACTTAAAATTTTAATACAAGGGGTTCTCAGGGATCACTTTTTCAATTACGGTGAAATGTAGTGCTGCGCTGAGCTGTATATATTTTGGACTTGGACTGTATATATTTTATTTCTATATAAAAAAAACTTTTAATATACAATATACAAATTATATAATAGATCGTTTTTAAAGTAATCTATCCTGTTGTACGTTCTTATATTGCCTTTTCATATATTACAGCTCTCACAAAACACACATGGCAATATTTAATTGGTTATACGTGCAATGTCAAATAATAAATGTTTATCATATCAAGATGTAATTAAACTATAGGATATCAAGGGGAAACGTGACACAAGATAATTGCCTTAAAAGGTCCGCATATAATTCCGTAATGCCTGTCATTTTTGTACAAGCAACTAAAAGCTCAAACGTCGATACTTTGAACAATTTAATGAAACCACGTCAAAACCTTTTATATTTCCAACGTAGTTTTTGGCGACATTTTGGCAATTTGATGTATGAAAGTTTTTATATAAAAATAATTAGTAATTTCACATTCTCATACACGAGTTAAAAGATGTCCAATAACCGTATTATTATGCTACTATAAGTACTAAAGAGACTACTAGAGAGAAAAAATCCAAGTTGTATGAAATAAATAAAAACGAAATCAAAGGACTCAAAAATTTGCTATTCTTGATGATATTTTTTAGGCACAAATACTTAGGTAATAGGTAGTTGTTCAAAATTAAAAAAACATACTAATTACACTTTAAATTAAACACTTTTTTTAAGATTAGATCATAATAAGATATCGTAACGAAATTAAGCATGAAACTTACAAATACAATATAATCTTTTAAAGAATGCATGATAACTACTTGGTATATCATGAATCTATAACGATATGCATCGCAACACTGTCGAAACGATGTTACGCCGATATATAATCGAGACTGCCTGAAATAATATTTACCTTTTTAATAATAGCCTAATTATATAACAAATATTATTAAATAAAAAAAATAGTAAGTAACTTTCTTAAAGTACAGATTTGTACACTATGGTATTGAGTAGGTACACAAATGAATTTATTTTATTATTATTAAGATTTGTTGCCAAAAATGGCAGTAATTCTGACTGCTATAACAAAATTGGCCTCATTTTTCAATATATATATATATATATATATATATATATATATATATATATATATATATATATATATATATATATATATATATATATATATATATATATATATATTGGCTGCAATACAGTCTTTTAAACCCATTGGCTGCAATACAGTCTTTTAAACGTTGAGGCCAGTTATCAATAGCAGCACGAACTCTTTCTAGAGGAAAATTCTTCACTGCCAACCGAATGGATCGTTTTAGGGACTCCAAATTATCATGGCGTTTAGAGCAAGCCTTACTCTCTAAAACTGACCATAAATCATAATCCAATGGATTTAGGTCAGGACTTGACGACGGCCAGTTTTCAGTGCTGATAAAGTCCGGAACGTTAGTTTTCAACCAAGATTGGGTGGATCGAGCTCTATGACCCGGTGCCGAGTCTTGTTGAAAGCACCATTCTTTGTTATTGAACATGGTGTTAGTTAAAGACTTAACTACCGTCTCAAGAATGGTATTTTGATAAACTTGTGCCGACGTTTTAATACCTTTTTCACAAAAATATGGCTCAGTAACCCCTTCATAGCTAACACCCCACCAAACCATCACTGAAGTGGGATAATGCCCACGTTGTACTCTGTTTACTAATTGCGAAGCTTCTTTAGAGCTTCCAGCATAAATACGGTCATTTTGTTTATTAAAATACTGCTCAATTGTAAAAATTTTCTCATCCGTAAACAAAATTTTTTTGTGACCTCCCTTTGCGTACCGCTTAAGTAGTTGTTTGGATTTTACCACCCTATTCTTCTTTAAATTATCAGTTAAGAAGTGACCAGTACGTCTCTTATAGGCTGCAAGTCCTAAGTCATCTTTTAATATACGCGACATGGTTCTAGGAGCTATCTTCATCTCCCGAGATAAAATCTTTTGCTTACGGCCAGGATTTCTTCGAATTCTTTCCCTAACTGCTTTAATCACCTTTTTCACACGAACGGTACGTGGACGGTCAGATCTTTTTCTGTCACAAACAGAGGATCAATAGCCCGGTAAACAAACATTTGACTAATACCAAGCGGGTGGAGGGTTTTAAAAATTGCACTTTTCTCCATACCTACTTTATGTAAGGCAATCACAGCGATTCGGTTCTCTTTATCACCCCACTCCATTTTAATATAACAAAATATTTAACAATATAATGGCGCGAAAATAAGAAAACACATCAAGCAATCATATAAAAATGACAGATTCCAAATTCAAACGTAATATTTTCTTTTTTTGAATAGTAACAGTATTTATGGCCAGACTAAGTATATATATGTATAGTTAGTTTTGTATACTTAGAATAAAATATACATTACTCTGCTTTTCGATTTATTGTAATGAACTCGATAACAACAAAAGTAAATATTTATTTATTTTCAAACAAATCTTATAAGAAATTTAAGACAATTGCTTATTATATTTAAAAACGTATTTTATGTTAAATTGAATTGTTTAGTTATGGCTTTAGGTATATTTAAATTATAAGAGGTGTCAATATCAATAATTGAAGCGTAAACAATGCACATTGCATTAGTAATAAACAAACAAGTCGAGTTTACGTAACCCTCAATATTTTATTGCTGTATTAATAAATCAAATTTTCCTAAAATACAATACTTTAGGTCGTAATCGCAAAAATTATAATTCATATTAGCGGATATTGTGTTGTACCTGAAAAAAAAACGTTGCACAAAATTTGTTCCTTTACGTTTTGTTTAAGGATTATCGTCATTTATTATTTAAAATATACTATTACACTAGCACTGTAGTCAAACTGCAGTTAGAAATACACACTGAAAATATAAATTTTTTCTGCTAAAATTGATCTAATCTTCTCCGAGGAGTAGAGTGATAAACATTTATACAAAAGATTTTAATATATATACATAAGATTTTAATATATATACATAGAAATACATAAAGGTTAATATATTTTCTTAATCAAAATCAATTTTTTATTTACTTAGGAATGAACTAAGCACTTTAGAAGGTAGATTCTACTGAAAAGAGCTGGCGAAAAATTTTTGTGGCTGGTTAATAATTTAATCATAGACTTCCCGAGAGACCTTCAAAAGCATTTAGCTCAATGCACAAATATCATTATATTATTCCAGGATAGTGTAATGTGTTTTAGATATAATATATGCTTATGATATTAAATTCCATTAAAATAAGTGTTTTTTTAAATAAATACATCTAATACAGGTTTTCAGTACATTCAGTACCTATAAAATATATGTGCAGAAAACCTAATTATAAAATAAATTCGCTATGTTGAAATATTACAGACTAAATTACTATAATGAAGGTGCTAGCAAATGTTGTTAAGAATATATTTTTTATGTTATGACACATTTTCACACATATGTTGGATGAAGAAGAGTACTCAGACTACAGAATCTTGGATCTTTCTTCGATATTTTAAACAAATGCATATTTTTGTTTTATTCTATTAAACGTATTTTACTGTTTGTGTTTCAAAGATAAAATAAAATAGAATTGAAATCACCTATTGACATTATATTTTAACAAATATGAGTATTGTTTTAACTTTCATTGCTTAGCGTTGAAAATTAGCAGTTTTATTGCACTTTGTTATACATACTAAGAGCCTTGGAACAAAATGTAGACTATCTTTTTTTTACTGTAAAATTGTCTCAACATAAAATTATATGTAATGAAACAAGATTACACTATACAGACATTAAATATTTTTATAGTATTTATATTTTACTAAAGCTTTTTAATTGTATCATAAAAACAACAGCATTACTTTAACGAGTGCCTTTAAGGATACCGACTTGAGCTGTATGTATATCATATAATGCATACATTGAGATATAGCTCATTTAATGTGAAATACGTAGCTATTAAAATTTCAAAATAATTCAGTCGTAAATATAAGCTTGCACAATTCCATTTGCAACAAAATAAATTTAATTTTTAACTGTTTTTTATACTCTACGTTATAAGAGGTGGAATAATTAAATTCTTTTCTTGATTAAATGAACATAATATTTATTTATGGTAATATATTATCTCCTTGTAGCTAAAAATAGAACAAATTTGCATAAAAAATAACGCTTAAACAAATAACGAAAACACTTAAATGATACTAAAACTAATGAGCCCATAAAGATTAGTAACTCTGCAGCACTAATGCGATAAGTAAAAGAAAGTGACGTATAAATTTTCGTAAATACTTTAGACAAGATTAAGAATAAGATTTACATTGGCATTATAATGTATGTTAATACACTACTGTTGGAATTGCGTTACTATTTTTGTGTCGAACAGTCGATTTATGTAAGAAGTTTATAAGAAGTGTTATAAGAAGTAAATTGATCGTTTTTTCAGTCAATCTCAGTTAATTATATATATAAGTAAAGATGCAGGCATGTATTCCTAATATAGTTGTTCACTTATGAGTTACAGTATGCTTAGAAATAACCGTACGCTATTGTCTTAAGCCTCAGAAGATTTGCTTCGTGCGTGAGCTTTTGAGGAACCATCTCACACAATGCAAATAAACTGTGATTAATGTCATTGTTTGAATTCCCAAAGTGTATTGGTTTTATTGCCCAAATTGACCAATTATGCCTTATTTATAATTCCTTACCATAAGTCACTAGTTAACTATTAATTAATATTCTTATAACGTATACTCTTTAACCGCAATTGCCCCGAAAGTGATAAAAACGTAAAATATGTAGTGAATTTTAAAAATGTCATTAGTATGCAAAATGTTGCGATAGGGGAAAATTTTGGTAATGTCGTCCTCTATACATGACGCTTAAAATTAGAATGGTCTAGAGATATGCATAGGGAAATTGGGGCGCCGTGTGGAAACAGATATCTGTAATATATGTAAAAATGAACCGAGCGGACTGTAAGACGTGAAGGTTTGTGGGTTCGATTGCCACTCGAGAAAGAGTTCTGGTAACTAGCGCACAACAAAGCGCGGCATCGAGCTCCATCACTTAATACGCAATGCCTCGCAAAGGTAGAAAGCTGGGAACAGAGTGTCTTAACACTATTTACCCACGGTTCCCTTTGCCTACCTTGCTATGCGAAATAAAATGTAGAGCTAAGTCAATCCGTTTCTTAGTCAATTTCTACTCGGCTCCAATCTTTGATTTAGACCCCAAAGACGCTGCTTTTTATGTAATTAAATAGAACAAAGAGCTTGACAAACTACACTGGGAATTTTCTAATAAGTTACTAGCTATATTTTACATATTGATACTTTGCATAGAGCCATTTGACTTGCATCATACTTCAGAAATATATTAAAAAAATAATTAATAACTTTACAGTTAAAAAGGACTGTCGTGGCGCAGAGGCCTTACGTCTACCTGTAAAACGCAACGGTGTATGGATTCGATTACTACTCGGGGAAGATTAATATTTCTACTTCCATTTTCTTCGCCCTAAAAATTAGGCAAAGCGCGGTGTTGACTACCGTCACTCAACACAAAATGCCTCGAAAAAGGCGGAAAGCAAGGATGAAGTAACGGAGTCTTAATACTAAGTTGTTATAGTTCCTGCAGTTCCCTCTGCCTACCCTGCCATGTGCGGAATAAAGCGTGAAGACAAAAAAATTAACATTCATTCTTAGACAAATCCTAAAATTAACATTTTAATTTTCGTTAAACGCTATCACCATTTACGTAATTCTAATAACTAGACTGTCTGAGCTTTATGATTAATGGCGAAAATTAACGGCAATTAATCCATAGCAGTTTCTTTATAATATCAATGTATACCGTAATAGATCCAACTCGTATATATATTCATATCTTATGAGTACATCACATATATTATTTCTCACCGGCCAAATGTTAAATATAATAACAATCATTATGCAATAAGCATTGGTTAGAACGAATTAAGCCGTCGTGACTTGTTAGCTTTACTAATAGCACATCAGTACTGGTAAATGATCTAAATAAACTCCCTTGGTGCGACATTAGCATTTATTAGTAGTTTAAAAATATTGTCAAAAGTGGCGGTTCAAGGTGTGCAGATAACCTTCCAGATTGGCCTTATCATTACGACATCTCACCCGTATGCTAGAAACGTACGCTTGCTTCAATTTTTATTGTATTTGGGACGCTTTATAGCCCCATATAGCGGTCCTTGAGTGTTTACTTGGTTTGTGCGATTTTTGATTTCCTTATTAAGTGTTTGTTTACCTGCTATTGTATGACTTAGAATAGAGTTATTTAATTGTATACAATCTATGACTTACAAAATAACATATATAATAATAATATTTCATATATATCTATGCAAACATATTTTAAAATTATATTTATACTCGTACCTTATAATGAGGCCGCTTAAAAATCAACAAAATTATTATCTTCATAATTAGTGAAAGCTTGCATTTTTAATTTGTTATGTGACAACTAAAAATGTATTAATTATGCTAATTTTAAATATCATTAAGATAACTATATTTATTACTTAATATTATGACTTATGCTCGAGCAGAATAATTTTATCTTCGCTCATCTATAGAATTATGTCTTAGCAGAACATAATTTATTTTGAGTCTATTTTATTTACATTATTGAACATTGGTTGATCTTAGAGGCTCTTGTGGCGCAGTGGGATTGGTGCGAACCATTTAAACGATGGGTCTGGTTTCAATCCTTACTAGGAGAAAAAATCCTCTTTTTGGCGCTGAGAAGATAAATACGGCGCTGAGTTGCACAGCAAAACGCATTTGAATTTAACCAAATGGAAAACGAAGTCTCGAGATACAAAGAAATAAGCAATGATATTTTCAAAGATCATGTTGTATGATATAAGACTTTTTTTTAATTAATTTAAATTAAACTGTTAAAACATAATACCTCTACATCGGTGTTATTTTAAATAAGAGCAAATTCATTCCCTTTATTGTACCTATAACGTATATTAGAGTTCTAATTGGTCGTTATAATATTTAATTCAATATATATATAAATATAAATGTAACCAATTAAAAGTTGTAACTGTGAAAGTCAGTATCTCCTTATCTCTACCTTCCACATCCACCTTCGACATACTTACTAATTGTTCGACAGCATGCATATCGATGTTTGTTCACTCGCATGCGTTACGATACAATCATATGAAAAAGCACTTATCTATTAAGTATCTGAACCTGTCAGTGTGATAGATGATTAGCAAATCGCTCAAATTTATTTCTGTCTGTATCTATGATAAAAATGACATAAATTTGTTATCACGAGAAATTGCTAAATTTGTTTTTGAAAATATTTTTGTGTTTTGTAAAATATGTTTGGTTAACTTTAATGTTTTATTTTATTTTAACTTTATTTTCCACAATCCAAATATAAATTGAACTACCCTACTGTATTAATACTACCAAGGTAGTTTGAGATAATCTTTGATGAAAATACTGCGATCTCATCAATTTGTGTATAGTGGTGTAAAAAAGAAGAGAAGAGCAGAAGAGAATAAAATACTCATCCTCTCCATAGATTCACCGTGCGGGTGAATTGCGTTGTAGGTAGAGGAGCTTCGAGCAGTAGTTAGGACTTGCGACTCAAGAGCAGGTTTAAAGAGGCACTTTTAAAATGTATTAATGCTCACTTCACAGTCCTAGCTCCTCCTACTTAACCAAATTTTAAATAACTCTACCAGTGCCTCTTTCGAAGCGCGTTCTGGAAATGAGTTTGTAATAGATCTAGATAGGCCGAGATCTTTTAGTAAAGTATAGAGATATTTCGGTGTTATACCTTTCGTGCCTACTTCAACCGCGTATAAAGTAGCTATAAACCTATTCCTGGTCAGTTCGTTAGCAAGATAGCAATATATGTTAAGTTTTAGATGATAAATTTTCGGGATATTGGTTTCCCATGGATCTAAAATTGAAAAAGGCTTTTGTGTGGTTTTTTTTATAAGAACCTTTTTTTGTTGTTTCTGTTTGCTCTTGCTACTGATTGACTAACAGCTTCATGCATGATTCCTAGTACTTTATTATGTAGCCCGCAAGTATAGACTACTATTCAAGAGTTTCCTACATCCCCTCCCCCCCCCACACAGCATATGTTTTACTGTAGCTTCTGCCTTTTTACAGAAATAGTATTTTTTTTAAGTAGCTTCACTCCATCTTACTAAATTACTTTGATCTGGAAATGTGAAATTTGGAACGCATTTAGATAAAATTATAATAGTGCTGGAGACCAGTCGTGAATTAGGGTGAGCCATTTTAAATCTAAAGGGATAAAGAATTCTGCTATAGTTATAGTTTTGTCATGATATTGCAAAGAAATTAAATAATTCATACGTATAAATAGAGGTCGAACCCAAAAACGTCGTATAAAGTCAAGCTATGGCCTCGATTTAAATATTTCATTAAATAAATTTATATTATTTTCATTCATTAAAAGTATTTAAAAATAATATATACAAATGTTCAGTATTTTATTAATGAAGTACATATGAAGTATGTATTAATATATGAAACTTTTACTGGAAGTTCAAATAAAATTAATTGAATCTTATATTATATTAAATTGTAAAAGTATTGAAGCGTGTCTTTAACACGCACATATGTAATTAAATGCTTAGCATTTAAAAATCTATGTATTTTTATCTAAAAATAAATTGAATAGTGCTTAGGGACTTGTACTTAAAATATTTCTTGTTAAGGAAAAAAAAGCTCTATTATAAGAAGATTTGTCTTAATTTTATGTAATAACAGCTTCCATAACTCTAACTTAAGAAGGTAAAGAGATGAACACGCAAACAAATAAATTTATATATTTAAAGTTGACATACAAGTGCGGCGTACAGTTGTCGAAACCCTAAAATGGCAATGAGAGAAATCTCGTTTTCCAATTCGGCCTCTGCCATATTATATATGGCTTAAACATTTTTATACAATTTACAACCAATTTGTTAATCTTCTCCAATATTTGCTATTGTGAAATAATTATAAAATCACGTGCTAATTTTAATCGCCACCACATATATCGTTTTAACGGGCAGTTAGTGTCACAATACGTTGAAAGTTATTTTTTAATATGTGTTTAAAGTAGTTGTTAATACAGCTTATTATCGTACGAAATAGGATCTTGGCAAATACGAATATGTTCAAAATATATTTTAGCTAGCACTACTTTCCTGCAAGAATTAAGGGCTTAGTAAAGCAATGATAAATATCAGTAAATTTTTGATATTTTTCTTAAGTATTTTGTTACAAAATATGAGAAAAACTTAATTATATAAGTATAAATTATATTTTAAATACGGGATCTCTTGACGCGATTACAATAGATACGCTGTCGATCGCAGCTGAATTCACACTGTTTTACAGAATGTATGTCAAGAGATTCAAGAGTGCTATTCGAGAAATCATTTTATTGTTCAAGTACTGCGGCCGACTATTGAGGAAGGACATCTGGCTTGATATCATTAAACTAGGATATTGGCTTCATTAGTTCTCATTAAAAACATCGTTAAGTTGTTATTTGTAAGCAGCTTTTGAATTTTAATAATGAATTATTATAATATTAATACAGTCTTATCTCTCCTTAGTCTATAATTGGCATTGGATTATATTAAAAAGTATTTTTTAAATTCAAAAACATTAATTTAAAATAAGAAAAGTCTGTATCTATCGATATTCATTTATAAATTACTAATTAATTCACCGCCTTAGGTACCTGTTGTATCAATAACTCGAAATAAAATATCTCCGAATAATATTGATGTGAGTGCGAAAGTGAATTGATTGATCGATTACGATTGCTTCTGGACTTAATCTTTTTGCAAATTAAATGCCAATTAGCATAAGAAACTGCTTCACACTATAAAAATATGTAAAAAAATATTATTATTATATTGATATTTTTTTATATAATACGTTAGGTTACGCCAATTTACGCGCAATATATATAATATTTGGTTCTGGTAGATTTTGAACATAAATTACAAACAGAATATCATCAAGATAATATTAATTTCTATTTGAAAATCAGAAGTCAAAAGAAGACATTTATATTTTTAATTCATAGCTCCTTTATTAAATATTATTTAAAAATATTATTACATATACTATATAATATTCTTTTAAAACTTTAAAAACGAGTGTGCGCATACCAATCATGTCAAAATTGTTTTAAGAATTAATGTTGACATTAATAAATTTAAATAGGTAAAAACCAATTAGTCTTTTGCCTGTTTTGAAAAAGATTAGCATACTTTTAGGAATGTAATATTTATGGACTTTTTTAGTTTTTACTATTATCTTAAAGATTATTATTCAGAAACTTATTAGGTTGTAAATTATAAATATACCTGTCGTTGAGGCAACAGTGTCAGACAAGGTTGTTACGATGAACCCATCGATTATCACATTATTTTTATTTTTCTGTTATAGTAAAATAATATCACGATAATTTGGCTAATCACATTTAGTTTAACTTTAAATTATGGCACTCAAATTATAACTATGTTTATGTATGTATATCGTACACTGCTTGAACGAATTGTGTAAAAAATCTTTTTGTTATGTATATATATATATGTATATATCATCATCATCATGTCAGCCGTAGGACGTCCACTGCTGAACATAGGCCTCCCCCAGGGACCTCCAGTGCGCCCTGTCTAATGCTATACGCATCCAGTGGCTGCCTGCAACCCGGACCAAGTCGTCCGTCCACCTGGTAGGAGGCCATCCCACGCTGCGCTTGCCGGTACGTGGTCTCCACTCGAGAACCTTTCTGCCCTTGCGGCCGCCAGTTCTCTGTACTATGTGCCCTGCCCATTGCCACTTCAACTTACTAATTCGTTGGGCTATGTCGATTACTTTTGTTCGTTTGCGGATGTCCTCGTTGCGCAAACGATCTCGCAAAGAAATTCCGAGCATAGCCCTCTCCATAGCTCGTTGAGCGACCTTGAGCTTCTTTATGAGGCCCATAGTAAGAGACCACGTTTCTGTGCCGTAAGTCATCACTAGTAACACACATTGGTTATAGACTTTCGTCTAGAGGCGCTGAGGTATTTTGGACGAGAAGATATTTCGTAGTTTTCCAAACGCTACCTAACCGAGTTGGATTCGACGATTGACCTCCTTCTCAAAGTTGGACCGACCGACCGACGTTGGATATATATATATATATATATATATATATATATATATATATATATATATATATATATATATATATATATATATATATATATATATATATATATATATATATATATATATATATATACTTCAAAGGAACGCTGTAGGTTACAAAGTGCAATGAAATAAAGTTGTTTAACGCGTTAAAGTGACATTCATTTTGTACTACCTTAAAATTAGTGTAAAAAATAATGAGGTGTTGACATTTGGTAATAAATTGTATTATTATAGTTATATGTATATTATAGGACACGGGTAGTGCGGTATTAAAATATATTTTTAAGTATAAATTTAGGTTAGCAGCACCATGATTCAAAGCGTTTTTAAATAATCCAAAGTAAAATAAGATTTCCCGAAACGTATAAAAATTTCATCGTGGTGGAACTTGAACCCGCACTTTTTTAAGTCAACATTTAAAGTACGCAAAAAATTTGAATGTTTCTTAAATGTTTTAATGTTTAGGTTGATTTGCTCGAGAAAAATTTCGACATATTTATAATTCTAGCTTACTTATGTATGTGTTTGCAAGCTTTAAACAATTGTGACAATATTATAATGTATTTAATACCGTTAATGGTATTTAATTGTTATCGTATATATTCACAAAATACCACCCAATGTATGAGGTATTGCCTGTTAAGTGACGGATTTAATGACGCATATCGCCAGACTTGAGTTATATCTTCATAATTATGCAAAGTTGGTCAATAGAGTTGATTGGTTCAAGCTTTTAATAGCTTAAAGCTTTGGAATTAAGAGTGAATTTGTAAATAATAATGTATGTTGTGATAATTTATTTTGCACTCTCCGCTTGTTAACTAGCTAGACTAATATTGCATTTTGTCAGAGGAGAGAAATAAAAATAATGTAGACATTCATACTACCCAGTTGTAATGTAAATAACATCGATTACATGCCCAGTCACATACTGTTAAAATTCAATGAAATATTCTCGAAATTATACATAATTAATTGATCAATTAATTAGTGATTATGTAGTAACAGAAAACAGTACTTTACACATTTATAAGAAAAAAAATCATAACTTGAATGTTACTATCTCATTTATAGCAGATAAGGTAGAAAGAGGGAAACTTGTGTTAAAACCCTCCGTTCCCCTTTTTCTAACAATTTTTGCGACATTACGTGTTGAGTGGAGGAACTCAACGCTGCGTTTTTTATGTTCTTGTAACCAGAAGAAAAAAATGAAAAAAATGACTCTCCCTAATAAATCGTACCTGCGACTGTCGTGTTTACAGTCAGAGGCTGTGCCATTGTGCTACAACGACCTCAACAGTATATGAGGAAAATGATCTCGTCACGAAATATATGGACATTATAATTGAAAACGCATATAAACGTGTAATGTAAGCTGGATTCAACCAATGATTACTTTAGCCATACCGCTTATTATGTTAAAAAGGAATTTCGACAGCACGTCCGTCAGTGAGAAAAGTATATATTTTACGTTAATAGTGTGAGTGTAAAGTACCTATATGGCTCATTTGTAAACGAGGGCCAATTTATTATTATTTATTAGCTGTTATAGTGCATTTATAGAAGCATCTTTTAAAACACGCAAGATAAAATATCAAGACTAAAACCTGTTCGTTTGCCATAAGGTGGTTTATTTACTAAGTAATGATTAGATAAATAAAAAAATACATATTTAAATATTTTATGATTTAGATTAAATTACTACTGTTGACTGATACCAATGGCATATAAAAAATTTTATAAAAATTTTGGCTATATTCATTTTTATAAGCGGACATCATGTGTAGTGATGTAACGAATAATCGAATTCGCATTCGCGAATATTAAGTTTTGTGAATAATGTCGGAAAAATAAAAATTTGACGACGATAATACGTTATTAAAATCGAAATCAGTTTACATTTTGTGTTTATTATACAAAAAATAGTAACTTAAACTCGTAATCACATTATCAATCTTCATTATATCTCGTAAAACAATTTATTTATTGCACTATAAACAAACAAAAACAAATTCCCTCTTTCTTCTAAAAAAGTTTTATCACTTATTACTTAGGTTTTCAATGTTATATAATCATCTACATAAGCATAAATAATCAAACAAATACTCTATTTTATAAACTATAAATATAACATTTTTTTCTAACCGTAAAGAATAATAAGTAACGACGAAACGGACGCTCCAAATTGTATCTTGTAGTAATTAGCTCTAAATTTAAAAGAATTAATAAATATTCGCATTCGCATTCGCGTATATCGATAGCACATATTCGCATTCGCATTCGCGAATGTTAAAAATATGACATTTGTTACATCACTTATCAAGTGTACTACACGAAGAGGAAGACGATTAAGATTAGAAAAATTGTACTTCATCTTAAAAAAATAGCTTCACGTCCGTTGCCACTGCGCCACGACGGCCTATTATTATAAAAGCGTAACATAATATATGTTATATGCCAGTTTTCTAGTGTCGGTAATAACTTTCTCAGAACAAACTAGGTTTAGTTACATATACACTTTAGTTTACAAGCATTAGGATTTAACTTATAATATGTATTAATCGTTTTCATTTTGATTTTATATTAAAAAAAATCTTTAACTAGATCTTTTTTTTCTTCTTTCTTTCTCTTTATATATATATATATATATATATATATATATATATATATATATATATATATATATATATATATATATATATATATATATATATATATATATATATATATATATATATATATATATATATATATATATATATATATATATATATATATATATATATATATATATATATATATATATATATATATATATATATATATATATATATATATATATATATATATATCTATATATATATATATATATATATATATATATATATATATATATATATATATATATATATATATATATATATATATATATATATATATATATATATATATATATATATATATATATATTAACAACAGTGCGTGGACTGATAAATTTTCTATAACTTACACCTTTCTAGTTTCTCTAAAAGTAACAATTATTATAATAGTAACATGGCTACGCTTGTTAGAATATTACAACATATATTTTACTCTATGTGTTACCATGAAATAATTTTCACTTTGTATAATTTATTTACTTTGTATTTAACTGTAAAATACAAATATAATTTAGTTTACTTTGTAAAATAATCGTAACTATTTTTCAATATATCGATATTTTAGTCACCATTAAACGATATGAACAACTTGAAACATTTTGAACTGAATCTTAAACCTTACTTATAAGTTTAAATATATAGTTTCGAGTTTGAGTCCTAATAGTGAATTGAATATTTATATTATATAGTTATTATATTTCCGGTGAGATGAGAAAAAGTATCTCACTGTGACTCAAAACACAGTGTTAAGCACCGTCATTCAAAAAATTTATCTAGAAAATATATGAAAATGTCACTTAGTATCTGGATTTCCTTTTCCTTATTTGAAAAAATGTTTTTAAATATTTAAAGCATTATAGTATTCAATTTACAATGTTATCATATGAAAAAAAGTATCCACAAAATTCCAATGTACATCAAAAGAACATTATTCTTGGAACACATAATATAGTGATATTGACGCATTAAACCGTAATAAAGGCTAAGTTTTGTTTCGTCTGATAACTTTTACAACACCGTAAAACCGAATATCTTTCACCTTCGTACGAGTCAAACAATTAACACAGCTATGAAATTAAGGAAGCATATGGTTTTTAAACTTTAATTTCTTTTTTGTGGATCAAAATGAAAGACGTTGAACCAAAAAGATACAAATAAAGTCCAATATTTTACTATATCTTTCATTTTTTGTCAATATAAAAATATTTAAACTATAGAAATATTTAGATTCAAAATCAATATGATTACCTAATATAGAATATGATTGTTGTTGCTTAATGTTAGATAATCGAACAAAAGATTTTGATTGCTTCTAACTATAGTTGGTATAATTCAATTCAATTGATTTTTTTCAATATTTTATTTTACCAAAGTATATTACGTTGTTAGATATATTTATACATATTCTTGTCACGTAATTTACTTCTTTGCACAAAAATGTCAGTACGATACATAAAAAAACGTTTATCACTTATACAACTTAACGTTGTGAGTACACCATTAGCAAGGTTCAGTCGCCGCTGAAAACCAGATGAAAGAATTTTTTCCTGCACTAAAATAATATAATCATGATAAATGTAATGTCGTGCAAACGCATATAAGCTGCGTGATTAAAATTTATAACCTCGCTGAAAATAGCTTACCTACTTATGTACTAAGAATCCAAATTATTACATTCTAGAATGAATAACTTTGAGCAAGGACCTATCTAATAAATTATAATTATTTATTTAACAAATGGTTTTGCAGAAATTAAAGTTTTCTTTCCAGAAGAGTTTGCCTGGAATTTTTAGATTAATCTTGCTATAATTATTATTATAATACGAAATATGATATCTTTTTGTTTCTTTTTTTCAAAAGATGAAAGTACGCTGTAGAATGATAACTGTTTTAGTAACAAGAAAAAGCGTTGAGATCCGGCAGTCAACACGCAATGTCTTTAAAAGGTGGAAAGTGGATAACTGATGTTTCTATTAAAACGTCCCCTCTGCCTTAAACTCTATAGTATAAGTCTCTCTAATATATATCAAAGTATCAAAACGTCTAATGCTTATTAACAATGTCTTTATTTCGTGGAAATCCAGAGCATCATTTACAATTTACAGTTGCATCACTGTGCCACGAGACGGAACCGCAGGTACGCTGGGAACTTAGTGTTAAGACTACTCCGTTCCCCGCTTTTCGCCTTTTTTAGGGCATTGTGTGTTGAGGAACTCAACGCCGCGCTTTTGCCCAGATGCCAGAGCGAAGAAATAGGAAACATATTTGTCGAGTGGGTCTCGAACTCACAGACCAGTAGTACAGTCAGACGGTACGCCTCTGCGTCCAAATATAAATCAATAAAAATAAATCAACTAAGCTCAACAGGTCCACTAAGTCTACTATGTCAACTGCATATCTTGTATCTGCATATGTTTATAAATAAAAGCGTGACCCAACATACATTTATAGAATAATCAGTGTCTTATCTTTTCTCAAATCATATGTGTGTGGCCTGTTAGTCTAGTGCAGCTTTCAATTATACACTGCTAATAGAATATACGCCTTTATTCCTATTACTATAAAGAATTTATTTGTATAACAGTAGGTAAGCTGTCACGTACAACTTACTCGCCTTGTTTAAAACTACATACATATTAGAAGTGATTGAGAAGAGATATTTAGTTTGAAAAAAGCAAAGGGATTATTTATAATTATATCTCGATATGATTGAATAAGATTTTAATATATTAATATGACCTTCTTGAGATACAATTCACCAAAATTTATTATAATTTTTGTATAAAAATACATATGTACATGTAAACTACATATATCTATGTTATAAATATATAAAAATATTTATATATTTTTGAAACCTTATTCTTCAAAAATAATGGAGATCAACAGAGGTCTCCCCGCGTCTATTTTATTACTGAGTCCTGCATCATATATTTTTTGTGTCATTGCAAAAAAACAGTTATTAATTAATATATATTATGATTAAATTAAGCATTAAATATTTTTACAAACACAAGTGCAGAATTGTATTCCTTCGACATCGATATAGCTGTAAAAGATATTGTGTAAAACCATTTCAATACAAATAGAAACAGAATTCGGTTCCCTCAGTGCTTGAAGATCGTGACTTCACTGCAGCTCACGTACATAAAGTATGATCTCCATCCATTTGACACAGTTTTTTAGTATTAGTAGCTTGATGGATAGCTGTGCTTACTGGTATCTCTAGGACTTAGGACATTAATTATTTTGGGTTGCATCTCCCTATCAATATAATTTTTTCCAAATTATTACTTTTTCTGCGCGTTTTATGTCCAAAAAATGTGAGTACGTAAACTAATGTTGAATTGTTCCTGGAAATATTCAAGGTCCAGTTCTTTGAATATGGAGGCAATGGTGTGGAAAGCCGTCCACGGGATTCACAGCATCAGTCGCCAACACTTTACACTTAACACTTTCATAATATACCTATGTAAAACTTGTTTGTAAACGCGATTTCACTTGCGTTGGACTTAATGACCCTTTTATTTACCATAGTTCCACTTGAGAAGTTCCAAATCTTCGATTTTAAATAAGTATTGTACTTAGAAATTTTGCAATAAATGCTACCTGCTATATATTTTGATAACAATCATTTTTCATTTTCTTGTCTATTTTAACTTGAAATCAAGTGTTTCAGTTTTCAAAATCATATTTTTCTCCCGATATTCTATCCAGATATGAAAGCAATATGATGAACAAATATATATTCGTCTAGTACGTCTCATCATGTGCGGTTACAATCATTTAATTTTCCTTTGTACTGCCTTATTTTTTTTATTATATACAATTATTATGTAGTAAGTAAGTTTCTATAACATAGCATCTGAATTATGTTATTTGTGTGAACACAAATCAACGGAAGGCTCATTTAAGCCAATATTTATCGGCAAGTACTCGATTGATATAAAATAGTATAATAAAGTAAATATATGTGGACGATAGTTGATTGCTTATAATTATTTACCTACTCAGTAATGTTCCGCCACCCAAATTAATTGATAGGTGGAGAGCGAAGTACGGTTAACCACTAGGTTGTCTATCTGCCTATAAATTTTGAATCTCTTTAAAAATATTAAAACCATATAGCTTTTTATTAAAAATATATTTTTATATATGTATATATGTATGTATATATATATGTTGGCAATATCTTGTGGTTGTATATAGGTGCATCCAGAAAGTACTAAGATAAGTCAGAAAATTTTGAGATAAGCACAAATTTGAGATATCGTGTGACTGACAGAACCCATCGTTACATTTTGTTGAAAAATAATTAACTCCCCCCATGTCAATTGAACCCATAGACCATAGCACTATTGAGATGGCCTCAAGAATAATGTTATTATTTGAAATATTAATATTATTTCCTGATTAGACAACATGCAATGTTACGGAAGAAACAGCGGATGTAAAAATAATAGGTAATATCTTATACGAATAGATTTTACCACGCAGTCGTTAGTTCAAATCTTTTGGTCTAAATTTTGTAATATGAAAAATCTAAGATTATATTTATTTCTTGACTCTTTCCTAGGTATTCTAGGCATCCATATCTAATACCTAGGAACTACATATATATCTACCTAGAATATGGACAACTAGTACTTATCGTAGTCTACAATTTATATCTACAATTTAAAATTTTATTCTTTACAAATTCCGAGTTCTTAACTGGGAGAACAATAAAAGGACGTTATTATAAAGACTACAAACGGTTTCATTTGAGTAGGTGTCCTATTTTTAGTCTGCCAACGAGCATACTCGCATTCACTTCATCAACAATCACACGCAATCAATTTGACCTATCTCGGCGCTTTGTTGTACATTCTGACCACTTCTGTGTTTATTGTATGTAAAAAAAGATTAATTCTAACATTTACATATTGTGCTTTCAATAAGCAAAAGAATAGGTTTTAAAATATATAACATATAACAGTTTTTTTTCTTGAAATTGAACGTGAACGCGTGTATTAAATTGTAAAGCAATACAAAGTTGCGCCATCTAGTGTCAAGTAGCCGCTATTTGCATATCACAATCTTAATACTTTGCACAGCGGACAATAGATGTCGCTATAAAATGAATTGCTATAATAAAATAGTTTTATAAATCTAATATGCAAAAAATATTATTCAATGATATTGGTAATATTTTACTATAGTAAAATAATTAGCGCTTATTAAGAAAATGTCGGATTATTAGACGATTGCGTGTCGATACCTTTGTTAGGAAATATTTATAAATTAAAAAATCTTTTTGTTTCTCTACTCTATTCTCGATTACAATCACGTTGAAACTTATTAATAATTTACTAGCGACTCGTTCCCGGCTTTGCTCGGTACTCTTGGTATTGTAATTAAAACATATTTTTCATTTTAAATCACTTCAAAATCATACTACACACACACACTATAAAGATCAATTTAACTTTCCCATAGGATATCCTATGTAAACGGAAGGACACAAAAATTTTACAAATTATAATTTATGGCTCAGTAACGCGTAAATGAGTATATTTCCAAAAATACTTTTTTTATATCGCAAATAGAGATTGTAATCTTATTTAAATCAATAGAAACTATACTATACATATATAAAATTATCCCCAAAGTTTTCCAAGAAAATAAATATATATATAATATACTGAAATGTAAACTAAATGCTGTAAACATTCGAAATAAATTTATTGAATCATATCAAATTCTGTTCAAAGTAAATATTTACGTCAATATTTTCTAAATATTTATTTTGAATGAAATTTGAATCTGACAACTTTCAGTTATTTTTTTTTCTATTGTAAATGAAATGTCCAAGGAAAATAGATAAACAAATGTAGTACTTCTATTGTACTATTAGTATTTTCTATTTTAATACTATATACCATTTACTTTATTTTAGATTCCTTTTTTAATTTAAAAATTTCAATTAAGGTTAAACCAAAGAGCCAATGAACTAATTTTAAGTAAATTATTTAATTGAACGAATATTACGCCATTTTCAATTTTCTATAGAAAAATATCCAAGATTCATTAAAAACTTATACGTTTTCATAATTTTATTCCTTGCTTTTTAAATTCTTAAAAAGCTAAACAGAATTTTAAATAAAATAAGATTAGTACATAGAATTTATTTTACTTTTCACAATTATTTATTCTTTTATTAGGGATGAATTGATTCGAGCTCAACTAAGACATACATACATACAAAGTAGCAGCTTAGTATTTAAAGTATATGAACTTCTCTCTCGTACATTTAATAATACAATAATTAATAATAAAACGCTTATTAACAGCTTTCTATAGTTGATGATTTTAATTTTTATTCTATTATATATAGGTTGTATCTGACACGGCGGCCATTATCAAAACTACTTATAGAGGAAAATATTTCGAGGCTATATACAAAAAACTATTTAATAATTATTAACAGTTTGGGTACAGCATCACTTTTTCCGCTCTGACAGTACAGTGTACGCTCGCGTCATATTTCGCTAGTTAATATTATGCTTGAAATTAAGGTCGCCTTTACATCCACACTCTGTATATACTTTGTCAAGTACGGCGTTAAGTTCCCCATTTATTCAATGCCTTAAAAAATAGCCTGAGAAAGGGAAACACAGACTACGGAGAGAAACGGAGAAAAACAAAAAAGCTTAAGTAATGCTAATACGAAAAAATATTACAATATTCTTAAGGAAAAAGCTACTGGGAAATTGGCAACACGTAACATCGGGCGGTTTTAGTTCCAGGTAGCTAGCTAGGTTATGGCATACCGTTCCAAGGCTATTTACCGCCCGTAGCTAAAATAGCAGCGAGGTCGAACATTAATGGGTAATGTCGGGATTCAAAAATCAATAACGATCAAATTATTATAATTTGTAGTTAAGTATATATTTAGCATAAATAATTGTACCGAGTTTTTTTTGTATTTTATATACATTTAATATGGATAAATGAATATCTATAGTATAGTTTTTTTAGCTTCACGCTTTTATCCCACATATTGCAGGGTAGGCAGACGGAACTGCAGTTATCATATGAACCTGGTGTTAAGACACTCCGTTGCTTAGTCCCTGCTTTCTCCGTCCCCGCTTTCCGCCTTTATTCGAGGCATTGCGTGTTGAGAGTTGAGTGGCGGAACTCAACGCCGCCCTTTGCCTAGTTTCCAGAGCAAAGAAAATGGAAATAGAAAAATCCATCTTCTCCGAGTGGGAATTGAACCCTCAAACCGTCGCGTTCACAGGCAGACGCTTACGCCTCTGCGCCACGACGGTCGAGTATAGTTTGTCTTATTTTTAGTTTGTTTTGAAATTCAAATTTTTTTAAGTAGTGTAGGTACTTAGAATTCTGCCACTCAACACGCAATAACTCGAAAAATGAACAGAAAGTGTGTTATAGGGTATCTCAACATTAAGATTCTTCTGACTACCCCGCTTTATCCCTGTAAAGTGTGAAGTTATGAATGTAAGATCCATCTACCTACCTTGTATATATTATAAAAAAATTAGGAAGTAACATCCTACTTTTACTCGGAAAAAATATCGGCTTTTGCTATATTACATGTTGACATATTTTTCTGCAAGATTATTTTTGTTGCTATCGTGACGTCGAACAGTGTTGTGTGTTCGATTCCAGTCTAATGGAAAATAACTAAAAAAAATAAATCAAGATAAAAATATCTATTTCCCTGTTCTGGCAAATTTCCGCACTTTGTCCACAACACAATTCTTACTACTTTCTTAAATAATATCTACCTAAGATAAAGGTTTTAAGCCTTGGTCCTAACATAACCATCAAGAATGACAAAAAGCTTATTCGATATGGTATATAACCATAATAACAAATTAAGATATATTAATATTTTTAGTATATGTATTTTCTAAAAAAAATTTTAAAAGAATGTTCATTTAGGTTCTGAAGTTAAAAGTTTTTTACATATAGAATTACAATATACTTATAATTGAGAAATAAAAAATATATTAAAACCTTTGAGTTAGAGTAAAATTCATTATTATTAAAGAAAAAGTCATTATTTAATAAAGCGTCTAAACTAGAAACTAGTAAAGCGTCTAAACTAGAAAAATGATCTAAAACTTTCTAGAAAAATAATTGAGTCATTACGTCCTTCAATTACACCCCATCTGTCCAAAGAGTTCATTAGACACCATAAGAATTAATTTAAGAACCATAATAAGATTAATGCACATAGTCTTCGTCATCACGTTAACGTTAGTCAAACCGCGACGTCCGTACTGACATAACGTTGAACGCGTTTTAATTTTTTCTTTTTTTTTTAAACCGGCCAGTGTTTTCGTTTAGTTTTTACAATTTTTCTAATTTTTAGTATAGTTATTGTTTTTGGTATAGTTTTCATAGTGTGGTATACTTTTTTTTATGATTTATTTAATGCAATTGCTTTTTTCATAATTCCGTTGAAGCTTCACCGCAAGTTGTTTTTTTTATTTAAAATAGTAATGTTTCTAGGCATAGAACACATTATAACATATAATATATTACAAAATCAATATATTATTAAGGCCTTTTCTAAATTTTAATATTAATTTTTGAAATTCCTTCTGACACCAGATAAATATTACGATGTGACGTTTATTTATTAGTTAGGATAATATTTTGTTAAAAAATATAATTAAATACAAACGTGAATTATTTTTAACCAGACGCTTCGGCGTCACAAAACCAGCTTAAACAATCTGTGACATACAAAAAAATTAACTCATCACAAAAAATGCCATTATGATCATGCTATTATAATAACAAGTTCTTCTACTAGATATATTTTTAGAATTTGTAGGTACATTAGGCGGTATCACTTGTATGTTTTATAATTATATTGTATGATTTTACATATAAAAACTATATGTAAAGCTATATGTAGGTATAAATATGATGTTTTATATATATATATATATATATATATATATATATATATATATATATATATATATATATATATATATATATATATATATATATATATATATATATATATATATATATATATATATATATATATATATATATATATATATATATATATATATATATATATATATATATATATATATATATATATATATATATATATATATATATATATATATATATATATATATATATATATATATATATATATATATATATATATATATATATATATATATATATATATATATATATATATATATATATATATATATACATATATATTTCCTCTTATTTCCATTTTAATCTTCTAATACATTTATGTTGGATAGTGTCTAGTGACGAACATATTCTTATTGGACTCGTTTCGTCCCTTAAAACCAAAACCTAACGAAATTTTGTCTAAAAAAAATATAACAAAATGAGGTTTTTTTAATAATCTAAAAATGTTGACCACGAATTCCCACAAATTAAATAATAAACTATTTTCAGTAGCAAATATGGTCAGGAATGTAAATGACAGTGAGTGCATATTGCAGTAATGCATGTTTGCTCAAGTGTACATCACAGCATGGTTTACACTATGCTCCATGAATTGTAAGTACAGATTTATCCTAACGCATCGTCAACTTCCGATAACATCGACATTAACCTTGGCTTTAACTTCCGGATATCCGTTCTTGTTCACAATCTATATATTTAGTATTTGTATCGTAAATCTATATCATAACCTCCGAATTTTAGGTATATTTTTCGTATATATTTTTAAATGCTATTATTAAACTGGTTTAAGACGGTATAGAGACCTTGTTAAGTGACATTCGGAGGTGCACGTAGCAACGTTTGTCATATTTTTTTTAATATTTTTTAGGTTTTTTTTTTTCAGAGTCGATTTATCTTTTAGCCTAGTTAATAAGCTAAAGTAATATAACTATTTATTTACTTAAGTTGTTTCTTTTTTTCAATTTTTTTAAGTGAATTAAACATTATATATTTATACATATAATAAAGTCCTTTTAAATATTTATGAGAGATACATATGTACGCCAGACCCTGACACAGAACTGACCTTTGAATGTCTTTATGGCGTATCTAAATGAAGTCGATCACAGCCTTTTCAAGAGATATTTTATGTTGATATATTTTTTTCATATAATTGTTTCCGTTTTCATGTAGTTTAACTTCTCAAAACATGATTTATTAATAATAGTATAATAATAATATAATAATTCTTTATTTCAGACCATTCGATCCATATAAATTGCACTCATAAATAACAAAACAATTTTAAAATAGTAAAAACAATAATGGCCAATATTACCTAACTTAACTTCATCCTTTTTTCATAGCGGAGTAATTAGTCTGATATATATGTATGTATGTATGTATGTATGTATGTATGTATGTATGTATGTATGTATGTATGTATGTATGTATGTATGTATGTATGTATGTATGTATGTATGTATGTATATATATATATATATATATATATATATATATATATATATATATATATATATATATATATATATATATATATATATATATATATATATATATATATATATATATATATATATATATATATATATATATATATATATATATATATATATATATATATATATATATATATATATATATATATATATATATATATATATATATATATATATAATTGCTTAAATATTGCAATTTGTATCATAATAATTCTTATGTAAAGGAAAACATTATAGCATCCGTTATTATTAATTGTAACACCAGGATGTAAATACGTAACAGAAGTAATAAATAATAAATCATTTTTAAAACACAATCTATATATTCGTATATTTGTAAGTAATTAGTAAAGTCACACGTATATTGTATTAATAGAAATGTTAGTCATTAATCAGTTCGAAACGTTTCTATGTTTTAAAAAACCGTTTCAAATTTATCTAACAAAAATAAAGACGTTAAGTCCGCCAGGTTATTTTTCATTTCAGTGACATCAACCTTTCTCTCAGCTGTCACGACAGATGTAACTTTTTTCGTAAATCCATGTGTGTCAAGGTTTGAAATATATGCAGCACAAGACACGTCTATTTGCATTTCTGAATCAAATTAATAAGTATTGTTTTCTTGTATATGAAACTTAAAAGTTTCAATATAATAAATTATATTCTCATCGTGAAAAATCATTTAAGACGTTGGTATCGATTAGAAAATCAATTCAGAAATGTCACCAATAAATTACTTATTTAATCTAATACAATAATACAAATAATTATGACACAATAACGTTGTTACAAGAGAAATATATATTTTATATTACATATATGTACATTTTGAGCTTAACAGAATACGACATAAATAGTCTTCACTATTATACTTATATTTTAGGGATAAAAAAGCTTAGATATTTAAGCTAATTTTTAGAGACACCTTTTATCTCGAATAAATAACGGACAAAATATTAGTACATAGCTTTCTTCTCCTTTTTATTAATGACGTTCTTCCGAGCGTGCCAGTTGAGCGCAATTCACTTCGCCAATGTAACGTTGAAAGGAGATAAAAAGGAAATGAAAAGATATTACGAAAGAAAAAAAGAGAAAGAAATATTATTATACAATAGAAGATTAAATGCTTAAAAGAGATCCAGTTAGTACTTAGTCAAGTCACGTTTAAACGTGACTTGACTAAGTAGTAGTAGTAGTAAAAAGGTAGTCTTTGACTTTGACAACTAACGCGCTGTCAAACGTATTTAACTTTATGTTTTTTTTATTTATTCTATTAACTAAATAAAGCTTAAATTACCAGCTGAAGGTATAAATATATTAAGATTCTTGCTAACATGTTATTCATTATTTCAAGAGGTTATTCATGTATAATTTGCAAGTGTCCTAATTTTTAACTTTAATTTAAATACAATATATGTAGAGTACATTTATATTCATCTGCACTTCAAGTATGCAATGACCTACATATTGATATCGTGATCAATGTTGTTGAAATAAAAATACCAATTTCACTTGGTTAACAAAAAAGTATTATATATAAATAATTTTCGAGATGGTATTTAACGGTTCGCTTACTATTATTTTTCTTTTAAAAACATTATAATTTTCTATTATACAACGTTACAAATTTGATAAACTTAAGATTTGTTATATTTTAGTTGTTTTTCCTTGTCTAGAGTAGGGAAAAACCCTTTAAATTATATTCTTTACATAAAAGCGCTTTATAGCTCATTTATATAAAGAATATGTGGCTGTTATTTATATGTAAACTCCACAAGTTGTATAAAACATTAGATAACTAGTTTTTAGTTATATGATAATTTAACTGTCCAAAATGTAATGAAGTTATGTAAGGTAATATTATTTTACATATACATAGTCATGAGATTTTACGATGATAATTGAAAGCCTAATATTGATATGTATATATACATACTTACATACATACATACATACATACATATCTACATACATACATTGACGCATATCGATTTGCAATTGAACTTATCTACAGGTCAACATGGTATTTCCACTAAAATTATAATAATTATCTATTTGAAATATTTTCAGTAATGAAATTACATTAGCGATTTTATAACAAAAAATGTGCATACGACCTCACGACCTTGAAAATAATCCTCCTTTAAAATCTTCTGTCTAATTTTTAACCCAAATATTTACGCAGATGTTTTTACACATGGCGAATACTAACAATCATGTATGTACGCTTTATTTAGACAATTTTTGAGATGCTTTTTCGCACGCTTTATTTATTAATGTAAATATATTTGTTGTATACAACCAATCAGAGTAAACACTGTTTTTTTATACAATTTACTTTTAATTTTAGAGAAAATTCTGAAATAAGTTGCTTTATGAAAAAATATAGTTTTTAGACAACTTCTGTCATTTCATTTTGTAATGTCACTTTTTGTTGTATAATTTTGTATTAGGAAGCTACTTAATAAGGTTTCTTGTAATGTTCACTTACCGCGTTTAATGTGAAATTGGCCTAAATTATGGAATATGGATAATAATAAGTTTCTTTCAAATATTGACCACTTTTAACGATCAAATGTCTAGAATTGAGACGGAATGTTGCAACTAGTGCCTTGTTATGGGCAGGTAGAGGGTAAAGTAAATAAATAGAAAAAGCATAATAATATGATAAATAATTATATCTCCATTAATAAATCTACTAGACCATTCCAAGTAAAATATGAGTAAGCACATAGTTATATTTCTATGTAGACATATACATATATATATACTATACAAAATTGACAACATCATCCTACAAATATCGCTTCCCACGTAATATTCAAAAGAATTGTATGTAAATCAACATGCATAATTGTGGCTTACGTAAGTATCCCTAATGGCATTTCGCCATAGTGATAACACGTATACCATATATATATATATATATATATATATATATATATATATATATATATATATATATATATATATATATATATATATATATATATATATATATATATATATATATATATATATATATTATATATATATATATATATATATATATATATATATATATATATATATGTATATATATATATATGTATATATATATATATGTATATATATATATATATATATATATATATATATATATATATATATATATATATATATATATATATATATATATATATATATGTATATATATATATATGTATATATATATATATATATATATATATATATATATATATATATATATATATATATATATATATATATATATATATATATATATATATATATATATATATATATATATATATATATATATATATATATATATATATATATATATATATATATATATATATATATATATATATATATATATATATATATATATATATATATATATATATATATATATATATATATATATATATATATATATATATATATATATATATATATATATATATATCTGTGTATATTCAATAGTATATACTATACAAAATTGACAACATCATCCTACAAATATCGCTTCCCACGTAATATTCAAAAGAATTGTATGTAAATCAACATGCATAATTGTGGCTTACGTAAGTATCCCTAATGGCATTTCGCCATAGTGATAACACGTATACCATAAATATTAAACTGTCAACCTAACGGGCTTAACACGTTTCGTGACGTCAGATGCAAAGAAGATTATCTACCTTTCAGATTAAATCCGGTTAACTGGATGTCATATGTAAAACAAAGCTCGCTAAACTGCACGTGCTTCGCACATCGTGATCATTTTGACCCTGATTTTATTCCAAGTAGACGAATAAATTTTAATCTTTTAAAACTTTATTAGGTATTCCCTGCTTACCCTGCTGTACCTATCTTATGCGTGAAGCAAAACATCGTTAATATTGATTTATATATAGGTACATATCGTCCATTGAATTTAAGTGCGAGGATTTTTTGTCCAAAGATCCCCGCCTCGTTCTTAATAATATGATTGATCATTTCTATTTATAGATAGTTTTTTTTATTCCGACATGTACAATTTTTTATCGTTAACGTAATATAGCTATATAGCTTCTAAATTGTGAGGTATTTGAACAAACTAAAAAACGCCTTATCGCCATACTGGCTGACATAATGATCGATTTTTGAGTTCGACTCCTTCACACGGCATGTGAAGAACTAAGGGTCTTGACATGACTGCTCTGCAGAATATTAGATACTATTTTTATTACTATTTATATATATATATATATATATATATATATATATATATATATATATATATATATATATATATATATATATATATATATATATATATATATATATATATATATATATATATATATATATATATATATATATATATATATATATATATATATATATATATATATATATGTTTAATGTCAAGTTTGTTATTGATAGACGTTGAATTAAACCAGTAGCGGAGATAATAAATATTTACAGCGTTTGTATTAATTGCCCAGCGGGGAACGTGGGCGATTTGCATACGAGTTTATATTTATTCTATGCACTATTTTATTCAACTTATTTCTAGTATTTATGTATTGCTTTTTTATTATTTCTTTCTGCCTGTTATATATTTTTATACTCTACATTTATAATTTAGATTTTTTATAGTAGAAGAAATATAAAGAGGCTTGAAAATATATAAAATATTAATCGCCGTTTTGGATCAATCTATATTACTTTTATTGGTAGTAGGTGTTCGGTACATATCGTCAGTTTAAATTGTTACAAGGAACTAGAAAATCCGAAAAAAAAATAATCTTAAGTGGTTATGATACCTAAATACAAAAATAATGTCAGAAATACACCCATTAACGTGTTTTTTGGTTTCATATTTCAAGAGATGAACAAATAGTGTAAGATGGTCGTCATACATAATTGATATTTTGGCAAATTGTCTGATTGTGCTTAGAGAAAACCTGTTGCAGACGTCGTCCTATACACAATTACTATTTATATTTCCGAGAAATCACAACAAAATACCAGCTTAATCTATAATATTTTTTTTATCATCATCATTTTGTTTCGACTTGAATTTCGCTCCCTTTTTAGTTATATAAGTAACATTTTACTTTTTCTCATCAATTACTTGTACTTACTTATTTACGATTTTTCATGCAGTTATCACGTTTTATATGTTTATTTCAAACTACTTTAGATAAAAGATTACTATATAAAAAACAATATGAAGGTCGTATATATATAATTTTAATATTAAGCAAACGATTTTCATGTTAGTACATTGGTGATTGGCAACCGATAATCCTGATACTATCTTATCTAGGTATCGACAAGTTAAGTAATAAGATCTATAAATAACTAGGGGAATTAGATTAAATTTATTAAGTATCAAAAGTTATTTCCGTGTAATTTATTTTTTATAATCATTTTATATTGAGGACGTCTCTAGTATCGTCTCCGCTCTCCGTTTTTCGTCTTTTCATAATTATCTAGACATTTTGTGATGAGTAAGTCACTAGAACGAGGAAATAGTTAAGTTACAAAGAAAGAAAAGCAAAAAGAATAACATCTAATATACATAAATTAATAAAGTTGACATAAGCAGTATGTATAATATAGTACTTATACGGTTGAACTTGAGCAATGTGCAACAATTAACAACGATTTACATAATGAAATGCATACTCATATTAAATATTATTGAAACTTGTCATAATTAAATAGGTTTTATATGAATTATTAAGAACTTATTAGCTATATTTTACTTTAAAATATGTATCAATAAAAAAATATTGTTTTAAAATGAGCACTGACGATATATTAGTATAGATTACAAATATTCTGTAAGACTTTTATATTTGATTATTATATTTATAATTAATTATCTATGTTTTAATTAATTATCATTAACTATTTAATCAATTAACTGTAGAGATATTTGCTTGACATTTGAGTATTAAAATACTTTCTCATTCTGGCACATGCCAAAAAGAATTATTTACTTTTTTCAACTAAAAAGTTCAATACTATAGATATTAATTTATTCTTACAATTATAAAATATATATAAAACAAGACTGTAACTAATGAATGTATTACGATCTGATTTATTATCACTATTTCATAATATCAAGCACATGTGTCCCAAATAATTTCATTAATCATTAATCTTGCACTGGCCTTTGCTTAGCTATGAAAGGTGTAATTATGTACGCGCGCTATATTGACCTTAAGCTTATTAAAACCACCAACACTTAGAATCTAGTTGTGTAATATAAATCAAACAACCTTTTTCACATGATTTAGTGTTGATTTGAATAATATATGCTAAATATATTTAATATAGTAATTGATATTGCGACATTGGATACCGCTGTTGAAACTGTCTCTAAAATAAGTGAAAGGTAAAAAAAATACACACATATATATATATATATATATATATATATATATATATATATATATATATATATATATATATATATATATATATATATATATATATATATATATATATATATATATATATATATATATATATATATATATATATATATATATATATATATATATATATATATGCTGAAAATTGCTTAAAGTAATATTGTATGTCATAAAGTTTATTATTAGTTACCTAATTAACAAAATTTATCTCGACGAAACGTTCTCTAGCGGATATGTCCAGCGGTGTTTCCGGGAAAAAAGTAGCTAATATGTTGCTTCCTCTGGACATTAGCCCTGAACCCTAATAATATTTTGCTATTCGCGAGATGAACCGGTGTAAAACCAAAACAACTTATAAAAATACTTGATATACCTAACTTTAGTTCCCAAGTCTTTTTACCCGACTGTCAGAAAGGCTATATTTTTTGCACGTATTTCTATATGTTATATATAAAATTATCTTTATTAAATTATTATTACGTTATAAAGTTATCGATAAGGTTGTATTATCGTTTCTTTCATTCATTTACAACTGGTGAATCACAAACGTTACATATATTCATAATTTATCATCCTAAAAACACATTTTACATAAGCAAATAAAAAAATAATTAGAAACTTTATCCAATTCAGTATGTCAAAGTTTGCCAGATGACCTATACATATTATGCCTATAAAATATTTTCACTTTTTTTCTGCGCATTACCTATAGTCTATAAATTAACATATACATACATTTTTTATTTAAATATGAGTACTAAATAGTAAAAAAAAACAGTAAAGAAAATATCTCCAATATATTTGCTTACCGAGACTAAGCTTTTCACGATACTGTAACTAGTCTTATCAGTGATATAGCTGATAACGGAATTATGTTAAAAGCAATTTATAACTACTTCTATAAACAGTTACTTTAAACATCATGTCGTGTAAAATGTGAAAGATCGAATACAAGCTATTTTGGACGATTAAATCATTATTAAATTGATAAGGTGCAATATTGACGGCGCTGTGCTAACAAGATTAAAGTAAAACATGGCGCAAACACACACAACTCAGTGTAAAATCGATCATTATTATAAATTGGAGAAGAAATATATAGAGATGAAAAGGCTCATACTGGAGAAAACAGAAGAGCTAAAGAGAAGAGACAAAATAATAGCGCTACTAGAAAACGAAATAGATGACAAAGATGCAACAATACGGTATTTGAAAAATGAAATCGACAAATATAGACAAGTGGTTAAGCCATTAACAAGACAGATGTTGGATATTCAGAGAAATGGCATGGAGTTGGAGGAGGAGCGTGCAAAGACGCCTGGTGTTGAAAATACAGGAGTGCTGCCTCTTTTTGAACCAAGACTTAAAAGGACGGCTATATCAGCAGAACCTTTGTCTTCACTATCGCAGGATAACGAAATGAAATTAGTCAAAATACCCAAAACACACAAGTGAGTAAATAGTTGCATATAAGAGAACAAGTATTTTAGATGTAATGTGCTTGAAACTTTGGGTCAAAAAAGTTCCTTTAATTTAAATATTTTATATAATCGTGTTGTAAGTAAGCTAAAGTTTGGGGTAAACTGATAAAATATATATACAAACAAACTGCAAAGAAATCGTCATTTTAAACAAATCCTCTTTTTAAACAATTAAATTAAAACGAGCCTTCATCAATATTAACTATTTTAATTAGCATGCCTATAATCGTATATATTTAACAACCGGTACAATAATAATTAAAACACCAGTTTCAAAACTGCCATGATTATAGCAGCATGTCGATAATATGGTAGCAGTTTGTCATCAATCAAACGGCGTGATTGAATTTCTTTTTGCGTGTGCCACCGAGGTCGACGAGTCGACTGCGCCTTCATTTATGCGCCACAGTCCATACTGTACGTTTTATTCTACATTTGGTATAATTACAAAGTTTACGATTGTCCTCGCCTATGGCAGCACGTTGAGTTGTCACTTGTTCAATATTTATAGAGGCAGTGACTAATTCGTTACGATTTTTCTGTCTTGGTCGATTTTATATAAGTTTAATGATATTAATATGAGCTTACCTTTTGATTTGTTGCTCTGTGTGCTTATTTTTGCCAGTTAATTGTATATTAGTTATTGTAGGAAATTATTTGTGGCAAAATTTCGCTAAGTACTTAGAAAAGGTTATATATGGTATATAAAAAATATACGCGCCTCGTACTGGGTGGTCACGTAGAAATATAGATATGCACGTGTATATCAATTGCGTCTTGTATATTTCAAAGTGTAATATTAATCGTAAATAGATTTTTTTTCGGTTTAGTTTATTAAAAACTATATATAATAGGCTAAAAATGATTTCAAGACATTTGTTAATTGTAATTAATAAAACCCCTTTCCGTTACTTAGTGATGATAGAAGCAGTTTATTATGAAAGCTCCTTGGGTAGAGATGATTTCTCAAAATTCCTACAAGACGAGATAAAAAATTATGTAATATTACATTATCAACCCGAATGAAATTGTAAACCTAAATTTATTTACTTATAAATAAGATTTAGTGCCAGTCACAATCTCATTATTTTATATAGAACTAATTTTTAATATTTCTGTTTTGAATTGTAATTAATAATTAAAATTTATCGAATATTTTTATTTATCGACTCTTAAATTTAAACGAATAACAAAAATACCTTAATATATATACATTGAAGTGTTAAAAAAATCCAATGTACATATTTTTTAATGTATATATTAAATTAATACGACTTATAGCCTACAACACAAAAAGCAACCTTATTGCTATTTGACAATCTCTGTCAGGCAATATTAATTGAGGGAAAATAACAAAATTGAAACAGGGATAGGGTAAATATATTGAGGCAAGTTTATGTTTACGTCGAAACGTTTTAATCTTACTAATAGTTACGACATCAATTTACAGTAATAGAAAGGTTATTGTCATTAAACTCCATTAGAGCAGCACAGCCTTGCTTTGTACGTTACACATACGATATAAATATACAATTTATTGTTTTAATAGACGTTTGTTAGCGACTTGGCCCTGCTTTGTATATATATTACTAGTAACTACTTGCAGTATTGTCTAAATTCAAGCAGTGTCGAGTTCCACTTATTAAAATATTTCTCAAAATTTGGCGGAAAACAAATAATGAAAGAATAAATGAAAATCAAGAGCAAAAAATACGATAAGAGATTCTTATAAAATCCAAATTTTTATATTATACAGCAAAAATTTATTTGCAAGAGATATTTAATATTCTCTTATATCTCATAATAATTAACATAAATAATTATTGACATTAAGGACAGATGTGGTTATTTTGTTTTAAATATATTTTAGAGACATTTTAAACTTATTGTGTAAAATAAGCTGTCGAGTGTAGGTTTAATATAGTATATATTAATAAATAGTAAGTTATAATGAAATACAATTTATTCATTTTACCTGTACGATTTCGTACAAGGCGATTGCCAGTATTTCTTATTTACCTTTAATTATATTAATAGGAATATGAATTTAAATAATATTTTAATTAAAACTATGATTTCAGATCCCGGGAACTTATAAAGAGTGCTATCCTAGACAACGACTTCATGAAGAATTTGGAAATGACACAGATACGTGAGATCGTAGATTGCATGTATCCAGTCGAGTATGCCGCCGGCAGCCTGATCATCAAAGAAGGCGATGTTGGCAGCATAGTGTATGTTATGGAAGGTAAGATAGTATTTCTTTATTACTTTATCCTATTTTTTTAAAAAGAAACGTGAACATGTTTTATTTTCAACAACATTTTTTGAAATTTTTATGGTGATTCGACGAAATTTTGATATATACTTTAGTGCCATCTAGTTTTATACATTGTAAACTAATGTTCTTTTGAAACTATTTCAATTGCCATCTATTGGTGAGTAGCGAAAATATATGAAAGTAACTTCAAAATTTGCTGGCAGATGGCAGTGCTTTCATAATAATTAAAAAGATTAAACAAAAACGTTATTCTTATCTTAATCTTTAATTATTTGCAAAATATTTTTATCTTGTTAATAAATATTTACAAAATATAATTATTTTAAATTCTATACTTAGTGACAATTAAAAGTACACAGTGATAACAAACGTGTTTACTGATATAGGTACAGAATTATAGATCTAAAATTTTTAATATGTTTTCTATATATATTCATTTAAATTTATTTTTATTAAAAAAAAATATTAACAATAGTATATTCAATTAATTGTAATATATAACTAAAAGAATAGTTAACTGTCAGTCAGTTTATTATTTAGTTCTACATACATGCTCATTTAAACCGTTATTTATATATACACTTAAAATTGACTTTTTTTATATAAACTCTATATCAATGATATTGTCTCATTTGATCGCCGTGATTAGTCTGTCCATGTAAACATTGACTTGTAGGCGAATCCAGTACGCATTAGATACTCTGATACTTTCCCCGGCGAGAAAGCGGAAAAGCAGCTGCTGGCTTTTCTTGTAAGATGGCATTAGGCCAGTCTTAGACATGTTTATTAGAAGAAATCTTGTACAGCGTTATATTTTTTTAGTAAACTGCAAGATGTTCGTGTTTATACTTATATTTTCTAATTAGAGAAGTAATGTTCCTTTCATTTATTTTATGACTTAATTCTAACACAACTTGTCTACTTACAACATAAGTAGTGAGAACGTAGTGTTAAGATATTGAACTGACTTGACTAAAAATTGAACGTCATAATCGTGAAATAGATCTGTAGGTAGATTATTAGAACAAAAGATTAATCAATTTAATTTTATTTCTATAGATAGCATCTATGCAATACCTTAGTGACAAAGCTACCTACTACCAATTCTCATTTCATATATAATTTAAAGAAAATGCTTGTATATATTTGGATTTTTTGGCCCATTTTGATATTAGGCCTTGATTCAATTTGAAAATATAAAACAGTAATTTAAAGTAGGTACCTAATAAAAATATAACTGTTAAAACAGTTAAATTATACCACAAACATGTAATAAATAACAAAATAATTACATAAGATGTTATATTTTAATGAGAATCTCAATTAATTCTACAGCTCTTTGGAGGTCAATTGATAGATACATTCCAATTAGAAACAAATGACCTTCGCAAAATAATTTGCTTTAGATTCTTAATTTCGGGGTCAAAAATCTAGTTTACGAATATTGCAAATAATAAAAATTATAGTGAAGATAAAAATAATTATTAATTTAATATCCAAAACATTTCGTCTTCTTCTTCATCTACTTTTTTTACACTTGGTATAATAACAAAAACCAAACAGGAAGTTATTTTGATATTTATAAGTTGAGAATAGTGTAAGTACTTGATTTGTTAAAAAAATACTAAATTAACTCGGTTATGATTTGCTTTGTAGATATTTCCGTCAAGGAACGCAAAGATTTTCTCTCAATAATAGTTATTAATAGCTATATAAGTTTACCAAATAGTAATATATACCTTAAATATCGACGCTTCTTTATAATTACATAGCAGATTGTTGTAAAATATTTTTTTTATTTTCCGTACTAACAATTAAATATTTCCACGTACCTATTAAAACGTCATCATCATCACAACGTCCATGTTTATATTTGGTTCTGTATTGCTATTTCCTGCGGCTTCGCTTACGTTGTCATATGGAAATAACCATGATTTGTGTAGGACATATTAAGTTAAGTTCATTCTAACTGTAGATACAATGATCGTTTACGTATAGTTATTTTAGTAATTTAGTTACATTAAAACAACCAAAATAATCTAATAATCACTATATTTTTTCTTAGTTAAAATTTATTTTTAACAAAAGAATATCTTTATACGGTCAATAATATATAAATACTTTTTTTATATTAGTATTACAAAGTAGTATAACTAAGAAAAACAAAGCGCTTTCTTTATTTTATACACAAATATTTTATAATATTTGGAAATCGTCGTATAGTTTGTGTTCACACTGTACTTGTTTGCGAAACTCAATTGGCAATAGATACGTCAACCTTGCTGACCGACCTTGTGGACTTGGTCGACATTTTTTTCTCATAAGATTACATCATTTGTACGTACTATTTATCATTTGTAAGTATAGCCTTTGCCAGTAATTTCAGTAAGTTACATAAAAATAAACTTAAAGTTACTTAAATTATAGTAAATTAGTCTAAAGTTAGTTAAATTATAGAGATTTAGTCTAATTTGATGTTTTGTCTGTTGGTAATAAGTAAACAATTACAGGTAATTTATATAATAGTAACAATATTTTTCTTTTTCCTTCTTCTATTAATACTTCGTCCGGATATAGGTCCACTGCGTTGTAGGAAGCGGGAAATCGAGCAGCGTCTGAAAGTTGTGATCTAAGTTTTATTAAAATGCGTTTAAAGCTCACGTACGGTCACAAAGCGTTAAGCAAAGCTTCTGTTATATAAAATATGGACATTGATCTTGCTCTAAATTTCGTTTATCTTTAAAGCTAAATCTTTATTAATATTAAAACATATTCTTAATGTACGCTAACTGTTGTATGATACACACGCAGGCACATATTAACCACAATATATATTCTATAGTTTTTCTCGATGTGGACTATCTAATAGTGCATTTATTGATTTGAACCAGAGAAAGACAGACCAGAAAAGATTTTTATATAAGAAATTGTCATTCACTTCTCCTTTTATTAACTTCTTAAATACTCACCTACTAGTAAACTCTATTAATACCAAACCATTGTCAAATTTACAACTCATTTTAGTTATTTTAAGCTAATAACCCATCTAATATATTTTGAGTTATCCAAAAAAAAAAAATTGGAATCGTTATTTTTTTAAGTTTTCACCTTCAAACAAACACATTCCTTAGCTGTATAGCATTAATATACATTATAATGTCTACTGTCCAAGTATGAGTCCATATATGAATTATTATGTAGTCGGAAGTGAAAGTGTAATTGCAGGACCTTATGAGGTACGACACTATACGAGTGGAGTAGAGTATAGATGTCAATGACCGCAATTATTGTTGCGTTAATTGTCCTTAGTTATGACTTAAATGTGTCTCATTTCTATGCTACGGCGTTCAAGCGTGTTCTTTAGGCCATCTTGCCGAATTGCCCTTCTTTGACTGTAAATGCGATGCTTCGAGATCAGAATTCTGGAGAAAATAGTGTCTTGGCACACTATTCTCTTTGTCTTTTTAGTTATGCAGGAAAATATGTCAATCTGGTTTGCAATTAATTGTAATAAGGTTAATGATATAAGTGGGATTTAACTCTAATCTGACGAGTGAATGGTTTAGAATTATTTATTTATTAGCTTCACGCTTTATCCCGCTCGTCGCTGGGTAGGCAGAGGGAACCGTAGGAGCCATAGGAACTTAGTGTTTAGACACTTCGTTCCCCGCTTATCGCCTTTCGAAGCATTGCGTGTGGAGTGGCGGAACTGAACACCGTGTTTTCGCAGAGCAAAGAAAATGACAGTGACATAATCCATGCTCTCCAAGTGAAAATCGAACCCACAAACTTTCACGTTTATGACTGGCGAGGCGCCTCTGCGTCACGACGGTAATATTTGAATGTCTATTTATTCATTACTTATTCATAAGATACATATTTGTATTATATTAAAATTATATTCGTATATTGTTAACTACGTAATTTGTATTGAAGAAAACACTTTCATATAAAAAAGAACAAATGGCTTTTTTCTTTTGCTTGCCTTGGCTGACTATTAAAACACCACAACACTAACAACACTTGAGTAGCAGAACTCAACGCCGCCCTTGCCTAGAGCGAAGAAAATGGAAATCTTTCTTCCTCCAATGTAAATGGAACCCACGATCTGTCAAATTTACAGACAGATGTTGTGCCATTGCGCCGCGATGGTCCTATAATGTTTCTTTTAAGAAATATACTTCCTTATTCATATTTCTAATTACTGCTCTTTATTCGAGCCGTTCAATAAATGATAGATAAAATTGCTTTGTTTGATCATACAGCAACTTCTAGTGTATTTAATGTCTTATCGAAACCCCAAAACCTATTGACCCAAAGATCGCTTATATCTTAAATTTAAATGCGCACTAACAAGTTGAAATTAATATATACACAAATTTATAATGTTTTGAATCGTTTTAAATAATATATACATATAAAAAACACAATAATATATAAAAATTCACATATAACTACAATGTATATATAAAAAACTGTCAATAGTTATAGGTTTTATTATTATAAAAGAATTGATTGTTTAAAGTTTTATCTCACACTTCTACCTGTCATACTACTGTAACTGGAGATAGTCATATGTGCTCTAACACTCTCTGCTCGTTTTCCCCCCTTTTTAAGACTTTTAATATGTAATAATGAACTACTTACGTTTTTTACATAGAAATGTTGCAAAAAATAAGCGATATTTTTACTTTGACATAACTTGATGATTAAAAGATTTAGGATTATGTATATATATTTAATAAAGCGTATATTTTCCTGTATAGGTGTGTAATTAAAATATTTATGATATACATATGATATAGTATATTAACAAAAGTATGAACTTCATTTGAGATAAACTATTAAATATTTACGTTAGTGACAAGTGTTTTTCCTTATTATTACTATGTTTTACAAACGGAGTCTGCGATAGCGAGATAAAAGCGGTATTTTACGCAATATATAATAAATAAAACTAAGAATTAATTATAATACACGAATATTATAAATTTGAATATCCCCCACTCGAGGTATATTTTTGTTTTCTTTTAGTTGCACTTAATCCTCATAGTCAGTAGTCTAGTGTAGTATGTTAGGGTTATTCACATACTTCGTTTGTTAACTGCTGCAAAAGGAATAGCCTTATTACCGACCGACGAGAATAATTAAATTATTTTAATTTCCTCGCTGTAATGGACAAAATACGTGTCCAAAATTTAAAAGAAAAAGACAAGAGGGAGTGTTGGCTAGTGCCAACACTTGAGTAGTGTAACTCAACGCTGCATATAGTTATGTGGTACTTCGTTCTCCCTGCTCTACTGTAAGGATAGAACGCGAAGCTAGAAAATAAAAGTATGTATAATATAAAAAATATACTATTTATTAGTGCGACTAAAGAACGATGACAAAGCTTAATTAGGTTAGTATGACCAGGGATTTCCTCTATAGTTCACAAATAATGATTGAAAATTAACAGCTATAATTTACGATTTATGTTACATTATGACAATTGGTTGACCCTACCTTTTGTCAATATGACATACAATATTGAGAGAATCTTGTGTTAAGATATTCTCGATTTTCTATTTATACGCCAGATGTTGCGTGTTGATTGGAGAAGAAAGACAAGAGAAAGCTCGGTCTTGCCAAAACAATGAAAATATTTCATTCATAATGTGGAATCGATAATTGAAATAAAAATGATTTATTTATAATGTGGAATCGATGTTAGAACTAGAACTACTTGTTGTATTATAACAAAGTTACCTCTGTATACATCTATGGTAGATATGTGAGATTAATCATGACAACGTGCGTGCTAAATGGCAGTTACTAACTTGGCAGCTTATTCTATATTACCGGAACATCTGTATGGACAATATATACAGGTAGGTATATCCGGAATTTTAAAATTAACTTATTAACATTTTAAAGCCGTTTATTATTGAAGAAACTGTTAATATTTCACACACATATTTAATGGTAATAAATAAATAATGATGAGGACCGTCGTGGCGCAGAATCACAGCGACTGCCATTTGAAACGGTTACGTCTCCATTTTCTTTGTTCTGGCAAATAGGCAAGCGCGGCGTTATGTTCCGCCACTTAAAACACACTGCCTCGAAAGGAGGAACGTAGGAAACGGAGTGTCTTAACTCTACGTTTACACAATTTCTGCTGTTGCTCTGCCTACACTGCGGAGTGAAGCGTATAGCTAAAATATAAATTAAAATAAATTATGTGCTTTTTTTTTAACAAAAAGGATACCATTGTGTTTACTTCAGATATCCCTTCTCTTATAAATGATGTGTAAATGAGAACACCATTAAACAAATTATTTAACTAAGTACCTATAATATGTTATTATCATTATTAAGAGTAATCTTAAAATTTAACAATTGGCTGTTTAAAATGTACTTAAAAGGTAAATAGTTATAGTGCATTTATTATGAATACTTTAATATAGATAATTAAAAGAAATCATTGTTTAAAAAGAAACGAAAAGACGAAGATATAAGACAGTAAGCTTAAAAAAAGAACGAATACGAGTATATATTGAATACGGATTAACTTATCACTCATTGATTATGACTACCCCCCTTTAGCTCCCTATAAGTCATAAAAGGCCACAGCCTTATATTATCTACAGATAAATAAAATAACTTGAAATGAAGTAATAGAAGATGACTATAAATAAATGGTAAACATTTCTATATTATGGTTGACCAAAATTATTAGCAAATACTTTGGTAAACCTCGAAAAATTACGTTGATAATAGTAATTTTAATAAGAAATTAGCGTTCCTTGAACTATTTTTAATATATAATTTTCTGGATTAATTTTTTTCTATTAATATTTATAGTTTCATAAAGAGAAGAGAGACAATTATATATATATATATATATATATATATATATATATATATATATATATATATATATATATATATATATATATATATATATATATATATATATATATATATATATATATATATATATATATATATATATATATATAATACTATATACTATTATATATATATATATATATATATATATATATATATATATATATATATATATATATATATATATATATATATATATATATATATATATATATATATATATATATATATATATATATATATAACACATAATACTGTTAACTTCAATTATGAGTGGTATAAGAACAAAACATATAATCAAAAGCCATATATCATTATTAACATCTACCGTTTAATCGTTGATATATCAAATAAATCAGTAGCAGATAACATGCAATATGAATATACTCGTACTTTTCTTTCTCGCATGGTGTTAATAGCTATATTTAGTTACGTTCCAGTTCCGCTAAAACAAAATGTTGGTTAAACAATTCACAACGGTATATATCTATTATTCATTAATATTTCTTATGAGCTTGGAAAAAGTCTATGACTTTTTTTATAATTTAAAAAATCTGTGGACGTTCATATGCAAGTTTTACAATT
Organism: Dione vanillae; assembly: GCA_037178615.1. NCBI lineage: Eukaryota > Metazoa > Arthropoda > Insecta > Lepidoptera > Nymphalidae > Dione > Dione vanillae. The sequence continues at coordinate 910,733 of JAZFAU010000189.1, forward strand.
TTTTCTTTTGCGTCTTAAGACGTTTTACATTCTTAATTCTTCTCAATTTTTCGCATTTAAGTGTACAGATTTAAAAATTTACATAATTTAACGTAATTTTAGCAAAATAATTGATATTTGACGTAATTAAACTTCTACTTTACTATTTGACGTAAGAACCTAAAGTTCTAAAGCCTTGCGAGTGATTTTTGAGCTTTACATTGTTTATTTTTTTAAATTAATCAAAATAATATAAATCTCAAGGGTGCTTGTGAACAGATGGTTTAAATGCCATAGAAAGAAACCCTCATACCGCATCATATTTTATTGTTCAGTGACGAACGAATGAGGGTAATTCTGACATTAGCTTCCATAGCCATGACGGTTTTCAGCGATAATAATAATGATAATAAGACAATTTCTTTTGAATTGTATGTTATACTGTAATTTCAATGCTAAAGTGCCTTTGTCACCTGTGGCTTATAGTTATGTTACCTTGTTTTTTCTGGATATTTTTGTTATAGATTCAAATACAGTATCCTATATCAACATGCATTTCAACATACATAAATATATAGCTGCTATAAGCGGGATAAATCATAATGCCAAAAATATATAACAATGAATGGTGTTCAGTTACCCTTCCTTTATTAATAAAAGATTTTAAAATGATTAATGCTTATATACTTACATAGTTAAAAAAATAGTCAACTTTTTTCGTCACGGTAAAAGAAAATATATGTATAAAAACATATATATATATATATATATATATATATATATATATATATATATATATATATATATATATATATATATATATATATATATATATATATATATATATATATATATATATATATATATATATATATATATATATATATATATATATATATATATATATATATATATATATATATATATATATATATATATATATATATATATATATATATATATATATATATATATATATATATATATATATATATATATATATATATATATATATATATATATATATATATATATATATATATATATATATATATATATATATATATATATATATATATATATATATATATATATATATATATATATATATATATATATATATATATATATATATATATATATATATATATATATTATAAAAAGAGTCAGTCAGTCAGTTGAGATTAACATTTTAGTTAAGATTAAGTTTAAGCGTGATTCGTGAAAGTGAAACCAGAAGATCCCAGCCTTGACCGCGGTCTGATTTGCGTTACAAATGAAATACGATTGGAGCTTCTTGATTACCATTTCAACTTTTACTTCAATATTCATGTTGAAATTTTCTATTACCTATACTTTTATGATTTGCGTAACCTTTTACATATACGTTTCTTCTTATAAAAAGAAAATGCACTCTATTAAAAAATAATAGAAACTATGAGCCATTTAGACATGGGAGAAAATAAAAAGTAATTAATATTAATAATTGTAACTAAATCAATGCTAATTATTACATCAATATCTTTACATATATTGATTTACATATGTTCTCTACACAGTAAATGAATTTCCGGTTAACTTTAATTTGGTTTACATTATATAGTAGTTCTACACTAGGGTAAGTTTCTATTTAAAAACAAATGGCATATTTAGGTAGACATTGGAAAACATTCTTATATAAAACTACCTAATATGCTACGTCAGCCTACAATAATGTCCATAATAATATTATAATTAACTAAAATACTTTGACTATTTCACGCCTAAGTGTTGACACTGATTTTAAAAGTTAGAAAGTTTAAACAGTGCGAAAAGTGGAAAGATATAATTCATCCCGGAATGTTACAAAATATATGTAAATAAACTAGAATAGTAATAAAAGTACTATTACACAAGATTATGATGAGGACGTACTTTTATGGAATTTATAGCTAAAATTATAATTTTGTTAAAAAAAAAAACATAAGTAGTAAACTACAAATTAGAGAAGAAACAACTTAGCGTTCCTTGGATTCACCGTGCGGATGCCGGGCCCATCGTGTTGTAGGAAGAGGAGCTCCGAGCAGCGCTTGGGACTTGCCACCCAAGTATAGATTTAAAGGGCCCCTTTAAAATGCATTAACGCTCACCTTCAGTGTCCGAGCTCCTCCCACTACCTAACCAAATTTTAAATGATTTTACTACAGCCGCCTTCGAAGTGCGTTCTAGAAATGAATTTGTGATAGTTCTAGACAGGCCGAGATCTATTAGTAAACTATAGAGAGATTTCGCTGTTATACCTCTCGCTCCTACTTCAACCGCATATAAGTTAGCTCTAAAAATTATAGTGTATATACAATATGTATATGATATTAAATATTCTAAACAAAAGTGAAATATAAAGTGTACATATGGATAATATTAGTATATATTATGTACTATGTAATTTCTTGCATAAAATATCTAATTTATATTATGACATGTTATAACTTCCGCATACAGATATGAAGACCATCAATATTGTATAGAATGGTCACTTTTCATTATAATGCATTATTTTTATTAATTAATTTTATATGAGCCATTAAAGTAATATATCTGATTTGATTCTGCATCGATCCAAGAATAATATAAAAAAAATAAAATGAAGTTACGAAATTATCTTTGATTTGAATAATTTCAATTGCATACAATTAAATTTCTTTATAAATAAGCTATGTTATATAATGGCAATAACTGTTTTTTATGAACTATTAATTAATTATATTTTTAAGATTACAAAACTGTAACCGGATGCGATCATTTTATAAAGACTAGGCCACTAAAAGGCATGTAAATGTAATACTTTAGCTTGAAATCGATTAAACCTCCGACATCAATTTATAATATACATTTTATTGTTTACTTTGTAGAGTCCTAGCTTATATCTATGGCTTGTTGCGCTTGTGGTTCAATAGAAATAACTTGTATATGATCAAGATGACGTGACACATTCTATGTGTTCGAGTTAACTGTGACAGCGGGCTTTATCTAAACGATTAACTTTATATAATGTATAATATAGCCTTCTTCTATAAATACACTATTTAACTCAAGAATATTTTGTTGTTTTAAGCCAGTTCCTAACCTAAGCTAATCATAAAATTAACAATTCTTAACGAACGTTAAAACGATCATAAGATTTAAAATTTCAATATATTGGGGCTATTTTTTTATTACTAAGTCGTCTTATATATGTATGAATGAAAAGATTCTCTTATATCGTATCTCCACGCGAATTTAAGTTGAGTGGCGGAAACTTACTTTTTTCGGAACAACAAAACGGAAGAACAATATATATATATATATATATATATATATATATATATATATATATATATATATATATATATATATATATATATATATATATATATATATATATATATATATATATATATATATATATATATATATATATATATATATATATATATATATATATATATATATATATATATATATATATATATATATATATATATATATATATATATATATATATATATATATATATATATATATAAATAATACCGGTATATAACATTTAAACTAGTAACAAAGGTTGTTCCGAAAAAAGTAAGTTTCCGCCACTCAACTTAAATTCGCGTGGAGATACGATATAAGAGAATCTTTTCATTCATACATATATAAGACGACTTAGTAATAAAAAAATAGCCCCAATATATTGAAATTTTAAATCTTATGATCGTTTTAACGTTCGTTAAACATTTGTGTGTGACATTTTCATTTTAAACTTTCTGTTCCGTTTCTAGATTATACTCTCTACTATTTTCCATATATTATATTGCCGCTTGCGTAAGAACGATCTTGATACTGTTAAAGGTGATATTTAAATTGGATATAAACTTATATGTTTTCATTATTTCCACCTTGCATTAGCAGTAACGTCCATTTATACTTTCCTCTTGGCCTTGGCCATAAGAGGCCATGCTTTGAAATGGGGTACCTTATTCTTTAAAATTCATTTTAACTCCTTCTCAATCTCAACAGCAAAAACTACGTTCTAAATACACATAGCCTTAAAAAGATATTAATAAACTAACAGAATTTATTTCATTTTACTATATACATATATATATATATATATATATATATATATATATATATATATATATATATATATATATATATATATATATATATATATATATATATATATATATATATATATATATATATATATATATATATATATATATATATATATATATATATATATATATATATATATATCCACATATATATCCATACGTATTTCATAATTGCTATGACAAAATAAAATTTTAATAATATTGCGTTGAAAGTGAGCTATAAAATGTAACTAAAATCTTATATTTTCCAATTTTAAGTAGATATTTTTATATGTAAATTATGAATTTTGAATGAACATAAAATATTTTATTCCTGGTGAAACAGCTATTACTGTTTTAACTTATTCTTAATCGGTGATAGTAAATGGACATTTTCATTAACGTGTACTCTTATCTGACCACGAGCTAAGTGGGTTTATACAATATAATTAGCTTACAATATAATAAACGACCCGACTAATGTTATAAAATATAAACAATAATAAAAAATCGTTCTCAATGTTTTTAAATATATTTTAATATTTATTTTAGTAGTATAGACTGTGTGTTTTGTACTAAATTAATAAATAAATGAATGTAAGAGACACATGTAGTATTAATAATTCATAAAATTTTCTACATTAAAAATTAATTGATTTCACGTGGGTTGGGCATCCGAAATAAATACACGTCTATAATGGGACAAAAAAACTGAAATATAAACTATTAAAAAATTATATTATATGCCTTGTCATATAAAAAAAAACATAAACATATGGCTCTAAAATCCAAATTATTATTATGATTGACAAAGAGCCACCCTGTCTATTGTTAAGTTCAAAGCTTAAATTCAGGTATGAGTGCCTCTGTATACCCGTCTCGCTCGCACATTGACGACACATGCGCAGGAGTCGATCAAGATTTGAGTGTTAGTAAGCGGGGCGACGTTGCCGTGGTCGGTCACCGGCACTCTATTCTCCTATCAAAATTTATAATCACGACAAATTAACATCATAATGACTGTGTTTCAAGTTTTTGTTTCTTATGTATAATTTTGTGACGTAATTGTAAAGATTTAGCCTTTAATGTGAAGTGTCAAGGTGATATTTTCGCGCAACTCGCATCTGTCACAATAAATATTTCGAAGGATATTAAGTGTATCTTGATGAAAAGCTCGTGTAGCCATACATCCGCTTTATGCCACAACAATTTTTTTATTAGCCATGAAATCTTACGTGATATAATTAAATTTATCAATATATTTATTTAATTACCCACGTTTTAGTAGTTTTACAAAAGATTTTAATTTTAAAGTATTCTTGTCTCGTTAGGAGTGTATACTGCACTCAAATCATGTTTGCGTGCACTACCCGAATGTATCGTGAAAGTATTTTGGAGCGTTGTCTTCACGGTGAAGATTTTAGCATATTAATGCCCAAGAGCAAAGCTTTCTACTCCTCCGTCGCGCCGCACTCTCGCACTGTTTACATAACTTTGTTTTGATCCATCCACATACAATAATGTACAATTATTAACAAACACAAATTGGCCACAATTGATTTGAAATGTTTGACATGTTCAATAAAAGAAACTAGTTTAAATTAATTTATTGTGTTACGCTTCGTGCACTTTTTATTAGGCCACGGATACACGAATTCCTTCAAGATATTAATATATTGTAATACATCAATCATAAATTTGACTCTTTCTACTCTTATGAATTAGAAAGTAAGATTGATTTTATCAATTGAGCCATTATTGTGATCGTGATTTACTGGTCTAATACGTCTATAGTGTCGATGTTATCGTTTAATAATAGTGTGTGCTTCAACAAACAGTCACGACACCATAGAAAGTTAATATAAATAACGTTTTTAAGTGTTTTAGAAACATGATTTGTCATAATATCGGTGCAGATGTTTAAATGCTAATATATTTTGTTTCGTACAATTTATATATGTCAATCTAGCCGAAGGACATTGAAAATATATCTTTTTAAAGTAATATAAAACTATAAGTGAATGATAAAATCATAGTATCAAGTTCTATGAAAAAATAAACAATAAATATTTACAGTTATATTATAATATGGTATGTAAAGTTTACGGGCATAAAGCTCTTTGATAATGGCCTCGTAAAAATTCATGTCATGATTTCGAACATGAATGCAATAGTGAAATGAAAGGAGCTCTATTGTCTACCACTTAAACAGCTAAGAGTATATATTGCCTCAGTGACTTATATGTCTCAGACCACAGTTCTAATATTGTTATCTCGTTCGTTTTGTTTAATTTGCTCAAATAAAAAAATCGTCACGTAACTTCTTATACTACGTGTTATATCAAAAATTGATACGTGAATATATATATATATATATATATATATATATATATATATATATATATATATATATATATATATATATATATATATATATATATATATATATATATATATTTTGAAAGTAGGTAAAATCGTTTAATTAAATTCTATAAAAAAATGCTTAGTATCAATATTACGATTGTATATACACAAAGAATCGTATAAATGCGAGAGTGACAATATGATGTTATTAATTAAAAACGTAAAACGTAACGTTTTAAAAAGATAATATATTGTACATATATATAACTTTATATCTTGTTAATATGTGTAATATAAATAGTAAAAAAAAAACCTGTTGTTATATATATTTTTCATATTTAGCAACAAAAATGATTTATTTAGACATGAGTCTAATTAACCTATTAAATACTTCAACTATATTTCTTTTATGAAGAAACAGTTTGAGAGTGTAGTTTTAAACTAAAATGTATTTGTATTTTCCAATTACTTAATCATCGAGACGATTGCAATGTAAAAGTTTGTTGTATTGTATGCAAATTTAATTTTTAATTTGAGAACAAAATCTTGTGCATATTTCGTATTGTCCATGCTACAAATACGAGTTGTATTATATTAATTTATGTATCTATGTAATACATTGTCTTATTTGTTCTTTCACCTTTGCTTAACAAATGTATAGGATCATATTAAATTGGAAACATTGTACTTTTGTTTAAGGTTGAAGGTTCTGGATTTGGGATTTGATTCTCGCTGAAGGAAAACAATCTTTTTAATTTTTTTCCTTTAGCAATGCGATGCTTAGTTCTATTTTTAAAGATATCTCTATTCTAGATACTATACATTACGTTGCAATATCTTACGTATATGCCTAATAATATATTACTTGGTGATTATAAGTTTTTTAGATTTACATAGTTTAGTTCTACTCTTCCAATGCATACATATAGGTAACTACTAGGTATCAAAAATTGATAAATAGGCATAGATTTCTCAAGTTCCTAGATTCTCAGATATCGATGGCCAGTCCACTGGGTATGTGGACCGTTGAACTGGTTTCAACTCTATCAGTCTAGAAATCGTTTTCTTGTAATTCGATCATGCGTATAGTAATTAACTTTTAATTTGTGAAGCATGCTATTCATATTAGCGTAAAACGGATAACAACAATAAGATTACACGAATTTTTAGAGGTTAATCTCATGCTTTGCACGCTTAGATGATTTGCATGATGTAGTAAATCGTGTTATGTTTTTTGTTAATCAATAAAATTAGTATATATAACCCTATTTATTACACAGATTATCAATCTTTAACGATTACATTAAAGACTACCATTTAACATTTCTTTTTTATATTTTTTAAAGTGCGTAAAATAGCACACTGTTTAGAAAACGTATGACAATTTGAACGTAGCGGGACTTGAACCTCGTCTTTTGGTTGTTCTTAAAGAGCTTTAAGTGGCGAACGCGCATTGAGTTCTAATCGAAGCTCCGTCGAAATTCTTGAACGCTTGTTACTTCTTATTTTTATTGTAGGCTGACTAACTAAACTCTAGGGTGCTTATTTTTATGAAGGCACTCATTTCATTTAGAGGCGTAACTAGCTGGATGGCAGAACTTAGCGATGTTCTGTTCAAAGCATACTCGGATCGCGAGAACGTAATAAATATAGCTATTCCCAGGAGTGGAATTTGAACCTGCAGTCAGGGTTCAGTCATGCATAACTCTATTACGTCCAAGATGTCATGAATAAATATTATTTGTTATATATGTTATGTGTTATTATTTTACAAATTAATAGTAGTTAAAAAAAAAAGCGCGTATAAGATCTCGTCAAGCGTTCATTACGTATATGGTTCAAATGCTACCTTCTTATTGGGCCTATCCTTAGATTTTTTCCACCATTAGGTCCTATCAAGTTTCATTATAAATTTCAGCTTATAAAATCTTATTGCCACAGTAAGTTTACTATATGAGAGTATTAAGTAATAACCGTAAGAACGTAACAGCTCAATAGTTATAAAGATATGTATATAAAAATATTACATATATTCATTTTTTTTTAAATTTCTTTCGTTGTGAAATCATGTTTGCTGTTAACCCACATAGAAAATAAACATGACTTTGTAAAACCAGCCGCCCTTATATCAAGACGCGATGCTTCCTTTACGCAATCACGATTCATAGACCGTTTTACGACTGTGGTAATCGAAAGTGGTTTACTTTATATCCATAATAAAATAAGTAATTTCTTTTAAAAAAAATTTTAACATATGTATTTAAATCTTTATAGTATAAGTTAACATATTAACAAAACGAGAATAATAAAAAATGATATTAATTATAAAAAATATATTATGCATTAACAGTATTATTAAAGCAATGTAAAGTATATATTTACATTTCACATTTTAAAATTACAAGGCAAAATTGTAAAGCCACCCAATGTTTTTATCATTTATAAATTGAATTTAAAATTATAAAAAACTTTTAAACATAAAAAAATCTTAACAGATATTTTCAAAAGTTCCATTATACACATCGACATAGATTACGACAAGTTACAGTGAAAGTGTAGTAATAACAATAAATGTTAAAAACTGGCTTCTGTGTACCGAATAAGTACCGTTACATTATCTAATTATTGCGTAACCAAAGAGTTTGCATTGATGGACTCTTGAGCCCCAGTTATTTCCTCGTGGAGTGATGATTTGTGCAATTCGTGCTTACCGTCCGTGACGTATCCGTTCTTATATGACTTAATATTTTCACTGATTATTTTACGGACATGAGATTTTGGATCTGGATATATATACACAACCTTTGAAACGTATTTGAGAGAATGACTGACACGACAATACGACATTGGGTTCTTTCACTCAACACGAAATGTCTAACATGCAAGCAGCAGGTAGTGGAGAACGGAGGGTTTTGTTACAAGGTTGTAGCTATTTGCGGACTGTTATGTAATGCTTTAGTGTTATCTAAATACATAAAATCTTACTAAATTAGGATGCTAAGAACAGGTACCTACGTAACCAAAGCGATTGATTAATAACTTTATAATTAACTCGCCAATCAATTGAATATGCATTCGATTGTAATAAAATATTCTAGACACAATTATTAAAATGTCAGGAAAGGCTCGATTTCAAGGCTGATATGAAATAAAAGTTGAACTCGTTCTATTAGTGAGTTATAATTATTAACGTACTGCTAACTAGTACTTAAGTTAAGAGTAATTAAGTGACACATTAATACTTCCCATTATAGAGGCCATTTGTTTTATATACCATATCGTTTGTGTGATTCACATGTTTCTTGTGACCTTATGAGTCACGATATACTATGTCATTCAATCTTGAAATTTGATCAATATTCTGTGTCTTTACTACATTTTTATGTCCCGGAACTTACTCTGTGGACAAATTATTAAATAAATCAATTAAAACTTTACGTACTTAATTTTTATAAGCCCGGAAGAAGTAAAACTGTTAATGTGTTATTATTATAATAATGATAGATACTTGTTGTGGCATATTGTGTGGCAAAAATAGTTGATGAAAAATGTTTTAATATATACTTCATTCATATATAGGTGCTGCGAATAAAAATGGAACATTCTTTTCTTATGACAGTATGAAGTTTATAAAATTTTAAATAAGAGTATGAATTCAAATATAGCGAAAATGTGCTGTTTTCTTCATAATTACTCGCAAGTGGAGGTAATAAACATAAAAGTGAGCTTAGAAGCATTATGAAAATAAAACATTACCCGGGAAAAGCGGTCATGGAGGACCCTTGGCTTTCTATCAGCGACAGAACTATGGATTTAGTTTACGCCGCTAACTGGGTTGGTGCAAACAATTTAAATAGTTATAAGGAAGATGAAGAACAAGATGAACAATCAAGAGACTACAAATTTAATTCTATATCTCGAAGCAAATCTTGCCGTGACGTTGGACGTGGTGCTGAGAAAGAAGAAAATAATAACACCTATTTACAATCGACCCAAAGCTACAATTACAATAACAATGCTGGTAACGAAAATATTTCCCAGTTGGCCAAATATCAACAAGATATAGAAGAGAAGGCAAGATCCAACCATAACTTTTTAATGCAAAATAAATTAAAACATAGTTATAGTTTCAAAGATATGCCAAACGGTTATAAACCCTCTACCTTACGAAGAGTGAAAAGAAGAAATTTTACGGAGTGGGATATTGAAGCTTTTAGTTCTAATGATCGACACGCGCCTATTCCCCCACAAAGAAAAGATTCACTAAAATATGCACATCGTCAAAGGAAAATTGATTCAAAAAAGAATTATTATCCTCTACCCGACCCGGGACCGGTACCGCCAGATCCGTCTTCTGAATCATACTACGAGTATTATGCAAGAGTTAGTCAACAAAATAATGACACAGATAGTGATAAAATAAAGCAAATGCAAAAGGACCCCAAAAAAGACAGAACTATTCTAAATGGTGATATGAAGTCTAATGGCACAGTTCGTGGATATGGCAATGACACAATGTACCAAATAATAAATTCGATGGCAACATTAGATTTAACGACTATTAAATCTAGATCAGGAAACAAGAACCTCGACATGGATAGTGAGGCGGAAGATTTAGGCTTATATATGCATCCTATTAATGAATCGTTATCTACATGCGAACAACTTCCTCAACACACAACGCAACCTGACAAAGAGCGGAACGGACGCGCAGACGTTAGACCTAGTTTTCGGTCAAAATCTTTGAGAGTAAAAAGCGAAGGAAGGGCACCTTTACGCGCTTATCTTGATACAACAGGCCATGATAATAATGCGTACAGTGGTGTCACAGTTACACAACCTAAGAGAAATCTCTCTCCTAGCGAACAACTGACCTTAATGCAAAAAGGAATGATTCGAGGAAGCCATCCTCTACCAGTTCCTGTTAGGGGGAACGGATATCAATCAATCGATTTAGGGAACGAAAGTGACTATCGGACAAATGGTGCTGCTAGACAAATTAAACCGGACAAATACGGGAAGTTATACAACACAGTGAGAGTGAAAAGTGAAGATCGGTATGATAGGTATAATGACATTTTATCGTTCAATTTACCAAGAGATCGTATTAGTGAAGAACGTGTTGTAAATAACAATAGTGTATACTCGCGTAGTGCAAAAAGTTCGTCTAGTGGTTCGGACTCTGATTTTTCTATTCCTCGACCCAAACTTATAGTTCCTGTCCATACATATGGGACTCGGAAACGAAGGACAGGAAATCTATGCCAACGAGATAGCACTGCGACTGAGTCTTCTTTGGACGCTGGAATATTACTCGATGTGACTCGATTAGAAAATAACAATTCATTTGAGCATAATGACGACAAAGATGAAGAATCAGGTAAATAATGTAGATATTAATGTTAGTTACTATACATTTATAAGATTTTAGCACACTGTCAACCTAACAGTACTATACTTATCGTGTAAATCATATGACTTAGTAACAAATATGTAGATTGACGTGACATGTTGATCGATGTACGTGATAGAGATAACTCGGGACAGCTAGCTATTACATATATGTTCAAAATTTGTATATTATATTACAATTTTATATTTACACACTATATTAGAAACTATATACAAAATTCATAGATTTCACTTTTTAAACTATTTATACATTCGAATTTCACTTTTTATAATGTTCAGATGTAGCGTTAGAAGTGGATATTTCACTAACCGTAGTCATTGTAGGTTTAAGAAAAAATCTCTCGGAGTATACCACTACTCGATATTTTCTTTTAATATGAAAAATAATAATATTAGAAAATAATAATATTAATAATATATTATAACTAGGCAAAGCGCGGCGTTAAGTTCCGCCATTCAACACGTAATGCCTCGAAAACGGCGGGAAGCGGGAACGGAGAAAGCAGGGACTAAGCAACGGAGTGTCTTAACACTTGGTTCCCACAGTCCCTGGAGTTCCCTCTGCCTACCCTTCTATGTGCGGGATAAAGCGTGAAGCTAAAAAAAAAGAAAATAATATTAAGAGATATATTAATGTATATGTAAATAGGTTTTTTTGATCATAAGGGTATTAATGCACTAACGTAAAATTTTTTTTTTAAACTTTTGGTTCAAACGAATGATATGATACCATATTAACGTAATGAGTTTTGATCCCGTGCCTCTTGGCATTAGCCTAGCCTAACTAGCAAACTAATTAAATAAGAAATATGTTTCACTTAAATTAGAATATCGCCTAGGGATATTAGAATATCGCCTAGGGAGATTTTCATATGTTGACATAATGCTGTTTAAAATCTGCTTTGTCCCATATTTTGTTTGTAATTAATAAGAAATGATCTAGCAATAAATTCTTTGTTTAGATGATGACTTCACGCCTAAATTATTTAACAATACAGATCGTAACAAACATTTCTTTATAATTTTTTCTAAGAATAGCTTTATTTATAATTATTTATAATTATAATATAAATAATATGAAGAAAAATTATGTTTAGTAATGTAGTATATGTAAATTGAAATCTGTATGAAACGATGTACATTCTTTGAGTAGTGTTTTTGAACTTTCAACCCGTAATATTATGCGAGTCACCTTGAAACACTTTCATTTGCAAAGCTAATAACTTGCCGTCGCTCGGCTCTATCATATTATGTATCCTATATTTATAAAGACATTTGATTTGATCTATTCAAAAAATTATAATAATTTATGTTCTGTCACTGAATTAACATATTATAGATTATAAAATACTAACATTATTACAAATGCATTTTTAATCTGTATATAAAATATAAAACTTAACAATATTTTTACTGTGGTAAACATTTAATAATTAATAAACCTATTAAATATTATGAACAGATAATTATGCAAAAAAATATATTTTACGTCCATATTTACATTAGGAGTATAGATAATATATAAATATTGTTATAAAAAAAAATATTAAAAATATTTTTATCTGTACTCACATTACACAGAAACTATTGAGCTATTTTAACTATGTTGAATGAAAACAAAGAACAATGTGCTACCCAAGCTCTTGATGTATTCGCACGCTCGTTACCTTGAATTGATTGTTGCTACGATTTCAATTTAGTGGTCTATAATAAAGATAAAAATTAACGTGATTCGTGATTTTAAAGTATTACAGTCTTCGTTACTAACTAATAGTTTAAGGTTACGTTTTATTATTATTTTTTAACATTTATGCTTCCACTCCATTTTAAAAGCCTGTTATTGGCTTATTGATAAAGAACAAAAAGTTTGATAACTTCAAGTAAGCAAGGTTCTCTATAACGACATATGATTTTATAACACATAAAACGTTAAGAACTACCTACTTCTTAAATACTAAACATTTAAATTAACTAAAAATTGCCACTTGATCATTTATCTCAGTGTTTTTCTTTATACTTTAAACTGCAAAACTTCGCAATATCCCGTCAAGATTTCTAACAAGACTGGTTATGAGTCACTCATGAGAAACGACTTGTGTCTATATTAAAAGTATACATTTAAGGCTATATACCAATAAAACAGTTCCGTTATCTTATATTTTGGTTATTTATTTTATATAAACGTATTCTTATCTTTTATAATGAGAAATAAAATATAAAAAATACTAACAAAGCAATGGTAAAAGCAAGTAATTTAGTGCAGAGATGCTAAATATATTAAACAGCATCCCTACACTGCATCTTATCATATCTAAATGGAAACGAAAATAATTTAGATTATACATAACAATTATTTAATTTATTCATATAGAATTTGAACAAACTGTCATAATTTTCCGCAATAATAAACAACGTCTTTAAATTTCTTTTCCTTTATCATTAATAGAGGGAAGAGTGGAAGTTTCTCGCGAGAACAAGTACCTAAGCACGATGGCACCCGGCAAGGTGTTCGGTGAGCTGGCCATACTGTACAACTGCAAGAGAACTGCCACAATCAAAGCCGCCACCGACTGCCGGCTGTGGGCCATCGAGCGTCAATGCTTCCAGACCATCATGATGAGAACTGGTCTGATACGACAGGCCGAATACACAGATTTCCTTAAGAGGTTTGTTTATGTTTACTTTTTTAAATAATCTAAATTCACACACTTTTGTCATTGTTATAGTAGGTCTTCATTAAAATTAAATTTATTCATTGAATTACAATAAGTTTGAGGGTTCGATTCCCACTCGGGGAAGATGGATTTTTCTATATTCATTTTCTTCGCTCTGGAAACTAGGAAAAGCGCGGCGTTGAGGTCCGCCACTCAACACGCAACGCGAAAAAAAGGTGGAAAGCGGGGACGGAGAAAGCCGTGACTAAGCAATGGAGTGTCTTAACACTAGGTTCATATGATTCTAGAAGTTCCCTCTGCCGACCCTGCAATATGCGTGAAGCAAAAAAAAAATTACATTAGTAAATATGGCATTTGACAAACACATAATTAAGAAAACATTGCTTAAAAACTTATTAAGCTTGTTGATGTCCACAAAAAAGTAATATCATCATAGACTATTATACCTATACACACATCCGCCATTATTGGTACACGTTAATGTTACATTTATGTAATCTAGTCATTATAAATGTGGATATGCAACGTGAGCTACGCACGAATGAGCAAATCTGAAAGACCTTTGTAGCGAAATATTAAATTAGTTATACAAAACGTTAAAATACAATACTGCTGCACCGTACTTTGACGGACACGTTAAACGAAAACGTATTTATATGTCGGTACTCGTATCTCGACTTCACATCGGACTTTCATACAGGTTTTTAAAATCATCTATTTTTGAAGCAGCTATTTTGGTTTCGTTTTTTAATGAGACGCGATGTTTACGTATGTTCGGTCATTAACATCGTGAGTGAACATTGTTTTAGCCAGTTCATAAGGTCTACTCTTTCTTCCGGTTGTTTACATAGCGCTATCAATGTTTACTTTTACACTTTCGTTTGCTTATTTTGTTTCTGCCCTATTTACGAACGTATAGTAAACAATTGTTTTAAAAATTCGAAAGATAAATTTTAAAATTCTATATCACCTAATTATGTATCTAGATTAAATTTTATCCAAACATCCTTTGTTACAAAAAACATTTGTATTATATAGAATTATTTGCTCACTACATCCATAGATATTATTCGCCTAGTGTCGTATTACGGTAAGCACTGCACTGATTCTGTGAATCCTTATAGCTATATAGTTACCTAGTAACAGTAACCTGAAGCTGGTGACGTCATATTTAAATAGCAGTATATGTTTTATATGTTTTTATATATGAGTACATTTTAAAATTACATTTAAAGATCATGGTAGAGTGAGATTAACTGTATATATTTAGAATGTTTGTCACTTATACGTAAACCCCGCATATAAGCATAAAACATAATAATTACAATATCGTTCTCGTAAACATATATCACAGCAAGAAGGCCTTTTTACGACAGTGACATATAGCAATTGCGTTATTTAGCATTCAGTATTCATGATACACACTGTACCAACATTTTGAGTTTCAAGATTTTTTTACAAATTAAAGCGATTGTAAAACAAAGACATGAAGAAACTGTGTGTATGTTGCCTAAGAGGCTCGTGCGATACTTTGCGAAATACTTGTCACGTTGCAATTCATGACATTTGAATTTTCAATCCTTTCACTGCCCGTATACTGTATAATTATAGGAAGACTGGACTGGAGTGCGTCATGGCCACCGCCCATATAGGTACTGTTCATACTGATCTGTATAGATGATTTAACGTAAAATAAAAGAAAACTACTTAATATAAAAAATACTTACAGATCCTTAGTCTGGATTAACACTTTAAAAAATCATAAAAATATTTAGTATTAGTATATAGATATATAGTACAGTAGTCATTCAACACAAATTGTTTTAAATTCAGGCGGAAAAAGGAGGATTATATTACTCGATAGTGGGTTTTCTCTGTCCCTATTTTTATCACACTTATCAAACATTTATAATATCTGCCTGGGACGAGTCATTCTAAAGGTACTTTAAATTGACTTTTTAATAAGCAAAATATGAAAAGATAATAAAGCACTTAGCTGCATGTTAAATGCATTTAAGGCGCCTTATTTATTTCTATAAATTATTGATGAGAGATACGTATTGTTTAATTTTGTTTGAAACAGATGTTTAGCTAAGATCAGTCCCAATTCTAAGAATGAGTTCATATGTGTGGACGAAGATTACAGTGTTAATGATGATTATAGAATGCGATGGCCGAAGCTGTTTTCCTATTAACGCTTCCCCTGCCTCGACATACATCGTTGGGATACATCTATGTGCAATTACCTACTTGTCTATCATGCAACTTTGCGGCAATAATCGAATATAATGCACTGTTATGTAATACTTAAATGCATTAGAATACCTGTAAGTGACTGTAGTTCTATTTAAATCAGATTGCAAAGTAAGCATCATTACTTTTGTTTTCTATAAAACTTTATTTAATGTTTAGTTTATATTTAGTCGTCATAGTTATTTATAATTCAGATTATAACCTGAAATATATAAGCTTACTATACAAAGAACAACTCAATTGATGTCGATATAATTGCAACAATCAATTACGCGTGAATCATTATCTTATTTCTATTGTAACTTTGTTTGTCTATGTGTAATTTCTTAATAACCATTTGTTAATATTGTTACGTAAGTTTGACTTTATTATGTAAACGATCGTTTATTAAACGATTGCCACAAAAGACCTTATCCATGTCTGATAATATCGTAACAAGGAATTAAAATTGAGTATGTGAAATCAATAAAGTTATTATTTAAAAAAAAAATCTAATAACGTTTTAAGATATATAGTAATAGTCCATTTCATAATCAACCTTTCAACCATAAGCTCTCACTCTTTGAAACAATGAAAATTTTGAACAAGTGTCATTCGACTCAATAGTTTGTAGGTAGGTAGCTATAAACCGTGTTGTACATTAGTATAATGGTCACGAATACGAACTCGCGATTTAGTTTTGTGGGTTGACATCGTTAAATGACATCAGCAGCGGTCTTTTACGGTCGGGCTTGTAGAAAACTATGTTATAACACTTAGTAGTGTTATTTAGTTTCTTAATTTTGACTAAATTATGTATTGAGGTCAATAACAATAAGTAGTTTGTCCTACAATTAGTGTTAGGGTCGATTTTTGTATTTAAATCATACTTATTTTAAATGATATTGCTTGAAGGCGGAAACGAAAATCAACGGATAAGTATAAAAAAATTACTTATTTAGAGATCAATAAAGAATCGATATAAACAATTATCAAAATTACTTTTATTAAATAATAATTGTTTATTATATAATAATATATTATTCAGCAATAATATGTATTTAATTGTAATTTTATTCTAGCTGCGTGAATATGACCTTGATATAAGAATTACATTCATTCACTGTGGTTTATAAAAATAATAATATTACATACTAAGGTCACTGCACGTAACGCGTACTTTGAATTTTTCATTTTGTAAATAAAACAATTACTCCCATGAGAATGACACAATACATTGTACCAACAGACTATGCAGTATACTATTTGAAAATTTTATTTTATAAGTCATGGGCAATAAATAGCCTTAGTAATGTATTTTTTAGTCCAAGTTACATATATTTTGAATGCTATATATTATTTAGTTCATATTTGATGTAAAGATATTTTATATTATAATTTCAATTCGGCATTGTGTGTCACCATGTCACATATAAACGTTAAGATAAAGCACAAACCAAACATATATTTTCTCGGTCATTTTAATATCTTTATACAAGAGTAGAGTTTAAAAATATATTTAAATATAAATATTAGACTCAGTAAAAAAGTAATGTTACTTTCAATTGCTACAAAATGTATATTTGATGAGGTTGTTCTTTTCAAATACTAAGCCTTGTGTTACCGCTTTCGATTTACCGTCCTCGCACTTTAGGTCAGCAGTACTCGTTGACCGTGAAAATAAAACATACGTACCGATAGTGACCAAATATTTTATTTTATATAGGATATACAGGCTTTCCTGTTTGTACTAGTTAACGCTACAATGGTATAGAATAATTTAATTTATGTTCTGTTATAGATTCAAAATCCAATATATACACGACGTATCTACCCTAACATATAATATGAACTATTCTATCTATAGAATAGATAATATGAGCAAATATTGCAAAATATGTATTTTTACTTTATGTCAACGTAAACTGTATATACACATAGTACACAAAAATACATTGGTATTTAAACATATATTTAATGAAACTATAATTTAAAAAAGAAGCGTAAAAGTATATTTTTATTTATTATTAAAATTATGGTTAAGTACTAATGCAATAAATGCGTTTTAATATGTATGGAACACTAAATAATCGTAGTGCATAGACTGTACTGTACTATACTGTACGTATTTATGTATACAACCTTATTAAGTTAAAATTAACTTATTATAGTTTAAAAAAAGTTTATACATAATTTATATTTATTACTTTGAATTGAACGTGCTTTAAATGTGTCAATAGCATCGTCACTCTACTTACCCCGTTCGTTGGCACTGGAGCCTGTTCATAATGTATCGTTACAATAATTGATGTTGCCAGGCCAGGTTGTTTCAATATTGCCATTTTTTACTACATAATACATACTTATTTTTACTCACTTTAAAATATTAATGTTAGAATATATGCATATATATTGCAAAGAATGCTATTATAATATAATTTTAAATATACAGCTAGTGACCCTAATAAAGTCTAATATTTATTGCAAATTGATGGTAAACGGTCACTACATATTTATAAAATTGATAATATTGATTAGGTTTTGACTAATTTAATGCATTTAACAGCCTAAGTAGAGCAAGCAATCAATTATTTTAATACAAATGTTTTACAAAATTACCTTATTCTATTATTTATAAAAGTTTCCATAAAATTTCAGAATTCTTACTTGATTTGATATATAGGTATACTGTCTTGATCGTGCGTGCTCTCTTTGTACCAACACTTGTTATTACAATTCGTGATTTTTCCTTTGAATGAACAATTAGCAGTCTATTTCTTTATCGCCTTAAGTGCAAATAGTGCGTGTAAAACTTTTTACATCAATATCAGATAGATTTATCTCCTTGACTAATCTATGACGACCAGAACCTTTTTCTTCGGTTTATTTGGATGATGATTTTGAGCTTGGAACTGTTATAAAAACAAGTGGTTACTTTGATTACAAAACAGATAAAATATCGACTTACAAAGTGTAATCAAGTGTCAAAGATATAAAGTATACTGACGGACATTTTTATGCAGCGACACCAAAAAAAAGTTAAAAACATGTTAATAACTTCTTGAGATTAATCACAAATTGTATATAAATGTGAAAGGTTATATTAATTGTTGTATTCAATAGTAAAAGACAAAAACTTATAACAGGCTGTTGTTTTGTTAAAAGTCGAATGTTTTTTATTATTTAGTTAAATTTCAAACTAACTACGTAACCTATAGGTCGTTATTTAGAAAATACATAAAGACAATAAAATATGGTATTAAACATATTAAATGTACATCAATTACAAGCGCCCTTTTATATAAAATGGTATAGCTAATAATGTATAGCTAATAATGATTGCACCATTTCCTTTACAACTGATCGAATATAATTATTATACGATAATGTAGCGGATGTTGCACTTTCCAATGCACATTTATTTTTTTATTAATAATAATTAATATTATAAAGTTTTTAATTTGGATAACTCTAAAAAATAGTTTAATTTAGCACAAGGCTGTTAAATTTTGTTGTAAAAAATACGAACTTTCTAACGTAATCTTTTTTTTTACAGTGTACCAATCTTCAAAAATCTTCCAGAAGATACTCTCATAAAGATCTCTGATGTTCTAGAAGAGACACATTACCAGAACGGTGATTACATCATAAGACAAGGTGCTAGGGGAGATACATTCTTTATCATCTCTAAAGGACAGGTGAGCTTATATTTATCTAGATCAAAATATAAATCTGTATAATATATGATATTTCTTTATATTTCTTTTGTTTTTTAACCACAGACTATTTTTCCGTGCCTTTGTAGTCCTACTTTTCTTATTTAATTACTCCGACCATGAAGATAAAATTTATTAATATATTTTCAGGTGCATATATCATATAGATTATTATATATTTTGGCTACAACCTTTACCCTATGTAGTTTTGACTTCGTAGTTATATATATATATATATATATATATATATATATATATATATATATATATATATATATATATATATATATATATATATATATATATATATATATATATATATATATATATATATATATATATATATATATAATTACTGCTATGTTTAAATATATATAGATATATTTGAAACAAAATCAACATTTTGTGTACAAATATTGCGTTACGTGTTCGAAATTCCTAGAGGTAATAATATGACGTTTAAACTTCAACAGTTTCACTTTCATTTGGACTTTCGAGACGAGCCTTAGCCACGCCTCAGTGTTTTTAAAAAGTATACGTACATACATTTTAGAATATTGCAATTTCATATTCAACGCAAAACAAAACGTAACTATATACAAAATTATTCTCGAAATATATTATATTCTATAATTATAACTAATTTTTTTTACAAATGATGTGAAATGTGCTTAATTTAAGCATTTAAACTACATGATTAGTTAAAATAAAAGAAAATAAAAAGTTTTTATATGTTATTGTTATAATGAAAAAATCTTATACACTACTTCAAGTTACCTAATAAAAGGATGTCACAATTTACTTTTGATCAAAAGTGATCACAATAATTAAGAGCATGCAAGAGCTTTTTTAAAATGACTTTGAAACTGTTATTGTCCGCGTAGAAACGGCGATTGTTGGAATAAGTAGTTTACCTTGGCATTTAACTGAGACTCAATACTTTGCACATTTATTGGATCTAAAACAATTTGCAATTTTTATAAAGACAACAAATAAATTTTATTGATATTATTTTTGATTGTAAATTTACATAGTGATGTTATTAAATATTTAGTATATTATTATTTTTTTTATTTAGTTTGACAGTAAACGTAAATATTAAATCGATTATTAGTTGCACGTCTGGGTAAAAATACTTGTAATGTCATATTGTACAAGGACCGTCGTGGCGCAGAGGCGCAACGTCTGCCTGTAACGCGACGGTTACTGGGTTCGATCCCCAGTCGGAGAAGATGGATTTTTCTATTTCCATTTTCTTCGCTCTGGCAAAAAGGCAAAGTGCGGCGTTGAGTTCCGCACTCAACACGCAATGCCTCGAAACCGGCGGAAAGTGGGGACGGAGTAAGCAGGGACTAAGTAACGGAGTGTCTTAACACTAGGTTCTTATGGTTCCTGCAGTTCCCTCTGCCTACCCTGCCCTGTGCGGGATAAAGCGTGAAGCTAAAAAAAAAATCTTATTGTCATCTCCAAAAAAAAGTTTAATTACATAACGTTTACTAGCTTATTACTATGGCTTATCTGTCCAAGAATATTTTGCGATAGAATTTCATGCAGAGGATCTATTATCGTATTATTTTATAAAAGTTATCGCCGAAAGGTTAAATGTTCATTCAAATCAAACACAAGCACTATCTATGTTTCATTTGAAATTGAATTATTTATTTGAATTTAATTATAATACTTATTACGTAATTAAGAAGTCAAACCGTTTGAAGTATTTATTAGACCAAAGTATATCCTGTTTTAGTAGTAATAGTTAACAACTAGCAGGAATATCAATTTTAATTTCATAACAATAATACTTTAGGTGCGTGTTGATAAATATAACAGTTTCAACAGTCGATCGCGTCTATGACGAATGATTTCTATGTAAATAGTCAATCACTACAGTGACTTATTAGCGCGAGACTAATGCAGATTCATGAATATAAAACAGTTAGACGCTGTGTTAATTGGCATACTATGTTAGCGAAAATAAAAAACATATTATTATTTTATTCGATTATTTGATGCAATTTTTCTTATGAAATATATTTACTTTTTAATATGAATATAAATTGAGAAGAATAGGTTCTGTATACTATGTGTACATGGTTATATATTTCAATTCCCTTTAATTTTTTTTATTAGGTCCACTTTTTTAGCGTTAAAATAACCACAAAGATTTGTTAAATAAAGGAATTAAAAATATGTGAAATACACTTACATTATCACTATAATTATATTTCGTAAATATACTTTGCAATGTTAAAACATCATAGCTATCATCCGCATCAGAACCATAGGATATATTTCAAAATTACTTACATAAGTTAAGTAATAATAATTTGGAAAAAACTACGATAATTAAATCAACAAGCTCATATAAAATTGTATAAGTAGCTATTTTTTGTCATATTAATTACAATTAATAATAAAAATATTTATTATTATAATAGTTTTTATTTGATTTTTTTAGTAACTATTGTATATAAAATTCGTTCCATTATTTCGCTTTTAGTTGGTAATGGTAATGTTAGAGAATATACCAAAATTAGAAACAGGCTTTAGACAAAAGGCCAGAGCCGCCTGTTTGCAAGGTCAGCGCACTGCGCGGGTGCCGAGCTAAGGTATAATAGTCGAATTTAAGCTATACAAAGTTATATGAAAATTACAATTGAGAAACACTATTGCACAGTGTACTAAATATGAATAACGTATACAGAATTAAATTTTTTAAGTTCAATATTTTAATATTGGGTTTTCGCCCAAATTTCGCATGTTGATTGGCAGAGCTTAACGCCCCTCGTTGTATTTCCAGAGTGGATAATTTATTCCCCCGATTTGGGATCGAACCTATTATTATCTCTTTCAAAGGATATTCCATTGCTTCATGTTGATTACATCGAGTTAAATATATAGCAATCAAAATAGTAGACGGCAGAAGTATAATCTATGTAACCAACTCTTAATCCGTAAGCAAAGATGTTATAGTTATAACTATTAACTAGGACATGTTAACTAACAGGATACAGTCTAAAAACCTTTATACGAAAAAGTTACAATTATTTTTTTTAGTATAATTTTTTCGAATAATTTATTTCATACAATTAAATAAAACATAAACCTCTTCTGCGAATTCACGACACAGATGAAATGGCAAAAAGACAATGCGTCTGGCACTAACCAGGATGTGATTCTTTAACATTTTCATGATGCATGATTAAATGGTTGATTAGTCTTTGTTCTTGTTAATTGTCTACTGGTTTAGGATATAAAAAAAATTTAAGGATAGTACATTATTAAAGTAACATAGTAGGGTAGGCAGAGGGAACCACAGGAACCGTGGAAATTAAGTGTTAAGACACTCCCGCTTACCGAATTCTTTTCGAAGCATTGTGTGTTGAGTGGCGGAACTCAACGCCGCGTTTTTGCCTAGTTCAAAAAGTGAAAAAAATGGCTACGAAATAATCCATCTTCCACGAGTTGAAATCGAACTTACTCTCTCTACACCTCGGCTCCACGACGGCTCTCTTGTATATTTGATCATATTTAAGACTTATCTATACTTTATTTTGATTGATTTCTTAAGACAGTATCATCTTCTTTTAGCTTTTCGTGTTGTGTAGTGTGGAACATATGCCAAGCTATTGTCTTACCAGACCGTGGAAATAGTTTCAAATATGGCTCCTTCGAGAGTGGAGGGGAACCTACAATATCGCCTAAACAATTACACTATTCGATTTCAATAAGATGACATTTTATGTTATAATTACTTTAAAATATTTTTTACAAGGTTTAAATAAGCTTTTTTAATTTTTTGAACTTAACAGCAATTAAAGCTAGAATTCATTATGAAAGTAACTTTTGCGACCAGTTGAAATTTTTAATTTTTATACAAGTTCCCCCGATATGGTTAGATATGATACATCTACTCGTACATACACATCTTACATTTGATTTATTTGCAATACATTGTTAGCATACTTGGTTATAAAAGCTAAGCGGATATTTGTATGTAAGGTTACTCTATTGTTTGTTTAACGAATAACTTTATCTTATTTCTCTTCCTTTTGGACTCAAGCCAGTAAAACTTCCTAGAATCAAGTTGTTATTATGTTATAATATAAATTAATGTTTTATTCATTATAGGACCGGATTTTTATTACCATTTATAATATTATGTAAACTTAGTATGACTTTATTATTTCTGCCTAAATGTTTCTATTTTTTTTATTAATAGAGCTTTATGTTTGTTTTTATATAGTTGTTTTATCAATAATTTTAAATAGCGATATTTTGATATGGGGATAGGAATCTTGAGACAACTCGAAGCACCCAATGTTTTAAAGCTAAACTGATCATCCTTAAGTAAAAATAAACTGTTTAAGAAAACAAGCATAGACATATGAAAATTAATATTAACAATGAATATATAACAATTTTATCATCACGAAACAATATATTTCGCAAATCACATTAAAAAGTGAAATCGTATATAATATTAGTAACCTTTAAGTAACTCTTCTTAAACAAAATAACCACAAGTTTTTGAATAAATTGTATCGAAACGAAAGTGTACCGCAAATAACTCGTTCAAACTTTTTACTTTTATTTATCACCAATTGAGGCGGATTAAGTAACCGTTGCCGTAACCATGACTTACTATTTCATTTACTTCCGTCGTTATCTCATTTGCCGTATCTACCGATTTTTTGAGCGTAGATATCAGCGTTCATAGATTATCTGTACCTAAAAATAATCTTATTATAATGTTAATATTTATTTTTCTCCTGTCCTTGTCAACTGACAATTGATATTTTTCAGCTGTCCTTTTTTCCCGTTATGTATATTTTATTTGGTCATATTTTTTTGTGACTCCTTAGCCTTTTGGACTTGCACTTATAACTCTACTATATATTTATTATTTAGCTTCACGCTTTATCCCACACATGGCAGGGTAGGCAAAGGGAACTGCAGGAACCATACAAACCTAGTGTTAAGACACTCCTATGCTTTAGTCCCTGCTTTCTTCGTCCCCGCTTTCCGCCGTGTTCTAGGCATTGCGTGTTGAGTGGTGGAACTCAACGCCACGCTTTGCCTAGTCTCCAGAGCGAAGAAAATGGAAATAGAAAAATCCATCTTCCCCGAGTGGGAATCGAACCCTCAAACCGTCGCGTTTATAGGCAGACGCTTACGCCTCTGCGCCACGATGGTCCTCCGACTCTACTAAATATT
This sequence comes from Dione vanillae, assembly GCA_037178615.1. Classification (NCBI taxonomy): domain Eukaryota; kingdom Metazoa; phylum Arthropoda; class Insecta; order Lepidoptera; family Nymphalidae; genus Dione; species Dione vanillae. Next base: position 936,440 of record JAZFAU010000189.1, read on the forward strand.
AGTAAATTAATCAGTCGAAATGAATAAAAAAAAATGTGAGCTAGTCTTGAGACATCCTATTCATTTTGTTATTAGAAATTGGCTTTATTTACTTCGTAGATTTAAGTTATATTATTGAATCCTCAGTGCAAAAAAAATTATGCTTATCATTATATTGATATTAATATTAATAATTATTTTCAGGTGAAAGTAACGCAGAAGCAGCCGAATAGCAACGATGAAAAGTTTATTAGGACTCTCACCAAAGGCGACTTCTTTGGTGAGAAGGCGTTACAAGGGTAAGTAAACTGGTGTTTAATTTTATTATCTTAATCAAATGTCGATTAGCAATGATTCATTTAAATTGATTATTTAAACATGGCAATGATTTTTCCATAAATTTTCATTCAATTTTATAGTTTGATAATTATGACTATAAATATCTCTGTAATGGCATTTAAAGGAAAATTCGAAGTAAAAGTGGTTAAACAAGTTAAAAAAATGTTTTAGAAATAAAAAATTCATGGTAAGGTGACTGTGGTTGTTGAAGAGATTTCTCTCATCCATCATTGCGAAACGCTTTCAAGAACAACAAAATGTCTTTTAATCAGCTACATACAATTATTCAAAGTAAAAATAAGATTCTTAGTGCATTTTGGTATTCATTAAAATTTATGAGCCGGCAAATGTTAGTAACGTTAGAAAGTTTTGCATTCACGCTTTAGTGTTGACGTTACAAACAGATCTCACTTGTTTTATAATTTTGTCCCTAATTTTATATTAATATTATAATCTTATTCAAATTATTACATTACTAATGTACTAATGTATAAATGTTATTTATCTTAGTATTTTCCACGCGTAAAACGTACAGCAGAGTTGTCTTACATGCGTCGCTTTTTGTAGGCTTAAACGAGACGAAATTCTAATGTATTTCTGAATATTTATTATCTAAATGAAGTATAATAATTTAAAGGTTGTATTAATTTTATTATATATTATTATATCCATGTCCTTTTTTTAGCTTCACATACCACTCGCTTTGATTTCTTCACAATATATTAAAACTAATTAAGAATAATCCAAACAATTTCAGAGACGATCTGCGAACGGCGAACATTGTCTGCGACTCACCAGATGGTACCACTTGTCTGGTCATCGACCGAGAGACCTTTAATCAACTGATTTCTACCCTTGATGAAATCCGTACTAAATACAAGGATGAAGGCGATGACAGGCAGAGGTAAATTTCAAAAAATTTCAAATTTTATTACAACTTTGTTATATTACCTATATCTTATCTAATAATTATTTTATTTATGGCAAAATTTATATTTTAAAACCTAACTAATATAGCTGTTATACGTAAATATATAATTTACATGTCAAGTTCACAAAAACTACTTCTTAGAGGATGTATGCCGACAAAAGATTTCACAATACGATTACAATGCTATTGTTAACATTTTGAAACATCGATACCGTTTTCGGCTTTGCTTTTGTCTTTCATTCTGCTATAACATAAATATAACTTGTTCTATTTTTGTTGATGCAAACTCGGGAATGTTTTACGGTAAGTAATATGTAAAGATAGTAATTAGAAATAATTATTTTATTTTAAAATAGTATAGGAAATTATTTATTTAGTATTGGTATGACTATAACTTAAATAAAACGTTATAAATATCATAAAAAATGATAAAATAAAATAATTTTATGCTAAATAAGAATTACGAACTACGTTACGATTATAGAAGTACGAAGTACTAAGTTATAATCGTCAAATTCAATTGTTGCTGACTAATGTTCCACAGACCACCAGTACTAAATTATGGGTTACGAATGATTTTGTCTTGATGGACGCAAGTTCTGTTTGGCAATACTGTAGTTTTCCCTGAACAAAATTTGACTAAAGTTTATCATAATTAGCCAGACTTTTTATATTTATCCATGTTATGATTCTTTTAATAATAATTAAATTAAAGAGGTTCTTAGCCAAGACAATATTAAGAAGCCAATCAAGGCTTTGTTCAATGTTCATATTCAAAATTTATATTTTTATCATATTGTTAGTTAAATAGAGATTTTTATTGAATAATTTTATGGAAATTATGATCACTGCTACAAACTTTCCAGTATTATTATATAATAGATCCTGTATTAAAATACCTTCCAAAAATATATATATTAAACAATTTTAGAATGCATAATCTACAAACCATTATTTTTAGTCTGGTTTATTCTACAGCTATTTAAATGTCGTTTATTTTTGTGATTTATGTTCTTTATAACATTTGCATTAAGTTGTTTATTACTTATAATTTAATTAAGTAAGCGTTAAATATTAAATTATTATTTAATTAAAATTAAACTTATTAACTTATAAAAGAACAGAACTTTCCTTACCGATCGGTCTAAAATCAATTGTATTAATAGATCAGACAATGGTGCGATAAAACCGCGAGAATAATTATCTTGACATTTAATAGGTTTCAGCAAAAACATAATTTCTATGCCAATGAAAGTTAATAACTTGATACAGATTTACTTCCACTGTCGATCATTTCTTTTTGTATAAATTATTGATGTAATCAGGGAAAGTGTCCTGTAAACTTTAAATTATATATGCATATGAATTTGACTTATATATGATTATATTATACATAAATATTCTTAATATATATTTAGAAGAATTGCCTTAGACAAAATACATTACGTTACCTTTTTTATTTATGAATAAAAATTTAAGTAAAGTTGGACTCCTTAATGCAACGCTTCAGTAGAGCAATAATTTTTTTTTAAAGAAAGTTTTTGTCATGAAATTGATAATTAATCCTCATTAATGATATGAAATATTGATCATTATATTTTAAATAATAAATATTTATGTATGAATGAATAATGCAAAACGTGTTAAGAATTATTACCACATATTACATATCATTTAATAATGATTGCATATTATAAAAAAAATGTGAAAAAAAAACATGGTTTGCTTTAAATATGTTTTTTTTTAATTCCTATCCACAGACTTAACGAAGAATTCGCCAACTTGCGTCTGTCGGATCTGCGTATCATCGCAACTCTAGGTATAGGCGGATTTGGTCGCGTAGAGTTAGTGCAAATACAAGGAGATTCGAGCAGATCATTCGCCTTGAAACAAATGAAGAAGGCCCAGATCGTTGAGACCAGACAACAACAACACATTATGTCAGAAAAAGAGATAATGTCCGAAATGAATTGCGAATTTATCGTGAAATTGTATAAAACGTTCAAAGATCGTAAATACTTGTATATGCTTATGGAGACTTGCCTAGGTGGAGAGTTGTGGACTATTCTGAGAGATAGAGGTGATTATTACTTAAAAAGTTATTCTTATTATATATTTTTTTATAAAAAATTAAATAAAAATATTTTTCTTTCATAACCTAAGTTCTAGTTAGCAGTTCTAATAAGGTATTTTAAGCTGGGAGGAATAAATCTAATCGTTTGCATTTGTAGTTATTTATTTTTGATATGTAATGTTTTAGACATAAAATATAATATTAAAACTAAATTATTATTATTTACATATTATATATTAATAACAACTAAAACTCTCTGATTTACAAATAACTTAGGAAGAAAAGTATCTTAGGAAATCTTATAAACCTTCATAATTTTGCGTTTCAGGACAATTTGACGACTCCACCACGAGATTCTATACTGCATGCGTTGTAGAAGCCTTCCATTATTTACATTCTAGAAATATTATATACAGGTAAGGTATTTAATATATAGAGACCGGGAAAAGTTCAATTCGATGCGGTTTAATTTCCTCATTATAATTAAACGAATGTCCTACATATTGATTTCCTCCACTCATTTTTTTTAATAATTGTTTTTATTTCGAATGAAAAGAGCAGATGTGTCTTAAGCATAGTTAATTATAATAGTATAAGCCTATTATGTTACTTAATGTTACAACTAATTTGTAAATGTTAGCTCCATCTAAATAGTACGTGTTTTACGCAATATTTGTTGACAAAATACATTAACTTTTCTTGCGTTTATTTAAATAGTTTTATCAATATTTACTTCTCTCAGTTGTTCGACTGAATATTACGTAGCTTTGCACGGAACTATTGTTCAATATCACTTGTATCAATACTTGATGCAATTTTTAGTATATATGCGGTGATATTATTTTTAATCGCTTTAAGGTGTAAATAAACTATTTTTATTTTGCAATTACGTAATTTTTTAGAGATAAATTACTAAGTATTAATGGCTTTTGCATGATTATAATAAAATGATTAAAAAAGTTTACCTTTTTTACTATGCAATGCATAGTGTCATATGCAACTCTATACGAAGAAAAGTAATAACAATATTTTCACCTTCTTTTATAAAACCCTTTACGCCATTTATGGATATAAATATTATATAAATATCAAATAATTTCACATATTCTTCTAGGGATCTTAAACCAGAAAATCTTCTGCTGGATTCCAAGGGTTACGTTAAATTAGTGGACTTCGGTTTCTCTAAGAAGTTGCAAGCAAGCAGGAAAACGTGGACGTTCTGCGGCACGCCGGAGTACGTCGCGCCCGAGGTCATTATGAACAGAGGACACGATATTAGCGCTGATTACTGGTCTTTAGGTAAGATATGTGTATTTATATCATTATCATCATTGCAGCTGTTGTTCCGCCATGTGATGGAGATAGACTTCTCCTAAAGATATCCACGACGATTGATATTGTGCAACACGCATCTAACATCTAATATGGGACCTGCCTACCTGCAGCTAATTCAACAGAGCAAACTATTCTTAAAAAGAATTTAAGCTTTCTTTAAAAATATCTATAATAGTATATAAATAACCCAAAAAAACTTCTCACTAATATAATAAGTAGAGTAAACTCAAGTTAGATAACATGCTTGTTTACGTACGTAGGATTTACTAGTATGTTCTGTGCCTTCTATCGTTTCTAGATACATAGGCTTTAAAAGACAATTAAAAGCAATTTAAAAATCTTTGAACTGATCACGATCAAATGTGAATTCTGACAGAAGCAACACTTGCCTAAAGCTTAGCTGCCTATAAACCATGTCGATATATTTAATTTAAAAAATAAAAATTATATGTTTTTTTAATGTCTTCACGTTTTATTCCTTTGCCTAGTTTCCACAGCGAAGAAAATGGAAACAGAAAAATCCATCTTCCCCGAGTGGGAATCGAACCCATAAATCGTCGCGTTTACAGGCAGACGCTACGTTTCTACGCCACGACGGTCCGATGAAAAATATATGTCTGTACTTTAAATCGATTTCTAAACAGAAATCGTTTCAATATATTTGCAGGTGTACTAATGTTCGAATTGCTGACCGGTTCGCCTCCTTTCACGGGAGCAGATCCAATGAAGACGTACAACAAGATACTAAAGGGTATAGACGCGGTCGAGTTCCCGCGCTGCATCACGAGGAACGCGGCCAACCTCATAAAGAAGCTGTGTAGAGACAATCCCGCCGAGAGGCTCGGCTATCAACGAGGTGGCATTACTGAGATACAGAAACATAAGTATGTATTGGTGAAATTATAACTTTTAAAAATATCCCTAGGATAAATGATTTGTCTAGGAATATCTCTAGGATAGATGTACTTCTTCGCTAATCGAATTATTTTCATTTTTTTAAATATTTTTTTTAGCTTCACGCTTTATACCCAATATTGCAGGGTAGGTAGAGGGAGCTGCAGGAACCATATGAACCTAGTGTTAAGACACTCCGTTGCTTAGTTCCTGCTTTCTCCGTCCCCACTTTCCGCCTTTTACGAAGCATTGGGTGTTGAGTGGCGGAACTCAACGCCGCGCTGTGCCTAGTTTCCAGAGCGAAGAAAATGGAAATAGAAAAATACATTTTCCCCGAGTGGCAATCGAACCGACAAACCGTCGCGTTTACAGGCAGATGCTTACGCCTCTGCGCCACAACGGCCCCCATTTTTCAAAATATATTAGAATTATTATTTAATCTTGTTTAAAAAAATAATTTAAAGCTTTAATAAGCTAATTTATGAGACAGAACGATATACGTAATTTACACAATTAGTGTTTTAGTTTTTGATTATACATGCAAACGTAAGTTACATAACTTCTAATAACAAATTCCTATACAAATGCGCTGCGAGTGCATTGTGTCAAATTTGTAAGATTAGTGGAGAACGGAGTGTCTTAACACTAGATTCCTTCTGTACTAAGCTTTATAAACATTTTAACAAGTGTTAATCGAAATGATAATCTAAAATCATTCACTATAAGTAATAATTAGAAGATGGCTAATAAAACACACGTTTTTATTATTTACTTTTTTTCTTCAATATTTGTTTTTGTTAATATTCATCTAAATTACTCACCGACAGACTGAATCTATAACTAAATTCAGTCTACAACTAGTTCAATAAATTCAAATTCAATTTTATGATTAGTATATACCTTTACTGTAGGTATTTGACATATATTCAATTAAATATTATATGAGATGCAGAACAAATTGCGAATACTAAATCAATTGGTAATTTCCAGATGGTTCGACGGCTTTAACTGGGAGGGTCTTGCGCAGCGTACTTTAGAACCACCTATAACCCCCGTAGTAAAGTCAGCGGTGGACACTCACAACTTCGACCAGTACCCGCCGGACGCGGACGAGCCTCCACCCGACGACCTGTCCGGATGGGACGCTACATTTTAATTGAGATCTAGTTTTAATGTTACTTTGCAACTCAATAAAGTCAATTTATATTTTAAAATTTGAATTTGTCATTATAATTTATATGTGAAATAAATTAATTGTTATTGGGTTTTGAGTTTCAAAGTTACATTCAATTGTACTACAATATTGTGTGAGAAATGAAATTCAAGCAAGTATTGAAAGTGTTAAATTAGAAATATCTGATCACAGGTGTTTAAAACTGTATTTTTTAATACAAAAACTAAAATTTATTTTATTACAGCTACTCGTCACTAGATGGCACTTAGTTGTTTACAAGTAAGAAGTATTTCTTTCAATATTATGCTGGAATTATTTTCTCATATACAAAATAATCGAATATGACGTTCATGCTAGAGTCAAATAAGAATTATCTCATTTAGTTTTAAAAAGGCGCAGTTTGCCATTAGAAGTTACAGCGCTTGCCAAGTAACAATTATTATTATATAACATTTCGCTTATTTATAAAAAATGACAAGCAAATTTATTTCTTTATATACTTAAACTTATTATTATCGTTAACTGTCATCCGATTTTAGAAATACCAAAATGACGTTACCTTAAATGTATGTATTTTTATAAATTATATGACATATTGCTATTTACACTGACATTAATTAAAGGTTGATGACCTTAAATTAAATTTTTGTAGGTTATTTTTAATAGCTTAACAGTAATTTTATGCTGTAATGATACATGTGATATTCCCTTTTTGCCTTAAATCGGTGCTCAAATTCAAATTCGATCAATATTTATTATGATATGGCAAATTATTTACATTTTGTCAACGGCTATCTTGATACTAAAAATACATTGACTATATTAGATAATACTTAAATATACAGATTAAAAATATATTTTGAACGAAGAGTGATGTATGAAAATAACTTGAATGAAAATTGAATGTTAATTTAAGATGCACTTATACATTTCTTTTTTATATTATATAATAATAAACAATTATAAGAACTTAAAATAATATTTTGGTAGAATTGGATAGGTTGAATTGAAAATAGTTTGATGCTATTTGTTCTATAATAAAAAATATGGCGGTATATTTATGTCATTCGATGGTAGCTATCCATACATGACGTAATTGTAAAAAAAATAAACCCTCAACGTAAATAAAGTCAATTACGGTAAGTTTTCAATCTAATGTAAATATTATATATTAAATGAATTTTCATAACTTCAGAGTTATGTGTTTTAGTTAAATTGTAACTATTTTAAGGACATTTATTTTTGTAATCATAGACTAAATAGATAACGTTGATGTTAATGTGAAACTTTATGGATTATGAAAAATGTAAAATACATTATTTCGATTAATTGCATTGTTTTTCTTTATCTCACATAAATTATTTATTTATTTTTATTTATTAAAAAAATGTCTTGGCACAAAAACACGTTATTGGATAACATTTTCACTCACGGAGAATGAGTTATAGTCCTTTTTCCCATCGGTAACTAGATAAAAGTGCGGAGTTGAGTTCTCGAAAGGCGGAAATCAAGGCAAGAAATTGACTGTCACAATGTTCCATATGCCTACTCTGCTATGTGTGGGATTCATTTTCAATAGTTTAGTTTCAGTACCATTAATAATAATATTAGGGAATTATGTAAAATAGTATATTATGTATTACAAAACTTTGTATCATATTTAACAGTTTATTTATGAATTATTTTTATTATTATTTATTATTAAAAACAATTTTACTTATTATGTGATTTTTACAAGACAAAGGTAAAATCTTAAAATCAGGCATTTAGTAATATAAATAAATGTAATAATTGTTTTTGTTATTTAGATACCCTACAGAAAACACGCTTTTTCTTTTAAAGTGTCTGCATATTAAACTATATTCATCAAAAATATTTCTCCGCTTTTCAAGTTACGATAATTCCTAGATAAGTTTTTAAAAAAAAAAATATTTTGATAAACCTACTGTTGAGCATAAAATATTTTTAGCAAGCTCAGCTCAAAATAACTGGCTAACGTAATTTGCCAATCAAAAGCGAAACTAAATGCAGCGATCCGACGCTAGGCCGGCAGCTAGGGGGGCGAAGTCGGATAACCTCCTCGTGTGCACGTTTGCTGCTGGCCTCTTTCGGATACATTTGTCATCCGGGGAGACGAGCAGTGAAATGTGCCGGTGCACCCTGGGCGGCGAGTAATTATTGCCTACAGGATTTTCCTTGGGTAATGATTGCTCGTCGGCGAATAATCCGACGCGACGGCGTTCTTCCGCGTGTTCCTCTGATTAGCAGAGGACACAGTGTGAGGGACTAGACGGGTTTACGTAGTGTGTTCCCGTCACGTAGGTGCAGCGTTATATGCGCCAGCGCCGAAAATATCGGAACTCCACTCATGGTTGCGGTCATGTCTCGTAATCATGAGGGGAACCGAGGGTCTTGACTTTACTGGCTGGGCTGCGAGGAAGAAAACCTCTATAAAAAATTACCCCAACCCAAGCGGCGAAGCAGCGCGAGGGGTGCGTGGCTGATGGGAAGATCAGTCGCTACTGCTGGTCCCGCCAGGGTACCGGCCGAAACCCGTGGCGTATTAGGCTTATCCAAGTGCAGGGGGCACCGCTTGGATGGACTGTTCTTCCCCCATACTCGTGGGAATCATATGGATAAACTTAATTTAAACCCAACTAATGAAGGAAATGTGGGAGTTATAGAGTCTGCTTCAGACTCGGGAGCTGTGCAGAGTATGCGGCGCAAGCGCAAAAATGCTAAAGATGATTCTGGCTCGGAAACCGAACATGGCCCCAAATGCCATACGGCGAGGAGAGGTAGGCCACCAAAGGTCCGTGGTGCTGGAACGGCACGCGCTCGTAAGGAACAGAGACAGCGTGTGGAAAAAGCTCGTGAAAAAGATCACGATTTTGAAAGGAGCCTGTCAGACTGGGCATCACAAAAAGATAAATCAGCGCAGTCGACAGACGTAGAGAGCGGCTCAGCAGTGGAAGGTAGAAAGGATGCCTCCCTGTGTTCAACTAAAGAGTTGCGCACCTACGCAGGACAACGTGCAGCCTCCATATTGGAAGTAGCGACGAAGTCTGGCCACCTTAAAGGCACTTATGTGCGCAAACTTAAGGATGCTGCAGCAGCTCTCACCGAAATTATTGAGACTCTCGCCTTTCGTACTGAGAGCGAAGAAGTAAGACGCATGCATGAGGAGAATCAGCGTCTCACTAAGGAGGTAGAAAAACTCAGATCGGAGCTGCAGTCTTACAGCAAGGATGTGCAGAGCTTGAGGATAGCCCTTGCGGACTCACAGAAGTCACTCCAGTCGGCTCAAACGCCAACTGATAATGTTGGAGATACAGTGCTCGAGGAGTTGAAGCGCACCATTATAAGTTCTGTGGGAACTTTGATCGACGCTCGTTTCGCTGGCATCGAAGAACGCTTTTTGCCAGCAAGATCTATACGTCCCCCATTAGCACATAGTCACAGCACAAGTATGAGAGACCGAAACCAGACCAAAGCAAAAGGGCATGCTCAAGCTCCTGTGACTAGGGGTGATGAGGCCAGGGCGGAGCTCTTCCCCGACAGGGCGTTTGGACCCACACTGACAAGGAGTGCTGCGCCGATTCGGCCAGTGGAGGCCCCCATGGCAGAGCCTCCTCCGCCCAGGGAAAGGAAAAACAGGGAGAGAAAGAGGAGGGCGAGACCGGCTCATCCGCCGATTACCGATTTACCACCGGTGTCCGCCCCCTCTCCCTCTTCGTCTCGTCCAACGGCTTCTGCCGAGTCTTGGGCGACGGTCACGGCCAGAAAAGCGCAACCTGGATCGCGGCCGAAAGCGCCTTCCCAGCCTGCGGCCAAAAAGCCTACGGCAAAGAAGGCGCCTAAGAGGAGGCTCCCAAAGGTGCCGGCGACCGCGGCAGTCGCCATTACGGTCGTCGAAGGCGCGACGACGACCTATACTGAGGTTATGCGAGCTGCCCGTAGTCGGGTTCAGCTCTCTGACCTTGGTATCGAGACGGTGGAGTCTAAGAGGGCCGTCACTGGCGGGATCTTGTTGAACATCGGGGGCCCCGACAGTGACGCCAAGGCCGACCGCCTCGCAGCGCGGATGCGTGAGGTCCTCAAGGACCTCAATGTGAGGGTGGCTCGCCCAATGAAAACGGGCGAGCTACGAGTGCTCGGCCTGGACGACGCCACGACACCAGAGGAGGTGGCGACGGCCATCGCAGAGGCAAGTGGGTGTTCGACGGAGAATGTTACCGTTGGCAGTATTCGTCGGACACCCATGTCACTGGGCACAACACATGTGAGGTGTCCTCTCGCCGCCCTGCGTAAGCTGGCGACGACCTCTCACATCCGCGTGGGATGGGGCACCGCCAGGGTCGAGGTGCTGGAGGCAAGGCCGCTATATTGCTTCCGGTGCCTCGAGAAGGGCCACGTTGGCCAGACGTGTCCGAATGGGGTAGACCGGAGCGACCGGTGCTTCGCCTGTGGAGAGCGCGGCCACAGAGCGAGTCAATGTAAGGCCAAGACGCTCCGGTGCCCCTTGTGCTCAGATGTGGGTCGCCCGTCGGCCCATCGTCTGGGCGCAAAGACATGCTGCCAGATGGGTGGTGGGAGGAAGAAGGGTAAAAAGATCGCTCCTTCCACCCCAGCTCATACGACCGCCGAGGCTCCCGCCTCAGCACCGGGCTCTGCTCTGCAGGAGGCCATGGAGGTCTCCCATTCGCGGGAGTAAGGGTGCTGCAGACGAACCTGAACCACTGCCGTAATGCTCAGCAGCTATTAATGCAGACCATTGCGGAGTGGTCCATAGGCCTCGCGGTCGTGGCGGAGCCCTATCGCGTCCCCGACCACCCTCGCTGGTTTGGGGACGCCACTGGCACCGTTGCCGTCCATTGGGCGGGCGGTGTGGGGGTCCCACCCTGTTCCCTGCTCGAAGCGGGGCTGGGGTTCGTGGCCGTTCGGTGGGGCCCCTTGGCCATTGTGGGGTGCTACGTCTCTCCCAATAGGTCTCTCGCCGACTACGAGTTGTACCTGGACGGGCTGGCGGACTGCGTTCGCAGATGCCTACCCCGTCCGCTGATCGTCCTGGGGGACTTCAATGCCCACGCCAGGGTTTGGGGTAACTCAAGGGACGATCCGAAGGGAGTGACGCTTCTCGACTGGGCGGCTGGTTTGGACCTCCGGCTCATTAACGTCGGGTCGGAGAGCACTTGCGTGCGGTGGCATGGGGAGTCGGTCGTGGACCTTACATGGGCGACTCCTCCTGCGATTCGCATGCTCTCGGGATGGCGTGTCGCTGAGGAGGTGGTCACACTATCCGACCACCGCCACATATTTTTCGATGTGGCTATCCGCCATCCCGACCGATCCAACTGTCGTCAGGGAGACACCCTGTCGCGACGATGGGCCCTCAAGCGGCTAAACCGAGATCATCTCGAAGCCGCCGCCATCGTCGCGGCTTGGCCACAAAACGCTGAGGAGATTTCGCCCGACCCCGAGGGTGAGTCGGTCTGGTTCAGGGGCACGATGACGTCGATCTGCGATGCATCGATGCCCCGGGCAGGCCGCTTCGAGCGCCGGGCGATGCATTAGTGGTCGGCGGAGATCGCGCAGCTGCGTACCGCATGCTTGCGCGCCCACCGCCAGTCCAGCAGAACTCGGAGAAGAAGGCGTGCCACTCCTGAAGAGAGAGACGAAGCCTACAGGGCGTTCCAGGAGGCCAAGAAGGCGCTGCGAGATGCCATCTCGAACGCCGGCACTCGGACCTGGAACGAGCTCCTCGAGGGACTCGACAGGGATCCGTGGGGGCGCCCGTACCGCATGGTGCTGGGCAAGTTACGCCCGTGGATGCCTCCGTTGACGGAGACCTTAGATCCGGATCTACTGAGGAGAGTGATAGATTCGCTCTTCCCGGTGATTCGGTCAAGTCCCTTGTATCCCTCGCTACCGCCGGTCACTTGGACCGACGAGTTGAGGGTTACAGAGCAGGAGTTTGACCGAGCACTTGGCCGCCTGAGTGCCCGGAACACAGCGCCCGGTCCTGATGGGATTCCGGGACGGGCGTGGGTGTTGGCTTCGGCTCACTTGGGGGACAGGCTGAGGCGGCTGTTTGACAGTTGTTTTCGTAACGCCACGTTCCCTAAGGCCTGGAAGGAGGTAAGTCTGGTCCTCTTGAGGAAAGACGGCAGAGACGCAGACTCTCCCTTTGCGTACCGTCCCATATGCCTGCTGGACGAGGCTGGCAAGCTCTTCGAGCGGATTGTCGCTTCTCGTCTCAGCGAGCATCTGTCGTGCGTCGGTCCCGACCTGGCTGACAGCCAATTTGGCTTCCGTCAGGGTCGTTCGACCGTTGACGCGATCATGCGCGTCCGGTCCCTGACGGAGCAGGCGGTGGCTCGGGGGGGCGTGGCGTTGGCGATAAGCCTGGATATCGTCAACGCCTTTAACTCTTTACCCTGGGTTGCCATCAGGGAGGCCTTGGTGTATCACCGTGTGCCTCTCTACCTGCAGGCGATTGTCGGGAGCTACTTGCGCGACAGGTACATTGTGTACGTGGGCCAGGAGGGTGCGAGGACCCGGAGGGAAGTGTACTGCGGGGTTCCGCAGGGATCGGTCCTAGGACCACTCCTGTGGAATCTCGCGTACGACGCGGCTCTGCGTGTCGAGCTCCCCGCAGGCGTCAGCGTGATCTGCTATGCAGATGACACGCTGGTGCTGGCATGCGGGTTGAGCTTCGAGATGACCAGACGGCGAGCCGAGCTCGGAGTCAAACTCGTCGTCGCGAAAATCTGCGAATTGGGTCTTCGGATAGCGCCGCATAAGACGGAGGCGCTATGGTTCCACAAGTGGCCGGTGGGCCGGGAACCACCCCATTCGCAGATCATTCGCGTAGGTGACTCAAACGTCCAGGTGTCCAGGTACATGAAATACCTGGGCCTTGTCCTGGACAGTCGCTGGAGCTTTGAAGAGCACTTCAGGCTTCTGGCCCCCCGGATTGAGAAGGTAGTGGGTGCGTTGCACAGACTGCTGCCAAATCTCGGGGGACCGAGGGAGGAGGTTCGCCGCCTCTATGCTGGTGTCGTGCGATCGATGGTCCTCTATGGGGCACCCGTTTGGTCACATCGACTGACGGGCACCCGCCGCTGCAAGACTAAGATCCTGAGTCTGCAGCGGAGAGTGGCCATCCGCATGGTGCGGGGATATCGCACGATATCCTTTGAGGCGGCGACCCTTCTGGCGTGCTTTCCGCCGTTGGACATCTTGGCGGAGAGGGACGCGAGGGTCTACGACCAGACTCGCGCCCTTCGTCAAAGCGGCGGAAGTGCGTCCTACCCTACCAGCGTCCTCGATGCGCTCAGGCGGCAGGAGCAGCGAAGGGCACACACGACGTGGTACGCCCGTCTCTGCGGAGATCGGTACGCGCACAAACGCGTCGTGAGTGCAATCCTGCCGGCCTTCGAGGCCTGGATGCGAAGGAAGCGACGAGTCACCTTCCGACTTACACAGGTACTTACCGGTCACGGTTGCTTTGGAGAGTACCTGTGTAGGATCGGACGCGAGGCGACGGCGGTTTGCCACCACTGCGGGGCGGACCAAGACACTGCCCAACACACGCTGGAGGCGTGTCCTGCGTGGGCCACGGAGAGGCAAGTCTTGGTCCAGCAAATCGGGCGAAATCTCTCCCTGCGAGCAGTCGTGTCGGCGATGCTAAGCAGGGATTCGGCGTGGGAAGCCGTAGTCAACTTCTGTGAGACCGTCATGGTCCAGAAGGAGACTGCGGGGCGGGCTCGGGAGAGGGCCGATCCCGCCCGGCGGAGACGACCTGCGGGTCGCCTTCACGGCCTCCAAGCCCCAGTGCCCGGGGCGGAATAAATAGGGCACTCCCTCCGGCCGTGGGTGCGTGAGATGGGGGTCTCACGCATCCGTTTTCATACGGCCGAGAGGAAGACTGCAGTCCGGTATGGCCCCGGACTGCCGGTGTACGCACCAGCGAGGGGTGCGGGGAGGGCGAGACCATCTTCGCCCTTCTGGGAAGGGCTCCGCAAACCACAAGTGGAGCAACGCGCGGGAGAGGCCGCGGACGTGCTGCGAAAGCGATCCCGTAGCCTCTCCGTTTTTCCGTGCTGTGGCGGCCATCGCAGGGGGTTTTAGTGAGTACAATCTCACATAACCCGACCTCCCCCCCAGGAGTCGGGTATCTATGAAGATTTCCCCCTGCGTCAACAAAAAAAAAAAAAAAAAAAAAAAAAAAAAAAAAAAAAAAAAAAAAAAAAAAAAAAAAGGCCGGCAGCTAGCTAACAGGCAGCTACAGCTAGATTAGTTAGAATTATAATATATATATATACTTATAATTTTGTTGTATATCTGTCATATATTTATATCTTTTATTATAATTTCTTCCAGATAAATAATCTTTGTTTCTCTATGTTATTCTAATTCTTCTACCTTTGGAGAGATAATCAAAAGAAGATATCTAAAATTCTTCGATATCCCTTAAAATATAGCACTGAACGCGCTAGTAATACATATTCTGAATACAAAACGTAATCTAAATCTAAATTATTTTTTCATAGCTTAAAACAAATGTGATGTATGCAAAATAATGGCTATATTAATAATTTTCAATTATTTTTTTAACTGTCTCTTGTCAACAACTATATTTTAACAGCAAAAAATGTGTAATTTTTTATAAACAATAATTTATGTCAACGTACCTCAATTGCGTATCTCCAACGCAATTGAATTCTAACCATGGCGGACCTACTTTCGTGTTTAAAAGACAATCACTAATTACAAACATCAGTGATGGTAAATGTGAAAAAAACGGAAAATTAAAAACTTAACACTATTCCATTTATAGTAGGTTAGATAGGGATAGCTCATAATGTTATTCAGTCCATTTTCCGGATTCCGCTTAAATAACACATAACACATAGAGTAGCAATAGTAGGAAATCACTGCACTAAATTTCACATAAATTTTCAAATTTTAATTTCTGTAAGGTATAAAAAATACTAAATGACTCTACAATAATAATCTTTTGAATTTAAAGTAAAAAAGTAATTATAACTTTTCTAAATTAATATACATTTAAATGTTCAACAGCATATAATACCGATCTATGTATAGAACAAGGTTATATTATGAACCAAGTGACGTTTTTGTTTTAATGATTTAAATAAAAATAGTATAATTTTAGGTGGCTACGATGATAGGGATAGAACAAGTAATTATGAGACCAAATTTAATATAATATATAAATAAATTTTAATTCATTAAAATAAAGTAATTTGGTTTGATAAAGACATGTATAGTCGTATTTTTAATTAGACGAAGTCAACTGACGTTTCCTGTGTTGTCACTTTTTAATGAAAAAAAAATAGTGTAGCGACAAAGTGAATGATTGAAAAATTCTTAAATGAATAAAATTGCTTGGATTGTTTAGTAGTTAGTTAGTGTTCAAATCTGCCGATATTGTTTTTAATACATAATGTAATTGAAACTATAGATGTATAAAATATAACAATACATGATAGGAAATAAAAATAATAAACAACGCTGAATACATAATTTGTATTTATTTATTATCAGATGAGAAATCATCACTATCACTTTCGGTGACATTAATTATAAATCTGTCTGAAACATTGTCGATCATGTTGTCGAGACCATACATTTTATCCTCTTCTTTAATTATATGAGCAATGCAGCTACTTCATTTTTCAGCGTGATATGTTGAAGTCCTTCTTCAAAAAGTTTTTTTACTTCTGCCATTTTGAAAGTTTTATTATTTTTTGCAACATATCCTTTAGCCTGCGCCCATACTAATTCAATGGGATTGAGCTCACAGTGGTATGGGGGCAGACGTAAAACAATTATCCCAAGCTGCATTGCCATCTCGTCCTCAACATACTTGTCGGAATGTTCTCGTTTGTGCTGCCGTACAATGTCTGTAAGATTTGCTTTAACCATTGTTACTTCAAATGAAACACTTTTACTTGTTAGCAATTCTTGTATTCTAGCTTTAGTCCAAGACATTGTACGCAGCAACAGCATTGTAGGCAGCGCCGTGCCGCGCTTTGTAATAAGCTATCTAAAACTGACTGTAGTTACATACTACTAGTAAATAACTTATATCAAAGCACTTTTATACGATTCTATTGTAAAATAAAAATATTATTCTTTTCTATTATTG
Source organism: Dione vanillae (assembly GCA_037178615.1). Taxonomy (NCBI): domain Eukaryota; kingdom Metazoa; phylum Arthropoda; class Insecta; order Lepidoptera; family Nymphalidae; genus Dione; species Dione vanillae. Next base: position 953,343 of record JAZFAU010000189.1, read on the forward strand.
TTTGAAATGATTAACTATTTACACTCATTCTTCATTCATCTGATTGAACGACAACTCAACGCATCACTATTACTTTAAATGTGACAACATTATATTAGAAAGTGACATTAGTTACTGTCAGCTGGCTTCGTCTAATTAAAAATTCGACCATAGCTGTACTCCATGCGTAGTTCGATTACATAGCATATTCAATAGCACAACACTTGTTGTCTTTAACGTCCCAACATACTTTTGATCATCTAATAATTTTTAATATTTAATACTCCTTTGTTTATAAGAAATCATATATATTTATTTTATCATTAAAATTGTATCACGACCCACTTATATTGTACCACACACCCTTGCATCCCAACGCGGAATTCCGTTGCTCGCTATCTCCGAGTTGTCCTTCCTACCCTGTCCTGGTAATAAACTCGCTCCCGGATATGCGGTAAATAGCGTATTCAATATGCCTTCTAGTAAAATTTTCAACATTTATTACTAATAGTTCTGCTACGGTATACGAGTTAGTGTTTGCTGGTTTTTAATATGACACTAGCTAATGTTTCAAACTTTATTATAAATATAGTTTAGGAATATATTGTAATAATAAATGCATTAATAACTTTCGGATTATTGTAGATTTTGTTCCTAGAAATAACGTTAATGTTAACCTATAAGTAAATTAAATTCACTTACCTTCACTTACCTTCACCTATAAGTAAATTCACTATCAATGACCTTTTTTCTGACGGTATTTCTTTCTTCCTTCTTCCTTTACTTATGCCTCATATACCTTTACTCATTCCTTATAGCCACACCAATTTAACTTATCCAATAAGAAAGTTTAACTACATTAAACGACTGTCATTTAAATTGTAAAGTTACATAATCTCACCTAATTAAAGAGGACCACTTGCAACGTGTAAACCGGAGTCTATAATGGGCCTTAATGCAATGAGAATTAGGTGAAGCAAATTTGGGTCGCACAGAATAGGTTTAGCTAGGTGTTCCGTGTTACAACTGAACACATAAGCCGTAGACGAGCCAATTTCTTCATGGAATACAATTATGCCTTCATGGAACTACGTTTAAATCACATTTAACTTTTTACTCAATTTTAATACGTTTTTTTATTATATTTATACTCTTTTCATATATAAATTGTTGAATTTCTCTTAGATAAATCAATTAAAAGATGTTTTTCGTACTTACAAATAACGATTAATATTGTTTTAAAAACATAAATATTTTAAATTTCACTGCAAATTCAAAATTAAGGGGCATGCAGATAGTATTTTGAGTTGAAGAGTATTGATAAAACATGCATGTGTATAAAACATGCATAATAACAATTGAAATAAAGAAAAACTTTATAATAGCTCTACAAGTATTCCAATAAAAGTATACACAGTATAACGAAAACGTTGAAAATGAACGAATCAATGAATGTTTGCTATCACTTGTAAAGATAAAATCAGATGCATTCAATACAAAAAGATAAAAGATAGGAACAACTCATCCGTGTAGCGAGGAAGCACGATGTTTTCGCGCGAGCCCCGTTCCTGTAGCTAATAGAATAATTTGGATCCGCGTTTAGGGTCCAACCCTCGGCTATTGGCATTTGGCAGATTGCACTCGTAAAATTTAAACACATTCGTTTGTGTACTACGTATCGAAGGTATCGTTAGGACGATCTGATGTAAGTTCGTACTATACACAATAAAGTTACTTAACATCTCAATTTCATATTTTAAATGAAACCAAAGTGATTAGTAATGAATTTAATTCTTAAGCCAACTTCACTGCCTCAATGTATCACGATGTAATTTTTTATTTGATAACAATATAAATCATAACAACAATTAATTATAACTTAATGATAATTTATTAAGTAACTAAAGAAAAAGTTTATTGACCATTTCCTTAATCTTATAGTGTCGTGTTTTATATTAATTTGTAACGCTACATTAACCGACATGTTATTAAATGAAATCACTTGTCCAATTATTTAACTATCACAAAGCCAATTAAATTTCATAACGTTCACCTAAGATTATAATTATAGCACAGATTTATACTAGATATATAATAATATGTTAGTATATATACTAGTACTACTACTAGTTATAACATAGATTTATTAATATACATATATAATATGTTACTATATATACTGGGTATTTTGACAGAGTTGTAGCTGTGTACTTACATAGTTAAAAGTTAATAAGAATAATCACCTGAAAATTGTATGACGATAAAATATTATATTTAACGTTTAAAAGTTTAGGAAGGTTTTAAATTGCTTTTTTTTAAAAGGATGCAAAACCGATTTGAGCCGATATATTATATATTTAATGTATTGAATATAACATTTAATAGTTATATTGTAATTTTACTTAGCAATTTATATGCAATCAGTTGCTATATATTGATATTTCTAATAATTTATATACAATTATTATTATTTATTAATAATTTATATACAATTATTTATTAACTGAAATAACTTTACCCCGGAGAGCATGTATGAAGAGGCTAATGATAGTGGATGAGGCGAAAGAGGAATGCAGAGACCGCAGCATTTGGCGCTACGTTCTCTCTGATCAAAGAAATATTTAATGTTAGGCAGTTAGAAACCTGACCGCTTCGAGCATCGCAAATGGTAGAGCAACCTTTGGACAGCTACGCCCCGTATGGCAATCCCGGAAATTGACCAGGAGAGTCAAGCTCAAAATATTCCGATCCAATGTTAAAATCCTTTTGCTATTCGAGTGCGAGACTTGGAAGATCACAAAAGACATCTCGCGCCGACTCCAAGTTTTATTAACCACTTGTATTCGGCGCATTCTCTGTATTTACCGGCCCGAGGAAATCTCCAACATACAACTTTGGGAGCGCTGCGGCGACACTCCGATCGAAAAGTTGCAAGTGGGGATGGATTGGTTGCACGTTCCGAAGATAATCAGACTACGTATCTCGGCAAACTCTAGACTGGCATCCTCAAGGTAAGCGTAAACGTGGCTGTGCCTCGTCTAGGGGACTTAGGACGTTAAGTCAAGTAAGTCAAGTTAAGAACCTGAGGCTATGCTAATTTTTATGGAGTAATGAGCATAATTAAACTTGTTAAATATACAATATTTAACCTAAGCTTTGTTTAAACGTCAAATTAATTTAAGTTAACTTACTCATTACTCTATATATTGCAAATGAACATACCATATTCACAAAGTAAACGATTAAACTTGGACTATCCCTACTAAAAATTTAATAACATGCCCCCGAAGCCGACAAAACACCTGCCTTCAAAGGGCTTATACCAACTCAACTAAGGGTTTATTAGTTTGTATGGGAAGAATTGTACTAACACAGAAACCTCCTTATATTTTACGGAGGTCAAAATGTTTTTTAAGCAAATCTAAACTCTATTTTTAATCATATAAGTGTTTTTAAACTATTTAAGTAGCGAGCGCCGAAGTACGTTCGCTAAATACGTTATGTGAGGAAGCTGAAAATTTTCCGGTGTATAATTAATTTATAATGTAAATTAAAAACACACTCTTTGTATTATTAAAAAAAATTATACATAACAAAGAAATATGTAGTTATTCTGAGTTTTTATTTGATATTTCATTAAGTAATAATTTGTTTGTTGTAACGCAGCAGCACAACTGACTGTGAACGCGACAATTGTGGGTTCTAAGTTAATTTTTATCAATATATTATTTTCAATTACCTTGTTCTGTACTTGGTTACAAGATAAAAGTTTATGGTGTCATTATTTTCACCAATCGTACAAACCCGTAAAATCTTGACAGGTGGAAGGCAGTGAACGTAATGTTTTAACACTATATTCTATGCTTACCCTGTATTATATATTATTATTATATGTTTTGTATATTATTTATCCTGCTTATTTTGCTTGTCAAGCTCTGCTTGCTGTAACGAATTTTCATTTCGAGTTAACAATCGTTCGAGTTAACAATGTCAATAAAAGTATAGTTTTTAAAACTTAATACTATAAATTTCACTTTTACATAAGAACACATAAAAACCTCAATAATAAAGTTACATCAATAAGGATAATTAATGACTACATAATAAATCTAGGCGTGCATGTCTGTTGTATAGTCATAGAATGAACGGAAAAAGATGGCACACTCAAAGTGCGTGCGTTTTGTAATCACTTCAGACGTCTATTACTCGACTGCTTGAAGTTTGATTGCCATTTTCACTTGTATTTTGTACTTACGAAAAATATGTAAAATCTAAATATTTATTATATATAGGTATTGTTTTACGGATGGCAGGCAGGCAGCCGTTGATGCGGGAAATGAAGGATGATGGATGACCAATGACACATTAAACGTGTGCTCAACTTGCATGCTCAAATCGCCATAATTAAAGAGAAGAAGGAGAAGAACACATTAAATGTTCACCTCATCAAATGTTCACCTCTCATTTTTATAAGTGTTAATGCTCAACATATATATATATAGATTGTCTATTATGGCCCTATATTATATCTTTAACTGTGTAAAAAAAATTGTAACTAAACGTAATTAATTCATATTGAATCATTTAAAAGAATATACTATATAAAATAATAATAAGGCAAATATAAAAGGTGAAAATAAAGTTGACATTTTAAAAGTAGTCAACTTATATTTTCAATAGTAAATGACAATCAGTAATTCAGTATAGAAGCCTCATTGAAAACCAACTCGAAGTGATCAGATGATCCAATGTGGATTTGTAAGGACATTTCCACATGGAACTTAGAAAGAATATTGTAACAATTCAACAGCAAATACTGTATGTTGAATGACATATAATACTCAGTTTTCTTATGCTAATATATACATACTATTCTACTTATATATGTTTAGGACGAAAAAGCTAAAATATCATCTTTTTATCTTGTGACTTCCAAAATTAACTTTATATGAAATTTGTACACTCAAGTTGTGGAGGGATTTTGTGGGGATTATCGTGAACGGTAGAGGATGAAGTAATACAATAATCCTCTTAATATGCTACAACTACTGCCTAAATTTTGGCTAACCGAATTTTATCGTTAATACTTGTGCCAATGTTTTTAAAATATTTCACAGGCAACGTGAATATTTTGTGTAATTTAAAAATCAATATAATTTGTCTCATCAAAGTAATGTAGTTTGTAAACATTAGTTTAAAATATTAGTTATTTTAGTTTCTTTTCTGTTTCTGTGTTCTTTTCGTAATATTTGTAATGTATTAAATGTAGTCTCAATTTTGCACAAGTCCTTATGGAAGCCGTAAATGGCACCCTCTGAAATCAATGCAACTTTCCGACTTCCGACGTCCAATGTATAATACATAATATAATATCTGCGTACAGGTATTATTCCAAGAAAAAAGTTTTACCGTCTTTTCATGAGTAATGGTTTCATACTCGCATTAAATAAAAGAAAAGATCTTATAGGTTAAATTAATTTAATTTTTTTAATGTTTTTAGTAAAAATTTCAAGAAATCTCAGTTATCGATTACAATTTATTCTTTGTTAATGTCAATTTGCTTGTTATCAGCAGTCAAGAAACCGCTATATTATTTAAGTTTTTCTATAATTAACGCTAATAAGTTACATATCAAATTGTAAGGCTTTTTTAATCATTTATGAAAGCACACTCAATTTTTATACTTAATATATTACTTCTAAATGGTCTAATGCGTAATAAAAATATTTAATTATTGTCATGATAAAAACGGAAACACTATAATTCTCAGTATCTCAACAGTAACAGTAAAGTGAAATCAATAAAAACTTCAAACGATAATTACGATTCAATTGAGAAGAGCACTTTAAATATTTTATAATAAAAGCAAGTGGAAATGTATGTTTTATACAAATAAGTACTAAGAGATAATGTTTTAAGAATTTAGTTAAATTTATTCAGTTCTTAATCTAACAAAAACTTTAAATAAAACATTTCATGTAGTGTGTAATAATGCATAATAAAATGATTATATTAAAAATTAAGTGATAAGGCCCTTTGTTCTTTAAAAAATAAAAATATTTTTTTTACTGTAAATTTTTTTCTAGGTTCATTCTGCATTAGATAAACAAAGGTGTTTAACCTGGTTTTTTATTTTTCAAGTTTATTATATTACAAACTTTTTGTCCCCACGTTTTTTTTATTTTAATATAATTAATTTTATTACTATTTATAAAATTAATATTGATCATAAGAAACTATTGTATTTCTCTAAATCTGCTAGTTTAGAGACACTCTGTTTACCATTTTCCACTTGAATTCAAGATATAATGTGTTAAGTAATGGAACTCAACCACGTCACATTAGTATAGATAATTATTATCCGAATGAATTTTACGAGAATTCAATTGGAAAGTAGAGGGAAAAAATAATTAACGCCACTTTTGAAAAAGGTGAATAAACTAAAGATTTTCCGAGTTGTTTCCATGCCACTAGTACATCAACCGCAGGTTCTATTTCCTTGGTGTAGGGGTGAATTTGGCATGAAATATTTATATCACAATCGCGATATAATACAAGAGGCTACTGCCGTATTCAGCGAAACATTTTCCACAGCCGGCTGATACAACAGTTTTCATCGTCGGCTGCCAGTTTGTATAGAACGCTCTGACGGAGTGCACGTCGTCCTCTCACTCCTTCAACGTACATCGCGAACGTAAACAAACCCTAGAGAATTTAAATTCGGGATTACAGTGAGAATTTCAAATTCCATAGCACGACGTTATAAGCCCTTATTAAATTTTACAGTGACATCAAAGCATTGTGTTCTAATTTAGATTTCGTGTGGCATTGTTTTGACTGATTAATATATATGCGTGCGTGTGACACTGGATTTTTATAAAATAAAATTGTTTGAATTACGGCCGCAAATATTTCAGGTATGAAACTTGATGCCTTAGTGGTAATGTTATAAATTTACGATGTGCGTGAATCAGCAAACGCTTATTTGATTTCACCGGAATTTTTAAACACTTAATTAGTGTGTTATTTCCTACATAGGTACATACCTACATGTCTTTGCTTGCGATTTTTTCTTATTTTGAGATATTCGCAATTTTATTTGCAATTACAGTTAATTAATATATACATTTGCTCGTACATAGGAAGTTTGGTAATGATACTTAATTCTTAATATGAGCATATTTTAGCTAATCAATTTGTGCCATTTAATTTTATCACTAGCAAGGTTCATGCGGTAGGATTCAGGTTTATATAAAGCAAATGCGAAACAGATGATTTACTTTGTAACCAGTCCAATAAAACAGGTCTAAACGAATAATTACTGCCGGTGATACAATTTGCCGATAAAAATTATATTTTTAGTATACCTACTTAATTATTTTGTATATTTTTTGTTTTGAAATTTGATATTTAATACTGTTAAACTGTTGTTCTGCAACATTGAAGCGCACTAAGTAAAGACTTTTAAGACGATCTGGAATAAGAAAGTGTTGCTTGTATGAAGCACATCAGGTGCTAGAAAATTATAATACCACAATCAACCTCTTGATAAATTTTGATGACTTTTCCAATTAATATATGAAAAAATAACGACGAACATTTTAAGTATTATTTTTTTATTATCATTTATATTTGCAGGATCGCTTTTGCTTCTCAATAAAAAAAGTAAATTTGTACCATTACAATAGTAAGGAATATGTAAGCAGAGTAATTAAATAAAAAAATGATTTTTAAACAGCTTTTATAATGTATTACAATAGTTTACTTTACTTTAAAAATAGCAAATAATTTTAAAATAGCTTTACTTTATATCTATCAGAAACATATATCAAAAATTATAAAATTATGACAATCTATCATAGGGCTGCTGCATTTAATCAAATTAAAAATAATGTTGTACTGATATTTATTTAAATACTACAAAATAATTGCGAGCATAATATAAAATAATATAAAAAGAAAGCATTTTTCAATGCTTCCACGAAAATGGCATTCATTTATTATGAAATATAGAAGATTTTTAGTCTTTCTGACGTTTTTGACAGTTAAGTAGTGTTAAATGTGCACTCAATGTTTCTGTTCTTTCGAAAATAAGGCCTAAATAAATCTAAAGTAGATAAGAAATTCATCTGTACCTCAGGATACAGAATACACAGATTCTCAAAGTATATTATATATATTTCTTACTTAGTTATGTAATAGAGTTCATATGAAGTCTGCTTTATAACAATTTAGTCCTATGATAGAACATTGCTGCCATGGGACCACGTCATTTCCGGATTTGGTATTTCACATGCAATATAAGCGTATTATGTATATGTACGTACATACATCAAGGTACGAGTGTATGTGGCTTCTGTAAACGGAACTAGGTTGAGTGGTTGCTGGGGGTGAATTAGTAATTGGTTAATAAAGTACCTACATTGTGTTGGCCGACTTATCATCTGACTAATACAATGAAGGTCGCGGATTCAATTCCAAATGAGATTAGCATAATTTGTTTAATGCTGAGTTTCCTTTCATAATAGTTGGAATTAATAGACTATTACACGTAGAGTTGTGATTATAACTATGATAATTAATTAACGTATAGCAATAAACTAAAATTATGCTTCTGAAACAGTATTTGTGGAAATATATGTATGTATATATACTCTTTATTGTATTTCTAACAATTCGTAAATAAAGAAATGGAAACATTGTTAGCAAAGCTGTATGGTGTGAATTTACAGAGTAGAGAACCGACTAGTCGGCAACTAATCGGTAACCAGTCACTGTTATAGTTGGCGAATAGTTGATAAAGAACGCCGACTATCTGTATTCATACTTTATAGGTTTAAAATGCTTTACTAAAATACAAATTTTGCTTTTACTTTCGGGCACACTTGGCATTGTAAAATGAAGCAACCCTTCCTTATATTACTTGAGGTTATCATGAGGTTAACAATAATTTTACTTTAAATAAAATTTTATTTTCGTAACAATCGAAGAATACCATTAAGGCTTGTTTAGAGTTCTTCGTTATCATTCATAAAACTTTTTAATTATTGAGACATTACAAATTAGCAGTTGGCCCGATCAGTCGGCATATGTCTAACAAGAGTGATCCATCTCTAAATATTTACTGCTTTCCATCTAGTGAGAAGTAGATGATATTTTAAATAGAACTTTTGCTTTATCCTTCTATATCTTCCATTTATATCAAATGTTGCTACCAAATATTACAGGGTAAACATACCAACGTTTTTATTTAAGGAGAATTACATTCTGTAAAATGACTTAGGTGACTTAACGCCTTATAATATCTCAAGGTGACTATTGTACAGCGTGACATAAAATTTTGCATCTCAAACAAACAAATATATGTATGTATTCATGCATTTGTTATGAACTACGCTACGTTTGTCAGCATGTTTATGCCAAGTAAATGGACATGTATAAATATAAACAAATATGTATTAGAGAAATAATAAACACAAAAGACTACGTTTTTGAGGTTTGAATGTATATTTTTATGCCTTTTGATGATTGATTGAAGCGTTATGAACTATTCAGTAAATAGTATAAAACGTTTACCATTATCAAATAAAAGTTAATTGTAAGTAAGCAGATATATTTTCCTACAAAATTACTAACATAAATAAACTCTAAGAAACGTAGCTCCAAAAGAAGTGTTACGGTTTCCAAGCGACACGGCTTCAAATTTCGTTTAAGTACATTTTATAAATTTTCTAAAAATATTTTTCCATCCATTTAGTGTGGAAGTGTAACTTAAAACTAATAAATATTATTTCTATTAGCTTTTTCTATTAATATATAGCATTCAGAAATACACTGATGTAGTACCCTAGTACATAATGGTGTACGTTTAATTTTAATCCAAGATGAAGATACCATAGCCTTTCATAGACTTCTTTAATCAAGAAGGAATTACATTCAATCTAATCTTATAAGACATGTATTCGACTTGGTACGCGCTTTTCGACGACTAATTGAATTGACGTTTCAATAGTATTATATGTTATGTAATTTGCCGCACTTCACCGTGAGAATATTTTCTCTCAAGATATTCAAACAAGAAGTTGAAGTTCATTATACATTATACATTGAGAGCTAACGTGATAATAGATCATTGTAGGTTGGCATATCGAATTGATCTAATTTTGTACATAGGAAAATCATATTTATTTTCAGCTTCTAGCAGAAAGAAGTTTCCGCTTTCTAAAGACCTTAATCTAGCAAAATAAAGCAAGATTGTCTGCTAATGTAGAGAAATGATAATAATTCACTCTTCCGAACTGACTCTGCCCGACTAAGTCCTGACTCGCTTCCATAGTATACTTTGTATTTAATTTTATTACTTTATTTATGACATTGGTTGGTGTTTTTCAATAAAAATATCATAAAACAAAAATAAATTACATATATATATATATACATATATATATATATATATATATATATATATATATATATATATATATATATATATATATATATATATATATATATATATATATATATATATATATATATATATATATATATATATATATATATATATATATATATATATATATATATATATATATATATATATATATATATATATATATATATATATATATATATATATATATATATATATATATATATATATATATATATATATATATATATGTATTCTATATTATTTCCTAACAGTATTTTTCCATGACATATGTACATATATATGAATTGTGAATATTTTTTCATAAATAAATATTGATTAGAATATTTATCTAATTTTCTGTAAAATTTTTAAATGTCAGAACCTTGATCCATCTCATCTATTGATAACAAAATCGCGATATATTAGTAATGTCGCCATAACTATATGGGGTACTAACAAATATAAAATTCATATATTAAATAATTATAAATGAAAAACACTAATATAAATGTTATAAATAAAATAATAAAAAATATTAACTTTGCTCAATTAACAACTTACAATTAACAAAAATAATTAAAATGTGAATGCATCAATTCTTTGAATGTTGCTTGTATAACCTTGAGTATAATAACAACTTACTGATTAGGAATTAGTTAGGACCAAACGATATATTTGGTGCGATGACGCCTGTGCTGCGTATATATATGTACGTGTGATGTATACATATATTAATGAATATTATGTATATCTTTCGAAGAACAGGCATTGTACTTTGTGATCTAAGCTCAGCCATATAAATTATGTTTTCGTCTATTACAAATCATAAACTATATATATTTTATATAGAGCTGTAGATAACTAAAAAAAATTTAAATATAAAAATCATAGATTAAAAATAAATTGTTTAAGTGTCATTTGGTAATTTAGTATATATCAATTTTTATGATAAAATTTTAGTATAACAGCTAAAAGAAAATAGAAAATAGTTTACATTCGGAACATCCTTTATTGTTTATAGCCAAAGCATGTCCTGCATACACAAGCACACTTTCGGTTTCTCGACCTCGAACAAGTGACAGTCAGTAGTAGTTTAGTGTGATCGCACTTCAAAATTTCATACACAGTAGATTTTGTATTTAGAATACAAGTTAGTTAACTTAATTAAAATATTTTTAATTTACGATTTTAGAAGAAGATAAATGTTATATTTTTGTAAAAACATCAAGTAGGTACCTCGTTACATTACGTTCAACTGTGTTAAATATTATTTTTTTTGGCTCACCTTTATCCCACTAATAGCTGGGTAGGCGGAGGAAGCCGCATGTTGGAACCCTAAGACACTTCGTTCACCGCTTTCCGTTTTTCGAGGCATGACGTGTTGAGTGGTGAAACTTGCATTGTTGCCAGGGTGAAGAAAATAGAAATTAAATAATTCATCATAAACAAGTTTGAATCGAACCCATAAATCACCGCGGCTACAGGCAGACTGCTTCTTTGCGTCACGTCGGTCTTCTTAAGTAATAATTATTTAGAAATAGACTTAACTAAACGAAATATCTTATAAATATTAATTAATTTGACTCCACGTCTTCCTTTAATATGAATATTGAAAATTATTTACAGGAATTTCACTCACGAAATATTTCAATAACCCACAAGTTCGTCATACATATTATACGTGTCGTGTATAATTTCTGTTTAACTTCCTAAACATATTTTGTGAATTTAATGGAATAAATTACGTTTACGAAGAGTTCAAATATTTATACATAATTAAGGGACGATGGTTTACAATTGACAATACAGAGATATCCTAGAAGTTTTTTTGCTTTTTTTTTAACTATTCGAGGTTATTATAGTGCTGTAGATATCTTAGATAGGTTGAATATAGTAGCTGTGGGTTTGATTCCCAGTGGGAATGGATAAATTGTCCACTAACCTTGCCTGAATCACATTAGATAATATATTTCTCGTATACGTATAGAGGAAACATAGTATGTTGGATATGTTATTTTAAGTGGCCTATTATAACCTTCTATGTATATGCAAGTAACAGGGGTAATTAATGTAGAATTAAATCCTGGGGTTTCACGAATTTAGTCAAGATATAGTTTCCTTAACGTACACTCAAGATCCCTTATTTCGTTCCCAGATTTTGAGATTGGAATATAATCTCACTTGATTTTCCATTCCGTTGGAAATGTCGTAGGCAAGCTCGCTTAATCCACAAAGCTGTTAGAATTATTATAATATAGAAACAATTATTCTATATAAAAATCTACAGACATATAACATTACTTTATGGTTATAAACTAATAGTAAAACAAATTAAAAAAAAAAAAACATCTACTCTATGACCAAACTAATTTAATTATATTATTATAATAAGTGAGTTTATTTGGTTCAGCGCGCTTTGTGCTGGATAATCCATTTATCGAGGTTTCAATATAACCTACTGTACCTACCTTGTACATAAACAACGCCTGAGTTAATTCCATTTGACTATGAGGGCGAAGTCACAGTAGATAGCTTGTGTATTAATATAAACAAAAATAACTGATTTTAAGGACCGTCGTGGCGAAGAGACATAGCGTCTACCTGTAAACGCGATGGCTTGTGGTTTCGATTCTCACTTAGGGAAGATAGATTTTTCTATTTCCATTTTCTTCGCTCTGGCAACTAGGCAAAGCGCGGCTTTGCGTTCCACCACTCAACATGCATTACCTCGAAAAAAGGTGGAAAGCGGGCTCAGAGAAAATTGGGATTAAGCAATGGAGTGTCTTAACATTAGGTTCCTATGGTCATGCTGTTGCCTCTGCGTCCCGGGATATGCGGGATAAAGCTTGAAGCTAACCGATGTTCTTAAAATTACTGTTCATTATGAAGTTCATATTTAATAAAAGCAATACAACATTTTGGACAGTTGTAAAAATATTATTGATAAATGCCTGATAATAAGCGAGAAGAAAAAAAAAACACTGGTTGACAAATACAATCAATTAATTTTATAAAAAAAAAACATTTTTTGTTCAGAAACTTATTATTCGTGATCATTCAATTGAATGGTTCAATTTTTGTAATAAAGCTTGGGATGAAGGTATTTTCTTCATTTTGTGAAGGGTCGAATATTTTTGTACTCGACCTCTTTAGAAGTATTCTATCAAAGACTAGGTGGGATTAAAATGAGTTGATAGTATAATTTATATATTGTATTAAAACTTCTAATTTTTGTAGGCAGCTTTCAATTTCATATACATATTTACATACAAATGTATTCTAATTTGCGTATTAAAGAAACCACTGCAAAGGTAAATTTGTATTTAACTTCTAACTCCACGTATAACGTATTTAAGTTCATACTGTAATCGTAATCATTTATAAACTTCTTCTAAATGTACTAATTTACTAATTATAATGTACTTAAGTGCAAATGTTGAGAACTTTTACTTAATTTATTTAAAAAACGAGCATTATTTGTTCGTTAAATATACCATTGAATCATAATCATGAAATATTATATATATTTTATATAATAATTTATATACTATATATAATATTTTATATAATAATTTTTGTTTTCATACTTTTTTATCATTCATAATTTGTAACTAAAAATTCTAGGCTCGGAATAAATACCAAATACACAACCCTCACACTTGTATCTTATACATGTATACTGCATTATACATGCATATACATGTATACTTAAATGTATATATGGTACTTCTCTCTATTTTTTTTTCTATGTTCTAAACCGAATGAAACCATAATATTTATAAAAAAATGTGACATTCATTTTTCCACTAGGAAGATAAACCGCAACGTTAAAACTAAGACCTCTCTACTTTGCTATATGTGGAATATAGAGCGAAATTAAAAGAAAATTTACAAAACGTCAAAGAATATATTGTCGTACAGCCAAAATATTTAGCCGTCTGCTAAGCAAGAGGATTTTCTTGCAATATTTATTTCTTCTACTTACAAATTCCATTTCGATTCATAAAAATAAATTGATATTTATAATGGTAATATGATAAAGGTACACAATGTCTGTATGTTGGTATATTGTTTTCATTTCGATATTTTCAATTTTATTTTTAATAGAAATTATTAAATTATTAGGCAAGTTTAAGGAAATTGTTTAGAATGACTGATCATGGACATGGCTATGTTCGGTCCAGCGTATATACAAAGTAAATAAATAGTTTAATTCCGATTACTTTGACAATATCTATGTCAATATTACATTATACAAAACTATTATTTTATATATTTATATAACATATTAATTAAAACATACACATAAACATATTTATTTTACATAATATTTGCAAAGTATGTGTACATTATAGTCAATTATTTACATATTTAGAATAATTAGCCACATGAACCACACAGATTACAGTCAGACCACAACGAACACTGTTGACTATGATGGCCGTTGTTTATCTATACAAATAAAGGAAATTGTAGTGTATGTTTGTGATTTCAAAATTACTATGTACTTATAGTTTGCATTTGTGAAGCGTAAGTAACACGTTACAAAAGTGCAAAAAACAATATTGTTAAATTAATTCTCTGTCCATATTTTAGATTGTCTTTTTCTATTTAACATACATACATAGCATCTCTATACAATATATTAGACCATGATAATCAATGCTTTAGAGTTGACCACAAATAAATTTAACAACCAATTGATTTTTTGTAATTTTTAAAAGTAGTAACATTAGTAATCAAAAACTCGTATTTAATTAGGCAAAAATATAGGCTTTTAAAATAGTATATCATGACTGTACCTATAAGATTATTAAATTTAATCCTCGCCATTTTACGCTTAGGTGATATTTATTTGATTTTAGTAAATACACTTAAATTATATAATAAATAACCATAACGTTCAAGCGGGTGGAGCTACGGGCTGGCCGCTATTTAATAAATAATTAATAAATCTCATTTTCCCTATTCCTAGACAAACATCCTGTAATATATTAAGTTGCACTTACCCGGAAATATCTCATGGATGGAAATTTCCAACTTAGCCCAAAATAACCATTTAAAGTTCACCCTCATAGGGTGATGCCTGTGTTGGACCTCCATTCTTGGCAGCGAAATTTTCTTTTCTCCGCTAGAGTTTCTATAAGTCAAATTCTTCAATTCTTAATAATTTAATCTTAAGTTCAAAATAATTAATTTAAAATAGGCGTTTTATTTTTTGTATGTACTTAAATAGTAAAACGGTTTTTTATAACTTGTTAACAGTAACATTTTAGTTATATTTTCTAATTAACAAACATGTAAATTATATTATCTCGACGCTTTTCATCTTAATTCAAAATGTACATTCCTCTCCCCTAATTGTGAGTTTCTATACTTTTGGGCCTGGCATCTGTACGTGACTATCGCTTCCGGTATAAGGTTTGCTCAAACGATTTCCTTTTCAGATAGCCCTGAAAATGTAACACCGATTTGAAAATAAATAAAAGTAGATCAAATATCACCCAAGACTTGAAGATTTAAGGCTTAGAAGCTATGTTGCTATGCATCCAGTACCTAAATTTACAAGTAATCATAAGTCAAGCATTATATATATTTTAGTGTGATATAAAGGAAAAATATATTACATATCAGATGGTACAAAGTTTTTATCAAAGAACTATATAAAAAGAGAAAAATATTTTTCCAGGTATTTACTTATATAGTAAAAAATATACCTTACTACATCCACAACCAAAAGAAAATCTATTTCCAAAGAGACTGATATATTCGTATTCACTTTAATTCGGAATTAACATGCGACGTCGGATAGTTTGGTATTCTGGCATAAAGCCAGACGATGTAAATCAAAAAACCTAATAGGAAGTTAAAGGGATGGAAACGAATTCCTATGGGAACTGCAGTAATTGTACCATGCCGTACCATTTTGCAGGCAATTGGATTGTGGTTACTTCTAGTTTAGGCGAATGTCCGTTCACTGAATCATTAAAATATTTGAGGATTCCAATTATCTTTTCACTTCTATGAAATTTTTGTGCCAAATGAAGCCTTAATATTAGGGTAATTTCGTTAATTTGCTTCTATTATGATGTCTTTTTATATTGTACTTCTTGATACAGCTTAAAAGCAGAGTAATTAATTTTTTTGCTAATTATTATTTTCTACTAGAGTATCCTAGATCTTCTACACATAACCAAAAATATATAAGATGAAATTTAAATCCAGACCCTAGTAACGAAACAACAAATCACAAAAAACTGAATATTTCATAAATTTTATAGTTACGAAAATGATCTTTCGTTTATTTTTACCTTTATCAATATGAAATATTCACAATATACCAGAATATAAAATTCTCATCTCATTTGATTAAATTTATTACACCTTCATAAACTTCGACCGTGACCTCAGAGCTTTCAATGTTTATGAAGTTGAAAAGCTTCATATAAAATTTATAGCTCGAGCTATGGTGTTAAAACTGGTTGTTATTAGTACATAGCATATAACGAAGTTATATGTTCCGGTATAGTAATAAAATATAGTAAGTATGACAACATCGTAGCGAAGTAAGATAACTTATTATAAGTAAATAAGAAAACGCTTTATTTTAATTATATATATACAAAAATATATAAAAAAATATTGACAAATTGTAAATGATGATTGTTGCCTCGATACCCATTGAGGAGATTGGTGCTATGCAGATTAATTTCATTCTTACGTTCTAGTCATATAAAGCACACATTTAATTATATTATCTTAATAAAATTTAGTAAGTAATCATAAATAATCTTAAGTAATTTATCTAAGAGCTAAATCTCGTCCGCTTTACACATTATATAGAATTATATAGAACATTTTGACACCAGTCCATTGACAAGAACATTGACGTTGACACTTTCATGGCTTTAAAATGTCAATGCGGACATCCAATTTGCGTCAAGCGCCGAGTAAGGGCTATTAATCGCCCAAATTAATTATAAAACATATTCAATATTAAATATCAAATGGCGATAAAATATGACGTAGCGTTGTTAATTTATATTGGATTACAGCTTGGGAGTGTTATTTGCTTATTATGTATTTCGGTTTTAGATGTAAAATTTGAATTGTTTTTTATTACTTATTTTGTTGTGTAATATATAAAAAAATATATATTTTATAAATAGTACTAAAAAGTATTTCCTTTTCAGGTATATTGAGATATGATCTTAATATTAATGTGATACATATTAAGCATTGGTATTTTGTTCTTAATAGTAAAGTGTGGCTGTGTGATATATTATTGTCTTGTACAATTCTTAGTCATTTTCAACTACACATGCGTTGCACATGGAAGCACATGCACATGGAAGCGGATTCGCAGAAAAAAGGTTGTATTCCATATTGGTCAAAACATATCAAAAATATAAATAGAATATATTTAATATATAATTAAAAATCCACTATCATAAACAAATTAATTTAAACTATCAGTACCAGGATATCAATAATATCTGAAAAGTAATATAATTAAGATTTTATAAATAAGCAACTGCTTGATGATTCAAATCTTAATGTAAGTATCGCGTTTTAAGCCTTTACGCTTGCTAACAAGTAACAAGTAGTGTAGTTACCTAATAATAAGAGTATTGATATCATCTATGCAGCTGGCTTGCATGATCGAATCGCAGCGCGTGCGCAGTAGAAAACGACGAGATATAATTTGAAGCAAATACAACATAATATGTTAAATTTATTTTATGTATGTATAATAAATATGTTTATACTAACATAGGCCATATTTGTACATTTTATTGCTGGATTATACGATAATTATTAATAAGTTATAATATATTACGAAGATTAAAAATAAAGTAATGGTAAAGAGTATAGCTTCACATTAACTTTAGGTATGTAGAGAGAGACATAGAGATATCTACTATAGAGACATTTGATTTTCTACTTATGGCGTTGGACAGACATTGAATTTCCACACATAAGTGAGGAAATTAATTATTGTTAATGGGAAACCAAACCCACAGACATCACGCTCATAGTCGTATGCAGCACTATGGCATGCTCATTTCTACCTTCTCTAAATCTTGTTAGCCAAGATGGCCAACTTATTTAACCTTATAATATAAAAAAATAATAAGTAAATTTTATATATGTATAGAAATATTAAAATGCTTACAGTGTACACATTATATTTTACAAATCTGTCTCAACCGCCCCATTTGTATATCTGTTTTATATAACATAGTAACAGCTATTAACCGCTTGTCAAGCGAGTCGATTGAACACACAGATAGTTTATTGAAATGCATGCCAGTCAACAAGCATGAGTAGTTACGACTAATTAGTCGTTCTTAGGTCAAAAAACATGATGAGGCCATAATTAATGTTTCGAAGAAAGATGCTCATAAAAAAAATAATTTAATAGTGTATATTTTTATATAATTTTAAAGCGTAAAGTTAATGGAAAGCGTAAAACTTAATAGGTACTTAATAACAAATACTAATTAATTGATAGTAAAAAAAATTAATTAAATGGGGTATTGTAAGTATATTTTTTTTGTATATAAAAATCAACATATATGACCGTATTGGCACAGAGGCACAACGTCGATCTGTAAACGCGACGGTTTGTGGGTTCGATTTTTTCGCTCTGGCAACTAGATGGAGTGTCTTAACACTAGGTTCCCACGGTTCCAGCGCTTCCCTCTACCTACATTTCCATCAGTGGGAAAGAGAGTAAAGTTAAAAAAAAAACATATATTAAAGTAAGCATCTATTACATATATAAATAAAATATCAATAGTTTTTAGATTTAACACTAAAAGTACATATAGCATTTTTATAACATTAGTAGTGAAATTACATGACACAGATGTTCGTCTAACAACAAGTGACATTCCTGTCCATGATGATACAACGTAACTCATACGTTTGTTATGCAGTGGCTTACAATTAATAGTTACATTCTTGCCATATATAAAGTAGCTTCATGTTTTATCCTGCATATAAAAGGGTAGACAATTCGATTCTAGTGTTAACACATTTCATAAAAGAGAAAATATACGAAGATGGAACCTGTAACCATCGTCTTTATAGCCTGATGCTGTTCACGCCACAATAGCTTCTATAGAGTATAATAATTACAATGTATAAATATATATATATATATATATATATATATATATATATATATATATATATATATATATATATATATATATATATATATATATATATATATATATATATATATATATAGATATATATATATATATATATATATATATATATATATATATATATATATATATATATATATATATATATATATATATATATATATATATATATATATATACATATATATATATATATATATATATATATATATATATATATATATATATATATATATATATATATATATATATATATATATATATATATATATATATACATATATATATACATATATATATACATATATATATATATATATATATATATATATATATATATATATATATATATATATATATATATATATATATATATATATATATATATATATATATATATATATATATATATATATATATATATATATATATATAATTGCGAAACTCAACGCTGCGCTAGTTTCCAGAGCTAAGAAAATCCATCTACAATAAGTGAAAATCGAACCCACAAGCCGTCACGTTTACAGGCAGACGCTACGCCTCTGCGCCACTCAGGATAATAATAATAATTAATGAAATTATATCGAAATTAGCAAAAATAATTATAATTATTTATAATTAATCAAATAATATTAAAATTAGCAAAAATTACACCTTTCTCTAACTGTAATAATCCTTGAAAGCTTTAGTTCAATAATCTTAATAAAAATCAACACATTCAATTATAAAATTATTGACTATCAACAACTCTTCATTGCAGATTATATCAGATAGTATATACCAGATCTGTAGATCCCGTTAAATAACCGTTATTTCGTCTAACATTCCAGATATCGAAAATCATTATCTATAAATATGATTATTATTTGTATTTTCGTATGTTAGATCTTGGCTTCTTCGATATTGATTGCTGTCGTAATTTAATTTAAGTATAAAAATCAACTTTACACTATTTTTAATTGATTTCTAGTAAGGACGGTATCTGTTTGACCATAATATTTTTTTATTATTATTGGAATTATACAATATTAATGTTGTGAAGCACGTGTTTAAATTTGTAATTGTATTTCTTGTAAGTTTAAAACTATAACAAAAAACATAATTAAATCAATAAAGGAGACTCCCGCGTTATTTTGTATTATAAGTTATATTACTTATTTTTTTTAATTCGTTCTCTAGTTTTTGAGGAAAATTGGAACTGACATCTAATTTAACATGTTTTTACAATTATAATAATAGTAGGTAGTAATTAACAGTTCAACTTAAGGCATTGTCTTAATTTAATTAGTGTAGGTTAAGTAGTCTATTACTATTTCATATAGTTTTTTATTTTTTAAAAATCAAATTTATTAAAAATCTTCGTGCAAAAACAAATAATATTAAACTGTTTTTTTATTTTTATTACTTGAAATTACAAAATAATCAGTGGAATTTATAGATTTAAGTTAAATCAGGCTAAGTTGTTATTTTACACATAGAGTGCAATGTTAACGAACGTATTTATCATCATCTGTTGAAGTCTTCAGTTTTAATTGAGTTTCTCCATTAATCTTTAAAATATGTGCATTTACGATTTCCGATAACTTACTATAATTATCAGTTAGGACTTCTTCTGACCTCAATGTACCAAACAATTGTGAGATTTCATTTAAGTTTTACTAGTTAATTAGTTCAATATAAGTCTTCTATAGCGAAATATTCCAATAAATTAAACGTGAAATATAAATCATTAATAATTAAACATATTCTAGCATACAATTGCAATACTTTCTTTAGAATTAAATTAAGAGATAAAATCAATGTTTTTAGAGTTCCATATTAAAGATTATTCTTTTTTTAAGTAATAGGGTAGATATGGAGGATCTAGTGCTTTTCAGTTCAAAACATATCACATAAAGTAGTAAGAGAGACTCATATGTTTATTGAAAAATATAACACAAAAAAACGACAACAACTCGCACATAGGCCTGTTATTGACAAGTTCATTTGAATATTCAGAAATCTAAAGCTAACGGTTTGAACGCGGTGACCCGTTTCAGTAATACATTCTGCATGCGATTTGTCACAGTCCAAGCCCCCAGGTGAGCATCTCAGCAGGTTCATTTGAATTTCATGAGTTACGGCGTCTCGTGTCAATTAGCTCTGTTTTGTTTAGTTACACACAGCAATCTGAGATATTGAGGAGAATTGTACCAATTTGAATGTAGCTTATATTGTAACATCATTTTATGTACAGGTAATTGAATTTGTGGATTTGTGAAGTGTTGACTAATTATATATAAATGCTTTGTTTTGTACATACATGTTTACTATTGTAAAACTCAAGGTATACCAAATATATCTTATATTAACTAAATTTATAACGTTTATATACGCCATCGTAGTTACCAATGAACGTTCATCGACTTTGATACGATACTGTCTACTGGCGTTAATACAAAACCCCTGGCAGTAGTCAAGATAATAATAGATTCTAGTAAATGAGCCCTAGTATTTGTGCCATAAGTGCTCTAGTAGGTAATTCTTAATAAGCATTACAGTACTGCGTGGGGTCCAGTACGTAATTCTACTTTGTAATCCGACGTGGTCTAATAAGTCCGCAGTAAATCAACTAGCATTGAGATATGTAGTGACTAATGCAGTTATTATTTGTAATTTACACTTTATGTTTTCGTAATCATATGTATATGTATATATGTGTATGTGTAATAGTTTAAATTTTGCTGGTAATAGAAATTTATAGTTTAATAACGTTAACCTTGATAACAATATTTTTTATTAAAAAAAATAATAAATTAATAGATTAATAGATATTTTTATATCATAAAAAATATTTAGTATAAGATTTAAAAGATGGGTAAAAGTAAAATGAAGTTAAGAAAGCATTATAATTATTTTACTGATTAATAAGATTCTTAAAAATATTTCATTCTTATCTGAATTCTTTTATCTATCTATAGATCTACTATCAGTGTGCAAATAAAAATGTTATGTAACAAAATGCTTCTAATTGACTTGCGAAATGCTTATCTTAGCTAGACAAATCACTAACGGTTACGTGCTTTTGAATACTCTTCGTTATCATATTGCAAGAATTTTAGCATGAACAAATTCAAATTGTGAAAAAAATGGCAGTGCAGGACAGGGAACCTAGTGTTAAGACACTTGGTATCCTGCTTTCCGCCTTTTTCGAGGCATTGCGTGTTGAGTGGCAGAACTCAATTCCGTGCTTTGCCTAGTTACCAGAGGATGAAAATGGAATTATAAAAATCCATCTTCCCCGACTGGAAATCGAAACCGCGTTTACAGTCAGACGCTATGCCTCTGCGCCACGACCGTCCTCTTGATCGCTGATATTATATCTATATAAAAATGTCCATCACATTAATTGTCTTTTGTTCACACATTGTTGTCTTTACTAAAGAGCCTTTTTACATTATTGCTTCGCGCTTTATCCCTCTTATAGATGGCGGTGGACAGAAACCGTGGGAACCTAGTGTAAAGACACTCCGTTTGCAGCTCTTCGCTTTTCGAGGCATTGTGTATTAAGTAGCGGAACTAAACGCTGCGCTTGTCTAGTCACCAAAGCGAGGAAAATGAATGCTTAGATAAGTTATGACTACATGTTTATACACAAGACACAATTTGCATTTGTAACTACCGCAAAGAGCAGGGTTAGCTTGAAATAACGTATGATAACTGCTACAGTATTATTGAGACAAATGTTACATCTTATAATGTCGCTGCTTATATTTTTTTTGTTACAATATTTCAGTTATATAATTTAACTATTCCGTATTTACGTAATCATGAAGATTGCATTAACAATTTTGAATATCCCTGCTGTAAAATTTTACGAAATTATAGCAAGTATATATAAAAAGGATAATTTTACCTTTTATATATACTTGCTGTATATTGGTGAAATTTTATAATAAATGATTATTCTCAAATTCATAACTCTACGTCTATAAAGATCAAGTAATAAGAAACTCAAAATTGAGGTCGAATACACTCATTTTGGACGAAATCAACTATGTTTTTTGGGATAAATATGACAAAATTTTCCATATTTTCAATTTTCCTAGTATAACTTCAGACTTTATGGCTAATTTAACAATACTAGAAATGAAGTATCCTGTTGGTTTTGAAAACCAAACGATTCTCGTCCTTAATGCATAAAAATTAAGCATAAATGCTCATGTCTTCCGATTGATTGACATAAGTCAGGTTTTTCAAAATCATCGTACATTTAACGATTCGTTAAATGTTTTCTTTTAGGGAAAAATCTTTAAAAAAAAATATTCGTACTATGTATGTATATTAAAATATTATATATATAGAATATATATATATTGTATACAATAATAATAAACCGTATATTTATCTATATTTATATTATATATCAAGTTTAAAGAAGAGTTTACTTAAAAGATTTACCTTTGTGGTGAAAGCAAGTGTCGAACTTGTCGAGTGCAATTTATAAACTTTGACTTGTCAGCGTCGAACTTATGAAATTATGTTTATAATTTCACTTCGTATTTTTAATTAATATTAAAATAATAAAATAACACTTTCAATTTATGAAGCGGATATTAATTTAAAAAAATGACTTATAACATTGCTTGACGTAATCTTTTAATGAGATCAGTTTTTATTATTTCTTAGTTTAAAAACTGTAACTGCAACTGCATTTTCATTTGCACTGTAAACAGAAGATAATTAAAAAATACTCAGTAGAAGTAGGACCGTGACAACGCATCGCTTGCGAATTAATTGATTTTACTTTGAAATTAGGACGAGAGCAATATACGCTCACCGTAAAGTTAGTGGTAGCCATACAACTTTCATGAAGGTGCAAATATACCACGTAGTATGTGCTCTATATAGTTCGGATACTTACATAATATAATTGAATTTTAGTTAATACTATTCAAATAGGCACGTGGTAATAAAAAAATATTTAGAAGCAAATGATTCTACAGGAGAAATATAGTATTTTTTTTAAAAAATTTGCTATATACTATCTCGGGTTTCATTAGGGTCAGACCGAGATTCAATCGCGTTTTCCTCATCATCGGGATTAGATCAGGTGAATGCTTTTTCCTGCAGGAAAGATAGACTTCCCTTTATCTAGTGTTAAGACACCCTATTCTCTATTTTCTAGCCAATTGTGTCAAAACATTGCGTGTTGAGAGTTGGAACTTAACGCCACTCTTTTATACATTCCTATCGTAAGATTGTCTCACGATTTAACTAATGACATGTACGCTTGTTACAGAGAGCTGGCTTAAGTTGGATTCCAAAACTTGCTTGCAGGAGCCTGGTCTCTATAACTATATACGTAAATCCTGAACTAGCTGTCAGAAAAGTTTATTTCACAGTTCATACTTGAACGAAATGACGAGTTTAGAGAAGAACAGATTTTATACGACCTTAACAAATGTTTCAAAGTTAATATAAAATAATAACATATCTTTACACAGCTTATAAACAATGCATGTATTATTTAATTTCTGTTAGTTATTTTTTTATTAATTTATTATTTTTGAAGCTAATTAATTTTATTACATTAACTTTCATAAAACAGAAAACATCTATTTATTTCCATTACACGAGGAATATTTTGGCTTAAAATGCGGATATGCCTTATACAGCGTTCTTAGAGACGAGCAAAATAAACAATTCATTGAATAACATCACAATAAATTAATAATGAGTAACGGGAAGGTCTTTGATATCTCGACATTTGTATGGCGATATCTCTTAGAAATAAGTCATGCCGCCTAATTGGAATTACTGCAGGCATAAAAGAAAATTACCATTGCGGTTGGAATCAGAAATTGATTTCATTACTTTGTAAATGGTAAATTTTCTATTATTATTTTATTAGAGCACTATCATGTTTGTATTTTTATAAAATATTTATAGTTAAAAAAACGTGACATCTCTTTAAAATAGTTTTACATACATATGCTTATTCTATAGGATCCTAAGTGCAACTAAAAAAAACATATGTAAATTATTTTATACAAAATGAGTGATGAAAATGAGTGATACGACAGCAAATTTGAGCTTATCAACTTTTAAAGTTATATTATCCTTTGAATTACAATCATAAAATTGGTACCCAAGGTGAATAATTTTTCTAGCTTTACAAAAGCATTTCCCGATTTCTTCACAGTATAGTTATGTTTACGTATAAATTGTAACTGTAAACCAATAATTTTGTGTAACATTACATCATTACCGCAACAACCTTACAATTCTACCGCGTTATTGGGCTTCAATGGTAAACCGCAAAGTAATAAACTAAAGCTATCCATAACATTTCTGTCAAATTGAATTATGTATATATATTTTAAACATAATGTGACGAAAAGGTGCTATATTGATGTTACCATTTTTTCTATACAAGAATACTTAATTCTTCTCCACATTAGATCTCGCAATATATCTCCATATCCACTCTTGCAGTTGAAGAACTTTTAGCTTGACGTTCTAGTTATATATTTTAATTAAAATCAATTCTAAATTTCAAAGCAGAAAAATGCAGCCAAAAAAGCAAAACATTGGATAAATATTACATTTTTATGATATCTTTTAGTTATATTATGTTATTAATATTAGAAGAGCGAGGGCATCTCTCCTTTAAGAACCCAATAATATTCGAATATATATATATATATATATATATATATATATATATATATATATATATATATATATATATATATATATATATATATATATATATATATATATATATATATATATATATATATATATATATATATATATATATATATATATATATATATATATATATATATATATATATATATATATGAACGTAAAAAAAATCTTAACATTAATTTTGATGAGTGTGCAGTGTATGCAGTAAAACACCTAAAATTAAATAAATTTAGGAAGTCGCCTCGGGGCTATAGTGTCACTGTGACATAGCTACTCAATAAGCAATGTCCGAAAGGCAGAAAGCGGAGAACAGAGTGTCTTCACATGAGGTTACTTGTACCTCCCCTCCTATATGCTACATATACGCTAAATGATGCATTATAAACTTATAAAATACATGTAGGAAGAGAAACAAGAAAATAGAATAACACAATATTAAGAATACATTTTGTAACAAAAATTTTAAAATTATAATAAGAGACTGTGGACACAGTACATTTTTCACAAGTTAAAAGGTACTACACCTTTTAGTCCTATTTATATGCTAATACGACCGCTTGCGTTATGGCATAGTTAGGGATTTAAGTCATAATCAAAAACTTGTAAGTAGGTCTAATATTTGGCCTAGACAGATTATGATATTTTGACAATTATTTAGTAATTGTTTTTAATAATAAAATGCTAATTTCTTAGTATCTTAATCATACGCATTTCACTATAAACATTGCTTCATATTCCAGCGTCATTGATTTCTAAATTAGCTTGTTTCTTTCAAAATGAATTCATAAGTAACTTTGAATCGTTTTAATGGCTTCATAAATAATATTCTTATTTATTTTTCGTATAAAATATATTTCAAGCATCAATTGTGCTCGTTAGTGTATATAATGTAATGTATATATATATTTTTAATAATTTCACAAATTTATATACGTTGAATGAAAGGTGGGATAAATTGAAATTATTCGTAGAGTTTTCGATAGGCAATACGTGCCTTATCAAAATTATGACTTTTGCGAGATAAGTGCTACGAGTGATACTAAAGAACTTGTTTTATAATTGGCAACATGATTTAAGTACACTGAAAGTAAATTGTCTGTAAGTATGTACTAGAATTTATTTACAGTATTGTTTTTTTTAAACATTGTTTGTTACCAAATACATTTTTTGATGTTCCCAAATTCTTAATAGTTTAAGAATTTCAGAAACATTTCTAATTGAATCGAGAACAGATATTTATCAAACGAATATTTTGAGGACCGTCCGGACCGGGCAGAGGCGTCTACCTGTAAAAGCGACGGTTTATGGGTTCCATTCCCACTCGGGGAAGATGGATTTTTCTGTTTCCATTTTCTTCTGGAAACCAGACAAAACGCGGCGTTGAGTTTCACCACTCGACACGCAATGCCTCGAAAAAAGCATAAAGCGGGGACAAAGAAAGCAGGGCCTAAGGAACGGCTATCTTATAACACTAGGTTCCTATGGTTCTTGCATCTATTCAAAAAAAAATCGTTCAATTTTGTACGTGTGTGGATATATAGGTACCTTCTGAAGAGAAAGTTAAAAATACAGTAATATTGTAACTTAACATTTAAAAGAATATCTAATATTAATCTTTAGCTTATTCATCTCAATCAGTGGAAGATTTGTTTAAATTTTTTAATATTGAAATTTCTTTACATATATGAAAGAAATCTTCCTAAGCATTCTATTAAAAGTATAACATTTCTATTATAATATTTCCAATGAATATATCGATTGTGGTGTAGGTCATGTGACAGTCAATATCACGCTATAAATAAGGACCTGGACGTAACCTTATACAGCCTACTATTTATAAGTCTAACGTATAACTTATCCCCTTACTAGAATAAATACACCATTATAGGGCAAAAAAATTGTAAATATATGTTTATAATGGCTTAATTTACACGATACTTCCATGATTTATTCAATTACATTATTTATATATATTTTTTGTTCCTTATGCTTGTGTGGTGTGGTCAGAATGAACCGCATCGTAAAAATTACCACTAATTACGTTCAGAAATTTTGTAAAAAATTTTTTGATATTTATAGGAACTTAATGCAAATCTTTATAACTAAACAGCGAAAATATACATTATCGTAATATCCAGAATGATTTAATTGTTGACCATAGTTCATTTATCATTCTTATCGCACCACTATGGTTTCATTTGTTAATTTCAAATCAATAACAGCTAAAGTATATGTATTTTTTTTCAGGTAAGCTAAGATTGCACAGTGCCTCCATCTGCCCAAAAAACCTGTAAGAGTTTATTATTTTCATGTGTTTTATGTTATACTTTTATATTATTACAAACAGTTTATCATTAAACAATAATATTATGTGAAAACAAAAAAAATGGTAAACATTATATTTTATAGATTTTTTTAATTTTTTTTTCACTTATAATGTATTAATGTCATTGTGTAATCGACAGTCGTAGACAAGACTTTTTAAATATTCCACGTTTGTTGAGGCTTACACAAAGTAAGGAGATTTGACGTAATCGCAATTGATTAGTTTTATTTTAAGTTTATTTATTTATATTCAATTCAATAATATAAATGAATAATTATTAAAATTAATTTAAAACATCATGAACAAAAACACTTTCCCCCCATTTCCCGCCCATCTTTTAAGCTTTCAAGCAAGAACCATTACTCATACAAAATGACTATCACACACGTAGTACTCCACTGTATTACGCGTGATTTTTTTTCTCATATACATATTTTCGGTCTGCTTAACCTAAGGGCACGTAAAACGTAAATTTTCCCTACATTCTGTAGTCTGCCAACCTCTAAGTAAATAAATAAAGATAGTATAAGTGTATTGCAAGCTAACATACGAGTAAATAAATTGATTTTATACAATTCCTTTTTGTATTGAACTTTTTATTTTTTTACCTTATTATAATTAAAAATGTAATTATACTGTGAGTTAATTAATTATTTAATTTTTTGGACGTAGGATAAGCTTATTATTATGTATCCTACGTCATTTACCATTATTAAGGTATATTATGAACGAAGTTTATTGAAAAATATTTCAAAATAGTCAAAATCTACAAAAAAAATAATATTTTATATATTATCTACGTAATCTGGGACATAATAAAAAGTATTAAGGTATAATGCACTTTATTAAAAATATATTACATCGTGCTTCACTTAATTAATAACTTTACACTTTAAATTTTTTATCGTTTTACGGTCTATTAAAATTGTTTTCGTTTCACAGGCATAACCAATGTAATATATTGATGTACAGTAACTTATAAGTAAACCAATACTAAAATGATATATATATGAGTATTATGAATTATGTTGAAAAGCAAAAAAGTTGTAACAGTATACTGAAACAGATTTTCGTTTAAGTTTAATAAATGTAAGAATACAGAGATGTTTTAAATTACTTCAGACGATTTAATTTTCTTTTGCTTCCAAAAGTAACTGATGGTGGGACTCAATTCCGGAATGTTAGGCTCGATATTTCATATGTTAATCTCAGTTAGGTTCATGTCTTATTTGAATGTCTTTCATTTATATTCAATTTTTTATTAAAACTAATATAAATTCACGACATGATGATTTTTTAAATCTGTATGGTAAATTCGTAGTTTGTAAACACTTGTAAACTTTATAATATGGACTTTCTTTATATTTCTTTTTCAACGCCTTCTTAATAAATAAAATTAATATAAACTGATTGAAATAAATGACTACATAAACAAATTTGCAACGTAACAGCGTGTAACTAAATACAATCGTTGAGTGTTCCGTTCCCACTCGGGGGAATATATATGTGTATACATACATATATATATATATATATATATATATATATATATATATATATATATATATATATATATATATATATATATATATATATATATATATACATACATACATACATATATATCTTCACGCCTTATCCCTAGCGGGGTAGACTAGGGGAATAAATTAATTTTATTTACCCTTTCTGTTAAAACAAGGTCAAGTTATAAGGTCTATTCGACCATATTATGACAGAATCTTTTATCTGCCTCCCCTGCTATATTCAGGATGCAGCTGAAAAAAAAATGTTATAGAACCTCTTTAATAAATCCTCTTATAACAGACATTTCATACGTTGCCTTTCGATCCAGCTGAACTGTAGTTGCGTACACTTGTATACATATTATATCCTCACGTAATAATCATTATAAAAATGAAGCTGAAAATGAACGCACATAATTTGTTACGCTCTACCCATTACTTTGTTCTCTTGGTCTTGATGACGCAGACGTACCTCTATACATTATAAATGATATTACCGTTCCCATTTGTGCGACTTCTTTTTAATGGCTTACGACAAATTACGTGATCTTTTATTCATTTTCAATTTCATGATTTGTTTGTAAACATTTAAATTAGATTAGTATATATTTAGATTCTGCATGTTTGTGTAAAATCATTTGCGTAATTAGTTTGACGTTTCGTAATTGGTTACTGTGAATTTTCTGTTTCAAAGCAGACCTTAAATTATACTTATATGTATTGAGAACTGTACTTACAAACATACATATCTTCACGCTCTATCCATAGCGGAAATGATAACTAATTTTATTATATTTATATAACTAGAAATCTTTTCAGGGCTTCACTTTGATGGATATTTAAAAGTAAAATTGAGAAATTGTATAATGTAAAATTACTTTGATAATGCTTCAATTATTTTCAAATCATTTCTTTTGGTGAAAAGAAAAAAAACATCAAAAAGGTACGGTGAGGTGTAAAAAGATTTGAATCGCGTTTAACATTTTTTTTAGTTGATTTTTTTTCTTAAATTCACGCTTTTATCCTGCACATGGCAGGGTAGGCAGAGGGAACTGCAGGAACCGTGGAATCTAGTGTTAAGACACTCCGTTGCTTAGTTCCTGCTTTCTCCGTCCCCACTTTCCACCTTTTTCGAGGCATTGCGTGTTGAGTGGCGGAACTCAACGCCGCGCTTTGATTTCTTAAAATCTTATAACATCACTAACGTAGCAGTTTAGTCTTACAGTAATAATAATAATGTTCAAATAAACATATCTACGCTAGTAGTAGAACCTTTATTATTTTGTGGTCTTTTATAAAGCTTTTATTCTTGTGGAGTAAAACTTTTCTTATATAGCGAAACCAGTAATAAATGCTTAAGAGGTTCATAATAAACTTTGAAGTTAACAAGGAGAAAATGTATGGCCATTTCTTTTTCATTAACTTCATGATATATTACGTTTAAGAGGCTACTGTGGCAAAGTAGGAAAGTCTCTGACAGTCTGTCGATAGTTGTAGATTTGATTCTCTTTCGATGAAAAATTTTCATTTTGCTTCTCCTGTAGGTAATATAACGTTCAGAGTTCAGTTTCTCCACTCGTAGATAAAGTGCATATATATTGTCTTCTACTGTCTCTAGTGTTTTTAAAACATTTATGAAACTTGCAGAAAACTTTCTGTCGCTGCTATATCTTATTATTGCTTAAAATAATTTACAATTTTATGTACAAGATAAAAAACAGTGTAAAAATAATGTTGTAATTAAAACCATGCTTCTTGGAAGTATCCAAGAAGCATGGTTTTAATTACAACATTATTTTTACTTCATTTTTTATATATATAGATAGTGTTAACTACCCTGGGCAGTAGTCTAGGGTAGTTAACACATACCTTTATAGTTCCAATTAAATGTGAATCACTATCTATTTTGTAATATTATAGTATATTTACTAAATAAATAGTAAAGTCTGTCTCTCTGAAATATTAATTTTTATGTTATTATTAGACTTGTAATTAAAATAAAATATCTTACAAGATATTAATTGCCACACTAATTAATTTTACTATTCATCTAAGATGGCGTTAGTGCTATACCTAGCAGAGCTAAGATCTAGCTAGCCTCCGTTATTAAATGAAAGATCTACCGTATCTAAGGTGTCATCGTGAAAAGATACATTCTACTTGGTGTAGATATAACCTTTAAATAATTTAATTAGATCAATTTGTAAGAACTAAATTATTTAAAGCTTAAATAGTAATTTTAGTAAAATTAAAAATACTAGATACATCGATCTTAGTTTAAATTTAAGTAAATACAGTTCTGGTATTTTAAAAAGATAAAATTAAAAAATATAATAAAAATTTTAAATCAGTGTAAATAAAAATATCTGTAAAAGAGTTCTTGAAAGAATACTAAAAAGACACAAGAGTAAGCAGCACACAGAGAGATGAAGAGACAAAACAGTGGTCACGTAAAAAGTCAATGCCTCGAAAAAGGCGGAAAGCGAGGACGGAGAAAGCAGGGACTAAGCAACGGAGTGTCTTAACACTAGGTCACTTTATAAAGTCCCTGCAGTTCCCTCTGTCTACCCTGTAATATGCGGGATATAGCGTGAAGCTATACTATTAATATTAATCAGTCGTATATAATTTGTTTATTTTCATTGTTTACTTTAGTACAAAATGATAAACAATTATTCATGAAATAAAATCGAAGGCTATTTTAGTTCTAATGTTCTTGACTTCAATCACGCATGATAGAGTATTAATTGATATAAGATTTAGTAAATCATTTACTAATTTGAAAATAAACATTACTGATGACATTAAAAATTACTTTTAACAAATGTAAACTTACATAGGCTCAAGTGAAGTGAACCTGAAAACCTGGGCTCGGTCGTCATATAATAAGTTTACCTTATATTGCTACGTAGGCAATTTATTTTCTGACGAACTTTTTATTACGTGTAATTTTTATATTTTAGGTGGAGTAAATTAAAATATATAGTTAGATTGTGCTTTTATTACTTTATGACCCCAAAGATAGGGTACTTGTAACACAAGTGTTTTTTTGTAACATGAAATTAAATACAATTCAATTAAATAAATGGTATTACTTTATCTCGCATATTACAGGGAAGCCCGAGGGAACTGCAGGAACCATATGAACCTAGTGTTAAGGCACTCCGTTGCTTAGTCCGTGCTTTCTCGGTCCCCGCTTTCCGCTTTTTTTGAGGCATTGTGTATTGAGTGGCAGACCTCAATGCCACGCTTTTGCCTAGTTTCCAGTGCGAAGAAAACGGAAATCGAAAAATCCATCTTCCTCGAGTGGGAATCAAACCCACAAACCGTCGCGTTTACAGGCAGACGCTTACGCCTCTGCGCCATGACGGTCCTACTACTACTTTAATTTAAATTATCTTCACTATATCAAGTATACTTTCCAACTATTTATTAACGTGATTAGCTCTTTATTGTAATTATACTTAAAAAAACGGAGTATAATCTGTCTGCTTGTGAGAATTTTTTTTTTTACTTTAGCTAATTTGTTTGCTTTATCGCGCCAATAATAAATATTTTAGTGATATGAAAATGTAGATATATAAATTTCATATGCGGTGGAAGTAGGAGCGAGAGGTATAATAGCGAAATCTCTCTATAGCTTGCTAAAAGATCTCGGTCTGTCTTGAATTATTACTAATAAATTTCTAGAACGTACTTCAAATGCGGCATTAGTAGAATAATTTTGAATTTAGTTAGTGTAAGGAACTTGGACATTGAAGGTGAGTGTTAATGCATTTTAAAGGGCACCTTTAAACCTACACTTGGGTCGCAAGTCCCAAGCGCTGATCGGAGCTCCTCTTCCTACAACGCGATGGGCCCGGCATCCGCACGGTGAAATGCTAAGCAGTTTCTTCTCTCGGTCTCAATCCGTTATATTAAAATTCCTTATCAGTTTTAGCTTCTATATTACTCATTAATGTAGAAACTCAAATTACAATAATACTTAAATATAATACAAAAAGCAAAGATCTTCTTTGTTACATTATTTATAGATATAGGTATTTTTAATAAAAGAGCTTATCAAATCACGTACAAAGGCGTTTTCCGTATATCACCGTAATTACAAGACCACTATTAATAACATTAATAAAATTCAGTTATTTGTAATTTATTAGTGTAATTTCTACAAATTAATCTAAAACATTATGCACACAGCGGGGTAGGAAGAGGTTAGGTTGAAGGAAATTAGTGTAAAGACACTATGTTGAAAGATTTCCACTTTAACATTCAGGCACACGATATCATTTTATATTTTTATTAAAAAAATAACTTCTACAAAAAATATATCTCCATACGGCATACACTATAATCGTTCATATCACATTATTACTTTTTTCTAGTAAATTGTCTTAAATAAACGAAATATTTAAGTATCGTAAATAATCAATGGTTACACTTAACTGGAATATAATAATAACAATTCAGTTACGTTTTCTGTTAAAGAAAATCTCGACTATCCTTTCTGCGGATACATATAAAATACATTGAAACACAGCTTTTCTGACTGTTGGTAACGTCATTACTGGTAATCTTGTTTTGTTTCCGCTACTCGCAGCATTTCTTTACAATTCTCAGTTTTTCTCATTGAAATCGCGGATCGTGGACGCAAGGCGGAGCTATATTAATGTATTTGTTTCAAAGCCAATATAAAAGCTTTTTAAAAGTTAATACTTATATTAAAAGTAACATTATTAAAAAAGGCGTTTAAATCATGGTATGAAAAATGCATACAGGATATTTGTGTTTATTATGTATTATATGTGTAAATAAGCTTAAAAGTTTTTTTAAATGGTAGACATGTTTTTTTGTATCTTTAAAATTACAAGTGCTTCGTTTTTATGTATTGGGAACAGGAACATTGAGTTTTGATTTATACCGTTAAAAACACGTTACTTAATACGTATTTAAGGTTGGTTTTGGTCATATATATTTTATTAATAATTCAGCTCTTTTCAGAACATTTTTAAAAGTTAATAAAAACGCGTTAAAATCAAAAACATAATATTAGTTTATACAAAATATATCAGTTGTTCATGAAATATTACAATTTATCCTCTACCTTTCCCTACCTTAGAACTATCTATACAGCCTCTCGGCATAAAGCAGCTTATCTCATATTAGTGAAAAGCTACTCGTGTTAAATTTAATCCAAACTTTATTAAACAAATTTTACCTTAAACTCAAACAATTTGTTAAAGTTATTCACATTACTAAAGAAATTTATATATACTTAGTTTAATAGAAAGCTTATTAAAGCGCTGAAAGTTGACTAAAGCTGTTAATATACCTTAGAAATGAACATAAGTAAAAATATTTCGAACCGATCCATTCCATCTAAGCATAACTATGTAAGTTCGCCACTCGTGTACATCTAAGTCAATAAGAGCTAGTAAGCCGCTGTAATGTGGGTCAAGAGTTCTGTTCCAGACTAATCCTCAGCTTTGTGATTTGGATTTCAGTCAAGTGAGCTTGATCTTTGTTTAAGCACGATTTTACTAAATTCTAGTCGATATTTTGTAGAGTATTATAAAATAGATTATATAAATATTACTCATAGTTTTAGATCAAATTTGATAATGTAATATTAAACATATATATATATCAAAAATATATCACAGAATTCTGTAGCACGATTGTCTAACAATAGAACATGCATATATGAAATCAACTTGACCTACGTAATTTTATAGCCATGTAATAAAACCTAAGAAATTGTAAGAGATCTAATTTTAATAATTGTATTATCATAAAATTTGGCGTATTACGTAGCGTACATGGCATACGTATTGCTTAGGCATTAACACATTGATATGGTATCATCGAGCTGCATTGATAATGGAGCCAGGTTTGAATAGTAGAAATCTGAAGAAGTTAAAACCTCTTAGAATTATAATGGAGGAAAAATAAGTATAATTCATTGCTCGACTTAAAAAGAAGTCCAGTCGTTACTATAATATTACAGCAAACTGCCTAAACGCTCCACATTGGCCTCAAATTTTTATATAGAACGCCTAAAAGTAGTATACTGTTACAATATTTTTATCTTATCTTTTTATTGATTACCCTAAAAACGTAACCCGGTCGAATAACGATATAAATCTTCAATAGATTCATGTGATACTAGAAGGAATATTGCAAAGGTCAAGGGCTTAAATCTTCGATGAGTCACCTAGTATACGATTAGTCGTCACCTTAATTGTTCTATAAATATTTTGATACACTTAAAATAAATTATTAGGAAATTATACTAGGCGTATTTATTTTAATAAAATAATTTAATGGAATAATAAGTATTATAAGTAATTTGATATGGCATTTTTTGGGAACCCGACGTTTTCTACCCGTAGAGTCTACCCGTGTTTACGAATTATCTTTTATCTTTCATTAAATACCTATTTGTGTATTATCAAAGCGTTGTGCAGATGTAGAGCGTATTACTGTAATTACGATAGTTATGGGTTCGATCTTCGAAATCAAAGAAACGTATGTTACCCTTATTTCTCCATTTTAATAACACAAAATAGTAGCGTTGATCGTCACCATTCAACACACGCATACACAACAACAAAAGCAGAGAAAAAAGTGTCATGACATTATGCTGTCGGAGACAACCTTCCTATCTTGATTTATACAGAAGGCTGAAAAAATATATTTTACATAACAACTAACTTATATAGTTTTACTCATATCTTTCGCTTTACATAAAAGGGTGGGAAAAAGAACTCAAAAATTACTTCAGAAGTAAGAATAACAAATAATATAAATATATCTAAACTTCACTTCGAATGAGAATTGAACCTATGTCACAGTCAGACATTGTCTTACATGACCACTGTAGCATTCATAAATACACCAATTAATTCGTCAAATATATGAATTTTATTTTTAGAACATATTTCTATATCCTTAATAAAATTTGACTGTGGTACTGCTTAAATTGTTTAAATATTCTGTTATTATGTAAATATGTATTTATATAAGTATTTATTATTATCTATGATAATAAATATTACTATCATTGTATTTCTAATATATTGTAATAAATTCTATATTCGTAGTAGTTCCAAGATTTACTATGGTTAATTGAATTTTATTTCTTCTTAATTTAACTTCGCTCAATTTATTGACTACTCAACAGAAGGGTACATAATAGTATTACCACAGTAAAACCCTAAAATAAGGCATCGACGTTGTTTGTACAAAATAAACACTTTAAGGGCTACTAATGACCGCCATAACTAATTTTGACAAGGCTAAGCGATGCTGTAAAGTTCACCTCTTAAAATTTAAGCAAAGCAATTTAGTAACATATTTTTTCATTGACAATTATGAATATATTATTAATAAGTTATTTAAATTATTTAAAAGCCGAACCAATCTTATACATTAACGTATATATGTAGATATCTACAATTATAAGTGTCTACTTGTGTCTTCTCTATTGCTTTGTTGGACACTCTATTGTAGTTGCTCTTTTTTTTATTCTATAGTTAATAGCAATCTTAAGAATAGATTGCTTGCGTATTTCTTTATTTGTTAGGTCACAGTAGTGTCTCATCGAAGACATAAAGTCTTTGGTTTCGACATTTATTTAGGAAAGTAGTTTAATATTTTTAAAATATATGAATGATCGATCTCTGGCTTCAATAGTCACTAATAATATATCTTAATAAAATGCGACTACATATTTGTTATTCACACGACACGTTATGTGTTAAAAGACGTGATGAAGAGCTAGCTTCTTTCCCCTGTGTCTCTTCCACGGGAAAATATTGAAATAATACGCATTGCAATACTGATATTTCCTTTTGTCGTGCTATTTTTGCATCATAAATATCATTTTATTTTAGCTTTACGCTTTATTTAGTTCATTGCAAGGTTGACAGAGGGAACTGCAGGAACCGCGGGAACCTAGTGTGTAATGGAAATGAAATAATCCATACTCTCCAAATGGGAACTGATCACACGAACTATCGCCTTTAAAGGCACGCTCTGTATCTCTGTGCCACGACGGTGTTCATAAATTAGATTAAATAACATAATGTAACTCTTTTTTATTTACCAAGTTAAAGTGTGCAGCGGGGTTGTAACCGCTTTAAGCTGTAGGACGAAATATCTTGTGCATGACGAATAATCAAGTATCATACTATAATCAAGTGTGAACCAGAGCTGAGTATGAAGTGGCCACTTACGCCACTTTACTATGTATCAGGTAATATAAAATGGTTTTACGTGTAGATGAAAAAATCCTACCTAGTATATACAAATGATGATATACATAGGTATTCTTGCTTTAGGGTGTTTTATGTAAAATGGACTGACAGAGAAGATTTTCATAAATTCCAAAGAAATAAGAAGGAAAAAAACAAAATTATGCGTTATATATTTACTATATTTTCTATTTCCTCACGCATATGGCAAGTTAGGTAGAGACAATAGTAGGAACCATATGAATGGGATCCTAGTGTTAAGACACGCCATTACTGCTTTCTGCCCTTCAAGGCTTTGATTTCTTTCCTCATTGGGTTTCTTTTTCTGAAAGTCATAAAAAATATTTATTTATATTGAACTTGCGTAGTTGTATTCATAAGAATAATTTTACACCACCAACGTAACTCACATCGTATAATATCGTGTACCCTATTGAAATAGATGACATCATAAGTGGAGAGCATTGTCCCTGTCGATGGCTTTTTTAAAGAATGTATTTATGATTTTATATGATTTTCATTTTAAGTAACCGTCTGCATGGAACGATTCAAATGTCATAAGTAAATATATATTTTGATGCAAAAATTGGACAAAAACTCCCTGTTATAGGAATAGACCCTATAACAGGGAATTTTTGCCCAATTTTAGAGACTGCGTGTTGAGTGGTTTAATTCAACGTCGTTCTTTGTCTTATTACCAATCTAAATATTTTAAAATAAATATTGTATGAAATTTAAAAACACCATTTTAAAACAAATATTTAAATAGATACGAGCATTTGATTTATATTTTCATATTCAACATTGTTTAATATAAAATTAATACAATTTTTTATTTTCAAATAAAGCTACAGATAAAGTTATATGAGATATACATGAAGCTGCACATGAAATAACCCTTTTCGGTGATTTCCCCCGAGATGTGAACGTTAGATTATCTTAGTTTTAGATAATACGAGCTCTGAACAAACGTTTTGGATTTTTCGACCTTGATAACAAGTAGAAAAGTTTGTGTCTTTGTCGATATCGTTTCTTTTTATTTTGCTAAAAATTAGTGCGCTAAAAATATATATGTATAGAAAACAAAATAATTTCGATTCATTACTGTAAAAAAAATCAACTACTATTCCTCTCTCTACCTGGTTTCATTGAATTGCTTCTATTAAACCAAATCACGTATTTACGAGACGCCTCGCGCCGCTTTGTTACTTCTACATAATGAAATGCTGGACACTAATTAATTTAGGTCTCTACAAAATTGACCTGTGTCAACCCTGTTTCAGGCCAAAGAGACCCATAACGATAAAAGACGATATAAATTCATCTTTATGTTTATTAGCATAAGATTTAAAGTTAAATATATGATTTGTTTAAATGAGTGTGATGTAAGATATTAGATGACTGATAATAGGTACCTATTTAAATAAGAACAATAAGGTCGACATCCGTTGACGTTCAATTGGCCTTAAAAGATGTTTTTAATGTAATGAAAAGGAAAAAAAGTAATATATTATTATGCTTAGATACATTAACTACATACAGTGTAGTTTCTGCTCTGTTTAATAAAAATAAAACTAGCATTATTTATATATTAATTATTTATTTGCAATAATCACCATATATTAAACAGACATATAATAAAAGATATATGATAAACATATTGATACTGACACACACATATATATATATATATATATATATATATATATATATATATATATATATATATATATATATATATATATATATATATATATATATATATATATATATATATATATATATATATATATATATATATATATATATATATATATATATATATATATATATATATATATATATATATATATATATATATATATATATATATATATATATATATATATATATATATATATATATTAAAATGCTAACATATTTTTGACAACCTCAAATATTTTTATATTTTCATCGAGGATGTTGATTCAATGTCAAAATTCATACCCTGGATGGGTTGTTCTAATATTTGAGCTTTTATAATTAATTACCTCATACATTAAAGTTGCGTTGTATCGATAATGTACTTTCAAAGCTTTTGCATACATTTGAGAGTAAGGTATGCTTACTTAGGACGTGCTTAAATTAACCCACGATGTGTTTGCAACATAAATAAAATCAGGTTAAGTATCTATTTATACTACAGGTACTTGAAAGTATTTTGTGTCTAAAGGTCAAATTAAAAAATTGAATTAAAAGTTAATATATAAATATACAGAAAAATTAAAACGAAATATCGGTATAACAATATTGCATAGTAACAAGTAATTTGTACTAAATTATATAGAATTTTTTTTGTCTTCACGCTTTATCACGCACATGGCAGGATATGCAAAGGGAACTCCAGGAACCATAGGAACCTAGTGTTAAAACACTCCGTTGTTTAGTCACTGCTTTCTCCGTCCCTAATAAAAAAATATAAATATTAAATCTTTAAAGTTCAATAAGATGAATAGAAAGCAAAATCTTCTCTTTGTCCTAAACAATCCTCAAAAACCTATTTAAAACAAACGTTCACCACAATAATTATGAAATGGATTTTTTTTCATGCATAATAATAAACTGAAGAACGCTACCATGGTCAGTGACCCGCGCGTCTGAGTCAGATGTCAGCTGCCGATCTCTGAAGTGCTGCGAGCACCCTTTCGACACTGCGGCACCATATAGTACTGTACTTTATTGTCATAGAAATATCGATAAAATTAAAAATATTTTTAAATATGATCTATATGTCAATATTATTGATAATTTATAAATTTAAAAGAATAAAATTGCATTATAAAATAAAGCAAAGAAACATATATTTGTATTTTTACTAACATAATATAATTCCAAAAGAATCTGATCAATTGATTACGTCCAAAACTAACTAAAATAGACTTAGGTGGCGTTGTAACTATTGTAATTTTAATATAATTTATTATATCGATAAATTCATTGACATTCCTTATGAAGAAAGCGTCTTGTTTCATCTCCGCTATAAATGACCAGATAGAAGTTGAATGGCATCTTTGTAGTGGATATTGCCTACTTTATAGTCTATGCAGCTGTAGTTAAACCACTTTGAGACAGAACAGTGTTGCCTAAGCCCAGAGTACTTTATACAAACGCCTTATCAATGGATACGACATTAAAATTTATGTCAATCGAAACGCAAACATGTCGAATCTAACTATAAATTAAAATATATTCGTTAATAAAATTTAGTTCGCTTTTTGATATTATGCATGTTTTGTGTATGTTTTTATGTTTTATATATTATGAACATTGATCACTTAAATGATATATAGATGGTGATATATAAACGACTTGTTTTTGAGAAGTCAATTTAATATTTAACACTTATATATAGGATTGAACTTTTTTTACAGTTTTGTAGACATATGTACTGAGTGTCATGACTCTCCATTTTATGTTTTCACGTTCTATCCCTCACATGGCAGGGTAGGCAGAAGGAACTGCAGGAAATATAGGAACTTAGTGTTAAGACACTCCGTTGCGTCTTTTTCAATTTTAATTTTTTTTGCGTGATTTTAATCAAAAAACTTTTAGGTAATTTTAAGGATTTACGTTTTAGGACAAAACATAAAAAAATACAACATTATAATCGAATTTACGCGAACCATTCGTATATAAAATAAACAAATGAATGAAAATTCATCTTCAGACGATAAACAAAATTCATCGCAAAGATTTACATAATTTTATCAAGTAAAGGAAAATGTTTTATAATTTATTTATCTCGACTTTTCGCCTCCAGTTGTTTGATAGTGAGAATTTTTTTGCAAACTTTTGCAAGCGTTAAATTTCTTTGTTTTTTGAAAAGCAAATATATAATTTGGTATACATTAATAAGTTATAAACAATATATAAGTAATTGATACAAGGTTGCGTGAGTCTAAATTAAGAAAAGATTTTCATGGCGCTGCGATCAGATTAATTTGACATCGTCTAAATTTATGTGAAATTTAAGTGAAGTGTTTTTACCATCATAATGTCCATTTTTACCAAATAATGAACATTTTTAAACAAATTTAAATGTAGATTAATTTTTATAAACGATTTTAAAATTAGAGGTAAAAACCTCCCACTCAGCAGTTTACAGCAATTTATAAAAAATTTGACTATGAAATACAACATTCTTTTTTATTTAAACCAGTAGTTGAACTTGTCAAGGAAATGTATTTTTCATCTTAACTATATTTATCTCTCACTATTGTTATTTATTCTTTTTCAAGTAGATATTTATTTATGTAATATATATATATATATATATATATATATATATATATATATATATATATATATATATATATATATATATATATATATATATATATATATATATATATATATATATATATATATATATATATATATATATATATATAATT
Source organism: Dione vanillae (assembly GCA_037178615.1). Lineage (NCBI taxonomy): Eukaryota > Metazoa > Arthropoda > Insecta > Lepidoptera > Nymphalidae > Dione > Dione vanillae. The sequence continues at coordinate 996,163 of JAZFAU010000189.1, forward strand.
TTTTTGCGTGTGTATTTATGTTCTATTTATATGTATGTATAAATTTATTATATGTAAAATATTATTATTGTTATTGTATTTATTCACTTTTATTTTGAAGTAACGTATATGAAATTATCAATTTTAATTATTGTGCCCTATCCCAATATTCTTTAAGTAGTCCTCTGCCCAAAGGTTGCCTGGAAGAGATCGCTGTTTTAGCGATAAAGCCGCCTGTTGCAACTGATGCAACCACAAATCGTTATTGTATATTTGTTTCTTTTATAATTGTATTGGTGTGCAATAAAGAATAAATAAATAAATAAATAAATAGTTTCTGAGATTACTGCAATCAATCAATAAAACGCTTCCCATACATACATCGATATATACTATGGTAAAACCAAAATAAAGCTCAAATAATTTACAGGAAAATATTTTTATAAAATGAAAAATATGTAAATATACATACAACTACAGAACGATAAACCGAAATAACAATATAAAGCTCATTCATGCCAGCGCGTTTAAAATCTGATTACTTCCTTCCTTTACAAAACGACCTCTCGCGTTATTAAACGCGCAAAGCTTGTAAAAAAAACCTTATGTTTTATTCTCTCGGACTTGTTTACGAGCAAAATTTATAAAGATCCTTTTTGGTTTGATAATAATATTTTCACGCCAGTTGTTCTAACAATAAAATAAGATTACTGTGACACAGATTTAGATTGTAGCAAAAAAAGATATATATGTACTTTGAATTAAATCTTATATACATTTGTACTACGAGTAACTTTATAAATAACATACGTTATAAAAACAGTAATTATTTATAATATTTTCGAAAATAATTGCCTTGTTATGAACATATTTCATTCCATCAATTTCTACAGAACGAGATTAAGCTGTGGGTATATCGCAAATATTTGTAATAAAATTTTCCGCCTTCAAATTCCATTATCCTTATAAGCACAAACTGCCTTAGAAGGATCATCTCGAGCAAAAACTGTACAAAACAGCGTAGCTAGTATAAATCAAGGCAAGGTGACATAGTTCCACTGTATCATCACTGATCCCGCGGGATTTGTTTCTTAAGATGAATCTCAATCAGTTTCCCTTGAATATATCAACCTATGCGTTGAGATTTATTATTTTTTGGACGTATTACTTATTATACGCCATTATTGAGGAAATATTTTAAAGAGATTCACTTTCAAAGAGCTTTATTGTATGATCAAAAATAAATCTCAGTTTAACGATTATGTGAGTATGTGATAAATTAAACGAAACTTGGATATTCTAAAACAGAAAGAAGAGAAAGATTAATGCTTTAGAAATATACTTTTTTGTAGGTGAGTTAAAGTGAGACCGACTACGCATTATACAATACGCAGCAGCTTAGTAACATTCTTAAGCTTAGGCTTAGTAACAATCGGTTGTTGTAATAATAACAGGGAACGAGTTTAAATACTTTAGGTACATCGACAAGAATGAGTGCTGAAATAGTCAGAAAAAGATGTATAAAAAGATGGAGCCAGTGGCAAGAGATATACATAGAAGTGGACCTCTGTTGACCGTGGAAATCATAGTACTGACTGAACTAGTTTAAGGAAATCGTCCTTTATTTAAAATTATATAGTTAAAAATATACGTCACTATCTGGCTATAAACGCGTCGGTTTGTGGGTTCGATTCTCTTGATTCGAGGATGCATTATTTCATATTCATTTTCTTTGCTCTGGCAACTAGACAAGTACGGTATTGAGTTTCACCACTAAACACGCAATGCCTCCAAGAAGGTAGAGAACGGAAAACAAAGTATCTTAACATTAGATTCCCATTGTTCCCGTGGATCCCTCTGCCTATCCTGCTAAACGCGGGAAATAGCGTGAAGGAAAAAAAAATATATACTATATAAAACAATTATTAAATTAAAAATATATATCAAATTGAAATAACTATTCATTCTTACAAAAATATTGAAATTTTTCAATAAAATGTTATGTTATTTTAATCACTTTCAGCACGTAAATTACTGAATGGCGGCTAATGAGAGCAGGCTCATGTATACATTACACGGCGAAATTACCTTTGACTAAAAACGTGTAATGCGAAACTGCCTACATACATTTATTTCCAATTCATTCGGTTTTGTAACGCTCATTGAAAGGCATGCTATTGATAGATGATCAATTTAAGGTTTTACTTAAAAATCATTGGCTCATTAATTTAAAAAAAAAACACATTTAAGAAATTTTAATATTGATTAGAATTCTAATATGATTATTATTACTTGTCTCATAATGTAAAAATATATATATACGGTGAACGCAATTTAACTTACAACAAGAACACAAAGCAAAACAGGATGTAATAGGGTATATTATGTATACTTAAATTGTATAAAAAATATATATTTTTTAAACAAATATCGATAAAAATCCTGAGTCATTACATACCTTCAAATTAAACTTATCCATCAAATTTCAGAAATAATTAAATTTACATGCCTCCGTAATGTGAGGTATTAAATTAGAATTTATATTTCATTAAATTTTACTCCTTTGCCATAAGTATCGGTACAATATTACACACGAGACCGTGAACTTATTCAAGGGTGAAATTTGTGCGCCTTACAGTTCTTTGACTTATCAAGATTATTACTTAGACTTATTTTATATATTATAAATATATTTTTATTTTAATATATATGAGATACAGGCCCGTTTATATAATGATAAGTGATATCAGCAATATTTGATCCGCTCGTTTATTAAATGGACTGGATTTTGAAATTATGGATCGGGCACAACTAAAAAGAAAAACATAAGAAATGTATAACTTATTATTTTAATTTATCTAGGCGTAGGTCACCAAATTTATTTTCCTAAAAAACATTATATTTAATATTTTTTGTTGTGAGATGTAAAATCACTAAAGGATATGAATCTATATCTGTCTGTTTGTTTATATTTTTTTAACCATTTTTGTTGTAGGTATATCTGTTAAGCCATAGCAGAACCTAGGTTATAATAGATTATGAACTGTAAGCAATAATTAAAGCTGCCAAATCATAAGTGACCGAATGTGATAAACACTTTCCGTTAACATACAAAAGTCTGGAAAAATATCTGGAACGATCTTGAATAGGAATCGGAGTAATAATTAAAAGTTGTGTGATGGGCGATTCAAAACCAATAAATCAAAATCAAAAATCATTCATTCATATAGGTATCACAAATACACTTATGCAAAGAAACTTCTTAGAACATCTTTTAAAGATTATTAATTTTGTTTTAGATTCTTTTAGAGATTATTCACGATCTGGAATATCTCAGGGAGAACTATAATATCCAGCCAAACTATTATGTATAAAATAAGGAAATAAGCAAAAAGTTATTCACATGATGAATATTTTTCATTGACATATTGATATACAACTAGAATAGACATAAATAAGGTAAACTAGAAACAATAAGAAATAAAACAAGAAATCTATACCTCAATAGAAAAAACGTCTGTCTGTCTGTATGACAGTTTTATTTAAATCACGTGGAAGAATCAACTTGAAGTTATACTTTATACTTTTCCGTAATGTTAGGTAAATTCTTTTTTTTACTACAAGACTTAAACACCTTCTTTTGCAAGCATATGTAACAAAAATTTAAAAAAATGTGCCAATTTTCTGAAACTAATTTATTTTCAACTAAATAAAGTTGTGCAGTGTGACGTTGAAAAATTTAGTTTCAACTGACATAGTTAGTTTTTTAAAAGCAAAAACATATATTTTTTCTCGCATAAAATTGAACTTTTTTATTACCATCTGACTCATAATAATTTTGCATCGAGCTGTATACTCGATTTTCGTTTTGAAATATTTTAAAATAAGTCACAATATTTTCACAATATTTTAGATATTATTCAATATTATTTAATAAAAATGTTAACAATAAAAGCTTTGTTTTTTTTTTCTATTTTAGTTCCAATTACATTTTTTTCTTATATCTTCGTCTTATATAAGTATAATACATATATGAAGTTTTCATTTTACAAACTATTACTACTACGTGATTTGTATTTACTACTCTATTATAATCGACATATCAACCTACACAAGGTCTATTGTGTGCAGTCGCAAAATGCTTGGAAACACACAAAGACACACACATACATACATATACATTGCGTTATATGAACTTCACTCACAGTTTCTTACCAAGAAAATGATTTCATATATTATTGTGTGAGCAATGAAAAACTCTAGTCCATAATACAACATGACAATAGTAAATAGGCCGTGGGAATACTAATTTCAATCAAGTTTAATATACAATGCTAAGTATATTGTTAAATAGCGATATGATTACAAAATATCTTTCGTTCCATTATTATCATTATATTTAATAACGAAATAATCGCTCAATGTTACCTTGATTATATTTTAGACAAAATTGGATCAATATGTTTTGCATACGAGTGAGATATATTATAATATATTGTTTTTAAATATTTAAAATAATAATATATAAATAAAATGGTCTGGAAGGTTAGGCTTTGTTTTTGTTTCAATTTAAAATAATAAAACACGAATATGGCAAAGAATAATAACGTTTTATGACTTCTTAAATAAGAATAGATTGTCGTGCCGCAGCGGCATAGCATGTCATTGTAAATACAACAACTGTGGGTACGAGACCCACTCGGGGGAATTTATTATTAATTCCTGTAGTCAATGTGTGTGATATTATCTAACCTACTATCTAACCCACTATCTAACCTACAAGTGGAACAAATTGTAAAATTTAAAATTTGTAATTAGTATTTCATAATATGAAAAATATAAGTACATTATCAATGATAACAACAAAACCAAATAATATAATAATAAATGTAAATAAGTAAAAAGTATGTAAATATCTTATTCCGACCACCTACAAATGTGAATACAACAACAGTGATACGTGGACTGCCTAAATATTACTGCAGGGACTTTCTATCGAAAATATTTAACGCTGATGCGCGCACGCATCGAATATTCATCAAAGGGAACAATGGCGGCGTAGTGTTACTTGTATGAGAGTGTATATTGGGCGATTCTAGGACGTGGTTTGCATTTAAAAACAAATTTGCCCTAATATAAACGTAATTTTGTACTTAAATAGGATAATCTAAGTTTGTATAAGCTAAAAATGTTAATAATATGATGAATAAAGAAAATATAATGGCTAGATTCTGCTTAGCCGTTCTGATAGCATAAATTTATCAAATTATTTAAATGATTTTTTTATATTTATTTTTTATATTTATTAGTTACTAGTTGATTTATAAAAGGTATTTTGTTTTATTATATCAATTTATTCATGCCTGGCTAATAATGTTAGGCGATACTAATAAATTGGTCGATGACAAATTAGAAATTTAATTTATGACAATGTTTATAGAGAGGGGAGCCGTCAAGCTTGATCAATTTTGGTTTATGGTGTCATTATATAAATTTATATAAAACATTAATAATACGTGGATACCAGATATGGTGACCAGTTCAAATCTCGAGTAATTAATATAGTCTAGATTTTAATTAATACAGCTATTATTAGCTTTACCTGTACAGTATAAAAATAAATTTCTCGATTTGTCTGGCAGAGAAAATCTAATAGACACTCCGTACTCGGCTTTTGGAATTCTAGCCAAATATTCAAATATTTTCAAAATAGAAAAATAAACTAATTTTTTTTTATATTTTTCAATTGTTACTTATAAAAATAAAATATGTTATTCATTATAACTTCTTGTATATGCTTTGTGCTATAGAATTTTACACCACTTCGGTTCTTCACATATTTATGTATGTTCAAACTCTTGTAGTGTCCTGGGTTACTGTAGAGAAAGTCCTGTCTGTAAGTGTCATTATAGTGAAAGTGATATATGTATTTATTAGGAATTCGACTGTGCGAATAGATATTTGTCCTGGCTTAGCTAGAAAGCAGCAAGCATTAGAGCTATGTTGTAATAAAAAATATATTAGAATTATAACAAATTGAGACATTACTAAGCCAGCAAATTAAATCCAGATTTGTAGAAACATGTTGGATAACAGTTCTTTTTAATTAAATTCCAAAGCAGACATTTCTTAATTTACGCTAGTTTTTCTACTATTGCAAACATCTTAAGACCATGTACGCTGATACAGACAAGTTGTTTGCATTTAAAAATACGACATATTAAAGAACGTTTTTTAACGTTTTAAGAAAAAAAAATTCGAAAGATAATTATAATATCAAAACATGAATATATTATTGATGCATATGTCAACACAGTACAAGCAATAGTAAATTTAAGTACAACATTCAATTATTTGCTTCATTTCGTAATTTTATTTGTGTTAATAATGAATCTCCTATATTAAATTGACATCAATCTTCGATTGTTATATGTCCTTTGATCGATCTCTAATATGTATGTCTCGATAGTTCATTACAAGCAACCGCAGGAACCGTGGAACCTAGTGTGACGACACTCCGTCCCCCTCTTTTCGTCTGTTTAGGCGTTGCGCGTTGATAGGCGGAACTCAACGCGTTTGCAAAGTATCCAGAGCGAAGAAAATAAAAGTTAAATAATCTTTTTTCTGCCAGTAGGAAGCGAACCCACAAATTAAATACAGGTTGGCGCTGCGACTTAGTGCGACGACGATCCTTAATATTAACAACATAAGTTTAAGCAACATTGAATGTTTAAATCATATATGTATATATGCATGTGTATGTGAAATGGAACGTGAACTTCAAACGTTCTTATCAATAATATAATAAATAAATTACTCCTTTGATGGATTTTTATATAATGGTAATAAATACCAATTGCATTTATTGTACTACGTTTTATTGAATAAGTATTTAATTGTGCGAGAATTTTCTTAGTAGCGTTATTCTTTAATAAATATTAAGTATATTTTTTTCTCATTTCACTACGACAGTAATATCTGTTCGGTTGAGTAAATATAAGCCAAGAAGAAAAAGAAACTAGAATGCTGGTGCATCTAGTTTAGAAAATTGTCACTAGACTACCAAAGTGACAAACACTGCAACAAATTATCCCAAAATCCTACAACAGTTTCAAAATAAATTTTAAGTTTGAAATAGAAAAAATATAATGAGGAATAGTGAAATTAAATAAGTATAATTTAATTATTTAGCAATAATATTTTAATGTAATATTATGATTTACTAACAATCCTGTAACTTATTACTTTATTAATTAATACAAATAATTGTACATCTTAAAATATTATTACTTGTAGAAGATGTCGTTTCTCTGATATCTTATACATTTACATATTTTACATTGAAAGACGATATATTTCTTACATAAAATTCAATCTTAACTCGGTATTAGTCCTCCCAGAGTAAAATTAATTTTAAATATTAAAAACCCAATTTTTGATTCTTTATTGGCAAGCATGACACAAAACTTGGATTGAAAAATTAATCTATGGTTACAATCTGTGATAAACGTAGACATAATTTCTATTCAATATTACATTGTAAGCTGCAGATATGACAAAACAAACCCCGAAACAGATCAAATGACCAGAAATATGGACATTTAGTATACTGATTTGCATTAACTCACATTTTAATACAAAATTCAATCTTAACCCCATATCTGTTTTCCTACAGATTGATTTAATTTTTGATTTTCTGGCAAGTATGTTGAAACGGGTAAACAAATGGATAGACAGACAAGCAAGTAAAAATAATAATAGAAAAATAAATTCGGTTAAATATAGATCAAAGGTTAAAACAGCTTCTGTCTGTTAGCAAGACATATTGACCTTAATCATACATCAAAATTATAAATAAGTCCAGTACGGGGAGCTTGATTTATAATATTGAATTACATTCGCCTAAGTGCTACTTGATGCGAAAAAAGAAATATTCGGTGCTATTTAATAATTATTTTATATTAAACATTATTCAAGCTTTTAAATAAGCTTTTACTAGTCTCAATTTAAAACCTATTTAGTATTTTTAATTATAAAAAAGGGTATCAATTAAAATAAATTATACATATTTTTTTGATATTAGCTGCTTTATCGTTATGAAAGTTGGTATATTATTTGCTTCAGACAAAGGCGTTTACTAATGAGATGAAGGCGTGAACTTTTAAGCTTAACGAAGGATTAATGACGTACATGAAATTCATAATACCCTTTGTGTTTATAATACTTTGAAGGCTTCGTATTTGTTCTATACCTACTCAATTTAAATTACAAACTTCTTAAGTATTAATAAATAATCGCTTGAGTTTCACATTTCTAAGAATTACTGTTTACTTTTAAATTGTTCACGTTTTGAAGGATAGTGTACTGACATTGACAGAACTAAGAGAGTAGAGACACGGTCTGTTGTACTTACAGTTTCTAATCGTTTGTAGTGTAAAATGTCAGTAATGTAATGGTGGTTAGATTTTAGCTTGAAAACTTTAATTTCAACGGAAATAGTTAATATAAAAAGAACAATAAAATTTTGAAAACAATAATAAAGTAGGTTCATTAATATGAATTGAAATATGTTTTCGAAGATGCTTACAATCCACAAATCTAAGGGTCTCACACCAGTGATCATGACGGTAAAGCCTGACATGGACGTTTAAATTTTTATATTCGAAACATTTCATATCCAAATGAAAATATCCAAATGCTATATTCTAATGTGTATAATAAAGTAAATGCTTTAGTTTAAAAGAATTAAGTTTAGCCTGATTAATTATTTTTATATATATATATATATATATATATATATATATATATATATATATATATATATATACATACATACATACATATATATATATATATATATATATATATATATATATATATATATATATATATATATATATATATATATATATATATATATATATATATATATATATATATATATATATATATATATATATATATTATTTTAATTTATATTATGATAGACAATTTAGCAATATTGTCATTATCAAGCTAATGATTAATTAATGATTAACGGTTTGTCTTTTTTTTGTTTTCGCAGCATAGTAGACAAAGGGACACATAAATAAAAGGAACCTGATAATAAAGAGTCCCCTCATTTTACGCTTTTACAAGTTATTCCGCGTCGAGTGGCAGAACTCAACGCTGCGTTTTTGCCTCGTTTTTGACTAGTAATCAAACCCACCAACTGTCGTGTCGTGTTTACAGGCAGACGCCTCTATTACACGACAGTCGTTTCTAAAGCTTAAACGTTTTTATAAAATCTAAAGTTTAATTGATATCATTAGTAATTTTAATCATATTAATATGCTAAAAATATACAACAAAATAAACTACCTACTAAATTTTTTTTGAAAATTCTCTTAGACGCAAGATAATCTCAAAGTTAAAAAAATATATTGAAGCGTGAAATCTTTCCTCTTCTCAAACAAATATATGTGTCAACATAAAATCTATAGAATGATATGAAAATCTCTGTTGACATAGGATCCATCGCGAAATATTGCCAATCTTGGTTAATATGAAACGTTGGGATTGTTACAAAGTCATATGACGGGGATTTCGACGGATATCGAATTTTGTATGATAAGCGATAGCAAAAATGATATTGTAATTGAATTATACTGGAGTGGAGATTACCATATTCCATTTATAATTAATTTAAATATAAAAACATAAAGCCATGGTGGCTCGTTTCGGTGAATTAAATAAATGTTTTGTGATGGTAGTAACAATATATATTTTATTAATATTATGTTATAATATTCCTTTAATATATTAAAGGAATATTGTAACATAACATTATTAAAAAGTCAGTATATTTCTTTTAATGTATAATAAAATTGTGTGAATTTGTCTGGATTGACATGCTACATTTCTTTAGTGTAATTCTGTAATTATTAGTAATAATAAAGTAATTGTGTCAAATATTTTAATTTACATAAAAAAAATTGTTTGTAGTTCATCTATATGATACAAGGAGATTAATTCTGTATAAGCTTGCTAAGGACAAACATGTCATGTCCTCATTTATCCGGTGACCTTCACAGAAATCGGTTTGTATCGGTTTTGTGTTAAATGTGCCACATTTTATAAAAGTTAATACTTTATCATATTTCTCAAAGGATAAAATACAAAGGCGTCAAGAAAAACTTTCCCATAACGTAAAAGTTTGGCAAATCGTTAAATCTTATATAACTACTTGTTATTTCACCTTTTCATAAAAATGCTGACGATTTAGAAATAAAATAAATGTTATTTTTCGTGTTGAAATGTTTCTTCCAATATAACTTGCTTCATGCTGTACTCATAAAGCAGGGAGCAACGGAGTGGCTTAACACTAGGTTCCTATGGTTCCTGCAGTTCCTGCCATGTGTGGAATAAAGCGTGAAGACGTAAAAAAAGAAATGCTGTTCTCATAAATGTGAATTAAAATGTTAAATCGTTCTGAATTAAGACATATTCAATCGTTGAGTATACACATTCTTTCAATTCTAAGGCTCAAGCCATCCTTAACTTCTCTAGAGTTGTTGATGTCTTTGAAAGAAGGTAGCCTTATTTAGGTAAGGTACAGTAATCCAATTTACTATTTGTTCGTACCAATTTCGGCCCGTTTTGTTATTTTCTACTAAAACATCTATGCGAAATATATTTTTATTCTATTTATGTATATAAATAGTAGTTTTCTGTGTTATAAAATATAATGCACAAATTATTTATTTAAGTTTAAGTTTATATTTATATCGCTTCTGCCTCAAGTGACAGCGATAAGCTGAGTCTTGATGTAGCAGATGGCGAAATCAGTATAAAAGAAGTTGAGAGTGCAATAAGAAGCTTGAAATGTGGTAAGTCAGCGGGAGCGGATGGAGTTACTGCCGAGATGATCAAATATGGTGGACCTCGCATCTTGGAATTGTTCTGGTTTCTGTGCAATTTATGCTGGAAATCGGGGGAGGTCCCAGATGATTGGCAAGGTGCAGTCATCGTGCCTTTGTATAAAGGCAAAGGTTCACAGATAGGCTGTGCAAGCTATAGGGCAATCAGTTTGATTAGCTTAGGTGGTAAAGTATATGCAAAAATTTTAGCGAGAAGAATGCAAGACAGATCCGAAAGGCTACTGTGGGAGGCCCAAGGAGGTTTTAGACCTGGAAGAGGATGCATGGATCAGATCTTTTCCATCCGTATGATCACAGAGAAGTTTTTGGCTGTAAACCAAAAGGTTTTCTGTGCTTTTGTGGACTTGGAGAAGGCGTTCGACAGGGTTGTGAGAAAGAAGTTGTGGGAGATACTACCCCGGTACAATGTGAACGGACCCTTGCTGCAGGCTGTAAAATCTCTTTATAGAGATCACTCAGCCTGTGTGCGAGTAGGAGCCGACATGTCGCCTCGGTTTGGCATCCAATCGGGTGTCAAACAGGGTTGTGCCATGTCGGCTTGGTTGTTCAATTTGTATTTGGATAGCTGTCTCCAAGGACTGAAAGAAAGTGACATGGGTGTAAAAGTGGGTGACTTGAAGGTAAATTGCTTGTTGTACGCAGATGATGCAGTGCTTATTGCATCATCAGAAAGCGAGTTGCAGGCATTGGTCACCATTCTGAAATACGGGTGTGAAACTAATGGTCTAAACCTGAATGCAAGTAAGACAAAGGTTCTGGTATTTGAAAGAGACGAGGAAAGGACGGAATGCAAGATTTTCGTGAATGGAAAATTATTGGAACAAGTGAACGAAGTAGTATACTTGGGAAGTATGTTAAGTAGAGATGGTAGATACGAAATGGATGTGGAAAGACGTGTTGCTGCCGGTAACAGAACGAACGGTGCCTTAGCTGCGTTGTTGAGACGGCAGAACGTCAGCGTCGCTGCACGTTTGGCCGTACACAATGCAGTTTTGGTTCCGACGCTGTTATATGGCAGTGAAACGTGGGTATTACAGAAGAAGAATGAAAGAAAGATGAATACTGTGGAGATGCGATCTCTTCGAAGGATATGCGGAGTCAGCTTAGCTGACCGAATCCGCAACGAAGACAGGACAGACGGTAGACAGGATGGCAGGTACCAGCGAGGATGTCACAGTAAGAATGAAGAAGAACGTGCTCAGATGGTTTGGGCACGTCGAATTTTAATCATATTACTATGCTAAATATATACAACAAAATAAACTACCTATTAAATTTTTTTTGAAAATTCTCTTAGACGCAAGATAATCTCAAAGTTAAAAAAATATATTGAAGCGTGAAATCTTTCCTCTTCTCAAACAAGTATATGTGTCAACATAAAATCTATAGAATGATATGAAAATCTCTGTTGACATAGGATCCATCGCAAAATATTGCCAATCTTGGTTAATATGAAACGTTGGGATTGTTACAAAGTCATATGACGGGGATTTCGACGGATATCGAATTTTGTATGATAAGCGATAGCAAAAATGATATTGTAATTGAATTATACTGGAGTGGAGATTACCATATTCCATTTATAATTAATTTAAATATAAAAACATAAAGCCATGGTGGCTCGTTTCGGTAAATTAAATAAATGATTTGTGATGGTAGTATCAATATATATTTTATTAATATTATGTTATAATATTCCTTTAATATATTAAAGGATATTGTAACATAATATTATTAAAAAATCAGTATATTTCTTTTAATGTATAATAAAATTGTGTGAATTTGTCTGGATAGACATGCTACATTTCTTTAGTGTAATTCTGCAAATATAGTCAATTATTAGTAATAATAAAGTAATTGTGTCAAATATTTTAATTTATATAAAAAAAATTGTTTGTAGTGCTTCTATATGACACAAGGAGATTAATTCTGTATAAGCTTGCTAAGGACAAACGTGTCATGTCCTCATTTATCCGGTGACCTTCACAGAAATCGGTTTGTATCGGTTTTGTGTCAAATGTGCCACATTTTATAAAAGTTAATACTTTATCATATTTCTCAAAGGATAAAATACAAAGGCGTCAAGAAAAACTTTCCCATAACGTAAAAGTTTGGCAAATCGTTAAATCTTATATAACTATTTGTTATTTCACCTTTTCATAAAAATGCTGACGATTTAGAAATAAAATAAATGTTATTTTTCGTGTTGAAATGTTTCTTCCAATATAACTTGCTTCATGCTGTACTCATAAAGCAGGGAGCAACGGAGTGGCTTAACACTAGGTTCCTATGGTTCCTGCAGTTCTGCCTCTGCCTACTCTGCCATGTACGGAATAAAGCGTGAAGACGTAAAAAAAGAAATGCTGTTCTCATAAATGTGAATCAAAAGGTTAAATCGTTCTGAATTAAGACATATTCAATCGTTGAGTATACACATTTTTCCAATCCTAAGGCTCAAGACATCCTTAACTTCTCTAGAGTTGTTGATGTCTTTGAAAGAAGGTAGCCTTATTTAGGTAAGGTAAAGTAATCCAATTTACTATTTGTTCGTACCAAATTTGGCCCGTTTTGTTATTTTCTACTAAAACATCTATGTGAAATATATTTTTATTCTATTTATGTATATAAATAATATTTTTCTGTCTTATAAAATATAATGCACAAATTATTTATTTAAATTTATTAATTATATATAATATAAAGAAGCTTATAATTTTCTTCTTTAGACATATCTAAGCCTTCTACTAAAAATATAATTATTTCAGTTGTAGATTTATTACGTCAGTATAGAAATAATATTCATTTGTATAAATTAATTTCCTTTAATACTAAAATTCAATTGTGTTATATGTACATGCTTTCAGTAAAATTAATTAGAAAGCTGTCGTCACGTCGCTCACAGCTAGTATAGTAATGTTTAAGGCATAGTTCAGGATTGTACAAGATTAAATATATATATATATATATATATATATATATATATATATATATATATATATATATATATATATATATATATATATATATATATATATATATATATATATATATATATATATATATATATATATATATATATATATATATATATATATATATATATATATATATATATATATATATATATATACATATATTTTGTTTAGTCTTTGTGATATTAGTAATTATTAATTAATAATTATATTTAATTCATTAATACAATATATTATAAAATTCTGTATAAGCCTAATTCTTCGTGCAAGATCAAATCGCATTAGGCATACGCATTGTTATAGCAGAGGTTTATTTTTAATTGCAAAACGCTTAATATGACAAGTCTTATAAAATATATTTTAAAATAGCTGCTTTTTATCTACACGTTACTAAAACACAAATTAATCGAAAAAAATTACCTATTTGTATGAAACTATCACAGGAATCTTCTTGAGAAGGTTGAGAAGCAACAAATAGGCTACTTTGTATCCTGGAATCCCAAGATCGTTTACCTCTCACGTGTGCTTTCCGCCCGTAAAAAATATAATTTATATTTATGTACATAACTTTTTTATTATATTTCTTAAACAAAAATACCTTAAATGCATATTACATGTCTGGAACTAAAGGGGAAAGGGACTTATTAAAGGGGAAAAATTCTCAAATGGGTCTCTAATAGTAATTAAATTAAAAATGATGAAATTTCGTATCGATTTCTATATAATTTTAAAAAGAGTTTAATAAAAATGTTTCTCTACTAATTTTTAAAGAAAATAAATCTCAGATAGCTTTTATTTTCTTTTAAATTTAGTGCAAAGTAAAGTAAAACATAACTTAAAAAGATGAGCACTCGAAAACAGCATAAGTTTTAAAAGTTCACTCAAAAGTTTTGCGAATATACAATACCTATTCACCACAGACTACACAAAAATATGCTTTGGTTGACTTCTAAAGTTAAACTATATATCTTATGGATCATTTATCTAACTTCCTAGTTTTTATATAAATATATTTTTTATAAAATAAAGGTTATTTTTGAAAATGAAAGAAAATTAATTAAGTTTAGAATAAATTAATAAACAAAATACGAAAGTTGATGACAAAGTAGACAGTTGTTGATTTATTTACATTTAAATAAATATATACATATGAAAATAAATGTCTAAGATTAAATTATATGAAATAGACTGTTAAAAGAAATGAATTATTTTCGGCGTTGATTTCCGCCACTCAACATACCTCTTTAGAACACGTGTCAAAATTGTTTCTCGCGAGTTTTATGTAAAACTAGTTGTTGCACGCGGCTCCGCTCGCGGCATTCAAAAGTATTACGCACATTATATTTTTAAGTGGTATGCCGGAGTTAAAGTATCTTAAAAAATTCCTAACATTATATGAACGAATAATGAAATGCTTCTGTTATAAAATATAACTTTTCATAATTACAGAGGGCCGTGGTGGTAATACGCTACATACTAAGAAATATACTAAAAAAGTATATATTTGTAATAGTTATTTAGGAAATAATTAGGAAACGCTTAAAAATAGGTTATGTCAAATGTTGGAAGGGTAATGCTTTATAAGTTTGCAGAATCTCTGTCCGAATACATGCGAAACATATGATCTACGTGGTTCGCCGTTATTATTTAAACTCCAACAAGTTCTGATATCCAACATCATATTAAACAAAGAACTGTGTTATGTCCGTTAAATAGCGTGAAGTTATTTATTATGTTGGAAGAAACTTGCATTTTTTAACATATAATATATATATTTTCTTTATTAATCATTGGTAGAGTATGTCTTCCGTTTATCGATACAAAATATTAGTACTGAAAACATTGTTTTCTCTATTAATTTATCGAACTTGATCAAAATCATATTTGTTTTTAACAAACACATTCAGAGATTATAAAAGTGAATTTTATACATTTTACATTTTTATTTAATATAGAAAGACAAACGTTTCTTTACTAATTTATCGAATTTGATAGAATTTGTAAAGATCCTTTAGCTATATAACATAAAGTTCATCGTTTTGGCCCACTGTACCTGCTAAAGATATAGAGATATATGTGAGATAAAGCATGAAGTTAACAAAACAACCCTGGTGGGTAATCAGAGGGAACCAAAGTAACCATGGAAACCTAGTGTTAAAACACTCCAATCCCCGCTTTCTACCTTTTTGACGCATTGCGTGTTGAGTGGCGGAACTCAACGCCGCGCCTTGCCTCAACTCAATGCCGCGCAAAGTGAAGAAAATGGATATACAAAATTCATCCTCTCCGAGTGGGAATCGAACCGACTAACCGTCGCGTTAACAAGCAGTCGCTGCGCCTCTGCGACACGACGACTTTATGATGGTATGAAATTAAAGAAATATCAAATAACTACTCACTTGTATAGTACAAAATATGTTCATCGTTGACATAGCTTTATTTATAAAAGAAGTAAATTCAAAATTATATAAAAACAACATACGATATATGTACCTTCACGTTATAAAAGCGTAATATGTGGGTCCTTTGAGACACTTCTAGCTAAATTACTGCTTCACATTGCGGTTATGCTTTAGTTAGCGAAATTTTTGCACAAGTAAATGAAACAAAGAATTATTGTGGTCTACATACATATTTCAAAAGCAACCTTATCTTATATTTTATAATATTTATACTGATGCAGAAAGACAGCTACGATTTGAGCAGTAAAATGCTAATAAGAAAAACAATATAATAAAAATATTAGTGAAGTGTGAACTACAATTATAAGTTTATAATGATTTATTATTATGTAAAGTTTATTAATTATCAATATAGACATTCTTATCTATGTCTATACTGTAAGTTTTCACTTCTAACAAAATTGCATACAAAATTGCAATACAAAATTACAGGTCAATGAAATATAAAATGAACTACAATATTAGCTTGTAATCGTTTTGTCCTGGTAAATACATACTCGTCAATAAGCTAGAACCGTAAGATCTACTTTAGATCTCTAGTTCGAAGGAAGTATTAGGCTATTTTTATATAAAATTTAAAAGAATAAGCATTTGACAAAAAATATTTCAATGCCTCAAGCGAATTATTTAGATATTAATGTTAACTTGATTTCTTCACGTAAATTTGATCAAATAGTCTCGACAGGCAGACACTCAGGCACAATATCACGTTAAAAAAACTATAAGGATTTCTTTTAAGATATGTACCCCTAAAAACAAACTCACCTAATAAAAAAAACACACTATAACATTAACCTCGCCTTCATTTGACTAATTTGGGGAATTACCTAAGAAGGTATAAAGATTGTAAAGACTTTTTTGCAAATGAGATTTGAGACATACATATGGATACGTTAAAATAATTTGTCATAAAAAAGGTGTTATATCAAATAGGTTTCTTACTAAAAGTATGAGTATATAAACTAGTCTAAAATGACTTTCAAAAATGGCACATTTTTTAACGAATAAACGTTAATAACAAGAACATTTTGATAATAAATAAGATCCATATTAAAAAGTACTTCAATAGAAAACTTGCGACGTTATTTGTCTTCATATATATACATACCTATATGGCAGATGGTCTTGTTACTTTAAAACTTTGCACTTAGTAAGTGTGGCGTAATATATCTTCAAAAGTTTAAAAAGGACTAAACTGTGGGAAGTTTCTGTATGATTGATAGACATAATGTATTTCTTACTAATTTTCTCTGTTATATTCGTACCGGCTGGAGCTGGCAACTTTTCCCAATAGCAGTCTTATTATTTATGATTCTGGCTATGTTATTTAAAGTTAGTAGGCACTTGTTATAATAAAAAAATGAGTACGTGCTATTAGTTCACTACGTATAGATTCTCTGAACATCTAGCAAGTTATAACTTTCCATTTCATTAATATGGAAATTGGTAGGTATGTATGTATTTATTTATCTATATTCTATATGTACTTTAACTTTATTTATTTATACACATTTTTTGTATATGTCAATATATATGTAATCTTAATAAATACTTTTTGCACCTCTCTACACTCTAATTACTTAAATTCCTTAGTTTTGAGGTCGCCTGTAAGAGATCGTTTTTAGTAATAAGGCCACCACTGCATATGATGTGTCTAAAATTTTGATATGTATTGTTATTGTTAATGTATATTTAGTGATGAAGTATGATGCTAGGTAACGACAAATTTTCCGTTTTAATAAATAAATATATGATAAAAGATAACCAAAAGAAATTCTAAGAGGCATCAAAGAGTGCTTTCAACTATCATGGACCAATAGATTGCAATATATAGACAGTAAACTAATTTACAATTGTTACTATTCTATTTTGTATAAATTATAGGAATGAAGTGAGTATTAATAAAAATTTTACTTGATATCTAACGATCTTTTCCATATGGCGTCACATGGATGCATCGAGTTTTCATTTTTAATCATCGACATCGGCCAACCGTGAATTTCTTGAAACTATAAATATCCAACCTACGTTGATATAATATCTTTATATACCATACTAAAATATTGTATATTGAATTGTTTTGTTAATTATTTTATTGTAAACAATATGAAATTGAGAAAAAATAGTAAAATATTTTTATGAAGATAAAAACTGTTTACATTGATCCGTATAACGTAAAATTACATAATTTAACGTTGATTACATTAAATGTTTGTAATCCTACAAAAATTAGTGCTAACTCACACTCTATTACGTACTTTCTTGTGTATGAGATGAAAATATAAATACAAGGTAAATACAGATTATAAAATTTAAAAGTATTTTTTTATTAAATCTAAGCGTATTATTAGTAAAATACAGCTTATCTATTAAAATATTGTAGGCAAAATTCCTGTATACGTTTATCTTTGAACTCATTTAAGCGAGCATAATCGATAAAGTGGACTGAGATTATTGTTTCGTACGACTTGTTCAAATTTCAACACGAACTGGTCTTGTATTTAATTCACACAATTCGAATTATGAACCAGTGTGTAAGCATAATTACTCTTTGTCCTTGTTATTATTTAAAAATATACAAATTATTTTTTGCTAATAGCTCACTTCAAGCTAAACAAAAATCGGTTTAACAGCGGCTGCATTACACCAAAGTATAACGCCTAAAGTAAATAAGACGAGCCGTTTCCACGTCACTTAAAAGACCTAATTTATTAATCCGCAAAAGCTGCTGAGCTTAGTCTATTCGCCAATCCATCAATATGAGGTCCCCACGGTAATTTGGAGTCAATGGAGATTAGTGATTCAAGTAAATTTTATCTGAGGCAATCAGAATATGTCATATGTCAACTCTTTGTTATAACCAATTGCTAATTAGCAAGGCGAAGTCGCAAGTGAAACATATTTTTTCATTAAAAAATTATAAAAAAAATTACAAAATTTAACTGTGATGAAATGAAAGCAAAATGTCGCATATAAGACTTTCCTAGTTATACAGACAATCTTTCCGCTACGACGGAGCCCATTGCAAAGTGATCATTCAGTTTCAACAACGCAAATTGAAAAGCTCGAAATATAACAGCATTGATTAAAGTTAGATGTTGTTTTATCAGAAATGTCGTTGAATTAAATATGGAGAGCTTTTTTTAGAAATAATTGCTTTGAGGCACTCTGATGTTAAATCGTGTTTATTTATATATTTTGCTGTGGCATCTTATTTTTTTGTAATATAACAATAAGATAAGACATTTTATTTCCCAAGTATTAAATATAAAATGAAATAACACTTAAAATTCAAATTTAAATTTTTAAAGCTTATGCCGCTAGAATATCTATAGTAACTGAAGATATTTATTTTTAGAAATAATAATTTAATAAATAAATTCAATCTAAAATTGATTATGTCCAACAAATCATAGCTGCCGTACTATATTTGTTTTATCGTCCTTATTTTGTCTTAAAAATAAGTTTTTGTAATATATAATATAAAAAGATTCCATAATGAGATCTTATAAGTTAACATCAAACAATTTTAACTTGTATAATACGGAAGTGAATTAAGGATTTTCTCCGTGGAATTAAAAAAGTTACCATTTTCATTTTAGTACTCTTAAAAGCGTAGAAAAACACGGTAATATAAAACTTTGTAATCAAGTTTGTCTCGTTGTTCAAAATAATATTATCTTTTCTTAATACATTATACTTAAAAATATCTATACTTATGATTTAGCACATCCTGTTTTTTTTACAGTATTAGTATCTTATTATTCTGCTTTCTATGTTTTTTATATTTATTTTTGTTTTAACAGGCGGAAAGACACTACGCTCTCCTATTATCGTCAATTTTCGTAATATGCGAGATAATTAGATTAATAGTTCCACTGGTTGGTAATGCCTGAAAGGCGGAATGGGGGAATAGTGTATTAGCACTAGGTTTCCACCGTTCCTCCGGTTCTCTCTGCCTACCCTGCTATTTGCAGGATAACGCGTAAGCTAAAAAAATAATAGTTTCTAAGCACGTCGAGAAATCACTAATTAAATTATATTACATTTATAAGATAACCAAAATAAGAAGATTGCTAGTTTAATTTCCTAGATAACTATTTAGAGTGGATGATAACTATCGCCATTGATTTATGACATCTATCAAGAAAGTAAACATGGCACCATAAATTCTACCATACAACTTTAATCACCTTTCCCACAAACGCGTTTTGTTTCAATAAACATAAAAACTAAGTGACATTTACGTCGAAGAATATTGCTTGGCCGGCTGCAAACGAGCTTTATTATGGCAGCTCTTTGAAATGGCAGTAGCAATAACCGCGCTATTGCGTAATATTCCTTAAAAAGAAGCCTCGACGTGTCGAAATGAAATATTGTTTTAAAGGACTCCTACAATGTACGGATATTGCGTTGCACATCACTTTCGTTTTAAATTACAATTTCCGTACTTTACTTTTCTAGCTTTAAGCATCTTCGAGCTTTATCAGTTATTTTTAATTCTGTCCAGAATATATTTATGTACGTAATAATAATTGTGGAACTCTGCTATCCTGGTCATACCTTTTTCCTATTTGTATGTAATTACTTAATTCTTATTAGGATTTAAGTATTAATAGTCGATAATAGGTTGTATTTTAAACATTCTTTTATAAATAAAATAAAATTTACTAGAAAATCCGATAGTACATGTTTATTAGGATTTTATTTACATCTATGTCTGTGTAGGTAATTTTATGTCCTTATTTTCTACGACTAAGTTATCGTTCCTGATTTTTGAGTAAATACTTTTAACCTTTTCATATTTGTTGTTTTTAATTATCTTCATTAAATTGATTTGTTCTTTGCAAAAAAAAAAGTTTTATATTTCGTACAATAGTGCAGCTTAATGCACGCGCACACGTCCAAATAATGTACAGCTACAAAAAAGGGACAAATAGGGTTTCAAAGAAAAAAATGAACACAATAACGTTTAATGTTACCTTGAAATAGACAAATAGACGCAGGTAGAAATTCTGAATCGCACTATTGAAATTTTTCTAAAATTCACTATATATATATAAAATAAGTTATCCCCAAACGGGGTGTCCGTATCTTCGCGTTAAATCAGTATACGGGATCTGATCTAAATCCTTTCTTAATGTAAGATACTTACTGTATGGGTCCTTTTCATGTGACCTTGACCTCCCAGTGCATCTACCTCTATAGATGACAGTTGACACTTGGCACTGAGTGCATGTCAAAAGTCTCAACACCAACGACGAAGACAATTTTGACACCCTTTTAATATTATGTCACTAAGGCTCGATAAAACGCCGATCAAATTTGATCAATGTTATGGGATAAATGACTATGCTGGACAACCAATGGACTGCTTATATAAAAATAATTTTCATTTTATTATTTTCTATATAAATTATTTTATTTTGCGAGAAAAGAAATTTAAAATTCACTACAAATTCCATATTACAGAATAAAACAAGTATAATCATCATTTAATCAGGATTTTTAGTACTTGAAATGTAACAAAATGATTGTAATTTTAATCCATATATTTATGAACGTTTTATACGAACACTTTGAAGGGAATGGCTATTAAAAAATATTCAATTATATAAAAAATATTGAAAATTGGACAGATAATACAAGAATAATATATCACTTTGTTATTTTATGTTACTTACTAAGATAACTCCGTGTCCTTATACTAAAAGAATAAATTTAATTATTCATTTATTATTATAAAGCTAAAGTATTTTTATTTAAATGTCATTCAAATCAGATGTAACATAAAAAAAGAATAAATCAATTTGGTACTGGCTGTAGGTTTCAAGCATAAATACTTTTAAAAAAAACATACAAACTAATCAGCTTTGTTTTATTTTCTGTCTTGTTTTGAGAAAAAAAACTCTTAAGCCCATATATAAATAAAAAATAAAGAAACATAGATAAATTATAAACACATAAATTGTAAAAAATATATCATAAAATTAAATATATACATCTTATAAAATATGCAATGGACATTTTTCCATTGACTATTCCCTGTTGTATGATTGTACAAAACAATCATTGAAGCTTTACAATACATAATACAGTTGAATACTCGTTGCCTCGCTATTGTACGATTATAAAATAGAAAACAACTGCAATTAAATTAGTAATATATTTACAGAGTGCATTGAACTTATACCTATAAATTATAGATTATATTTGAACAATATTACAACATATTGTTTATACATATATATGCAATTTGCTTAAAGTAAAATTTTCTTATATCCTTAACGCAATAAAATATAATTCTTTTTTGTTTTCTTCAATCGCAATAGTGAGGTAACCATTGATGCAAATCTCCGTCAGATAAGCACGTTCGGATACGCGTTCGGATATGTATATCAATAATTGATTATTATTTATTGTACATGAAAAAGGTATGCTAGATTATGCTTAATGAGTATTAACCTGAAATTATACAATTTAACAATATTTACTGTATATTTTTGTATGGCAATTACGAATGCATTCTTTTGTATATAAAAATCCAAATTTTCGTTATTTTATTATTAAAATTCCACGAATAAGAAAACATTGAGATGAATCCTGAATCGCGCTTGTGAAGTTTTCAGATTTGCTTGATATAAATACAATCCGGCGAGTTGCGCAATGGGGAGGACCGTCTCTACATGGTAAGCCGGTGCGCGGCCGTGCCGGTCTAATACGGCCGCCCATTCAGATGACTGTTCGAAACTTAAGTGCAGTAATTCAATGTATCTAACAATGATGATTCAGACAAATACAAGCGGTTCTAGGGTCTACAAATTGCCTTACAACCATCCACCACTACAGTAGAGAATTCGCCCTCCTTTTTTTTTGCTGAAAATGAAATAACTGTTGGTTATTTGTCATGATATATGTCTTGTTGAAATATATGTTGAAAATATATATATATAAATAAATATATATATATATATATATATATATATATATATATATATATATATATATATATATATATATATATATATATATATATATATATATATATATATATATATATATATATATATATATATATATATATATATATATATATATATATATATATATATATATATATATATATATATATATATATATATATATATATATATATATATATATATAAATAAATATTAGCTATGTTGCTCTAATATTTTCTTTGTGAGAAAATAAATTTAAAGTTTCAACCAATTAATAAAAGACTGATTTTGTAGCAATTTTGTTGTACAAATAATTGTATGTTGCTATTAGTATTTTTATTTATGAACGCGTTTGGAACCGTTTTTGAGATAAGCATGCACAAACGCACAAACAAAATATTTGAAATAGTATTTTATTGGATTAACTATAACATCTTCAGATACATTCAAATTGTTCAGATCATCAGAGAATATTTATTATAAGTATAGTTAGATACATAGACATATCGTTTATAAGGAGACCTTTATTTTAACAATAGTAATGCTAATTTAAAATGATATATCTTTAGCATCTGTATGTTAGATTTAGATTGTTCGAAATAAAGTAATATCAACCTATTATAAACATTCATAATACAGAGAAAAAAATATATATTATACATTGTATTTTGTTCCTTATAAAATTTTTTTTATAAATAATAGAACACAATAATTTAGTAAACGAATCTGGAAGACTTATAAATAATGATATCTTGCTTAGCTTGAGAAAAACATACACTATCGATAAAAAGAAAATATTGCTTTGATATTATTAATAAATTATTGCAATTGAGACTCACCTAATAGATTATTTCGTTTCCATTTTCTTCACTCTGGCAATTAGGCAAATCGTTGAGTTCCGCCACTCAAAATGCAATGCCTGGAATGGCGGAGAGCATGGAACGGAGTGTCTTAACACTTTTTCATGGTTTCTACCCTACCCTGCAAGGAGCGGGATAAAGCGTTAAGTCATTAATATTAACTAATTACCGAGACTTACATCATGTATTATAATTTATATACAGAAAAACTCCTAAACTCATTTCGCACTTATATAGGACATATAATTTCGCTAAATTATTTAATACTATTGAAGCATATACCAGTAACAATAACTTCTTCACAAAGTTTTTGTTTATTAAATAGAACATTTTACTCATATTTTTGAACTACCCTCTTGTTGTTAATTAAATTATGTTTAAAAACAATAACAGATGTCGTTGCTAATGTAATTAAACTAAAACTAAATCGCGCTATTAGAATTTTTTACGTTTCTAATCATATAAGATATATTATTATACAATTCATCGGGTGTCCAGTTCTTCTCGGTAAGGCGCTCAGCGTCTTGAGATGAAATTGTTGATGACTTTAGACCAAATAATTGCATTGAAAAAAAAAACATAGTCGAAATTTGTATATGAGGCTGCAATAGCAGATTTAAAGGGGGCTTAGGGAGAGGTTAGCGCCGGACTGTCTCCCTAGCCACCGTGGTCAGAGTTCAGTTTACTGTTCTCACCTCCACCGTAGAAGAACACCTTTGACACCTTTTTTTTGTTGAGTATTTATAATTAAAATTATTTTTTAAAAAATTATTTTATTATTAATAATTATTTATATCAATTTGTTTTTTTTTCTTTAAGCAATATTTTTATTTTTCTGTTTTACCAATAAAAGCTCCTACAAAAAATTAAATGTTTTTTATTAAGTAACGAACTTCAACGTCGTACTTACTTTTACCAGAGCGAGATAATGAAATTAATTTATTCACCATATTTACGGCCAGAGGATGTAGAATAACACTATGATAGCATTTTTGTATCTGTAAATCACTTCAGTTCATCACAAGCAGCTAAGTTAAGTGTTTTTTTTTTTATTTTCATTTATTTTAATCATGAAAACACTAAAGAAGGACCGTCGTGGCGCAGAGGCGTAAGCGCCTGCCTGTAAACGCGACAGTTTTAGAGTTCGACTCCCACTCGGAGAAGATAGATTTTTCTATTTCCATTTTCTTCGCTCTGGAAAACTAGGCAAATTGTGGCGTGCTTGAGTTCCGCCACTAGACACGCAATGCCTCGAAAAAAAGGCGGAAAGCGGGGACGGAGAAAGCAGGGACCAAGCAACGGAGTGTCTTAACACTAGGTTCCCACGGTTCCTGCGTTCCCTCTGCCTACCCTGCAATATGCGGGATAAAAGCGTGAAGCTATAAAAAAAACACTAAAGACTGGTTTTTTGTGAAGTAATGTAGTTAAACTAAAATTAATAATAATTATTAGAAAAACATCGCTTTAATCTGAGCCTTTTATACACAAAAGTTATATTTAGGTAAAAAGGTGTTACGAAAAGGGACATTACAAACGACTGTGAAAATATAATACGTCAATTCCAGAGGTGTTTTGCCGAAAATATTATTATTACGTAACGTATAAACAAAATAGGAATATTTGTTTATGATAAAGAAGTTATTTTGTTTTCTTTTATATTTTAATAATGTTCGTCGAGATTTATGTAATGGCAGATCTCGTCATAGTCATGTCTAACCAAACCATTGTGTCAAAGATCTAATTTTTAATTTACTTTCCAAAAATAAAAAAATAGCTTAAGACTTAAAGCTTGTACCAGGATAAAATTCTATATTCTTTGGAGAAATAACTCACTAACTAGAAATAACCAAGAGATGAGAGAAAATGTAATGAAATGGCGTAATGTGTGAACCTGTATGTATCTAAATTCCTATATGCAATCTAAATTTCCTGTACTATTAGAGATGATGTTTGTTGAGAAGAAGATCTAATAGACAAGGAAACTAAATATAAAGCATTGCCACATGGCGAGATTCAATAAATTTCGTTACAGTTAAGCACTACAATACGAACATTTGAAGAAATCATATAATTATCATAAAAAAATCATACTTTAGTTTAATTATAAGACCGTAGCAATGTACCTACCTACCTATCCTATCCTATAATAACCTACATACCTACCTACGTATACGCTAATATAATTTCGTAAATATGACTGCCTTGAACCAGCACTGGTAATATCTCCATTATTCAGCGGAGTTTCGTGCAGTGATAATCTCCCATATAGACTGTCCCTTCTCAAAGTTTCACATCAATGAGAAAACTTTTCGATGCGTGCTCCTATTTATATATAAAGTTGCGAGTTCTGATTAAAAGGAATGAGAATATGGCTCTGTATATAATATTTCAATACTATAGTTTTATTTATATTTTTTCAAATTCATTCTATTCCGTATTTTTTGTAATCTAAGTGCAGATGTGATAAATATATACCATTATAATATACTGTATTCGCTATACTATAGATACTATTTAAGAGATCTGAATTAATAATACAAACGGGATATAATAGCCCATTAGTAACGAATTACAACTTTAAAAAAATCTTTAATTTGTTATTAAAGCTTCAAAACAAGTTTTCGTATGTGTTTAGTAAGTTTACTTAATAGCAAAAAAGCAACAAAATAGTTTTAATTTTGTACAAAAAAATATACTAATTTTAAGTGAATTATAATAATATTATAGATCGCATAAAAATTTGGTTATATATTTTTAAAAAATTAAAGAAATTACATTATCTTTAACACCTAAACCTCAAATTTAGGCGGAATGCGGAAGAATGACACTCTATTCTTGAGCTTGGTTCTAAATTTTCTACACACACTTGACGCTGGAAAAAGAGTAAAACAAAGTAATGTTATATAATAATTTTTGTATAAAAAATAAATAA
Organism: Dione vanillae; assembly: GCA_037178615.1. Taxonomy (NCBI): domain Eukaryota; kingdom Metazoa; phylum Arthropoda; class Insecta; order Lepidoptera; family Nymphalidae; genus Dione; species Dione vanillae. Next base: position 1,023,249 of record JAZFAU010000189.1, read on the forward strand.
AAAAAAAACAGTATAATTTCATTTAACTGTTTTTATACAAAGACATCAAAGGTGAAGCGTATGGAACAAGTGGTCAAGGGGTAGACTAATGGCATCATTAAATCTGAAGCTAATTGCTGTCAATTATCTGAAGCTAATTGCTGACAAAAAGGAGTCAAAACTTCTACGTCAGTGGTGTTGGGTGCTACGCACCACACTTTCCTCATCAAACAGCACAGTGCCCTCTGATGCTTGCTCCATACTATAAAGTACTTCACTCAAACCAATAATTAGTGCTTTTGACGCACTTCCAGCGTAGAAACGGACTCCCACGCTCATATTACACATAAAACTATATATAACAAGATTTTAAGAATATTTCTATATCGTGTTCTAGGATTCATAGAAAAAAAATAGACTGAATCCCTGGTGACGTCACTTAGGGACAGTACCAGGTAGGCGGTAAAAGTGGTGGTCGAAAAAAAAATAACAATATGCGTCTTAATGCACAATGAACTATTGTCCAGTACAATGCAGTCCCAACAAACAATTTTGTACACAAAAAATGTAGACACAAAAATTAAGCCAATAAATAAATGTGTGAATCAAATAAGTAGCTCATTTAATTTTTTTCATGAAAAAAACCTAATAAGGTATTAGGTTTTTTAAGACTTATTATGTAATCAAATTTCAATTTAACAACCTCCTTGTTTATTAGCCTAAGCAATACGGTAATACAAATATATTTATTTTTAGATTCCAAATATCTCCTTTTCACCTACATACAAAAAATGTTTGGTATTTGGGAGAAAAGTGGAGAACGGAATGTCTTCTCACTGTATCATCTCTGCCTACTCCTATATACACAACCCTAATTACAATCAGCAAGTGGTTAAAAGTCAATTTTCTATACTAATGTTATTGACTTGTACTCTTATTATAAGGATATTTTATAACGTACGTAAAGTTAATCGTTTGAATGTAACCCGCTGGAACTGCGGTCAAAGGTATTAAATACGATGCTGATGGTAAAAGTTTATAGATTATATTAGCCCTTCGGTTAAGATATCAAGTTTTGAAGAAATTCACTTCGTAACAACAATATTTACTTAGTAAAGCAAAGTTTGTCTTTATATCTCATAGTCTACAAAGTTTTTAGGATTTCCCTATAATCGTTTTTAAATACGTTTTGCGTATAAATTTACTTTTTTTTTAACTTTTACATTTTGCGTAAAAATTTACTTTTTCTTTAACTTTTATAGCTTATATCAAAATAGTTAAAAATGATATGTCGTGTAGTTGGGTTTAATTTATGAGTCAGAAATTTACATTAACATTATGACAATTAGACATTCCAAATATGTTTAGATTTATTATTATTGAAATACGGTGTTACGGTAAATTTGATTTCACGCTTCTTGGATATGCATTTTTCTTTACTTACAATTTGTGTTACTAGCCATTCTTAAAATCTTAAAAAAGTATATATATATATATATATATATATATATATATATATATATATATATATATATATATATATATATATATATATATATATATATATATATATAAATTTTGTATATATTGTTTCAGGTCGCTGAGAAAAATCAAAACGAATAATATTAAAGGAGTGTTAACGTGAAAAGCTTTGTGTTAAGTGTAAAAGTGAAAAGTCAATGTGATGACATGTCATGTGATGACCTAAAATGTTAAAGATACAGATGTTAGAATCAATCGTCAGTAATGAGTCTGATGAAAACCAGGAGCCGCAGCAAAATGGGTAAGTGTCTACATATCACGTTTAAAGTATTGTATAAATTAATAATAAATTTATAAGGCTTATAAGTTATATTCCTTTATATCAAATAAAAATATATTATTTTCAAGTTCTCAAAACCAGGTACAGTTATATTAAATATTTTAATGATTATTAAAGTGTTAGCCCATTCTAAGGATGGTAAAAATACTTAAAGAAAACGTTAAAAGTTAGACGAAGCGGAAGCATCTTTGAAGGGAGATTTTACAAATTTCCGCTACCCGAAAATTAATTGCAAAAAACAATCATTTCATAAAAGGGAACGCTATTTTTACTAAATATTTATAAATATTATTTAAGTATGTTCACACTAAGTTATATTATTAGCAATATAAATTATTTTCTATACACTTTTGCTACAATGTTTGAAAAATACTGCTTTTGTAGATTCGATGCTACTTAAGTGCACAGCACATAATGAAAATAAATAGCAGCACATAATGAAAATAAATAAATAATAAATATATATGTACAATATTCGATAACATTTATACTATTATATTTCAAATTTTCATATTGTTGACTGTAAATTACATATCTGCTTATTTGAAACGTAGGCAATTTCCCGTAACGGAAACATCGGCACTGGATTGGACCGGATGGCATGTAGACGATGGATTTTGGAAGATCTGTTTTATTTTTGACACACTTTTAAGTACTAAATGGAGTGTTGACGACAAATATTTAAATATGTTTGTAAAATTTGCTAATTAACTTTTTTATTTAAAAAAATCACACCTGAACATTGTTGTTAAAAATACTTATGTTAATTATTATAATTGGAGTAAATCTTCACAATCAACGAACCAACTTTATGAAACTAGCACTAGAAAATAGAGGAAGTTGGGGAGAATATAGACTACCTTTTATCCTGGAATCGGGATTTATGTAGAAAAAACGCATAAATAAAGCCAATTTTAAAATATCTACGTAAAATGTCATAAATTATATATATTTTTTTCTTAATTATGTTGTTTTGTAAGAAAAAGTAAAAACATTTATACGTACAATATGTTAGAATAGGTCCGGCAGCATCGATCCAGCGAACTAAGCCGCGATCGAGTCGCTAGTAACTACACAATACTACACAATATGTTAATCAATGCTTCATGTTATGAATTATGTGCTTTTGTTAATAAAAATTATCGCAACATACCTATATATATTATAATATATAGGTAATATATTTTTTTTACCTAATATGCAAAATAAATAAAAATCAAACAACATGTTTCTTAAATGATAAAAGTATTTAACTTTAAATTTCAAGGCAAATTTCTATTTGCTTTAAAATATTAAACAAAAAATAAATATTAACAACAATTATTTTCGTACATACATTTATGAGTCCATTTCTGGATCAAACAATCAATATATAATACGCTATTCTCGTATCTTGATCACATTACAATCCTAGTATAGAAGGCGCCGCCCCGTCTGTCAAGTGCCTCCTGTAGTGTATGTAACAAGTTTAGGAGTAAACATGACGTGTGTGACCTAAGCAATACAAATGGTAGTAGTATTTCACAAATTACCGGGTTTAAGCTATTTATTAAGCTTAGTTCAAGCGTGCTTGATAAGTGTAGTAAATATTTACTTGATTTGTTCAAGTAAATGCGCATTCGTGACACAGTGTAAGTATGTATACCGGGTGTATACGATAACGCAGCCGTCCTCGATACTATCCATAGGGTAAAAGATTACAAGACTGTATACACAAAAGTACTCAAGAATTGTGAATAATTTAGGCACAGGATATTTTTTTTTTCATTTCATGATTTTTACATGCTGTGTAACGTTTGAGGTAGCCGTAATGAAATACGAATAACGTAAAGTACTACAAAAATACTATCAAACATATTGGTATGATACCAATCTGTAAAAGACGATTGTTTAATTTATTTTAATTGAAAAAATATTTCTTTGCTTTGAAAACTCCGCATTGATTTGAGATGAAAGGAACAACGACACCTGTATAGTACCTTTTAGTGATGTTTTTTATTTTTAATATTAGTTAATATTACTATGGCCAGTGCCTATTTCAAGATTCATATTTACTAAATGAAACTAAAACTAAATATATATATATATATATATATATATATATATATATATATATATATATATATATATATATATATATATATATATATATATATATATATATATATATATATATATATACATATTCACATACATATATAGTCATATAGTCATAGTAAATTACTATGTACAAAAAATATATATTTCCTCGATAATCCCCAAAGAACATTTATTCTGTAAATTTAGAGAGCAACATATATTAAGGTGGAGCAAATAAAAGACGGTATTAATCACGTGAGTAAATTTTAATACAGCTTACTTCTAATGCCTATACGAACATTAAGTATTGATCACCGATGCTCGACCTAGCGGCGCCGCTCGCAAATTATTTTTATACAAGCAATTTACTTCATAGAACAAACATAGAACTAACTTGTGTATTTTAAATGGACATTGTATGTACAATGTACTTTGTAAATATTGTTTATTTATAACTAGGTTATCATTGCCCCTATTATTTATTTATTTATTTATTCTTTATTGCACACCAATAAAATTATAAAAGAAACAAATATACAATAAAGATATGTGGTTGCATCAGTTGCAACAGGCGGCCTTATCGCTAAAACAGCGATCTCTTCCAGGCAACCTTTGGGCAGAGGACTACTTAAAGAATATTGGGATAGGGCGCAATAATTAAAATTGATAATTTCATATACGTTACTTCAAAATAAAAATAAATACAATAACAATAATAATATTTTACATATAATAAATTTATACATAAATATATACATACATATAAATAGAACACAAATACACATACTATATATATATATATATATATATATATATATATATATATATATATATATATATATATATATATATATATATATTATATATATATATATATATATATATATATATATATATATATATATATATATATATATATATATACACATATACATATACATATATATATATATATATATACACACATATATACACATACATACATACACATACACATATATATATACATATTACATAAATAAATATCTACTTGAAAAAGAATAAATAACAATAGTGAGAGATAAATATAGTTAAGATGAAAAATACATTTCCTTGACAAGCTTTTTAAAAGTAACAAGCGATTGAGCACGTTTTATGTTTAAAGGTAGCGAGTTCCAAAGACGACAAGCTTCGACTGCAAAGGATTTTGCGTAAAAGGATGAGGAGTGGGAAGGAATTTTCAAAAGTAGGGTATCATTTGAGCGGAGAGATCGCTCATGAGTATCACTCAGAAACTCAAATTTATTTTTAAGATAGAGAGGAGTAGTAGGATTTAATAAAACAGAGTAAAGAAGAGACAAAATGTGAGTATTCCTGCGAAGGCGAATAGGAAGCCACTTGAGTTGTTTGCGAAATTCAGAAACATGGTCATACTTGCGAAGTCCAAATATGAACCTTATACAGAGATTTTGTAAGCGCTCAAGTTTATTTAGTTGGTCCTCATTTAGATTTACATAACATGTGTCAGCATAGTCAAGGATCGGTAAAAGGAGAGATTGTGCTAACATAACTTTAGTGGGTATGGGCAGAAGTTGCTCAACCTTCTAAGCGACCCTAATGCAGCAAACATCTTCTTACTAACTTCATTCACTTGTGGCACCCAAGAAAGATGCTTATCAAAAATAATACCAAGATTTTTCACCTGGTCACTAATTGGTATACGTATTCCGTCAAACGTAATTGATGGTATTTGGGACCAGTCAATGCGTGCAATTAACCGCTGACTACCAATAACTATAGCTTGCGTTTTTGTAGGATTTACTCTTAAACCATGTGATTTACTCCACACAAGTATATGTAAAAGATCTGTGTTCAGTTGATTAATACACGTAGGAAGCCCATTTAAGTGTGATTGTGAGTAAATTTGGAGATCGTCTGCATACAAATGGTATAGAGAAGAGATGTTCTTAGTGATAGAGGAGATGAAAACAGAAAATAAAGAGGAGACAACACGCCACCTTGCGGTACACCAGCATTAATCATACACCAGTCAGAGGTATGACCATCAACGTTTATTCTTTGCCGGCGACCTCGCAAGTAACATTGAAACCAGCCAGTCACGTTAGGAGATATGTTAAGAGAATTCAATATAGTAATCAAATATAAATATTAGCAACAATTATTTTCCTACACACATGTATGAGTCCATTTCTGGATCAAACAATCAATATATAATACGCTATTCTCGTATCTTGATCACATTACAATCCTAGTATAGAAGGCGCCGCCCCGTCTGTCAAGTGCCTCCTGTAGTGTATGTAACAAGTTTACGAGTAAACATGACGTGTGTGACCTAAGCAATACAAATGGTAGTAGTATTTCACAAATTACCGGGTTTAAGCTATTTATTAAGCTTAGTTCAAGCGTGCTTGATAAGTGTAGTAAATATTTACTTGATTTGTTCAAGTAAATGCGCATTCGTGACACAGTGTAAGTATGTATACCGGGTGTATACGATAACGCAGCCGTCCTCGATACTATCCATAGGGTAAAAGATTACAAGACTGTATACACAAAAGTACTCAAGAATTGTGAATAATTTAGGCACAGGATATTTTTTTTTTCATTTCATGATTTTTACATGCTGTGTAACGTTTGAGGTAGCCGTAATGAAATACGAATAACGTAAAGTACTACAAAAATACTATCAAACATATTGGTATGATACCAATCTGTAAAAGACGATTGTTTAATTTATTTTAATTGAAAAAATATTTCTTTGCTTTGAAAACTCCGCATTGATTTGAGATGAAAGGAACAACGACACCTGTATAGTACCTTTTAGTGATGTTTTTTATTTTTAATATTAGTTAATATTACTATGGCCAGTGCCTATTTCAAGATTCATATTTACTAAATGAAACTAAAACTAAATATATATATATATATATATATATATATATATATATATATATATATATATATATATATATATATATATATATATATATATATATATATATATATATATATATATACATATTCACATACATATATAGTCATATAGTCATAGTAAATTACTATGTACAAAAAATATATATTTCCTCGATAATCCCCAAAGAACATTTATTCTGTAAATTTAGAGAGCAACATATATTAAGATGGAGCAAATAAAAGACGGTATTAATCACGTGAGTAAATCTTAATACAGCTTACTTCTAATGCCTATACGAACATTAAGTATTGATCACCGATGCTCGACCTAGCGGCGCCGCTCGCAAATTATTTTTATACAAGCAATTTACTTCATAGAACAAACGTAGAACTAACTTGTGTATTTTAAATAGACATTGTATGTACAATGTACTTTGTAAATATTGTTTATTTATAACTAGGTTATCATTGCCCCTACTACATTATAGTAAAGAAAAATATTTATGAAATAAGGGATATAGAGATATATTATTAGATAATACTGGAAAGAATAAAAATCTACGTAAGTATTCTACGTAAGTATAGTAAGTATTAGGTCATATATATTAAATCTACGTAAGTATAGTAAGTATTAGGTCATACATCGTCATAAGTCAAGGTAAAGACAAATTTGTCGAATATTTAATATTTTCAGTTAGAGTTGAGTTTATAAGTTGCAAATTGTGACACAGTAAGAAATCTTGAGTTTATAAATTATGACGCAATAAGAACACTAACAGAGAGAACTTAATGTCGAGACACTCTGTCCTCCGCTATATCTACAAAATTCAACACGTGATGTGTCGAATGACAAAGTAAAATGCCATACTTTAAAGTTTATTATTGTTTCCCGCGTGCGTGCGTGTTTATCTAAATATATTTCTATTTTGTTCTTCAGTATGAGGTATAGAAGAACAACTTATGAATCAATAGATTTTAAATCTACAGACGCACAAGATATACAAAGATAAAAAAGCTCTTAAGTAGATCCGAAGCGTTCCAAGAAAGCTTTCAAAAGATATGAGTTTTTCCTATTTAATTCACAAATGTCTTAACGGTGTTGTTTATAAATTATAACCTATATCCCTTCCATATGAAGACATAGCAAAGACTTTATTTGTAGTATGTAAAGTTTAAGAAACTCAGGCATTATAATAATGTAAAAGGTAGATTACTGTAAACGGATTGTGCCAATATTTTGGTTTAAAGTCGTTGAAATACTCGTTTACTCATTGGGGCAATATAACATAATCATAATCATTAGTTATTATTACAATATATACTGAGGACCGTCGTGGCGCGGAGGCGTAAGCGTCTGCCTGTAAACGCAACGGTTTGAGGGTTCGATTCCCATTAGGGGAAGATGGATTTTTCTATTTCCATTTTCTTCCCTCTTAAAACTAGGCAAAGCGCGGCGTTGAGTTCAAAGCGGATACGGAGAAAGTATTAGCAAGTACTTTTCTTTATACTGGATACTATATCAAGCTATAAATTTGATTATATCTTGCAGATAATTCGGATACTTCAAGAGAATATCGATTTTTAGCCTTTGTATGTATATACATATTTTAAGTGAAAATGAAAAAAAAAAATGTAAATCAATTTCAAGAGAAATAACTTTATCTATTATGCCAACATCTTCTGTCTGAGGAAATGTAATATACTACTTCCAAATAGTTAAGTTGACTGTTGAACGCCATTGCCCCTAATATATAAACTCGTAAACCTTTCCAAGATCAAAACAAGTCGATTTTTTCAGACTCAAACATGGATAAGAATGTTTTGGGTCGTAAAAAGTTAATGAAATCGCGCGGGAGCCGTCGCGACGTCGCCTTAGGACAAATTCAGGATCAACTGCTTTACGAGCAAGCTGGCATACCACCAAATCTGTGCAATATTATACTTCTAGGATAATTCATATCATTTAGTATCATAATGGTATCTAGTAAACAAACTGTCCTCTAGACTGTAACTTAGCTGCTTTTGTGTCTTTATGTGATTATTGAATTTTTGTTTTTATATCCTCTCCTTAAGAAAATTTTTGTTAGTTATATGTGTGGCAAGGAGTATGATTTTTATAAAACTAAACCAGTGTCAATAAAAATATGAAAGTATCAATATGTATTGCATAAGTAAAGTATATTGATTATTAAAATAAATGTAACTTAGGACCGACGTGACGCAAAGGCGCAGCGTCACGACGGTCCTAAGTTACAACGTGACCGTTTGTGGGTTCGATTCTCAATCGAGGAGGATGGATTATTTTATTTCCATTTCCTTAGCTCTGGCAACTAGACACTTAACACGCAAAGCTTTGAAAGACGGAAAGCAGTGGACGGAGTGTGTGTAACACTAGGTTTCCACGGATCCTGCGGTGGTCCCTTTAAGAAATTAAACACATGTTTAGTATTTACTCATATGTTTCCTAAAACTTCAATTTAGATCACTGCATACAACGTTGACTGTTACACAACGGTTTACGCCGGCTATGTACATAGGTACATATTTAGTAAACGGACCGTGAAATAAAGTGCGTGGAAAAAATTACTTTTGTACAATTTTAATACACGATTATCGTAATTTACTCTAAGATATATAAGATTTAGTTCAAATATTTTTGTTTGAAAGATGGGAATTTTAAAATATTTCTCGGTCTCAATTCAAAGAGATATTAAACTAGTTTTTATTACTAGGAATCTTCTATATTTTTAACACAGAATAATGTTTCCATAAAACTATGAGAGCAATATACTGAGAGGTGAGTAAATGCAATGGCTGTGGGTTCAATCTTCACTTGGGGACTGTCTCCTCTAGCCCAGGGTTGCTTGGAAGAGATTACACACTTGTTAAGTGAGTAATCTCTTCATCAGGTGATAATATTTTTGACTTGTATTCTTATTTTAAATAAAATTATTTCAATTTGAAAGTTTTGAATTTAAAAAGTTTCGACAATTTTCTTTTATAATTCAAAAAAGAAATGTTTTGTAAAATGTCCACTGTACTCAAACACAAATAACAAATTATCAGTATCTATTCAGGCCGCGATTGAGTATGAAATTAAAAAAATTAAGACAATTTATAGATTATCTTCATATAAACGTTAAAAGATTTTATAATATAAAGTATTTTTAAAGTTTTCACTTCGGACGATAAAGGGAAAAGTTTTGCAAGTATTAATTGCTGCCGTCAGTTAACTGTTCAATATTATTTTAAGAAATTTCATACAATGGTTTAAGTTTGGCTAATTTTATTTAATAAGTGTTATTTTACTTGTTGATTATGGGACGGAGAAAGCAGGGACTAAACAACGGAGTGTCTTTACACTAGGTTCATATGGTTCCTACAGTTCCTTCTGCCAACATTTGGATCATTTAATAGCAAAAGAAAGAATTGTTTTGCTTATCTACATAAACTTGAATTACGATAATCTATTGAATTATAGGTCAGCTCCTTAGCTATATTTTAGTTCAATTCTTATTTAGGTAATAATTGCTTATCTAACTTTATGATTCAAGTTCTTCAAAATCTTCAAAACCGTGCATACAGTTATCATTATCCGGCTAATATTGAATTCTTGGCCAACCAATGTTATAACACTCCGTTTAGTTCAAAGTACGTACCTGTATCGATCTTAGCCTGTCGTCACCAATAATTTCCCTTTGTTACCTTTGTCAAAGGTATAACCTGTCAAAGCAAGAGTAACGACGTCATTTTATCCTAAGACCGAAGAAATATCGTTTTTAAGTAGATTTGCTACTGGTTTAACTAGATCCCTTCTTATGTTTACATTATTGATATATTAAACGAAGCTTAAGAATATCAGGGGTCAATATGTTTTGGTGTAATCGTTGTGAACTACGGTCAAAGGCAGCGTAAGGCAAGTAAGTTCCTATAGTTTTTTTCTAAAAAAATTATATAAATTAATCTATCAGTCGATATACACGACTCTCTTTAAATGAAACTAAATGTAGAGCGTTTATAGAGTTCACCAAAAGTATAGTTTTTACTTCAAAAATGATCTCGATAATTATTTATTAGTATTGCAATTAATTCTGAGTTAGTTTATAATTGTATCCATTAGATGTACACAGACATATGTATGTACCAACTGTAACTAGGTCTTACAAGTTTATAAGCATTAAAAATATATAAATATTCATTATTTTCGTTGTAACTGTGTTACATCAAATATAAGCTTAATTGTGAAGTTTATCGTTATGGCCTAAGATTAGAGAATAACCTCATATAAAAAATGTTTAATAGTACAATTCTTATTTTGAAATTAATACCTTATTATTACCACTTGTAGCATAGACAGAAAGTTTGAAGAAAATCCGTTTTCCCTCAATCCTCCCCCTACACTGTGTCTAATTTATAAAGATTTAAGGAGGAAAATGAAACTAATGAAATGCTACCATTGCTCTGATCTTATATTTTCGTAGTCGTACTAATTTACTGTAGATAAAATTGAATAGTAAGTCTGTATTTTTACATAACTGTAACATAAAAAAGTATAATGTAATTATTTACACGATATTAAAACTTATTTGTCTGTTATTATGTTCGGGGTATATATATATATATATATATATATATATATATATATATATATATATATATATATATATATATATATATATATATATATATATATATATATATATATATATATATATATATATATATATATATATATATATATATAAAGAAATATCAATAGGGCATTACAGTAATACAGTACATCTGAGAATATCCAAAAATAAAAAATAATCTGTAGAAATTAGGATTAGAGTAATCGCCACCTAGCGGACGTCTATCGAAACATTATCGACTTAACTTTTGTAGTTTCTTTTAGTTTTGATAGGTGGAGGTGCATTTGTTGTGTTAAAAAGTATTTTATTTTTTGTTTACGGTGACATTTGAATTCTCAAACAAAAATTGTTTTTGTACTACTGACATCTGTACATAACTCCATTTAAGTTATAGTACAGAATATATTGTAACAACGGTAAAGTTGAAGAATATTTTAAATATATAAGAATAAATTGTTACTTTCATTTTATAATATAAGTAATTAATTAATTTAGTGAGTTTGCTTAAACCAAGATGCCGGTTCATGTTCCGCTAACTCCAAAATGATTTTAGGCTAATTACCCCAATATTAAAATAACAGTTAATACAAAAATAATACGAGGTTAAAATTATTTATTTTATTACTTTAACATAAATAATTCACCATACTTACAAAAATAATAAATACATATTTAAATATTTATAGGAAGCGTAAAGATAGATACAATTATAACAAATAGACTTACTATATAGGGCTTTACCCTCCATTTGCTTCGCGCGCTGTGATGACAACAAATGAAATTAATTAACTGTAACACTTACGACGGTGCCTGCTCATCGTACACGACATTGTATCACATTGTGACATCGAAAATTATTATGATTAGGGGTTTGTTTTGATTGTAACTTTAATTTTAGGAACTACGAGTCCATGGTGACGAAATTTTTTTTTGTTTATGGTCCATACATTGAGGAACGTCATAGAAATTCTAGAATTCCTAGTTTCTATATAAACAATTGTTTTGATCACATAATTGAAATCAATGTAGCCAGATGTTTTTCACCAAGTTATTATAAGTAATATTTTTGAGTAAAGAGAAAAAAAGCGGATTTTTTTCATAATTTCAGTTTATTGTGGGTATACAATGAGATTTTTAAAATTTATTATTATTATTATTTTATTTTAATATTCAGTTGCTATAAGTTAAAAAAATACATAATAAAAATAATTTATAATTAAAATGAATTGGTCTAAACGCATTACTATTTTTACATATTAACATGTACATATTACAAGGTTTCCTTAGATGAATGCAGTTACGATTTAGTTGTTCCTTAAAGCGGGACATTTAACTTTATATTCATATATAAAAACGTCAATCCCCTCAATATTCGACAACGTAGAGCCAAATGTCAAAGCTATACCTAAATATTAAAAAAATCTCTTACACGAGTTTTTTTGTAATTACTAAATAATACACACTTTTTTATAATAAAAATCCTAAAAGAAGAGCAGAATCATTACTTTCTTAGAAAATAAAACTAAGTTAAGATAATTAATCATTTCGAAAATTCAAACTACAAAGTTTAGCGAGTCTAACGAATAAAGTTATCCGCTCAAATTTGATTTACATAAAACTATTTCACTAAAGGGGTTATTTCAAAGCAAGTTTTTATATAATTTACTTCGGCGTACCCAGACTTTGCTTTAACTAAAAACAATAAGTATCTATCTGCCCGTGCGACGGTTTGTGGGTTTGATTCCCACTCGGGGAGAATGAATTATTTTTAATTTTCTCTCTCTGGTAACAAGGCATAGCTCGGTGTTTAGTTCCGCCTCTCAACGCGCAATACCTCGATAGGCGATAAGAGGATAACGGATTGTCTTATTACCCACCATGTAACCAAATAGTATTAAAATTCGATAATTTAATTTCATGCCTCGTTAAATTAAAAAAGTAGAAATATAAAGTAGGTTTAACATAATGTTCTAATTCTAAATAACCGTCAGTATGTATGTATAGATCTTAACAATTTGTATTCGTTATTCACTTTTTACCGGATTACTCCTGCAACTAGCCTGTTTTTAGGAATCCCTTCATCATACGGAAAATCCTATCAGTATATAATTGCTATCGTAACCGTTTATTTGTCCGTTTCTAGGCCCGCTCATACATAAGCAATTTCAAGCAATTTCAACTAAATAATACTCTGAAAGCAATTTCAGAGTATTATTTAGTATTCAGATTGACAGTCATTTAAACAGTAAAAATCTAGATTCTTTGTCCCGTTGCTAAAAAAATGTTTGATTTAAATAAAAAATTTGAGTAAACCCCGAAAAAAAAACAATATGTAGTTGATGATATTTGTAGTTGATTTCATTTTAATAATTGTGTATGCCTCCATTTAGCAATTTACGTTTATCAACTTATATATATGCTACAATACTTTGTCGTCAAATCATAAAATTGGTGCAGAACCCTCGGTGCGTAAGTCTGACTCGCAATTGACTATTTTCTCCTTTCGTAATAGGAAAAAAGCTTTATATCCTTTTTTTAAAAAGATCAATTCATTCGATTAAATATTATCTACAAAGTAAGTCGCGTGGCATTCCAGTTCCTTTCCGGTGTAAGCCCTTCACCATTCTTGAAGCTTGAATGCAAAAACTCGTTCGTTTAATTTTAGTCGTCAGACGCACCTACAAGGCGTAAAATCATACTTAATACAATTTTATCCTCTATTTTATGGCTTTTGGGGTGCCAGTTGAGAAGAAAATGCTGGTTATTTACTATTGTGCGTATTCTTTAAAATACATACATAAAATACTGTAATAAATCCCTTTGATCTTTAAATATATGTCTTGGATTCATATATAGGTATTAAGAAATATACAGAGTGCATCTGACAACGTGGCCTTTGTCAAAACTACCTACAGTTACAGGGTAAAATATATCAAAGCTGTATAAATAAAACTAGTTAATAATTATCAATAGTTTAGGCACAGGATCACTTTGCGTTCATATTTGACCAATGGCGTTTTATTTTGGAACAATAATTTAATTATTTATTTTGTTTGAAAAAAAAAGATATATTTTATTTTTGAAAATATTACTTGTTCTATAATTTTACCATGTTTTAAATTAAGGTCCCGGTTACAGCCACAACCTGTATACCTATGTTACAAATTTATATATGGTATAATATAGGTGAGACTGCATCGACTGTTCTATTCCGTATTATCATATTCGTCTTCATTAATAAATAATATATTTGATATAGCAAAATAGTTTGATAAAATGAAAGATTTCATTGATTCATTTTGTAGACGTAGTAATATTTTTTTTACATTGATTTCTGTACATATTTTTTTTTATGTCTTCACACTTTATCCTGCACATGGCTGGGTAGGCAGAGAGAACTACAGGAACCAAAGGAACATAGTGTTAAGACACTCCGTTGCTTAGTTGCTGCTTTCTCATTCAAAGAAAACACAAACCGCGTTTACAGGTAAACGCTACGCCTCTGCGACACATCGTAAAACTACGACGTTTTTTAAAACTGTGAAATATGTATAGGAGTGTAAATGTTTTTAATTTTTAATCTACTGAATACTAAAGAACTGAACTGCCGCCAGCAATTTAATAAGACGCGTGCCGGACACGAGTAATTGTATATGTGCAAACACTGTGACGCTACAAATCAACTTCTTGCCGTAATAAAAATAATAGGGGCGTCGTTGACTGTGAAAATTAAATTTAGGAAGTTCATAATGTGTATTGTTATAATAACAAGCAGGAAGGTGTTCTTGTGTATTTGTTTTATGTTCCACTTACATAATATAAAAAAAAATAAAAGTAATAATAATTTGCCGTGGTATATTAAAATTTATTTTTGGAAATAATGAATAAACAATATATTTTTCGAATAATAACGAAACCTAAAACCTTAAGAGAGTTAAGTAAAAACCTTAAAACCTTAAGAGAGTTAAGTCCCGCCATTCAGCACATAATGTTTTAAAAATTTGGGCTTAAAATAGGAAACCTTAGGCTCCCAATATGTTATCAAAAGCATCACTTTCTGAATAATAGTTTCGTGAAACTAATGGAATTTTATTTATTTTACGTCATTTTTATATTTAAGTTATCCATCCGAAACAATGGAATCTAGGCATAATGTAAGTAATTTATACTCTCAAATGGATATCCCACAAACCACATCACGCTTAAAGTCGAACATTTCCTGACAGCTTTATGGGTTTAACCCATACTCGGGACACGATTAATTTTAGACGTTTTAGCACTAGAATGCTTCTGCTAATTTTTATTTTAGTAAACAGTAAAACTAAAACGTTTTGCGTCAGAGAAAAATCAATGTGAACGTAACTCTAAAGATATTAATGTGAAAGAGAAACGACGTATTGGAGCAAAATTTATTGAGTTTCGAACGAGGCGTTAAGAGTTTGATTTAAAGTGTCACTTTTTATTGTCGTTCCAAAGGGTCTTTGTTAAATTGTAGCACCGCTGTATTTATGATAACGTGCCATTTGCCGGGTCATTTATTTTTTGTTTAGATTTTAAGCTTTAAATAAGAGTTTAAAGTGTTTGTATTTTAAATAGTTTTTGTTATTTATATTTCGCAAGACTTGCCGATACAAAATTTTAATTAGTTACTTGTAACTTATTTAATTGTGACTTTCATGAGTGAATATATTTGAATCAAATCAAAACTAGAAATGCTTATACAAATTCATTTTATTCGGCGATTATTTATTGAAAGCAACCATTGTATCTTTATCATGTGAGTATTTAACTAACACACATTTGCTTTGTTTAGAGTGTGCCAGCGCCTACACATTGAAAATAGCAATTTATTGTGATTGGCCATGTTTATTCATTTGTTCCTGTCTAAACAAGCACCGCAAACAACCCAACAATACCCACAAACCACAATCAAACTCCAAAAGGCGAAGCAAAAAAATAGTGTAAATATATATATTTTGTATTGCATAATCAGCTAAAAGGGTAAACGAGTTAAGATGCGGACGAGTCGATTTTTTTATATTATTATTTACGACTTTTACTCTGCTGTATATGAACTTTGTAATAAACATATTTTTGTTTATGTTCAAAGAAAAAAACGACAAAAATACTTACTTAACGTTTTCCATACAATAAAGCCGCTATATCATGTAGATATCGTAGGTAGGTACATCTTTTTATGACTTTAGGTATTTTACAATATTAGTAACTTCATCTTGTGCTCTTGCTAATGTTACCTTATCGTGTCTACTGGTTATCTTATGGATAGCAAAAATCAATGCTACAAAATAGAAAAAACTGCGGTAGTATTGTATGAGCAAATTATAAATCACCACATTGTTATAGGAAAGAAGCCAATAGAAGTTAATAAAATATATGTAGTGAATTATGTTCTGGATAATTTTCAATATACAAATGTTGGTATAATTTCACTTAGTTAAAAAAACTGTAATAAATTATAAAATATATTTAGTTTACCTAATTAGTACCTAATTGTAAAATAATTTGACGAAAAGTCTTAGACAATTAGGTATTGTATAATTTGTATAACATAAACATTTCATAACAATATGTAACAAAAGTATTACAGGGACATATTTCATGTCATTATTACCATATTTTAAACTATTACACCTTTTGGCAGCCACAACTCAAAAGCAAAACGTGTTACCAAAATCAACATTTTGAGTACATTATAAATATCAATAAGATACTTGTATATTTTTTATATGAGCTGAGCAAACATGTGGTAAATTGTAACAGGATCAAACAAATAGAAAGACAAACGCGTTAACAATCTATTTTATTTGCAACAGCCGTTAGTTGAAAGGGGCGTAGAGTTTCGATACAAAAAACTATTTGCAAAGTTTACGCTAACGCCAATATGGAGCAGAAATACATTTCATTGTTCAATGTTGAACCGGTATAATATAACTATAGAAATTTCAGAGCAACTAGAATCTATCATATTTCGATATATTTGTTTTCATATATGTTTTTTTTTATAAAAAGTTTTAAAATATGTGATTTTTAAAACTGAAAAATATTTAATTCAAACTAGTAATTTGAAAATGTTAATAATACGTGAATTTTTAAATGTTATTTCATCGAATAGGAAAAAGACACTAAATTTATATTAAGTAATTTCTTTTAATTTGTATTTGCAACATACAAAAATTGATAATAATATCCATGTAACCATTTCTTGATTTTTTTGTAAAAAATCTATTGCAGTGTGTGTATTTTAAGTTACAAATACATGTGAATTTAATCAAAGTAAAAAATATATTTTGCTACTACTACTACTAAAGACAAGAAAATTATTTTATTTTATATTCCTTACAGATTTACATATATTAATTGTAGATATAGATATAAAACTACTATTATATACACAAACTTCATTCCTCGTACTAGGATAGATAGAGGAAAGCTAGTGTTACAACCGCAATTTAAAAAATAAAGGAAATTAAATTAAAAAAAATAATGTCTATCATATTTTGATTGTTGAGAAAATTAAATTAATTATTCTTTATTCATATAAATCAAAAGTGTAAAAAAAATAGTAGTAGTCTCAAATACGTAGTATACGTATTACATAACGCAAAAAACATAATATATAATTTATGTAAAAAGTTATACGAAAATAAAATACTTGTATGTTAGGTATATAGAAGTATTTTTTTTTCATATAACTTGATTTATAACTATTGACAAAATTGGTACATTTCTTAACATATTAAAGAAATTAATACAATTAAATCATAAGAGTGCAAAGCATTTACAAAAATTGACCTTACAAATTTAAGTGCTTCTACAATGCAATAATATATGCAATGAAAATATTAAACAATATTAATAATATGGGGTTATATTTTCTCACCATCAAAACTATAGTTCAAAAGTTCATTTTACATTTTGTAACATTAATTGGGAGTCTATTATGTATTAACCTTTTGTCCTATGGAACTTACAAAGCATTTATAATAGGTTGGAATTTTGACTTGCAATATATATATATTTTAATTTCTAATAAGCTTTTTAGTAGTTTTTAAAAGTGAATTATTAACAATTTAGATAATTTAGTCCATGAAAATGACCTGGCTTAGTGCACTTTTTCATACCAATAATAAAGCAGTCTTAACGCTAGTTATTGTTTTAAAACTATATATAGATATCTACTTAACATATTCACGCCAATTACGGCTTAATTGTGCTCTTAAAAATGATATCGAAATTAATTGTGGTTAATAGGCACGATGGCACGAGCTTAATTTTGTCATGTAATAAATTAATTTTTTAGTTAAGTCTTGAGTACAATTTTAAACATTTTGTGATGAAGAATGATTTCAGTTTAAACAAATCTTTCAATAAAAGCTAAACATATTGACCTTAATATTAATTATTATTATTTAACCTTAACATTGCGAACCTATTTCTTTACTAATATTAACAATTTATTTTAAAGAAACCTTACAAAAATAGTTTAGCCCTTAAAAAATGTCTTAATAAAAAATTAACGTTTTATTTATTTAAAAAAATATATTAAATTTATTATTTTAAAAGATATATCTGTTTATACTGTGGTCTAGGGAGGTAAGTATTTTATTCATCGAATTGACAGCGGCAAATGTCATAATGCAAATCAGAATTCGAACAAAGGAGGCGCCGGTGCATTGTTATGTCAAATGAATTTCAATACATTTTTCATAATAATAAAAACTATCCCTCTTGTTTGTTTGTATAAGATCGTGTTTTAGTTTTCAAATCAGTATAAAAATAAGTTGATTGTATACTAGGGTTTGATTTTTTTTTAAATTTAAAAGTTTAACGAAAAATCGATTAAGTAATGTAATAATACATTTATTTATTGATTTAGTTTATTTTAAATTAATCATCATAATATATATATATATATATATATATATATATATATATATATATATATATATATATATATATATATATATATATATATATATATATATATATATATATATATATATATATATATATATATATATATATATATATATATATATATATATATATATATATATATATATATATATATATATATATATATATATATATATATATATATATATATATATTATGTTATAAAACAATAATACTAAAATTTAATGTATAGAAATGCAATATAAAGTGTACATCAATGTATGTAATATACTAACCAGTAACTATCAAAACATCCAAAATGAAGACCCAGAGGTCAGCTTTACCCTGCTTTTTGATGAATTTGTATGACAGATCTCCCAACACCCTTACATATGCTAATATGATGTATGACGACACGCGCTTTTTGACAGAAAAAAGAAAAAAATACTGACGGCTGTGACATCCAGATTTATTATAATGTTTATTAACAAATGGATGCTCTTTGAAAACATAGTGGCGCGAGCAAGTATTGTATTAAATTGAATAATATGCTTTTTTTGTTTAACATGTCATTTTTTTATTATTATTATTTTAGACAAGATTTAAAGCCATTACTGCTTCCAATCAAACAAACTCTTTAGTCAACTTTAAAACTATTCTATACTAGAGAGTTAAAATTAAAGAAATCACAATTTTGTAGGCACATGTACCAACTTAACAGCTTATGAACATGCACCATTCAAATCATAACAAAAAAGATACCCTTAGTAGATAAAGACAAGAATGTATTTATCTATTTTATTCAATTAAAATATTTTTTTTCGCTTTACGTTTTATCCTGCACATGGCAGGGTAGGCAGAGTTCCCTCTGCCGAAACCATTGGAACCTAGTGTTAAGATACTCCGTTGCTTAGTCCCTGCTTTCTCCGTCCCTGCGTAAAATAATTTTGTATTAATATTTAAATTATATTAAATACATACATTTCCTCCTATTTTTTATGAAATCACAACTAAACCCAAAAGACCGTTATCAAAATTCAAAATATTATCGCCACGTGTCTCCGCCCAACGCGCCGCGTCCGGGCGTGAGCGTTTCTCTTTTTATCAACTCCTTCATAATAGAAGGGTTGGATGCACAATACATTTCTGAATCAAGTTACAAAAATTATTTGAGTGCATGGTTAGCCTTTTTAAAACCAGTGGGCCGACGCGGACTGTCACCATTCATATATGATTGATGGAACTAATTAATTTCAAACTATGCGTGTTTTTCGAATGCAAGATAGGTACTTGAATACAAAATTAAAACTGTATTTTGATCTATTGTAACGATTGCGCAACAAAGGATTGATTTTTTAATTTTGAAAACCGTGCACCTTTACGGTGGCACGAGCTTTACTTTGTCATGTAAAAATGTTGAATTAAAATTGTCAATCTCGTATGATATTTTACAGAACATATTTTCATATTGAGAATTTACAAATAAATATATATATTTATTTATTTATATATAGAAATGTAGCATTTTTTTCCATAATCATTGTTAAACAAAAAACAAATGCCATCAATTGATACACCTTTGACAATTGTAATTAAAGTTTCGAGTATTTTTTCAATTATTTTACTCTTTATACATAAGGACAACGTGGTTGACGATGTGAATGTTTACAATACATTTTGTAGGACGCAGAATGAAAGCATCTTGGCATTATAAATATTATGTATGAAGATACTTACGTAATAGCTGTGCCATGTGAATACTTTGACTATATTTATTTACCCAGATGATTCCGCGGTTCAGCACTAGGAAGCGAACTGCATAATACATGTTTCAATCTTCATCTGCCCTACAAATGTGACCTCATTCGTGAAAACCTTAGTAATGTTTCTTTGTTAGATTGCATTTTGTTGTATGACTATTAACGGCTAAACCAGATAGATCTAATTCTTAATTATTCATTCAGGTATATTCTGTATATTTAGAATTTAAAGTTATAAAAATAGTTGTGTCGCAGTTGCAAAGTGCTTAATTGTTAAGGCGATGGTTACGAGCACAATTCCCAGTAAGAGAAATTAATTATTTCATTTGCAAGAAGATAAAGCCGCCATTTCTTACACAATCTCTCGAATGGTGCCAAAAAATGGGAAACGGAGAGCCTGAACACTAACTGTACTCTGTACGAGTACTTCTTCCATATTTGAACTATATATGAAGCTTTATAACATTGTGCACAAAAAAGTATTGTGTAAATTTATTGTTTAATGATTCTAGTACAAGTTCCACCTTGTTAGTGACTACATATGCATAACTAAATTATTCAAAGATAATTACTCAATTTTAAAAATAACTTATAAACAATATACAGAATAGTTATAACAAATAACGTTTGCAAGTATAATTAATAATAAAAAAATATACAAGTATCTTACATTATTTGAAGTCCCAAAAAAAAGTTAAAAGACGTTTGAACTATAATATTTTTAATACATATTTTTGTCAAATTATATACTGTACACGCCATGAATACACGGTCTCTATGGGTAAAAAGCTGTTCCCCCGCCCGTGACACATCATGCTTCGTTACGTTCTCAGATTTTATTTAATTAACGACTATTTTTTTTAAGTGCCTAATTACTTCTAGCGGAAGCTACTTGTGCACCTCAATTATGGTGTTTTATAGCTTTGATTTTTTAATAACATATTTAGAAAAGAAAAGTTAACTTTATATCCTTATAACAGGATGTAACGGGTGCTGATTTGAGTTTAAAAATCATATACGTTGGCGAGACATATCGTTTTTTTTAGTTTTCTGGAACTATAGGTTTCTCATTTCGTATAGAAAGTACACATAAGTTATTTTGAAACATTTCAATTTCTATATACTGTATATTTATGTGAAATTCTATAAAACAGAGTTTAACATCCCGTTCGATTTTACCAGACCAGAGAAATTGGTATGGTTTAAGTTAAAATCACTCGGGGATTCATCGTGCATATTTATTTTAGTAAATATATTTATACCATAATATTATAATACGAGCTATTACACTTGACTGGTCAATAATGTCGCTAGGATAATAGACATCTATCGTTATTAATTTATTTTTATTATTTTACAAATATATGATTATTAAGTATAACGAAATAAATATAGCAACTGCAGTAACCAGAAACTTAACTCAATACATTTTACGAGTCGCATTTATACTGAATGTTCCGTATCAATTTTATATCAATTTTATAAGGTCAAGGCATTTTCTTGACGACTTATAAAAGTTGTATATTTAAACTTTACCTTTATTTATACTTTAAATTCCAACTTCTAGGATAGTACTAAACAAGCTTTGATTGCGTGGCGAATTTATACATAATCCGACAAAAATAAACCATAAGCGCTTGTATTTTTAAATTTTTTGGTGCTATGTCCGATTATAGGCGGATTTGACAGACTGACATGCTTATATACACACCAACAAACAGACAAACGTTTTGGTGTATCTTAATTTTATAATTGTACGTTAAAAATAGAAAGTACGCGCTTAACGTTATTTTCGCATAATATATAGCGCAATGCCCACACCTATTTGGATTTTTTAATTTTCTCTTGTCTTCTATATATGACAGTATATTACAGTTAGTGTTAGAGCTAATGATAGAGCAAATGTAAGAGCGACAATTTGAAAAGTGACTTTCATATTAACCGAGATAATAAACACTAGCAAGGACCTACTTTCCCCATTTTCCCCATTTATTTTTAATAATGCTCATTTTGTTCGTTCGTGATTAGTATTATCCTCATGACGGGAGGTAGCTTATGATTAAAGTAAGTCTATGTATATATATATACAATACCTATTAAATATACAAAACCTAGTTCAGACTGATAGTAAACATTACAATAAAGACACAAATTTAATTATTTTTATTGGTAATAGAAAGAATGTTACTAATTCAAATTTAATAACCTTTTATGAATCATTGAGTAAATTAAATATAAATAAGATAATAATTTTTACATTTCCCTATTCAAATAGTGTGCCACAGTGGGAAAATAACCTTAGGTATAAGTTAAATGTAGCACTTTATAATATGTGTGCTTATAATTCAATATTCAATGTTATAGACACAAATAATTATGTTAGTAATTATTATATTTTAAGACATGGTAGTTATACACTACCTAAATTTATTAAGAGACAGATAGCAATTTCACTATCATATTATTTTTCAATTTTAGCTAAAAATTCCGCTAAACAATGTGTCTCTTCTGGACACAGCACTATTAAGACATTGGAATTTATTCCAAGTAATAATTTAAACTAAGTCACAGGACAACAGAGGTTCCAGTCTCTAGCCAATTATTAGAATTGTCAATTAAATATAATAATTATACAAAAAATATTGTAAACATTACTAAAACCAACAATGTAAACATTATCAACTTGGTGCATCAAAATATACAAAGTTTAAAAAGTAAAGAATTAGAATTAGATTTATTTTTGAATAGTGATAATATTGATATTATTTGTTTAACTGAACATTGGTTAAAACAACATGAATTAATATTTAACTTCAAGTGTCACCAAGTTGGTAGTTCGTTCACCAGATTAAATTCTGTTCACGGTGGCTCTTTGATATTACTTAATAGAAATTTAAAATTTAAAGAACT
Organism: Dione vanillae; assembly: GCA_037178615.1. Classification (NCBI taxonomy): domain Eukaryota; kingdom Metazoa; phylum Arthropoda; class Insecta; order Lepidoptera; family Nymphalidae; genus Dione; species Dione vanillae. The sequence continues at coordinate 1,047,260 of JAZFAU010000189.1, forward strand.
TAAAAACATTGTGAGCCTATCTGTTGAACGAACAATTGAATTATCATGTATTGAATTAGAGCAATTCATTGTAGTTTGTGTGTACAGACCCCCCTTATCATGTTTTAATGAATTTGAAAAGATTATGGATGAAGTTTTAATAAAACTAACAAAGTCAAGAAAGAAACTTATTGTTTGTGGAGATTTTAATATTAATTTATTAGATTGTAATAATTCACTTAGTAACAAATTATTAAACTTATTTAATTCCCATAATCTTTTGAATATGTTTATGGAGCCTACTAGAATTACATCTACCAGCGCCACTTGTATTGATAATATATTTACAAATTTAACACCAATCAGTAAATTAGTATTCAGCAAGTTAGATTCCGATCATTGTGGCCAGTTAATTAAGTTTGAAAATGTTAGGAGAAAGATGTACAAAAAGAATATAACTTTTGTACCAGTAACTGTGGAGCGGGTGAATACCTTAAAGAATGACTTAATTAGTTATTTACCAACACATATAAATAATTTTTCACCCAATGAATTATATAATAATTTCTTTCATACATTTACAAAACTTTTCAATTCTGTATTTACCTCCAAAACAATGTCAGTTACTGATACATTAGTTTTTAGTGAGTGGGCAACGGCGGAGTTACACAAGGATAGGGAAAAATTGTATGAGCTATATGCGGAAAGGCGTTACAATACCAGTGATGAGTTTAGGGACAGGGTTAAATTGTTTTCCAAAACATTTAAATCTGAATGTAAGTTGGCTAAATCGCGTCACATTAAGACTAAAATTCAAAATAGTAGCAATAAGATCAAGGCTACCTGGAAGATAATTAATGAGGAGACTGGAAGTGTCAAAACGCGAAGTAATGACTTTAAATTACTTATAAACAGTACTTTAATTACTTCTGACGCGGAAATTGCCACTGCATTCGAAAATTTCTTTACTGATATTCCAGTTTCCACAACCAAGTCTCTAAATTCCTCATCGGTCGCCGCCATGTCACTACTAAAAGGTAATGTAACCGAATGTAATGTTGAGTTCAAATTTAGAAAAGTACATGCCCAAGATATTGTTAAAATCTTTAAATTGATTAAAGTTAAAAAGACAAATGACTTGTGGGGCATATCTGTTAGCATAATTAAATCGTTAATTGACATTGTTGCACCTGATTTGGCGTTGATATTTAATACTTGCGTTGACTGTGGTGTATTTCCTGATTTAATGAAATATAGTAAAATCACTCCACTATTTAAATCGGGTAGTACGACAGATCCCACTAATTTTAGACCTATTTCAGTACTACCTACATTTAGCAAGATTTTTGAAAAACTAGTTTTGTCTCAATTAATTAATCATTTTTATAAGAATCAATTGCTACATACAAAACAGTTTGGATTCACTCGGGGTCGCTCAACAACCGATGCTGGTGTTGACTTAATACTTAATATTTTTGAAGCCTGGGAGGAGTCACGTGACGCTCTAGGAGTGTTCTGTGATTTGTCCAAGGCATTTGATTGTGTACAGCAGGAAACATTAATTCAGAAATTACACCACTACGGAATAAGAAATAAAGCTCTGGACTTTGTCAGTTCTTACCTAAATGATAGAATCCAGAAAGTAGACATTAATGGAAAGCGTTCTCCCGGGTCATTTGTCAAAATGGGGGTGCCACAGGGCTCGATATTAGGCCCTTTTCTGTTCCTTATCTATATTAATGACCTACCTTACCTCGTAAAGGACAAACATGGGATAGTATTATTTGCAGATGATACATCTTTGATTTTTAAAATTAATAGAGGACATGATGAAATTGACAATGTGAACAATACTCTCTCAAATATTGTCCAATGGTTTAATGTCAATAATTTACTGTTAAATGAGAAGAAAACGAAGTGTATTAAATTCACACTCCCGAATGTAAATGTGCCAAAACTATTGTAAAAATTGGCGATGGGGAACTAGATTTAGTAAATACTACAGTTTTTCTGGGCATTACTTTAGATTCAAAACTTCAGTGGGGCCCTCATGTGAACGATTTGTCGAACAGACTTAGCTCAGCCGCGTATGCGATCAAAAAGATCCGCTACTTACCCGACGTCAATACCGCTAGACTAGTTTATTTTAGTTACTTCCACAGCATTATGTCATATGGTATACTATTATGGGGTAATGCTGCTGATATTGATACTATATTTGTTCTTCAGAAACGGGCTGTTCGAGCAATCTATAACATGAGGCCCAGAGATTCCCTTAGGGATAAATTTAAAAAATTTAAAATCATGACTCTTCACAGTCAATATATATTCGAGAATTTAATATATATTCATAAAAATATTGATAAATTTAGATTAAATTGTGATGTTCACAATGTTAATACGAGGAATAAGTATAAACTTGTTATGCCCACCACTAGGCTCCATAAAATAGGCAACTCCTTCCCATGTAATTGTGTCCGTTTCTACAATAAACTGCCGAAAGAAGTATTTGATCTCTCGTTAAATAAATTTAAAATCTATGTTAAACGGCAATTAATTACTACATCCTATTATAGTGTAAAGGATTACATTGATGATAAAACGGCATGGAATTAATGAATTGCTCATAAGTTCGAGTGACGTTTGTGAAGTGATCACAATAGGTTTAGGGAAACCTGGCTGAGTTTGTTGTGGGCTCTTCTCACCAGGCCGCGCTTGGAACCCTCGTAACCTTAGTTTTAAGTCATGGAGTGTGTAGGTTTCAGAGGGGCTCAATTCGATATTTACTATCAAATTGGGCTCCTTTGACACTCCTCCGTTCGCTCTGACGTACACAAGTGATCATCTTATTGATTCTAAGTGGAAAATAATAAATAAATAAATAAATAAATATATATATATATATATATATATATATATATATATATATATATATATATATATATATATATATATATATATATATATATATATATATATATATATATATATATATATATATATATATATATATATATATATATATATATATATATATATATATATATATATATATATATATATATATATATATATATAGTATATATATACACCTACTTTTTTATTTCTAAACTTTGGTACTCTAAATACAAAAATAACAACACACCCTAAACCTTGGTTCACTCTAATGTATTATAATTTACGGTCACCTTTACATAAATTTTTATTATAACAATAATGGATCTTCATTTGTAATAAACGTTGCCGCCTCATTTGTCTTAAGAAAATAGGGTTACAAATGTTAAGTAAGCGTTGTATTCTTCAAGCGGCCCACTCTAATTTATGGAACTTGGAGGAAATCATAATTCTATTGTCTTAATTAATTTTATTATGCTGTCTTTTTAATTATTGTTTATTTTTTTAAGATATATACACCAAGGTGCAGCGTCCGATTTTAAATATATCGGATATGGGTTGGAATTTCAATCGAGAATAGAGCTTAAAACTATTTTAAACATTTTAAAATTATTATTATCTATATATTATTATTTCCAATTCTAAGAGTTATGTTTCGCCACCCAAAAGGCAATATATCGGAAAGTGGGCCGAAATTGGTGCACGGAGTATTTTAATACGAAGCTCGCTCTGCTTTCTCCGTCATGTGAGAAAGAGTGTAGCAAATTTTTTTATATATTATTTGTGTCTATTTTCACGTTTCGTTTCAGTTCACTTATTCCTATATCGAATAGTTTCGTTTAAAAATAGTCTAAATATACAGCAGTTATTATCAATAGTACATCACCGTACCCAATCTAAAACATGCCAAAATTGACAATAATGAAGTAATTAAAATATAATTGGAAAATTATTTAGTTAAATATCTGAAAAAAAAATATTATCTTCTCGTTTTAAAAACACCTTGATGCCATCTGTTAACTTTCATCGTATCGTCATTGACAATTGACAAGCATGCAGCTTCGACCAAAATAGATAAAATAACCGTTTATTGATTAGTTATAAGTGGTATTCACATATGTGAACATATGGAATGGTTAATAATGAAAGCTCATTTAAATAAAATAAAAATTAAAAGAAAATTAATTTATATATTTTTTCTATAATACAATGTTATAATACCTTATAAAAATAATAACTTCTAAATTTTCCAACAAAATTACTTGCTATCACAAAAATTAACTTATTTGAATTATAATTATTAATTAAACTAAAAGTTATAAAGGAAATAAAAAAGTGTATATTATAATATGCATATATATATATATATATATATATATATATATATATATATATATATATATATATATATATATATATATATATATATATATATATATATATATATATATATATATATATATATATATATATATATATATATATATATATATATATATTTGTTTTTTTTTTTTTTTTTTTTTTTTTTTTTTCACGCTTTATCCCGCACATGGCAGGGTAGGCAGAGGGAACTGCAGGAACCATAAGAACCTAGTGTTAAGACACTCCGTCACTTAGTCCCTGCTTACTCCGTCCCCACTTTCCGCCGTTTTCGAGGCATTGCGTGTTGAGTGGCGGAATTCAACGCCGCGCTTTGCCTTGGATGCCAGAGCGAAGAAAATGGAAATAGAAAAATCCATCTTCTCCGACTGGGGATCGAACCCAGTAACCGTCGCGTTAGTCGCGTTACAGGCAGACGTTGCGCCTCTGCGCCACGACGGTCCTATAATATATATATATATATATATATATATATATATATATATATATATATATATATATATATATATATATATAATATATATATATATATATATATATATATATATATATATATATATATATATATATATATATATATATATATATATATATATATATGTATATATATATATATATATATATATATATATATATATATATATATATATATATATATATATATATATATATATATATATATATATATATATAAATTACTTGCTATCACAAAAATTAACTTATTTGAATTATAATTATTAATTAAACTAAAAGTTATAAAGGAAATAAAAAAGTGTATATTATAATATGCATATATATATATATATATATATATATATATATATATATATATATATATATATATATATATATATATATATATATATATATATATATATATATATATATATATATATATATATATATATATATATATATATATATATATATATATATATATATATATATATATATATATATATATATATATATATATATATATATATATATATATGTGTCTATTGATACTATTTACTAACTTTTATCAATATCTAACGATATTGTCAAAAAAGTACGAATCCGTTACAACAATAGTGCCCTATCTCTAGTACTGTCAGATGCAATAGAAACCCCTTGACATCTGATACGTATTGGAACAAAACTATCGGAAGTTTTTATTGAGCGTATCAATTGCGTGATACTTTTATTGGCCACCTTTACTTTTTTTAATAATATCGAAGTAAAGTTATTTTTTACATTTATTATGATTTTTCCTGTGAAGCATATACCGAGTATGCAGAGGGAATCTCAAAGTCAACTAATTTTAATCAAAATAAGTAACTCGTAACCTACGAGCTTTATTTTAGGAATATGAAATAAATTACTACCGTTTCATTAAATAATGAAATAAAATATGGTTCCATCAAACCTGAGAAAAATCAGTGCAAGAAACTTAGCGGGACTTTTTTGTTAGTGTTAAGGCGCTGAGTTGCTTTCCGCCCAATTTTCGTGACATCTCATCTTCACTGGCGAAAGTCGAACAAAAATAAAATAATTCTTTTCGTGAGAGTCAAAATAAAAACCGTTGCTATAAAGATAAATAATATTGGAATCTATATTTCATAAAAGTTTGCTATCAATGTTTATTTTACATGAAAGCCAGATGGTTTTTTTAATGTTTAGTTTTCTAACGTCATTTTGAGATCATTTAAATCATCAAAAATAAACGCACAGGTTTGAAATATGCAAAAATGTGGAAAAAACATATTTAAAATATACGTTGCTCTCTCATCTAGACTGCGACAATGTAAGTTTTAACTTTAACAGAAATTAGATAGCAAACCGTCCTAAAGTATAAAGTTTAAAAATAATAAATATCAAGTAATAAATCATAAAAAAGCTTTATTATAACAAAAAAAATAGTTCTAAATATTTCCATAGTTACACTAGATTTAAGTTCTTTCAATTAATACGCTCTTAGTCGTGTTTTCACGCAAATTTCTTTTGTTCTGGGAAACAAAGAAAGCATGAGACAAGTCATTATGCACTCCATTCTCATCAGTAGTGAACAATGGGAAGCTGTAAACATTGTAATCTTGACCACGCTAGAAATTTCCTGAAATATTAAACATTTGCAATATTGCTAATATTTAGGCCTCAATCTGTGATCTATTAAAGCCAATTTTAAGGACGGTATCATTATATATCTATAAAAATATACAATAATATAGAAAATGCATAGAATTTAAGATAAAATTAAGGGTAATGTACTTTATCTTTCTTATCTATTGTTGAAGCGAAGGTTCTCTTTATGGAAACAAAAGACCTTTAGGGTGATGTAAATTATACGCTCTTAGTGGTCCTTTCCTTAATGTGTATGAGTAAGAATTACGCAAAATTTATATTTATAACATATTCTCCTTCATACTGAGAATGTAGTCTTAATTCACAACAATACAAAGAAACTTTGATTTTCCCATTTCTTTTTAAGATACGGCCAGAGCCATTTTGAAATTCTTTGAAAATTTTAAAATTTTAAATTTTAATAATTTAAAAATCTAATTTAACACACTTTTATTAGATTTATGTGTATGTATGTATGCATGTATGTACGTACGTATGTATTTATATATGTATGTATGTATGGATGTATGTGTGTATGTATGTACTATGTATGTATATATATAAAATATGAAAATTTTTGATATGGTTATTGGAAACCATTTTCAAATTTAAAATATTTAATTTAAAATAGTTAATGCAAAATTCAACTTAAAATAAAAAATAATAGTTGAAAGAATTAAAGAGTTTATTTTTAGTTTATTATTATAAAAAAAGACTTAAAAACTCTTCTGCTCATATCAGTTCATGAAATATTTAGATTTATAGATACATACCACCTTTTTTATATAATGATTTCATATTTTTGTTATTTATATAATATAAGCCTGAAATTTTTGCTTGTTTATTAGTTCGAACGCGCCAATCTTAGGGTTTTATGGTCTAATTTTGGATAATTTACTTTCTGGATAATTTATTTTAAAAGAATTAAAGTCGACATCACATCGCGGGCAGCCGCTAGTCTTATTTATTTTCTCTCAAATTCTATTCTAGTTTTACAGAATCATATATATGGTATTATTTGCTTACTAATTGACGAAACCTAACGAGACATTATAAGAGTAAAAAGTTATTAATTTTTTATTTAAATGTTTCTTAAGAGAAACTCGTAATTACAGTTAAAGTGTGTAATCTGGCACATTACACGTGCATTATTGTTGCGGTAAAAAATTGTTGAGGAATTTAAGAAATATCAAAATATTGTGCTGCTATAAAAACTACCAAGCAAAAAAATACAATTTCTACTTTAAAAATCCTAAATTTAACAATAAAAGGAGTAAAAAAAACGAAAATTACCATATACTGGCTCAAACGGCGCTTTAATAACATGCTTTTTTAATAATGACTAGGGCGATAAGTGCTTACGTGCGTGGAATATGGGGACTATAGCAGTTTCTATATCTATGGAGCTAGCATTAAAATGCCTACAACCTCTGCAAATTAAATCTCAGGCCTAGACGTTTAATTTGTCCTCACTTCGACGGTAAACACAATTTGCTCTTCCCGCTTCCCCATGTCAGCCGTCTGAATTCAGTATTTCAAAGCAAACACTTCTCTTTATAATTAAATGTTTATGTCTGTCTGACTGGTTGACTTCTCTGGAATACTAAAAGAATTTTCATTTACTATCCTAGCTAGTAGCTGATAGCTGTGGATCTTCGTCACGTGATTAAATGGAAATTAGTAAGCTTCGTGTATAATATACAACACATTTTAAGTAAGTTCGTTTAAAACACTTATTCCCGTAATAACTAGGTAAAATATTTTATATTTGTTAACAAAAATATGTAGAAATATGTCTTAGTTTTCCTTTAGCGTTTACTAAAGAAAAGGTTTAGTGTGGCTGTTATAAATATTCATTGAACACCAACAAGAAACCAACCTACTGACTTCGCAGCGAAGTTGGCACGTTTACCTAGCAATGTTCTTTCGTTAGCCCAAACTTAATTTAAAAAATATTTATAAATATATAGATATATACTATAAACTTTCTTAAACTTTCAAGTAATGTTTATAGACAAATATAATTTGCTAACTAATAGCTTATTTTTTAATCAACTAAGTCTCAACTAACTTCTCTGAACTAGAATAAATAAATGTCACAAATAGGGTATACCTTATGAATCATGGTAATAATTTCCCTTAGTATTAATTAATAATTTTCATCGCAAAATACATAAAATAATTATAAGTTGCTCCATTATGCCATTTAATAGTTCGTGCTCACTTTATACTGCGGCATTATAAGAGTTATTTATTCATTACTTTAAACAAGCTTTTAAAGCTTATTCAATTACCATTTAGTTCAAAATTCAATGGCAGGTTTCAATTGAAATACTCTCATATAAAAGTCTTTAGTCCTGTGATAATCAGTACTTCATCTAATTATTATTGCAGTTTTATTAGTATACGACAGTTGCTTTTATTGATTAAACCTGTTAATGCTATTTGAACTTGCTGCTAATGGTTTTTAAATTTCACAATAAAAAATTTTAACTGTTACACACACGACGTTCTTTTTATTTGTTTGTTTCATTGTTATGGCTAGGCAAATTATTCACTTAAAGGATGGCGTATAATGGCCTGAATATATACATATGATAAATATATACTATATGTATAATTAAGTCTGTACAGGCATATTTTGATAATATTATATGATAATTACGAAATTAGTTTATTTACAAGATTCAAGCATCACTAAATATTGGTACTTTAAAAAATGAACCATAGTGTGGTTATCTATTTAAAATAGAAAAAATATGTAGATAGATGACTAGATGTGTCAGCAAACGAAAAAATTGATTAAAGTACCTACTCTATTTTTAGTTTTCTTGGATAACATTAAATAATCAATAATATTGGCACTAAACGAAAGCTCTAATCTAATCTTTTCTTGCACGTCATAAAACTAATTCTAGATTTAGTTAATTTTTCCAAAAAGCTAACTTTTTTTAGCTTCATGCTTTATCATATGGCAGGGTAGGCAGAGGAAATTGCAGGAACCATATGAACCTAGTGTTAAGACACTCCGTTCCCTTGCTTTTTCCGTCCCCGCTTAAAAAAGCTAACTTCAGTATAATTATTATACCAATGTACTATAATAATCTCAACACTAGGTTCTGCTGCAATTCTATTAAAACATGTTGCTTAACAGTGTTCATCCATATTTATCTGATCTCCTCATCATTCTCTACAATTTAGTTTATCTCAAATCAAATCACTACATTACTAATAGTGATCGTGATCTATAATAGGTCATTAACCTCGCCCTTATGATGCCAAACTCTTATGCTTTAGTATTTTTTTATTATTTGAGTCATTGCAATCTGTTTTTTATATGTAAGTAGCTTAAATCTAAATTGCAATAGCAGGCTATTTTCAAGTACGAGCCCTTTTTAATTGATATTATATATGTAGGTACGTTAATCCCTGTTTTATGCACTGTTGCTTCGATTATGATAATTTGTGTAATGCCGCCTTAAATCATTATAATATTATTAGTTATTATTAGTTGCTGTCATATTGCTGTTAAAATAAGATTTAAATTTATAAGAACTAGCGGGAGTATTGTTAAATAAAACGTATAAAATTAGAATTTTATAATTTATATCCCGCTAAATAAAATTATTTACACGATTCATAACACATACGAATTTCTAGAACAAAAATATTTTAAAATTGAGTGTATATTTTAATTAATGAAATTGCTGGCACAAAATTTAATAATTTTTAAAAAGTAAAACATGACAAAGAAGTAAAATATTTTTCATTTATTTACCTAACTTAGTTTCACTCTTTCACTACTGTTAATACATGTACCTACATATTTTTTGCAATTTTCCACATCAAGAATCAAATGAAATATTAAAACGTTGACACTTTAATATGCAAAGCTTACGTGGATTTTATATGCTAATGAGAAATATTGCGATGTTTAAGAATCGGGTACATTTTTAAAATGCGACAAAACCCTTGTAATCCCGGCTTCTATTCTGTTAGAAGCGTCACAATGGGGCGACAATGAGGGGATCAACCCTAACTTTTAATTCAAAATCCAAAATCTGAAAAGGCAACCCTCGAAATTGTCGAATTGCCGGTGGTCAACGTAACGCGATACTATCTTGATCGAGGAGTCAAATAACTGGCGCCATTAGCGACTGTTTAAAATAACACGCACTGGATATAAAATAATTGAGCATTATGAGTTTCGAGTTTGTGTGAATGTGTGGGCGGATGTTGAGATAACTTTCGGACAGTATTATATTGTGATGCATGGAATTATACTATTATGTTCATTTTAAACTTTACGAAGGTAGGTGTATGATCATTTTGTATGTATATTTGATATACCTTACAAATAAAGCGAAAAAATAGATCAAATTAGATATGTTTACAGATGAATGTTTACAATGTTTACAGATGAATGAGCAATAAAACAAAAGCATTTATGCTATCGTTGAATTGGCAAAATATTTAACTTCACTGATTATGTAATAAAACAATGCATATATTTATCTAAATAAAGTCTTGTGAACATATTTATTAATAAATTAAAACACTAAGATTATAATAAGCGTATTTCTGCACAAATACTTAAATAATGTACATACAAGAATAACATTTTAGTATAACTAAATTACTATACAAAGTTTCAAATTTTTGATCTACTTCTATATAGCAATCGTGATTTTAAGCTTTATCATTCCGAATTCTCTGTACGCCTACTGTATAATGTTTCGACAGGGCAAGCGCAGTGCCGTTGCAAACTTTTTTGAACTTTTTATAAAAGCTTTTAATTGAGCTTCGGGAGCTCCGTGAGTAACCTAGTTTAGTTCGTCTAATTAATCACGTCCCAAGTCTAATGCGAATGACTGGGAAATGATAAGATTAAAGTACGAGTAGGTACATTACTGTATTAACACTTGATTTGATTGTAATATGTGATTACATCCTAATAATTTTAAGTAAAAATTTATAACGTAACTTCTTGTACACAATGTTATTAACGTTTATCTTACACTTATAAGAAAAATAAATAAAAGGTTCTTTTCAACATTTTCATGACTAAATATAACAATAAAGTATTGAATAGATTAATAACAGCCATAATAGATTAATATTAACATTATTTAAGAATATTTAATTATGAAAATAATTAGTTTTGTTTGTTCAGGTACACTGTTAGGTTGCGCAATCTAGGTCATTAGGATCGCTATTTTAGCACAAAGTAATAATATATTCTATTAACCTATCCTACAAAATGCAACAGATAAAAATAATATATATATATATATATGAATATATATAATAATTGACAGGTTTACGTATGTACGGATTGGTTAAAAAGTAAAACAAAGTTAACGACCTTTAAGGGAATGCGTCTCATTCAAACTGCATAGTCGCACAATAGGATTAAAAGAGGCATTGTGAAGCGTCTGACTTAATACAATCCATTTTACTTCTCTGTGCGGTAGAATGTGTGTCTGAAAGTTGAAATTTTAAAGGTAACGATGGACCTCATTGTCACAAGTGAAGCCAGTAATCACGGCGTTCAAGAAAGTCGATTACGTTCTTTCAAAAGCTCTTAGAAAAGAATTCCATGGTGACAGCTCTAGAATGCTATTTGTTTGTATCGAAATACGACCGGACCTGAACTAAATTGGTATAATTTAATTTAAGATAAGAATTTTGGTAATGAAACTAAGATAAGTAGGAGAAGTTTAAAATGCACAAGGACAAAAAAATGTATGACTTTTAGTATTTATTATTTAATTTATCTCGCAATTACAACACCAAACATCATATGTATCAAGTATTATTTTTTATCATAATTATAACACTTTCTTCTACATTTATGAATACTTCGTAACTTACAAATTGCAAAAGTTATACTAAAAAAAATAAAGGTCACTGACATTAACGGAGAAAAGGGTGGCGATCGTTCTGTTGTTTTGGTCTTTTGTCCTCTTTGTGAATATTGTTACGCACTTGTAGTGCTCCACCTTGCCGTAAACTACATCTTGCTACTATAAATTATACAGGGGGTTCTCAATTGTTTTAAGTCGTTAATGCTGTTATTATTATTTTTTAAATATTTTAAACTGTAATAGTTGACAAAAAAAATAAAATAAGTCGGTGACAACGTGACTTTATTCTCAAGTAGTTAGACTGGCCCACAAAGCAAAAAAAATTTAAAAACCTTTTTTAAACAGTACATTACTAGTGTGTGCAAAATAAATTCAATTTGTATTTTGTTTTTGGTTTAGAGAAATAATAAGTATAAATATAATACAATATATAAAAAAATCTTTAAAAACACACTTTATCTTTTATTAATGTAATTTATATCATCCTGTAGAATGTAAAGGTACATTTTACGTATTAACATCAAATTGCGTAATAAACTTAACTGTGTGAATAACAGCATCCCTTTGTACTGTATTGTTGTTTTGTGGGAACTTTTCTACTGGGTCATGTAAACTAATATTCTAAAACTCCTTATCTAAAGGGTACTTAGTGGCCCGCCCGAGGGAATGAACGGAGTGGTCAGTGTTTTTTCCATAAAGGATTATATTGTTTGAAATTTAAAGGGTTAAATATATGAATGTCACAGTATATATTTTAAAAATATCGTATAAAAAATCTTTCAGATATTAAAAATTTCATATAGATTGATTATTAATTTGGTTAAAGACGATTAAGTGGTCTTATGATCTTATTTAGTTCTTTTATGCAGTAAACCTACATTAGTAATACTTTTATAAATTATTCCTTGCTAATTTTTCTTCTATCAAAGGTTCCTCTTTAGAAATCGAATTTACATATATTTTGGAAATTAGTACAAAACGATATACCAATGCATCAATTACTTGTACATAAATTTGTGTATAATTTACAAAATATATGGTTTAATTTGGTTTCTTCCCAGGGCTTGAAATATTTCAACACGATATAATTATTACCTCATGAAAGGTCGTGTTTGAAATTATTTAATGCAGTAAACTAAGAATTCATATTATAATAATTATAGACCTTTCAAAATAGACTAAGTCTAATAGCTTGTGGAAAAGCTGGCTTCAATTTTACAAGTGAAAATAATTGCGAAATAGAACATGAAGCATTTATACTAATATTAATGACCCAGACTTGTTTATTACATTTATTTTCAGTTTCACATAACCGCAATCATCAATCTAACCTTAGTAAAAGTGAAAATTTAAAGGCCATTATATATTTCTTGCCCTCACCTCACATTGCAGGTTGCAAAAAATTGTTTTCTAATTCAAATTTGCCATAACACGTTTTGTTGAAGATTTATGACGAATGCGTCCAAAGTCGGTCAGGTCAAACACGATTACGCTCTCATAGGAATGATGAGGACTAACGAGATTGAAACTAGAATATGATTTTATTTTAACAATATAATATTACAGCAGCGAGTTGTAAAAACCGGCCAATATGTTAATGCATAAGGCATTTGATTATGGCGTGTTATTTAAGATTTTTTGCTAATGCTATCGTAATACAGAACGAAAAATTTAATTTTATGGACATTTTTATTTGGCTAAATTTCGTCTGTTGTTTTTTTATATCTTTTGTTTCTTTTTTAACTTCACTCTTTATCCTGCACATGGCAAGGTAGACAGCGGGGACTCCAGAAACCGTGGAACCAACCAGTGTTAAGACACTCCGTTGCTTAGTCCCTGGTTTGTTCATTCCCGCTTTCCGCCTTTTGCGAGGCAATGTGTGTTGAGTGGCGGAATTCAACGCCGCGCTTTGCCTAATTTCCAGAGCGAAGAAATTGAAATAGAAAAATCCATCTTCCCTAAGTGGGAATCGAACCCTCAAACCGTCGCGTTTACAAGCAGACGCTTAAGCCTCTGCGCTACGATGGTCTTTTTGTATCTTAATTTTTAAAATTGAAATAGGTAATAATAGCTTCGAACTTCTATTGTTTATCTCTTTAAACAAGCATGTCGTAAAAAAATTGTATGTTAGTTTATTTTTGTAATCTGGCATCTCAATTTTGGCCTGTCCATTTTAAATTTACATAATATAAATGAAGTAAATACTTCTTGTATCCAGTAATATTTTTATTCATATCTAATTTTTTCTTGTTCCAGGTATGTCATCGACCGAAATAAGACCGAAATATGAAGGTATTTTAATGATTAAATTGAACGTTGCCAATAAAATAATAAATTGAAATTAAATAAAACAAACGGTAACAGCGTTTATTTCATTTAACAGGCATTAATTGTACATATATTATATTTAAGTTTTAGTCGCAGTACACAAAAAGAGCTAAACATTCTCGATCTCGATCAATTTTTAAAAACTACCCAATATTTATTACACATTTATTGAAAATTATAATTGATTTCTTGACATGAATCATTTTATTTTTTTTTATAGCTTCACACTTTATCCCGCATATTGCAGGGCAGCAGAGGGAACTGCAGGGACCTTATGAACCTAGTGTTAAGACACTCCGTTGCTTAGTCCCTGCTTTCTCCGTCCCCACTTTCCGCCTTTTTCGAGGCATTGCGTGTTGAGTTGAGCGAAACTCAACGCCGCGCTTTACCTAGTTGCGAGAGCGAAGAAAATGGAAAATAGAAAAATCCATCTTCCCCGAGTGGAAATCGAATACTCAAATCGTCGCGTTTAAAAAAGAAGCGAAAAAAAGAAAACAACTGACAAATGCACAGCCAACGACAATCAATCACTTCATGCTAAAATTGTTTTAAAAATAAGTATTAACATTCAATGAATACAGTAGTTAAAGCTCCAAGCAAATAAACCTCGTTGGTAATTTTAGAGCGTTTGAAGTCTCATGTTGAGTTAATTACAGGTCAAACTGGCTTATGACCCTTTTCAAGTTTGGGAAGAATGGCCCAAGTGTATTTGGCGTTATAGAGTTAGCAATTTGTAAGGCCGTTGCACCTAAAATTGTACAGACGTCTTTGATATGACTGTTATTTCAGTTGCCTTATTTTCCGGACCAGATATTACTAAACGAGCATTGTTTTGATGTTGTTAATAGCCAGTATTAAATGATAATACCCTTTTTATCCGACTCCGCAATGCAAATGAGGGTAATGTTATGTCACTTAAACTTGTCGAAGGATACCTGTGGAGTTTAAATGGGTCTAGTCTTATTCTTTTTATTTTGCAAATAAGATATGTTATATATTGTTTTTTTAGTCGTATTTTTGTACTTTTTGATATGTGAGTAGGTAATTCCACTAATTACTCAATTTACTAAAACTAGAGGTTCAGAACTGACTTTTATCCTCTATTCTATTGTTCATTTTGGATATAAAGGGTACTCGTACTACCCAAGCCGAATGGTATACTTTTTCTATCAAACCTCGCATACAAGGATCGACAATAGAACAATAAGGACTTAGTGTTAAAACTCTCAATTTTCCAATTTCTGTCCAATTTTTTATACTTTAAATAATTATTACCATATCAGCTTAAAAAAAATCACTCTCCTGCCGATGAATGAGCAAGCAGCTAAACCTAGTGGTCGCTGTACAATTAGACCAGTCTTAACTACACCATTTTATCTAGGTATACCTTAACGTTACAAAAAACATTGGCTGTACAAATCAAGACAAATTACGTTTGAACTTACCTTCAGAAATGTAGAACATGTGTATGATTATGTCATGTTCAACACGTGCTTAGCCTACAGCATTATCGAAGAATTCCTTTAGAGTAAACCCTGTTAGTTGTACTTTCCTAATAGGGTGCAGCAAAAAAAACGGTTTGTCCTATCAAATCTTTGTTATGGGTTCTAAGCTTAACGTTTACTTATTTGGTAACAATTAGCACACGTTAAGTGGAAATCTACACGGACGCTGTTAGCCGCACAATTTTTTGTTCTGTCATTACTAATGCAAAGTATAATCACGTTATAACAGCGTAAGTAGATATCTCACTTTTATATTTACATTTGCTTTTTTGATGTTTATATAAATTTTATTTAATTATGAGTTCTTAGGATGGAAAATATGAATAATCTATGTATTATAATTTCACTGTCTCTAAATATAGAATATTTCTGACTAAAAACTGAAGTATAACAATGATTTTTTGTCTATAAAGAAATTAAAAAAGCTATTGAGTAAATAAAACAGTAGCTTTATTGTTTCTTGATCGTTTGCCGTTCCAATTAAACGTTTGAAACAAAACCTTTTCAACCCGGTCCACAACCCAGCAGAGCACAGGTGGTCGCAATCTAGCACAGTGACCCCGATTCTATCGCCACAGGACGTCCTGACGACATTGAATGTAATCTCCATATCTCAAATGCGAAGTGGTCTGAAAACGAATAAAAATCGCTCCCCTATTCAAAATAGTTACAATGATACAATATTGTAATTTGTAACTAAATTGCAATTGAACGTAAATGTTTTTGTAAAAATTTGTTTAATCGTTCTTTATATGCGAGGATTTTTGTTTGCTTTAATGCAATATATTTGAATGCTAACTATCGTACCGTCCTAACTTTGATCGAGATTGATAAAAATTTGCATTTCCTTAAGTTTTGTTAAGTATTTCATTTCATTTTATTACATTTAAATTTTTTTAGTATCTTTTATGATTTTGGACATTAAGATTAAATGAAAAATTACATAATGTTATTTTTTCAGTCATCTCAATCGTGTGTATGAGGGTGCTTCAGGCTTAGCTATAATTATAAATATTAATATTTCACGATGACATGGTCGAATAAAAATAAAACAAAACTTACCCATGAAAGCACAATTTATACCTTGTGTTGGTACTTTGTTGGTACTTAGGAATGTCTACGGGTTGATTATCAGGGAACATTTGTATGCGTCGCGAATCTGAGTGAAGAGGCGTGTAGCATCAATAAGATACGGTGACTAACACACGACTAATGATGTCCTACTGAACTGCTGGAATTATTACCTACAACAGAAGTAACGGCGAAAGCCTTTGTTGCTTCTTATTTCCAATCTTATATGATTTATCTACGAATTTCGAAAATTTTTGGTTAATAGGTTAGCTTAAAAGGATAGCTGTACTATTCGATTGTGAGACGATGGCCTCATGAAAATAAAGATTTTCTTAAGGATAAATGATAGCATATTGTTAAACGAAATGAATTCCAACTATACCAAAATAATATGAGTTGTTGTGCCAACAACAAAATAATGCCAATATTTTGTAACGTATTCAACTTTTTTCTCAATTGACATTACAAATTATCTT
The DNA here is from genome assembly GCA_037178615.1 of Dione vanillae. Lineage (NCBI taxonomy): Eukaryota > Metazoa > Arthropoda > Insecta > Lepidoptera > Nymphalidae > Dione > Dione vanillae. The sequence continues at coordinate 1,064,864 of JAZFAU010000189.1, forward strand.
TAAAGCTTTATAATTAATACAAAACAAAAATCTTTTATTTTCAAACTTTTAACACGCCTACTTATCGTAAATTTTTGACACCACTTATTTACATAAAAATTATCGAACCCTCTCACCCTTATTGTTAGTTTATGATGGTTTGCAATGAATGCTGCGCGAGCGCATCGAGCGTTAGCCTACGACCAATCAGAATTGATTCTTCACTCAAGACTTCACTTAGTTGTTGCTCGTCTGCTCGTGAGTGAGGTCGTGTCGTTTATTCATTTAAAATATTTACTCGGACTTGCACAAAACATGGACATGTGTGTGTTGAGTTTCTCGACTAATACGACTTTTAAATATTAATGGATTTTCTTAATATTTCATTCGGTTGGATTTTTTACTATGGTCATTGTCAGTGTTTTTAACAGGTTAGTTAAATTTGTATTTATTAAGAAAAAATGTTTGCATTGTGTGCTTTTTGTGTTATTTTTTTTACTGTTTATATATTTAATATATATGATATAAACTTATTTCTATTAAATATTTTATCCTTAAATATACACATTACTTCAGATTTCATACATTCATAAGTTATACTAACCACGTTACATATAACTTTTATATACCTATTCACATAATTGATAAAAGCAAGCGTATACTGTATACCATCTAATTTATTCATTTATTTAGTTATGTTGTAGCTATTAGTTACGATATCTATACACTGTTAACTTTTACGCTCGTATCAAAGTTCATTGGATTTTGTTCAAAGTACACTCATTAAAATATTGTAAAGCCATTAAAATGTACGCCTATAAAAGGTTTAACTAAGACTAAGTGTTTTTGTTAGAAATTATATTATGGATGCGTTTTACTTTAGTGCTTGGTTAAAATATACTTAAATATATAGTTATTCATAAACAATAAAGTCTTAATATTTGCAATATAAATAAATATGATTACAACCACAAAAAGTATTTAAATTTCACTCCAAAGACAAACGTCCACAGATCATACACACAAACCTATATCAACAAGCTAGTTATAAATAGATTATGTTAAGAAAAAAATCAAACAACCCCAGCCTACAAACAAAAAATAAAAATATAATGTGTCAAGCGTGGAACATCTAATGATTTCTACCATCTGTCATCGGCCGATGCCATAATGCCCCACAGGAACTATTCATCTAAAAATGTGATTAACGACTATTATTGATTGAATATATAATTATTGTGTAGTATATTTGACTGATGGGTATAGTTCGTATTGCATTTGAATAACTAAAACGTTAACTATAGGTTCAAATTAAACCTACCTGGCGGTTTTATTTATGAAAGTTATTTAAAGAATATTTTAAGAGTTATAAATTAATAAAAAATATATTAAAGTGATTTAACATTTACTGCCTAAAATTTTAATTATAGGCAATAAATTTGAAGTAATTTTGATATTTATTTTTTTATCTGAATGTTTATTCGCTTAATGAACACTCTTTAATTATGTGTATATCCATAATATAAAGTACATATGTATGTTATAATCCCACTTACATAAAAGTTAAGTAACAACAAAAAATGGTTGCCTGTAAAGTGGGTTTTACGGGCGAAAATTTTACGTGACAACGTCTTTTTCTCGGTAGAATATTTATTGATATGATTAATAATTATAATATAAATTGCACAAATTTTAACTATAGAAAATATATTTTGTTTACTAAAACATTGTACATGTGTCAAGTGATACGCGCGGCGGACCGATCATAGTTCGGTGACAGTTGACACATCGTTACGTTACCTTTTTCATATGTGACTCCGAGCCGCAACCTAATTTAAGACGTTGTCACGTCAAAAATATTTATAACGTGCTTACAGTCCTTGTCTATAAATGTTTTACACTTAAAAAGTTTCTTTTTTATTTAAATGAAATTGATTAATTAAAATATCTAAATTTAACTTAAATATATAAAGTAGCAAGATTATATTATAAGATATATATATATATATATATATATATATATATATATATATATATATATATATATATATATATATATATATATATATATATATATATATATATATATATATATATATATATATATATATATATATATATATATATATATATATATATATATATATATATATATATATATATATATATATATATATATATATATATATATATATATATATATATATATATATATATATATAGCCTATTACGTATAGAAAAATATATCTTGGTACTTCAAACTATACTGATTCAAACTGTCCATCGGTGGGACCTCAAGCTTTTTACTTAACTTTTATCCAGTACTTTTAAGACATTCTTGAAGTTGACCCTAGGTCTCCCCTATATCTTCCATCATATGTCCTTTTTACCACTCTGCTATCACTTATTCTTTCAACGTGCACTAACCACCCGAGTATATTAATTCGCTCACCCGAGTATATAGATTTTTTATTAAATATTTGTTTGGCAAAAATTCGTCACATCCTTTCAGCAACGAACAAATTATATTCAAATTATACTTAATACCTACTCTATTTGTCAATAATATTTGACTTTGCTACAACTATCATTAAATAAACAAAACCTAACCTAATGTTATTCTCCCACGCTCATACAATTTTCCTAATATTGGAAACGAGTTATTTCCTTTCTTCATATTATCAGGCGTTGACTACGATTTGTCACGGTAGCTCACTAACCAACATTCACAAGCACCTGTCAATACTTTCGTGATATACATCCGTCAAGTCCTTCCGCCAACGCCATATTACCGTCACACTCTAACGCGTAACATATTCATACATCGTTCAATTTGTACCTTTTTTCTCTCTTTTTTGCATGCTACCTCTTCCTCTTTATATCAATATTTATAAATGAAATAGTCAATTATATTTGATTTTATGCTGTATTACTGTAGAATAGAATATTTGTTTGCTAGTTGTTGTAGATGTTTCGACGCGTTTCCGATTACGCGCGAAATGGAAACTGATCTTGAATATGCATGTGCACGCATAACGGCACCCAGCTGCAAACTTCCATGCACAATATTGTTGCTTTGAAGCCAGCTTCGTACTAAGTCCTTTTAATGTTTAGAATTCTGGGAAACTTCAATGTACGTGATGGATATTTTAAGCACGTATGTAAAAATTTAATAAAACATGGTAACACCTTGCAAATCAAATGACTTGTTTCTATAATAAAAAAACGCTACTATTAATAAAATTTATGTATTTAGACAACAACTTAAAGATTTTGATTAAAATTCACTACAAACAAAACTATTTTTTTTACATAGCAACATCTAAGTGCTATACTTAGAATCAAATCAAGAATTGTATTCGTACAAAAATTTGAACCATCTTAGGAACAAGAGTTGGTGGCCATGATCCCGTCTCGTAGATATCCATTAGTACGGTCGCATCAATATTTCGGATGATTGATTAGACTGCTAAACCAATTAATTACTACGTCCAGTTGGTGTCGAATTTCGATTGAATATGAGTCATGTTATTACCAAGACGGTCGGTCATGTCTCGTCGTCACTACATTATAAGAATTAAACTCAATTAATGATAATTTCATGAAGTATACGGCCAACGATTTAAAGAGAGTCTGCCGCATACAGAAAGTTGATTTCTATTATTAACATGCGTGCATTGAAATAATTATAATTGTCTCACACCACAAACCTACATGAGCTGAGCTATTAACGACTGATAAAGCACTTAACCTGAAAAACTAAATAAAATATACATTCTCATAACAATTTACTGGCCTTGATTTTACGGTACCTTATGTTAATTAGAAAAATATGAGAAACGCATGAGAATTGTGACTAGAGGAATCAGATAAGATTTAGCCTCAGTTGTAAACGGACACTATTTAATGCAATTAACAACTACTTTACTATTCACGGAGCATTTTTCGCTAATTAACGTCCATTCAGTATTGCTGCGGTTTCTTTACGGGTTGTTTAGTTGAAAATAAGCACATTATGGCATTAAATCATATCTTAATTTGATTTTAGAAATTTTAAAAATAAATTCTATTTTAAAAGCAAATGACTTTGGAATGTTACTAACAGCTCTTTACTTTTCTTTTGTTAGAGAGTGGGACGACTGTCCGCCATGAATCACACAATGTCCTGACCCATGGGATCTACGCTTATTAAGTGTTTGTAGCTCGTTTTATATTATAAGTAGAGGCAGATAGTCCATCCTTATCACTTGTATGTAAGGTCGATGATAAATATATTTTTTTTTTGGTATTCATCACGAGGTCGTCAAGTTCACCATATAAAGAATGGCAGTTTTAAGTACATTTTAAAATAATTGCTTGAATAATTCTGTTTTATTTTGCATTTGCTTTACTCCAGATGTTTTATAATAAGTCACTCAGTTCTTCAGTTTTAGTTCAATTTCATGTGTTATTGTTAAAAAAAAATTATTAAAATGATTATAATAAACTAAGTCACCAACTCATTGAAGTTATAGTAGTTAAGTGGCACAGCGCCTGACCGTAAACGATACCGTTGTGGGTTCGATTTCCACACGGGGGATAGAATTATTTTATCTTATTATTTGTATACATATTTTATACTCGCTCTGGTAAGAAGACAAAGTCTCGAAAATGTCCGCTAGTTTCTTTGTAGGGAAAAGATTGAAGCGGTTTAATTTTAATTTTATATATTCACATAATCAACCAAGTACCTAGGTATATATAAACACTTTCTTGTGTCAGTATATTCTTAGAACTGACCTTTCCAATCTTTGGCATCAGCGGCATTTATCATAATCTACAATTATTATTGTTATATATTTCTTACTCAATCTGACCGCTTCAAAATATTAGGCGCACAGAAATTTCCCGTACATATTGCAGTTGCACCTAATTCACTTTCACTGCAAGTTGCAACCGTTATTGGAAATAATAACGTCACGTATTGTACATTACTCTAGCAATGACATTCGAATATCTAACAGTAGGCAACACTACTAAGTTTTGCTTTTATATGGGAATGATATTATTTCTCATACATTGATTAAAATCAATATACAATATAGATAAGTACGAGATATATTATAAAATATATACTTTACTTTGTGACAAAAATAGCCTAATCACAAATCTTTACGTATCTCGTAAAGAAAGACTTTTCGTCTTGACTACGGATAGAAATGTTATATACTTTTTATATTTAAAACCAGTACTTTTACAGATTTATACACTCTGCAGTTCAATGATTTAAGACGATAAAATAATTACGTGTGAATATCTTGAATATGAACCATAAATGATTAAGATGATTTATTAATTGAAATGCTAAGCACTTTCCATGTCACGCTAACTGTTATATATGTACTTACAAACTACATATACATACATTCTAGGTATTAGTATTTATCTGGAACTGGAATGAAGTCGACCTGATCCAGTCTAACTGATCAAATATATTTTGCTTCACACTATATCCTGGACGGTGTCGCAGGTCGTTCCGTTCCTAAGGCCTTGTCTTGTTACTAGAGCGAAGAAAATGAAATTAGTTCACACCCTCCAGTGGCAGTCGGATTCAAAATCGCAAACCGCGTTTACCTACTGTTAGTTTTCAGTTTACAAGCTTAAGCTGCTGTGTTTATAAATGCATGGGTCATTAAATTATAATTTTAAAAATAACAAACAAAACATATGGCATTTAATTGCGTGTTTAGATTAAAATTTATTATAATTTATTTTTTTTGTTTCTTTCTACATTTTTTTTACAATAATAAATATAATATAATATTATAAAACAATTTACATATATGTATATTTAGCTAAGAACAGTTTTCATTTCTAAAGTTCATTAAAAACATATTATTTTATCGACTGTGCAATATTTCGAAAAAAATTGAACTGAATTAAATTCAGAATGAATGGAATAAAAATAACTCATTTTTTATATATCTGTTAGAGTTGACTTTTACTTTCTAGATGAATTAGAATTTTTTATCTAATGCACTCATGCATACTACACTTTTCTTTTTAATTACTTACTAACGTACATTTAACTGTTATTATTTACAATTATTAATAGCTGAAAATAAACCAACAATGTTTTATTTTTGGTTCAATAATTACGTTCTTTCAAACACTTAACATGGTTGATAATTTGACTATCAAAAACATAATAATCATCACCAATTTGACATACTTATATTGGAGAAATATAGAAAAACGGGAACAGGATGAATACGCAAAAATGCCCCCAGAACCTCGATAGGAAATTGTACTAACAATGACGCGATGTATGCCCTATTGTGCTCGCCATCTGTCATTGAGGGTTCAATCACCACTGTACTTGATAATATTAGTGTACCTTCTACGCTGTACGCCAATTGTGCAAAATGCGCTTTATTTGAAACACGAACCAATAAATAGTGGTATGCGCACGCGCATTGCGTCGAAAGTAATATAGCTATTATTGAAGACTACGTTTTTTTGTACACCCCACAATCTAAGTTTATTTATTAGTCTAGCAGTAAAATCGTTGTAAGGGGCACAATTTACGACTCGCCTCGATGTGGGGATCTATGATGTCTGTCAGTGTACGCTTTGTTAGTTTCTCGTTAAGCTTCGGGTTGTCGAACGATTTCATTAATGCACTCTATTCATCAGAAATAGCTCAGCTATAATGTTCACTTCAATCAAGACCATAGTTATTACTTACTACTCTATTATATAAGTTATATGATTTAATAGAATTGTCACATTCTTAATAATATACGAACGTATATATTTATATCAACGACTAAGTACAATAATCTATATTGGGTCTCTGCCTTGACTTATGAATTATTAATAGAGTACAAGGCTGATAATATATATTTTTTGTTTGGAGATAAAAAATCGAATTTATGACTGTTCTGTCGGCATGTTTGTAATTTAGTTTAAATAACTACCAGTACATTTTATATGATATAGAATCCAATTAAGACTACTGAAGCGTGAATATATAATTTTAATGTCATTAACATTTTCCAAGTATATAATGAATGTCTACTATATTTGTTCAACAATAATAAATATAAAAGCAAAAATTAATTTCACAAATATTTTCGCTCGCGTTGTGTGTTAGTTCAGTGAACTAAATATTCAGCAAACTTAATATATATTAAAAAGAAGAATATACAAAATACATGCCGAGTATATTGAAACCAGTAATATAATACAATGCCTAATATCATTATTAAACATATTTATTGAGGGTTGCATTGATTCGGTTGATTTCATTGTTATACGAATTATGAATATTTTATGGCTCATCCACTATTTTACTTCTCATTGTCGAAAGCAAAACGGTTCCCCATTCCGGTCATTCCGACTGAATAGCTGTGACCGTAACCTCTGTATAGACAGATCGACGGTAAGAGGACGCAAATTGACCGTTATTAGACCATAACTTATTAAAATTCTGGAACAAATCTATATCTTTGATGGAGACATCAAAGCTAACGTTCTACGTTTATTGAGCATTGTTAAAGGTATAATGGCTAATGGTTGATAGAAGATTATGTTGAATTGAAAGTAAATTAACTTGTCTGTAAAGATATAATGCCATTATATCTAATGTTTAACTCCGTTACTTAGTATTATTTATTAGCAACGATTCATTGGTAATTTCACAGGAACTTACTAGTATATACTATTTAAATAGTTACTGAAGTTTCTTAAATTTGTTAGTGTTTTGAACTTAATTATATTTTAAAATAAGATATTTAAAAGAATATTACTGTACATTATTATAACAAATATTATATAAATTAAATTTAGTTAAGTCACTAGTTTTTTATTAAAATACATGATAAGTGGAGTTTTAATCTGAAAGCATCGCGTGTGATCGGCATATCAGCTTCACAAGATGTCTAAAGAATTTTCTTACAAACAAATATTGTGTAACAAACCGTAATTCGGTAAATGTCGATATTGACGTAGTTTATGTTTAACGGTACCTCTTTAACGGTATAATAATCGGATTATCAAGACTTGGATACAAAAAAATGTGATCACAATCGGAGATAATCGGAAATAATCACATTAAATTTATATGTGGTTGTTTGCACGTTGGGGGAATATTGCTTGACTCCTTTCACGTTGCCGTAAATACATTTTGTTTGCGTTGTTTATGGTTCAATGTTGATAGTAACATTTGTAAGCATTTTATCTTTTCATTTCTATATATAGGATAGATATAAAACAATATTATTACTTTTTGGTCGACGAGAAAAAAAATTAAGTTCAATTTATAAATTACAAGTCAAATCATTTAGTAAAGCAACGTATTGAGGCCACTTAGGCGGTATAGGTGGTAGTTTTGGGTCCAATTCCAATTAGGTAAATTGAACTAGACGAGAGAGTTTTGTCACTTGACGCACGTCTGTACAACGAGAGGAGAGTTTAAAATGTTTTAACAGGTCCCGTATGCCTATTACTCAATTTTACAAATAGCTTGAAGCTAAAATACGAAACATACGTTTAATAATTATAGCAAATTATCACTTTCTTCCAGTTTACGAAATATTATATTAAATTAGGTGCCGTTGTGTAACGTATTATCTTATCACAACGGAAAGGTCATATATTTGAATTTCCGAATAATAATATTAGTGTTTTGATTTTACCCAAATGAGTTTTATCAACATACCACAGATATGCGCCATCGTGGCGCAGAGCAAGAACGTCTGTTTGACAGTTCGCGCAACAGCTTTGGGTTCGATTTCTACTCCGCGAACAAATTAATATCTAAATTACATATATTTATTATATATAAATAAATATATTAATTCTACCACTCTATATTTTAAATTTGGAAGAACGAATTGTACCATGCCATTCCTGTGTATTTATATAGTCGAAGTATAAGTGTAAAGTGTGTGGCATATATTAAAAATATTATACATTATAAATAACTGCTTTAGCTTACAAAATTTAAAGTATTATTTAGTAAAATTACATATTCTGTGAATCATTGTTTAGAAAAATTACATATTCATGCAATAGTCTACATTTAAATTTAAATACGTTTATAAAACGGCGGCGTAGCTCATTAAATTCATTATTTACCTTTCAGGCGTAAATTGTGTGATGAATTTTGATCAGAATTTATAGTATGTATAATGCCTAGTTAATGACAGTGGCTTGTTTTATTAAATGGAGAGGTTAAATTATTAAATATACCTTGTGAATTGGGTCAAAACGACTTTTTAAAATTCTATTTAAAAAGAAAAATATCATTTTTTAATAATAATTCATTCAACGTTTAAAAAACTGTTAGTGTATTGTAAACCTAAAATAAATTATATACTTGTGCGGCCACCAGTAAAATCTGTCGTCTATAATGAGGTCAGCGTCCCAGAAAAATTTACTACCTCAGAAAATATTACTATATTTTAAATTTCAAGAAATCTAGTAAAGATACATTCATATACAATATCTTTTATTTTCGTTACGATTATTGATAGAATTAAATTTTCCTTTATAGAGTTATAACAACTGACTGACGGTCACGCCACTTGGTGAATGATCATAAATCAGTATCGATTGTTTCAATATTTACGCCATGTTGTACGGATGAGTAAGAAATTGCTTTCGTTTATTAACAAGGCCGTTTTCCTTATTGTGTTCAAGTGCTAATTATGATCCCTATGCTATAATCATCTTGTCACATCACTTCACGTAAAAGTTAATTATATATGTACTTTAAATTTAATTTAAATACATAATTAACAAATTAATTAACTTTTGCAATCAGATTTTTTTAAATAATAATATTCCATACTCCCAAGTGTAAATTGTATCAACGACCATCGTCATTAGAGTCAGATACTTATCCACTATGCCACAATAACCTTTAATAATTTTAAAATTTCACTAATTTTTATAATAATTTTTAATTAATTATTGTAACTTGTGCATAAATATATGGAATATATAAATATATGAGAAATATACTTATAAAAAGCATACAATAATTGAACTGATATAATTCCGCGCCTCATGAAAACCGTCCAAGCGTTCTGATCACTAAGCGATGAGTTCTTTATCACACCGCGTTAAAATTCTTATATGCTTTATACAACTTATTGTGTTGATATCATATCTATTGGGAGTATTTTGCAAAACTTTCGCTACCCAAAGATTAATGCGAAGAATAATCATCTAGCAAGAAAAAATCTATTTATTATTAATTATTTACATGATTTTTATATAAGTTTTTATATAAAATTCACTTCTTCTGGGTTCCAATATATTTTTTTTTTGTAACCAACTAAGTTCAACATACAATATTAGGAACCACTAACTCATTTTACCAAATCTGTCACTTTTTCACTACTTAGTTAACAAAATAACTGAATTAACAATTTGTTTTCTACCCTGTTTTTCCAAAACCCAATAAAAGCTTACCGACAAACAACATGCAATGTAGCGTTTAGTTTATCGACGTAAACCTTACCACATTGCGGCATTCCATACGGTATATCCGCATGCATCAATCGTCCTTTTCACTAACCCTATGACCTAGGAAGTTTATTCACAAGAGGTTTCAAAATAACTTTATATTTTATTTTGAACCTTTTGGTACGTATTAGTGTGTTAATATCTCCATTGTCAACTCATGTCAATTATTTTGATTAACATAAAAACATATTTAAATAAAATACGTAGGTATAAACTAAACATATTGTACTATTCAATTTAATAACAAAAATTTAATTCATTTAATTTTTGTAATAATTAATTTAGTGACTAGAAGGAGCGGCCATAGTCATGCGTCATAGAGTCAACGTGCGGTAATCTAATTTCTTGTCGGGTGTATTGAACTACCCCTACGATATAACAGTATACACTATGTAATATATGGTAATGTTTCTAATTTTGTACTGGTGATAAGGTATAGAACCTCGAATATAGTAATAGTACTGAAATAAAACTTTTTACAAAACCATTCAAAATATTCATGTAAAAAGTTAATTAAAGTAAAATTTACAAGAATTGAATGAAAACTGCATATTTTTTGCCCAGATATCGTTAACACTTTGTTAATTATAGCCACAAGCTACGTTGGTAGATAAAAAATCTGTCTACCAAGACAGTCCGTTTCCCACTTTTCACCCAATTCTCGAAATATGGCGTGTTGAATTGCGAAATCAAACAAAATTATTTCCCCGAGAAGGAATCGAATTCATAACCATCGTGTCGTATCAGCTATGGTGCACCTGCAGCGCTACAGCAAATTTATTAATTCGTTGCCAAATTTCATAAAAATCAAGAATATTTAGAAGTCACGTGGCAATAAAATACAAAAAACTACGTCATACATTCCCAAAATATAAACTTTGATCATAACCAGAAACGCTTCTTACAGAATAAAATTGTATTTTTTTTGTTTTACGACTTGCACCGCCACATTGTGTCCCCTGTTTATAATAGATTGAGATAAGCGCTCAATGTGGGTTTGCTTACATTAAGCAACACGTGGGCGCGTTATGTACGATTTGCTGATATCTTCATACTAAATTATGGTCACTTGTATTGTATCATTCTTTGCCTTTATGATTGCAATGAGCATTTATCTAGAATATACGCTGACTGGCACTTGCTATTTAATAGTAATTTAAATAAATTGAAATTAAATTTAATATTAATTTAGCTGACAGGTGAAGACATATTGCCTTAAGTAACTAGTTTTATTTTTAATAGTATTTATCAGAAAATTTACAAGTTTAGGTTCACGCTTTATCCCGCACATAACAGGATAAGCAGCGAGAATCCAGTGTCAAATTATTTTTTACTTTCCGCTTGAATAATGACAAAGAAAAATATCTGAGAATTGATGCCCATTTATATTTTTCTTTTTAACATATTTTATTTTACTTAAGGAAAAGAAGAGCATTAAATTCCACCAACTGCTAATTAAGCTAACCGACTATCGAATCATTTCAATTCTCGCTATATATATATATATATTTTCTTATTAAAAGAATTTTATATCTTTCTTGGACAGGAATTTAAGGTTCCTTTCGAAGTATAATGACGAAACGCGTCTATTATATAACGTTTGTGCAGACCATTGTGTCCCAACTGGTCAGCATTTGGCACGTGAGCCTGCCCACATCTTCTAAAGAACAATACCACTACTGTGTTTGGAAACGTGATTTCGAATGGGTTTTCTAATATGCAAGCCGATACAATCTTTTGGGTGCCAATATTCGCTTAGCGGCTGTATTTATTGCTTTGATAACGCCTTTGTTTTGTTTTGCCTTTTGATTTTTTTTGTTTAAAACACTTGGAATCCTTTTGTAATTATATTCAAAATTTCCGTTTTTTTAGCTAACAAAAGCTTGAACAGATAATAAATAAATTGATCTTAATTTTTTTACTAAAACAAGTAAGTAATTTTTTATAGCTTTTAATAATAAATAAAAACATTTCTCACTTTCTAATACTAAATCCAGTTACGTTATTTTCATCATTCATACTTGTTTATATTTTACTGTACGAACAAGTACGTACATATATGATTAAAACTGTCTATGTAACCAGTAACCTATAAATTATGTGCACCAATAACTTCATGGTTATAAAGCACGCTGTTTACTTCAGAATAAGCGATTAGTTCCGGACTTTACTTAGGCTTAAGGTTCGATTTCACAGTAACCCGTTTTAATTTATATGATTTATAGATTATCTGTGCTTAGCTATCGTTTTGTTATTTATTATCTGTGCTTTGTTTTCGAAAGTATCAAGAAGGTAATGTTCTGATTGACATAAGCTGTTTTATGGATCGTCAAATATAAATCAACAAAAGTAAATAATGTGGAAAAAGCGGAAGTCGCTTTTGTTTAAGATAAACGTGTATAGTATTATACGTATATATAGTATTATACGCGTGCAGTGTTAGGTAATTTTTTGCTAATATAATTTTGATGTTTTTTTTCTACTTAACTGTAACTGTATTGATATCTTCGATCGTTACTTGTTTGTTCAATTATATTAAAATTTGTTTTTTTATCATTTCTCAGTAAAAAATGTTGAAATAAATTTTTACAATTACATAAGAAACTACCTTTATATATTTAAGAAATGATTCAAATTCCATTTTTTTGTTTTATTTGATGTCAAACCAGTTTTTATAAGTGTATATAATTTTAATGTTTACTTCATTAAAGTAATGTAGCAACTTGTAGTTATTAATTAAACAAAAATTAAAGCAAACAGGAAAAGCGATAGACATATAAATTGCTAAAATACAACAAAAAAATTGATCGAAATCAGGGCAATTAGTCTGCCCACGGAATATTCTATATCAGGAGAATTTAAATATGTTTTATAGAGGAAGTATAGATGATAGTTTATAAATTATTATGATTTGATCGACATTTATGTTTAACTAACAACGCCACTTAGGTTACTGGCGCCGGTACACTGAACTACATAATGATTGATTAGAATAATGATATTTCCTTCCCAATACATTCGTAAATATATGTGAGGATGTGTTAATAATAATATTATGTACCAACCGTCTCAATTATAGTCTACATATGTGTAGTCCATACGAAATGGACTCAAAAATGGAGTGGAATGTCAACAAGTAGGCATATCAAAATTTCCTATTCTTTTATATATCTAACCTAACCTATAACCTAAGTAGCGAGTCATAATCTTTTTAATTAATGAAATATCACCCAATTGCATGTACCTATCTATGTTTATTCTCGGTTCGTAGTTGTGACTTGACCTGTCAAATCTATTGGGATATTGGCCCAGTTTGAAGTAACACATAAGTAACACATGTGCTTATAAATTTTATTTATATATAATATCCCAAAATAAATTACTATACAAGATTTATACTTGATACAAAGATAATGAAAAAATTATGATATTTTTGACAAATCTATATGAAGAATGGCAAATCAAAACTATAGTAAAAAAACAACTATATCAAAAATAAGATCTTTTTTAACATATATTAATATGTACAAACCTTTAATATACGCTAACAACAGGCCATTAAGCGTTTTCGCTTATTAAATCTATGCATGTACTAGTAGAGTCATTATCCCTTGACACAGAGTAACCTTTTGCGTGCTCACTTGTAGCGTACGAGTAATTTGGTATTCAAATGCATTATCTGTTCTTAAGCATTTGCTTTGCGAGAAAACGATTATCAAGAGAAATAATGATCCGCACGCGACGAGTTACATTTTATGAACATATCATATGTTATATAAAAAAGCTACAAATAATTTAATAAATTATAATTATAGGCATAATCACTACTCAACTAATAGACTCAATAACTAAAATAAACAAAACTCATATAAACCAACACTAAAATCTAATACAATCTCCCTATAGAGATGCTAACAATGAAAGCGTCGAAGACTTTCGACGCAGTGTGATGAAGAACTGCATGGCAGCATGGCTTAGTAGTCAGAGCGCTTGCACGGCTTGCAAGAGGCGCGGGTTCTAATTCCGCTGCCTCAATTTTTATGATTTTTTTTAATTAGTATAAACCGAAGAAAATTAACAAATAGCTATTAACATGCAATATTATATTATATTATTAAATTATTAATTATGACGTTTTATATTGTTAGTACGCTGTTTTCTTAAAATTTTATTATGAAATGCTAATTTTAAAACTTGGCTACGTATCATTAATTTATAGCTTACAGGTGTCAAAGTTAACCTATTAAAGAAATATCATAAAAACCATAACGTTCAGTGCAGCGCGTTTTTTTCAGCAAATATTTTTTTATAGTTATAATGGAACATTTTAAAGCAAGAATCGTGTTCTTAAGGTTTTAAAATGTATAAAGTTCAATATATGAGTAAATCCTTGTAATAAAAAGGATTTAAAATAAATTATTAATTTAGTCATATGGAGCGAAAGCTTTAATTTATTATTAAGTTTACTTTAATTATTCTACAAGATGTGGGAGCTGCTCTTAGTGAATAATAGAGATTTTGAAATATATTAAATTACAATTAATGTCTGTATGTACAATTACTTTAACATATTAATGTTAATCTATTAAAAATGATTAAAAATGAAAAAAATAACACTTGGTGAACGTACTAGCTTTTATTTGCATACCTTGTGTGAAACAGGATATAGAAACGTCTTGAAGCTGAAAAAACATTTAAATATTAAATATAAAGATATTATAAAAACTTAGGCCAATTTTACACATGTAAATTTATCTTTCCTCTAATTACATAATATATATATTTCTAGTAATTATTTAACTATCTGTTTCTTTATCAATTGAAGTACACACAATAGCGGTTCCTTCCCTAAATCAAATCTAGGACAGCGATAGTAATGTGTGCAGCATGCAAATGAGGGCGTGGGCGATTGATCTATTCCTTCAAATCTGACAGTTTTAGTTACCATTGCAAATAGTTATATATATAAAAAATATTACAATAATAATAAAAAATAATACCAATTAGATTTTTTGAATAGCTTCATAAAATTAAAATAAATATAAAAATTTCTATATTTTTTATCAATTATTGAAAGAACTTCTAAAATTCACAAAATATGTTATAAAATTGCAAGGCTTCTAAATGAAATTAATCTTTTAAAAAAACAGGCTAAAGAGATAAGTTTCTATAAACAATTTTATACAAAAAAGTAAGAAAAATAATTTAATCACCTTTGAATTATGTTATTTTAATTCATTTTCTTTACAAATTTTAATTTAAAAGTTATTTAGAAACAAAATAAAACTTTTATCAAATTCAAAGAAAGATATAAAATATAGTATTGAAAATTGAAAGCAGCTTTAGTAAAATATTTAAATCGTCACGGAGCGCCCGTAATACGTGTCTTCCAATTGGCTGGTTTCAAAATTTTATTTCTACTTTTTTATGAAATGCAGCTGTTCCCGCTTCAAATAATTCACGTTCGAAAATATTGCGACAGGCATATAACGGAGACATTATAATACCCATGTACATATATACATATATCTACATCTGGCATACATATATATACATATGACATTACTGATTGAGTAGATTATTAATTATTATAAAGAAAAAAGTGCATTTAAATTCCCTCCCTCCTTTAAATCCCTTTACTTGTTAAATATAAAGTTGACTAATATACATGTAGTGTTCTAATTTACTTCAAATTTGAATCTGGCAAACACTAAAAGAGTAATATTAATCCAAAAATAATTGATTGCAATTATTTTTGGATTAATATTGCCCTTTTTCAGGTTCTGATTGCCTGATATTTGTATATTTTAAATATTTTAATACAATTTTACATGTATATGTTAAAATATTATAACATATAGTCTTCAATTGTGTCTAAGGCGAAATTTTTAATTTTTGCCACATTCAAATTTGAAGCAAACTAGAATATTATATGTATATTAGTCAACGTTATATTTAAAAGGTCTCTACCCTTTTAAAATGTACTTTTTTCTTTATAATAATTTATACTCCACTCCAGACAATGTTTACCCGCAATGCGGCGTAAACACATCCCTAGCCTGCTAAGCTTTGAAAAGTTATTTTTCCAACAATATTTACCTACACACACTACTATGATACTTGTTTTATCTTGAGTGAATTTGTTTCCAATAGCTTGTATAATACGTATACTACCTGTTAGTGACTTATATGCTTCTACAACTTTATTTACAATAAATAAAACATTAAAATTATGTTATCGTAGTGTTATAATCAAATTATATTATTAAAATTTTATATTTGAAACTATAATACAATTAATTGAATTTTCATGGAGTAAGCAATCTAACTAGACTAGAATTGTAATTAGTGGGAAATTACCGTCAAATTATTAAATAAGCTTTAATATTCAATATAGTTTTGAGCTAGGTCACTTTCAATCTAAGCTTTCAGCGTTATGGACTATAAATAAAATGTTAGTACAAAAATAATCAACTTAAGTAAAAAGTATAATACACAAAGAAGATTAATACGAAAGGGCAAGGCAGTAATATTCTAACTAATCTATTTTTTAAGCTTTTAATATGATCAAAGTTTGCAAAAACTCTATCAAAAACAAATAAGTGTATTCAAATTTAATTTATATCTACGGCACATTATTAACGTGGCTTTGATTTTATATTAAGTTTTTACTAACTACTATTAGGATATGATCAAAGTTATATATGGTGTAAGTATTTTTTATAACTATATTAAATCAAATCTAATTTTACTTATAACCTTTTGCCGACTGTTACGACTCCGAGATAACTCTGACCACAGGCTTAAAAAGTGCACAGGGGTTCATTAAGACTATATAATATAGGCTCTATTTTACAAAAACATATTAAAAATACAAGTTAAATAAGCAAACCTGTACAACGTTACTATAAATTAAAGATAATATTAAAAATGAAATTCTTATATCGAATATATTGTAGAGATTTTGCAGAATTCGTTTGCATAGAACAAGCTATAAGAATATAGATTACGTACATATAAATAAACAAATATATTTATATCCAAACACTCGATACAAACATAAAGCTCCATTAAAATCAAAAGTCCTATAAACAAATTAATGAATAATTTACATTTATAAAGCAAATGGCCAGATGGTATTGGCTCTGTGATGTTGCTCTAGTCCAATGAAATTTGCATAACTTTATTAAAACTTCTATATTACTTTTTAATACATTCATGACCATTGCATACGAAAGTGAATTTGATTCATTTAGTAAGTTTATGTAGTTTATTTTATTTAAAACAAAGAAATTTAATCTTATATGTTTATTTATCTCGTATTTTGTAAAATGGATAAAGTTTATGAAATATTACTTACTTTCTGTCAATTTAGAAATTGAAGACTACGTAACAAAGTAATGCTTTAAATGTCATTTACATCTTCATACTCGTATCAATTCGATCACGAAATGTGGTCTTTCAAGTCTATTACTTTGATTAAATATTATTCTTTTATTATTTTTATTCTTATTTTTACCCTAAATATAAATTTATCTTTAAAATACAAGGAAATTTTATATTTTAGAAATTTACCAAGAAGTTATCAAGTTGTAAATTTGTCTTGAAATCAAAATTAAGACTTATCTTTATGTAAGATAATCGTAAATTACTATTTGTAAAATAAACACTCGGCACTCCACCTAATGGTGTTTAACGTTTATCGATAACAATAAGGGCTGCCCTTAATAGTATTGCTTCTTGTTTACCAAAAATAGTAATTATGTTGGATATGACATTAACTATAAAAATATATGTCATATGTCATACTTGAAACTTTAAACTTCAGTTTTTTATTAATAATTGACTAAGTTATGATCAATTTTGAAGCTGAATTCTATTAATTTTATTGAATTTTATACATATTTAACCAAAATTACTATTTGTAGAAGTGAATGAAATAAATGAAAAAGAAATCAATAAGATAAATGACGATATGTATTGATAATAACGTATTTATAATAATACACAATCTCTATCGTATGCTGATCTAATTTTACCCAAAATTACAATTAAAATAAAAAATAAATTACAAAAGTTTCTTAGACCCATTTCATAAAAACATTATTTATATATTATTTATATACACCTGTAAAAATCCATAAACAAAATAATACAGTTTAATAAACATCGATTATATAATTTACGTCGCATGTCATTTTATTATTCATTTGATGTGATCACAGCGACAGCGACATTAATGTTAATACAAATGCTAATAACAATTATGTATTTACAAGAAAACTTGTTTCATGATTCGGTGATAACTTACAATGTAGGTTGTAAGTTAGTAGAAATATCTGATAATTTTCTAATTATGCTATTATAATAATAATTAGCGTAATATAATATTAATTATCTTGATAATAATTAACTTATTTTGTGTAAAAACATAATCCGCGATCAACAAAGTATACAGTCAGTATACTTTGTTGACCGCGGATTATGTGTTCTTTAGTTTTACCCGAAAAAATGTGCGATATTTACAGCTATTATAATAAATAGAAAATATATTATCTTCGTGTCATCTTTTTTTTCTTTTTTTCTAGCTTTCGTTTTATTTCGTTCATAGTAGGGTAAGCAGAGGGAACCGCAAGAACCTAGTGTTAAGACACTCTGTTCAATGCTTTCCGCCTTTTCGAGGTATTATGTGTTGAGTGTCGGAACGCAACGCGACTCAATGCCTAGTTACCAGAGCAAAGAAAATGGAAATGAAGAAATCCATTTTACCATAGTAGGTATCGAACCTACTAACTATCGCGTTTATCGCTTTGTATTCATTATTTATGTAACCGAGACCAAATACTATCTTATTTATACCAACCCTTATAACTCATATAGCTTGTTGCATACGTGGGTATTTGGCACTAAGTCACGTAGTTTACTTGGCTTCGAACAATGTCTAGACAAGTTCTAGATTTACGATATCCTACGCGTAGGAGCTGTTGGCCTCGCCTTCTTGTTATTCAATTAGTCAATAATGTTGTCAGCCATATTTTTGGGCATGAAATTCAATTTTAGATATCCCTCTTGGTATAGCTTGATCTAAACACTCACGATATCTTCAAATTATCTTAACTCTCTATTTTTTACTTAGCTCTTTGGCCTACATAAGCTTTTATATAGCAATGCTATTTTTTATTAATATTTCTTCTGACAATGTCTGAGCATTGTTCAAGTCTGCTTTCCTGTAAAAATTGATTTATAGAACGATAACATAACAACTATATTTTTGACCTAAAAATATATTCATTTCGCTAAAGCCTGTCTAAATTGCTTTCGTGAGAATCTATAAATAAAGTAAATCTTATATGTTTTCTGTACAAAATAACAAAATGTAAATAATAGACCCTAATAAAAAAATCTACGCAAATATACTCAGTTAAAACACGTATTTATATGCAAGAGTTAGTTTATGGCCGTGAATGCAGCACAAAAGTAAATAAAGCAAAATGCTCGTGGACTCACATTAAAATTTCCATTTAATGTACAGGTTAAGTTACTATGCATTTGCAAGCAAAACAAAATTAATATTGATGCTTTAAAATATATATTTGAAGAACACCTAACGATTTTTTCTTATATTTTGCCCTTTTCGTATATTATCGATAATAGAAAAACATATTATTATAGTTAATTCTAGCAAAAAAGCTCTAAGAAGTAAGCCAAAAGTATTATACTTATATTACAATAATATAACAACAACATATATACATAATATATATATATATATATATATATATATATATATATATATATATATATATATATATATATATATATATATATATATATATATATATATATATATATATATATATATATATATATATATATATATATATATATATATATATATATATATATATATATATATATATATATATATATATATATATATATATATATATATATATATATATATATATATATATAGAAATATTATGTGTTTCGTTAAACACATACATATTTATATGTAGTTTACAAAAATAGTTTGCACAGTATGTCAAAGAAATATACTTTGCACTTGACCTGTATTAGACAACCTTGCACGGCTTACTTGTATCATTGTGATCTTACAAGAAAATATACTGAAGACTCACGTTACATAGTATCAATTACAAATTAATAATATACAATATACATATTATATAAGTCGATAAAGTAAATTCTTTAGAACTATTAATTATAATTTTACATTAAAATATTAGGTACTCTCTCTTTTCCGCATGCCGTGTTGTTAAAGTGCGGAAATTAAAACTACACTTTCTAAATGGTTAAGATTTAGATACTGCTACTAATCTAGATTATTAATTTCTAGAAACTAATAATTTAAAGATCAGATACATACTTATAAAGAATATGTTCTTTAGTACGCAATTTATAACAAAATATAAAAAACCATTTTCCTACAGTAAATTTAAATAATTATAAACAAGTCCAATAACAAAAATGGTTCATAAAATGTTATTTTTATCGTGTATCAGCAGTTAGCAGAAGATATACAGTTACAGTCTTCACTTAATGCGGTATAAAATCTTAAAGAACTTGCATTGCCATTATTAAGGTAATATTAGCTTAACGTTTTCAAATGTAAGTGCCAAGTGGTTCTTGATATTGTAAGCTTTTATAATATAAATTAAATTATATTTTTTATTTGCTTCTCGCTACATCCAATGATGTTGGACGTAGCGGAGTAAGCAGAGGAACCTCAAGGGACCTAGTGGTAAGACACTCCGGTCCTTGCACTACGTCTTTTGAGTGTGTTTTAAATGGCGGAACTCAACCGGTTTTTTGTCTTACTGCCAAATGAGAGGAAATCAAACCCAGAAACTGTTTCGTTTACAGGCATATTATTTCGTTGTGCGTTTCAAAATATATTATTTTATATATTTTGTATTTATTATTATGTAGATGGAAAACAAATTGCATTTTTTAGGTTACAATTCATTTATTTATTATGTTTCACTAGATTTTACGCGCAGCTTTGCCCTGCGGTCGAATGTATCTAATAATTGCGATAGGCACAACATATGGAGAGAGTTCGTTAAAGATATTAACGTAATATACCTATTGTAATTTGACTTGAAAAATAACACAAAAAACACTTGGTTTTGTATTTAGTTTATTAGATAACGCGTTCAACTAAATAAATTCCTAATTCTTAGAAAAACTCTTTAAAAATATTTAACGTATCATACAACTACCACATAAAATATTGATAATATTTAAACTACAACATATATAAACTAATAAATCTAAAAAAAAATGAAAATAAAATTACTATTACTCAATAACTGTTTAACTTTCTAAATGCATATTATGCGTACACTTCAATGAAAATCCACTTAAAAGCTAACTTTAACAAATGTTTGTAAAAAATTTGCATCGTAAGTGTTTGAGGTGCATTAAAGTTCCACTGTTTACGAGCTTTGTGTGCTTTCGTGGGATATGAGTTTAGTTTAAGTGTCACTTATAATTTGTGGTTTTATAGCAAAGTTAACATAGCAGAGCTAATAATGATAAATAAATATATATATTTCACAAAATTGTCTGCAATATTGGGCGAGCTTTTCTTATTATTTTAATTAACACTAAACGTTTGTAATATCTGAAAAAATTTGATGTCTTTGCATATATATATATATATATATATATATATATATATATATATATATATATATATATATATATATATATATATATATATATATATATATATATATATATATATATATATATATATATATATATATATATATATATATATATATATATATATATATATATATATATATATATATATATATATATATATATATATATATATATATATATATATATATATATATATATATATATATATATCGTCTGTTTTTATTATTTTTAAATAAATCTAATAGTTACGTTGCTTTATATTGTAATATTTGTAGTATCATTTGCGGGTACTTCATGATATTTTTTGTTACAATTAGATGAAAATTGCAGCAGGTGGACAAACATAACTTTAAATCAAGATGTTCTCCAGTTTCTAACCAAATCTTAGACATGGCATGTTTAAAAGTTTTGAATTAATCTTAAGATCTAAATATTCTGTAAATTCAAATAATTCCCTAACTCTAATAATTATTATAAGAGCGCTGTTAATTCTGAATTTCTCAACGAAGTACTTAATTTTAATAAGATTTCAAAACTCAGATTACAAATAAACATATTTTTATTACTTCACACTTACGATTTATTCCATTTTAAAGCGAAATTTTAAAAAAATGTGTAATAATAGTACCAATGTCAATATATTTATTATTTATATTTTATTTATATATTTTATGGTATTGTACATTCAAGAAAAAATTACTTCTTCTTCACTCGTTAAAATACAAAGGCATTTAATACAACCAAGATAAGATGTAATCTAATAGAGAAATGAAATATGAAATATAGTTTTGATAGTTTCATAAGAATGCGGACAGTTACCGCCTTCAGCTACTTTAAGTAGAATAACTTAATGTTTGTACAAAGATTACTTTTGTTGATGATCATCGATACTGAGAAACTGGTATCATAACCAAGCCACTTATCCTAATTTCAATACACTTAGGGCGGTAAGAGTTTTGCATTCGTAATTGCATACTATAAATATTAATATTAGTACAAAATATTTTTAAGCTTAGAATATGTCGTTGTTAGAAAATGAAATTTACTGTATTCATTTATTAAACATGCATTAATTAAAGTATTTTTACAAATTTTGTCTTCACATATTTATCATACATTAGTAGTTTCTGAGATTAGCACTATCAAATAAATAAAAAAATTAACATATATAACTAAATAACATACATATATCGCAAAGTTAAACTACTTTCTTAATCTTCAATTTGACCAAAAATGGAAGGTTGAAAATTTTGTTGTAACAAAAAATTCTTTTTTGTGGGTGTGAACGGTTTTTAAATTGTTCTCAACATACCTATGTCCATTTTTTTTGTAGAGTAATAATAATATAACTAAAGCTACAACACTAAGTGATATTACACACTTCACATATACTTATATGTAGTTTTACATAATTTAATCAATACTATTGTAGTTGATTTTGTTACTATGATGGATAGTTGCTACGTCGATTTTTCTTGACTAGACAATATTTAACGACTATTAAAGAATTCAAACTTTATAATTTATCCTGTTTCTTTTCTATCGCTAAATGCAACTTACAAATGTTGATCTATTATGATAAAGCTTTTAAATAAACTTTATAGATATTATTGTTGCAGATGAAAGTTTGGACATATAGAAATTATTATTATTAGAGCCAGTATGTTTATATTGTTAAAAAGTAGCAACTATCCAATAGGCATTAACCTCATAAATGTATTTGAAGCTTTTTTTGAAGAAAATTTTTTTTAATAAATTTCTGTGGTATATACTTTGTAAGAGTAGCAAACATAAATTTTCAGGTTGAAACTTTAGAAACGACATAAATATAACAAAATAAACATCATCATCATGATATAATGAATTAAACAAGTAATAAAAACTATATAATAAAATTACTAAATTAATTTAAATAAATTAAGTAATTTTATTTTAAAAAATATAATATTGCTGTAACTGATATACAACATTACATCGAAGTCAAAACGCAACAAAATCTAAATTTATATTTAACTCCGATACAATCGACATTTGTAACAATCATTGATAAAAATAATATAACAAGCTGTCAATCACAAGCGTAGTGCTTATTCAAATCGGTCCGCCATTATTGGAACGATTACTATTACATCATAATAGTTTTTGCTGTTAAGTAAAATAACAAATTGATATGTCATTCGAATTGCAAAAGCTGCCTACGCTTTAGTCGAATAACAGTTCTTTGTCGCTATACTGTTTACTTGAACTACATATTTGATCATAGTTAATCGTTATAGTTCTAATTATATTTAAAAGCTCATGAGCTGCGATCTCGCCCACAGCTAACCTACACGGCAATTAAAATGCCATATTTTTGATAGCTTTTTATATATAATTCTATTATAAATTTGACTTAAACGGATCAAAAGCCAATTAAAAGCTAATCAATGTCTCTGACGTACCAAAATTAAGATAACTAATTAAAAATTCTAGTACCTAATATCATGAAATATATATACCAAATCTAATTATTGTATGTAGATTTGTTTATACTTTTTGCGTCATAATAAACCAAATATAATATAAACGTATAATTCAGAGTAAATTTTATGTATTTATCTTTGAGATACAATGTAAAACCTTCATTACGTGTTTGCTATTTTGGTAAAATATGTACCTATATAATATTATAAGGTATAAATTATTCTGTGTACAAAATCACTTGGGTTTTTAGCCACTTTGCCTTGCTTTCGTAAAACTAAAGCTTAAAATACAATCTTTGTATCTTTAATTTAATATGTATGTTTAAATAAAAAATAAAAAAAAATCATTTATGATCATAACATAATATTTGCACTGGTTTTACCTGCAGTTTTTGCGATTTCAAATGCAAATAACACATTCTAAATGCCCGAGGTACTACATCGAAACAATTGACGCAATATAATATAGAGTATAGCGATCCTCGATAGTTCGATTATCGACTTAAAAATTTTAATCAGTAGTTACTGAGATTGCATTCAAACAAGTACTTTAATGTAGCCCAATTTACTGAAAAAAGGAACAAGAAGTGACAACCGTAATGTTTATACGCTTCCCCATGACATCATCAAAAGGTCGATATTGGTTACTGAGAATATCTCGATCGTTCTACTTAGATATTTTAAATTCCGAATCGCATCGTTGAACATTTTGAATTGACTTATGAATTTTATTTATATTGATAACATCGATTCCTGCTGTTTTAACGTCATTCAAGCATTGATTTGTTATTAATCACCTTTTTAAATTCGTCTTTTAATATTATGTGTAAATATGTATTGTTTATGTTTTAATACTATTAAGTTGTTTCGTAAGTTGATATGGAATTTGATAAAATAATAACCAGAGGTCTTAGCCAAGACGCAATTTGACAATTGCTTATGCTAACAATATGTACGTAGTTAACGATAAGTTACGTGACTTAAGCCAACGAAAAGAAATATGGTAGCCAAAAACAAAACGTCAACAAAATGATCGAGTGGAAATAGATATATAATCGTCTCTACAGTGTCAATCGCTAATTGGTAGCCATGTTACTCATTTTGACAATCGCTTGAAATTGTCATTGTTAATTGTCAACGCTCACCTATCGAAGTACGAAACCAGGCAGAAAACGCTAAAAAATTATAGAAATAGAATGTTTCACCCTAAGGATTACTAATTTATAAGTAAATAAGCAAGTTAATAAGTAAATCTACGATTTATGATTATATTACGCAATTATATTATTTTCGTATTATTTTTCAACATTGAATACATCGTTTAATAATTTTAATTATTTTACTTTACTATTATCTACGTTTTTTAACATATACTTTAATTTACATTTTCTATTAATATTTGTTTGAGAAGTGTATTTTTTTTAATCTGTTTTAATCAAATTAGTAAACATTAAATTTTTACACATGCAACATTGAAATATGTGACGTTGCAGTCTTCACTTGAAGTTTTAAAAAAACGCAAATCACAAACAATATCATCGATGTCTTCTATTGACACTGTAGATGAAGAGTTTGATGTAGACAAGTGTTGTTGGATACCAAGTTAGCGATATCTATAATTTTTATCGCTTGAAGTGCTTTATGGAATAGATACGGAGCGTTTGGTTTTTGGCTAAGGCCTCAGATATATACATATTTGATACAATTTGTTCTTAGAATTTTAACACCTCCAGAACCCTCACAAAGTGTTTGCCATTGATAACAATTACAAAATTAAATAATTTTCTTTCAATGGCTCCAATTATGAAATATGAATATCATTTTGATATTGCCTACGATATGCTCAACAACTTTGAATTCTGTCTTAAGACGCGTAATCGAAATTGTATCTGATGTATTAAAGATACCGTTATCGATACTCTGCGCTTCGTGACTGTAAATAATGCTTTGTAATGTATAGTAATTAATATAATAGTAACGTTAATTAACCTTATATCTTTGCATCGAGTAGTCATCGATGTTGTTGGTTTCGATTGTATCGATATCCCTTTATATATTACTATCTTTCCTTGCTTAATTATGTTGTACGAGTTGTATAAATAACATATATTATTTTATGCTTGTAAATCCCACACGCTGCATGTTTATGGGACACAAATTATCAATTTTGTTTTCCTTATTCTATGACTAATGGTTTTAGTATTAAATTTTATTGCTATGCTTTAACTCAATTGCTTGTAACACTTTCAGTAGCTAAGTGCCTATCCTGTATATATATCCCTTCAATTTAATTTCTCTTTATTGTAGGATAGCTGCAAAATTACAACAAGGATTTTACAAAGGGACGAAACGAGACTGTGCTATAGGTTGTTAATTTTTGTGAACAATTGTGAAATTGACAGCCGGTCACCGAATGAAGTCGAAAATTGTGAAAATGAAATATTTGCCCACGGGCGGGCACAAAGAAACGTATACGCTACTCACCGCGAGAAGAAGATATATGAAGAAGCTAATGTATGTAAAATATTCTAAAGATCTTTTCTAACGCATCTTTTCTACAGACTCTTGGATTTGGTTTGACAATTGACATATTTTTAAATATTTTTACTATTAATAATAATTTTTGTTACCAATAACAATATTAGCTTACATTGTTTTCTAGCTTATTGTGTAAGAATTTACGAAATTGCAATAATGCTTGTAGCCGAACAAGTTGCTTAGCTCCCGTTAGACGAGCGAGATGTTTAATCGTGATAGATGAACGCTAGCAATCTGTATCGAAAATGCAGTTCATTGCACAATGACTTGCGCTGCGGAATTTTACCCTTTATGATAGAAGCCCTGATACCTTTTTCTTATTTGGATGACTAACGCGTCGCCTACCGTACATTTCACTCCGGAACGCGGACGCCGTATCGCTCTTATAATTTTAGAACTGGTTGTTTGTTTGAAGGACGAAGATATATTTCTTTAGTTAAAGTAAATTACTTAAGTTAAGAAGAAATTGCCGTTGGCTACTCGTGTCATTAGTGTGACTCTTATAATGATTATTTTGTGCCATTAGCAAATGAGTCCCAGACGCAGTGTAGGTGATTACAGTTAAAACATGGTTTCCGCAGATATATCTTTAATTTATCCTCGGTAATATTACTAGAAGCTTTAAAGCATTCCAATAAAATTTTCTTATATAACCTTTACACCTTTTCCATAGAATTAAAATAAAAACGATATAATATACTTACAATGACTGTACAAAGTACTCGTAACATAGTCGCCCGTCGCCCCCTCAAAGCGTAATCTCTCGTCAATTTTCGAATTTACATAATTATAACGTATAGTAGCGTAATGTGGGCTATTTTACACCTACAATTATAAAAAACGCCGTGTTAAACCACCAATTTGCAAGTTGCCTCTGGCTCGTGTGTACATATTAATGCTTTCGTCAACGGTTAAAAGCACCTGCAAATATGCCATTATTTGATCCGATTATATTATAATTAACGTATATTAAATGCCGTAGTAAAATAGAATTTGTAGTTTGCCTTAGAGAATGAAATGTAATAATACATACCAATGATGTTGTAAATACTGGTATTAGTCAATTATAATTCTTATGTTTATATATGTATATAAATAACTACTTCTATTTGTATGTTTTTTTACATAGATACGTATAAAAAATTCGAGTAAGACGCTCTTTTAAGTACAACAAGACAACTTAGTTCTTGTTCCCATTTCATCATGTCGTTGAAGTTAATCTTAATAATATTTCCTAAACTTTCCAGTACTGGGGGTTTTGTAAAATTAGGAAATTATTTAAATACTTAAAAAATGTGTTAAACGGGTAAAGCTATTTATTTATTTGACAAAGTTCAGCTGTTTACTATATAGATTCATAAAAATACTTGGAAATATTTGTTTAATTTTGATACATTACCTGTTCAACACGACCTAGGGCAGTGGTGCCATTAATTCAATTTGTTAACAAATAATTTTAAAGAACTGAACAAAGTAATTTATAAAGAAAGTAATATACTTATAATAATAATCATAACGACGAAAATCTAAGTTCAATTTCGTACCAGAAAAGTAAATCAATATTACTGCATACTGTTATACCAGTATGATTATTCAACAAGTATCGAAACATCGGTGAAATTCGGATTTATTACTGTAAGATAATGATACCAAGATAATAGCTCTTACAAAATATTGTATACCTCAAGGTACAATACATTTCCTAATGCAATCGCAGACTTACACTAAATTTCATCGTGACAACCATAAGGTGACTTATGGTTGGGGCCGGTCACGAAATGTTCCTTGTTAATAAATTTATTTAAGCCTCGGAGCCTTGATGCGAATCCTGAACACTTGGGACAAGTTTTGTATTATTGTAAGGAATGGATGACCTTTGTGGCGTAAATACAACATGTGTTTTTTTAGATATAAGAAACGTAATTTCGATAGGCTTTTGCTTGGCAGTCGTTAAAAGTTAAGTTATGTAACTTTATGGTAATTATTACTTACAATTCTTATTATTGTTTACAAATCTCAAAGTAAAATAAATCATAATTTGTATATTTTCTGCCTCAAGCCTAAGTATGTTACATAGAGGAACTAAACGCGATATTTTGTCTATTTTGATGTTCTATTTTTCCTTATTTTCTCAGAGATTTTTCCTGTTCAGTAAGTTTAAAAATTGCGTTCTTTGTAGTAGAACAAAGAAAATATTTAATTAATTTTAATTGATCAATCCCCGCGATCAAAATAAGCGATCAAATTTACAACCGTTTTTATAGTCTTATGCTGCATATATTTCTAGGTTTAAATAAAATTTATATAGAAAAAAAAACAAAAACTAAAATCAACGTTAACTACTTTTCAAAAATTATATAGTAGTAGTAGGTACATTTTACCTATATTACAATTTATACTTAGGTACTATTTGGAACATCGTTGAATAAAAAAAGAAATTTACCTAAATAATATAATAATCGACATTCTATTTTAGGATGGAGAAAAATCCCATCGTAATACAGAAGTGTTTTGTAGCTTGAGGGTACATACAAAGTGTGGTATAATCACCGCTTTACACGCATCACCCAAGACAGGTAACAGAGGAACATCGTTTAAAATTCCTATATCCTTGTTTAGTATCTTATAACTTGCCAGTAAATACATATATGTATATGTGTAAAAGTAGAAATAATATCTAATATTGAAAAAATATATTCTGACGATTGCCATGTTCAAGTTTTACCGATAGGAATAATTATTTATCAATAGTAAGATTTGGTCAGTCCTTACCTTTCATTTTTCACACTAATATCGTAAAGATAATATTTAAAATGTAGTTTTTGCAGCTTGACGCTAAATCCCAACTATAAAAGAATAGGAGTGACCCCAGTAGCAAATCATTTCATTCTCCGCTTACTATTCAAATATGAGACATTACGGGCTGCTAACTCGAGAAGTAATGTCTCAATTTTGAATAGTTCCCGGAGAAGCAAAGTCAAAATATCTCTCCCCCGAATAAGGCTCAAAACACAACAAAAAAGTTAAATCCTGAAACATTATAAGATTTGTTTTTAAATTAACAGTACAAAATACTCACTATATTCCTCACTTCCATCTATAAATAAAAAGAAAAAAAAATACTAGAAACTATTGATATTTATTCATACCGAGTCCGAAAGTATACAATTCAAAAAAACAAACACTACGCTACGCCTTAGCCGACATGTTTATATTTCTTTGTAGGCCTCGATTTATTCCTATAGCTTCTGTACAACAAAGTCATGGCGCTGTGTATCCAAGCAGCTATATAAATGAGTAATGTCTCAATAAACAGTGTGTTTACAAGACCGCGCTGCTTGACTTAAACCATGCTATTGATTCCGATCAGATTAAAACTTATAGGAAACTACTGAAGATATTGTTTTTAAATTATAGTTATGATTGTATTGTAAATGTATATATACCTATGTGAAACTCTAAAGAATATTCTACACAGTTTCTAAAATTTTAGAAAGTTTATTTTAATTCCAGATAATTATATGATGAATTTTAATTTTTTGTTTTTTGATAAGGTGAATTCAACATTTTGCTTACTAAAAGCTTGTAGCTTATCAAGTACATGGACTTTTTTAAAATATTAGTAATGGGTCTATCATTAAGATAAGATATGATTACCTTCATTTATAACGAAGCATCTAGTGTCTGGCTAGTTACATAGTGTATATTATTGTTTGCTGCATCTGCCGTATTAATCAGCTTAGGCATCTAGTACTCAGTTCTATTCCATATTTTATCCATTTGTAAAGTGATGGGTCCCACAGTCCGAATTGTGAAAACGCTAGACTATCAACAAGTACAACTTAAAATATATGAAATTAGAATTGTAGTATGTAATTGAATTAATGTCCTTATTACTTTTCGTACGATATGACTGTATGTATATATATGTTTTATTTATATATCTATTAAGTGTCATGAACAATATTAAAAATAAAGAAACAGCTTTTTCCTACATAAAGCAGTGCAGGTGGAAATTTAGTGATAAGATATTCTTATCTAAACTTTTTGCCTACCTTTCTATAAATAACGTCTGCTGGAGGAATATTGTCATTATAACTTGTGTGGGTACCGAACCCGTTACCATCAAATTTACAATAGAACCCTACCTATCTACACTACGATGGCCTATACTACTTATAATATATTATATACAATAAAACAATACATACGTAATATCAATTTTCATATATGTATAAATCACCTATAATCTTAATTGTCAAACACCAATTTTGTTAATAAATTGTACTATCAAACAATATGTAGTTCGTACAAACATTAAAACCATAACTTCGGAATTAAGCCAGCGAACAAGGATATTTGCTTTCAACTTATTCGACAGCGCCTGTTTAGAACTTGTATCTAATTTTCCACTTACTCTCACACACGAGAAACTTGCTACTTACCCATTTGTCTTGGTACAAGTTTATATAAATTGACTCTTATAAAGTTTAATTGCGAATTAAATAATATCTATGGATATAATATAAATGTTATTAATCGCTGTATGTAGATGGAAAATAATGTTTGATTTTTAAGATTTTTTACATTATACACAAATATATTTTCAACACTTTATTGTCTTATTTTCTTGCTTTTTATTTCATTTTTTTTATTTTAGTCGGTTAATAAATACAAATTTAAATTATTTATACGATGAAGTGGTCAAAACTTAAAGCTTTCCTTAATTTACAGTAGATGCCGACACATCGTAAATTTACCCTTATTCAACGTTATCAAGAAACATTTGCAATAGATTTTGACTATTCGGCGGATAACATAGACAGAGAAAGACAATTACCAAAACTGTTGATTATGCATTTATATTATATTTGTCTAAAAAAGCAAACTAAAGTGTTACTATTAGGAAAAAATATACATAGTTATTTTAGAATAATGACCTGGCATATTTTTTGATAATCTCGTCCTTTTTGAATCGCTTAAAATATTCTAAACAAACAAAATCATATTAATAATAGATTTCACGATCTCACAAGGATCTTACATAAAATCATTGCTGTACACAACGTTACATGGCTGTTACACGGCTAACCTCATTAGATCCTATATCTCTTTAACTTAGAATTGTATTTGTAAAATCTTGTCTATTTGCTATAGTCACGTTCGAAATAGCTGTGATTGGTATCGATATTGGTATTATTGGAAGGTCATATGTACCTTAGCCTTAAACTTGAGCTTTTATAATATGTACAGCAGCATTAACATTGTATCTACTTGAAATGTTATATATATATACATATATATATATATATACATATATATATATATATATATATATATATATATATATATATATATATATATATATATATATATATATATATATATATATATATATATATATATATATATATATATATATATATATATATATATATATATATATATATATATATATATATATATATATATATATATATATATATATATATATATGATCTCCGTCTTACATTGAAGAAAGTTCAGTGTAAGACGGAGAATACAGTATATTGATAACACGTTAATCCTGTGGACTGAATATATATTACATATATATGTGTATATAACTCATATATTATATTTACCATATACTCATAGGTACGTGTTTTATTTAATCTCAATCTCAAATTAGTTAACATATCCAAAGAGAAACTAATCAAATCTCATGATTATCTCCCTTCGGTTATGTTATTATATAATATTAGCTATACCTAGATAAGCGTAATGTTATTTAGTAGCCAGTACCTCAATGTAGGCTTGGAATATCTCCAAAATTAATAATGTGGTCTAAGCTTCGGTTCATGTCTATTAGATAGGAGGGCCGTTCGTTATTGTAACAAGTTTGCTCTATTAGTAAATTGACATTTAGTAAATCAAGAATTTATGATTAATAATTATTGAAAATTATATTATGATTGTTGAAAATAATAATTACAGTAAAAATATATTTTAATCTTCCGTTATAGTTGAGTCCAGTCATGTAAAATATTGCATCTACAATTCGGACACAAAGAGGAAACGGAATGCCGGCTCTCCCTTGTAGGATGGCTACGACATACCTACACACACATATACACTTAGTAAGAGATATTTCTTGGATTTTCATTTTCATATGACACATCTTGGGGGAGCTTCAACCGGATCATTATAGATGCTTCTATACAAATAACTTCGTTGTAATCGACACCCCGACCACCCGTATGGTAGACTGTGCCATTCAAATGTATTCCCCACGCCGCCTTTATGTTCAAAAAGTGGGGCAATTATTAAGGCAAATTTTATTTTGACATAATTTTAATAAAATTCATTACGAGACACTGCCGATGAATATTAATTGCTTATTTATTCTTTCCGCTTTCAAAGCGAACGTTTCCTTTCTGCTAATTATATATTTTGTAATTCAATAAATACCTTTACTTTGTAAATGTATCGTATTTTTTAATTATTGTTTAGTAGTACTTGTTCTTTTATATATATATATATATATATATATATATATATATATATATATATATATATATATATATATATATATATATATATATATATATATATATATATATATATATATATATATATATATATATATATAAACCTACATAGCTTTTACCTGCGTTTTTGCTTCACGCCATTTACGACAAACAGCAATATAGCAGACAAAAGGAACCTAATATTATAACACTCCGTTTCGCACTTTCCACCCAATTTTGGGACATATCGTGTTGAGTTATGAATTTTTTTAAAAATAAAAATAAAATAATCGCTGCCGTTATTTAAAGGTAAGAATTATAAAAATTTATAATTTTTACCTTTAAATAACTGCAACAACAACTATTCGCTCAATATTTAAAATTTACATAACCTGTGAGTGGCGACCAGTGCGTAGCAGTAGCTTTGTTTTAAATTTTTCATATCTCTTAAACATGTCTGTATTTGCAAGACACAGGATTGAGGATACCTATAGCTGACTCTTATTTGTACAATATTCATATAGGCTGTGACATGTAGGTAAATGCTCCCCTGAATTTCCCCTAGCCATTGGGGATGTCCCATGAAACTGCTTTGTTATGATACACGTTTCCAGACACTTTTTAAAAGGCTTTTGTACTGTCAAGTGTGAGTGTCATCTCCTTCAACAATGTTTTGCGGCATATAGTTCTTATCTATCCTTTGCGTCCCTGTTTCATTAGTTTTAATAGCAATGATCTGAGAGTTTCTCTTTTTCAACATCAAAAGTGTTAAATTATATCGTTCTTACTAAGTTAGATAACTCCCTTTATATTTTAAAAGCTGAATGTATTTAATAGATTCTTCTTTTTCTTCATCTTTCTTCTAGATAACATAAAATAAATTAGTATAATTGGAGTATATATAATATTTCATGGAACAGCCAATGTTATAAATGATTGCAGTAACTACTTAATTTAGTGTAAAAATTACTTGTATATAAATAAAACGCTTAAAGTTCTTTAAAAATAAAAAATTAAATTTCGTCGTTATAAATTAAACTACTATTTAATAACTATATAAATCTTAGATTATGTATAAGTTAATTCACAGATAATCTAATAACAAATGGTTGCAGTGTCGTGTGTCGGTCATGCGCGTGCGACTGTGACTGACATTGATCTGGTAACCGGATAGCGAGATGCGGCGTCTGCGCATACTTGTAATTTATTGTCAATCATTATTGTTATGACATTAGGATGAGGAAGCTTTATTGTTATTTTCTAATATACTTATAATCTATAGTAGAAATTTTGAAATCAAAATCTGTATGATACTACATTAAAGCTCTTGATGTTAACACTATATCAAATGTTCTAGAAAGACAAATTGGTTTAAAAATCTATCGTTATGTGATATACTTAGAATTTACAAGATAAAAGTATATTTGATATAATAATACAATATATAAACTTCGCGTAATTAATAAATCATATCTAAGATATAAAGGTAAACCTATATATTTAAACCTACTTACTATCACTATTGTCATTTTGCAGTCCAAATTTGAACATGACAAATAACCTGTAGATTTGCTTTTAAATACAAAATAATCTTTTGTGACAGGAATAGCCCCTTGAAAAGGCATGGAATAAGGCCAATTCCCCAAGCATACGGCTGTATATGCTCAGACTGATTTAGATAACTACTACTTTTTCGTTCTCTAAAGTATAAGGTGGGCCGTTTCCGGAAAAAAATATTTGGTATCGAGTACTTACACCAAGGACTTGACCCTGTGATTAGCTTCTTTACATGGATTTTCTTTTTTTGGCAAAATCTTAGTCTAATAGAAACTAATGTCAAATATTTGAAAGTATATAGTAATAAGATTATGAATTTTGATATGTAATAATTTGTCACTTTTAGATATATTACTGTCGTTGTCGTGTCGTTTTAATTTATCTTTTATTCTAACATTTGTTCCTTCGTATTTTACAGTACACATCGTATGATATTTTACTTTTACTCAAAATATTTTTATCAATTTTGAATTACAAATACGAAATAATAATGCTTTAAAAAATGTACAACAAATTAGAAAATAAAAACTTATTTATTTTACTTTGACTTTTCAAAGGCCTATTTAAAAGGAATTCTTCAGAGGTCACCAAGGTTTTGAATCCTTACTCCATAACTTTGTTGATTGTTAAGATAAGCTTCAGTCGTACTAATTGGAAAAGTTAAATACAGATAGAAACTACGTTTTGTTCCACAACCCCTTACTTTGACTATTTGTATTGTGGTCTCGTTAAAGTGATAAAACAACTTGAAGCTTTCAGACATGTTCGAAAGCTCCATTTTGAGTACTTTTAAGAAGTCACCTGTTAAGAACTGAATATTACTTATTAGTTCGTTGAAATATACAGGTATTTATAATATAGTTTAGTATGAAATATAAATCTATCAAAACTATACCATTTCGTAGTGGTCGTGGCGCATGTGGAACACATCTGTGGAATATATGTATATGTTAATACAAGTACGATATAGTTTTGGCGTAGTGTATTGACGATATTTTGAAACAAATGAGAAATGGTGAACGGAGAGTCTTATCTCCGAGGTCATACTAATAAAGAAACTTCAAATATTAAATTTAATTTAACGAGTAAAAACTTTTCCTTTATTATTGTTTACAAAAGATTTATTTTTGGGCCCTTTCGTTATACTTAAGTAATCTTGGTAAGAAACGTGACGAATAACTTCCAGGAAGCTGTAAATAATAAATAAGACTGAAGACTGACGGACCTATTAAAACAGGGCAAGAGTACTACCGCACAGTGATTTTATGACGACTGGCATTCGTTGAATCATTATTTTGACGTGTAATTTAAACAATACTATTAAAGTGGTATAGTAGATTGATAGGCGAAGTACAAATATAAATAAATATGTTTGTGGAAAGAAATGTCATGCGAATGATATGTATTAAAGTTAACTTACTATATTAGATGTTTATGTATTTTTTTTTCAACAACTGATGACGTACTTAGGTGAGAAGATGTCTGACTGTATATGATGATAATGATTTCAATACCAGTAGAATGAGTTTTATGTAAATCAATGTGTAGGTAGAGGGAGCCACAGGATTTATAGGAACCTATTGTTAAGACACTGCTTTTCCTGATTACTACCACTTTCGAGGCATTACGTAGTGAGTGGCATAACCCAACGCCGCACTTTACCTAGTTGCTAGAGCGAAGAAAACGGAAATAAAAATCCATTTTCGCTATGCCTCTGCGCCACAACGGTCATAATCATGACGTTCTATATATATATATATATATATATATATATATATATATATATATATATATATATATATATATATATATATATATATATATATATATATATATATATATATATATATATATATATATATATATATATATATATATATATATATATATATATATATATATATATATATATATATATATATATATATATATATATATATATATATTCAAACAGTATATATTATTGAAAATATGCTCTTTGCTAAAGGGTCAGCGTAAAAATATAGTTCGTTACTTTCTAAATTACTAATATTATTAAGATTCACACTACTTAATCCCATTATTCGATTATCTGAATAGAGAAATGAAAATGACATATTCCCCCTATAATGGGAATCGAGCCTACAACTATTGGACTTTAAATTACTTTAATTAAATGCCTTTCGCTTAAAATACATTTACACAAATATCTTTTTAAATATTTTAAATAAGAACTAAAATCGTTTCAATACTTCAAAATAGGAGTAAAACATTCATAAAGGCACGCAATCGCAATTCCGCGACCAGCGAGTTCCATGTGAAACGCAGACATAAAAAAATCATGGACGGTTTTAATCACATGTGGGCTGTATTTTTTATACTATGGGCTGGTTAAATATTTAAAAACTACTGGACTAAGATTCTTTAGGGTAAATATAAAAAGAATTGTAAGTGTTACCATTTGTATGTGTTTGTATGGTGCTTGACAATAGAATCCAATCCTTGGTTCTTTGTGCTTATCTGGCTGATTGTATTTATCTGACAGATATTATCTAAGACTCTATTAAAAAAACAAAGCCATTTCCCATTCATATAATAACTCTGTAATAACTTATAATTACTAACAATATTTTTAAACGTTAACAAGTTACATAATTGTATGAAAAAAAAAACTTTCGTCCTCTATAATTTAATTATCTACAAAAAGTTTGAACAAACAGCAAGCAAAGCAGGTGATATGATATAGCCGTTGACTATAAACGCGCATAAATAACAATGTCACCATTGAATCATATTTTTTTAAAGACAGTGGTTATATTTAATTAAATCGATTAAGCTTTTTATACATACTCTTACTTAAGCACAGCTTTTAGTCGGCCATCATGATAAGATCGTTTTAAACTATAGCTGTCAGTTAATAGAAAATTAAGCCAAATGATTGGATAAGGCGGCAGGTGGAATAGAACACTATTTATAATATATTAAAAAACCCCTCAAACTAATCAACTTTGTAACGACGCGTCGTTTAAGTAATTTCTACTTATTAA
Source organism: Dione vanillae (assembly GCA_037178615.1). Classification (NCBI taxonomy): domain Eukaryota; kingdom Metazoa; phylum Arthropoda; class Insecta; order Lepidoptera; family Nymphalidae; genus Dione; species Dione vanillae. Next base: position 1,103,147 of record JAZFAU010000189.1, read on the forward strand.
GATAGGACCGTTTAATAAAAACGTTGACAAATATATTAATAACTAAATGACAATCCTTTGTTTATTCCTTTCCTAAGTCTGCAATTTTTGTTCGATAGTGCATATATAAATGTTTTTATACCTACCTATATATATCGCGCGTATACTATGTTGTATATGTATGAATTTATATAATATATTCTTAAAAATGTATACAAATGGACAAACTGACATATCGTTCTGCTTGCCCTTGTTAGCCGCACGTGTCAGGGCACTCAGACAAATAGGGTAAATCTTTATTACTGTACAAATATATATCTACCCTTAAGATAGCATAACCAATTTAAGCATGCAAAATACCTTAAGTAACCATAAAGCTATAATGATGATACTAATTAGTTAACACACAGATAATTATTTTGTATCAAAACAGTACAAATACGCAGTGAAAGGAAATGATTTAATATCACATAATTGAAAGACAACAATCATTGTTATACCCAAAACATCTGCCGTATTACACGCATCCTAACAATGCGCGCCCTTTAGCTCTACGAAATTAGACTCAGCCTAAAAACAAACATTTCTTGATTGAGTTGCTCCAGAACCAGTTTTCGCAACTATTCAAGGAGGGGAACGAATTAAATTCGGAAAACCATTTAGGACGTAAAGCGTAGGGGATCTCTGAATGGTCAGTTAATTGACTCTATAAATCACGCCGAACAATCATTTCTACTGAATGTGTAATTTTCATTTCCACCGGACAACAGATGGGGTTGCGCGTTTATTTAAAATATTTAAATACAAACAATGTACCGGTGCTCAAATGTTATTTTGTTCTGTCACCATAAATATTACATGGTTCACATTTTTTTAATATTGTCTCGTGCCAGCATACGAGATTAATAATTAGAATATTCGTTATTGAATTTTATACGCCCCTTTTGGTAATTGTTGGTCGGATGAAACAAAAATTGTGGCCTCTTTTCTATTTTAGGAATGTGGTCCACTTTTCCAAAACTACACATAGGCGTATAGTGTATCAACCTACACTTTTATCTCATTAATACTGGTTGTATACTGATTGCTCCCAATGTCTCGACTTATTTAACCGTATCAAAAGCTATCTAAGTTAAGTTAAGTGGGGACGGAGTAAGCAGGGACTATGTAACGGAGTGTCTTAACACTAGGTTCGTATGGTTCCTGCAGTTCCCTCTGCCTACCCTGCCATGTGCGGGATAAAGCGTGAAGCTAAAAAAAAAAAAAAAAAAAAGTTATCTATAACTTTTGATATAATCTACTCGTTAAAAGCGCAAATCTAAGGAATTTAAAAATATTTTTAGATGGTTTATTTATAGATTAAGGTTAAATTTTACTTTAGTCTTTACAGTCTACTGTTCCAGGGGTCAGTATACTCCCGACGTTTTAAAATCATATGGGCCATTATTATAAGTCAAATATCGTTAGTTTCTCCCATTTGATTAAATTTTGATGTGTGCATATTAAAAATAATCATAAATTTAAACTTGGAAAATTGCTGGAATTGAGCTAAGTAGAATTAATCTTAAAAATTTAACTCTAATCTTAAAACAAATGAACGTTGGTAATTATTTATTTATTTTAGTACAGTTCACAATTATATATAAATATTACTCTCTCTCTCTACTATATTACCCTCTCTCTCTCTGTTCATATATCCGTTCCACTTAATCTTTTAATTATCAACATTAAAAGTAACATTGTCCGTAAGTGGTAACAATTTGCGATAGGATATGTTTTTTTACATACTATGCTAACTGTATCTAAAGTACATAAAAGTCCAAATCTAGAACAAGATATTTCTTTTGAAGAGGAATAGGAATAGATGGATAGATGTTAACCCAGGTTACATTTTATAACTTTTAAAACATTACTTGTGTGTGAAAATAATCCAAAAAATTTACAATCGTCTATAATAATCTGTTTCATAATAATTCGTAAAAGATTTACTTAACGCTTATAATGATTAATGTTATATTTGTGCCAGTGTTTTTATGAAACTTATTAAATTAGACTATTACATGTGCTTATTCTTTTAATCATATAATATAATATTATTATATTTTTCAAAGTAACGACTATTTCATTAACTGTATAGCTATTTTCTTAGGTACGTTAAATATTTTTGAAACAGCGCCATCTGTAAAGTATTAATAGAACTCGATCGTCCCAATAGTTCGGTTGTTACGCCACCTATCGGATTTTTAAAAAACTACGTTGACTTAACATATCTAATTATCCTATTCCACGCCAGGCGGCAGCACGTGGCGGCGCCGTGGAGCTCCACGACCACGGGTAGCGCTCGCGCGCAACACGAACTCTTTGAACTGCTTGAACGAGTACAATGTTCCCGTTTGGACGACCAGAGGGCAGTACTACCGCCGTATTTTTCTCAGGTATGTTAAATTTGTATTGTTTTTAATGATTTGTGAACTATTTTTTTTTTTAATTGTTAACTATTGACGTCAATAGTTAACAATTGTTTAGTTGGATATTAAATAAAAATAAATAAGTTTAACTAAAACGTGCCTGAAAATAACACACTACGGCTAATAATTTCGTATTAGCTGTAGTAGTAGCTAAATATAAATGTACTTATATATTTATTTTCAGGCACGTTTTCGTTATTTATTATCTATTTCATTAAAATTAACTATATGATAATATTAATAAAGCAATTTAAAAAGCAATCTTTTGAAACATATTATATTTAAAGCAATCTTTTGAAACATATTCCTAATTACCATAAAAAAGCTTAACTACTTATAACAATCCGTTACAAAAATAACACAAAAACTATTCGGCCAGTAACAGATTTTCCACAAGATATAATGACCGTTCAGAGTTCAACAGTTATTCGTTCGTTAGTAAATAATCGGCGGAAATGGTAGGTACTGGGTATAAGATGGGGGTGGGAAGCGGTGCGTGACCATATTATTTTGTAAGGCGTCATGCCCTGTAGGCTGCACAGTGTAGGCCCTTCTTTAAGTTACCTGTTGATAGGTTTTTGCATTGCAATGAAAGTTTAAAAACTTTTAGCTTTTCTATTTTATTATAGTTTTGATTTATTCCTCATATATATTGTTTAATATGTATTCCAAGGATATAATTTGATTGACCAATCCGAACATAGATATACCATTGTAAAATATTGTTAGGAAAGTGTAAAAATTTGAATGTAGCGGAATTCGAACTTGCGTCTCTCAAAATTGTCTAAGGCTTTGACTTTAATTGTAATTCACAGTATTAAGTATTTAAAAAGAAATATCTATCTTGTGAGCAGATATTTCAAGTTGTAACAATTTAATGAGGTACATAAAATTTGCAAGAAATTAAACAATTCTTTCGTGGCATGAAGTTTAGACAGCATTCTACATCAATCATTCAAGATATTATAACAATATATTGAAACGCGAAACGTAATTGGTTTAGTTTGTTACTGTACATACAGCTGACAGCCTTTGTGTTCGAATTGTCTTTGATATGCCAAATTGAATTATGTTTTTTGTAAAAATATCTCAGATATTTTTAAAAAATAATTTATACTTATTTCGACTAATAATTTGTACTTAAATAATGTTAAAAATAAATTTGATGAAAAATGAAACCGTCGTGACGCAGAGGCGTAGCATCTACCTGTAAACGCAACGGTTTATGGGTTCGATTTTCAATAAGAGAAGATGGATTTTTTTCCATTTTCTTCGCTCTGGAAACTAGGCATAGCGCGGCGTTGAGTTTTGCCACTCAACACGCAATGCTTCAAAAAAGGCGGAAAGCACTCACAGAGAATGCAGGGACTAAGCAACGAAGTGTCATAACATTAGGTTGCAATGTTTCCTGCAGTTTCCTCTGCCTATCCTGCCATACAAAAAAATCTGAATTACAATTAGTATATTTATCTATGTTATTTTGAGCAGTTTTGTCTTTTTATGAATTTTCTATAAAAGATTAAATAAAAACGTAATGACCTTCTTTATTTTTAACATACAAGGTTTTATAATTGCTTAGACATGTGTCGGTATGCGAATGATTTTATAATATGTCCAATATGTAATATGTATAGTAATCGGAAGTTTTATACTTGCCTTGAAATGTAAATATATAGGGATAGGAAGTAAATAAGTTATATACAATAAAATAATAAAGGCATATTTTATTTTACTATATTAATAAAATAATTAAATTTAAAAAATCAGTATAGAAATAGAACTAAAAAGGTAATTGTAAATTTCCTTATAATTTTATTTCATAATACTGGTGGATCATAAAAATTATGAAGAAAGATTTAATTGCCGCCTTATTAAGTATTCACCCTTCGTGGTTTTACTCTACCATTTTCTCTAACAGGCCAATATTTATGTAACAGAATTAATTATAACAAAATTGTACTGTGTTTTATTAAAATTTGGATAAAAATCTGGTGTATAAAACGTACTGGAATTAATTATATTTTGAATTAACATTTAACATTTATTTTATACGTGCACAGTTGATACATCATCAAAAGTTGTTCTCCGCTAGATCCACCATTGATCTATTTTAGTATCTCTGCCCCTCGACGGTTCTTATTGCATATAAATAAGATTTTGTATGTAATTACTTACTAAAATTTTCGAAATATAGGGGAAATAATGTGTGGCAATAACCACGTTATAATTTGGGAAACATTTCCTGTACCAATGTTTATAGTAACATATATTATTTTATATTAGTTTCTAGTAGCAATATAATTTTTTTCTTATTTTTTACTTCACATCAAGAATAGGATTCCCCTTTCTATAATATTAGCCATAATTGTGTGTTAGGTTAAGCGTGAATCAACACCGCGCTTTGTGAAGGATAATAAGCTTGATAATTTTTATTTTCTTAATAATTAAATAAGATTTCATTGACTTTACCTATTTTTATTATTAAAAAACTAAATATTTTGTACCTTAAATCATTCTAACTGAATTACTTTTATATGATCTTATGTTAAATGCGCGCGAGACGCTAGTATTGCATTTGTTTATTTATAAGAATTTAGATTTAAAATTGTCTCGGAACGGATGCTTGCATTTAGTCTATCCTTTGTTGGGGCGCTTCGTAGAAATTCCTGTGAACCGAGACGATAATAACAAATAGTTCAGCGTTGAAAGAAATATTAGAAATCGTGAACTAGATTCATCTATTGCTTATATTAAAAAAGTACATACATTTTATATGATTTTGTAAAATGTTACATTTTTTGGTAAAAATCAATTTTTATATTTGTATTTTGTATTTGCAGCTAATATATATATATATATATATATATATATATATATATATATATATATATATATATATATATATATATATATATATATATATATATATATATATATATATATATATATATATATATATATATATATATATATATATATATATATATATATATATATATATATATATATATATATATATATATATATATATATATATATATATATATATATATATATATATATATATATATATATATATATATATATATATATATATATATATATATATATATATATATATATATATATATATATATATATATATATATATATATATATATATATATATATATATATTTTATAAACTAATACTACTCAGAAAAGGAATCCATTCTTAATATACATATTTATACATATTTATATTAATTATGTACTAAACTTACGTAAACACATCTATCTCTCATAAAATTTACTAAAATTTTGCTTGTATATGTGTATGTATATTTAAGATTTTTAAAATATATATACATATATTAGTCATTTATTAGAAGGACACGGAAAATGACAAATAATATTATCTATGCCATTGTTTATATACGAGTTTATTTCTACAGACAGCACAGACAGGAAAACTGTTAAAATTAATTAGTTTTATGACTAATTTAAACGGCAACAGATGAGTTCTAATGCTATAATAATAATAATTTATTTAACAGTGGTAAGTTTTTCTTTTTAAAATAGCTTAGGATTAAATTCCTTTAAACAGAAATGCAAAAATAAAATAGAATGCCGATGTCATCCTAATATTCTGTACTGAACAATGTACCGAGTGGTCTCTACCATCGATTGATGGCCAATGTACAGACATGGTGATCTATCGAGTGTAATTGATCCCGTTGTTACATTTCATGTACTGTCCCTGAGGTACTAAATACCATAGCAACACAGAACCTACATATATCAATCTACTTTAAAACGTTATATGATTTTGAACGTTTGTAATCTGAAAAATCTGAAAAAAATCATATAAAATGTTACACAAATACCATTATACATAATTAGGAATAGATTTGTCATAGACAATCAATATTTACATTAACATTAAAACATATTCCATCATAGCATCATAATATATGCCTATATATTCCTTAAATATGTTTGCGTATTATTACTATATTTATAAGGACATAAACAAAGATACCTAAAGGATATACAGGTATCTTAGTACTTACCCATCTTCCGACCATGGAAAAGTAAAAGTTCACCTGATTACAATATCTTGACCTCGTACATGCTCGTAATGTCATTCCCTTTTACTTTTATAGAGTAAACCTTTTTTGTAATGGACATCACTTATTTGGAAAATTTTGTTCGATTTTATTCATAATGTGTTTAAAAAGTTATTGGATGCACGTGTGTTATGTATTTAACAGTGCTTCGTTGTTTTTTTGACATACATTTTGACCAAGTAAGTTTCTTTCAGTTTTATAACTGTTTACTATAAATTTACTATGTGTTTATTCTTTACATTACGCTTTCTATTAGTGCATATAATAGATGAGCCCTACTATATAGAAATAACTCACGACTTACTTACACGGTTGGTTAAGTTGTTGAAAATGCGTTCCGACTTTTAAGGTCTTTGGAGCCTCCTTTTCAAAGAGAGAGCAGTGGCAGAAATTAATGCTAAGATTCCGTATCCCATTTTTCACCTTATTTTGAAACATTAGGTACATGATTAACAGCGTTATCTAACGTTGCGCTTTGAAATACGTATTCGATTCGATACAAAAATTTCCCCGAAAGGACTTGTTAGTCATATGAAAAAAAACCTAATTAAACCTACGTACACGTTTTATTAGATTTTCCACATTTTTTTTTATTAAAGCGGGGAGTGTCAGCAGGGACTAAGTAACGGAGTGTCTTAACACTAGGTTCGTATGGTTCCTGCAGTTCCAGTGCCTACCCTACCATGTCCGGGATAAAACGTGAACTTTATATAAAAAAAGTTATGATTAAAAGGATGATTTCATAAGAATCACCGAAATCTTTGTTTAAATTCGCTTAAGTTTCTCTTAATCATCATTCAACTCTCTTTTGTACTCACGCCACCCTGAATGCTTTTGTTACTTAGCAAGAGTCTAGTTTAAGTAATGTTCTTGGCGAAAACATTAGCAACAATCTTGAGTATATATGATTAATTATTTTTCATTGCATTAGTAGAGCTTAAAGTGGTTTTTTTTACTGTTTTTTTTTATTAAAAAATCTAACTCTTAACATTTTAACGGAACTATTTATAGATCAGCTTTTACATGCGGCTTCGCCCTTGTGCTCAATTAGAAATAAATAAGTATTATATATGACACATTTTTAGTGTCCGATTAGCGTGGTGTAACATATTATATAGCCTTTATATGGACTAATAATGGACTTAATATTACTTTACTTTGGACTATTAGACTCAAAAAAAATATTTGTAACTAATAGTAATATATATTATTGAACTCATATTAATATTTTGTGAGTAGTTACATAAACAATATAATTTTGCGTGTGGTTCCATATGAACGTACGTAACATTGATGTCTCATTGTTGAATGAAAGTTTTTTCTTTGAAAAAAGGTGTACCGGTTGAGAAAGAAAAAACTTTCTTTGAAAGTTTTTTCTTTCTCAACCGGTACGCCTGATTCTAGATCAAACCCATAACTATATACGTGAACTGATTTATAATTATTTTTTTTAGTATTAGCTTTTGTAATGATTTTTATAATAATATGATTATAAATATAAGGAAAATAATTTCCCTTATAAACTTAATAAAGCAATATACATATAATAAAAGTTTATATATATTAATATTTATATTTTAGAAATTAAATGAAATATAAACTAAAATAAAATATTTTATAGTAATTAAATGATATATTTTTTTAATATTACAAAAATAAATAGGGGAAGGTTGCTATCATTGGACCACCTAACTTTGTGACATCATATCTCATAAAATATTACTTACAACTTAAGACAATTAATGAAATATGATGCTTTTTTATGTAAATTAATGATATATAAATTATTGGCAATGAAAGTTGAGAGGCTTTAGAGCTATTCTAATAAAACTTTTCAGTGACGAGTTGCTTTCTTTGGACCACCGTCGCCTTGAATGGACCACTAATTTGCTATCATTGGACTTTGAAACATTTGTATTAATGGTCCAATGAAGGTGACTCAAAAGAAACACAAAATAAGAATTACTTTTTTATTCAAATTTTTCTTCATAAATCCAGTTGTACTGCTCATGTGGCTCTTAGTTGACGAAAACTTATATCTGAATGGTGCTTCATGTATGCACAGTACGATTTTCCAGGAACTTCTTCGGTTCTATTAAAACGATGTTTAATTTAATTTTTCTCAGCTAATTGGAGGCAAGCACTCTGACAACTTTGGGAGTAATATAAAAAAAAGAATTCTCCATTTCAACAACGTGTTTGCTAAGTTTAGTTTCTAAAGCCTCCGCAAGATCTACTTTTGATTCCACTATTTGAATTTCTTCGACTTTTTTTTTATTTTTCACATCTAATTGTCTTTTTAATATGGCTTTTGGAACGCCATACGTTTGACTTGCTTCATTTAATCCAATAGTTTTTTTAAAAAAATTCTATAGTTAGTTTCATACTAGTAACCAATACTATTTCGTCATTTAACAATAATATTTCCTCTTCTTGCCGACATTCTGGAATATATAAATATAATCCAATTACAACTAAAAAGTAGGTATCTATTTACATGCAATACCAAAATATTCAATTTACAATATAAAACTCATTATTTATTAACGTTGATATCAGTTTTTTTGATTGGACTGGTCCAATGATAGCGTCACCATTCAGGTCCATTGATGGCAACTAGGCATATAAACAGAACGAAAGCAATTATTAAGAAACGTGTAAAATTAAGTTAAAAGCTTAGTAGTGTGTGTAAGCGCAGATAAATTTGCTATTTGGATGTAACCCAATCATTAAACATTAATTAAAACAATGTGACTTACATGACTTTGTTGATGGCTCGGTTATTGTATCACGGTCACCATAAACACATGTACTGATTTCACTCCTTACCACGTTTCACGAGCGCACAGAGGTTTGGTGGGTAGGCAAGGGGTTCGGTACTGTTGCCTAGCAACGTATTAAACTTGCTGTGACATGTATAGTTTTTGAAAAAATTGGGTGGTCCAATCAAAGAGCCGGTCCAATGATCGCAACCTTCACCTATTTAAAATTACTGTCCAAATAAATTTTATTAGGCTTTAAGTAAAAATTTATTACACTTCAAAATATTATTTTTCAAAATATTATTTATAATGAGAATAAATCATATTATTGTGATTTAATTAAAAAAAAATGTAATTTACGTGAAGAAAATAAAGCTTGTAACTTCTTATTTTGAATTAATGAAATATTTGAGAAATTAATATTATGCTTTTTTTTAATATGAAATCGATTAATAAAGTGTAAAATGTAAATTTAAAATTAAGAATATATAATTGATTGTAAATAATTTCTAATTTTATAATATACTGTAGTAATAATTGAATGCATTCCTTGTCTTACTTCTTTGTTATGAGATACTGTAAAAATATGAGGTAGATTACGCCCGCCAGGCTATTTGTTGACTAGCTAGTCTTTAGGTATACAATATATAACTTTTAAAAAGTCTATTATATTCAGATTGTATATGTCGATACTAGGTCGGATTTCGATATTTAGAGACCATTTTTCACAATAAAATAGTAGTATAATATAAATTAGATTTACTCTTGTGTAACACGTAGTAAAAAAATCTAATAAACTCTTAATAACAAATCTTCATAAAAACTGTTGTACTGAAGCTGTTTTATATATCAGTCCTTTTTATATGATAAAAACAATGTAGCAATTGATATTTCTGTACAAATATTTTTATGATTAACAATTAATAAAGATATATCATAAAGAACTTTGTACTTAGTCTGGCCATAAATACTGTTACTATTCAAAAAAAGAAAATATTACGTTTGAATTTGGAATCTGTCATTTTTATATGATTGCTTGATGTGTTTTCTTATTTTCGCGCCATTATATTGTTAAATATTTTGTTATATTAAAATGGAGTGGGGTGATAAAGAGAACCGAATCGCTGTGATTGCCTTACATAAAGTAGGTATGGAGAAAAGTGCAATTTTTAAAACCCTCCACCCGCTTGGTATTAGTCAAATGTTTGTTTACCGGGCCATTGATAGGTACAATGATACCTCCTCTGTTTGTGACAGAAAAAGATCTGGCCGTCCACGTACCGTTCGTGTGAAAAAGGTGATTAAAGCAGTTAGGGAAAGAATTCGAAGAAATCCTGTCCGTAAGCAAAAGATTTTATCTCGGGAGATGAAGATAGCTCCTAGAACCATGTCGCGTATATTAAAAGATGACTTAGGACTTGCAGCCTATAAGAGACGTACTGGTCACTTCTTAACTGATAATTTAAAGAAGAATAGGGTGGTAAAATCCAAACAACTACTTAAGCGGTACGCAAAGGGAGGTCACAAAAAAATTTTGTTTACGGATGAGAAAATTTTTACAATTGAGCAGTATTTTAATAAACAAAATGACCGTATTTATGCTGGAAGCTCTAAAGAAGCTTCGCAATTAGTAAACAGAGTACAACGTGGGCATTATCCCACTTCAGTGATGGTTTGGTGGGGTGTTAGCTATGAAGGGGTGACTGAGCCATATTTTTGTGAAAAAGGTATTAAAACGTCGGCACAAGTTTATCAAAATACCATTCTTGAGACGGTAGTTAAGTCTTTAACTAACACCATGTTCAATAACAAAGAATGGTGCTTTCAACAAGACTCGGCACCGGGTCATAGAGCTCGATCCACCCAATCTTGGTTGAAAACTAACGTTCCGGACTTTATCAGCACTGAAAACTGGCCGTCGTCAAGTCCTGACCTAAATCCATTGGATTATGATTTATGGTCAGTTTTAGAGAGTAAGGCTTGCTCTAAACGCCATGATAATTTGGAGTCCCTAAAACGATCCATTCGGTTGGCAGTGAAGAATTTTCCTCTAGAAAGAGTTCGTGCTGCTATTGATAACTGGCCTCAACGTTTAAAAGACTGTATTGCAGCCAATGGGGACCACTTCGAATAAACATTGTATATTTTTAATAGTTATATATTGATGTATTAAACTAACTCACTATGAAAGGAATAAATGTTACGTATAAAAAAAAATCGTGCTTTTCTTTATAACAATATTTATGGCAAGACTTTGTATATTTAAGCAAATCCAGCAAATTTCAGTATTCCACAGCGAGTTTGCTCTCTCTATAAGTTGTGTAGAGATAACGCCGACTAAGACTTAACAGCCTATATCTCGAAAATGTGTAAATTTACCTATTATTTAGTTATTTGCATCATACTTTATATCTATGTACAAAATGTACCTACTCTATCCAACGAGTATAAAAAAGTAACAAAATAACAAAAGATTTATTTTTACCTAAAAGTATTCTCCATGAATACAAAAGGTAGTCATTATATACGCCGGTATAGATTTAGATATATCTTTTCAATATGAGTCATCGAGTCATGACAGTGGTTATTGATTGACCTTGATATCAGAGGCTGGGCTAATAGCTTGCATTGTATGCTAAAGTTGATCTGCTGTTTGTTTTGCAATTAATATATAATGTATCTCGGACTAGGGCGTAGGCGTGATATGCCACCTTTAAGTAATATAATTTCTATTTCTAATATTAAGTTAGATATTATGTAAGAGATTAGGTTACGCATTTAAATGATAAATTAATGTTAATATTATTACAATAAGATTTGTTTGATTCGACGTATATATCTCAGGTACTAAAAGTGTAAGTTGAAATATTCCGTTAATACTATTTAAGTAATTTACAGAGTAGGGTAGTAATTTTACCTCACGTTCATCGTTTTATATAACTCTTACATCGTGATATAAACTATAGATTTTATATAAATTCAATCTTTTTCTCTTATATTTAATCCGAATATCTTTATATTTGCCAATGCAGTAAGAATATTAAATGACCAAAATAAACTGGGACATCTATGTAATTCGCTAAATAAGTCACTAGGTATATTGGCGTAAAACCAAATCCACTGCAATGTCTCAATGCCGTCGTTCTTTTTAGACTTACAAAACATACTAGTATATACCCCATTTTATATTATTCTTGGCAACCGTTATGGTTATACATACAGCAGTACGTACATATAATTTTAAGTAAAAAAATTGTCTCTCTGTGGACACGTTCCAAATACCAGCATTTACACATTAAAGCCGAGATTTGTTATATTCCATATTTTAATATGACACAAATAAAAAAGAAAACCTTTTAAAATGATGAATTTTCTGGGAACGTTGTTTTAACCCCGTGTTATATACTCTTATATCTCCACTGATTGAAAATGAAAGCGAGTAATGAGGTTCTCTTAATGAATTCAATTTATTTTTTCGTAATTGGGTCATGATAATAACAATGTCGTTTGCATAGTGCATATTGTACAAATTAATGCGACTTTAAGGCTTTTGTTTCATACAAATTTTGAAATATAATATTTTTAGTAATTTGACTCATTGTTTTATTTTACACTTGTTTGAAGGTTACTCAAATAGATACTAAACGTATTCCAGTAATAATTATTGTTAGAAATTTCCTATTACTTTGAATTTTATTAATCATGGAAAGACCTAGGGAAAGAAGTCAGCATTTTAATAAAATTCATTTTAAATTCTTTCCGCGAAGGACCAATAACTTAAAAACAATTATAAGAAAATTCTATTTAAAACATGAGTAAGGTATGATTAAATAGTATAGGACTTTATTTTCCTTTTACCTAAAAAGACTTGGAAAACTATTAATAATCTATTTAATTTTCTCGTATAAATGAAATTTTATTATAAGGATAGAAGCGTAGATGGCGCTGTAATCTTTTCAGTATTACTACTAACGATGCCCAAATGAGTGGGTATCTCGAAGTTGTATAATAACTTCACTGGAGTAGAATTATGTTTTGCATGTGAGAGAAGTTGTTTACGATTTATATGTATACACATAAATGAGACTTTAGTACATATAAGATGTATACACTAATTTATTCTAAAATGCATTTTTCTTTGAGTTCTATATAAAAAATATAATATCGGGTATATTTTACTACATCTCATACGAGTGCATAAGAGTCCAGTCAGAAGCAGAATCTAGAATTAAGCAATCTATTGATTTTTTGTATGTTCTGATGTTTAAATCTAATTGCTTCATGTATAATTTCCAGTACTTTATCATTTTGCCGTACTTTTGATCATTTTTTAAAGCCAGTCAGTAGCTTTACTCAATCTTATTGAGGACCGTCGTGGCGCAGAGGCGCAACGTCTGCCTGTAACGCGACGGTTACTGGGTTCGATCCCCAGTCGGAGAAGATGGATTTTTCTATTTCCATTTTCTTCGCTCTGGCATCTAAGGCAAAGCGCGGCGTTGAGTTCCGTTGAGTTGACTCAACACGCAATGCCTCGAAAACGGCGGAAAGCGGGGACGGAGTAAGCAGGGACTAAGTAACGGAGTGTCTTAACACTAGGTTCTTATGGTTCCTGCAGTTCCCTCTGCCTACCCTGCCATGTGCGGGATAAAGCGTGAAGCTAAAAAAAAATTAGATAAAATTTTAAGTGCTAGAGAACAATTGTGAATTAGGATGTAATATTTTAAATCTAAAGGGTCACAGAATTCACTTTAAAATTATCAGAATCATTTTGCCAATTATAAATATTTATTAAGTCTATTTCTTATACTTTCTTATTATATTCTAATTAGGGTAATAAGATTTCTACTTGTCTTTTTGTAGCTAGATTTTCTAAGACAAAAGTGATATACATATACACTAAAATAATGATAATACAGTGACTTATAAAGTTTAATCAATTTGTAAGCCATTTTTCATACGTTTGTTTGATTGTTTTAGTCCTTAATATAGGTAAATATTTTAATAAATGTAAGATTATAAAAAAATATAAAATATTGTGAAATAGTATATCAGAATGAAAAAGTACAAGAATACATTACAGCCACATTTTGTATTCCATCTTCTAATTAATATATTTTTCATAGTCAATGCATTGTGCGCGAGTAATGTAGGCTCATATAAAGACATTGTCAAGGCGCAGAATGTAATATAAGCAGCCTAATATAGAGGCTATGTTAGCGACCGCCAAATGAGGAGTATGTTGTTGCATAACTGATGCATCGCTTATGTAATCATGTTGTAGGGATGAGGCGATTGAATTTTAAAATAATAAGAAATTTAGGAGGACCGTCGTGGCGCAGAGGCGCAACGTCTGCCTGTAACGCGACGTTTTCTGGGTTCGATCCCCAGTCGGAGAAGATGGATTTTTCTATTTCCATTTTCTTCGCTCTGGCAAACTAGGCAAAGCGCGGCGTTGAGTTCCGCCACTCAACACGCAATGCCTCGAAAAAGGCGAAAGGGGGGACGGAGAAAGCAGGGACTAAGCAACGGAGTGTCCTAACACTAGGTTCCCACGGTCCCTGCAGTTCCCTCTGCCTACCCTGCCGTTCGGGATAAAGCGTGAAGCTGCAAAAAAAAAAAAGAAAAAGAAATATAATTTTATGTCAAACTGTTGTTAAAGTAATAATTTTATATTTAAGTATTTCGATTATATATTACTATAGAACTTGACACAGAGATGTAAATGAAACCATAATCCAAATCCCTTATTTTAATAATTACTATCTACGACTTTATTTACACATAACAGTATGATTTTACAACCTTCTTACTCTAATTCTTCTTACTCTTACTCTAATTTTAACTTATTTAAATGTTTTTCTTTCCTCCTTCAACTTTATATATTAAAATATTTTTGCGATTTGTTATTTTATCTACTAAAGCTATAATGTTCTTGATTACCCTGGTATAGGTATATTCTCATATTTTTATAACTACTAACTCGTAGTACAATTATACTCTCGAAAGGGAATCGAATTCACAACCGTCGCTTTTATTAGTGACACTGTTCCACTAGGTCAACACACTACAGACGCAAAGAAAATATAATTAAATAAATAATAGTTAAGACAAATTGATTACTTATTCACTCACAGCTTCTATTCAAATTTAAAAGAAATTTGTGGAACACTAATTACTTAACGAGTTCTCACATTATAATCACGTTGTCGTTATTTTAATAGTGTTTCAACAACTTTTTAAACAATCTCCAACATCAATTACTTAATATAAATTAATGTTAATTAAATAAAACCAACGTTTTCTAAATATCTAAAATTGAACGTAATTTTTTTTTTGTCAGAAAAAGAGGTTATTTGCTTGATTCCATAGACCAAGACGCTCCTTTCTCTAATTTCAATTGCATGTTAGCGAGGAAATAAAAAAAATAATTTCCCGAGTCTGGATCGAATCCAAATAAATCAGACGTTGCAATTACCTACAATGAGTGCATCACAATAGCATCAACGGCAACAATTCAATTCAATACTTATATTTTCGGAAATGAGATTACATTAGCAAAATTCAATTAGGTATATTTTTCATATATATGACTGAGTGTAGAATTAAATTGTTTTTTTTTTGTAAATTTATTACATTTTTTTATTTCATACATCGCTCGTTACTAAACTGTGTTATCAATGTTGCCTTTAGATTTTATCTTGACTAACTAGGAATAATATATATTGAAATTAATATAAATAATAAAAATAGGCTTGGACGATTACTAAGTTCGCAAATAAATTCATTTTACTTCTAAAAATAAAATAATTGTATTTTTTTAAATCTTTTATTCTTTCAAACAGTATCATCGTGCTTTTTTTAGAGAAATCTTGTTTAAATATTTAAATGTGTAAAATAATTTGTTTAAAGAAATTACAATGCGTTTAAAGTTACGTCACACTTTCTAATGTAAGTGACTCGGTTTTACTGTTAAATAATTATACTTTATATAATTACGAATATTATATAACAAGTAAAATAATTAAACAATTTTATTCTTTAAGCTGTCACCCTTTTGGGAAAAAATGTCAATTATTTGGTAGTTATATTACGATTATATCTTTTTATTTTAAGCTCTATGTAATAGGCATTTAGTTAAGAGTTCCACAACTTTGAAAACTAATCATAAAATGTGACTGACTTCTCACCAATCAATATGTCCTCGAAATTTTCAAAACACATAAACGGGTTTTTAATTTGGTTTTTATTAATAGTTTGTGTCTACTTACCATAATTGGAATATAGCGAAATTAGTCGCCTTACAATTTGTATATCTTATATTTCTAATTATATTATCTTAGTATTCTTACTGTTT
Source organism: Dione vanillae (assembly GCA_037178615.1). Lineage (NCBI taxonomy): Eukaryota > Metazoa > Arthropoda > Insecta > Lepidoptera > Nymphalidae > Dione > Dione vanillae. The sequence continues at coordinate 1,119,819 of JAZFAU010000189.1, forward strand.
ACTTCCTAATAAGTTAATAATTATTAATTACTATGAAATATTTCTAAAACATTTAATTACTTAATGTACACTGAATGTATTTATAAAGACATCATACTGTGTTTGTATAGTAACTGAAATTACTCTAATGGCTTTTTAAATACTCAGTTAACATTCGAGTAGTAACTCGACCATCGATTAGAGACGTGACTATTGTGTTTTATCATTGTTATATACTATTTTTTATTATGTACATTTTAGTTTTTTTTTGGAAAAGCAAATTAGCTCTGCTATTAGCCACTAATTTTGTCGTTATTTTGATCAGCCTGTTAGAAAATGGGATAAATTTTTATTATTCAAAATTCAATTCTCATTTTTGTAATGAAAGTGTTGGGCTGATTGCTTTCAGGCTGCAATTCTTCTGGGTATTGAATATTTATGATATGCATATTATACGTAAAATTATCCAAAAATACCTTTCAAACAGAAGACTGAGAACGAACTAATCTATCGCTTATATTTTGCTAAAGTAACTTTTAAATAATAAATAATATTTATAAATAATGCACTATTATGAGCGTTTTTTACTATTAAATATTTTTTTAAAGACGATAAACATATTGAAACGATGTTGTGTACTTTACTCAGTATATAGTTATTGAACGATTTTTTTTTAATTAAGTCCGTAGTTCCTGAGAATAACACGATGAACTAAACAATTTAATGATTTTTTATACGAAATATAAATTAAAAAATATATACTGTCTCTTACGTCATAATAAATAATATCTTTTATTGCAAAACAATACAGATAACTTTACAAATAATATTTTATATAAGGTCTTACATTATACTTTTTTTCAACGACTGTTTACAAAATATTTAGAAAACTTTGCTTTCCTTGGTCGTTAAAGAGAAGACCTACCCCATTGTTTTCGGCGGCATCTTTTTTGTATTGTAATTTAAGTTACGTTGTAACATGAAACTGTACAGGGATGTTGCACCCCGTGGCTAACCAAATGTTTGATGAAGCTTCATCGTATCTTAATGTTCAAATGAAACTTTAGTTAAATATTATTTTCGGTTAAGATAAAAGAAGTTAAAAAGCTGTAAGTTATTTTATGGAAGCTTAAAATGTATTTTTTATATTATAAGATGGCAAACGAGCAGAAGGGCCACCTCATGTTAAGTGGACACCCTCACCCATAGACATCCACAACCTGAGAGGATGTGGATGCAATGCCAGCCAAGTACCCTGACCAACCTCTCTTTATGGGCTTCCGGGACTCTCACTCACCTGACGAAACACAGCAGCAATAATATGCTTTTATTTTACGACAGTATGAGAGTGTGATAATTATCTGGTTTGAACCTGGCCCTATGGAGCTACTGGTATTGGTGTAGCTTGGTCCTACCACTTACAAAGAAGTATAATACGTAAACTATTTTTTTTCTTCACGCTTTATCCCGCATATGGCAGGGTAGGCAGAGAGAACCGCAGGAACCATATGAACTTAGTGTTAAGACACTCCGTTGCTTAGTCCCTGCTTACTCCATCCCCGCTTTTAGCCTGACTACATTATTCAAATCAAATAAAAATAAAAAATTATGTATATCTGTCCATATATTTAGGAAAATTGATTCAAAACAAATAGAAATCAAAATTTAACATTTTATCATATATGTATTAGGCTATTTGTTTTAAGCTCAATTATGAGCAAATAAAATATGAAATAAGTACACAGTTAACTTTATTAAGATAATTTGAATCATTTAGCTTTGGCTACAATGTAACAAAAATGTACTAGCTATAAACAAGTAAATTTACTTTAGGAATGACGCGATTCAATAAAATTACTTTGTTAAATGAATTAGGTCGTAAATTGTTGTCAAAGTACATAATGTGAAACTTCAGCTGGACCTATTATGTTCAGATTACCATTAACATATTGATTATGGCTTTGAAGTTACTAGCAATAGATTCGATTCTGATTTGAAAAAAGATTTTATAATAATGCTAAGGCCAGTACAACATTTGAAATATACTAAATTTTTAAACAAATATATCAATAATACAATATTTATTACTAAGAACAAAGGCCCGTCGTGCCACAGAGGCATAGCGTCTACCTGTAAGCGCGATGGTTGGTGGGTTCGATTTCCAGTGGGGTAAGATAGATTTTTCTATTTCCTTTTTCTACGCGCTGGAAACTAGGCAAAGCGCGGCGTTGAGTTCCGCCGCTCAACACGCAATGCCTCGAAAAATGCGGAAAGCGGGGACGGAGAAAACAGGTACTAAGCAATGGAGTGTCTTAACTAGGTTCCTATAGTTCTTGCAGTTTCCTCTGCCTACCCTACTATGTGAGAGATAAAGCGTGAAAACATAAAAGAAAAGATATAAATATAATCGAAATATTTCATTCTGATATAATGATAAATAATATAATAGTATAAATTTAATTTTTTATATTACGTCCTGTGGGAAGTCCTTAGTGAAACCTCCGCATGTACCTACCGGTGGCAACCACATCCTTCCTTTCTTCCCGGATCCTAAGATTTCCAAGCTATTTAGGCTTCGGAAGCAGATGCAATTGCACCTGTTGAAATTTTGCCAATTGCTTCTATGGGATCGCGCCATAAGTCCATAAGGCAAGCGGATATTCCCACGCCACTCCTACGTGGTGCGTATACATGCGCTATATTACAATTGCATTGAGATAATTTTGTTCATAAGTGCATATGTACGTTTTATTAGGTACGGCCGCATATATTATTATAACGAAAAATGAGTACATAATTTTTAATTACTTTTTTTATGTTCTTTTTTAGCTTGTATTTAATAACAATAGATTTATTATTCACGTTAATCGTACTATTCAATAGTTTTTAATTAAGAATCATATTCTAAAATATTTGATCTAAAATTATTTTTTCTAATATTAATTGTTTTCATCCATTCTATAATAAAGTTTTGTTTTCGCTTTGCTACATTCACCTGTCTTCACGGTCTGCATCTGAAAGTTGAATTCTATCTCTATCCTTATCTTACATATACCAAATGGCCTCGTAAGGAAAGAGATAGCACTTCTTTAGTTCACCGGTGACGGTAGAGCATGTGGCACGCGCCACTCATTCGGTATCCGAGCGCAAGTATGAGAGGACGTATTTCGTCGCGTTGAAACCTTTCTTCGATCGTGTTTTGACAGTTCCGGAATCTCGCACTTTATTGCTGCTTGGATTATTTGTTTATTAAAATATAAATGTGATCTCGTGCACTGATTTATCTGGACCGTGTGCCTAATTAATGACATAAACAAGTGATAAATATATTTTTGGCTTAACACAAGAAATTTAACCTACATGCCGGGAAAGAAAAAGCCGGTGTAAAGTGAAAGTTTTAAACTACTGTACCAAGCTATTTGAAGCGCATTTTTCGGTGGCGTTTTCTTGAAACGCGTAGATCATTGAAAAACTTGAAACCCCTTAATGGGAACGAGCCTGACCTGAAAGCTATAATAATAAAAATAAACGATAGCGAGATTTATTCGGACATCTTTAAAGTCGGATCTTATGATGATAAATGGGACGTGTGATGTGAGAATGCGATTTGGCAAACGCTAAAATTCGTTTAGCCGGTGTTTTTCTTCGAGCTTTATGAGGGAGAGAAGGTCTTTACCAGTAAGCGGCGACGTGGCGCTGAAAGCGGAGAAAGATGGTGCTGGGAGGGGTTTGGGTGTGAACTCAGTTTTATGTGGTGTCGTGGATGAACTGTCCAACGGGAGGACTGGCAGACGTGGATCCTGGGTTAGAACTGCAGTCATGGGCGTCCTTAGGTGGAAGGACCTGACCGGCGTGAGGACCAGTACCCCTACTGATCAGAAAGAGGTACGTACGTGTGTGGCACATCGAATTGAGTAATAACAATAGATAATACTGTCGTAATTATTTATTATTATTGTTTGACTATCTCACGGTTGTTTACACATGTAATTTGTAATCTTGTTTATTATTTACATGATAGTAAGTGACATAAATTTAAATTACGATGAAGAAATTCGATAACGCCGTACTTATAGGCTATATTTATCTAACAATGCACATTACAATACTTAAATAGATTCATAATAACTTAACACATAACTGCATTAGAGTTCGAAAACCTTGTAATTAAGTTATTGCGAAACCTAATTACTGTCTTTATTTCGCTTAGTTTATTTTAATAACTAACATAACAATTGAAGTAAATTAAGATTCAACGAATACATTGTATTTTAATTTCATCGTATGATTATGAAATATTTTAAGCATATTTAACTGTGTTTTAGTAACGGCTGTTTTCGTATATATTATAGCAATATTGATATAACTTGTGTCTGATTCATTTGTGATGTAAACAATGTTTATGAGTAATAGAGAAAATCTTGTGTTTCGGCCAAGTCCGGTTGTCTCTGTACATTAACGGTGTGACGTCAGTGCGGTTTCGATGTCACTTTGGTTCACATCTTAACGTTAGCATATAGTATGTGTCAAGGTAATTTATTTATGAAAGTGTTAGATTTTTTTATTATGAATAGTCGCTTTATAATAGGTATATAGAATTTAATGAGATACATATTGTTATATTTTTATTAATTGTTTAAATTTTATGTATTCTCTATTATAATAAATAAATCGATATCTTGAATCACTATTTTTATTTGGCAAAACTATATTAAAATGTGTTAAATAGTTTGAGGTCTATATGTGGTAGAAATTACTATATTTTATAATAAGTATGTAAATTTTATTATACTATCAAGCGTATAAAATAAATATTTTGTACTCGTATATACAGAGTTCATGTGCATCACTTCCTTTGCACGTTGCCTAATGAAAAATTACAGTCTTCCTTCCTTCACGCTGCGCCTAGTAGAGATTTATTAAGAACAATCTGGTTACAATATTGACTTCGATTTGCTCGTATGGAAAAAGTACTTATTTTAAAATATAAAGAAATAAAGTAAAATTTATGATCAAATATTATTTTTAAATTGATTATAATTTTAATGATTACCAGATAAGTGATGAAAGTCTGTCTGATTCGACAGGGTCTTAGTCCCAAATTTATTAAAGCTTTGCCCATCTCACAATGTCAAACAAAAAAGGACCTAAAAATTTATAATTTAAATAAATATCCACAATATTGTTAATACACAAGTATAGAGAAAGACAACTTTCTTTCTTTCTTGTCTTAATTAGAGTATCGTTTCTCCCACAGGTATTTTTATTAATGTTTTCAATAAAAATAACAAGCGTTTGAATTTTTATAACAAATAAATAAATTATACGTAACGCTCTGATAACAATATGATATTGCCACTTTCTTGTGCTGTAGTATATTTTTTTATTTAACCTGCCGCTTTATGTCGCTTATCAAAATAAGTAAAATAACTTAGTAAGACACTCGGTGTCTCGAATTGTCCAATTCGAAACACTATATGTTGAGTGGTAAAACTCAATACTGCTTTTTGTCATACAAAAATGGGAAAATAGAAATCATTTTTCCTAAGCTTCAAGTAGACATCGAACTTACAACCATCCCTGTGCTACGGCTCTCTATCTTCAGTGTGGATTAACACTTTAAAAATCATAAAAACATGTATATAGTCTGTATTTTTAACCACTTTTTGGTATACTGGAACATTTATCATTTATTTTATAATTTTTCTTATATCTTTAAACAACTGAATTGAACTAATGAAATGGAATCTCTATTTTAATTAAAACTATATCAACTATTTTTGCGTATATTTTTTATTAAAATTTAAACTTAGTTTGCGTGCTTGGCAGCAAAAACATAGCAATAAACATGAGAATCGCGTATTATAATATAGGCGGACGAAATCTAGTGTTAGGACACTTCGCTCTCAGATTTGCTTTAATCGTCATGTCGTTGCGCCACAGTGGGCGTAGGCCCATATTACTCATGGTAAAAAATACCTTAATTAAATTTTTTATTAGAAAAAACGACCACATGTGGTTAAACACATCTTAACTGTCCAAGGGCATTTATTATATATCTATAAATTATCCAAAACCATACCCCAAAAAGAGGCCACACAACTAAAAATCGTGTCGAGAGTGCGTGTATCGTGATATTTCTCACTCCAATTGCTGCCAACGTTTTACTATTTTCATAGTGGCGACGTGAAAATTCACTAATTAATGCATCGTGGTATGAAAACTCGGCTCGCCTTTTTTCTTTTAATTAGTATTTGGTTATACATTTTTAAAACATGAGCATACTTGACATTTTTATTGAATCACTAGCAGTAAGATTTTCTTAACAAAATTATAATTTTGCTGTATTTTCCGTGCATTGAGATGTTACATTTTAAAATCTTCCGTTCGTTGTCTCGCAATGTTCACTTTTTAAAATCTTTTGTTCATATATTCATAGTTTTTGTATTTTTATTTAAATTTTCATATTTACCTAGTAACTGATAAGAGCCAGAGTTCTTCTAGATCGGCCTCTTACATAACTCGTCGATTCTAGTCAGGTCGGTAGGGGCTGTTAGTGCCAGTAGAAATATAAGAGGTATATTATTGAATACAGTCGAAAAAAAAATGATAAGTACTGTAACTGTATATACAGTATAATAGAAGTAATAAATAACTAACGCTTATCAAACGGTACACAAAAAGCTTCAATCGCATATTTTCTAACGTTCAAATACTTAGAGTTCCATATAACAAAAGAAATGACGGACCCTTTTAGTGTCACTTCGTTGTACGTCAGTCTATGGGTCTGTCGAACAATTTTTTTTCTCGAAAATACATAAAACAAGATGAAATAAGTCTTCAAGCTTCGTGAAAATAAAAAAAATACACGTCTAAGTTAGATCAAAACATCGGGTAAGCAAAGTTATAGGGCCTTTTTAATGACCAAAGAATACTCTGAAAATTAGATATTTAATAGGGCTATCAGAAACAAATGACAAAAACCATTTTAAACATATATTTGTAGTTTGTCACAGACACCACACATCTCACATTACACTACAATTTATGTATTTTAGCTTTAACTGAACCCTAGGTAAGCGAGTACGACTCTTACTTGGCCGATATTATTTTATTATGCACAATTAATAACCGCGCACGTTATCCGGAATTGCGCTAATAATGTAGAAGAATAAATTGGCTCGTTTGTCTGAAGGTAATCGCATTGCAGTCAGATCCTTGATTCAATTTAGATTTCTTCTCTAGAAAAGTCAGCAAAATTTATCTCATTTTAATATCTTTTAAGTAGCGAAATACTTGAAAGCTTTTAGAATTACTTTATATTTTGTATAAAATTTATAAGAATCTATTTAATAATTATTCCAGTCTTTCGTGGCATTATTGGAAAATGTGAGGCTGCTAATACGAAGGTCGTGAGTTCAACACTCGCCAGAATATTTTTTTATTGTATGCTTTGGCATGATAATGCTTAGCATCACTAATTAAAAATAAATAATACAATGTCTCGAGTTCAGACAGAGAGTACAGAACGTTCTTCTTTACTCTGTGTTGTAATGGAAAATCTATTTTCTCTAGGTTCTCTTTGCCGACTACGCTATATAAGATATACTAATACATATATAGATATACTACGTACTACTAATACCTACTTCACTACTGTTAGCATATGCATGAGGCGATTTTTTTATTTATTTATTATTCAATATTATTGCTTATTTAGTGTCATCGTTAATTGTTCTTACAATTGGTAACACACGAATGCGTTTAAGTTTATAACATGAGTATTTTATTAATAGAATACTTTAAAAAATATTGTTTCAACTGACATTTGAACTATACGTAAGACAAAATATATGCTGTAAATTATTGCATGATTAAATATTGTTCAATATATAAATAATTATATATTTTTAATTTAATAAAGTTATGCTTTGTATATTGTGATATTAATATTTTTGCATAGTTTTTAAAAACATTGATGCAGTGTTAAAAAATCAATTATAGAGAGTAACTCGAAAATAACGCTATTGTTATTTCACAGCTACAAATAGGCGTAATTGATTTATACTTTCGCGCTCTGGTAGCTTTCAAAATGACAGTTAGACGTCACTATGACCTAAATATTTTTGAATTAACAAAAAGTTTTAAAATGAAGGTTCCATTAATAATTCCGAGTAAAAATGATATTTCACCTTATTTTCCGTTAATACTTTGTCTTACTTGAAATAATGCTTTAGTTTTACTTGTAAATGTCTGTAAAATGTGATTTTCTGCAGGATATAACAATATTTTATTTTTAGTAAGTTATAAAATCATTAAGTAATATAAGTAGTTTACGGTTGAGTGTATATAATGCCAGCACGTTCGATCCGCATACAGCTTTTGAACTCCACGCTCAGGTCAGCGCATAGACACCACTTGGCAAGATGACAAGTATTTTGCGGCATTTACTGTTTATTAAGTAAGGTAACTAAACTATGTTGATATATTTATACTTCTTAAAAAATAAATAGCAACTTTTTATAAGTAATTGTTAAATTATTAGGACATTGACCTAGGCATATTTTATAACAATATACTAATTATTAAAGTGATTATTCAAAATTCATTTTTACATGTTCTCGAAATTGACTATCAAAAGAACTTAAATCTGAAAAATAAAATATTTTACTCCAACATAACATAGACTTCAGTTATAAAGCTATGTATAAAGAGACTGTCAACTTAACTCAGTACTGCAAAAAGGTTAACGCACCGTCGCGTTGCGGCGCTAATGGGATAAAAACTACAAGATAACATTGACAGGCCCGTGATGAATTGTAGATGATGACACAGTTTTACAAAGTGTCTTTTGTACACGCATACACTGATTTAGTCGATATTTCAAATATGACAGTCTATGATTTATTAAATTGTGATTTTGTAAATTTATTTATAATTTATTCATTCATTTAATAATTATAGTTTATAGTCATTTTATCCATGTTGTTATTGCTACATTATTAAAATAAGTGAAGAATCACGAAATTATACATAATGAGTTAGTACTGTTTCTTTAAAACCTGTATTATAAATTGGATCTACCACATGCATGATAATATGCTGTCAGTGATTCTATCCTCTACACATCAAAGCATATATTTTCTTACTGAACAAAAACAATATAATATTTTATATTTTAAATATAATATATACAAAATTTAATATAGATATTTCAATTAAAGTTAATTAAAAAAAGTCATTTAAATAAGGCTAGCTTAACTGAAAAGCTGTTTTGCATAAATACCTATTAGATACCCATAACTATTCGACTGGAATTCTTTTGTTTTGTAAATGAGATGGAATCTTGAAAAGACGTCTATTTCAGTGCTTTCAATGAAAGACGTTTGCGCCACGAGATTTGAGCTTGTGGTCTGGTACTTTTGAAGTGTCGTGACCTGGTTGCGACTTAAACGGCGAGCTTCTATAACATTAAGAGACACATTTTGTGCTATTTTAATACTACTAAGTATTTTATGCTTAGCATTAAATTTGTATACAAGTGTTGAAATGTGAATAAAAGGCAAACATATTACGATTTCGTTTTTCGTACAATTAAATCATAATGGAAATTCGTACTTAATTTTTTTTAATTACTTCATTAGTTTATTTAAGAAATAAATATAATTATATATTTATAGTATTGTTTTGTTTTATATCAAAATATTGTAAGCGGCCTATGTATAGACAGAAAGAAAAATGTTAAGGAAATCAGTAAAAATTGACAACGGGGTTTAAACCTGCGATCTTTGATCGAACATATACCTTCTAGTATTCAGTATTTACTTAAGTCCAAAAATTTAAAAAGCAATAACCGTTTCATAAAAACCCTTACAAGTAATAAAAACAAGCTGTTTTTCAATTTTCAACTAAATCGTGATGAAGCTGGGAACTGTTGACTGACCCTGATTCAGAACGCATACTCGTACTGCACGCAGAAACACATACCGAAACGAATGCAACGTAAAACACACATTATTCGGCGTCACGACTTTCGTGTTCCGCTGTGTAGCGCGAGGTATAACTGGACTCATGAATTTCAATTTACTGAACATAGGACTCATACTGTTTTTACAAACACGTTCATGTCACAATTGGTAGGCCAGAGCTTACGAATTCGACCACTTCAAAAATATATTTTTATACTATTCATAATTATTATTTGATCCACTATGGTTAGTCATTAAATTTATTTTTAATTTATCATTATGTTTTTGGTACAATTGTTCCTCAAATAAAAAATATTATAAATATTCATTTCTATAATAATTCAAATTATTGTAAACAGTGATTAGCGAGGCTTGGCTTAGTGAAGTAAAAACGTAATATTTTATATTATAACTGGGTGTATTAGTAGCATAATATATATCTTAAAATAAATAAATATATATATATATATATATATATATATATATATATATATATATATATATATATATATATATATATATATGTATTAGTAGCACAATATATATATATATATATATATATATATATATATATATATATATATATATATATATATATATATATATATATATATATATATATATATATATATATATATATATATGAATAATAAATAAATAATAAATAAATGTACCTATATATTTAAGTGATATAGTATATAATACTATCCTACAAATAGATTATTTACATACATATGTGCTATAAGTACTGAAATATTATGCGTTCTCACGAATTTCGTGTTCAGGATGTAAGATTTGCTACTCATCTATTGCTCATCTTTGTCTGTATATGTAGGTACTTCTTTAGATATTCTTTGGAGAGTATCTATTCAATAGTATGAAACATTTAGCCCTGTGTTAGTTTTACAAACAAGATTTATTAAAGCTTTTGTATTAAGCGCTTTAAAGCTATTCGAATGTTCAATTAATAAATGTCGTGTTATGGAATTAAGATAACATTTTTAAGTATAAGCTTACTTAGAGCTGACTTGACTACCAACTGACTAATATAATAATTTATTACTACTATGATTTTATACTTCGTAAATATTTGTTAAAGCCATTTTAGTTTTCTGACTGACCTCCAGTAAGAACTAAGTTTATTTTTGACTATCGAACAAAAATTAAATGATAGTTCTTAAATTACTTATCCCCACGCTTTTTCGTTCATAGGCGATATGTGGCAATGAATTTCGCCACTAAATTCGAAGTGATTTTGGACAGAAAGTGTAGGACGAACTGTCTCAGCACTAAAATTGTTTTGCCTTGCCTGATATGAACAGAATAATATGACACGTAATTTCTCTACGATTACATACAAATAAAAAGTTAAAATTTTACGCTAAAAAACAAACCAATAAATCAATGTAATATCTTAAAAAAATAATTTTTAACTTATAGTACAGTTGTAGAGGCATAAAGGATCAAAGTGACATTATAGAAGTTTTCCTTTTAGTAAGAAGTTACTACCGAGCGATTTGATCTTATTCTTCCGTACCCCCAATTCGAAATTAATGACCAGAAGTTGTGCCATTTCAAGTAGATCTTAAAGTTTAAACAAAGCAACGGGTCCTTTGTGGTTAAATCGTCAAGGTTATTACAAGTTTCAACATTTTAGTCTACTCTTCAACTAGATTTAACATACCCATATTCTGGATGAACATATATGTACACATATATACACATATCAGTCATATATATACTAATAAGTAATCTGATATTTAAAAATATAATAATTCTAGAAACGCCAATTTGACTTCATAAAAAAAGCTGGTTTCGTAAATAAATAGGCTTCTTCAAAGGCTGACAATAAACAACATAGACAAAGAAAGAAAAGCTTATTATACTAATGAAGAACAATTCATTCTTTAAAAACTTTTTCAAATGTATTACTTAAAAGAAAAAAATAAATAAGTCTATCTAACTTATTGCTGTATTTGTTAAAAGTATACACAGATGGCTACAAAGTTTACACATAAATATGTTTGGATTGAAGTATTATATAAATCTCGTTAACCAAGTTACGCAAGAATAGCACTTAAATTTTACTGCCGGTCAATTACGATTCTTTACGATTATTTCTAATCGCGATTGGTGTTTTAAAACAATTTTATTCTACGGCTCTTTTAGTAAACAATGAAATAAAATTTATTGATAATAGTAACAATCGTATCGTACTTGGAAAGTTTTACTTTATACACTCAGTATGGTTGAAGAAAGCTTTAATCCTTTTAATATAATATCTCTATCACGATTCGGCTACACAGAGTGCAGTGGAAATAGTGATAGAAATTGGAGAGCGGAGTGATACAAAACTGACTATTTGTAAGTCATCTAATAATTTTCTCGCAATATATCTTTTATCGTGCGTAATAAGGGCCGCTTTGACCATTTTCTAATAAGTTCTTTATAGGAAATACATATGTTCTTGGTCTGGAAGACAAACTACAATTTTTGATTTCACAGTTCTTAGATTGTAATATTTAGCAGATAAAGACCTGTTTAAACTATCCGCTTTTATCTGGTATCAAATAATAATATGGTAATGAGTGTTGTCTAATTACCATATTATTATTTAATTGGCCCTAAATGTACAAAAATAAATAAATATAAATCATAGTAGTAAAGTAGGCAAAATAGAGCTTTCTAAGGCGGTATGTAATACTAGTATTAAATTTAATATACAAACAAGATTTTTAAATATTTTTATGATTTTTAAAGTGTTAATCCACACTGAAGATACATAAAATAATTAAAGAAAACATATAAAAATTATAAAAATTTGAACGTTCAAATTTTTATGTTTTCATTAAGTAAGTTATTTTATTAATACATATATAGGTCTTAAAGCGATAAGAAGTACACGTGCACTTAAGTAATTTAGGCCAAATATTCATTATAGAGTATAAAAACAATTTCTTTAGTGATTAGATATGTTATCAGAGCTTTTGAATTATTTCTATGACAATATTTTGAAAGCTTTAATAATAACATAATATAAAACTATATACCATAGAAACTGTAGCATTTGCTTTATATTGAAGGTATTAGATAGTTTATATTAAATATATTATATATAATTAAAAACATGAAAAGAAAATCATAGTAAGCAGACTTAAACATACACCTCTTGGGGATCGTCTAAGGGTTTTGACCTCTCACCCATCTGTCGTTGTGTAAAAATTCTTAGCTTATAAATTTTTTTTTTTCGAAGTGAATTTCAATTTCACTTTCATTAAACAAAGGGAGAACGAAGAATATAATAATAAAATAAAAAAAAACCTGTAAAAATACTTGCATTAGTCCCTTCTAATAGTATCAATATAGAAAACTTTACTCATTACCACCTATTATTTTATTGTAATTAAATTGAACACTACTAGTTTGGATAAATACTAAGTACTTCATTTATCCGTTTGTACGCATAATTAGAGCTATTTCCCAACAGATTACTGTGTATTTAAAAATATTCAATCTATTAATAAATAAATGTTTTTGACGTAATAATAGTCTACATGGTTTTTTTGTGCAATGATCGTTTCTTACGCTTTCCAATGTGGCGAGTAATGGCGTTTTCTCGGCTTCTCGTGTGTTAGTCATGCAAAACTCATTATGGCCGTTAATACTAGCAGTAAAATAGCGTGAGAATGTAGGCGTATGCAAAAACTAATTTAAACGACTTTAAAATTTCAACATTGTATCTTGATTTTGAAATGAATTCATGTCTTTTATATAAGACTACCTAAGCTTGTTTAGAATTTTAAAATATATTTTAAATAATTCAAGATTATGTTTTTAGAAGAATGAATGATTACAAAATATTGACTGTGTTATCTAATTTATGCATATTCGCTTCTGACATATGCTTACACAATATGTGCCTATAAAATAGATAACATTTTGTCATTGTTTATTTATCTCTTAAGAAAAACAAAACTTAAAGCTAGAAATTGCACACATAGTAAAAAAATATCCAAACTCATAGTAATATCTATTTTTCTATTTTATACTCCAATATTTTTTATAGTGTACTTTGGATATGAAGATGACGTGTATAGTGTAGGGACAGGTATCTCATAGCTTTTGTGCTTAGTCAGCTAATGCTAACAAGAGGGGTGCGCGCTCGAGCGCCGTGCGAAAAAATTTGAAGGATATTTTTTCACTTCCGGTAAAGTGAGTTATGTGAAGAGGAATTATTTTGGTTTGAAATATATTAGAAATTTTTTAGTATATCAATATAGTGAATACTACTAAAACGCGTATAAATAACTTTTTAATTATATAGAATTGTCGCTGAAATTTAAGTTAATATATATCTTTATATAAAAGTTTGTAGTATTTAGGTACTTGAGTGTGAAAATATAGTGTAAAATATTATTTTTTATCTGGAGTTGGCGGATTGAATAAACTTTTGTGAATTTTATATAAAATTTTATGAACATATAATTTTTTTGTTACTCTATATGACCAAAAAATAGCACATGTAAAGTTTATCTATTTGGCCAACCAAATGTTTCCAAAAGTTTTAATGGGTCTATAGTGACTATAACATTTTAAATATAAAAAAAAAACATTTTAAACGTTATTATGATTATTGTTTATACCAAAAAATGTGTATGTACGTAAACCATCACAACGTACAATATCATTTTGGGTTTCCTTGCAACGATTCATTCAGAAAAACGTTTAATATTTTTTTTGTTTAATCTTGTATAATACTTTGTTTAACTGTCTTCTACTATTTGGATAAACTAAACGATAAACTGCGTTTACGTAATGTATTAATTGCAATACTAGTATAAGCACATCAATGCAAGACTTCAAGATGAAGTTACAGAAATATACATGGCTCAATACTGTCTATCTAACCCATCAATAATTTCACACAGTTTTATATACTTTTATAGTTAAACTGTACTTTTTATATAAACACGTGAATCTATTAAATATATGAGCAGAACATGTGTATGTTCCGCTTTCGCAACGTTTTCATTGTCCCATATTATTTTATTTTACGATACACAACTGGGTTATGTGGACTTACAGTCTTATTGTATATAGTAAATTTACGATGGGAAATAAAGCTTAAAAAGAGAAGTGAACCAGGGTGAACAAAATGGTTTTTTTCGAATTTTTTACTAGATCGTAAATTCTAGCCTTTTAAGTTACTCCAATTGTTTTATTTAAGTAATACTGCGTTTTATTTATACGTACTTTTTTTGATTTTCTTTAATAATACATTATCATGTTAAGAAATTGATTCTTGTTGATTTCTCTATTATGTATTTATATATTAATTGTTATTTTTTGATTGCAAGGTAAGTGATTCAGATACGGTTTAACGAAACACACCAGGTTAGTATGTCATAAAAGCAAAGCGTGCATAATATAATTGTATCTAATCGTTATCTAAAGGCTTATGCCAAGCATGTTGTAAAAGAATAATAATAATCTGAACGAATATAGGTTGCCCTTAAAAACCTTTAAATTTGTCGTTACCGTACATCAATTTTGTCATGGTATCGACATGGCATCATATTGTTTGGCCTATTCTATTTTAAAAAAGACTAACCTGAAACACTCAATATATATATATATATATAATATATATATATATATATATATATATATATATATATATATATATATATATATATATATATATATATATATATATATATATATATATATATATATATATATATATATATATATATATATATATATATATATATATATATATATATATATATATATATATATATATATATATATATATATATATATATATATATATATATATATATATATATATATATATATATATATATATATATATATATATATATATATATATATATATATATATATATATATATATATATATATATATATATATAACTATAAAGTATATATATATACACATTATAACTTATGGCAATTATAAAATCTAAAAAAAATCATAAACTATTATATCCGCGGTGAGGCAGGTGAAGGTCGCATCACGTCATCACACGATTCTAGGTTTTATATCTAACAATTACTTGAACAAATATAGATATATACGGAACAAGTTTACAAATGTAAGCGCTTGGAAACTGCTGACAAGTTATTTTGTTGTTGTTTAAGCGTAAATTACTTGGCGTTGATTTAAACATAAAGTATGAGGCATGATTAGATTGCTTGAATTCAAATTGCATTTAAATTGACTGTTAAGTGCGATTTCGAATTCGTGTTTCATTTACGATAACTCTAGCTAAATGCTTAATTAATAAATATAATTCTTTACATGTCTAGGTTTTTACAAAGACTTCTACAAGCCCTTTTTAGTCATTTTCATGTAACACATATATTAATATGATTTTTTTAGTTTTTATATTATATTATTTGTGCAATTTTTCACCTTCTAAGTAACCCAATACTAAAAGTTCAACCAACAGCGACGGCTATCCGCGCGACATGTAACCGTTTCGTCATACTGACTCACCAAAACTCATTCGTAACGTCTCGTAATATAAAGTGATACATTCAATAGACTGTATGGCTCTAACACGTTCATTATAACTTTGATAACTTGATTTTGTTATTTTGTGTATTTTTTTTATCCCTATATATTTAAATTAAATTAATCTAAAGTTGAAACTAAGTTACTGTCAAATATTATGTCAAAATTAACTATTAACACGTAAAATGGCCGAAATGAAAAACCGCATTTACATGCGAATTCAATTTAAGTGGTTTATGATTTTCACTTTTGTCACAGTATTTGTGGCGGCGACAGGTAATTTGTGTTTACGTGGCGATTTTACTTCATTCAAATAAATAAGAGATCTTTTCTTTTATTTTTCCAGCTATGCAAATTTAGCATTTTTTTATGAATATATCTCTGAAAATATAAATATAGTATGTATCTCTGAAAATCGAATTCAAAAATAGCTTTTTTGTTTCAACAATCGCATGTGATACATCACGTCAAACGTCAATGTTCGAGTAAATAACTTCATTGGTTAATATCATCACTAATATACCTATGCATGATTCATCATGATATAATAAAATTATGAACCAAACATGGATAATTCAACATTAATTAACTAGTTAATTGCTTGAGATATGTAACTATGACTGTTTAAAAAACGTTAGATCTTATACTTAGTATGCAACGTCCCTTCCACTGGATAACTTGAGAACCACTTGATGTCTCTATGGCCTCTGTGTTTAACCCTCATACGGGAAATATTTAAGATAAGAAGAAGCTGACGTATATTTTATAGTTAAGCCCTCCTTATCTGATTAAAATCTCTACTACATTTCGTATGTATTTTTAGGCGATCTCCCGACCTTTATTAATATGTATGAGAGAGGATGTTACGAGTCTATTTAGGATCAAAACACTCCTACTAATGCTGCCAATGTCCGATTTATGCGGGACATGCTGAATTTAAGAATATATTACGCGTTCTAATAGAATTTATCGCAGCATCTAGGTTAATATTAAAAATCCATCTTATTTTGGTATAAAAAACTATTTTGCACAATTGTTATGTTATTATATAATAATAAACATAAATGTAAAAGTTAATAAATATAGAGCCGTTCAAATGCACTCAAGCTGTAATGTTGATTAAAGTAACATAATATATGTGTCTTTAGCTAACTTTGCAAAGTACAGAATAAAATAACATAAATAATATCTGAATTCTCATATCTATATGAAATCATAATTCTATAGAAAGAAATACACGTACGTACTAAGTACTCATAAGTTGACCCTTTCGACACCGAAGCAAAAATAGCTGGCGCTTTTCAATTTTCCTGTGATATAAATCTTAAAACCGTCTCTCGAGATATGGAAAGGCTTCATTAAATATGTATGTGCTGGAAGTTGCGGTCAGGAGCGCTCGATTCTTTTCTTGTCTACATAATATATAAGTATATTTTAAGGTAACATGCGGAAAATATTAATATTTTATATGTTACTTTGTAAAGGTGAAATATAAAGATAAATATTTTAAACATTACTTGTGAAAAGCCAGCATTTAAAAAGATATATGTAAGGACATATATCTATTTTAATGCTGGCAAGATTTTTATTTATAAATTCACTATTTCGTTAATCAATATTTGGTTGTTAGTAAAATATTTATACTATCATCTGTTTATTCTATGATCTTCGTTTCCTGTCAAAAAGACTTTGTTTCTGTCATTACTATACATTAACTTAGAAACTCCAATCGATAAAATATAATTGACAGTTTGTCAACAAAGTGAGTGGCGTTCACCTTTCTTTGGACAAAAATAATTTGTACGATAAAGGCCTTTGACCGAAGTGATTGATATTACAAGTTCATGTATTATCACTAATAATATTATCATTTCGTTTCCTATAATATACTTACAAATTATTCGAATTGATGGAGATCCTTGTCACATATTTATTATAATTATTTTTAATTATTTACTACCAGTTTGATAGAATATTGTTAATAACATAAATTAGCACTGATGCATTTAATTTATTTTAGACTTACTTGTTTAGACAAGTAAGTACTTACCTAACCTTAAGACTTAAAAGGAGTACGGATGTAATGCGTAAAAGTACAATTTTCTCGATATAATGAAAATGGTATATCAAAGCAAAAAATGTTTTCACGCTGCGTGGAGTTGAGACCTTACTACCAAAGAGAGCGTTGCCATCGGCCACAGAATAAAAATCTGAGATAATAGAACTGACCCTTTAAAATATTATTTATATATTTTTTTATATATAAATAAATAAATAAATAAATATAATTACTTTTAAAGGAATATTTAAGCTACATTTATTTTTTTTACTCATTTAAAAGGCTAAAATTCAATAGCTATACGTACAAAGATTTTATTTTCATTTCAGTATATAAATTATAAGGTGCAAATTTTATAGAAAATATTGTATTTTCATACTGTCACTTTAAATTGAGCCTAGCTATAGCTTTCATGTAACGATAGAGATATTACCTGCAATAGTGCTGTTTTTCCTGAAAGGCCTAGTAAGTTGCTGTAATGAACGTAATGAGTGTCCATCAACTTTAATGTTGACAGATTTACGACGTAAAACAGCTGTTGAGCAAAAGCTCATATGAAACTTTTAGTGGAAGTTTTGACTCAGTGCTAGATATAAGCTGTGGAATTAAAAAAGATTCACAAGATTTTTCAGGACTGAACTGACAAACAACAAATAATGAGACTAGACTACTGTAGGGTTTTTTGATTTTGTGAAACAAAATCTAGATTTACACTTAAATTTGTATAGGTCAAAATTCTTTGTTACTATATTGTAATTACTAAATAGTAGAGTAGCATTCGTGGCTACGCTCGATTATACTATTAATAAAATCATATTAGAATCTTTCACATGTAATTACCCCAAAGAAATGTTAGTACATAAATTTGGAAATTTAAAGATTTCTAACATAAACCGTAAAAGGCACCTGTAATTGAAATAGTGATATACCAACGCGTACAAAACTGCTAATACAGTTTAAAACAAGTTATTCAATTGAACTAAAGTTAAATTATTAATATAATATTCTACCGTAACCTAGAGTTGCATAAAGAAAAAGCTATTGTTTAGTTACTGTACATATTAGCTTTTTGTTTAAGTGACCTCGCGGTCAGAGTATTCATTAACTTTTCTTTTAAAGGCAAGTGAAAAACGACGTTATTACGCCGCTGAAATTTTCAAAATTGCTAACTTTGTAGAGAATTTATCTTTTTTTTAAGCCAGCCCACCCATAAGTTAAAATTAAAAGAAACATTTTGAATAAATTGTATATAATGTCTAATCTGTTCAAAATTATAAAAAAAAGAAAAAAAAATACGTGACTGCAAAAAATACAGTCGCGTTAAATTATTTTATAGGTAAATATCTTTAATCTAAGTACCTACTAATAGGTAATAAAGGCAATAAAGTTCCTTCGCTCGTTCAACAATGTATCTATATCAACGGAAAGTAAAGAACGCGGTAAAATTGTATTACATTATTTAGCGTGCCTTTCGCATTCGTGTCATTATTAAAACGACAAAAAAAAATACAAAAATATTACGTAAAACACTAATATTGGAATAACTAATTTTCTTTTACAAAATAAATATAATTTATTTGAATTTTATTTTCAAAAATAGTACCTCTATGTAAATTTATACGTAATTTGTTATCACGTTTTCCTGATGTCTGTTCTATCAGTACTTCAGTACGCAGCCAGTTTTCATGTATCATTTTCCTTTGTTAATTCAAATGGGACGGTCGTACGTGCGAGTGTTATTTTTTTCAAATTGTAGTTTCTACAGTTGTCTATTAGTGAGAATTTTGTGATACAGCGCTATGATTTATTCACGGCGACGATCTTCTTTCAGTACGCTAGTAATAGATTTGCTAAAGAAGAGACACGATGAAGGCAAAGATTCACCAATGCCCTCTCCGGCGTCCGACGAGGTACATATAAATATTAATATGTATTTATTTATTTTATATAAATTGTAAATATTGACACAATTGGTTGATGTTCCGTTGGCCTTGGATCATGAACCTTATCAATTTCTGATTACAAAATCATTTTTGCTATAAAACGTAGTATGTTACGAAATTTGTTCAATATCATATATCCGATAAAGGTCACACTATTTGGTGGTTTCATATTTTATTAATGTATTGCAATTTAAATGCGAAAAAAGTGATGAAAGTGAAAGTGATATATATTATTAGAATTAAAGCGACGTAATTTTATTTTTATATATTATATTAATAATAAATCATAATTTGATAGTTTTATAGAATAAATATCCCCAGGAAATGAGTTCATCTTGTGCAATCTTTTTGTTTCGTAGGACGTCAGTAATATTAATAGAGTTGTTGGCAACGACGATTATTAACAAACATATATTGGCTTACTGTTTGCCAAAATCTTACAAAATATAGATTTTTGTAGAAAATTTAGTTTCTTTAGTTTCTTTTGCGTTTTGTTTTGCTTATAGTTAGTAACCCCTTACTATGCGGTTAAAGCACGAAGTTAGAAATAAGTGTTATATTTCGTATTTCATTCACTTATCTTTGTGACACAAAATGCTAACCTACTACAATGGTCCATTTTTACTGTCAACTGAATTTTCGCGGTCGCTCTTGTCATATGGCGAATACAAATGTTTTGGAATCGTGTTACGATCACACCACGTGTAGGGTTGTTACTTACATTATATAGATAAAATATAATATTTTTCATGAAAATGTCTTCACGCTTTAAAGGTAGTAGTAGTAGGTTAATAAAACTAAGGGCCAATTTCACTAGTTGCGGAAAGTTCTACTATTTCTTATTTTATCACAACCATATACTTTAGTTATTACTTAAATGTCTAAAAAATTGTTTTAATTCCAACAAATTACATTACATATTTACATTCCAATATTAATATAAATAAATTACATTCCAATATTAATAATATTTATTATAATTTATATGTAGTATAATTTTTATTATAAAAACAAAACATCTTTCGAAAATTTATTCATTTTACGCTTTTTATATTTGCATTGTGGAAAAATATAATATTTTATTAATATTGTTTTAATTATTGTTATTGTTTATATAATTATTGTTTTATACTTTTAGTATAAAATTACATTCAACTGTCAACCTTAACCACCGGATATAGGCACTCCTGCACAAAACAAGTTTCTGTTCCGCGCCGCTTATCTTCACCCTACATTTTAAAGTGAATAACATTAAATTTGGCTTACATTTTAACTTAAGAAAAATTATGATTATTCTATTCATTATTTCTAATAATACATAATTGTTTTTATTGTATATTTAGTTCATAGTTTGTAAGACGATAAAAATTAAATCATATCCGTCCATATATATATATATATATATATATATATATATATATATATATATATATATATATATATATATATATATATATATATATATATATATATATATATATATATATATATATATATATATATATATATATATATATATATATATATATATATATATTTGAACCTGTGTCACATGGATACCGTCCAAGCGCTCTGACCACTAATCCATGCGTTTTCTTTAAGCTGAGTCGAAATTCTAACAGCATAATAAATATTAATATTTTTTTATTTCCTTAGTTCGTTATAACACTGAGAAGTAATAAAAAAATATATATCTAGAATGTTCTATTAAGCATAAGAAAAACAATTGTATTATGTAATGATATAGTTAAAAAATATTACGTGAAACGTGTGCGTTAGCATTTGTTTTTAATTTTTAAATATAACATGTAACTTAAGTATAAAAATTGGAAGGAGCTGTCAGGAACTAAATTGGCACGCACGCACTAATGTTTGACAGTGCGTTGTCATAGAAACGGCGGTTGCAGGTGTACGGAACAGATGCTATATATAATAATAACCAATCGTTAAATAAAATACTGTTGTTTAAACCAACTTTAAATACAAAAGTTTCCTATATAACACTAGTTTGGCTTTCTTTCTAAAGATATTTTGTGAATCACTTAATTAAAAGAGTTCCGTCACTCAATACTACAATAGGTACATGTGTCTTGAATTTAGTGAGAAAACAGAGAACGCAGTGTCAATACACTATGTCCTCTGCCTTATTTGCTAAGTACATCTGGAAACTGTAGAAAAACGAATTTCAATATTTTATTATATTCTAAACACAAGTTGCGATGATAATAATAGTAATAATTAATATTCCAACACGAAGATTAATTAGGTGTTAGTACAGCGCAGTATTATAGGAAAATAATAATAAATTATTTCAATTTATTGTGTGCTAATATATTAATTACAAATATTATATTTATAAACTATGACTTAATGTTAAGGCTATAAGAAACTCCTTTACCGCAAACATCTTCAAAAGGGGACCGTCGTGGTGCAGAGGCGTAAGCGTCTGCCTGTAAACGCGACAGTTTGAGGGTTCGATTCCCTCTCGGGGAAGATGGATTTTTCTATTTCCATTTTACATATATAGCTATGATTTAATTCTAAACAGGATAATATATTATAATAACAAGCTAAGTTATACAATATCAAATATTTCACTTAACAATGATTTTTTAGTATGTAATTAACACAAAGGTAACCAGCCTACAATACATATCTATAAACATCATGTAAAAATTAAAGAACAATATAGATATTTGAACTTGATTTCTCTATTGTGCAGTGCTCAATGATTCTCATGGCATCTTGGCAATAATGGTTATTAGTAAAATTTCTACGGAGTTCATTCTATAATGATTTATGTGAGAACTAAGAGTTATCATAGTTTATTGTATTGCAATAGTGAGATTTATAAAGCTTTAGTTGAAGATAAAAGTTGTTTATAAGTATTATATTAAACTTTGTAACTACTTTTCATAAAATAATAATAATTTAATTTATAGGAAATTTTCAATAAAAAACGTTAGTATTTTCTCAATTTAATAAAAGATACAGTGAAAATAGCTTAGTATAACATGTTATATTATACTTGAATATAGTACATGAAAGCGTTTTCATTGAATTTTTACTTAAACTCAACTACAACTTAACATTTTTTCGATTAAACTTGTCTAGACGCTGTATAAAGTGTGTTTTTCTTTACGTCCAGACGTGTTAGTTTATAACTCATTTGGTACAAACTTTTATATCACATCTAGTCCCTATATATAAATATATATTGTATTGTTTATATATATACGAGGTGTGTTCAAAAAGTATCGCGAATTTTGAATTTTCGCGGGTTACGTATATTCGAATTTCAATTTTTTTGTGGCGTTATGTTGGTACTCATGTCTCTCACTTATGCCGACAACCTCGGCCATTTTGAATGTTCACTTAATTGTTGACAGCTGCTTTGCTTGCACGTGTTTTGGATCGTCTTCGATTTTTACCCATTCAAAAAAATGGATCAAAGAACGTGTATCAAATTTGGTGTGAAAAACGAAATTAAGTGCGCGGATGCATTCCGAATGTTGACTGTGGCATACGGAGAAGCTACCTTGGACCGAAGCAACGTTTATCGGTGGTACAAAATGTTCTCAGAAGGCCGAGAAGATGTGAACGACGAAGAGCGTGCCGGACGCCCGAGCACTTCAACAACAGACGAAAAAATTAATGAAGTGGAGAAAATGGTATTGGCCAATCGTCGAATCACCATTAGAGAAGTTGCTGAGGACCTAGACATATCGATTGGCTCGTGCCATTCGATTTTTATCAATGATTTGGGCATGAGACGGGTCGCCGCGAAATTCGTACCAAAATTGCTCAATTGCGACCAAAAACAGCATCGCATGAACATTGCTAATGAGATGTTGGACTCTGTCCGCGACGACCCAAATTTGCTCCAGAGGGTCATAACTGGTGACGAATCGTGGGTTTATGGTTATGACGTGGAAACCAAAGCTCAATCATCTCAATGGAAGCTGCCGCACGAACCAAGACCGAAAAAAGCGCGCCAAGTTCGGTCGAATGTGAAAGTTTTGCTGACAGTTTTCTTCGATTGCAGGGGCGTGGTGCATCATGAGTTCTTGCCACAGGGTAGAACGGTCAATAAGGTTTATTACCTGCAAGTTATGCGCAATTTGCGCGAAGCAATCCGCCAGAAACGCCCGGTTTTGTGGAAGAACAAAAATTGGCTTTTGCACCACGATAACGCCCCTGCTCACACATCGTTGCTTGTGCGCGACTTTTTGGCCAAAAACAACACACTAATGATGCCGCAGCCACCGTATTCCCCAGATCTGGCCCCCTGTGACTTTTTCTTGTTCCCTAAACTGAAGAGGCCCATGAAAGGACGACGTTATGCTACACTTGACGAGATAAAGACGGCATCGAAGGAGGAGCTGAACAAGATAAAAAAAAATGATTTTTTGAAGTGCTTCGAAGATTGGAAAAACCGTTGGAACAAGTGTATAATATCTCATGGGGATTACTTTGAAGGGGACAAAATAGATATTCATGAATAAATAAATAATTTTTGAAAAAACACAAAATTCGCGATACTTTTTGAACTCACCTCGTATATATATATATATATATATATATATATATATATATATATATATATATATATATATATATATATATATATATATATATATATATATATATATATATATATATATATATATATATATATATATATATATATATATATATATATATATATATATATATATATATATATATATATATATATATATATATATATATATATATATATATATATATATATATATATATATATATATATATATATATATATATATATATATATATATATATATATATATATATATATATATATATATATATATATATATATATATATATATATATATATATATATATATATATATATATATATATATATATATATATATATATATATATATATATACTTGTAATTATGAAAAGTTATATTCGTCACAACTATCGTCAATGCAGATTTTCATCAATGTAATTATCAATGATCTGCGATGACCGCGGCGTTTTGGAACATTTCAAGATTATCATTAAATATACAAAATGATAAGATACTGATATCAAACATATAAAATTAAAGCACCTACAGGTCAAACATTTTAGACACTCGTATATTTAGATTAGTATATACTATATATAATGTATTCAAAATATATATATGTGTGTTAAAAGGATTTTATGGCTTAGACATGTTTTTTTTATATAAATCGAATTTTACAAAGTATTATAATATTGCGACAGCTTATCTGTCCTTATCAACGTTTAGCAATAAGCTGAACACTAAAAGGTTATTGACACCACTAATCATTTTTTATTGAAATGCATTCATTATTAAAATTATTTGTTTTGTACATATAAGCTTTAATTTTAAGCTACAATGATTTAGTAACAGAGTCATATTTCACACGTAAACATACGTGAGATGTTAATGTTTATATATATATATACACATATATATATATATATATATATATATATATATATATATATATATATATATATATATATATATATATATATATATATATATATATATATATATATATATATATATATATATATATATATATATATATATATATATATATATATATATATATATATTGACGTGTCGTATGATCTAAGCAGAATAAGTATAATAGTAACCAATTTTTGAAGGCGATTGGTGTGGATTAAAAGTGACATGTTTATTTATTTAACATATTAACATATAGGTATTTAATCCAAAACACGGCTTAAAATAAAAAAAATATATACATAATTAAATCTAGATAGTTATTCCAAATGGATACTACTAGATCAAATGCATAAAAAACTTGTTATACTTATAGCCTACAATGTCCTATTCAATATAGCAATCAGAGCACTTACTCGTCTCAGAAAAACCCAATGTCCGCCTTTGTTTTATTTCAATTAGTTATTCAGATTCATTCAACGAGATGAATAAAATTATTCACCTATATTACGAATTATTGAAAAAATCTAGTTTCTTGCATCTATATATAGATAAATTGTGTTTGTTATTAATTTAACGCATAACTGATTGCTTTATTATTTATCTCATTTATGTTTTTAAATGTATGCAAGGGAATATTTTTGTTATAGTATTTTAAATATATATCCTTTTTTTCATATAAAGTAATAAAAAGAACGTTTACAATATCTCTAAAAGAATTCTCTACCAACCAGTAGTAGTGAATAAGAGACAAAAACACATCACTATACTTATATGTCCATACTTAAATATATATACAAAAAACATACATCCAAAACACAAAAACATATAAATACATATATACACGAAAAATTAAAAATAAATATTTAGTATAATAATAAATAATAAAACAAACATTATAAAGAAAAACAATTAATTGAGTCTAGGTCAACTATTTTCAATAGCCAGAAAATGCTTTTTCAGTTTGGGAAAGGGCTTTTTATTATTAAATTTTGTGAAATATCCATGTATTTCTATGTTTAATTGAGATATATTACATATTAAAATATATTTCACCCTCACGATAAAATGTAATGCTATGTTGCAATATTCAATACAGTATCAGAAATGCTTGGACACGAAAGTTTGTCGGTCAGTCTGTTTTTCCCTGTGCTTTGAAATATAGAAGATATGTCAAGAAGAAACAAAATATTACAAACTAAAATTAATTAAATTTTTATCATTGTATTTCAGTCGCAAATCCGTTATAGCAAGTCAATGAACTAATCAGAGCAGTCACAACCAATAAGCGCGAAGCTATTTTAAATTACAATTTCGCGATCATTACATCTAATTACTTGTATCCATCATTTGTTCTGCGTCTTGTAAATAGATACTATGGCTTAGTTACTTAGTAGATGGAACGAATGGTTACTTGGTTTTTTACAATGAAACAACAACTGCCTGTAAACACGAAGCATTTTTGTTAATAATTTGATTATTTTTGTTCATTGATATCATTCATATTAATCATGAAAAAATAATAAGTACATACTTTATACATACTACATATTTTGTTAGTTAAGACTAGATAAGGCAAAGCGCGGCGTTGAGTTCCGCCACTCAACACGCAATGCCTCGAAAAAGGCGGAAAGCGGGGATGGAGAAAGCAGGGACGGAACGGAGTGTCTTAACACTAGGTTCCCACGATCCCTGCAGTTCCCTCTGCCTACCCTGCCATGTGCGGGATAAAGCGTGAAGCTAAAAAAAAAAAAGTTTAAGATTACCAAAACTACATAAAGTGAGTCACTAGGGTATGGTATTTGCAAACTTGACAGGCGAGTTTTTAAGGACAATAATTTATGAACGGGAAAATTTTTAAAGTATTATAAATGATTGGTAGGTAATTTTGATCACCTACTTCCTTTCTGCGGTTAATGCACGAATGTCAATGTTTTTATATGTCTGTATATTTGAAAAGACCAAATACCTAGTTAATAACATAATGCTAATGACACAAATACTATTAAACTATCAATCTTACTTTTTTTAAAGTCTTTACTTAAATTTTTAGGCAAACGAGTCACACTCAACACCGTAGATACTTATTGATTGAGTACTTAGTAGTATTGAGTAATTGATTGAATCACCGTACTTAAGATTATAAAATCTAATGTACTGTATAATTCTAGAATTTTAACATTTTAGAGCTTTAGAGTCAACACAAAGCACTATAAGCTCAAACGTGCTGTGGTGATAATAATGAATTCATAGTAACCAGGTACGCTTGCTGACTCACGCGTATCTTTTTGCATCAGCGCCAACGATCTACTAAATAAGAACTTGTTAATATCACGTAATAAAGTTCAAATTTCCCTAACGTGATCTAACTCGAAATCATAATCAGCGCGACGTAATCGTCTTGCTGTCTGAATAAATCAGTGTTGCAAGCAGACAGAGACATTCGTTGTTTGCAAATAGACTATGCAATATGTATAACCAAAAATTTCCCTTGTCTCTCAAAGATGACGCTTACAGAGAAATATTTCATATTCATAAATATGAACGCATCTACCTGTATTTTAGGTGTAAGTATAAAGAAACTATTATATTATATAGTTCCCATCTTTCATTTGTTATTTGCCTTATGCATAATTTTAATACAAGTAAATATGTTAGCATTCCAAATTAAGGAATATTTTCTTTAATCGGTTCAGAGAAATGACAGTAAAACTATGATTTAACTTTATATTTTACAATGAAAAGCCACAATATAATATAAGAAATACCTATATATTTAGTAACAGCGTTTCTCCAAACTGAATGAAGGTTCAGCGTAAATTTAAACCACAGATGCATTATTGTATTCAAATAGAATAGATGGAATAGGGGTACTACAATAAATAAATCCTGTAATAATCAATATCCTCTACAAATTTCTAGGAACACCAGACGTTGATATTGAATAGTGTGATAAATGGTATGTATGTACTTATGTATGTAGGTACGAAACAAGTTGTAAATTGAACAGTGTTCTCGATTTAGCCTATTGTAACATTGTCTGGGCTGATAGAAATGAATCTTATTTAAGACTTGTTACTGCATCCTATATTTAAAGACATGCGGTAGGCTATTAAAAGTTTGTTTTCGTTCAACAGTTTGGATGTAGGTGTAATTGACAGTTGTGTTTATCAAAAAAATCTTAGAAATATTTAAACTATTTCAAGTACTTACATGAAATTATATTAACACATTAATAACAAAATATTACTATAACATTATTATTAATCTGATTTTAAAAACTTTATTTCTATTATATTTTTTTTCGATATGGCTTAAACAATTCGATCTTTTCAATATAGTAAAAACAAAAATCTCGGCAAATATTCACCACTTACTATGATTAGATTAAGTGGTTAAAAATAATCATGATTTCCAAGTAACACTACCGGACTTGTATAAATATAAATAAAGCCCATGAAAAAATTTAATCAATCGTATTTATTTTTAGAGATCAGACATTCGTTTCATTCCGTTTTATACCACGTTTAAACAGTTGCATCGTAAACTGTATTTTATAGAATAAAAGCTATACCTTTCGATATGTTTATATATTTTTAAAGGTTTTTATATTAAATGATGTGCTGCTTAATATTATTATTAGAAGCTTTACTCGTAAATTCCTCAAAAGTGTGAAATACAATTCTTGAAAAGTATAGTATTCGCTTATAAATTTCCCATATATTTGATACAAAAATATTCTTCTTCTTGTGAAATAAAAAGTATTTTTTTTATTTGATTTGCAAATAGTAGTTAAAACTTTACAATTCTAACAGACTTGAGGTTGATGTAAATATTTGTTCAAGTGACATAGCAACCTCGGCCTTCATTATATTTAAGTACATTCAAAACCAAGTGCTAAAATTTAAAGCAAATAATTTAAATTTTGTTAAATGTTAATGTAATTTAAATGCTTAAATTAGTTTTTATATTCCTAATCAATTCTCCGTTATATAATTATCAGTGAATAAAAATATTTTACTATATTTTAAAGACAAGATCAAAATAAATGTTATTTTTTTCTATGCTACAATATATTCCAATGTAATAGATATTTCATTATTAACTTTAACAATAACAAATGAAACGAATTTAAATAATTTTTGCCATAGTTACTTAATGCAAATATTAATCTCAAATAAAAATAACTAACTAGTTTAATTTGATACTCCATTTTTATTACTTTATTTTATAAATATTTAAATCAAAATAAATTTGAATGATTTAATTGCGTTTCTCTAAAACATTAATATTTTAATTACATCTCATATAAGTACTAATATTTCCTCATCTTAATGAGCTTCATTACGATGTTTATGCTATGCAAGTTATGCCATAAATCATGACGTTAACGGATAACCAGGATTTGTTTTTTTTTGTGGCTTTCCTGTTGTAATATAGATTAGGAACATATGTTGTTTGTCTCAAACTAGGTCATATCGGCAGAAGGACATGAAATTGCTTATTTTTTAAAGGATAATAAGAAAGGAGCAAAGTTCTTTCTTTGAACTGAAAATTATCCAAATAAAGCTCTTGGTTTGCAAAATCTTTTTATTTATATATACGTGTAGGTACTAGGTATATTCTATGGATATATAACTGCTCACAATAGTCAAATTCACTCTATTACAGTTTAAATTCAGCCACAAAAATAGATAAAGTGTAAAGTGAAATAAATTTGCTTATATATAATTTTCTCTTGGTACTAAACATTTTAGAATGTCACCATATTTTAGGAAGTGCATTCATGAGCGATCGATCGTGGTAAAATATAAATAACTGTATGCATTGTGACCCACTTTGAAAGTATACCAGGATTCTATCAAGAACGGAAACTTACGTCGAAAGTATCTATAAAAGTGCTGATACTTAGTTGAAATGTTTTAAGTGTTAAAAGTATCCGCAATAGAGATTTTACGTGTTTGTAAAAGTTTAGTTGCACCCTTTTCTTATGTATGTATTATTTTAATACTTATTTACACATAAATATAGTAATACATACACACATGTATATATATATATATATATATATATATATATATATATATATATATATATATATATATATATATATATATATATATATATATATATATATATATATATATACAAATTTAAATATATGACTAATTTCATATTACAATATAATATGAAATTAAGAATATGAAGAGAAAGCACGTAGGCTAATATCATGCTGGTCTGTTATAAATGAAGTAAAAGTCACCTTTTTACAAAACGTTACTTAAAGAAGCTGATCTCGTGGAGAAACCTACTTTCCTTCTTATTCTTAAACTTTCCATTACGCCCGTGATGTATGATGCTGTTGCATTTTATTACTAGATGGTCCAACACTTAGACAATTGTAATAATTATATTAAGGACGTATTTAATTTTCAATTCGGATTTTCAAATTATATTATAAAAAATAATTTCATTGTCACGTTATCTCATATCAGGCTATGAAAACTTCGTTAAGACCAGGACATTGGCCTGGCTTTTAGAATTCTTAGATATTGAGCGTTGAGTGGCGAAACCCAACTACTACGACTATTGTCACAATGTCTTCTAAAAATCGACAGCTCATACTAAACTACATAAATATATAGTTAAATTTTGTTATTTAATTTTGTTATTTTATTACACAAATAGTTACTGTTAACAAAGCTTAGGGGCGATATTAATTTAGACTGGTGTATATTTACTAATATCTATGTTTATTAATTTCGGACGTTCCATAGGTATTAATTAACTCTGTTTAATTTCACGTGTAGGCTTTGTCACCTAATTTGTATAACACTATGAAATATGTATTTAATAGAAGTTAGCATAGATATGAATTATAATAACAATTTAAATATTATTTATTACGTATTTGACTTTGATCCCTCAATGTTTATTTGTTAATTAACAACACCATAGTGGCAGTGTAGCAGCATCTACTTATAAAAGCGGTATGTGGGTTCGAATTCTCGAAAAACGGAATGGAATGTCTTAACACTCGATATCTCGAACCTAAAAACCAAATCAAACTTTCAAAGAAACCAAAGACAAGCTATTGTTTTTAATATCTCGATAGAGATATGAATAATTGTTTGCGTGCATACGTACGAGTACTAAAAGCATCGTGAAAGTGTGTAATATTACTGATTATGACAAAGTTATATACTAAAGTATCTCTGCATTGTCACTACGCGAACATTGATCAAGCGTTACATGCAACTGCACACTGCAGATTTCGAAAGCAGCCAAACATATCTATTACTGTTACCGAGATGCCTGCTGTGTTGCAACATTGTATCTAATTTCAAAATGCATGAATTTTGATACTCAAATTTATATATTTTCTTACTAATATTACAAGATTGGAGACCTACTTTTTATAATCTCAAAATTGATTGTACGAAAAGCTCATAAATGTCAGCAATAAGGTTCTTTTTAAGCAAAATGTTTTGTTCAAGGAAATTCTTTATTTATAACAGTTGATATGAAAAATAACCGCGCGCAAAAGTCATCGACCCCCAGCTAAGTATAGTAGAAACGTAATCTGTTAAATGTAGTGGTACAAAGTTAAAACGTTGTTGAGATTTTTATTCATTTACTTTAAATTAAAACAACAATTTCTGAATTATCCTCATTAAGAGCTGGAGCGTATGAAATTTTGAATAAAATTTTCGTGTTTTGGATGCTTTAGTGAAGAAAGTCAAGAGTTAATTCGTTAATTTTAGTACTGATCTCGTTATGCGCAATAGGTTAACCTTAATGTGTTATTTTTATGTAACTCCTGGCAAATTATACTAAAACGTTGAAGCTTTTATGATTTGGAAGCGGTTTAAGTGAATGTTACACAAGAGGACTTACTTTACTTTCAAATGTACTAGTTCAATTTTTACATAAAACGAACAATGTAAAATTATATAAATGAATTCGAATTCGCCAGTCATTTTTCTTTCCCTTCGTTCAATGCCTCACATTTCTTTGTATTTCGGGACTTTTCTATTATTTTCTATTATATGTTAACCTTTCGACATATATTTCGTTGACAATATTTTCGAATTTGTACATACTAAAGGTATTACTACTCAAACCTGCATTTTAGTTTCAATTTCAATATTCCTTTTAAAATTTAAGAACTATTTAAAATATACTAAAATCAAATCATTATATAATGTACATTTTGCTATATATTTGTATTACGACTCTATATTCGTGTAGTAAATACACTTTGTTCCGCAATTATTTCAATCACCGTGCGAGCGCTCAAGCGTTTTCATGCACTTTTACGGATTGTTAGATAAATTGTTACCAAATATAAAAATTTTGATTGAATTGATTGAAATTATAGAGTATAGAAAATTATATACATATGTTACATTACAGATTAACGGTACTTAATGTTTATTTGAACACTTAAGTAATATGCTGTCATGAATTTCTTTTCACATAGCCAAGTATGCTCTCTTGTTCATAAATAATATATCAATGAAGATATACTACTAAATATCTGCTTTTAATAGTAATATTTTTACATCAACAAAATGCGTACATTTTAGTCATTTAAATGCCAGCAAATTTTAACTGTTTGTAGGTAACAATTTAGCGAAAGGCTCACCGTGCCCGCATTAAACGATTGTAAATGTTAGGTCGCAAATTACTTTCCTGCATACGGGATGTAATAGGACAATCAATTGTGTGCGGTTAAATGTGGATTTTTGAATCAGTTATAAACTAAAACCACTATTATACCTTTAAATTATTAGTTCATTTTTAAATGCATAGTAAAAAATATTATAAAAACCTATGTTCATAGTATTCAGTACGTTCCAATATTAAAAATAAAGTGAGTAATAGTTGTAAATCGAGAGGTGTGAGTAATAAAAGCTGTAATCGTGATAACAAAGACGAAAAGACCAAAATTATTAAAAACTATGGACATAGTAGGCATTTTAAATAAAAAAATACGAAAATTTTATATATTTATATAAAAGTTGCCTAACATTTTAAAATAACATAAAATTAAAAAGGTTATGTTAAAGTATTCCTGCTTAAATTTTAGTTGGGAGTGACCTAAAGAAATATGTAGTTTGCATGAAATACGAGTGCATTCATTAAACCCACAGCGATGCCTGCAAACGTAAGTTTTACCGTAGCACGAAATAAATTATATACTTTTAACGCTCTTTACTTCAGCCGTTTGGTATTACACTTTTTTGTAATAAAATATATTTGAATCTGAACAAAATGGTGCTCACATTCTTATGTGTTTTTATTCATTTAATATTATGTACTATTTTTTATTAATGACTTAGAAATAAAATGCCTATTCTCTTTCAAATTATTATGATGATTTTAAAATGATAATCGCCTGTAAGCAAAGCCGTTTTGGAGTCAACTCGGGCCTAGGCCTTCATTCAATTTTTTGTTTTGTTATATAAAGTGCAATTTTAATTTACACCTCTCAAGCACAGCACAAAAAAATAATATATATGAAAGGTTTTCCCAGAGTAATTGATATATTTAAGAAACGAACGACGATAGCTTGATTTACTATGAAACTTTAAAATATTCTCGTATACTATTATTATTTTTAACATACTTTTATATAACCACAAAGAATCGAATCCGCCTCGACTGTCATTTAATTCACCATGAAGTCTATATGAAAATTACAAGAAAAGAATTTAGATTTTGTTTTCTCTTTTTCACTGAAAATTCAGTTCGTAATGATGTTTCAGAACTTAAACGGCTGAGCACGGTTCAAGTATAGCTGTACTATAATTGGTTCTTTACAAAGTTTCGTTGTTTCTGAAGGTATTCTTCTTTACAAAAGCTCTAGACCACTAGAACTTTTGTTATTTGCTTACCTTATTCAGTTGAATGCGCTACGTACGTATTATTACATCTAATCTAATATGTAACACCGGAAAAACAACATCTCAAACAAAGTGGAACAGTTTGTTCTATTCAAATTGCGTGACCGATTTGGCACTCCACACGTCACTGTATATCACGATACGGCGTGACATCTTCGTGATGTGAATAGTTTACACTATTCTGCGTCGTATAGAAGATTAAACATTTTTTGTGACCTTACTTAATAGAAATTCATTATA
Source organism: Dione vanillae (assembly GCA_037178615.1). Lineage (NCBI taxonomy): Eukaryota > Metazoa > Arthropoda > Insecta > Lepidoptera > Nymphalidae > Dione > Dione vanillae. Next base: position 1,154,940 of record JAZFAU010000189.1, read on the forward strand.
TTAAGTACATGTTAAAAATATAATGATTAATTGAACAACAATTTAGCCTCTTTTAAAGGTATAACTAAAAGTTTAAAATAAAATAAATACCTAAGATAGTAAGTATATACATATATACATACATATACATATATAGATTTAGTGATTGATATATTAAATATATTTTTTACGAAAGTTAAGAACTCATTACTGTACAAGGAAATCTTATAAGGATTTCCTCGCCATATGACACATTCGTTAGAATACATTGCATGTCACTTTCATTACGACCGGATATAAACTTTCATTTTGCTTTAATAATAAAAGTAAATAAGTGATGTAATCATTTATGATTCTAATTTTTCGTAATATATAGGTAGGTATATATGTATGTATATATATATATATATATATATATATATATATATATATATATATATATATATATATATATATATATATAGGTAGGTATATATGTATGTATATATAGGTTCGATATCAGTAAATTGATGATATGAAAGCTTATCCATATTGCTTACTATGAAACGTTTTTCTTCAAAACAATTGAAATTTAACACAAAAACATATAAGAAATACATACTGAAAACATTTTAAGTTAACTATAATTGACTTAAAGCTTTAATTAATATGGTCACAATTCTTGAACACTTTTAAAAGATAGCTTATAATTATTGTGTTCATAAAGACGATATCATTGTAATTTGTGCTTGTTTTCCTCTCAGTTATTAGCGGAACAGCTTGGATAGACGCCAATGGTAATTATCGATTTTATCACAACTCGTTTAATCTTTGTGTCGGATTCAAAATAAAACTTAAGCAATTACATTATGTTTCGGTAGAAATGGTTTAAAAATAAATATTTTTAAATATCCTTTTACGTCAGTTGTTATTAAATATTCACTATAAGTTCTTTTAATTATATGTGTGTATTAATATTTGGAAGACCTATAGTTAATATAGTGATTAGACACTCAGTTATCCACTTCAAATATCGTTATTTCTAATAATTTCCGTTTGAAATTGGATTGAGATCTTTGATTGAAATTGATCAAGACTTGCACCAGTCCACTTATATGATAGTGTAGGCGTTCTTGTATTGGCTTAGTTTACACGATGCGAAACCAATTTCTATTTGCATTTTCAATACACTTGTGTTTACGGAATCTATTGTTAGTTAAATTTAAATATTGAAAAAATAACCAAAAGTAGCTTCATGCTTTTTTTATATTGCACCGAGGTAGACAGTGAATCTAGTGTCAAAACACTCCGTTCTCCATTTAATATTAATTTTTATATTTAAATTAAATCGTAAATGTAATCTTATTTAATGAAACTTCTGTATTGTAATAAGCTTAAGATTTTTAAACAAATATCTTAACAAACGTTAATACTAAACCCTTCAAACCCATAAATAAAATCCATAAAATCCTATTAGACATAAAACACTTTTTTAAATTATGACTAGGAGAAAAAAGTGAGACCAAGAATTAAATTGCGTAATCATGTCGCTTTCCTATTGGACGGCTAAATAGAGCGGTGTCCAGTATCACACTTCAAATAGCTGGAGATAGTGTTGATAGTAAAATATTGATTGGCCCTATCTCATTACTAAGAAACGTAATCAGGGCGTTTATAGAACGTTTTAATTGACGGGTTCGATAGTTCGTGACAAATATATAACTTTTTGCTAATATAGTGTTTGTTTGTTCCTAAATTAACGTCGTATTTAGTGAAGAATAATTGAAATATTACAAAAAACTTTAAACACAAAGTAATTTTTTTAATCTTAATTTAACTTAAAGTCTATGAACTATTGTTTATTTTGTTTGTGTGCTTAATGTGTTAAGATACTGCGTTGCCCACTTAGTTATTTCTTGTACTGTAATGAATGTTATAACATTCGATTTTTCTTTTCATAAATGAATGGTGTAATTCATATATGATATGCTATAAATTTCCCATAATAGCGAGCAGCAACCCCTTATAATATTTATAACCTCATCATTTCGCGAGAGTTGCTGTATATACTGTATTTGAAATACTTTATAGTATCAATATTTCAGTAGATAAGCTTATCTATATGTTTCTTTTCGATTTATTCATATTCCCATAATATTTTATGCAATAAAAATGTTGGTAATGTTTTGAAAAAATATGTATTGTAATAACCTCTCACTTTGTGATGAATCACTTTGTTTCATTTTCTACACTTATGCTAATTTCCAGTGACAGTTTACAAAAACACAATCGCAATCACTGATAAAAAAGAACTTTTTTTCCTAAAACTATATATAGAAAACAAAAAAAATACAATAGTAAACAGTTCTAAGTTATATTTACATAAAATATTCGTAATATAAATATTTTACACCTTGTAAAATTTAAAAAAAATATATCTCATGAACGTCAACACAATCCTGAAATTCAGGTAGATATTAGCTAAGTCATTGTCATATCTTGATGTTAATTCTGGCACTCAAGCGGCTTAGCAGCTCGGCTTAACGGCTGCCTTCAGAAGACAACGCAGTTTATGCTGTCTCAGCCATTACATTATACTATTGTTCTGAGGAAATAAATTTCTACAAATTCTGTTTATTATTTTACGTGAATTCGAATGATAAGGTATATTTTATATCATTTTTAATTAAGGTGTTTTAAATATTTATTTGTTATAGTCGATATTAAAATAAACAAAGTTGTAAATTTTCTAAATTTTAAGTAACTAAGATATTATACGGAATTACATTTGTGAAGAGTTTCGTCCATTATTTTCTCATTATTTTTAGCGCTATTATGCTCCAATTTAACTTTACTATTCATTATTGAAATTTTAATGAAAACCTATGTATATTTTACAATTTTTACGAAAACAAAGTAGCAATCTTTAATCTAGCAAAATGGAAGTTTAAAAAAAAAAACAAAAGTCTTTTATACTTTAAATATTTCCGATTTTATCGTTTCTCTAAAGTATATTCTACTGTATTTAATGTAGGTATATGATCTTGTATAATCCGGATAGGCAGGACTCAGACTTGACAACAATGGGCATGGTCGGCTTAAATATAACATCTTTTGTAAGAATATTTCCCAAACCATTCTGCGTATATTTGCATAAAAACAAAAAATATATATATTTTGCTCTTTAATATAGTTAACACATATACATTAGAATTAAAAGATGGTGATAGTGCATAAAATCTTATCTTCGACCGACAAAATAACTTTAAGAATGAGCAAATTTTCCAAAAAACACTGTTAATATGCTATTATTATACAAAACTAATATAATATATTTCAATGTAAACTTATGTAAATATATTAATTTGTTACAGGTATTTTGGGACAACAATGACACTTCGGTAAGAGATGCTTTCGGTTGAAATGACAAATATTCATTTACTTAAGAGGTTTTAAAAGTATTTGCCGGTTTCATTTTAAACTTATAATAGAAAACTGGTAAACTTAACTTGGTATTTACATCTTAATATTGCTGGGTAAAACTTTTTCCAGTTTCATACTTTTTTCTGCATAGGGCGATATAGGGTAAAAGGCCTGAAGATAGGTCGAAACCTAGTGACAAAACGCTCGGTTTCTCGCTGTTCATCCGATTTTTGTTGATGGTACGTAACGCCGCGTTTTCTCTTTTTCAAGTAGAAAATAATTCCTTCACCTGAAGCCTACAGATATGTACAGACGATGACCAATTTTACCACCACGCTATTAGACTAAGTTATATTTCCTATGTAATAATATTATATCTTATATCCTGTAAATAGACCACGTAATCGAATTTTGCAAATGTACCTTTTATGAAAAGGCGTCTCTTGTTTGGCAACACGACCGCTGCTTTATTTTTTGGCTTGGCGGCCGTTCATTCAGCACTGCATTTTTCATTTGAAATCTGAAACTCGGCGTATTCATGTCTGAATAATGTTGTAGCTCAATACATAAAAAAACTATATATAATGAGGTTTAATGACAAATCACACTTGATATATTTGTTTTATATAAACTCGTATGAAAAATTTTTAATTTGTATAATCTATGTATACATAAATAATCTATGTATACCATCTAGGCAAAGCGAAGGCTAAAGTACCTTTTATTACTGATTATTTATTTTATACCGTCGTGGTGCAGTGACTGGTGACAAATTGTCTGACTGAACACAAGCTTCGCCGTTGAGTTGCATCGACATGCAACTATAAATATTTAAAAAATATAGAATTACAAACATCTAAAAATTGAACGCATTTATATAGTGCATATATATAACATGCTGTCTGATAAATATTTTTTTAGCTTAAATCTATCGCCTGAGACGTCAATAACGTGCGCAATAAGATACGATATTGAAATTGAAATTTTATACCCCATCAGCTATTACGCTAGATAGACCTAAAACGAAAATCAAATGGAGCCATCCGTTTTATTTAAGTTCCATAGATCTCATTTTATTCATAGTATAATATATTCATTACATTGTTGTAATAGTAGAGCTGGTTAGTAAATATGATATTGAGGTGGTAGTAAGTTCAAATTAATATATAGAGATTTTTTTCATAGAATACTTATTTGTTTCACCTATAAGATACCCCAACTCTGCAAGTTAAGTATGGTCGTTTGCACAGGAAGTAACACATTAAATTCACATAATATATGGATAGAGCAGTAAGACGAAGACATATATCGGTAAATAGGTCGAATCTTTATATATCTTTGTTTAGAGTTCAGCAATATATACAGACGTTTAGTGAGCTTCCATTCTGTAGAGCACGTTTTCATTACAGTTCTAAGCTGAGTACTTTAAGTAGCTCACTCTGAATAAACGTAGCACTTAAGTTTCCAAATATTACCTAAATACAAAAGGTGTGAAGCTAAGGAAGTCAAAGCGTTGTGCCTCAAGGAACGCTTTCATGAAGCGAGTGACCTTTTCAGTATTTCTTTAGTGCTATAAAGACTTCTCTATTGTTCTAATGTTGCCATTCTAACTTTTTTTGGTTCTTTACTTACAATTTGAGTCAAGTTATAAGTTTTTTAATATTGTTTTAAATAGTTTTCCATATTATGTATTGCATATATTATACTTCCATCCCATTTTACTCCTCGCAAGTAATATAACAACCCATTTTACTGTGACTGCACACTTCTCTATCTACAGTAGCAAACTTTCTAAGTACCATAACTTGTGGCGTAATATTATTATAAAACTTCGGCGCAGCCTATCGTATTTCTAGTTTAAAATTGAAATTTGAAAGCCTAAGTTCGTCAGAGCCTGAAACTTGAAGAGCTCGATATCGTCAATTAGTGCATTGGCTCGAGTAGGTATGAGTTGAGCTAGCCTGAGTGCCTGAATCAGCCGAAGTATAGTCTACTTGTGCTCGAGATTCAGGCTAAATTTACCTTCTATGACAAATACCAGAAATACCTTTCAATACAGAGTTGATTACACACCTAGCCAATTGAACTTGCATGTTTGCCTGTTGGTTTATTTATGAAACCTACTTCTTTACCTCAATCATTCTCACAGTGCTATAAATTGAATTAAGTTAACAAATTTACTACAAAAGTACTGCCTACGAATGCAATCACGAATGTTTCTACAAAATATGGCCTGTAAATTATGAAATAGTACACATGGCGTCTCAAACATAATATTATATATGTACGGTTGGCTCATAAAATACCACAAACTAACCATAGCAATAAAAAGCGTAATCAAGTTGTCTATCACGATCGTTTGGGCGGGCGGGAGCAACGACCCCGCTAATAACTTCCGTTTACCTGCAACGTGCTACGTAGGTCTAGCCTACTAGACAATGCGGAAAATAAACTAAACTATATTAATACGTTTTTTTTAATATTTTAATATATTTCAATAATTAAATATAAGTATTATATTAATACTTTTATTTTACTCACAAAAATCAAGTATTAAACAAGATTTATTTCCCCAATTAAATTACTTTAATGACTTCTCTGTTCTGTTAAGATAAAAATCCGCGTTGAGTTCCCTCACTCACTACGCAATGTGTCGAAAAATAGGTGATAAGAAGAGTGTCTCTACGCTATTTAAATTCTACATACGCAGTAAACAAAAGCAGTATTTTAATATTTAATAATAATATCTACATATTTTACTGTACAAAGTTCTATTGAAAATTTACTCAAATGTCTGACAGTGAACAGTTGATATTAAATAAAATGCAAAGGCAACGTTCACAGACATCAATATATTATAAAGAATGACAGCATATTCACTTTGAGTCTTGATACTTAAGAGGATGTCATATGTCAGCATGTTAAGTTGCCCACAGCCCACGTCGATGATTTGCCTACGATAAGTTATTTACTTGTTTTATAAGTATGTACTTAATATATTTACTTGTTACTACTTTATTATATTGGATATAATAGTTCTCTCTATGAAGGAAATTTGAAGAAAATATTAATCTAATGAACTGTAACACATTTTATATGGAATATACGAAATGTAAAACAAAAGTAAAATCACACAATATAAAGGAAATATTAGCAAATTTATGGATTACTGAAAATAAATTATTTAAGAAGATACAGAAGTTCATATACAAAAATTTAGAAAAATATAATTTTAAAGTAACCCCAAAAGCATTAAAAATACTAGAAAACATATATTTGTGTATCTTATGACAAAATATTTCAATACTGTAATTGTATATTATTTGCTCATGACAAAACTCTAAGTAATTATATTAATTTTTTTTTCTTTTAAAATTATGTTTTATATTAAATAAAAAATATACATTGCTACCATAGCCACGTAAAGGCCAGAATATTAAAATACTACACTGTGAAAATAAGTCAAATTATAAATTAATATAGAATTTGCTAAGATGTTACTTAAAATTAAAAAAATATGAACATAAAAAATATTTTCGAGCGCTTTCTTTGTCACAGAGAAAGATTTAAATTCCTATACAAAAATTTCACTAACGCATATATATTATACTTTTTCACATTGTATTAATATAATAAAAAGCGTATAAACATGTCATTTAGCTGTCACATAAAATGGATTTACTTGGTTCGGTCACACTATATAAATGTAATAACAGGTTCTGTTAATAGACTACAATATAATAGATCGAATGTATTGTGGATCGAAGACTAAAATTCAAACCGACCTACATAGCTCAATGCTTCATACAGCCGCTGCCAGCTATTCAAATAACAAGTTTAAGCGAGATTAGTTGTTATGTATGCTAGCACGAGATTGTGATTTCGCATGCATATTATTCGAAACTACCATTATTAAAAAGCAATAACTTACAACATGAGTTGTATTGGAATTGTAAACGAAAATTCTGTTGATTGGATTTTGATTTATTCAATAAATTTTAGTCTGATTTGATTTCTCCCTAAATATATTTGATACAGTAAAAATCTAGCCGCAGTGGTTACAGACAGCCTTTATTTAACAGAAGATTGCTTTTGAATGAGATAAATTAACTAAGAAGAGTTAAACATATCAAAAAGTATCAAAAAAGTAGAAGTTTTGGTCTATTAAGGCTTCGCTAAAAATGAAGATAAAAAATGCCTACTCGATGCTTTCTTACTCATATTAAAATTCATTTCAGTTAATTGTTGGAGATATAGGGAAAAGAATGGGAATGCATCTACTATTGTACAATTTGCATAAGTTTGTGCAGATTTGTACGCAATTTTCACGATAGCTATGGTCACGATAAGGCGGTCTTTCTCACGAATCTCGTTCCGGTTAGTGGATAGGTTTTTTGTTCACAATTAATAATTAAGATTGTTAGACAATAGAATATTAATTATTGTCTTTACAAAGTCAAGCGCTGCGTTCTATAAAGCTTTTAATCTATGCATATAATATTTTTTTCCTAGTAGTCGTATTAAAGCGAAAGGTTCTTTTTAATAGCCTGAATATTTAACTTTTTTCTTATATTTTTCTATAAAAACAATAAAACAATACATACATTTTCACAGGCTATTCAGAAACGTTTTTAATTCATTTCACCTTTAACCTCACAATATTGCAACATAGGGATTGAATTGCAATCGGTTACGCAGATTGATTTAAACTTTTTCCGTACCGAATATTTTGTACGGACCGCGTAGACCGCGAATTTTATAACTTGATTGAATTGTATACGACTCGTATTTTTATTATCTTTTTTGTTATTTTTTATATCGCCTGAATTTCGCCGTCATATTTATTTATAGCGCCATAATACAAGCGGTTTTTATCTTTTATTGTCAATTGTCATGGCGTAATATCGAACGTGATCAACGAAACACGCGCTTGTTACAGCTTCATATTTCGATTATTAAGCAACTTTATTTGAGAGGTTTCCTCGAATATTTGGTAACGAAGTACTAGAACTTTGGTAACGAAGTACTAGAATCTTCCAGTGAAATTGAAAAATACTATTCTACAAGTACTAGAATTTGTTAAATTAGGTGAAGGTACGCACAAAATTTTATATCATAATTGAATAAACTACATATATTTTTACGTTTATAGCGTAATTGATAATAATAAACTACAAATTACCATTGTCCTTGTGAATTTTCAAGACTGCGAGTATCAATTTGTTGTAACTAGTGAGTCATCGGTAAACTTGAAACACGAGTTTTAAATATATATACATACATACAGGTGTAATTTTGTATGTTTATATTTTGGCGAAATGTCAGCGGCCGAGAATGTCAAAAATCCGTCCACATTTGGCGTAAGGCTGTGTAGATATTATCTTTTGTACAATTATGTATGTCATGTAACTGTTTCTATCGTAAACCAGTCGCTATTTACTTTCTTTGTATACACTTTCCTTTTAAACAAATATTTTTTAGCCATATTGAATGTTTTAAGCGTTAGATTCTATATTGAAGACTTATGAGTATGTAATAACAGTGCATTTTTAAGCGGAAGCTTTGCTAGAAATATAGGTGCTTCTTTTGTAAGACAATGCATTTTTGTAACTAGAAGTTATTTATAAGATTACTTGGGTATTTCGGATTAGTAAAAATTACATAGAGGACCGTCGTGGCGCAGAGGCGTAAGCGTCTGCCTGTAAACGCGGCGGTTACTGGGTTCGATCCCCAGTCGGAGAAGATGGATTTTTCTATCTCCATTTTCTTCGCTTTGGCAAATTAGGCAAAGCGCGGCGTTGAGTTCCGCCACTCAACACGCAATGCCTCAAAAACGGCGGAAAGCGGGGACGGAGAAAGCAGGTGCTAAGCAACAGAGTGTCTTAACACTAGGTTCCCACGGTCCCTGCAGTTCCCTCTGCCTACCCTGCCTTGTGCGGGATAAAGCGTGAAGCTAAAAAAAAAAAAAAATAAAAAAAAAAAAATTACATAGTTATATAGAACATTATATTATAATTGCATTTTTAAGTATTCTTTATTTACTTTATATGTACTGATTGACTTTCTTCAAGTTTATTTTAAGCCGACATTGCAACCCTATTACTGCATGCTGGTTTATCTCTTGTGCTCTAATTCACAACGCTCCTCGATACTGAACGAAGTGAAAACTAATTCCGACTTCGAAATCCGACTCTTCAATTGCTACTTTAAATCTGCTATTGTGTTTGTTAATTCATTTTATATAGAATTTTCTTCGTTTATCATTTGAGAAGAGTTTCTGAGAATTTAAATGGCTATTTTAGTCGGATTTGCTTATTAAACGCAACCGTGCATAGTCTTATTTGGAATTTCACCAGTCCACATTCGTAAGCTCATAATAGTATTCAAGAGGGAAGCGCATGGAAAATTAGCACTGGTGAAAATTTTTGTGCAACACAATGATGCAATCCCGGAGCTCAGCAGTCGCTTTGTACGGGAATACAGCCGTTCACAATTATGAACATTTTGAATAAAAGCAGATTCACTTTATATGGGTATATCTGGGAGTGGTTCATTACGCGACGTGTGTTTTAATGATACCGTCAGTTCGTCGATTCAAAACGTAGCGTGGGCTTTATTTTCCTCTTTCAATTTTAATAATTAACTATTTGTGTGAAACTATGGAATAAGGTTACTATTGACAATGCTCCGTGCGGCATTATTGGTTCCAGCTATATTTATTTACTACATGTAAATTAATTATACTATAGTATAACGGCTTCACGCTTTATCTCGCACATGGCTGGGTAGGCAGAGGGTACTGCAGGAATCGTAGGAACTTAGTGTTAAGACACTCCGTTGCTTTTTCCTGCTTTTCTCCGTCCCCGCTTTCCGCCTTTTTCGAAGCATTGCGTATTGAGTGGCGGAACTCAACGCCGCGCTTTGCTTAGTCACCAGAGCGAAGAAAATGGAATTAGAAAAATTCATCTTCCCCGAGTGTGAATCGAACTCAGAAACTGTCGTGTTACAGGCAGATGTTGCGCCTTGGCGCCACCACTAAATTACAAAAATATAAAACTTTTGTATTTATGTACGTATTTGTTGGAAGCTTTATGATTAGTGCAAATTTTATTGTTGTTATTATTTCGACAAATGCACAAAAATATACTATTGTTATGAATATAAAAAGAAAATTAAAAAGCTACCCATATTTGTGAAACTAGTGTGTTCTTCGGGAAATAATCTTGCTTAAATAAGAGATTTCTTTAATAATTTATATTTTAATACAGTATTCTTGATGTTTCGCCTTTATTGTTCAAATTTCATTAACGTTAACTAGTCTCTCGGGTGTTTCTTTTAGCCGTACAAAATTAATTTCGTTGTATACCAAAATATTACCTCAGTAGGTTTACAGTAAATACCTAACCACAATTATTTAGTATTTATGTTTGAGTATATATAGAGTATATAGTTTGTGTTGAACCGTCAAAGCCATAGTTCATTATTCAACAGCCTTCACCATAGTTCATTATGGAAGGAGGGTTATGGGAGGAGTCTTGCGAATCACTTCTATAAGAATAGACAATATTTCTTTCAAATCAATGACGAAAACAATAGCTAATTTTCCTATATCATGATATTACTGACTCCGCGAACAATGAATGGCTCTCGTCTGTACCCAATGTAAATTAACTTGAAATACTGCTTGCTATTTGCTTTTCTCGATTGAGATCACTGCATCGTGTAGTATCAAATTAACATTGCAAATTTTATATATTTATACTTACCTAGACACTATATCCCGCTTATAATAGGGTCGACTGAGAGAACTAGTTGTTAAGATATTCTGTTTTTCGGGTTTTGATTTAGTAAATGATTGGCGAAACTGAACGCCGTGCTTTTTCTTTTTACCATGGCGAGAAGAATTAAAATACGTCATGCAAATCGAACCTACAACTGTTAATGCTAATTTACTACGTATATTTTAAAAATTGTTTTGGTTATTATAATTATTTATGTATTATAAGAAAGGAAAAGGAAATAATGATATATACTTTTATTTTTATAAAAACAAAAGTTTTGTTCCGATAGATTATGATATGTCTAAAATTTAATTTATAAAATTAAATTAGTAAATTTATTAAGATTCAATTAAATTAAGTGAAAAAGGCATTTGTTTTCCAAAACCCTTGTTACGATTAATATTTAGGCTTCCTACAATTTGTTAATCTAATTAATTTGTGACACGGGACGCGGAGGCGCGACTCAGCCTTGGAATTAAAAAAAACCACAGATTGCAACGCTCATTTAACGGTCCGATAGACGTAATTATGGTCGGGATCTACCAAGTACTCTTAGTTTTTCGCTCTCTCTAGCTTTTTAATGGTAACTTCTGAGTTTTTTACTTCTGAATTTATGTCAATGAGTTCTCATTTCTCTAGTTGCTGTAGAATAATATTTATTTTAACTTTTTAGTATGATGTTATATTTAATAAGAAATTTAAAACTAAAACAGAATAAATATTGTACATATATATTAAAGATTGAATTCATGTTATAGTAAATAAAGAAAAAATAGAACAATCCATTAAGGTAGCTACATAAAGTTACACAAAGGTTTATCTAGACGTTAAGTAAACAAAACCCAAACCCAAAACAAAATGGCTGCCTTTCAAAATTCCGTCACAGATATCCTTATCTGAAATCATTTGCAGCATTAAGCAGGAAAGGCTCCGTATTCTCTTGAAACGTTTAAACATGATTGAAGCTACAAATGTTCACGGTAAATGTAATGTTCTATTTGACACAACTGATACCTTTATCTAGGGTAGTGCAATACCATTACGGTGGAGAATGAGACGCGTCAAATTGTCCGACTGTCACACCGATTTTGTCGCATCGAATGCTATGGACGGGCTTTTTTATTTTTAACAAGGTAACGGTTTATTTTATAATTGGCAGTAGTAACGTACTTTAAAGATATTTATTGAAAAATATAGTATGTTACAGTAATTATTATATGTCAGATATTTTATTTATTTGAACATGTAATTTAATTTTAATATGTATATTGTATACTATATAAATGTAATTTTATGTTACGTAATATATATTTCAAATCATGTAAAGGTAAAATGATAGTACAAAATCTTCTTACTTATAAACGCTAAAAGGAAACTAGTTTTGACAGTTTATTGTGCTGTATTAAACCATACGTTAAAAATATGTGACGTGCATAAAACAAATAACACAAAATTACGTAGATACGGTACCTGGTGTATACTCTGTTTGATGAAGATGAAAAAATACGCGCCGTCCTATGAGCCATTCTGAGCCTGTGATTAATAAAATTTTGCAGCTACTTAATGGACTTGTTACGTGGAAAATTGCATTGTTGCAACCGTTTATAGTGCAATTTATAAAGAGTATTATGTGTTGAACATCAATATTGGAGTTAACTATGGGGTAGTTAAAATCAATTATCTTTAAACGCTTAATTCATAATTAAATGTTATATTATTATTACTAAGCTATACGGTCGTGGCGCAGAGGCACAGCGTCTACTTGTCAACGCGACGGTTTGTGGGTTCGGTTTCCGCTCGGGGAGGATGGATTAATTCAATTTTTTTTACTTTACTTTGGCAACAGTGCAAGCGCGGCGTTGAGCTCCGGCACTCAACTTGAAAGTCTTTCAATTAATTTTATCCTAGAGTTAACCTATATCTCCAAGAACTGTTACAATATGCATTATCAACTACACTTTTTGAAACGTTTAAAAGCATTGCAAGCTTATCGTTTATCGCGTAATGTTTGAAGTCCGATAACATGGCTATGGTTTATTTAGCGTTAACACCGTAACACGTGCTCATAGTAGTGTGATTGTCTATCATATAATCGGAGTATTATTGATCTGATGTAATATTCTAGTATTGTATAAAAAAGTAGGATTATGTCTTTTAAATCGATTTCTTATCAAATTACTTATGACCCACTCGTTGCTTTGACCACTTGAGCGATATTCTCGAATCGAATCTCACTTGTTATATTATTATGTATTTGTTGTAGATACATGTTATTTTATTTAGAATCACATTAAGTATAGAATAAATAATATAAATACAAGTCAAGCAAGTACTCGCAGTAATTGTAATATTTTCCTCGTAAATTAAAATCTCGCGAAAATTCTTAAAGGACTGAAAGTAGCCTTTACTTCGCTCCACAACTTCGTCTATCTAAGATTTTAGTAAAGGTTTCAAAAAACCCATTTAGCTATTCCGCAGATAGCCCTAATAGACGACAAGACTGACTGACCGCAAAAATGTTATACATTTTTATATATATTGCACTTGGAAATACAAACATTAAATTTAAATATTTACGAAAAAAGCAGGGACTAAGCAACGTAGTGTCTTAAGACTAGGTTCATACAGTTCCTGCAATTCCCTCTGCCCACCCAGCAATATGCGAGATAAAGCGTGAAGCTATAAAAATAAAAAAAAAAAAGTTTAAATATTATTATGAAAATCGACTAAGAGACAATACTATAAGATAAAATAGAGTAAACATTCGAATCATTTTAATTAAAATAATTTTAAGTCGTGTGCACATTATTATTGGGTTGCAACCTCAGTTTATTTAGTTTCCTCACGTGTTTGCTTATTTCCGCTGCATCGTGTAGAAATATTGCAATATTTGTACACATGTAAGTTTGTGATGTTTACACCGTACGCCTGCATCTTATTACGAACTGCGAACTGAGTGCAACGGGCATTCCTTTAATATCATATTAATTGTAAATTTGTTTATCTTATATCTACATTTACATTTTGACTTTCTCCAGACTTTCATTATTTTTAATATATGCAGCATTAGTGTGTTTAAATACGGTTTTTTTGAATTTGGATTGCAGTCGGGTAGAAAGGTATAATGACAATTTTGTTGAAAGAAAGAACCGAAGTGGATTCTGCTACGAATCGAACGGTATTTTTAAATAAGAGTTACAATCTGCTAACTAAACTAGAATTAAATATGAGAGAAAAAGAAATTAAATTATTATTTTGAATTGAAATAAGGTAAATTGTCCAAAATGAAAATATTTCCGAAATTTGTAAAATTCTACTATATTAAATTCAATATAATATAATATATAATACAATATCAAATTATAAATCAGATCTATGAAACCCAATATACTTGAAGTATATTTATAGAAAATTCAATCACTTACGTCGTGCAAAACCGAGGCACAATCTAGATGCATAATAACATCAAAGCAATTTACTTTCCTTCATTGAATCGGCCGTTCGTTCCACTCAACTTTCATGTTTATTATTTTGATTTAGGAAATATTGCATATTCTGTCTTTTGCTACAGTGGTATTTTTTTTACTATTTATATACTTTAATATTAGTACTATATATATAATATTATTGCTATATTTTGTAATAATATTGCGGTATTTCTGTGTTAATTAGTGATTTAAAAAATATCTTTATAAAATATAAGCAAAGAACGTAATGGCGCAGTAGGACAGCTGCTAGTGTTGTTTGTGAGATCGATTCCCAATCATAGCAACAGAATATTTATATTTCACTCATAAACTATTACAAATTCAGATGAAGAACTGCTTTGAGGGATAGAGATGTAAAATTATATTACATATAAAACCTACAATAATTTAATCAATGTACAATTTTAAAAGACTCTTTCCTCAACATAGTATATGACAAGCACTACAATATAATATTGCAAGAAAACCTTAGTATTTTTATTTTCTTATTAGAAACGCAATAAAATTTCATCGCACAACATAATATTAAATTTTTATTATATAGGTATACAATGAATATTGAAGAAGTTTTGCTTCCATTATAGTGTATTTACTATATAATAACTTTCAGCATTTGTGAATCGCGCTCAGGTGCAATGGCGTCTATATTCAACGAAAACGATACTTATTGCAAAGTTATTGAAAACGATAACCTGTAAATAGAAAATGAACTTTCTTAGAATTTTTTGTTGATTGTTTCTCAATTCCGTAAAATAAGTAAAATTTTGCTTTGCGTTACATTTTTGCTAGTTTTTTTCTGCGGCTTCGCCTCTTTGGTGTAAAGGATGCTTTCTACAGACTATGTGTATGACAAATGAGTAAGTGGTACAAATAAGTAAATCCTCCGACACCCATATGCGATTACAATTTGAACTTGGATTTTTTGCGATCAGCGCGTTCAACCAAACAAAACTAAGCTTAAGTTAAGCTTTTTACTGTCAGATAAATATTATATGTACAAGTAATAGTAATACAAATAGGATATATTTACGTATATTTTATTAAAAGGTAGGTTTATATAGGCTTTAGATTACAAAACTATACAAATTAATTGCAATTAGCGACTTAAAAGTTTTATGTGTTTATATAATCATACTTAACCCGAAAATAAGGTCATAATTATAATAAATTCTACAATAATTAATGGAATTTATTATAATCAAACCACAATTAATAAGTTTTATCACTTATTTGTTTAAATATAATAGCATTAAAATAAATAAACAGTTGAATAAATATACAGTAAAATTTCCATATGAATATGGCAATCGTAGAGAGGCTGTGGTTTTAGCTTTCAGTAACAAGTGACATTTAATTTTAACTTAAATACGACGAAGCTAATTGTGAATTAATTTTTTTTTTATTCTTTTTACTAAAATAGTTATTTGAGACTGTTTTTTTTATTTATAAAGAAATTATTATTTTAACTTTGTTATGCGACTCATTAATGAATTGATTAATAATTTATTTGGCTGTCCACTACTTATTTATCCTGTAATATTTGACTATAGACATAACAGTTGTCTGCTGAATCCAAATGTTTGGTATTAAGTTATAGTATTAATAACGCAATGTTTCAAGAAAGTGTCTTAAAACTGGAAAATGTTAGATAAGGAGCGAAGCTGTAACATTGAATACTCAAAGTAATGCAATAATAAGATGTTCTTTATAATAAGAAAACTTGTTAACATTTTGAATGAACAAATCGTTCCCACAAGAATGTCATAACACAAGCAATTTCTCAAACTTTAACATTACGATGCAAAAATTGAATTCTCCGTTTACTAAAAGCTTTTAAGTAATTATTTGAGATTTTCTTGGGTTATTATTGTGTTGTGTAGAATTGCTACTTTGCCATTTACATACATTAAACGTGGTGAGTTGTAAGCTTCGATGTTCACTTTGTTGTGATTCACTTCACTAATCTGTTCTAACAAGACATACCGCAGCGTTGAGTTCCGCGAATAAACAAACTATGTATGATTTTCATGTAGTGTATAGTTATCTACTAAATACGTTAAATGACGTAACTCTGAATTGTAATTATCATCTTCAATGAGCGCAGTTTATTACAATATTAGACAATATTTTATAAAATTTGTTTATAGATAACAAATTATTCTCGTACATTTTAAAATGTGATAGTTGACTAAATCTTTTCAAAGGTAAGCACCTTGCACCATTGGAGAAACAATATATAATTATATTATCATTAAAAAGCGTTTGCGGCTTAAGTTAAAGATAAACATTTGTGTCAAGGCTTTAATAAGTCGAGTAGATTATACTTTAGTACATACAGTTTATTTGGTATTGCTGCTGTTAAGTACGAAGCCGGTAACATAAGATTAAATTGAAGATATTGTTGCTTTATTTGTCTCATTTGCTCTTAAAATTGTATGTATCTCAATATATCTTCTGTAAATATTCGTTTATTTAACGAGTATTAAATCAATTAAAATCAATATTGAATCCCAATTAAATGTCGTTATCTAATTCCATTAACTCAACTGAAAATGTTCATAGCACATGACAATATTTAGGTATATATTTTTTTAATATAATGCAGTTAGATCAAATTAGAAAACTTTGCAGATATTATTAAAGAAAATAACTAAATTGTTGTATATATTTTTGCAAGTTGTCTGACTTTTAATAATAATAACAGTATTAACAGAAACATAACCCGGACGTTCTTGGCCACAAACAACCTCTAGTATTAAATATGTACTGCCGGGTGTCATTTGATATGTATATCAATAACAGGTGTAATAAGTATTAGTGTTGTAAATGGCGGTCAAGAAGCCTTTGAAATACTGTAATTTAATACGAAAAATTACATTGCTTAGTACAGCCATTTGTAATTACGAATTTATTATATTATCTTCATAGAGGTGTGGTAGAGCTTATGGTTTAATAGCAAATTTTTGTCATAAAATAAAGTAAGTGAACTAAAATAAGCAATCGAAATTGATTAATTTTTTATAATATATATAACTAAGCTATTTTTTTATATGAATAAATTTCTAAATTCATATTTTACGTGTTTAGTAACTATGTGTTTTTATTAACATTTTTATAATCGGCAATTTTGTAAAAACGACGATTATATTATAAATTAGAAAATATAATATAACAGTATCAAAAAATAAACTATTCTTAATTTACCACTAAAGAATACATTTTATGTGAACGCGGCGGTTAATATAGAACGATATTTTAAGAAAGTTAAAACTTCCGTGCATCAAAGCATTCTGATATGAAATTACACTGGTCGAGACGTGTCTGTGCCATTTCGTATTTAACGACGATTATTGAGAGTGACATTTCTAGTGAATGATAGCTCTTTATTTTAGACGAAAAGAAAATTATTATTAAGTATTTTTTTAAATATAAACATTCTGTGACTCTAAATTTCGTGTCCCTATGAACTGAGGTTATTGTGGTGTAGTAGTTAGGAGATAGGCTGTAAGCTCAATGATTGTTGTGTCGATTGTACAAAAGCATTATTTTAATTTTGATGTTAAACTGTCTTGAATTTGGGTGCAAAAGGTTGGGAGCTTAATGTTTTAACATATATTATGAAAATAGACCCTAAGGGTCTAGTGATGATATTTTAATTAGTTCTTATTTCTAATCTCAGTCGTATATCTGTGTATATTAAAATATTTTAAACTAAACGTCGCGTGCAAATCGATCAATTTAACATCTAAATCATTAATGACTTTACAGTAAGATTGAAATCTCTTTAATCATAAATTAGCTTACGTCATGGTTAGTTTAGTTTATTCTAATGGAATGTCTCGGTATTAGATTTCAGCGGTTTCATAGAAGTAAACATTTAGTTCCTGACGTAAGATTAATTTGATCAAAGTGAAAATGCCCTCACATTTTCCATGGTACTTGTTTCGAGTTGCTGTCAACGCTTCGACTAATGCTTCCGTCGGTTTTCAATATAGAACTTTTGATGGTGTTTATAGTCTTCGAATTTATGGGGGCTGACTTCTTTATTGATGGCTTTAAAGGGGTCACGTTCACTTCATTAAACGGAAATGTGAAAACAAGTGAAGCATTTCTTTAATATATTCTCACCGATAAAATTAAAGATCAAAATTCAATTTTCTTGTGGCCTCAAAACGTACAATGCGTTCTCAAAAGGTAAATAAGTACAAACGATTTGCACGATACAGTTACCACAATAGTGAGATCTCACGGTGTTGGGTCATCGAACTACTCGTGTCACGCTGACTTGAGCCGCCAACCGTATATAAAATTAACTATTTCCTCATCTTCCAAACCTACATACAAGCAGATTCAGCTTATAAAAAGAATTAATCTTTGATCTCGATATTTATACGGGATCATTCATCGTTGGTAAATTTTAATGATCAACAAATCTTGATTTTTTCTATTTTTCTAATACAACTCTATATAATAATATGGAACGACGGGTATGTTAAAAATTTTACATAATTATAACTACTTACACAATTTTAATATACAGTTTTTTGTTTTAGGTTTCTCGAACCGAAAACCGTCGATCAGTATCTGTAGGTGCGACCACTGGAAGCGTTGGTGAAAGGCATTCGTATGCTGAAGGCAGAGTGCCAGCGCCGCACGGTCTCCCGCCCTTCGCCGGGGGCGGCAGCCGCGCAACGCCGTGTCGCAGCCGCATGTCAAGCCAGCCGATTACTCCTAGAAGAGACTCTAGCCAAGCCAGGTAAAGGGAATATTTGAGATTCGCTTAGTTAGCCTTTGCAAATATCTACGTGCTTGCAACTTAGTAATCAAATAGCGCCTTACGTTTTACGTAGAAATCGAAATGACTTGTAAATGTTCTGGACTATTTGTTGTTGCGAATTGTTTGTAAATGCATTGGATATTTAACAGTTGCAATGAAAAATACTTTATATTAATAATATATATTTAACAAATATTCTGTAACAAAAAAAAAACCGTTATACTATAACCACATCTTAAAATTCGTAATTTAAATGTAATATTTTGTATATACCTATATTGTCACTAAAACATACTAATTGTCAATCGCGTTGTTTTATAATTAATATGTGTAATTTTGGATTAATCCAAGTTTTAAGTGCATCTTTATAAACAAAATTAATTTAACCTCTTCATTGATTAATAATGACAGATACGTTATATAGAAAGTTAATGTCACGATATCAAATATTTTATGTTTCAACCGTGTTTGCGATGAATAAAATTTGATAAAGCGAATTCGTGATCTGCCTCGCAATTGAAATAAAGTACCTAAAACTAACCCACGACTGTAAGTACTGTTAAAAGGTCAAGTATTTACGAAACGCTGTACGATTTTGTTGAAATATTTTTGTTTTATTCATATATTTTAATTGGTTGCAAGTGGAAAAATTATGTTCCATATAAGTGTATCATATGTATTAGCATATATGCTGTGGATAAAGCGTAATAAATATATTTTTTGTTTTTGATGTTTTGTATATATTATTATGATATCACAATTACACTTAATAGTTAATATTAAATAGCTTCAAAATAATGATTAACTACAATCGCTATTCATTTTAACATTTTATACTATTTATACATTAAAATTAATTACATAATTATCTAGAAGTTATCTAGAAGTCAACCGGGGACGGAGAAAGCAGAGGACTGAGTAACGGAATGTCTTAACACTAGGTCCCCACGGTCCCTGCAGTTCCCTCTGCCTTCATTGCCATGTGCGGGACAAAGCGTGAAGCTAAAAAAAATCTAGAAAGTTGCAAACAGACGAAGCTCTCGCCAATCGCCTCGCAGTCACAGCGGAATAATATGAAATTAACTTCATATATAAAAAAGTCTTTTAAATATATAAAAGTGCATTGATTTCAAATTGTTCTTTAAAATTATTCAAAATAGTTACTTTAAAATATTATGTATAGTTATAAATATTTAAATTATTCACTTCTACTCCAACATTGAGTAGCTTTCATTGTTAACGATTTATAAATGGAAAGTTAAATGATGAGAACAAAGTGTGAAAGTATGCAGCTTGAAATTGTAACATTAGATCTTCTCCAGCATTGTACTTTCGCTTAGCATTTGAAATAAATCAGTATGACCATTGCTAGTACTTTAGAACGAAATCCACTTACTATACCTATTCTTAAATCACTTTTGTTCTCATATGTAGCAAAATATAAAGGAATAAACACTCCGCTCCTTATTCTCTATTTTTCGACTAATTCCGAGATATCTTGTAGTTTTATAATTTATATACATATGGTTATATACTTCATGAATGAATTTTAAACCTACACTTACTTTCCTACAATGTGAAGGCAATGTGATTTGGTAGTTTCTTGTACGTTCTTATTTCACAATTACTTTGTCTAATTTTAATTAAAAGAAAATTTTAATAATCTCAGAATCATTTCCCTCATCTTAAAATGTACACAGTGTAAGTCGGTTCTTACGAGCAAAAATGTCTGTCTCTGTTAGTTAGTTGATTAAAACACTAATTAAATTAGGTGGCCGCGTGCTATCTTGGGAAATCACAATTTGTAATTTTGAAATCCCCAGGAATGATCTAGAATATTCTAATTAAACTTTGTAAGACTTAATGATTATAAGTGAAAGTTTAAATACAATGCAATATGAAATTTATTTTAATATATTTCCGTTTTATGTAACAGATTAGCTACACTTTTGTAATAAGATTTTGCTTAACCTGGCTTAGGGCATTATTTTCAATTTTGCTTATAAAATTAATATCAAAATCATTTTTATTGAATTAGGCAAACCTTTTGTAATTACGAGTAATGACAGCAAAGTCGGTTCAACAAGAAGGTACAACCGGCTTAGAAGGCAGGTTAAGCTGAGAAAACCTCCCTCTGTCAAGTCATATATACTTTGAAATCCTCATAATTAATAACAAAGATGTTTTTATTCTGTTACATTGGTAGTGTTTACGGCCTGTGTAATTCGTGTGAGGTCGTCAAGTCTGAGTCGAGTCGTGACTGATTTATTTGTATGGTTCTTTTTATAGCCTCTACATTCACAGATGAAGGACACTAGATATTTGTTGAAACCAATGCGTGAATAAGATACTCTTAAATAATACCTTATATATTATGTAGTAATATTATTATCCTGATCTTAGGATAAAATATAAAATCTTATATATAAATTCATTTGAAAAAGCTCTTAGTCTGTAAAGAAATTCTCATCATAACATAATATGAGCTAGTATTATTTATGCACTTGCAGGGCCTGAGTGGGTTGCCATTCTATCTAGAACATTTGTATTTCTGAAGAATAAAATTATGTAATATTTTCTAATGAAATGATCTTTTTTAATATTATTTAATTAATTATTTAATTAATTAATATTATTTGCTTAATCTTATTTTCTACATAAGTACGTATAAAGTTAGTACGTTATTCAATTAATTTACATATCATATTAGGTAATTATTAAAATGTGAATCATCGTGCTTACAACGGTGACGTGAGACAGCTCAAGCGGAAGGGAACTTGTGAAGGGCTTAATATACAAGGGTTACTTAAATAAATATTGATGATTTTTCAAGGAAAACTAGTAAAAAACATGCAATGTACCCTTCTTTTTATTTGCATATTCACGATCACTTATTGAATTTTGACATGACATTGCTATCAGATTCGTGCAATGCTTGGAGTTGTATAATATACATTATATTTATATGTTATTTGTATATGTTATTTGTATATGTTATTTTTATATGTTATTTGTATATGTTATTTGTATATGTTTCCATATGCCTTAAGTGACAATTCGCGATGATTGTAGAAAAGAGGAGTTATTATTATGTTCTATTTATCTACCTGTATTATATGAGAAATACATTTCAGTCACCCTCGAAATGCCATTAATGAAGAGATGGATAAGCAAAAAGTATTTTTTATATTATTATATCGCTAATTCATTTTCGTAACATTCATTAAAAACGTATTCTGTACATGTTAGGGTTGGCACAGGAAACGTTTTGAGCAGCGGAACTTAACGCCGCGCTTTGCCTTGATACCAGAGCAAGGAAAATGCAAAACAATTTTCTATGATTCCTTTAAAAAATGTACATACCAATTTCAGCTCTTTCCGCGTTTAATGAGACTAGAAAAATATTTAGTAAGTATTCTTTGGTGGTATACAATTTTCGGCTCAAAGCTTATCATAATGCAAAAGTTTTTACATAGGTACTAAGTACAGATCGGTTTATATAGGCGGCATTGGGAACAATAGTATCCTGCGGGACACAGAAGCATTGAAAAGCCTTGTAAAAATATTTCTAACAAAGGCGGTCTAGACTAGAATACGGCCTTATTCGAAATTAGATGTGGTTTTATAGGTTTTATCCTTTTATTTATAATTTTCTAGAACTATCATTAAACGTGCCAAGATTATTTTATAGTGTGACTTTTTTTGCACTCCTGACACAGTTTATTGAATGGCTTACATTTGCATATATAAAATACGGGAAACCAATGTTATTAAAATATTATACATACTTTTTAGCACTAGGTGAAATATATATCTATATCAAGGGATATACATACAGAAATTGGAATATAAAAATATAAAAAAATATTGAAATTTGACTATTTCACAATTGTGCTTAAAACAAAATCATTAGAATCTACTGTTTACTATCAACTAATTGTCGGTGCTGGGTTTAAGTCTATTTAAAAATAAAATATTTTAAATTTATAAATTAAGGCATGTTTTACTTTGTTTTAAAGGGACTCCTCCAACAATTGTTTTGCCACCCAATGGCGGTTACTGGATGGATGGAGTGGAAGAAAATTCTTCTGATGACGAAAATGAACCCAGGCACCAACCAGGAACACCTCGCCAGACATCTCGAAGACATAACATCGATACTAACGACACCGCCAAATATTATAGGCGGTACTTCCTAGGCAAGGTAGGTTTATAATATATTTTTATTTGTAATCGTGGCTAAAAATATATACGACAAAATTTGAGTAAAGAACGTTTGAAATTCTGGTCTATATGATGTAAAGCTAAAAAGGCTTAGATATCGCCATCTTAGTGCCAACATCGTCGTTACGTGCGGGCGTATATAAAGCGTGTAGAAAATCCGATTCAAGTAGCAGCGTCCAAGAGCGCCATTGAATTTCAAATTCGTTCGTCTTTACTAGGTGTATATACCACTAGGATCTTCAATATTTTCAACATAAGTATGTGTGAACAAGAGGAAAAATAAAAAAACAAATCTATTTATTCGAATCGCAAAATCGATTAAATAAGTCACGATTTAATTGATGTCGTGACTAACGCTTTCTTCGCACTAAATAATGCATAAAGAAAACAGACGATTACGCAAACCATCTGCCTTGACATTTTGCGCGCCGCGCCGTCTGTCCGCCGTACAATGGAACCGTTTTTGTTGCCAACTGGGACGTTCTTTTGCGGAACACTCACCCGGTGTTTTTACATTGATAAAAATTAAAACCAGCCATTACTACTTGATCACGTTCTCCTTGACTTCGCTCAGTGGACATGCGTTTGTCACGTCAGTGTCGATGCCCTTTTATGTACTGGCCTTCCGGGAGACCTCATACGAAGTGATAAATCAATGAAGTTCCTTACTGTAATTATTTACGAGATACATTAAAATTGTTGAAACTTTTTTAATTGTATGTAATGTTTAAAAATACTATTTGTTTAGAAAAAGCGTCAAGTTTAAAGTAAATAAATAAAAAAGCATATTAATATTAAATTGAATTGTAAATTTATTATTCCTTCCCAAATGTTTCACATAGTTAGTGTATAAACTGTGTGTTGGTTTAGGTTTTACATATACGGTTAAACTAATTGAGTTCTAAATACATAGAGCAACAATTTTGTTTATATTGAAGTTTGACGTAATTATTAGAGCTACATAAATCATAAGCAGTTGAACAAATGTACCAGTTTTAAATCATGTATGAATTATTTTTTTAATATATATTTAAAAAGTGTGCATTGCCTGTAATTAGTAAACTAAGCTATTACCGGCCTAACTCTACGAATATGTTTGACATCGTACGTCTAACAGCACGTGTGAACTTTCCCATACCCACGCACTAGGCCGGCTTTTTCTTCTTTTTCGTGTCTTCATGTATCTTCATAATGGCCTGGTTTGATATGTGATATTAAGATTGTAATTTATGATTTGTTTTTATTACAAAATCGTTATTTACATCTCTTGAATTCATATAAATATTATAAATTCTTCCAGTAAAACAAGAAACATAAAAATTATAATATAACGAAAAACGTTACAAGATATTATGTTATAAGATATTTACAACTATAATTAGAAACAATTAAATCTATATATCAGCCACGTAACTTCCCATACAAAAATTACAGGCAACGATGCGTAGTTTAAGGGGTGTACTCATTTCAAAAATCACCGGCTTTGGTGAGAAAAGTCGTCTGTAGTCAGCAACGCGGAACGGTCTTACTTCACGCTCACTGAGCCAAGTTCTATGTAGATCGAGCCGATTAAAGTGTTCGGACGTACCAACATTGTATATCTAACGGCTTGAAGATTGTAATGCTAATGAGTAATAACAATCTAGTGGACAGAAGTACTTATAAATTGGCTTACTTAGCTAGCTTAATACAACATTTTGTAATGTATTTTTGCTCAAAATTCAATTTTCCCACTCAAAACGCAATGTTCGAAAATTAGGCACAAAGTGTTTTACGTTTTCTATCTTTATTTTTAGACTTCTCTTCTAGACCATATATATTTTTGCTAAATGCAGAATATAGTGTGAAGATTTATTTCTTATATATTAAACTATGCAAAACAAAACTATTTTATAACCTCATAAAAGTGTAAACATATTCAGGAACTTGTATCGCCGGTAACATAAAATATTACGAGTATCCTGGTAACGTATAGTTTGATGGCTCATTGTGACACCGCAAGGGTTAGGCTAGATGAATGCGTTGCAATCCTCGGCTGATATGTGAGGGTTGACACGTAAATAACTTACGGGAAAACATCACGGTTAACGACAGGTGATAGTACTAGTAAAGCTCTCTCATTAATCAAAGCTACGGTGTAATGGTAACCCTTGTTTATAAAATTGTAATATAATTTAATAAAAATATTTCTCTTTTTAATGCTTAATTAATGAGTTTAAGCTGTTTAGGTAATGTGAATATTTGGTAACTAAAATATATATCAATTATATTAATGTGATGTATACACATATATTACATTAATATAATTGATATTTTACTTCACATTTTAATTAATTTACGAATAATCAAAAATAAGGATATCAAAAATATGATCGAAGTGGGTTCATTCGAAATTGGTGACGAAGACAGATGTTCGCAAATGACAAAAGAAAAGTGAGGGCAATAAGCAAATGCTCCTTTTCATAACGTGAAATTGGTTCGAGAACAATTCGTTAGGGAGGAGAGAAAGGTTCAGAGATGATTGTCGTCCCATCAGTTCGATGGAATAAATCTGCCTTACGATAATATGAGGGAGAATATCTTGAAACTTAAAAAAAGACCTATATAGTTCTTATTTTACAGTGTAGGAATAACTATTACTAGAATTAATAACTATTATCCAAGTTATTAATTGCATAATTTACGCCTAGTATGTAAATGTATTTTAAATTATGAACGTTTAAACTCAAAGGTACACTTTATTTGGATAATATGTTAAACTAAGTTGGTATTTTAGAATCCATTAAGGAAGCAACAAAAGCTCATTAGGTAGTAAACTGTGTGTGTATGTGTACAAATGACGTAAGTTTTGATGAGCTTTGAAATGTAATAATAAAATATTATAATAGAAACTTATTTATTTCACATATTCAATGTTTGAATTAGCTCGTAATTTTAAGGGGTTTGTTTTCATTTGAACTTGGAATTTTTAATATTTTCTTATTTGTTATAATTTTGTTAGCCTGATTTCACAAATATGTCACTAAATTTCATCGCCTATTAATAATAGCGAAATCCTTAATGATGTTATAGATTAAATTAAACAAAAAAAAAACATATATATTACAATCCCATCTTATCTCTCCGAAATTGGCAGCAAAAATTTTAATATTTTTTTACATAATAAACCATTTTCAAATCGATCTTGCGAGGAAAATTTATCTTATGAATAGGTAGTATTATTTCCAATCACTGGAGTTGAAAAAATCCGTAGCATTCCGTTTCAATGACATAATCCATCAACGAGTTCAAAAAGGGACATTAACCCCTCGTCCCTTCAATTACCGTCTTTAGCTTTCAATTTGCGTCTTTGAAGCGATGAAAAAGGCAAGTGATAAATTTAGGAAATTCAAGAGTGAGATGACTTGGAAAGATTTTAACGACGCCTTCTTGATGATAATGTTTAGTTTTAAGGTCTTGGTCCATTACTAAAAGCTTTTCCTCATCTCTATGAGAAAAGGCGATTTTGTAAGTGGGAAAAGTAAAAGAATAGCCTTAGACATAATACCGGTCAATGCTGAAACCAGACTGACATTAGGTCTTTCGATAATTATTATAATAAATGCTTTGTTTAAAAGATTGTTTCTAGTGATTTATTTAGCCATAGTAATATTACACCAAATCAATAAAATATACTAATGACTTCCATGAAGTCAAACAAAAGGAAGTTGTGTTTACTAGTCTAAGGCAGTTTGATTATTCTGATCACGTACTCTTAGTTAGAACTTAAGTCAGAATGTACTCAGCAAATCAAGACTTTCAAGTCAATCTTGTGTAAAGTTACTTAATAAATCAACGTATTATGCAAAGTAGAAGAAGGGTTGTTTTTGTTGTAATGGTTGTTTATCTTTAAAGTTTTAGTTCTTAAATACATTTGATTAAATGAACTAGTTAAAATATATATTTCAATTTAAATTTACTTAAATATTCACAATTTTGCATTATCAAAGTATTAACCTTTATTTTAACATACAGTTACTATTGTCACATGGCTATCCAAACAATGAATGTCCTTCATACACACTTAATATATAAAAAACTGACATTGCGATATAAATGGACTTAACAATGTAGGAAACTAATTAACTGGCACCTCGACAATCCCATGGTAATTACGTTTTATTGTCTATGGATGGATTATCAGTTGACCCTCAAATGGTAACTCCAAACAACTGGAAACAATTGGAATTGGTATCTATAAACCTTGTCCGCCTTACTGAATGTCACATGACTTACAAAGATTAGCTTACGTTACAATTAACTTAATTAATTTAACGTAAACTTGCTGGTATTTTTAAATTATTTGCTTTTTTTTTGTATCATGTCACAATTACAAAAATTGTGACATGATACAAAAAAAAAAAAACATGGCTAACACGTCTGGATGGGATTTAGGAGGCTTCATCGTTATTAATACGCTAAATGATGTAATTTTGGGAAATAGCAATTTATATATTTGTAAAACCGTCGTGGCGCAGAGGCGCAACGTCTGCCTGTAACGCGACTAACACAACGGTTTCTGGGTTCGATCCCCAGTCGGGGAAGATGGATTTTTCTATTTCCATTTTCTTCGCTCTGGCAACTAAGGCAAAGGGCGGCGTTGAGTTCCGCCACTCAACACGCAATGCCTCGAAAACGGCGGAAAGCGGGGACGAAGTAAGCAGGGACTAAGTAACGGAGTGTCTTAACACTAGGTTCGTATAGTTCCTGCAGTTCCCTCTGCCTACCCTACATACAAATGAGGATATTCTGTATACAAATGAGGAGTTTTGACACTAGGTTTTCTCTGCGTTGATAAAACTGAAACATATTTGTATTACGAAATATAAAAAAACAAAATATAAAATATTTATAATATAATATCCTAACAAAGTGTACAGTATACAATTTCACTTAAAAGTAGGGACGAAGTAAGCAATGAAAGTGCTCTACTGCTATATTGAATTACCATTTCAGGTTAATTCTCTTAGTAATAATTTACTTCATCACAAATAGTCAATTGGTGTCAATTTGCTTTTTTATGACAATCTATTTGTTACGTTAACTAGGTTAGCACTATTGCATGCATTTAGTAAGTCTTCATTAAACATGAGATCACTCGTTCGAATAACACATCTGATTCATTACAATTGCGTAGTCATATAAAGCGTGACAAGTGGCGAGATTTTCCAATGATATGTGGAAAGATCTTTGTCTTATTCTCATATAAAAACATTTCGATATGTGCTATATAGTCCTATGATTTAATAATATTTAGTATACAAATATGTGTGTATATATATATATATATATATATATATATATATATATATATATATATATATATATATATATATATATATATATATATATATATATATATATATATATATATGTATATGTATATATATATATATATATATATATATATATATATATATATATATATATATATATATATATATATGTATATGTATATATATATATATATATATATATATATATATATATATATATATATACATATACATATATATATATATATATATATATGTATATATATATATATATATATATATATATATATATATATATATATATATATATATATATATATATATATATATATATATATATATATATATATATATATATATATATATATATATATATATATATATATATATATATATATATATATATATATATATATGTATATGTGTATATATATATATATATATATATATATATATATATATATATATATATATATATATATATATATATATATATATATACATATATATATATATATATATATATATATATATATATATATATATATATATATATATATATATATATATATATATATATATATATATATATATAGTGAGTTTAGCTATTTAAAATTAATTATCTCCACATGAAATAATATAGAGAAAGTAGTATATTGCCTCCATAAGAGGCAAAGGAGACTATAGTCGAAATGTTTAGGTAATAGCAATAAAATTAAATGCTTACGTAATACGTACATTGGGCTAGGTCTTAATAAGGCTACGATTCGACCTTCACTAATGACAATGATGATACACCATTAAACAGTCATAAAATTGCCGAATGGGCTTGTCTTCCAACATAAAATACGCATTATCGAAATATCCATTATCTTTCATTACATTATTACATTTGTTGTTATAAACTGTATTGCTGTTCATATAACGAGTTGATTTGAAACACATTTGGGTGTGACATGTTACGGTATTGTTTAAGCAAATATTGAATTTGTTATTAGACTTTATTTTCCCTTTACAACAAACAAATATATAGTGTTTAATTAATTCTTAGAATTATGCTCATATTGTTGATTAATTATTAATAGAGGTTTGGATAAGCGATTAATTGTAATAAACATGTAGCCTACTATGTATATACTTATTTACGACCTTGTAGTACTTCCTTTAAGATAACTTCGGTGGGAAGTCAACACGCCGTAGTATCCACAGTAGTACACTCGTAGTATAACATATATTGTAAATTATGCTTTAACAAAATAATTAACGATAGCTGAAATTTCTTTAAAAAATATAATTTAAAATTTTTAGACTAAAACTAGAATTCTTAAATAAAAGTTTAAAAATCTACTCGGAATATCTATTTTTACTTTGAAATTTTATGTATATACTGTATAGCTTTGGCACAGAGATCATTGAACTTTTATAATGTTCAGTAATGCTGAAAACATTCTATATAACAATATTTTTATATTTTTAAATTTGATATAAAAAAATGTTTAACGTTTCGTTTTCCGGGTATTACAACACTTCAGGTATTATTCAATGGTGACAAATTTACTGTATCATTATAATTAAAGAGCGCGAGCGAGGAACTAGAGCACTTGATGACAAAAGCTTGCGTGCTAGAGCGGATCATATGCTGACACCACCAAACGTTTTGTTACTTTTGTGACACAGCTTACAAATTATGACACGGACAAATAATTAAAAAAAATGTTCCTACTGTTTTTGTTTTCATTTTTTTATGTTTTTTTTTTATTTTAATTATATTCTATTTGAATAGATTTTAAAAATGATATTAAATTCTAATTCAATTTAAAACTCCAAGTCATTTCTGCATTCCTGTAAATTTACTAAACTTTTTCACTTGAAAAGCTGCATTTTGCAGTTTGTAAATTATATTATTATTTTATTTTTATATCATATATGATTATTACACATTATATATTTTGGTAATCATTTTTTGAAAATCTTTTTTTTTCGCAGGAGCACATCAACTTGGTTGGATCTGATGCAAACCATGACCCGGTCGTGATGTCACTAATGAACGAAAACGTGGCTGGCCAGGACCACACAAGGATACTGTTGAGGCTACGGACAGAGACTATGATTGGACTGATTCCAACACCCAGTAAGTTACTTTATTCTGATTTTTAAATTTAGTGCGTATGCTCGGTATGTTGAGATTGTAACCTTTGCGATAAAACATGAATCTGAAGCAAAACTGTTTCGGTCCGCACATGTATATGAGATATTTATATTTTTGACCTTATCGATATATATTTATATTTGACTAACCAGCAAGTATTTTTTATTGAAATAATAGATAAAGAATATATTCTCTGTGATATCCGTGAAACAAATAAAACAAGGACGTATAAAATAATGCGTAAACGTTTTATGACCAAAACATTCCCATTCATATCTCAAGAGGATCTTAAACTATAAAGTCAGTAGTTTAAGTAGCTTTCGCTATGTCTCTCTAGGTATGAAGTAATAAACGTATTTAACGACTCAATGTTGCTTTTATTATGCTTTTTATTTTTTTAACTTGTTAAGTAAACTAAATCAAGAAAATATAGCCTAGTTTTCCCTTAGTAGGTAATAACTTGAATACATAAAAATTGAGAACTAAATTATGTTGAATTTGTATTTCTTTATATTCTTGTATATGTATTTGTATACATAGGTAACTTTGTAATATTATATTATATAAGTGTAAATTTAAGTGATTATGAGTAAGTAAATGCTAACTATAAGCAAGACTAAAGAGTAAACACGACTAAAAATTTAAGAGCCTAACACTGTTAAGCTTTTAAATTTAAATAAAAATATATATACACGTCTAATTCGTACGTCACGTCTTGATATATTGGTAAGCGGGATAGTGTCTGGCAGCTGACTGAAGTCGCGATGGTTGGGAGTTCGAACCCATCTAGGGTATTTAACTACTTTTATATTCTCGCTCTGATTCTTTATTCACGACATCCACAGACACGTGATTTCTTAAATTCGGAAGTAAGTTGGAGCGCTGAGTGAGAATTAATTGCTGTAGGTATATAGGATAAAGTGCGAAACTACAAAAATCGCATATAATATATCTATAAACGTAATTATTGTCTTGTAGGTGGATGTAGTCTTATTTTAAAACCCCTGGAACTCCTCTTATGATACCTTTTTGTTGATTCACAAAAACACACACACACACATGTGTGTGTACACATTTGTCACATTAACCAATTTTTTTACTTTTTTTTAAATAAAAACTATTAAAACAAAATCGTGTTAAATTAAAAATTCTAACTGAGAATATCATCTCAATTCTATGATTACGTAAGTATTCGTATTCGTATTAAAATATAATTATGTTTTACAGATTCAGGCATAATGCCCTCACCGTCTAGAATGGCAAAGATCTTGAGCGATCAAGTGACAGTCGACAACTTTATGGCAGTCATGTGTTTGAACGCGTCTTCATTGATCGTGGCTTACGACGAACATGTGTTGGTTAACACTTTTAAATTCGGCGTATTGTATCAGAAATACGGACAGACAACTGAGGAGGAACTGTTCGGAAACAACGAAACGTCTCCGGCGTTTGATGAATTTTTAGAAATGCTCGGGCAAAGAATTCAATTGAGAGATCACAGAGGTAGGATATAAATAAATTATTTATATTTGTTTATTTTATTTTCTTTTTATACAACCATGGAAATGAATTCAATATTATCACTTAAAATAAATTATTGTAAATGCTCTGATAACAAAATTATAATAATGCATATTGATTGACACGTCCTCTAAAAAAAAATATTTTTATCATCACACCAAAGTTTGCGAAATATCCGATGTGCAAGGTGGAACCTTGTTAAAATATATTAAAAATATATTTAAAAATATTTAATGTTGCCATGACATAGCTTTGACTGATAAAATACATTGTTACAAAAAAGTAGAAGGACCAAAATGCATTTTTGTTTAACACAATAATTATATATTAATTATTCGTCCATCCACTAGGTTACAGAGGTGGTCTCGACATTATAAACGGTCACACGGGCACTGAGGCGGTGTACGAGAGGTTCCACGAGCGCGAGATCATGTTTCACGTGGCGCCACTGCTGCCCCACACGGCGGGGGACGCGCAGCAGCTGCAACGAAAACGACATGTCGGGAACGATATTGTGGCGATTGTTTTTCAGGTATTTTGAAAAAAAAAAACACTTTATACTAGTTTATAATAAAAAAATACTTATATACTTATTTAAAAATAATTATATATTATATACTTGTTTTGATTCATTTATTAAAGCTTATATTTGTACAGGGTTCCTAATTTTGATAGGATTATTTTATTATTCCTGAAACTCGTACCGCAACTTAATATATACAGTAGAATAATATGGGTGTACTTTAAAATCTGTAAGCCTGCTGTTTTAAGTTTAAAATTGTAAACTAGTTAACAATTACATATTTTTAAGAAATTACATATTTTTAAGAAACTCCGGTGTTAATAACATGAAAAATAATTTGGTTAAGTTAATTATATTTACAACGTCACTAAAAGTGATATATTTTTTATATTATTTACAGGAAAAAGCAACACCGTTCACCCCAGATATGATCGCATCGCATTTTCTACACGCCTTCGTAGTGGTTACACCGGTAGAAGCTGCAGACGGGGAGACTAGGTAAACTTTTAGTTTATATGTTATCTAAAGTTTGTTTGCTTTAATCTTAGGGACTTCAGGGGGACTTCAGGCAATTTTAAATTTAAAAATATATAAAAAATACTTAAAGGCTTTCCTTGATAAAAGGAATTAAGTCTAATTTTATATAGCTTACAGCTATACAATACTCAAAGTTGGCACTTATAATATGTCATATAGTTAGTTAATAGTGAAAGCAAGTAAAAATTAGTATAATACATTAAAAGCATCTCAAATACTTTTATGTATTTTTTAAATATTTTATGTTTCAAATTATATTGTTGCACTTGTACCTGTTAAGTTGCTTATTTAACATAAAGTTTGTTTCAACAACGAAAACTCAGCCAATATTTGCATGAACCAAGAGAAAATGGCTCGGAAAAGGGAATGGAAATTCTCAGTAATTTATATGCAAACGAATCGCGACTATGTAATTAAGGAGTTTTTCACGACTAAAATTGTAGGTTGTCCGAGCGTAAGATTCTCTTTGATGATTTTAAGTACAGGCTGCCGACTCGTTTGTAGGGCGGTTTACATTTTAATACTTGTAGATGTAAGTTTATGGGAATGGTTAGTTCAGTTAGTGGTAAATTATTTTTTTTTGTTTTTTTACATTCAAATAAATCTACGTGTAAAAGTAACGGTGCAGTGGGTAATATACCTGTTGCGTAACAGAGATAGTAGGTTCAATATAGAATATTTATATTTTAACCGATTTTAGTTTGAATTTAAATCAGTTAACGTCTTGAAATCTCATTGACTTGTCTTCTAAAATTAGCGGATTACATTCAAAGATCCTATGCGAATTAATGTAATTTGAATAATAAACAATTTTAATGTTGCTTTATAAAAATATGGTATTTGCAGGTACAAAGTAGCTATCACAGCACGTTCAGACGTGCCATTCTTCGGGCCGACTCTACCCCAGCCACCAATATTCCGTAAAGGGAGAGAGTTGAAGGAATTCCTCCTCACTAAGCTCATAAACGCTGAGAACGCGTGTTACCAAGCTGCTAAATTTGCTGAACTTAAACAAAGAACTCGCACATCTTTGCTGCAATCATTAGCAGAGAAACTTAAGGAGAAGACAGTTGAGTTTCTTGGTACTGGAGCGAGAAATGAAGGGGCTATATCTCCTCAACCCGAAGGTACGCCTAAGCAAGAGGGACCAGGCGCCAGATTCATCGATACTGTCAAAAAAGCTCTGATTTCCAAAGTCAGGTAAATATAACTGTAATTTTTATTATAGCAAGTTCGACATTCTTATTGATTTTTTTATTTTAAAAATCTTGATAACGATTTGCTTCGATAAATACGTCAGACAGTTGTATTCTTGATTAATATATTTTTATGAATTAATGTATAATCATTTATAAATATGTAATATAAATATATGAAAGCATTAATTTAACATTTCGTATATATTTCACAGATCACCGAGCGTAGACACTAATTTATCAGGCGACAGCAATAAGAACAACCCCTTGAATAAAAAAATAAACGTTCACGAAATACCTACCCCGAATGTAAGTAAATATTATAAAGCTCTTGTTACTGATTCTTTTTTTGTTATTTTACTTTAACTGTAAATAGATTTTAATTTAATAGAAAACATAACTATTTATATAAAAATATATCATTTTCTTTGTCTTTATTGTCTGTCTTTGTTCCTGAAGCCTAAAATAAACATACTATGTCTTCACACTTTATCCCGCACATGGCAGGGTAGGCAGTGGGAACTGCAGGAACCTTAGGAACTTAGTGTTAAGACACTCCGTCGTAGCGCAAAGGTGTTGCGCTGTAAAAGACGGCTTGTGGTTTCGATTGTCACTCGGAGAAGATGGATTTTTCTATTTCCATCTTCTTCGCCCTGGATAGTAGCAAAAGCGCGGCGTTGAGTTCCGCCAATCAAAAAAGGAAAGCAGGGACGGCGAAAACAATTTAAACTATATAATATGAAACAATTCAGAGCGGCCGTTCGAAGTCGTCAATCGCGTCGTCTTCAGCCAGCGCGGTGTCGGTCCGCTCGGCCGGCGGCTCCGGCGAGTCGAGCCCCGACGTGACGTCACGAGCCGCGCCCCCGCGCCCGCCCCTGCACGACCACAGCGACGACTCTAGCTTGAACTCTGTTGATTTGGATCCGTTAGGTATGTTTTGTATGATCAATTATTGTTTTTTTTTGTAATTACTTTGCGAGGTTGGTAGGTTTGTAAAATTTAGAGCCAAGATTTGGTTTCTATATTTGTAATATATTAGCGTATATTATGCTGCATTAGGAAAGGATATTATTTTAATGACATAAACATTTTATATTCTTTTGAGTTTTAGATATAATTGTCAAATAATTGTAAAACTTTTGCTATCTTATCTTACTATCACATCACAAACTAAGCTTGTTATTAATTTAGTAGTAATAGTTAAAACTATGCCAATCATTCGAATGCATTCATAGTTTATCCTGATTCGTCTGCTGTTGCCTTCTTTTATCAGAAACTACTGAAAAAAATTATTAATTTGTAAATTTACAAATAACAATCGTTTTATTTTAGGAAAAAATAACTTATTTTGATGATATAAGATCTAATATATAACCACCTTAATATAACCACCCAATTATTTTATACTTAATTATTATATTTCCATATTTGATACTTATACGTTTGGTGCTTTTTTGTCAGTATTTACATAAATTTAGTGTATTTATATCTATATCATAAATATACATCACTAAGTTGAAACAAAAAAATTTAATAATATAATATAGAAAATCGTGTATTGAATTGAATTTTCTTCTCAAATAGACGACAAGGACTGGCTGAGTTGTGGTAAAGCAACAGGTTAGTCCTGTTACGTAAAATTACTAGGCATGCTTGGTGTCCAGCACATACTGTATAGCATGCGATCGTAGTACTTATCTTAAATGATTTATGTTTTCTTTAATTTAAGCACAATATTATTTTTCTTTACATTTGTTTTAAGATTTTTATAAATGTTTGAAATGATGTATTTTGAAATTGTATGATAAATACGAAAAATAAATAAAATGAGGACACTAGTAAGTGATTATTTTAATAACTTGTGATGACTTAGTATAAAATGATATTTTTTAAAAATCATTCTTCAATTGTATAATGTATCACCAAAAAATAAGAAAATATATTTTTACTATAACTTGTGGGGTTAGCACTGCACTTGTAATCCTTAATATATACTTAAAGATATTCCGTTTAGACTGGCGAAAGTTGGTAAATTCACATAAATCAAGAACGAGCATTTGCATTTAATAAGATCTTTGATTTTCGCGATTTTTATACATTTTAAGTAAAACAAATTAAATGGATTATTCGCGTACATAGACATTTTTTATTGAAAATCTGTTTGTTTGTGTTTCGATATCTTCGCATATTTACTTTATATATTTAGTTTTCATATATTTGACTATATCCAGGCGCAGTATACGTAGACAGCGACACGGGCCTAGAGTCGATGTCGTCCGCGGAGGCGGGCGCGAACACGCGTGACGGACACTCCCACGCGACGCCGCGCGACGCCGACCAGCTGCGGCAGGAGGTGTGCCGCTTGAAGAACGATAAACTGGATCTGCTGAAACAGAATATTGTAAGTTTCCCTTGATTTATTATTAGGATACTTAACATAATGTAGTAACATAATAAATAATGAATATTAAATAAGGTGATGAAGGTAATTAATTTTTGTCACTTTTTGCTATTTCATAATGAAGCTTATTCAATTTTATGACAATTATTGAAATCATTTCTTAAATCTAAAACGACTCAAAACTTAAATTTTAAATGGCTTTAACACGTTTATTTAGTTATTATGAAACGAAAAATGTGTCTCCCGTTCGTCCACAATCATAGCCTTCTGGCATGGTCTTTAACGTAATTTTAGTTTCTGTAGTTTCATATAATAATTATTTATTAAGTTTTCAAAAATCAATTAAAAGCACGTTCATAAGCTACATTCAATAATTCATATAAATATAACTTGTGGGGTAGTTCTTATTATATTATCTTAAAAAACAACTATTTTCTTTCCAGACATGGCAAAACGAGATCAAATGCTTACGAGAGCGAGTAATGACACTACAGGCCGAGCTCGCCGCCACGCACAAGGAGAGGCGGCTTCGAGAAACTACGATCATACCAAATCCTTCCACACACGATTCCACCGCTTGAACTAGTTGTAGTTATGTGAAATGCATTCAAATATTACGTAAGCAATTGTATTATGTAAAAAACGAAACTATAAGTCAGTCAGTGTCCTCTAACCTTGATTATTTTTATTATTTGACACTGAAATATTAGATTTGTTAAAATTTAAGGCATATTATTGTTAAAAAGTTATTTACGAATTCGAACCCGTAACTTTAGGCGTTAGACTTTATATGTGCATGTTATGTTCCTATAATATGTATATATGCCAGACTACTTTATATCACATTTATTTACGATATAAATATCGTATGTTTTTTTTAAGTTTCTCAAACTTACTATAAATAAGAGTGGTAATTTTTTGTTTTACAAATATTGCTAACGTAATAAATGAATGTTACTTAAAGTCTATTTCGCTATATGTATATAAATTAATACATGTTTATAACTTAGCTTACAAAGCTATTTTGAATGGTTAACGCCATCTAGCGGATAGAATATAAATTATCTGCGCTTTCAAATAGAAAATTCTAGATTATCATGAACAATATTACTATAATAAGTTTCTAGATGCATGTGTAATTTTGAAAAATCGATAATTGTGCAATATATTCGATTATTATTATATATCATACCATTTAAAATATAAATCGTATTTCTTTTCTACTTTGATCAAAATAGCAAGAAAAATATCTTCAGAACCATACGATTTTCTAGTGAATTATTCAGATATTTATTGTAATTGTTGTGATAGCTTGAACTCTTTCAAATTGGTAGATATTTAAATGTGAATTGTGTATTCATTATAGAAAAAAGTTAATAGTAACAGATTGTATTTTGGAAATTGCGGAAAATATACATTGATTCGACAAAATTAGAAATTATAAATATTAATATAATTCATATTAGAAGCTTCTTGTTCTTCTAAATAGGTAAAAAAATATTTAGTAGAAAAATTGTAGACGAAAAATGAATGTAAACTACGAATTTGTAAAAAAAATTCTATCAATTGGTTTGAAAATTATAAAAAAATAATTACTTTATGTATAAACTGTAATACTGTTTATATTGTTGTAGATCTTTTCAAAACATTATTAATGTTTAGAGAAACGGTACCTACATACAGCCTTCGTAGTGGATGCCTATAACATGGTGCATTAGAAAGAAAATTATAGTCTATTTAAATATCACAATTCTTATATATGTATAATAAAACATTATATATTTTATAATATACTAGCGCAGTGCAATGATTTTTGTTTATATTTAAAATTATAACTTCACCTACTGTACTTTATATACCAAATTAATTTCTATTTCTGTCAGCGCCATCTTTATTAAGTGCATAATAAAACCTTATTCGTAAAAATGCAGACTTAAAATATTGTCGTTTCTATCTATCTCTCTCGTCTATTATTAGAGTGAAAGAAACAAATAATATTTTAGTAACAAATCTGCAATTCAGCGAATAAGACACTTTCCTGACGCCATTACGGCATTGTAAATATACTTTAACGGTCTTAGACTAATTAATCAGTATTTTTAATTTATGCTTGATATAAGAAAAGTTCGAGTGTCTTTGAGTTTGATTATGTTTTGTTGTTTATAATTAATATTTTATACCAAAGTTAACATTCCCAACTAAATAGTATAGTTATTATTACCGTAATAGAGGTGAATCAGTATTTTGGATCATAAGTTGACGCACGCTAACATATTTCTAAGTTTACATTTAGTTTATCATTAAATGTAATCTTTTAGATGTTTGTTCGACTGTTAATGATGATTGTTTGACACTAACTGTTGATTCTTCTCTTAGACTTAAACCAAATATGGCGAGCGCGGAGCGTTAGAGAATATAGTTATAATATAAGAGATACTATTGAAATATATGAATAGTTAATTACTAAATAAATTGTTGTTTTATTAGAACACTCCTTTGTTACGTATAATTGGTATTAAAAAAAGAAACACCATTTCAATATATAAATGTATATAAAGCACAAATTCATGATAATTAAATTGATCTAATTAAACTTTTTATTGAATTTAATTCTTTAAGTAATAACATATTTTAATACGTGTGTTCAAAGTAAATTGTTTGTGCAAATGTAAAAGAAAAATTGTCAAGTAGCGCCATCTATTATTTTAAGAATAAATGATACATCTTATTGGTGACAAATTTGTCAGTGTTTGTAGCAGTTTTTAGATGTCGCTTCCACAATAAACAAATAATTTACAAAACCTTCATTTGTCTTTTTAAAATAATACTTTATTTAATAATGGACATAATAATAGATAAATATATTTCTAAAAGTATATATTTATCTATATTTTTATATTAAGACAAATTTTTATCTTTACGGTTGAGGTT
Organism: Dione vanillae; assembly: GCA_037178615.1. NCBI lineage: Eukaryota > Metazoa > Arthropoda > Insecta > Lepidoptera > Nymphalidae > Dione > Dione vanillae. Next base: position 1,195,164 of record JAZFAU010000189.1, read on the forward strand.
ATATAAAAAACTTTAGTAACTATAATAGTATATTGAAATATATTTTTAATGATATACGAGGGCCAAACTAAAAGTTTTTAGAACTGGCAACTTAAAAGCATTATATTAAAAAAATAAGTTTAAATTTTGAAAATAGAACTCTTTACCAATAATATTGAGTATACATTTCATTCGTTTGTCATTTGTTTTACGATTTGGCGGCAAATTGAAAATTGTCTGTGCACGTCAGAATGAATTTAAGCCGAGAAAATTTTCGTGCAATGATTTTTTATGACTTTCGATGTCATATAAGTCAACAAGAAAGTTATGATAGACTTCGATTGGCTTTTCACGATGAAGCCCCATCTCGTGCCACAGTTTACAACTGGTTTAATGAATTCAAACGTGGTCGAACTAATCTCACCGATGATTTGCGTGAGGGACGGCCTTCTACAGCGACGACTGAACATAATATCAGTGTTGTGCGACGTATGATAGAGACTGACAAAAGAGTGACCTATCAGCAGATTCGAACAAGTCTAGGCATAGGTATGAGTCAAGTGCACAAAATCCTCCATGAACATTTAGCGGTCAGGAAGCTTTGTGCCCGCTGGATACCGCATAATTTGACCGAGGCTCAAAAACTCCGCCGTGTTGATTGGCGCCGGCATTCGACATACTAACGGGTGACGAAAGCTGGATTTACTGTTATGATCCGGAAACCAAAAGACAGTCTGCTCAGTGGGTGTTTCCTTCCGAAGAGTTGCCAACTAAAGTGAAGAGAGGTCGAAGTGTTGGAAAAAAGATGGTGGCCTCGTTCTTCGGAAAGACAGGTCATTACGCGACAGTTGTCTTAGAGGAGCAGAAAACGGTTAATGCAGAGTGGTACACTAACAACTGTTTGCCACTTGTCTTGGAAAAAGTTCGAGAGAAACGACCTCGCAGCAGGATCCTCCTTCATCACGACAATGCCTCGTCGCACACCGCCAGGCAAACGATCGACTATTTGGCGACCTTAGACGTGGAATTACTGGGTCACCTGCCGTATAGCCCCGACCTCGCACCCTGCGATTTTTATTTATTCCCGAAAACAAAAGAAAAACTTCGAGCAAAATATTTTATGGACGCCGAAGAAGCAGCGGCTGCGTTTCAAAACCCCGTTGAAGAGCCCCTAAGGCCCTAAGCCGAGTGGGCAAGGTGCTTTTCTCAATGGTTCCATCGAATGCAGCGATGTATTGATGTAAATGGACGCTATTTTGAAAAGTTATAATAAAACTAATAACTTGCTAGAATTCTTAGTTTTTGATTTTCTAAGAACTTTCAGTTTGACCCTCGTATGTCACGTTGTTATTCATTCTTCGACCAGCTACAATACATTTTTGCCGGTCTTCTTTAGAGGGTGGAAATGTCATGTGTGATTTTTTGTATTTTTTTAAATCTATATAAATAATAAAAATTAAAGCCTTTAATTTAAATTATTTATACCAAAATATTAACGAAAATGTCAGTTACTTAACAAATCATAAAAATATTTTATATTTTAGTAGGGGGGACTCCTTCTTTCGTGAAAGACTCCAGGCATTTTATCGACATAGTGGGAAATCTCAGATTGGAACCCGGTGACATAATGGTAAGTTTTGATGTAGAATCTTTATTTACCAGTGTTCCTATAAAAGATTGCTTAGATGTCGTTAAGAGTAAGTTAGTAATGCACGGTCTTTCCGACACTATTATTGTTCTACTTGAAAATTGTCTGAGCGGTAACTATTTCTTGTACAGTGGTGAGTATTACATTCAAATTGATGGAGTAGCCATGGGTAGTCCTATAGCACCGATTTTGGCCAACATTTGGATGGAGTATTTTGAAGAAAAAGCGTTATCTTCTGGACCACCAATAATTAAACTGTGGAAGAGGTACGTAGATGACATATTCTGTATTATAAAGGGAAATAAACTAGAAGTGGAACAATATTTAAATCACCTTAATTCTATACACCCGAAAATTAAATTTACTTATGAATTGGAGTCGGAAAGATCGTTAGCATTCCTGGATACTAAGATCATGGTTGGGCCTGATGGTTCCGTAGCACACAAAGTATACAGAAAATCAACACACACGGATAGGTATCTCCACGCCACTTCGCATCACCACCCACGGCATCTTGACTCGGTAAGGAACTCCCTTACAAATCGAGCTTTAGATCTATGCGACCCTGATCATCTCGAGCAAGAGTTGACACACATTCAGGAGGTACTGAGAAAAAACGGATATAGGGTAAGTGATAATGTAAGATCTCGAACGAGGAAGGAAAAACATCCGGAAGTCAGCCGTCAACCAGCGTTCCTGCCATACGTCAAAGGAATAACGGACAAAGTTGGAACTATACTCAAAGATTACTCCATCAAGACTATATTTACCCCTTTGACAAAAGTCTGTAAACGCTTACGCACACCGAAGGATGTTATTCCATTCCAAACACCGGGTGTATATAAAATCAACTGCAGCTGTGGTAGTGCCTATATTGGACAAACCAAACGCACCATAGCGGATAGGGTCAAAGAACACATAGCGGCAGTGAAAAATGCACAGACAGATAAATCTGCAGTGGCTGAACATCTCCTGAACTCGGGAACAAACCATTGGATTGAACTTCATGACCCAAAGGTTCTCTCGACGGATAAAAATTATTATTGCCGCTTAGTACGAGAAGCAATTGAAATTAAAAAACATAAAACTTTCAATCGCGATGACGGGTTTAAATTGTCGACCGCATGGAATCCGGTGTTAAATAAATTTAATAAAAGTGAAGTGCCTCGAACAATGTTCGCGCGAACCGATTGTGTTAGTGTAGTGTGTGCCCAGCATTATAATAACGGTACAGACATTGTCAATAATGTGAGGGTATGCGAAGGAAACTCGCGAGATCGCGGCCGGAGGGCGCGCGGTACTCCAGTCAGCTCGTGACCACGGTGAATGCAACTTCACCGAAACGTCGGGCAATAAAGGTATTGTAATACGTAAAGATTATCGCGATAAGACCCGTCTACAAAGCAAATATGTCATAAAAATATGTCACACAATACATCTTTTCCAAATCACAAGCTTATCAATTATGAAATTTTTTGACGAGCCGAACCGAGGTAAAAAAGGTTTATACTATACTTTAATACACTCTTGCTTCACGCCTCAAGAGGTTATTAATATTACCTTAGTTTAGATTGGTATTTATTTTCGACATTAAAGTTTAAGCTCTATAAATATTTACAAAGATATAAATAAATACGAATCAAACATACTCTAGAAATAAGAGACCCAAATGGAGGTTCTTAAGTCTTGTATTTTTGTCAGTTTCAATTATTTATTTTTGATATAAATTTATATTCGTAAGCTCAATGATAGGTGCTAGTTAGATAACATAAAAAAACAAGTTATCTTAATACAAGAGTTTTGTAATGTATTCACGTAAAATTCAATTTTACCACAAAAATAATCAAGTAGGCTACAATAGTAGGGTTTAGATATATGGCCATATTTTTTAATACTTTAGGGATGGAAATAAAATTATTTATTATGTACATTTTATTTTACATGTCTGCTAAAACAGAAAAGTAACGTATAAAAATGTCTGATAAACAATGCGGTGGGTAAGGTCCGGCTGTGAATGAAGAGCGAGGTGTGAAAAGGCGGGTTTAGACAGAAGGGATCTTACTTTGGTAATATTTAAAATTTATATGAATAATGGAACAGGATAAAAAGAGAAAAAAATATTAAGTAATAGAAGAAATTCAGCACAATGACTACTCGACTGAAGTATCTTAACAAATGCCTTGTACCAAGCTTTTGTCCTTTTTTATGGGGCACGCCTCACGGTTAGCATAAGTGAGAACCAGTTTCTCCTCCCCAGCCCTGGCTGATCAAATATTCCTTTACCTATTGTGTGTAAGTAAGGTAAAGGATATTTTTGAAATCTGTATGTAGATATACCTTTCGTAATGCGTAGGCAATGTCAATGGGACTCCTGTAAGTACACAACAGGTTCTCGCTTTTGTTGAGAATTCATAAATTTTGCTTTTAATTACAATTTTGTTAGTACTCCCACTCAACTATACCAGTTAGACCAGGTGAAATTGTGATATAGGTATTTGCGACTTCTAGGGCAGAAGAAGCTTATACTTAGTCTTTCGGCCCAAATATGGTCTTTGATTCAGGTTTTTGCTTTGTGCCTGTTGTAGTAACGTTTTTCTGGAAACGTGTGTTCATGCTTGTTTATGTTGTATGTACAAGTAGAGCATGCGACTACTAGTTAGAACCCTCCATCGGATAGCTTTTTGTTGATTTACGCTCCAAGTTCGAACCGATAGACAGCAAAAAGTACAGTGCTTTAATATCAAAGGTCCAGCAATGTGCATAACTTACTCGGGTGACTTTCAGCTTAAAGGTAACGGAATAAGTAATCAGCAATTAGATTGATATAAAGATACTGAAGACTGCTTTATGACCGCGTTCATCTGTAGGAGCTACTAGTTCATAATGAAAAATAATCATTCGTTTCTTACTTTGTCTACCAGGAAGGCTTTTTATTAAATCATTTTGCTGTAAGCCACTACTACACTTGCTTGTTTCACTAAATGTTTTATGCGTCATATACAACCTTAATGATAAATAAAATTTAAATTACAAATTCAATTTAATGACAAAACATTTATGTTTGAAACATTAAAAGAAATTTTGATTATAATAAGATTTTTTGTACATATATATGTTACAGCACAATTACATATTAAATAATTGAGCAAGGGCTCACAAGTCTCTCAGGTTAATGTTCCCTATAAAAAGCTACAAGGCTTTCTTGGGCCAAATTGAAATAGACTGGCTTTAAGTGAGTTAATAATGAAATTCGCTCCAGCCACATTTTCTGAGGTTAAATTGCTTGGATTTTTTAAATGTTACACCTTTTTTGTAAACAATTTTATTGCCTATTAGATAGGTAATATACTATATATCACAATTTTCACACAATTGTCTTTGTATCATATCTTAATTGCAAAAGTGGTACAATTCATGTGCCTATCAATACTGATTTATTTGTCACAAGGCACATAAAAAATATATTTTCAATTAAATTATTAATTTTAAATAAACTTTATGATATACTAAAAAATCCAGATAGTAAAAGAGAAAACTATATATTAAGTCTTTTTATATTATACAAGTATAAAAATAATAAAGATCTTTTTACACGCCACGTGTATTTTTATGGCGAACCTTCTCAAATATAACTACGGTTCCTTAAGTTTTCTTTTACTGTACAAACAACCCAGCTGTACGTAGCTTATACATCAACATATTATGTTCGTAATTTGCTCTGCAAGCCAAAAAACAAAGACATTCCAACGCTTGCTTTATTTATAAGACAGAATAATAAGACGGGCTGACTAATGTTAGCGTATATAATTCAATTATCTCTTACATGGTCTTTTCTTTTTCTATTTTCATAGGAGAAAAATTGAAAAAGTAGGACCGAGTGTCAAAGTAATAATTAAGTTATCTCGAATCTCGTTCATAGACGAGAAAAACAAACGTCTTCAGATAAGAATAATTACTATCTAATTTTTTTAAGTAGTAACATTGTTCCACTAAATTACAAGGGTATAACATAAATATATACTATAAATTCCCTTTACACACTTTATTATGGGACCTTCATTGTCATTACAATAATTACAGGACGGATAAACGAAAATGTTACTCTAGAAAAGACAGTTTTATGACATAACATTTACATATATAAATACTCAGTAATAGATAAACAAGTAAAGAAGCAATTGATACGTTGACAGTTTTTAATAGAAATGATATTATCATACAATATCGCATTATTTAACAAAGATTAAAATTGTCTTAATCAAATACTCAGTTTAATTATGGGATGCCGTAAAAAAATGGCTCACTTTTCGTATATCACAAAATTATTGTCATTCTAAAAATAAAATATAATTATAAGTATTTTTTGACATAAATCTGTAATTATATTTCGTTGTATGTTCCGATACACAGCTTTTCGTGTCCCTTGTAGTAACCTAAGTAATAAATTAAGTTTATCATCACTATTACTTTTATTGAAATTGTCGTCAATAACTTTTAACTATTATAGATATGTGTATTTACTTACGTGTTTATTATGATCAATTTTCTATATATTGAAGTAAGTAATTAGATAGATCAAATAGGAAATATTAATGGTTCCGTATACAAATAACTCGTCACTTTTGTACTTGCATAGGTACCTATAGTAAGATTTTCAATTTATATGCAGTATTTTAGCTGGACGGAAAAGGCTCGTGACAAACGCAGTTTAACGAACGAACTATAAAACGAACAACGTAGAATGTTGGGACTCCGGGATAACAAGAAGCCTCACTGTTACTTAACTAAAAACACTGTTAGTTAAAAAAATACCGGTACAATTGTTTCATAGATTAAAGGGGAAAACAGAGAAATACGTAATTTTCAGATATTAATCAGAGTTTAAAATGTTCAGTGTATTTTATAAAGTGTAAATAATTACATAAAGTGTAAATAATTATGTATATGCACTCAAAATACACATGAGGACCGTCGTGGCGCAGAGGCGTGAGCGTCTGCCTGTAAACGCGACGGTTTGTGGGTTCGATTCCCACTCAGGGAAGATGGACTTTTCTATTTCCATTTTCTTCGCTCTGGAAACTAGGCAAAGCGCGGCGTTGAGTTCCGCCACTCAACACGCAATGCCTCGAACAAGGCGGAATGCGGGGACGGAGAAAGCAGGGACTAAGCAACAGAGTGTCTTAACTCTAGGTTCCAATATAGTTCCTGCAGTTCCCTCTGCCTACCCTGCCATGTGCGGGATAAAGCGTGAAGCCAAAAAAAAAATAAACTTAAAATATATTTAATTTAAAATAACAAACATAAACTATGGTTTTATTCATATGTACATTACTTATGTTATACTCCTCGTTGCCTATATATAAGACACTTGTTGCACAGTGTAATAAAAATAATTAGTAGGAGAATACGTATTTTTATATTAAATATTAAGTAAATCAAATATATGTATCATGCAAATACGAGTATACATACGTGATACGTGACATCCGCATAATTTGATCTAGAAAAACATTTATGCAAGGAATACACATATTTTTTATAGTTCTATCGTTTTATTGAACAAGTACTTCACAGAATTTTAGTAGGACAATTTCATATCCAAAGTTTTACAGGTTACGTGATATGAATTTTCAACAAATTAAGACGTCAAATATTAAATTTCTTTTGTTTCATTCTTGACTATTTCAATATGTACTATACTACATTTGTGTGAACCTTATATGAAGTAAATAAAATTTGTTTTTAACATTTATAATATTAAATAGTATTTTATATGTAAGATGTTATAAAAATTATAAAATCTTAAATATAAAATACAATTAAGAAGCCCATATACTTTGTTGTCTGTCGTTCATGGCTTCCAAGTTTTTTGTATTTGTATTTCTATTAAAATAGTTGGCGGAATGAGTATTTTGAATTATTTGAAGGAATTATATCTAAATAAATTATGATTGCTCTGTAATATAGCATAAGACATAAAAAATATGAAAAACTAAACAAGCACTTAAAAATTATCACATAATAAAATATATGGAACATGCGACAACGATAAAAAAATATCGGCGTGATGAGTGTTTAATTCATATAAAAATCAAAGGCAAAATCGACGAAACAAATCCAAAATGATCAAATATTTATATACTATAACAGTTTTAACCTAATTTTCAAGTACAATAAATAAGACATGAAAATCGGGTAGTAATTTTTATAACGTCCATGCTAACGAAGTATATAAAGACAGGTAGATGTATAAAAAGCGCATTCGTTCATACATAGCTCCACATACCAAAAAATAAAGAAATTAGTCGTCAATATTTTTATACAATTTAATTTTTTTAAATATCTGTGTTTCCTTCTGTACGTAGTGTTAAATTTGTTTTAATTCGAAATGTTACGTATTTGTAAAACCGGAACGAAAATTAATTCACTCCGGTGGGAAACCACATACAAAACTATTATCATTCAACTGTCTGTCATCAATGGTTTCTGATTTGCTACGAATATGAACCTCAGTCTAACTGAGGCTATGGACTATTGCAAAGTGCTACTATCATAATGTCCGGGGTTTCCAAAAAAGATGAATATATGCGACCCGGTTAAATTTTTATTTAATACGAGTAAATATAACGAAAATCAAAGATCTTATTATATTATTCATATGCTATTTTATTTCCCTTCGGATACAATTTAATTCAAGTTCTCAGAGCCTTGTTACTAAAAGAAACACAGCAGAGAGCCATGTTTTACGTTACTTTCGTTTTAGTTTAAGTGCTTTGCGCTCTTGACATTTTATGTTTGTTACAAGTTTCATTTTAAATCAATGACGCTTTAGAAACTTTTGCCATAACGTCAACCTTCTAGAAACATAATAAATAAATAACAGAATGACAATTATTTATGTCTAGTATTTCTTTTTATGCAATGTATATAAGAAGAAGATCTTCGGTCGCATGTCCAGGAAAGGCAATGACCCCATTAAAAGGATCGTGGTGCCAGACGAAATGTTGAGTAATAGATTGCGCGATAGATCTCCTATAAGATGCATATGTGCACTAAGATGGCACTGAGCTGATTTGACTAGCAAAAACTGTTGTAGTCTTGTAACTTCGCCAAGACCGTATCGACAGAGAAGAAGATATAAAATCAATCAAGCAAAAAGCCAGTTAATAATACTTAGCATTTCAGTTTATATGTAATCTACTGTATTTTTATTTTTTAACTTTGCTTCTCCACACACATTGCACAATGTAAGTTCTATTATTGTGCCATTAAAATTTCATAAGCTTTAATAAGTTCTAACTCACTAAGTTACTTACTTTCAAATGTTACACAATATTTGAAGGTTGACCTGCACCATAACAAATCCTAATAGATACTAAACCTCGTTGTTGTTCGCCCACGCTTATAGGCTTTGCGGCGCTTATTTAAACAAATGTTTTAACCGAAACTTATTGGTAATATCTTAATTATTATTTACAATTCGATACTGTAAAAAAGCAAAAACTAAATTTTCATTGTTAATACGTGAATTGCATTGAGAATGTTTCTTATTTTACTGATAAATTAGTAAATCTTTAGTAAATTTTATAAAAAAAAGTAAAAATATTACTTCTTCTTCGCTTTACTTTGTTAAATCTTAGCATTAACGCATTGCCTCTATTCCTAAAACAGTAGAACTTGTTAATAAATGAGTTCTTCTGTTTTAAGAATAGAGGCAACGCGTACTAAAGTAATTATTACTGACGTAATTTATACTTGCCTAGAGCCTTCGTACGGCCAAATTTATTTACTTGTCTCTGTAATTATTAAATCATTACTTTTTCTCTTAAGCCTTGCGATTATTTTACACTTTATTTTAGTTTTTGTTCAGTAAGATACGTAGGAGGTCAGGTCCCACGTAGTATGGTGAAAAACTGCTACGACACGCTTTATCATGTTACTGTCGCTATTTTTATCACTTTAACTAAAGCTTTGTTAGAGATTACTTTCAGTATATATGTAGACAAAAAGATCCTAGTTTGTTATTTAGGTATAAATAATAATTGCCTTATATTATTCTTTATATAACATTATTCTATATTTAGTTATGTTTCCGCCATGAAACTACAAAGCTACGAAATACGAGCAAATGTTTCCAAATTCCTTTTAATTTTTTTGAAATTTTCTTTCATTTCTCAATCCTCACTCATCATTTATACACATTGCGAAAGTTTTATCATGCTTACTGTAGAGTAATCGAAACAACATTTAATTAAGATTGGCACTTCCATTTCCGAACCGATGCTTGGCCGCAATGTAAATCAACACTGGTTAAAACGAGACACAGTTTGGGGATTGATAGTTAATAATATAATGCAATTAAAAATTTTGCTAAAGTAATTAAAAATTAAGTCATATCAAATATTCATCATAAGAAATATTTGACGACCGTCGTGGCGCAGAGGTATAGCGTCTGCCTGAAAACGCGACGGTTTCTGGGTTCGATTCCCACTCGATGAAGATGGATTTTTCTATATCCATTTTTTCGCTCTGGGAACTAGGGAAATCACGGCGTTGTGAGAGACTAAGCAACGGAGTTCGTATAGTTCCTGCGGTTCCCTCTGCCTACCGTGCCATGTACGAGATAAAACGTGAAGCTATATAAAAAAAATTAACATTAACACAAAATATTCCTTATAAAATACTGTATGCAAAACATATGCTACAAGTTAAAATAATTGTCTTTTCCTATGATGAAACCAATTTCCTATCTATCTGTTTGTGACGTGATGTCACTCTCATGTGTACATTTCACATTGAAAATGTGAAAAGGTACGTGGAAATATACCAAGCATATATTTAAGTTAAGTTAACCACAAATGAAAATAGAAAAGGAATCGGTTTTCCTTGATGTAAAAGCAATCCTTAAAATAGCTTGTTAAACGTAATTGGATTAGTTTTGAATGAACCAATTTGTTGCCATAATACTTTTGTACATTTATTTTCAAGGTAAGATTCTTTCCTGTCTTCATTATTTTGTGCGATAAAAATGTAAATAAATGTATATGGCTATTTATTTGCCTTAGCTTTGCACTTTCACATTTTATACTATATAGGTAGTTGTTACACCAAGTGTTAAGACACTTTGTCCTCCGTTCCCCTTATCGAGATTATATGTTACAGGGAGAAATAACAATTCAAATCCATCGAGTGATGTATTAATATTATTTTATTATTTACTTTTTCTATCCTACTCAAATTGTGTTGAAAACGTATTTACTAACCGACTGACATATTTGATTATGATATGCTTACATATACCTCATTGAGTTTACATATTCTCCATTCGTAATTCAATCATTTACTTAAAGCTCTATAACTATATGGAAAATATGATTGTTTATGCCTAAATGGAACGAGCATAAATCGCGTCGACGTTTTTCTTTATAGAATATTCAATTTATTCATATCAACACAGAAATGAAGGCATAAGGGCCACGATTTATGTGAGGATTCCGTGCCCGTAAAGATGTAAGCAAGAAAAATTGTTATAGACTATTTCAGTGTCAATTTTTTGTGATTCATTCATAAGAGTATATGAATTTGAAAAAAAAAAAAAAAAAAAAAACAAATGAATGGAGATGAAAAGAAGTGATTTATTTCATATTATACATGTAATATACACGACTACAGATTCAGTTAATTTATTAAATGTACTTAATCTTAAGCTTTTAGTAGATTTTTGATATTTAATTAGGAGTTTAGTCCACGCTGCGAATTGTGTACCAGAGTGAAGATATCCTACAATACGGTGGGGTTAAACTAAAATTATTATAGTATAATAAAACCAACATAGTATAATTTCCTTTGTAGCTGGATTGTTATGTTTTTATTGTATTTTACGAGATTTTATTTTGCATCTAAAGATTTTATTTAAAGGCTACCGCGGGACCAATAATTTTGGCGATCTTTGGAGCAGGCCTATATCTGCCAGTGAACTTAATAAAGGCTAATGTCATGATGTAAAAATAAAATAAGCTATGTAAACATAAATGATGCACCTACACTACACCTACACTATTGTATATTAAGTGATACAAACTTATTAAAAAAATGCTTCACTTGAAGGTTGAAAAACCCCCGGGAGAGAACTTTCTAGAGCCTGTGAAAATGAGTAAAAATGGTCATTATGCTATCTTATTGAGGAGCTTTTCTATTTATTTCATATAGTTATTTTTTATACTAAGTTATACGATATATCAACGGAAAAAACCGAAAACTAAATAAGACTATTTCTGATCTAAAATAAAATTTTCTGATCTAGATTTCATATAGGTCAGCTGAAATACGATGTTTCTACATAAAGTATGTCTTTGAAATGTATAAAAATAGCTATTATAAAACCAGATCCTGTCCCTGAACTAAGACTTTATAGCTATAAAACAATAGGCCATAGATGTGCAAGCTGATGAATGTGGACTCTATTGTGTTTTACCTCACCCTACTTATCCTTGTTTTCCTTAAAATACTCAATGTAGTTACAGTGTTTTTGCTATTTTATTATAAGGTAGATACTTAAAAATTGCCATAAAAATCCTATATTGCCGTAGGAAAACGCTATTCACAAAGTTCACTCGTAATAAACCGTAGGTTTACAGGTATTTTTACGATTAACAGCAACGTAAAGTGAATACAAGCTTGTCCAATGTCCAGTAAGAGCTTTGGTTAATAGCGTCTTTATAATAGTAAACATGGAATTTCTTGCAAATAAATAATACTAAATAACAAACAAGCGAGTCGTCATCATTATTTGACATTACCTTCTATAGGAAAAACAGTAGAAAGTATTCCTTTGAATAATTTTTACCGATTCTGCGCCGTTCTCCACTTTTTATATCGTGAAAGAGCCCTTGTTACAAACATTTATAAAAAGTTCAAATAAAAATTTAACCACAACCATCCAATCCAATTTAAAATCCAATTGTACAAATTTTAATAGGGCACAGTTACGTTTTTTTTTTAATTTAAAAGAAAATAATATATACAATATAAAAGTTATTATTAAATAATATTATTAATTATTAACCGACCGTCGTGGCGTGGCGGCGTAAGCGTCTGCCTGTAAACGCGACGGTTACTGGGTTCGATCCCCAGTCGGAGAAGATGGATTTTTCTATTTCCATTTTCTTCGCTCTGGCAAACTAGGCAAAGCGCGGCGTTCAGTTCCGCCACTCAACACGCAATGCCTCAAAAGCGGCGGAAAGCGGGGACGGAGAAAGCAGGGACTAAGCAACGGAGTGTCTTAACACTAGGTTCCCACGGTTTCTGCAGTTCCCTCTGTCTACCCTGCCTTGTGCGGGATAAAGCGTGAAGCTAAATAATAAATAATTAATTATTAAATAAGCGTTACACTGAGCTCTGGCTCTCAATTTCTTTTTTGACTCTCAAATTTGACACAAAGCAGAAAGTGGTGGATGGAGACATTGAGTTCCCCAACTGTTCAACTGTTTTCCATATAGACAAAATATTTATAAAAGCAATTTCTGACGTACTAATAATGATAACAAGGAGATATAAATACTCAAACCGATTAGCTCTTGTCGAAACGTAACAAACAGCTTAGTTCGGCCACAATCTATGTCCCTCCAGAGTAATAAATCTTAATACAATGTCTATTGAGCCTCGTTTCACGTTCGCTGTGTAATCCTAAAGCTTTTTATAGATTTAGAATAATAAGTTTCGTTCATTTTCTGCTATGTAGAACTTTTGTCCAAAGTTTTCCTTTGGAGAGATGATTAACGTTATGCGACATAATTATTAGGATTTCGTGGTTATACCTGTAATAATAAGCTATTCTAAAATATTTTGTATTAATGACTTGTAATAAGTGTGCTACTACAACTTGAACTGTTACAAACATCAATTTACAGGCTCATTATTTATCAAACGTGAATAACATGACTAAACTTTCATTGAATCTATATTTTTATATAAAATTATTAAATTTCTGCAACTGATTGAATGAATTACTTTAATTTTTTCGATCTTGTAAGACAAAGAGCGGGTTACAGCTTCTCCATTCAACACGCATTTTTTAATGGATAAATATTTATTTTAGCTTTACTTTTTATCCCGCACATGGCAGGCTGAGGGAACTACAGGAACCGTGGGAACCTAGTGTCAAGACATTCCGTTGCTTAATCTCTGCTTTCTCCGTCCCGCATTCCGGCGTTTTTCGAGGCATTGCGTGTCGAGTGGCGGAATTCAACGCTGCACTTTTGCCAACTTTTCAGAGCGAAGAAAATGGAAATAGAAAATCCATCTTCCCTGAGTAGGAATCGAACCCACAGATCGTCGCGTTTACAGGCAGACGCTACGCCTCTGCGCCACGATGGATAAATATATTTTTGTTATATAAGTGTAAAAGTAAAATGTGATTAGCTCATTAAAAGTATTTAGTCGTATGAAGTTACGCAAAAGACATACATCCTTAAGCATAAACTTTTTAAGTCAGAACAAAATGTCGGCAACGCACAGCACCATACATTAGGGAATAGAAAGCGGGTAGAAGTGTGGGCGGATAACGATTTCAGACGTTCTAAATCTTTATTTTTATCACATGGAGGAGGAAAGTAGAGGAAAGAAAAATAATAATAAATATTTGACAGCTTGACTTGAAAATAGTTTTTAATACGAATATGATGTTGAACGTGTATTTAATTGTTTTCAACATAATTTCACGCTCATTTTTGCTTTCATTTTCACGTCTTTAAGTGTCATTTTATATATTTTGTTCACTGTATTACTATTCATTGGTACATGTAAGCCTCACTTTAATATATTATATATTTTTTATCTTCTACACTAAGATTGAGAATAAAATATCATTTGTACTTTTGCATCATTAAAAGATAATTTATTTTATGTCTCTTGCAAAGAAAGCTAGTTAGTAACTTTTGAACGACTTTATTATATTTTCATTATCTTAGAAAACGGTGTATTGAGACATTAATGTTTAAATATTATTGACATCAGTAAATCCAACATATTGAAGTAAAAAGATTAATGAAATATTATCAAACTAACTCATAAAATTTATTTTACGGTTTTTTGTATTATTGTATTGTATATTGTATATGTGTTCAGTTTAATTTGCCACAAAGCTAACAGAATGAGGCAAAGCGTGTTTTTTTTTTATTTTTGTAGAAATGGTTTTATGATTACTACGGTATAGAGAAGTGTAAATAAAGGGAACCTAGTGTTAAGATTCTTTCTTTTTCAAGATAATGCGTACGGCAAGTGTCAATAGTGGTTACTTGGTCAACGCCGCAAATAGTTAAAAATGTTAATAGGGACAAATTTATAGTAGAAATATAGTTACACGTTCCGTCCCGAAATATATTTATTTGTCAGATGCATGCAGATACATAAATATAACATGCTTTAAGTGAGTTTTAAACAACTTAGCCACAAGTCTAACAATAAAAGACTATGAGTCAACGCAATCTATTAATGTAACGTAGCGCAGAGGCGTAGCATCTACCTGTAAACGCAAAGGTTCCTATGGTTCCTGCAGTTCCTTCTGCCCACCCTGATATATGCGGCATAAAGCGTGAAGACATATAATATAAAATAATAAGATAAAAATTGTAAATGATAATTTTTAAACAATTATAATAATTTAAACTGTGTTTCAACTATTTTTCTAGGGTAAATAGAAAACAGCTATTTGGAACGGAAGCAATCAATCATCTTTGAATGAGTAAATTAAAATTAGATTAGACGGCTCTAAAGAGTCACACTAATTAAGTTGTGCTTAAAATGAACTCAGCAATGGTTCTTTTGTATCTAACATTTATAAATAACTGCAAAGTTGGTTTAAGCAAAATAAATAATTTATTTTCTTCGCTCTGGTAAACTAGGCAAAGCGCGGCGTTGAGTTCCGCCACTCAACACGCAATGCCTCGAAAACGGCGGAAAGCGGGGACGGAGAAAAGCAGGGACTGAGCAACGGAGTGTTTTAACACTAGGTTCCCACGGTCCCTGCAGTTCCCTCTGGTTACCCTGCCTTGTGCGGGATAAAGCGTGAAGCTAAAAGAAAAAAAAAAAAAAAAAAAAAAAAAAAAAATTATATTCATCCTAATTTTTTATATTATCGTAATTATGTATGTAAATAAATGAATAAATATGTACATTTAATTAAGTTGATAGTAAACCCAAGAATTGCTTAATTAAATTAATAGTACTTCAGTTAAGTTTTAACTACGTTGAGATATGTAATTTTAGTATGACTAACACATATAGCGTAGGAATCTCAAAATAACATTCTAATTAAAACATTTTAAATAAAACAATTTAACCGAATTTATCGCGTATATTAACATTTTTTTGTGCAACCCGACGTTTCGAACACTTTGCAGTAGTCCGTGGTCAAATTAAAACATATTTCAAAAGGAGAATAAATACATAAAAGCGAATAATACGTATGTAGCATACTTTATATATATATAAGAGACGAATAAATGACCACTTATTTTTCTTTATTGTTAAGCTAATTATATTACTAATAAGCTAATTCTATTACAAAAGCTATATGATTTTTTTTGGATTATAAGAGCTATACTCGTATTTTTAAGATTCTTTAAGAATGTGTTTCTTGTAATGCTATGTATGAAATAAATATATTTTAAATTTATGTTAATTGACAAAATATATCATGTTGTTCAAAAACTAATGTAAACTAAATAATTAACGAGATGAAACAATTTATTTTCTTGTGTGGCGATCCCACAATCACTACCTAATTAATACCTATACTGACCCACTGTTGATGGCCACCAATTTATATCTAGGAATAGAATAGAAGACACCATTTCTAAAGACAATTTAACTTTGTCACGAATGAAAAATGTATGCTGAACACGTTTCTGTGTCTGGAAAATGGCTAGGAGAAACGTATACGTTTGTAACTTTATATTTGTACCAAATCACTGGAGCTTTCTATACAAACACTGTATTGTTCAAATAAGTAACAAGGTTTTATTTCTAAAATGTTTGGTGTCTTTTTATTATAACTATTTATATTTAATATTTCAAGAAATAATTATTTCAGTATATTTAAAGCCACAGTAGAAAATAACATTAATGAGTATCCCTTTGTTAGATCCTTTTATAGACTAAATCATTATTACAGTTTTGCTTACGTAAAAATATATTTAGATAACAGAATTGTTTAATTTTTAAAGAATAATATCCAAATACGTAGACCATATGTTTCGTTCGCATTCGGACAGAGATTCTAAATTGCTTTAAATTTAAGTAGTATCCAGCTACTAAAATAAAGTTACAAGAGAATTTGGAGTATCTCTTTGATTTTGTTTTTAGAAAGGACAAGGTAAACGAGCGGTCGAGTCACCTGATGGTAAGTGATCACCGACGCAAACGGCCTTGTGTAACAGCAGAGGTGTTACAAGAGCGTTGCCGGCCTTTAAGATGGAGGTACACGCGTTTTACTTATCAGAAATAAGAAATCTAAATAAGTAATCCTTATTTATCATATTCAGAAATAGGACATGGTTCTTCAAACGCTATTTCGTCTCAATGACCTAAAAATGATACAATGTCGAACAAAAAAACGTATATTATCGCACCTATCTGTACATTCACTCCATCTTACTTCAATATCACGTTGACATTGATGAGGATCGAAATAATATATATTATTGTGGAAAAGTATCACGAGAAAATGATATACTAAAAATTTATATATTACAGAAATCAACCCTAAAAATTATTAATGTTTCTAAAATTTCAAAGAATGTTAAAATACCATATACTTAGATACTTATAAATTAAACCACCTTCAGCTATAGTAAAAAGGAAACTAATATCTTAATGCCAAAAATTTCTGAGCAGAAGCTGTGGCCTTTGCGCGACAACTTAAAAGCTTTAAGGATTGGTCGATGAAAGGATAACATAACCTAGTTACGGAATAAGGAAAATAAAATAATCTTGTAAAAGAATGTATGTTTATATTTTATATTTTAGCAATGTAATTGTATATACAATATTTGATTTAACACGATAAAAACGGGTCCCTGAATATATCGGTAATATAAGCAAAAACATACAGAAGCATTTTTGTCAGTTCGTTTGTTACTTTTGCGTCCATTAAGCTTGCAGTCATTATCTACCACTATTACTATTTTATTACTATTCTTACATTCGACCGATATTTCCACCGATCACTTTACTTACTGATAAAAAATTTACTATTCAAAAGTGTCTCAGCATGGCGAGAGCTTAACATATGTAGAATTTATTTATCTGGCACATAGATATTTTGTTTTCCTGGCCTTTGATTTTGCCGCAAGGACTCATTGTTTAAATTAGTGTGTAAACTACTAAACTATAAACTAACAAATCATGTTATTTTTTATTTAAATTACATAAAAAAGTTACAGATATAATTTTTCTTATAACTACTGTATTTAAAAGTCTACGCTTACGTAAGAATTGTAATTTCATAAGAATATGAATTTACGTCTCACAATATTTTACCTAAATAACATTCTCCACGTTTATAATTTTACTATAATAGTTTAATCTAATTTGTAAACAGGTGCAGGTGCCGTTGTGCAACGTGTTTATTGTTTTAAGCGCTACGCTTATCGCTTCAGTGACCTATGTATGTCAGACACAAGTGGACTGTAAAGTAAATATAAACGTTTGTTTACTACGGAAATAAAACTTATATTATATTATAGGTACTAGCCGACCTTAGTATTGAATAATCACAGCTTTAGGTGTTTTGTACATACTTACTATTTTCATACATACATAGTTACCTATTGTAGGTACATACACATCAGTTACATTTGTTTTTGCTACCTTTGTCTCATCTGTAGCAGTATATTTTCTTAACCACTAATAATATAAAAAAATATATAAACAGGGAAAAAAAAAGAAAGGGTTACGGCATTCAACCGTATATTGTTCACTTCAATTCGACCTTCTATGTTTAGTATTCTACAACTTAGGGTGAAGAAAGATAGATAATTTACTGGACAGGACAGGACATGAAAACCTAGCTTACGCTTAGTCTGAAGGCAGATCATGGTAAAAGAGGCCGTAACTAAGGCCAGCCAGAAAAAAAAGAAACGGAAATAATTTACTCCTGCGAGGAGAAATCAAACCTACATTGCGTGGTTTGCAGTCAGACGCTGTCCTTCTCTGCATATTGGGGTTGTAATATATTATAAGCTAACTAAAGTTATTGGAAATAGCTAAGTTACAGCAGCCTTTAGTTAGTGAGTATTTTGTGTCAATTTTACCATTTAATCCTTGGAAATTATACCCAGCTTATTTTAAGTTATTCATAAGTACGTTGCGAATCTTTAATATTTTTGTGCTTAAAGAAGAGAGTAAACTAACAAATTATAGAAAATTCTAACTTTTTTTTATAGTTCATTAAATATTTGAATGTTAAGAAGTTGGTAGATACCTACTGTTGCTTGTTATCTAAAATACATTTTGTTCGATAGTAATTATACCTATATATTAAGAAATAAAATAAAAAAATATATTTGATATATTTTATTACATTTTTAAAATTTTACTTAGGCTTTTAAAATTATGACTGTATAAATTATTTTGTTGTGTGGGATAAAAGATATATAATTTAGACATTTTAACTATTTTGTAGACAACCGTCAGTTTTTTTTAACATAACTTAAGTGCTCCTTACTTTTGGGTGCTATGGACAAAAATTACTTAAGAAAATCTAATATTTGTTTGGTTATTATCTAACTTGAACCACGTACAAAAAATGCGATGTTAGATTTTCTGTTTCCTCATACACATTTGCGGAACGTGACCAAGAAAATAATTTATCATGTGTTTGTCGGCCTACATTTAGCGAAACGTGGAGGCAATAATGTTATGAAGATGAAGAAACGCATTTTGTTGAAAGTGCACTTTTATATTAGTAAATATTTTTTATTTATTACCGTATTCGAAAAAAATGTATTCATAATATCGAGTATTATTAGTTTGTAAGCATTTCTTTTCTACTACACTTGTCTCACTTTGCTGCAGTGGCCTTTTTAAGAAATTTACTTAGAACAATAAGTTGTGAAAATGCACTTAGTCGTAAACTATCTTATTAGTTTGCAGAAATTAAGGTGACCTCACTGCGCTTTTTTTTTTTTTTTTTTTTTTTTATAATATAGGTGGCAAACGAGCTGACAAATCACCTGATGGTAAGTGAATACTGCCGCCCATAGACATTTGCAACACCAGAGGAGCTACAAAATGCGTTGCCGGCCTTTTAAATGGGAAAAAGCGCTTTTAATAAAAATATATTATTATTATAACTTTTGCCTTTTTAATGGAAAAAATAATGTCTTTGAAATGCAGATTTGAAAGTCAATTTTTGCAGCGTAAGAAGAGACAATTGATATGACTTAAGCCGCTCTCTATTTCCCAACATTACGTCGATGGGAATCACTGTCTTTTTTTTTCTTGCTGCAGTTATATACCTATATTATCTGTAATAACACTTAATTCTAAATAAAAGAGCATTGTTATACAAAATATAAAAATAATAGTTGTTCATTGTTTAAATTTTGTACAAGCTATATGTACACTTACTTAAACTCTCCAGTTTATGATGTTAAATTAATTAGATTTCTTAAAATATATCAGTAGTTATTTCTTTAAAAATTAATTGATTTCTCACTAAATAAGGCAATAACTAAATGCTTGAAGTACAATAAAAGCAAATGTCTTTAGAGATAAGAAATAACTGGGCTTCGTAAGTGCTCTTTGAAAGAAAATTCTATTAGTTTATGCCTCGCGCACTACAATCTCGACGATGCATTATAAATAGTATCCACTTTTGAGTAATAAAATATCATTTTCTTCTAATATTTTAATGGGAAACGATTTAATCCTTTAACCTTCTTAACTTTACATTGTTTAAGCATACATTTTGTACATTTATAAAACAATATAATTATTAAATACAAATATTAGGTCACTTTAGAAAATCGTTCAGTAACAGGTTTCAGGCGGATCTCAAGAGGTTATTCGATTTCCTCAAGATCAAATACATTACTTTTGTAAATAAGTATTATTTTAACTTATTCCAATTACAATTATATATATTCACCTTCTACAACCGGAAAGCTAAACGAGGTAACGCTATTTTAATACACTATGTTTCTAAATTGGTTGGAGTGTCAAGATTTTCCGAGGTTAGGACCAAGTATCAGGACACGAATTCCTCACTACATTAAAAGTCTGTGCGATACATAGATGTTGGCATAAGAGATTGAGATTTTTTTAGCCAACAGATAAAAAAACAGTATTTATGACTAAATTTCTGCATTCGTAGCTCTGTTTCTGTTTCTGTGCAGCCTTGTGCGCCTGTATCTCGTAGCTGTTTAGATAGACAGTGCCTAATGCTAAAGCAACTGTTAGATTTTAAACTTATTTTAGATCATATCTATCGAGAACTATTGTTATATGTACTGTTTTTTTTTATTTTTTTTCAGAAATTGTAAAAAATTCCGTAACCGTATATTTAAACGGATACATCGTCTTCCTTCTTGGTATATTTTTATACAAGTAACACTATACCATTTGTAATAGTGTAAATTAATAAAAGCATATATCGTTTTTATAAATTAATTTTACCAGTCTTCTATATTGATTGAATATTAATTAACCACCGTCCATTGTATTAGCAGAAGAAAGTAAGTTTATTTGAAAAGTATGTTTTAAAAAGTTTAAACATTAGCTGTTTTATACTTTAGTAAATGTTCTTCACATTTACCAGAATGTAGTATTGTGAATATAATATTTTATATCAAATCAAAAGCATAACCTTGACTTAGAATTTCTTTTTCGTAATTTTGAAGTATACTATTTATTGTCATATATAATAATAGTACATTTTAGAGCTTATTGGATTCGAAATTTTCATCGAAATTTTCGAAATTTCGAATTATACACAACACGATAAAATAAAACAGTTCTCTTTGCCTATAGTATGCGAACTCTTTTATCTTCACAAAGTTAAATATTATATAAGCAGTGTTTCAAAGTACTTATAACAATTCCTAGGAATCGTTGTTATAATGCTTTCAGCATTGTGAAAGTGCAGATCAAAAACAGCAAATAAATCTAGACGGAACACTGACAGAAACGCCGTCCTATAAATAATTATAAATCTGACCACTATAATGTAATCAAAAATATCGCAATGAAGATAAACGGTAATATTGATAATTTTAACGAACTAATTGTCTCATGATACATTTTAGTGCGGCTTTGGCTGGTTATGGCTTATTTTAATGTGGCTTATATTCCAAATAAATTATATGTTAAAATTAACGTAGTTGTTTTAGTTTTAAATATCAAAAATATATAATATTTTTTTGAGGACCGTCGTGGCGCAGAGGCGTAACGTCTGCCTGTAACGCGACGGTTACTGGGTTCGATCCCCAGTCGGAGAAGATGGATTTTTCTATTTCCATTTTCTTCGCTCTGGCATCTAAGGCAAAGCGCGGCGTTGAGTTCCGCCACTCAACACGCAATGCCTCGAAAACGGCGGAAAGTGGGGACGGAGTAAGCAGGGACTAAGTAACGGAGTGTCTTAACACTAGGTTCTTATGGTTCCTGCAGTTCCCTCTGCCTACCCTGCCATGTGCGGGATAAAGCGTGAAGCTAAAAAAAAAAAAAAAATAATATAATATTTTTACATAAAAACAAAGTAAATTGAGTTTTTTTTAACTTCACGCTTTATCCCACACACACTTTTAGAAAATCGTACACATGTCATGGAAAAAGATAACATTTTTGAAACGCATATTTGTAAATTTTCGTCAAATTGAAATATTTTCTAAGTCAATTTTTGCAGTATAAGAAGAGACCATTGATATGATTTTATGCTGCTCTGTATTTCCCACCCACCCAAAAACATTACGTAGGCGGGAACCACTGTTTTCTTTTATCCTGTGACGGTGTCATTTGTTAGGAATTAAATGTTACTACAGATAATATATGTATATAACTGCATATACATATATTATCTGCAGAAACATTTAATTCTCAACAAATGACACCATAATAAAGATATAAAAATAATAATGTTTTATTGTTTAATATTTGTAAAAACAATATGTATACACAAACTCTCCAGTTTGAGATGTTCATTTAATTTGATATTTTAAAATATATCTGTAGTTATTTAATTCAAAATTAATTCATTTCCCACTAAGAATAGAAGGTAATAAGTAAGCGCTTGAGGTACAATAAAAGCAAATGTCTTTAGAGATAAGAAATAACTGGGCTTCATAAGTGCTCTTTGAAAGAAAATTTTATTAGTTTATGCCTCGCGCACTACAATCTCGACTATGCATTATAAATAGTCCACTTTTGAGGAATAAAATGTCAATGGTGAGTACATTTTCTTCTAATATTTTAATGTGAAATTATTTAAATATTTAGCCTTCTTAACTGACATTGTTTAAGCACATATTTTGTAATAGTATATTTATAAACACTAAGAACAATATAGGTAAATTAAATATAAATTAGACCACTTTTAGAAAATCGTTCAGTAACAGGTTTCAGGTGAATCTAAAGAATGGCAATGGTTTCATAATGGCAGATTATATATATATATATATATATATATATATATATATATATATATATATATATATATATATATATATATATATATATATATATATATATATATATATATATATATATATATATATATATATATATATATATATATATATATATATATATATATATATATATATATATATATATATATATATATATATATATATATATATATATATATATATATATATATATATATATATATATATATATATATATATATATATATATATATATATATATATATTATATATATATATATATATATATATATATATATATATATATGCGTGTTCTCGATTCGTAATTCAATCATTTACTCAAAGCATTGTATATATATCGAAGATATGATTGTTTATGCCTAAATGGAACGAGCACAAATCGCGTTGACGTTTTTCTATGTAGAATATTCAATTTATTCATATCAACACAGAAATGGCATAAGGGACACGATTTATATGAGGATTCCGTACTCGTAAAGATGTAAGCAAGACAAATTGTTATATGCTTTAAGTATAATTTTTTTTGTGACGCACGAAATAAATATTAATCAAGTCTTTATCTTTTCCATTTAATAAAAAAGAAAAGACAACAATAAACATCAAACTGGTTTACTATTTTCAGTTCCAAATTAGTGAAGCATAGGTTCACGATTATAATAGTATCTGTTTGAGATTACTACTATGTATTTTAACTTGGAAATAATTTACTACAGATAAAAGTGTTCGCTTTAAACAAATGTTGATAAATATAATAATAATAATAATAATAATTTAGGACCGTGAGGACCGTCGTGGCGCAGAGGCGCAACGTCTGCCTGTAACGCGACGGTTACTGGGTTCGATCCCCAGTCGGGAAGATGGATTTTTCTATTTCCATTTTCTTCGCTCTGGTAAACTAGGCAAAGCGCGGCGTTGAGTTCCGCCACTCAACACGCAATGCCTCGAAAACGGCGGAAAGCGGGGACGGAGTAAGCAGGAACTAAGTAACGGAGTGTCTTAACACTAAGTTCGTATGGTTCCTGCAGTTCCCTCTGCCTACCCTGCCATGTGCGGGATAAAGCGTAAAGCTAAAAAAAATAAAAAAAAAAAAAAAAAAAAAAAAAAAAAAAAAAAAAAAAAAAAAAAAAAAAAAAAAAAAAAAAAAATTTAGCCCTTTATTCCGAAATCAGACAAGAATTTTAAATATAGAGTAACAGTTCTTAATAACACTAGTAATAAATAATAAATTTGCATAAACGAAACACTGAACAAGTTATTGTTGACTAAATGATGTCTCTGACTTCGGTGTGCCTTAAAGCATAGGCCTCCTCTAACCATTTCCATTGCTGTCTGTCGCGTGTGATCCTCCTCCAGTTCGGGCCTGCTGTCTGTTTAATTTCATCTTCCCACCTAGCAAGCGGCCTTCCCCGGCTACGTTTTCCATCCCTGGGATACCAATCTATCACTGTCTTACTCCATTTGTCTTGACTACCTCGCATCATGTGTCCCGCCCATCGCCATTTTTGTTGATCTATTCTTGTGAGTATGTCGGTGACTTTTGTTTTTAAACGAAGATCTTGGTTTGTGACTCTGTCTTGTCTTTTTGAGCCCGTCATGCTTCTCTCCATTGCTCTTTGACATCTGGTAAGTTTTTCTCTGAGAGTTTTAGTAAGTGTCCAAGTTTCGCAGCCATATGTTAAGCATGGGAGTATACATGTGTTGAAGGTTTTACTTTTTAGTTTTATTCCCAGACATTTTGATTTCATAATCTCCTTGAGAGACCAGTACTTCTTCCATCCAATTGCAACTCTCATGTCTATCTCCTTAGTCATTTGGTCTTTAAATGAGATAACCTGCCCCAGATAAATGTAGTCTTCTACGTACGTCAATTTATCTTCCTTTATTTTCATCTCTACTTCCAAAGAGTTAGTCATGAGTTTTGTTTTACTGCTGTTGATTTTTAGGCCAATTTTTTCACTTTCTTCATTTAGATTCTGTAGCATGCATCGCAGGTTTTCTGGGTTCTCTTCGAATAGCACCAAGTCGTCGGCAAATCACAGGTGGTTTATTTTTGACCCATTGATGTTCAATCCAAACTTTTCCCAATCTAATTTCCTAAATATATTCTCCAAAACCGAGGAGAACAATTTTGGGGACAATGGGTCTCCTTGTCTCACTCCCCTTTGTATACTGAACTCGTCTCCTAGTGTTTCTAATTGGATTCTGGCTTTGCTATTAGCGTAGATAGCTTTTATGATGTGAATGTATGTTGCTGGTATTCCTTGTTGTTCCAGGGCTGTCCATATATTATCGTGGGTTAGGTTATCGAACGCTTTAGTGTAGTCAATGAAGGCAATATATACAGTTTTGTTATATTCTGTATATTTTTCTATGATCTGTTTTACTGTGAATATATGATCGATAGTGGAATAACCTTTCCTGAACCCAGCCTGCTCTAATGGTTGCTGTTCGTCTAAAGTTCGACTGATTCTTTCTAGAATTATCTTCGCAAATACTTTGTAAATATTTGACATCAAGCTTATTGGCCTGTAGTTTTCGATGTCCTCTTTGTTGCCTTTTTTATGGATTAGAATGATGTGGGATTTGGTCCAACTTTCTGGAACCTCACTCTTTATTACGATTTCATTGAAGATTTGGGTTAAAATAGGTATCAGTTCGTCCATTGTTCCAAGTAACATCTCGTTCGTGATTTTATCGGGGCCTGGAGCTTTTTCTGTCCTTTGACTTTTGATTGCCTTGGCGACCTCACATGGTAAAATTGGTGGGACGGATTCTAGCGCTGGTCCGGTAACGGTTATGTTAGGTATACCAGTCAGTCTTTCCTTTTCATACAGGCGGCGGTAGAACTCTGTAGCTAGTTCTTTGATATCTTTTCTCTGCGTGATAATTTTAGATTTCTTTTTTAGGTGCGGTATCCATTCTTTCCCTGTGTCTTTAGTTCCTTTAATGCTTTTTTGGTACCTCCAGTTCTCTGAATGTGGTGTTCTAATGTTTGTAATCGTTTGATTTTGCGATCGTTATTGATCGCTGTTCGAATTTTCTTGCTTATGTCTGCTATCATTTTGATGTTTTCCTTCTTCATTTGATTATCAATTAAGTCTTTACGATCCATTATTAATTGTAAAGTTTGTTGGCTAAGTTGATATTTATCTTTCTTAGTTGTCTTTTTGGTTGTAACATGATTGCGAAGTTGTTTTTCAAAGATGTCGTATTTCTGGGACACATTCATGGATTCTTTACTTAAAATTTCTTTTATTTCTTCTGTGAACTTTGAGTTGTTATTTGTATTGTAGATGTTTCCTTAAATTGATTATATATATTTATGTGATTGCGAGAAGATTTTATTTGATGTTTTCTTAAGGAGCTGCGTACCATACGATGGTTTGAGTTTAAGTTAAGGTTTGATATAACGCCAGTGTCGGTGAATGCTTTCGGGTAGTTGCTTATTATGTAATCTATTTCATTTTTCACTGAACCACAGGGTGAGATCCAAGTCCATTTATTTTTTTTATTTTTCTTGAACGTTGAGTTGAGTAGTGTTAGGTTGTGTTCCATAAGAAATTCTATTAGTTTCTGTCCGTGGCAGCTCCTCTTTCCGTAGCCGAATTCCCCGAGAACATATTCTTCCTTCGTTTTTCTGGCTCCTACTTGTGCATTAAAATCTCCCATTAATATAATGTGTTTGTTTGCGTTAGATTTTATAACTGTTGACAGTTCTTCGTAAAATGAGTCTAGTACTGAGAGATCAGCTTGCTCAGTTGGAGCATACACTTGTATTATTGCCCATGGTTTCTTATATCCCGGTAACTTAATTGTTAAGATTGCGAGCCTCTCCGATACACCTTTCAATTCCTGAATATATGGCTTCAACGGCATTTTTATCAAGAATCCTACTCCTTTCTGGCCAGCTGTTTCTCCTTTTTGGTATAAGATATAGTCTGAGTGTTCTTCAATTTTATCACCTAGTCTTCTCATTTCGCTTAGCCCCAGAATGTCCAGTTTTATATCTTCTATAGCCTTTTCTAGTTCCATCAAACTTTCTGGCGTTCTTAATGTTCTCGTGTTTAATGTAGCAATGTGAAATACTTCACATCTATTGGTTAGAGGGTGGCGGTCTAGTACTCCCGCGGGGACCAACCGTGGTGGGAGACAATTGGTACTTTGTATTTTGTGTTGTGGTTGTTCAGTTCCGATTTCACGCTTTTTAATTAACATTTGTTGTTTTGCCCGTAAATGAGAGTGATCTTCCCCGTAAATATTGAAAAAGTCTGGTGTTCGTAATCACCCATTTAATACTACTAAAGTTATTAAATTTACTAATGCTAAAATTTAAAATTTACAAGAAACAATTAAATAAATGAAAAAAGTCTCGCTCGTCGTCTCAGGATCGAACTCGAGTCGGCTCGAACTACTTGTCTTTAATACGCCTCTAGGCCAACTTAACTGCTGACATGACAATCGAATAATCACTATATATGTATTTTATTTAGAGTTTTGTTCAGCAGAATTATATTAATACTTTAATTCGATAGGAACACAGCACAAGAGAACAAAAGTTTTCACTGGTTTTAACACAGCACTTCACACATTTACTGTTTGTTCACTTAATTAGTTTTCACGTACAACAGTATTTTTTATTAAGAATTCAATGCCACTGTAAGGTCCATTTTAGACAGTTTCTTTTTATAACAAATAGTGGTTAAAACGTGGAGATAACATTTGCACACGAATTTTAGTATTTCCAAATGGTACTGGTATGATAATATAGACTAAAGGAACACTATTACTATTTTTTGCAAAATTGTAGTGCTAATTAAAAAAAATGATTAAAATTTAACCTTAAATAACATTTTTGGTATAACGTAAAGACGATAGACTTAAATTTATGAATTTGCTAGAGTCTACTATTTGCTTCGTAGTTATTATCTTTATATTTACAAAATATCCAAAAATTCTCATAGAAGCCTTAAAATCATATATATTTTTACTTCTACAAAACATGGAATAGAGAATGACATGGTGAAATGACATGGCTATTTGGGTTTTCACAATTGACAAAGAAAGAATATGTTAAACTAAAAATACCTGTAAAACATAAAAAAAACTCTCCCGCTGTTCCTGTCTGCCTGTCTATGATAAGCTTGAAAAGTACTGGGCGGATTTTCATAAAATTTTCGTCAATAGTGATTTTTGAGAAAAACTTAGTTTTACGCATTGGATCTACTGGGAATATTTAAATATACTTTTTAATATTGTAATTATATGTGAGTCCACATCAAAAAATAAAACCTGAACTATATGAAATAGTAAACCGATGTCATAAAAACACGATGACGACGATGTAGAATCTCAATAGATTAATTAAACTACAAGAAATATAATGGCAATTTTAAATATTTCGGTGACATAAGAAATCCAAGATCTAGTATGTCTAGTTTAACTACATACGATAATCAAGTGACGCCGAAAGTTGTTCAGCATGATGTACATTTCGTGACGATATTTTGATAAATAAAATTGATCTAAAACATCTAATGTAAAATTTCAAGAAATAAATTACAATATAAGAAATATTGGCCAGTGATATGATAAGTGTATGATGAACTCGCACACAAAGTGTTCCGTATTCGTAACATTATTGTAAGTATCAACTAAGAACAATACTACTTGTAACAATAGGCAACCCAAATTTACGGTCATATTTACACATTTTGCTTAAAATGAACAATAAGTATAAGTTTGTCAATGTTTTTTTTTTATTTTAAGCCTGTAAATGATAAATTTTAAGAATTTCTTCCTTATATTATAAGGTCTCACTTTCCATAAAATTTCATAAGTCTAATTAAAGAAATACAATTACTAGAGTTATATAATATGTTATATTGCCAAAATTCATAACACAATTGCAACGGGAAATACCCTATAAGGCTTTGCGGCGACACATACAAGACGAAAAAACAATTAACAAAAACGCTTGCATCTTTTGATTGCATTGACTTAATTTTTTTTCTGCACAATTTTTTTTCTAGAGGTGGTTGATTGTGATATTTGATATTTATCAAGTTGATTCTAATCCATCAGGCATCCCATAGTATTTAAATATATTTATGTAAAATAAAAATAGAGGTATAGTTCTATTTAACTATTTTCAGAAAAAATAACAACATTTTTTGTGTTAGAATATACAATTAGTTATAACTACTTTTAAGGAAATTGTCTAATCCCAGTTATTTAAGCATCTCTCGAGACCCTCTTACCGTGCCGACCGAAGACGTACATAAACGAACGTGGTATTCATGCGTAGCGGTAAGTATAATGCTACGCACGAATACCTCTTTCATTTGAGTTTGTACTCTCAAGATGGCGGAAATATATCGAATTCAAGAAATGAAATAATTGATTTCTTACGTCAACAAATCGTGTACGTTTATTAGAGACTCGACGCCGTCGTTATGTTCGTTTCTCAATCGTGGCTTTTACTTCACCAATCTACACGCAATATGTCAAATATTCTGAAAATGGTGACCAATAATATTCCGTAGAAAAATATTTCTATAAAAATAGCAAAACATAAAATGAATTTTGTAAAAATCTTACATTATATCTTATTAATAAGTGTCTTATTATTAGTAGAAGGTGGAAATAATAATATAAATTATACCCTTAGCGGGGTAATCCAAGCGAACGAAACGCCTAACGCTACATCCCTGCATACTTGCATGTAATATAGATTATATAACGTTATCTTTCAAATATATACATACATATAATCTGAATTCTCACATGATTTGTATTTCATAAATATATATAATATAATATTTGAATTCAAAGTGTCTAAAATATTACAATGCCAGTATTTTTGTAAAAAATATGTCGTACATTATGCATATAATCTTTTGTATTTAGTAAGAACATATCAAAACTATTCAAATATATAGTACTATATACAAACTAAAGTTTGCACAATACCGAAAGAAAAAGTAAAATAAAATACATTTTAATGTGTAATGCTAAATTGATGATAATAGTGTAAAACTAATGTCTGTTTTATCCGCTTCAACCTTTACTTTTAATTTAACAAAGTAGATACCGAGTAGTGAGTGATTAGTTGGTATTAATATAGAGAAATATATAATATAAAGATGATCCAGCTAGAGTCTGGAAATTCTCATGCTGTTCATTTTAAAAGTTTAAATCTTAATTCTTTTTATAAATACTTCATTTATAAGAATTTTAAGTCCAATTTATTTGCACAATTAATAGTATACAGTAGACTCCCGTATAACGCGAGTAATATGTTACGCGTTGTATGAAATCGCGTTATAGGAAATCGCGCTGAACGAGAAAAAACTTGTATAACGCGAATGAGATATTTGAAAAAAATAATATTAATTGAAAAAATTATAATAAATTGTATGAAATCGCGTTGTATAAATTCGCGTTATACGGGAGTCTACTGTATTTTATAAAATAAATCGGTTATTTTAAGTGATTTATCAACATTTTAGATTCCCGAGCTCCATCCTTCTAAGTTAAATCAATTAACTGCATGTGATGTTAAGTTAAATAAGATGACTATTACTGTTATGACTTAGACTAATGGAAAATCGCGTAGGGAGTCAGACAGGCTGGACCAGTCCGTGTTGAACTAGTTAGCAAGACTCTGCCGTAGAGGACTGAAATATATGTATGAGTCAAACCAACACTATAATGACTCCATTCCACCTTTAAACCTGAGCTATTAAATGATCTCTCTTTTTGTTTGATCGGCCCTATCCGATCGACTATTTGTTTTTGTTAAAATAACCGTGTGATTAACTCTTGAGTTCAACGTAGTAAGCGACCTAATGAGTCCGTACAGCTCCCAGTGGATACCGGGTCTAATAATTGTAGCGTTGTCATTTCAAAGCTGTGCTTTTAAACTATTACAAAATAATTATTATTTTCAGAATATTTTTGTTATTTGTAGAATTCTTTAGAAGTCTGAAATTTGATATATCGCCTAAAATAAATATTTTGATTTTATACTTACGTCTAGCAAAAGAGTTCTTAACCCTATACCACATATTGTATTTAAGTCTTGTTGACGAAGAAAAATAAACTTTTGTCCAGTCTGCGACAAATATAGATAAAAGTTGCAATTGAAAATATCATTGTTCAACTTATATTTCTGTTCTATTATTTTAATGTTTATTGAAAAGTCACAGTGAAACAACTGTACAAGTCTCTTACATGAAACATACATATATATCCAGTAAATTATTCTATATAATACATCAAAAACTAATATGTACGCAGCAGACTGGTTTAATGTTAAACAGCATTTTCTACCAGCAATCCCAGTTATGTGGAAATTAATTGTGTAAATGGACACAAAAAGATAAAAAAAACATATGAGTAAAATAAAAAAATAAATGAATAAATATATATACGTAAAATAAACAATACTATAGCGTATATGGTGACAAAACATTAAATCATGGAACAATGTAGATTGAGAGGTAAAAATTAATAAACATGCATAGACACAAACAACATATGGTTAAAACCAAATGAAAATAAATTTCACATTGTTGACTTTTAATGAATTAATTCTTTTTTAGTAAATTACGAGCATATGTTGTAACGAGCAACAGTTATTTGACTTATTTGTTATTTTTTCTAAAAAAACATTGCAAAAGCGTGCTGCATACATTCGATTACCATTAAATATGTTAAATATATTTCTAGAGATTTCAACAATATAAAAATATTGTATTAATCGAAAACGATTTTAAGCTCCTAATAAATGACATTATAAATTTCAAAACTATATCTACTATTAAGAAGTTATGCTATCCTATCATCAAGTTTGATCAAACTGCACATAGTGTTCAAATTTAACATTGTATATTTAGTATACGCGTACATTATTGACACGTTTATATCAGATATTGATTCAAAACAAGCACTGAAACTCTATTGTTTGTTAAACAATCAATTGTTTTAGATATCAAAACTGTGCCAAACTGTCATTTCAACAATATAGTGACTATCCTACTACGTTTGTAACTTGTATGTGATATCTTCAAAATGAATATATCGTTTAGAACATGTTAATAACAACTGAATGACTGCCAATAGACTTTATATTGGCATTTATCGGTTGTTATTCATAATTTGTGATATAAAAAAATATATTATATTATAGGTATATTTGTTAGCATGATCTTGGCGTAGTAGAAATAACAGTATACGTTGGAATAAGTTTGAATAGTGATTAATATATAAATTAGAATGTCTTTGTAACAACTTAAACATCATCATTTATTATTATACGCATAGGACAAGAACTAACTAACTTAACAGATGTATCAGTAAATTCGAAGATATGCGAATATAAACAAACAACTAGGTTTTCTTAACAATATTTAATGTTCAAAAACATTTTTTTTAATCTTTTATTATATTACAGAAGATTATATACTAATAAGTATATTTTCTTTTTAAATACCTGTTTTTAAATAATAGAAAACCATTTCTCCAAAAAT
This sequence comes from Dione vanillae, assembly GCA_037178615.1. Taxonomy (NCBI): domain Eukaryota; kingdom Metazoa; phylum Arthropoda; class Insecta; order Lepidoptera; family Nymphalidae; genus Dione; species Dione vanillae. Next base: position 1,228,004 of record JAZFAU010000189.1, read on the forward strand.
GAATAATCCAGGAAATGTGAAAGTTTAAATTTATGTAAATAGTTCCGCTCTAGTAAGCTCCATGTTGAGTTTTTCTATACATACACTGTCAAATTCGAGTGTGATATGAAAAATAAAATGTCAATGTCAAAAATTTAGATAACGTATGCAATAACAAATATAAATTGGTCTCGTACACGCAGGGTTCCGTACCAAATTCATGAATATGCGGGCATATGTATGTGTTTATTTTGTATGAAATGAACTAAGTACATATAAGTTCGTAATATCTGAATTTTTATTCCAATCCATAAATTGGAGCCCTTTGCCAAGTTGCAAATGTCTAGGCTAAAGGCAATATATACATTTTAGATACGACTTTCTAGTGGTTCCTTAAATTGACAACTTTTATTTTCGTAACGTAAATATTAAGTCGTTCATACAAACAAAATTCGAATCACTTCGCTTTTAGTATTTAGTTTTTTTCCACATTTGTCACGTAGCACGTGAATAAATAACTGACTAGCTTTACTGACTCACGTAAGTCCCGTGTAGGTAAGAGACCAATGATTTTAACCTATTTTTTTCCTCTCTTCTTCAATCTATAAAACTGCGATCCTCCACGACGTCAAAAATTGAAAAGATAAATATTTAATCTGTTGGATTTTTATATTTATTTATTTAATATGGAACTCCAACAGAGGTACATATGTAATGCAAAAATACAAGTTTATAAAATAAAATACCAAAATGTACCTCCAATTATAGGAGTACACAACATGAGCTAATAAAATACTGCTGGTATTTTTAAAAATTATGATTTTTTAAAAATATCAAAAGATTTTATAATGTATTGATTGCTATTTCAGTAGCTCGATATAGAGGTTCAACTAACAGAATATTTTACTTGATAAATAGCTACAGGTTAAAGAGCAAGACGCTTACAACAAAATGGTTCATTTTTCAAATATCAAAATTAACTAGTTGATTATAGTGCTCTTATTTATGTGATAATACATTAACAAATTTTTGCTTAATCTTACATTCTCTTAGTCTTAAAGGACAAAAATGACTCTTTGCCTTAAAAACAAAGTGCAGATAGAAAGTTGCAATTATATTCAATAATTAAATGTATACCCCTCTAAAGAATTAAAGTCAACAGAATCAAATTGGTTCTGTGAAATGTCACTAAAATAGAACCTTTAAATGCGTACAGCATTAATATCAAATGTTATTAGGCTATATGTTACCTAATCTAATATTGTCAGCATTACATGGTATCTATTAGTGCTTTCACAATTGACGGAGACATGTCACGAGAATAGTTTAAAGTTATAATATCTATAAATCTACATGAATTACTTATGTGTTAGAATTATGTAGTATATGTTTAATATATGTCTTTGGATGACAAATAAAAGGCACAATAACTTCACCGCTTTATGATATCGACACAAAACCTTGTTTTAAGAAAATTATGAACTTTCAATGTGGCAAAGTAATATGGCCGCGTATGCGATAAATTTCTCTCGATTTCCTAAATTTTTTCTCAATAATTTCCATGCTTATACAAGAAGATTCAGAAGATTCATATATATAAACAACGTGATCTAAACTGTCGTAATGTATAAACTACAAACAAAGCAATATTTTTCATTATAGACAGTGATTTTATTCTATATTGCTTGAAAACCTCATTAAGTTAACAAGACTAGTTCCTTTAAATAGCTTATAAATTATTTAATGTCAAAAGTTTAAAAGACGGACGTATATTTAAATCACCTATAACAATTTTTTGAGCAAATTTCTGTATAAGTTTAATTTTTATAGCGAGATTTTCTCACATTCATCCTTATATAATTGAAAATTCCTCCGCTAAGAGGTTCACAAAAGACTTCCTTTATGTAATTATAGACAAAAATTTCGAAATAAGTGCCAAAAATTTTATAGAATTAATATACATTTATTGCGTGGTGCCAGTATAAGTATATACATATAATAAAAGCAATGAATTTATCTTGTGTTAAACTTATTTTTTGGTTTCTCAAATTGTCCAACATTATATAAAAAACCAAAAAAACTTTTTTATTCGGAAAAGTTTCCCAAGCACTTTTAATTCGTTCACCAGGGCCAACTATCGGCTTGCAAACGATAACTGCAAGTCAGTTATAATTTTTTCTCCATTCTTTTATATTACATTCCAATTCTTTACTGTGATTTTATTTCGAAGTAATAACAATTATTAATTATTTATTTCTTCAGAAAAATGTGTCATATACAATCTAAATGGATTATAATAAGGGTTATCAAGTAGCTAATTTTTAGGTGAGCGATGGCTAGTGTAAATTGTGTCACAGCTGCCAGCGTATTTTCATCTTAAGAATAATAAAATAAGTCTTTGATTTTCTGGTTTGAAAAAGTACCTACTCTATTATTTAAGCATCTATTGAACCACCCACTTACTGCACCAATCTAAGCTACTTACCGCTAAGCATGAACATCTCATTAATATATGTGAGTTAGTATAATATGTTTGTGTATATATGTGTGGTAGGTGGTATATTTAGTGCAATGTCATTGAACTGAACTGTGATTAAGATTAGTTTTTAAAGGTATTTTGCTAGTGCGTTTAAAATAATAAATTAAAAATTATTTTTTATACTTTTGACTCAAAATATAACTAAAAGATAAGTAATAAAAGCTTAAGTAAGCCAAACAAATCTGATAAACATACATACATTAAATATGAACCAAAAAGTGTAAAATTAAAAAACACAATAACGTAGTCTTGACTTATATCGATATCTTCGAAAAGGAACCTTTGAACGTTACGGCAATAAAGCTAGAAGATTCAAATGCATCAAATATATATGTATATATATGTACGAACACAAAAGGGACTGATAATAGGCACTGAAAGCTGACTTTACCAAGTAATCACCTTAGTTGTCAGGTGTATTGTTTAAATTTCGGTGGACAGTATAGTAAGGTTTGTCTTTCAGTATATAAAGTATATAAAGCTTGTATATTTCTTAGTATGTTTGACGTAAGCCTTTACTAGTACTCGTGTGAAATTAGAAACAGAAACTACAGTAAGATTTTAAATATAACATTTGAAGAATTCAATGTGTATATCTATGAGTACGTCTGACGAACAATATAATTTACTAATTTTTTTTTTAGCTTCACGCTTTGCCCCGCACACGGCAGGGTTGGCAGGGGGAACTGCAGGGACCATACGAACCTAGTATTAAGACATTACGTTGCTTAGTCCCTGCTTTCTCTGTCCCCGCTTTCCGCCATTTTCGAGGCATTGCGTGTTGAATGGCGGAACTCAACGCCGCGCTGTTGCCAAGTTTTCCAGAGCGAATAAAATGGAAATAGAAAAATACATCTTACCCGAGTGGAAATCGAACTCCATAAACCGTCGCGTTTACAGGCAGACGCGTAGGCCTCTGCGCCACGATTTTATTCATATCTTAAGGTAAAACAGATTTTCCTCAGTTTTCATTTCATAAGAGTTTATATAATTTTAATACTGATGCAAATACGTCACATATTATTAACACACGTGTTTTTTTACATCGAATTTTTTAGTAAATGTTTTGCTAAATTTACAATGATTAGAGATTTGTATTTTGTTGCTTGATTATTTATGTACTACAATAATTTTTAAGGTTTTATTAAAGGACCTTGTTTTCTTAAAGTTAAAAAAGAACAACTAGCTGCAAAGAATTAACTCGCTAAAGTAATGAATAGTGCCATTTATCTTAATTATAATATTTTAACAAAATAGTACTAGTTAGATCACTTAATATTTGTCCACGGCGTCTTCGTCGGCGCAACGTCTAAAGTTGGTTGTTTTTTAAAAAAAGTTATATTCAATTTGACACTATTGAATTTTATTGAATAATAATGTTGCATAATAAACTAATTTAATAATTTATTTGAATCTGATTGCATATTCCAATATGTTTCTAGTATATTTATATAGTACGTAGATTTCCAAAATACTAAAAAAAAGTTGAGTCCTGTACTGCTATCACTATTGAGGCTAAATGATTAATATTCATATTTTTAAATTTTCCAATTTTAATATTAACGGCCAAACTTTAAACACAAATAAACTAGATTACTTCAAGTCTATTTGCGGGTTTGATGCTTATACTCGTACTCTTTATAAAATTACGATAAAAATTATTTGTGAATTACACTATTGAAAATATATATTTATTTTTTGGAGTTATCACAAGTCCTGTACAGTTAAAGTGTACTCGTATATTATATAAAAACACTAAGACTGATGATAACAACGACGTATTCTTCTGATAGCACAGTAACACGAGTGTTGAGTTATGGTGTTGGTGTATTAAAATCAGAATTAGTTAAAAAGAAGAATTCAAAAATCAATTTACCCAGTCCAAATCAAAGCTTTTCCCATTGTCTACCCAAATAGCTTACGCAATGTATTTAACTAAAAAAATGTCAATTAATTTTGCTATTATGTTATATAACTATATATAATTATGTTATATATTTTGCATGAATTCTTATATAGTTGGGACCAACTGTAGGTCCCCACTTTGGAAGATCGTCTTGGCACTCCATCTAAATCCGAGAAATAGCGTGGAATTTAAACAAATCAAAATAATCTATTTAGTTCATTCTCGTATTTCTTCTTTGTGTATTTTTATAAAATAAATACGAACGTTTATATGTTTAAGAAGTAATGTGTTTGATGTTGTGGAAATTCAAAAGCCTCTTGAGAGCCTCTGAAATCTATTACTGAACGATTTTCTAAAGTGCTCTAATAATTATATCTCTAGCCTTTATTGTTATACACATTTCTGAACATGCAATGAACTTTACAAATTGTTTAATATGTACAAGAATACTTAAAAAATCTTTTAACTATATTTGATAGTAAAACTTAATAATTTTTCAAATAACTTAAATTTTCCATAAAGTTAATAAAGTAAAGAGGTTTGACTCAATTTCCATTAAAATGTTAAAATTAAAATAAATTTATCTCTTTGAAGTGAATACTATTTATAATGCATAATCGAGGTTGAACCTTGCGAGGTATGAGAAACTTAAAATTTTCTTTCAAAGAGCACTTACGAAGTCATGTTATTTCTAATATGAGAATCTCTAAAGATGTTTGCTTTTAATGTGCCTCAAACATTTACTTATTGACTTTTACCAGTGGGACTAGATTATTTTTCATGAAGTAACTGTAAATTTATTTTAAAGAATCGAATTAATCAGCCATTTAGTTATTTATCCAGTATTTAGTTAATATAATTTTTTAATTCATATGAGAATGTGATTATATGGGATTTAAATATTATGATACAATGTTTTAAGTGGTTGGGAAATAAACAGCAACAGAAAGTTATTTTGTCTCTTTCTACACCGCAATAGGTTTAGTTTAAAAAATATAAATTTGTCGTCAATTTTCAAGTCTAGATTAAAATAGTGATTTTATTGTAAAAGAATAAGTAATAAAAGCATATTATAATTAACAGCGCAGTAAAGTCAACTTAATTTCGGCAGACTATTTAGTTTGGAATACGACCAAGTACCAAATTCTTACTATGACATCATTATCATAGGTTATGGTTTATTTATTAACGCTGTATTTAGCCTTTATATATAAAAGGAACGTAATTATATACAAAAAATGAACTATTTCTAATTTTGTTGGCCACTGCAGCAAAGTGAGACAGCGTTCTATTGATAAAATAAAACTCATGGTTCGAGTCCCAGTGGAGAGAATTTTCTCCTTAGCTTCACGTCATATTCCTTATATAGCAGGGTAAGTTGAGAGTTTATAAAGTGGGTTTTAACTTAACTTCAATATCATAGAACATTAATGAAATACGATGTCGGACTATTGTGTTAAATTACTGATTTAAGAAAGATCTTTAAAAAATATTAATAAAATTATAATAATTGCCTATATTCTCACAATTGAAAATATTCTCATATTAAAAATAATTACATATTTTTATAACTTATTACTTTAAATAATAAATATAATTTTTAATTGTAGCAATTTTTATATTCATTATAACAGTACGTCTCTTTGTCGAAAATTGTAAGCGCCATGTAAATAATACAAGGTCTAGGTCAGGTTTACAATAATAGAAAAGTGTCAAACGGGTGATATTTTTTTTATTTTCAACTAATATGTTACTTCTTACAGGAATTCAGTGAATGATAAATTAGCAGCAATTTTGGCACATTAAATTTTAAAACCAAAGCAAACATTATTAAAAATAAATTTTAATAAGGCTTCAATTCGTATAACCTGAATTGTATGATGTAAGTGTACTTGTGTGCTTAGATTATTCGAAATTGAGAAATATCTATTAATAAACGACGTCATCTTAAACTAAGTATTGTTGGCAAGTAATGAACCCGTGACCTTTAAGGTTCTAGTTACACATATATTGTTCAGATAATAATTGGGTAACTCTGTTAAGCCTGACTTAAGCAAGTAATCACCTGTATTGTACGGTCTATTGTTTAGTTTTGGGTTGATACAATATTAAGACTTATCTTTCAATTTCTCACACCAATATATATTTGTAGTTGTAATTACGTATATTGGAAACGATTAAAAATTTAATAAAATTTTTATTATTATATTAAATTATTTCAAAATAAGTATGTATAATGTGTTATACGAATAACTGACGTAAAATATACGTTATTCATATTTTAAACTGCACCTGTCATTTTTCGCTTCGAAATTTTCATATTTTGAGTACACGAAATTGATACAATTACGTTTATTTTACATTGAATTTTATAATAAAATCGCTTACTAAATTTATACTGCTTAGATACAATTAATAAACTGTACTGAAACAACCTTTAAGGTTAGACCTTGTTTAATTAAAATAAAAATAAAAAGAGTTCCTGCAGACAATTTATTCGCTAAAGTAGTGAATGGTACCATTTATCTTTATTATGATAATTTTTACTACATAGTACAAATTATTAATATTTATAGGACGGCGTCTCAGTTGGCGTTACGTCTAAAGTTAGCTATTTTTCATCTTTTATTGTGTCCAGAATGCCGCTAGAAGTAATACCCACCCTCTGGTCTCTGATTTAATGCAAAAAACGTGTACCTTAAAAACATTATGAGAGATCTAAGAGCACGATTTATTCCCTATAGTATTCTAAAATACATTACACTGTTTACCTTCTGAAACAAAATTTTAAAATATTGATCAAGTTTTAAAAATGTTTTGTTGAACTACAAAAAAGTCTATTGACCAGTTTACGCCATACTTTAACAAACATAGAACCTCTCAATATGTTATGAATCTCTGAAAATTTGATTTTGCGCCGAAATCTATAAGTTCATATGCCGGACAAGTGAATGGCACCCTCTGTACACAGAAGAACCTTGTAATCGGAGATGTAAATCAGTAACAGAATATTAAAAAAGAAATTTAACTAAATTACATATTATTTTTTTACATCACTTAGATTTTACATAAAATTAAAAACTCAACTTTTTTTTTTTTTTAGCTTCACGCTTTATCCCGCACATGGCAGGGTAGGCAGAGGGAACTGCAGGAACCATAAGAACCTAGTGTTAAGACACTCCGTTACTTAGTGTCCCTGCTTACTCCGTCCTCAACAAACTCAACTTATGTGAACTAATATAAACAACTAATATGAATACCTTACTTATACCTTTGAAAATGTCAATCATTTCAGAAATTCATATTATTTATAATGCATAATTGAGATTGTACTATGAGAGGCAGAAATCAATTTAATTTTTCTTTTAATTAGCACTTAGGAAGCCAGCAAGCCAATAGAAGTCTTAAAAAACATTTGCTTTTAATATGCTTCAAGGATTTACTATTTATGCTGTGGGAAATAAAATTTTAATGAAATAACTGTAGATATATTTTATAAAATCCAAATAATTAGAACATTTTACGTAGGTTAAGTTTAAATAATAAAAAACAATGTTTTTGGTGTCGTATGATTTAAATGGTACTACAGAAAAGATATGTAATTACATCAGAAAACAGTGGCCCGCTGATATAATGCTTTTAAGTGAGAAAAAGACTGACAAAAAATCATACTGTCTCTTTCTACACTGCAACAAGTTTATTTTTAAAAACACTAATATGTCACAAATTTTTATGAGTACGCTATAATGGAATTTTTATTGTAAAGGCAGAAGTAATAAAAGCATATTATAATTAACAGAGCAGTAAAGTCAACTTAATTTCACCAGTCTAATAAGTTTAGATTATAGACGACCAAGTACCAAATTCTTATTATGTCAACATTATCATAGCTTATGGTGAATTTATTAACGCCTTATTTAATTTTCTTTATATTAAAAAGGAGTGTTGTTATTTTTATAAAAAAATAATTTATCTATCACTAGGCCACTGTAGGAAAGGGAGGCGGCGTCCGACTATTAGTCGTGATTCGATCTCCACTTGGGGAAATTTATAATTATTACATTCTTGCTTTATTAAGAAAAATTTTCCTCAAAATTTTATTATATTTTATAAGAGATAAAGCATGGAATTGAAAGAATGCTTAAAAGACAATAAATTGATTTCTTTACGTGAGAGTAAATTGTTTCCTTGTCTCTTTAGCCAGGGTCTGTCTTCCGACTAAGTGTGCTGTACTTTACTCGATCCTCTACATCCACAGTGAACAAGCTATTGGTTCTCATGTCCTGCCCGGTCCAGTAAATGGTTTTACTTTCTCCACTCTTGTATATCGAATACTGAACACAATAATTACAGTGGAAAATGCACGATCGAGAGTCGTAACTCTCTCTTTCTCTACTGGTACTATATTTTATTCCATAATTAGTATTATAGAACTTATCCCGCTACAGACGAGATAAAGCTAACGAAAATCTGATTTACATGTACTTAGAATAGGTAAGTATGTACAAAGCACAATGAAGCTGAAATTACTAATTCTAATATAATCAATCACTAATTCTATTATATTAATACGATATCAAGTTTACTTCTACTAAGCAAACGTTAATATTTACTCTACAGTAGCCCACCTGTGTCTGACATAGGTTACTGAAGCGATAAGCGTGGCGCTTGAAACAATAAACACGTTGCACAATGGCATCTGCACCTGTTTGAAAATTAGATTATGTTATTATAGTAAAATTATGAACGTGGAAATTTTAATTCTGTTAAAATATTGTGTATATTCATGTTCTTATGAAATAATAACTCTCATAAATTAACCGTAAACTGTATTATAATTATAGTAGATATAAATAAATATTATATTTACGACTTATAATATAATATATAAAATGAAATCATAGTAATATAGATAGTTTATTGGTCGCAATAACGTTAATAGATGGTAAAGCTCATCATGAAAACAATAAGTCCATGTAGTAATTGCAAAATATCTCTCGGTTAATGATAAAGCAGATGGCACAAGATCTGGTAAGTCAAGCAAAAAACGAAAAAGATGAACTTTATTTTAAATCATAGAAAGAGTTATTTATAATAGTGGGTTATTTTAATTGTGAAGTTACAAAAATAAAGGCTTTATTACTGATATAACTATTATAGTTAGACTGTACTTGACTGCGATATTTTTATGTTCTAATTCTAATGAGAGAAATATTGAAGTTTATGTGACTCGGTCTATTATTAAATGATCACATTAAACTTTGTTGCGTAGTTCTATTATTGAAGTAAATTCATTCTATTTTATAATATAATATAAAGATCCTATGTACTTTCAGATACAGCGTGTTTGTTCTATATAAAAAATATTGTCTATGTATCTATACACAAAACTGTGCTGACTCTGTTAGTTGCCAACTATTGGAATACTCATACCACCACACAATATCTACTTCTCAAATTCAATTTATTTTTCAAATACACTTCTATACGGTTTCTATTGATTATTTTATATTGATTACACTTGTATATTTATTTATGTATTTATTTATAATATTTTTACTTACATTTTCTTCATTTAAAGTAGTATACGTAATATTACATTAAGTTGCATGCATACACATATACACACAAATATATAAACATTTATTTATACAAATAGCCAAAATAAATATTTCTTATAATTTTTAAATTATACACGAGTATAGATATATTTATTCATGTTTTTATTGTTGTAAATGTTGGATATAATATTATATTTTTTTAGCTTCACGCTTTATGAATAAATTTTAAGATCACTTGTATCATAGCTTTAAAACTTTACATGAGGGAAACTGTCTGACCAGTCATGCAGACTCTGACCATGCTGAGATACAAGAACTATTACTTAAAATACTTACCAGTAATTTAAATTTAACTTATTTAAATAAATTTACCTAAATACCAGCGTTATTATACAACAAGTTGTTTTCGCGTGTTAAACGGATAAATAACAAACGAACTGACAGAAAATGTTTCTTACTTCTGTTATATATGTATATATATAACGAGCCCATTTTTATCGCATTATGTTATATATTGTATGCAGGTACTAATATATTACTAATATATAATATATAAATATACATTCTTTTACAAGATTGTCTTATTTTCCGTGTTCCGTAACGAGGTTAAGTTATCCTTTCATCGACCAATCCTTAAAGCTTTTAAGTTATCGCGCGAAAGGCCAGCGCTTCTGTTCAGAATTTTTTAGCATTAAGATGGTTTCCTTTTTACTATAGCAGAAGATGGTTTGATTAAATTTATTAATATATAGGGAACATCCACATTATTTTAAATTATCCAAAAATCGTACATATACGTCATAATTACATTAAACTATATGAATATATATCTTTTTTTCATAAAATCCATATATCTTTTTCTGTTTTCTATGATAGGGATTGCCTGGAAGATATCACCTATGGTGATAAGGCCGCCTTTACATTTTTACGTTTGTTTATCACTCCTTGTGTCTTATTTGTTTTTTTTTTTATGTAAATGTAATAAAGTATTAAATAAATAAATAAATAAATAAACTAAAAAAATAAAATAAATAAAATGCTTGTTAAGATGCGGAGTTGATTTCTGTAACTTAATTCACAATCCTTTGGTAGGTTGAAAAACCAAGTGTCTCAACTAGTTCTTCCAGTAAGGAACAATAAATAATAATTCCTAATCTTATTATTAAATGTCAAAAAAATTGTATAAACATATTCTACTATTTCGTATTAATCATTCAATTTGCTTGTAAAATAACGTAATGTATAACGCTCCTTTTATTTTTGTACAATAATATATATTATTTCGATCCTCATCAACGTCAACTCAAAATTGACGTAAGATGGGGAGAATTTACAGATAGATACGATAATATACATTTTTTTTGTTGTAAATTGTCACGTCGCGTCATAGGGAGGCAGAATTGAATCAAATTAAGCTAAATATGTTATTGCTTAACAATAAGTATATAAATATGTAAATATAAAGAGCGTATGATAAGCGTAAACCAAAAAATGTAATAATAAAGCCTTATTATTTATTTGAACAATGCAGTGTTTGTATATAAATCTCCAGTGATTTGGTACAAGTATAAAGTATGTTACAAACGTATACATGTCTCGCAGCCAGCTGCAGCGCATTAAATATTTACCAGACACAGAAACGTGCTCGGCATATATCTTTCATTGGTGACAAAGTTAAATTGTCCTTACAAACTATGCATTCTTCTATTTTCGTAGATATAAATTTGTGACCACGATGCAGCAGAAACAGTGTCACCCTCTAAATAGGATCAGTAAATCGAGTGACTTAATTTCTTTAATTTTGATAAAGAAAAGAGCGGTGTGATTCCATTTAACGTGAAGTTATGTTGAAATTCTTATGTGCTTTATATGGTTTATTGCGTTGTTAGCATCTTTATAGGGAGATTTCGAATTTTCTCTACCTTATGACTATTACAACCAACAGTCGTTTGGCAGAGACTGCTTTTATTATTTAATATTTTTTAAGGTCTACTCACACTGAGGATAGAAAAATATTTAAACGAAACAAAAATTTCAGTTCGGGTTCAAATCACGATTCATTTAAATTTGTATGTTTTCTTTATGTTTTTGGTTTTTCTACCTTTAGTGTGAGTCAACAAAAAAATCATATAATTATTTATATGATTTTTTTTGTTGTTAAAAAAATATTTCCCAATTGAAAATAGAAATATATACTATTTTCATTTTTGTTTAAACATTGCAAAATATATGTTCTTTAATAATACAAAAATACTCAATTTCATATAGCTTTTGCACTACGAGTAGAATACGTTAAAAATTAGATAATACGCTGGTAATTTTCTTATTTTATACAATCGTAGAATATTAAGAATACTTTATGCTTAATCTATATTTTATGTACATATAATTTTATGATTTCTTAATTTAACATTAAATCTAGTTAAAACCCTAATAAAGTAGCAAGCAATGTCATTTTAACTCAATAAGTCTATTACTTTTCCATCCAACATTTCCAACAACACAGCTACCATCCAACAACACAGCTACCATCCAACAACACAGTTAGTGCTGCACGTAAAACTTAAAATTGGTGAAAAAAACCTCATACTTCTCTTTAAAATCCTTAATTATCGTGATTTCCCTCCTTACCTATGCTCCCGTTTTAACATCCTACCTCCTCCTTCACGCTCGAGGCGGTCTTGCGTCTTGCCGACGCTAGACATACCGAAGAGTAATACCAAATTCTTCCAGAAATCCTATTCAGTATATGCTGCATCCCTATGGAACCAACTTCCTAAATCTATCCAAAAATGTCCATCCTTAAATTCGTTTAAATCTCAATTAAAAAAATATTTACTCACAAATTTAAATGCATATATATATGTGTGTATTTATACGTGTAATTGTGTATGTATATTTATTGGTTCGTATGCAGCAGCAGAAGCAGAGATGCTCAGATACAAGCTGTAAATCCTAGGTCTCAGTGAGGTGCGTAGAAATGGATTTGGAGAGCTGAGAACATCCGGGGGCCTTACATTCCTTTACTCCGGGAAGGATGATGAAGAGGACGTACGTGAGAACGGCGTAGGCTTTCTCCTTTCTGACACTGCAAAGAAAAGCCTGCTGGATTGGAAACCCATCTCGGAGCGAATCATCACAGCCCGGTTCAACAGCAAAGCTCGTAAGATATCCATCGTCCAGTGCTACGCTCCTACAAACCTGGCATCTGAGGAGGACAAGGACAATTTTTATAGCGCACTCAACCTTACCCTGAAAAACATCCGCAAACAGGACATAGTCATCGTTATGGGAGACTTAAATGCTAAGGTTGGCACTGACAACGATGGCTGTCAAAGGCACATGGGCGCACATGGGCTGGGAGCACGGAACGAGTACGGAGAGAGATTCTTGGAGTTTTGTCAGGACAATGACCTCACCATCGGAGGAACATTATTTATTCATAGAGACCATCACAAATACACATGGAGCTCACCCGATGGAGTCACCAAGAACCAAATCGACCACCTCGCCATCAGCTCCAAATGGCGCTCGTCGTTGCTTGATGTCCGCAATCGTCGTGGCGCGGATATCGACAGCGACCATCATCTAGTCGTAGGGGAGATACGGCTGAAAGTAGCTGTAGCTCGAAATGCTATCAAAATAACCAAGGTGGGAAAACGGTTCGACATAAGCAAGTTGCGGGACCCTGACGTAAACAAGGCGTTTAAACTGGAGCTGCGAAATCGCTTTTCCGTTCTCGAAAAGAAAGCGGGCGCAGCTATTGACACGGAGTGGAACCACATCAAAGTGGCCTACACAGAGGCCAGCTCCGTTGTTCTTGGGCACAAAACCTGTACTCGTGAGGAATGGATGTCGCAAAGAACCTGGAAACTCATAGAAGAAAGGCGTAAGCTCCAACTTCGACTCCTGGCTACTAATGACGAGGCAATGCGCGAAGACCTGAGGCTGCAATACAGACTTATTCGCAGGAAAATCTACCGCAGCACACGCCACGACCGGCGAATATGGGCTGAGAGTGTTGCGGATTGTGCCCAACGTGCTGCCAACTCCGGCAAGCTAAGGGAGCTGTACATGGCGACGAAGACCTTAGCCGGAAATAGGAACCAGGGAAAGAAGAAGCCTTTGAAAGACAAGGGAGGTCAGCTGATCGCGACATCCGAGGGACAGCTTGAACGCTGGCGCGAGCACTTCGAGGAGATCTTCCGAGTCCCGAATGACCCCATCACCTCGTGCACACCCGCCACCAACCAGCCCGCAAACAGCCTGGATATTGATGTTTCTCCCCCTACACGCGAGGATGTAGTGAAGGCCATCAAAGCACTAAAAAACGGTAAAGCCCCAGGAGTCGATCTTATTACGGCGGAAATGCTGAAAGCATGTCTGCACCGCCGTAAACGCGCTAACACCCCTTCTACAGAACATCTGGTTAGCCGAAGAGTTACCCGACGACTGGAAGATAGGTCTTCTCATCACTGTGCCCAAGAAGGGAGACCTAAGTGAATGTGGCAATTGGAGAGGCATCACTTTGCTCCCGACTGCTTCGAAAGTGCTCTGCCGGATCATCCTTGATAGGTCGAGGGCCGTCGAACCTCTCCTTCGCAAAGAGCAGGCTGGTTTTCGACCCAACCGATCATGCACGGACCAGATCGTCACCTTACGCATAATCCTCGAACAGGCATCAGAATGGCAGAAGGAAATGTACTTGACCTTTGTGGATTTCGAAAAAGCCTTCGATACGCTGCGTTGGAGTTGCATCTGGAACTGGCTTCATGAAATTGGCGTTCCCGAGAAAATTACGAACCTAATTAAGGCCTTCTACAAAAATTATTCTTGTAGAGTGACTCACGACGGCCTTGTCTCGGAAGATATACCGGTCCATGCGGGTGTTCGCCAGGGGTGTCTACTTTCACCTCTCCTCTTTCTTGTCGTCCTTGATGGCATTATGAAAAACACCACCAAAAACAAGCGCCACGGTATAGAGTGGGGACTGTCCAACGTGTTGGAAGACTTAGACTACGCCGACGACATATGCCTACTGAGCCACACACGCGCCGACATGCAAGCCAAAATAGATGACCTACGACGAGAGGCTTTTGCGACGGGACTAAAAATCAACACCCCGAAGGCCCAAGAAATGAGATGTGGAGCAACGAACTCACAGCCGCTGTTTGTCGGCACAGAGGGGTTGGAGAGAGTCCACAAATTTACTTACCTCGGAAGCGTAGTGTCGGAAACCGGAGGAACCGTGGAGGACATCGCGTCGAAAATCGCCAAGAGGAGAGCAACCTTCGCACAGCTCCGTCCTGCATGGCAATCGCGGAAATTGACCAGGAGAGTAAAACTCAAAATATTCCGGTCCAACGTCAAAACCGTATTGCTGTACGGATGCGAGACGTGGAGGGTCACCAAAGACATCTCGCGCCGGCTTCAAGTTTTTGTCAACCGCTGCCTTCGCCGCATTCTCGGTGTATACTGGCCCGAGAAAATATCCAACCAAGATCTTTGGGACCGCTGCGGTGAGACTCCGATCGACCTACAGATCAAACGCCGCAAGTGGAACTGGATCGGCCACACGCTCCGAAGGGATCCTGAACACATCCCGAGGCAAGCCCTAGACTGGATTCCCCAAGGAAAGCGAAAACGTGGTCGCCCTAAGCAATCCTGGCGGCGTACAGTCATCGCAGAAGCGGCGACCATAGGTAAGACGTGGAGCGAAATCAAGCGCGAAGCTCAAGACCGAACCGGCTGGCGGAGCACTGTGGATGCCCTCTGCCCCATCTAGGGGACATAGGATCATAAGTAGTAGTAAGTATGTATACGTATTTATATAGATGTATATATGTATGTATATGTGTATATATAATTATACTTATTTGTATTTCCTTACATTGCACTTGCTTCACCCGTTAGTTGCCACTCATCCACAACCACAGGTTGACTGGAAGAGATCTCTTGTAGAGGTAAGTCCACCTTTGTGTACTTAATTTACTGTAATGACCTTACCCATGTATATTAGTGCAATAAAGAATATTATATTATATAAAAAATTAAAATCACATCACAAAAAAATGAATATTGGTTAAAATAAAAAAAATAATATTGGTAAAAAATTGTTATAACAACAACAAAAAGGCTTTAGGTCACTTTTCTTCTATATCGTTTAACAATTTTAAGAACGTCGTGTGAAGGCAAGTAGGAGTAAGAAGAATAAAAATAGCAAAAGATATAAATGTAATAATCATTCAATTATTAAATGTAAAATCGAAAAATTGGTAATATTTATTTGTAATTTTAAATGTTTTACGAGTTGAATATACGAAAAGCTAGTAGTGACAATTTTCTACAATTTCTTTATTTTTTATTTTTATTTTTATTGATATTTTACAATATCTTTAGAAATAGAAAATATAAGTAGTTCTTTTTTATAACATTGAGTTCTTTTTAAGCACAATTCAATTATGGCGAGTCGTTAGAGCCGTCTAATCTATTTTTAATTTAAAAGAGCTCCTTGATTGCTTCCGTTCGAAATACCTGTTTTATATTTTCCTTAGAAAATTGGTTGAAACATGGTTTTAATTGTTTTAAAAAATCCTGCTAATATACGATTTTCTTGTTATTATTACACCAAGAAATATGTTGTACGTGAGTATGGTGCTAAAAAAACTGTACTGTGTGTAGTCTCACTAAAAATGCTATTTAAAGGAACGTGTTGTTGTTTTTTAATGCTGGCTTTGCTTGCTTTTAACTCATACTGATTTATTTAATCATTATTTTTGGTATAAGTGGTAAAATTCAATAATATCACACAGTCTGCTTTTTCTCTTGGCTCTTTTTAAGGTCAAGATCCGATCTGTCTATTATAAAGTGGGTAGGTAAGTCAAAATATGTAGAATTTAAAATATAAATTGCTATTGGGGTTTCTCGCTTCATGTAACAGGTTACACAAAAAAAGTTTGGTGTCAATACACTACGTTGACAGAACAAAAAATTTATAATTATAAACTTAATCTACCTGCATTCAGAAAAGTGCGAGTGAAGGAACTTAGATCAAATTCATTTTACCCACTACAAAAAACATCATCATACTGATTTTCGTGACAATCAATTGAACTTGTGCCCTAAGTTGCTAATCTGCAGTGTCATCTGGTGGCGAGTGACAATCATGTTCTTATCATCATATATCATATTCGTTTCCTCCAATTTTAATGATAATCGGATAAACGGGGCCGAATTATTAAAAAGGAAGCCCGTCTTAGAATGGACACAAATTATTAAGTGAAAATTCCATTGTTATTTTTAAAAAAGGTAAAATAGCGTGTAAATTATAATGAAAGGCGAAGTTGGACTACCTATGATCCTTTAATTTGATGATCCGATATTTTGAAATGTGAAGATGATTATGTCTTCACATATATATGTATAAAATTTGTGAACATTCATTAAGAAAATATGATCATAATTGTCGATTTTATGTTTACTAGATGTTATTTGTAAGAAAGTTCATGATTACTATTATAGATCATTATTTATTCCAAAGCAAGACGACGTACACTATTAACCGAAGCTCGAACTGGACATTGGTCAAGCTTGTAGTCACTTAACGTCGCTGTCGATCGTAAAAATATTTGTAATCCTGTAATTTAATACGAGCGGCCATTGTGAATAATGTTTTTCTACAATAATACAAGAGGTAAATCTATTATTATGTTGTATTTTATTATTTATACCATAAGTATATAGTAAAAAACAGTATCTTCAGTTTGTGAATCTTCTTATTTTTTTGTCTTTATGTTTGCGGCGTTAGTAGTCTAGATGAACTATAACGAAATGTTAATCTTATAAATCTTATTATAATGTAGGTATTTTATTTTATTGTACATTTGTTGTTTTTATACATTTTTAATATTCATATTTTTATGTTTATTTAGAAATGTATGAAATCGCACGTTAAGCAACACCTTCACAAATTTCATACACATGAGAAAGTAGGTTGTTTGGAAAAGAATATTGTGTAGCGCTAAGTCTGAATTTTTATATATTTACAACATTAAAGCGTACTATAAAAAAAAAGAATCAATTAATAAATTGAGATCTGGAGCAATTCAAGTAGGATCACAATCGATAAGCTATCTATAATTTAATTAAATAAGAAAAGGATTTTCAATCAAAGGATCAATTTTAGTTGTCCTACGAATTTTTTAAATGTGGAATAAAATATAGTGAAATTCAATAAACTAAAATAGTCCTCATGTTTGAATTAAGGAAACGCTACTTTAACAAAAAAATATTACAACGATATATCCACTGTCTTTTCGCGTAATATATAAGTCAAAATATATTATTTAAAGCGATAATAAAGTGTTGATGACACTTGAAAAAGTTTTTAGCTTAACATTGTTGCGCAGACACGGGACACGCGGGTTGTGAGTATAGTATCCACTATCATCGCGTGTCCTGTGTATAGAGCTAGTAGCTCTATGTTAATCTAAATGTTAATTGTTGATGGAACTGTGTTATTGTTTATTATATATAAAAACCAATTTTCGCTTTCGTGATTAAAAGTATAAAAAATACTAGTTAAAATAGCTAAATACAAATTGGAATTGTTGTAAACGGAAAAAACATTGACACTGAAATCAGCATTAAGCCTATAACAACTTTTCTTGCTAACATCTTTACAGGCACGAAATCCTCACATAAATCGTGGCCCTTATGCCCTCATTTCTGTGTTGATATGAATAAATTGAATATTCTATAAAGAGAAACGTCGACGCGATTTGTGCTCGTTCCATTTAGGCATAAACAATCATATTTTCCATATACGTACAAAGCTTTGAGTATATGATTGAATTACGAATGGAGAATACGCAAATTCTATAAAGTATATGTAAGTATGTTATAAGTAAATATGTTACTCACTATTAAGTCTATATTTATGAAAAAGTATAACTTTGTACAAAATTATTTACTGTCATAAAAATTGGAGTAGGTAAACTAAAGTATATAATGAAAAAAATATAATGCCTATAGGATATAATGGGTGAAAAGCCAAAATAATAAAAATTCATACACATTTTTATTTAAAAAAATGTGTATGAATTTTTATTAATGTTTTCTTAAACATTGAATTACTCTTGTAATTTTACTTTAAAAAATGTTCAAAAGTATTATGGTAACAAATTGGTTCATTTAAAACCAAGTTAATTACGCTTAACATTTTATTTTAAGGATTGCTTTACATCAACTCTACTTAAATAAGCTTGATGTGTTTTATGTACATGTATATAAACATGCAATAACAAACGTATAATCTACACATGACATCACGTCACAAATAGATATATAGGAAATTGGTTTCATCGAAAGAGCAGTTATTTTTCCTGTATTGTGTTTTTATACAAATTTGCACAATGAACTCATAGATAACAAATAGACAGACAAAACAAAATTCTGTATGGTTTTTACTTTTGCTATCGAAAAATTATCAGACCCATATTTATCCTTTTATTATTTTTAAAATATATAAATATAGATTCTTTTACAAGATTGTTTTATTTTCCTTGTTCCATAACAAGGTTATGTTATCCTTTCAACTACGACAAATTTTTTGGCATTAAGCATTCTTGTACTAGATGTAATAAAATACTTCAAAGTGAATAGCACTAACACTTTACGTTATATTTTTCTCAACTTAAAAAATAACACAATGTTTTACCAATTACCAAAACAACAGTAAAATATATATTTTATATGTGTGTATGTATTTAAATTAATTTATAGGGCAAGGCATTAATAAAGTATCCATAAGTTATAATAATGTTGATATGACAAGAATTTGGTACTTGGTCTTTATCCAAACTGATTAATCTGGCGAAATAACGTTGACTGTACTGTGCTGTTAACTATAATATGTTTATATTACTTTTACCTTTTACTATAAAAATTCAATAATAACGTATATTTGGAAATTTATGTCGAATTGAAATATTTTTATAAATAAACTTGTTGCAGTGTGGGAAGAGACAATTAAGAAAAAGACAAATATGACTTTCTGTTGCTGTCTATTTTCCACCCACTTAAAAGCTTTAGGTCGGCGAGAACCACTGTTTTGTTTGTCCTGGTGTAGATAGATTACTATTGTACTATTTAATTCCTATACATGACCTATCGTACGATTAGAAGAAAATTGTATGTTTATTATTTAAAAACATATAAACCGTATATTGGATGGATGGATTAGGATGTTTGCTTAGTTTGAATTTTTGAAATATGTATATAGTTACTTCATAAAAATTTAATTGACTTCCCACGGAATAAAAGTCAGTAAGTAGATAGATATTTGACGCACATTAAAAGTAAATATTTTTAAAGATTCCTTTGACCTGGCTTCCTAAGTGCTCTTTGAAAGAAAAATTTATTAGTCTCTGTCTCTTATAGTACAGTCTCTAATATGCATAAAAATAGTATCCACTTTTGAAAATGTCAATTAACGTGATAGCCGTCGTTGTTGAGGGCCGTCGTGGTGCAGAGGCGTAAGATTTTGCCTGTATACGCGACGTTTTCAAGGATTCGATTCCCACTCAGGAAAGACGGATTGTTCTATTTCCATTTCTTCGCTCTGGAAACAAGGCAAAAGCGCGACGTTGAGTTCCGCCACTCAACACGCAAATGCCTCGAAAAGGCGGAAAGCGGGGACGGAGAAAGCAGGAACTAAGCAATGGAGTGTCTTAGCACTAGGATAATGTGGTTCTTGCAGTTCTCTCTGCCTACCCTGCCAAGTGTGTATGTCTATGTGGGATAAAGCTTCACTAAATAAACTAAGTAGATTTTCTTTTATTAATTTATTGAAAAAAATCTTTAACCTTAACCTTCTAAAACTTTTAACCTTCTTAACTTTATGTAAAAAATAAATTATGTAAAAAATAGTAAATTAATATTTTAATGTAGTTATATTTTAATCTCTAATGTAGTTAATTTTCAAGTTATTTGTTATATAGAATACTTTTTCTATTACTTACACTATTACTATGTTTACAAATACTTAGAAAATCGTTTAGTAACAGGTGTTAGTCCGGTCTCAAGAGGCCTTTGGATTTCCACAACATCAAACACATTACTTTTGTAAACAAGTTGTAATCTATTTTCTTTGTATGTTTCTGAAAGAAATATCTACAAGCGAATGGATTTAATTATGTATATTTAACTTTTAACCAATTTCATAAATACTTGGTTATGACAGGAAAGCGGTGTTACTATTCGGGTGATAACATTTACCCAAATTCGAGACATTAAATGTTAACACACGATCTTCCGGAGTGAGAACCTTAGAGAGGACCTCCTAATTTAAAGATACTATATCCTTGTAGCATAAGAACATGTGGGATTGGTAGGGATTGGGATAAGAGGTTGAGATTATTA
Organism: Dione vanillae; assembly: GCA_037178615.1. Lineage (NCBI taxonomy): Eukaryota > Metazoa > Arthropoda > Insecta > Lepidoptera > Nymphalidae > Dione > Dione vanillae. The sequence continues at coordinate 1,249,410 of JAZFAU010000189.1, forward strand.
AAGCCAGTAATAGAAAAGAATAATATTTACGACTTTACTTCCGAATTCGTAGCTTCGTAGCTTTTAGATTGGTGCGCCTGTTACATCTACGTAGATAGCAAGCGCCTAATGTTAAAGCATATGGTGGATGTGAAAGGTATTTGAAGATCATGTCTATCAAAAACTAAAATAATATGTATTGTGGCATTTTTAATTTGTTTATACGAAAACCTGGAATATACTGACCTTTTTGAAGAACGTATATCAAGATATATCTTTCTAAGGGCGTAAGCGATGTCGATGGGACTTTTATGAGTACGAAATCCGATTCTAATGAGAATTCTATCTAAATTAGAAAGTAAAATTAGAAATCCTAATAAAATCTGATTCTCATTAGTGCTAAGAAATCGTGATAGTCTGCGGTTAAACATTTCCAAGAGGTTCTCTTGGTCTAACCTATATGAGTATCTTGGTTAACATCTCCGACTGAAAGTTTCTTCAGGACACAGAGGGTGTTATTTTACTTGTCCGGCGAATGAACTAGGAGATTTCGGTGGAAATTCGTATTTTCGGTGTCAGACTAATATTGGCAATTGTCGTGTCTGCTTGTGGCATCAATCAACTTATAATCCATTGATCTTGGTGTTTCTTAAGAAAACAGGATAGTAATGAAGTAAATATAATTTAAACGAGAAAGCTCGCCCACATAACAGCACTAAAATAGTAGTGAGTCCAAAATTTATTAGCTTAACAGTTCTAATTTATTTTATATTACTTTATTTTTGCTAGACAATAATCTTATTCTAACTATGGCATTCAAGCTTCTTATGAAGATAACTGCATCCTATTTCCTGGTGTGACTAACTGATATTTTATGCGATATTAGATCCATAACTTATAGAGAGATTCTATTTCTGTTCTGTTCTGTTTAAAATAAAGATATTCGGAAATTGTTTACCTTAGCGTAAACATTTTTTTCAAAGTTGGTTAAGATTTTAAAATTTTGTATCAGAAGGTATTTAGTGTATTGTATTTAAGAATATTATAGGGAATAAATCATGATCTCGGCTCTTTGTTAAGTATCCTCTCATAATGATCTTGTTTTTAAGGTAGGTTTACCCGCTTTTTGCATTACATCAGAGATCAGAGGGTAGACAAAGGAAATGTTGATTTTTTGTTGAATTATTGTTTTATACACAACATATTTATAAGTTCTAGTGGCATTTTGGATACAAAAGAAGATCAAAACGAAACCAACTTTAGACGTAACGCCGATGAAGTAGCCGTCCTATAAATATTAATAATCTGAACTAGTTCTAAGTAGTAAAAAATATAATAATATAAAGATAAATGGTACGATCATTATTTTAACGAAATAATTATCTTGATACCTCTTTTTTGAAATTTTAATTAACTTGTTTAATTAAATCTAACCGTAAGGGATTGTTTCAGTACAATTTATTAAACTCTGAGCATGATAAATTTAGCAAGGTATTTTATTATAAAATTCAATGTAAAAATAAACGTAATTGCATCAAATTTGAATACTAAAAGTGTATAAAATTTCAAATGAGAGAAATACATTATATATATTTAGTTGCTCGTTTAAAGAAGCATACTTTGAAATATTTTAATATACCTAATAAGAAAAACTTTATTACATATACTGTTTTTAGTTTCATATGAGTAAAGTTACCGATATAAAGAATTCAATTAAACGTATTTAATATACGTACAAATATATATGTAAGTATATATAGTGAGAAATTAAAGTTACAATATTGTATCAACCCAAAATCAAACAATAGACCTTACAATACAGGTGATTACTTATCGGGCAGGCTTGACATAGTTACCCAATTATTATCAGAGCCTATTAAAATGTGTTCGTAATAGAATGTGACAATTATCTGAACAATATCTGTGTAAGTAGAATCTTAAAAGTCACGGGTTTGTTACCTGGTAACAATATCTAGTTTAAGATGACATCGTTATTATTAATAGAAATTAATATTTTACGGCACACACACAGACTTATATCGTGCGATTAGGATTAGGAAGATGAAGGTCTCACACAAAATTAATATTTCAACAAGTATATTAAATAAAGTTTGCTAGGGCTTCATTAATTATTGTGCGAAACTTGTAGTTTGTTATCTTTACTAAATTCCTATGAGTTGTTATGTATTAATTAAGATAATATAATAAAAATAGTATTTTTGTCAGCTCTCTCTCTCTCTCTCTCTCTCTCTCTCTCTCTCTCTATATATATATATATATATATATATATATATATATATATATATATATATATATATATATATATATATATATATATATATATATATATATATATATATATATATATATATATATATATATAAAGTAAAAAACTATTTATTTATTACTAGAGAATTAAGATGACACACTATTATCACCAAATTGGCGTTAACACAATCGAAAGGGAAATTTTTAGTACTTATTTTTTATTAATAGTTTATTATGAGGCATTTTGCTATGATCGATAATTTAAGAATACTATTTAAAATAAAGTTATTCGAAAATTGTTTACCTTTCTCATAATTTTTAATAGTTGTCTTTTTTAGTCAGCAATTTAAGGTACATTATATATCATTATTATATGCTATAATACAATTTTAAAAAATAAATTAAAAGTAATATTATTGAATACCCATTTGGCTTTGCTTTGGCAATTTTAAAATAATTTGTTAATCCCTTACGAAAATATATATTTTTTTTTGAGAAAAAAAAAGGCTCTTTAATCACAATACTCTATTTTCTTGTTAGTTAAAATAGTTGATGCATTAAAATAAAATTATTAAACATTTTTTTATTTGTTTAATAATTATTAATCATTAAGTGATCGCTTACTTATATAAATTACGTTAAGATTTTACATATATTTTTTAATACATTTGATTTCAATTTGTTGATGATATTAGTTCCATATTTCAAGGAGAACAAAATATGTTGGCTGAAAATTATTTCCAATTCCTCAGACAGTTTAATAAGCTATTTATATATTTATATATATGAAAATGGGTAAATCTTTCGTATCTGTTCATGGGACTTGATGATATCGCATGAAGTTAGATGTTTATTATTATTATTATATAATTCTACAAAACTAGTAGAAATTCTTACTAAATCAGTTTTATGCATTTTATAGAGACTTTTTTTCTAGCTGTACGCTTCTGCCTGCGTATAACGTTCTCGTTTAGTTTATATTTCGTCACCCTAATATGAAAGTATTGTGACTATTTTTCCTTGGCCTTTAATTAAATCTATATACGAATATCTTCTTATTGTTATATAACACTTTAGTTTTTATTTAAATGTAAATCTTCCAATTATTTCAGCTATTTAAAACTCATTAGTAGAAATTAAAATGCAAGCCTTTTATGAGGTATTAACAAATAGTTAACTATTGATTTTCTTGCGTAAAAAAATGGTTTTTTAATCTTATTTATCAATCTTATGTTATCCGTTCCCCCGTACCCTTCAGCTTACGACACGGGATAACTTTATCTAAGACGATGTTCAGAACAAACCTAAAAAATGCTTTATTTACATTTTTATTTATAATATTAACTTTAAACATTAAAAATACAAAAACTAACTCTTAGGCTAAGATCGGTTGAACGACATCTAAATTTTACCACTATGTACATACATATTATATAAAGTTGTAAATAAACTAAGGAGATATTCTTGACCAGCGTTAAGTGCCTTACGTTTGCGGTAAGTGAAACTCAAGGGATGCTTAAATTATACATAATAGAAATAGGTAGAAAATATTTAAAAAATTGCAAAAAACTAAAATCAACAACTATAACAGAGAAAAATAAAGAAAAACAAGTCTGTTACCATTTGTAAGCCAAAGCCAATTGAACGAATTAGAAGTGATTGCAAAAGTTTTATGTGTATATGTAAGTATTTGTCAAAAAACGTATTTGTTTAATATCCTGAAAGCTATAATATGAGTCCTATTATAAAAATTTTTACTTAAGATCTACTCTGGAGACATAAACATACTGCGTATAACATTGACCACTGAGTCACTGAGATTAAAAGAATTATACAACTATTTTCAATATACATGAAATGCAAATCGCCTTTAGCCTTATCACGAAACTAAAAATACTTAGAAAATTAAATTTTCTTGTAAGTTGCGGAGAAAATTATAGAGATACGAAGTTCAGGAGAAAATTATCGTATACGTGGCATATTATCTTGACACATCGTCTCATGTCTGAAACCCCTAAACCAAATTTTAGTATCAATATAATAAAGCACTCAACATATTTGACTTTTTATTTGATAAAAAATACATATACAAAGTACCCTTTGTATATGTATTTAGTAGTACCCTTTGTATAGTATTTTGTTACTCGTGACACGTCTTCATCAATTGTCAAAGTATTAGTGCTAAGATAACATGTAATGCAAACAGTATTAGATCAGGTAGTATATGAGTGATAGTGACATTTAATATAAATAGTCTATGTGTAGGTCAAAGCGAGCTATTTACTTGAATTTGTAAACTTATACACTTACATTTATTTTGAACTACAAAACTTAGGTATTTTTCTTCCATTGTACTGTAAATTGTAACTTGAATTTTATTATTCTAACTCAATTAAAGATTGGATTTGGCGGTGAATCTCAAACAAAATGCAGCAACGTATATATCCTGATATCTTTTCACTGTGTTGACTTATAAGGGGTTATATATTATTATCAAATCTGAACTGAACTAAATTAACTTAATTTTTAACTTCACTCTTTTATCCCGCACAAGGCAGGGTAGGCAGAGGGAACTGCAGGGACCGTGGGAACCTAGTGTTAAGACACTCCGTTGCTTAGTCCCTGCTTTCTCCGTTAACTTCACATGTTATTTATATTATTTATATTATTAATTAACTAAATAAATAAAGTAATTTTTAACAAAAAAGAACCGACTTCAAAAAGTAAAAAAGTTCTAGTCTAAAGCAAAAAAGTTAACTAAAAAGCAAAAAATAAATTTCGGCACAAAGTAATACGTTCGTATTTTTTCTTTGTTAAATTAAATTAATGATTACTTAAGTAAATAAAAAATATTTTATAATTTTTAAGTCGGCGCCAAGTAAATACTACAACAACCTTCTGTATTCTTACCGTATTAAAAATACTTTGATAGTTAGTAGCTACCGATTCATATATATATTGTAATACTGTTACTAATATTGTGTGTTTGAAATTTGAATTTGTGTACTTAGTAATTTGATATTGTAGTAAGGTTGTTGCAGTAGTTACTTGGCGCCGACTTCAAAATTATTAAATATTTTTTATTTACTTAAGTAATCATTAATTTAATTTAACAAAGAAAAAATACGAACGTATTACTTTGTGCCGAAATTTATTTTTTGCTTTTTAGTTAACTTTTTTGCTTTAGACTAGAACTTTTTTACTTTTTGAAGTCGGTTCTTTTTTGTTAAAAATTACTTTATTTAACGATTTTGAGTGATGGGTAGACCGAGCAAGGACGCCTCTCAAATGAGGAAACGACCGTAGTCTGTGTTTTTAAGAACGACACAGCTATCCGCGAATAGACATAATAAATGTTTGTATTGATATTTGTTTTTGTTAATTATCTCCAAAAGTGCTGAACCAATTTCGATAAAATTTTAATGGAACAACGTCTGATGTAAGACCTACGAAATACAATAATAATCATACAAATCAGTTCATAAACGACACAGTTATTCGCGAACAGAAATAGTAAATGTTTGTGTCGATATTTGTTTTTGTTGATTATCTCCAAAAGTACTCAATCAATTTTGATAAAATTTTAATGGGACCACCTCTGGTATAAGACCTACCAAATGCAAAAAGAATTATCAAAATCAGTTCATAAACGACACAGTTATTCGCGGACAGAAATAATAAATGTTTGTGTCGATATTTGTTTTTGTTGATTATCTCCAAAAGGACTCAATCAATTTTAATAAAATTGTAATGGGACCACCTTTGGTATAAGACCTACCAAATACAAGAAGAATCATCAAAATTGGTTCATAAACGACACAGTTATTCGCAATAAGAAATAGTAAATGTTTGTGTCGATATTTGTTTTTGTTGATTATCTCCAAAAGGACTCAATCAATTTTGATAAAATTTTAATGGGACCACCTTTGGTATAAGACCTACCAAATACAAAAAGAATCATCAAAATCGGTTCATAAACGACAAAGTTATCCGCGAACAAACATAAAAAAAAAGCATATATACAGGTCGAATTGAGAACCTCCTCCTTTTTTTGAAGTCGGTTAAAAATGTAAACTAATTTCTAATATTTATAGTAACTTATCAAGGACATTAGTCTCTCAGATGACCCTTTGACATTACTACTATAAGTATTATTATAAATTATATGAATATATGGATTACAAATTAAAATATTTTAAAGTTTTCACATAGTGATTAGTGAAGTGACATAGCTTTGTATATAACGATATTTATTTGCGGAGGGATTCCTAGAGAGGAAACTAGGTTAAAACCATTGACTAGTAAAGTGAGTGAGTTACTTATTCATCTGTTACGTGACAAGGGTGGCTGGAAATGGAATATCAGCACAGTGATTCGACTTTTGCTTGTATGGACTACATATTTACGTTGATAAAATACAAGTATTTTTTTTGTGTGATGGTACTTACATTGTTTGGTAAATTTTTTATTGCTATTAAGAGAAGCTTTTGCTAATGACTGACGAGAAGCTAAATTAGATAATTTAATTTCTCAAATTCATTCGAAACACAAAAGCATTTTTATAGACAACGTACTATCTCCGCACTAGAGCAGCAGACCATAATTGAGAGCTGCACCATTTGCACATTGTTCTTATTGTGTCCATAAAAGCAAAAAAAAGTGGTTGCCTGTAAAGTGGGTTTTACGGGCGAAAATTTTACGTGACAACGTCTTTTTCTCGGTAGAATATTTATTGATATGATTAATAATTATAATATAAATTGCACAAATTTTAACTATAGAAAATATATTTTGTTTACTAAAACATTGTACATGTGTCAAGTGATACGCGCGGCGGACCGATCATAGTTCGGTGACAGTTGACACATCGTTACGTTACCGGGCGTTACACTTTTTCATATGTGACTCCGAGCCGCAACCTAATTTAAGACGTTGTCACGTCAAAACGATTGTAATGGTTTAAGATTGTCAATCAAATCACATGGTGAGATCCACGTTGTAATTACCAAGTTTACATACCTAGGTTTCATCGAGTCAAACAATCTCACGTTTGATGAGGAGAAAGGTATTAGTATTGTAGTTGTGTATTTTATGTTCGGGCAACAAAGTATACGAGTATAGCAAAATAAGCATCTTACTAACAGAATATATAAATAAATTTATGATTTTTTAAAAGTTTTTGTGTGCCTGTGGTTATTTATGTAGGTACATTTTTGGATTAATTGGACAAAATACCTGTTAAATCAGGGTCTGAAACAATAATAAATTATAAGAAAAAAACATGCGTGCGTACAAAGTACACATGTCAGAAGAGAAACTTCTTTGGCGAACTAATTTATAAATCTTGTTTATATTTATACAAATCTAAAACTTTAAATTTCCAAGATTAAGAGGAAGGGAAAAAGGAAGATAGGTTAGGAATTTGTCATTAAAATAAAATAATATAGTCAAATCTCAGATGTTGAATATTAAATTAAAATTCCTCGTGATTTTTTGTAAATATTAAAAATACCTAATCCAATTTAAATATATACAAATTTTTTGTAAATTAATGATAACTCTAGAAATTCCAATTTTTAAATTAAAATTTCGTCAAAAGAATTTATGAAATATTGTTATTAGTATTTTATGCACAATGATTTATTGAAATCTCAAATGACGAATTGTAAATAAAAATGCCACGTGTGTTTTGTCAATATTATAAATTATTAATTAAGTTTTGTTTTTGAATTCAAAATTTAGAAACGCGAATTTCTGAAATATTTTTATTTTGTGGTAAATGATTTATTAAATTATCAAATGACGAGTGGCAAGTTGAAATACCACATGTTATTTGTAAATATTAAAACTACCTAACCTTCAAACCAATTGTCATAAAAAATTGTAAATAAACAAAAAGATAACAGATATATTACTTACTTCGAATAATTGCTTAGTACAGGACAACTTACAAATTTATTCACAAAGTTTTTTCACAAAGTTTTTATTTATAAAATTCACTTATTGTTTATTCACTGTAGAAGTGCCTAATGATATTGTAAATATTACGTTATGCGACAGAAATGCCACCTGAAGTTCTAATAATTAACTAGTAAACGAATACACAACCAATAGGGCGTGTATTCTTTCTCGATATCCCGTATTCTCTCTCTCTTTTGTTCAATCTTTCTCACTATAGCTCTCTCCCACCTCACACTCCATAGCACTATGTGTGATACGACGTTCGCTCTGTCTCACTTTTTCTCTCAATCTTTCTCACTCGCTTGCCCCCTACTCTCACGGCTAGTTGCTCATGCTACGTTCGCCCTGTCTTACTCTCTCTCAATCGGTCTCGATCACTCTCTCTCTCTTTTCCGACACTTCCGTTGCATACCGGCGTGACGTATCATCTGTAAAAATTTTACCCTCATGCGCCTAAAGAAGTTTCACTTCAAAAAGGAAATGCTGATGTCATTAAAAATGGTAAACTAAAGGATCTGGACCACTTCCTGTTCCTGTTCTAAAATAGAATAGTTAAACTATAAGAAATCAAGAAATTATTGTATTGTAATTGTGAAATAAACATACACTTAAAAATCTATGATATGGAATATCTGACAAAGAATCAATACGTCTAATTTCACTCAATTCGAATTGCATAACTTCACGTTTTATATATACACGCATAACATACACGCGCTTTTTACCTAGCGGGATTGTCTGAGAGAATTGGTCAAATGGCAACAATTTATCCCACAATCGTATTGCGTCGTGCGATGTTCTACAACGTTTTGGAGTTCAGATTTATCTTAACTGATTCTTTTGTTTCCTTTCTTTTGATTCTTTTGTTTCCATGTTGGAACGTGGATGTCTTTATGAAGTTAGATGATGGGATTAAAAATATTTTCAGTTTTATACTATGTCGTCTACTTTTTGTTCAAAGTACGCCAAGACCAGATCAATAAATATAAAAACAAATTTAAAGTAAATTGAGAACCATCGTGGCGCAGAGATGTAGGCGTCTGCCTGAAATCACGACGTTTTGTGGGTTCGATCCCCATTCGGGGAAGATAGATCTTTCTAATTCCATTTTGCTTTGCTCTGGAACTAGGCAAAAGCACGCCGTTGAGTCCTGCCACTCAGCACACAATGCCTCAAAAAAAGGCGGGAAGCGGGAACGGAGAGAGCAGGTACTAAGCAACAGAGTGTCTTAACACTAGATTCATATGATTCCTTCAGTTCCCTCTGCCTACCCTGCAATATGCGGGATAAAGCGTAAAGCTAAAAAAAAAGTAACAAAATTGCCAATAAAAATGATCGATTCAAACTTCTTGAGAATTATTTAATCGTTCTTAATATATTCTAAGTGATATATTTAATTCAAATATGTCACAAACAATTTACAAACATAGTGGAGTGGTGTAGTGACATTGTTGATATGATAGTTTGGCATAGTTTTGATATCTGAAACAGTTGACAATGATATGTAAGTTTTAATAACAGACATAGTGATTCAATAAGATATAATTAAATGAAAAGTAATAAAATGTGAATATGCCTAATGAATGTTTTTTTTTAAATGCAACACATTGGGAATGAACCGTCACAGCCATTAGTGTCTTAAGAAAACCACATAAAATAAAATTAGGATAATAAATTTTGGCCAATAGCAAACTGAAAAAAAACATAATCAACTTTATGTTACAAGTAAGTCGATCTTAAATCTCCATACAGACGAAGTGCGAAGACGAATGTGAGGAGATGTGATTCAATTATTTCAATCGGCTTTGATACTCGATTTTTTTATGTTACCAATAGAAACGTTTCATAGATATTATATATTTTCAGCATTCCCAAGATAAATAACTACACGTATGTGTAATAAAGTAATTTTTGCTCAGCGAGCTACAAGATATGTCGAATGAAATAATCATATTTGTTATTTATGATTTTTTGTAATGTTATATACAAAAAAATTGGTCAAGTGCGAGTTGAACTCGCGTGGAAAGGGTTCCGTACACAATATAGTGAAATATTTCCCCTGAAAACGTTTTTTCCCATTTTTTTATCGAATTTACCATTTTATTTTCAATTTATGAAATCCTTATAGGATTTTCTGTAATCTACAAGTCATATTTAGTAATTTTTCAAATTTTTTCAGGCCGAGTAGTTTCGGAGATTAGGGGGGGGGGGGGGGGGAATGGTAAATTTTCAGCTTTTTTCATGAATATCATTGAAACTATTTATTTTAAAAAATTTAAAGAAATATATTCGAGATCCTGATAACAAGCCCTTTCATTTGATACATGACTCAGTAAGGTTCGCAAAAATTTTTTTTAATTACCTAATTTATCACCCAAAAATTACCCTTATTTCAAAAAAATATTTTTTACGTTACACATCTGTGCTCGGGTCAGGGCATTACACCATCCTGCCGAATTTCACCTGATTCGGTCAAGTAGAAAATTTGAAATTTCAGAGAAAATTGGCTGTGACAGACGGACGGACAGGAACACGAGTGATTCTATAAGGGTTCCGTTTTTTTATTTTTGTACGGAACCCTAAAAATAGTGACAGATTTCCAAAAAATATTTATAAAGATTTTGAGGTGATTTTTTTAACAGAACAATATTTTATTTTACTTTGTGTCAACCTAATGCGACAAAAATGAAGAATAATCACTCATATTTTGGACTTAAACATACATCCATAAATATCTGCATACCACTTTCGCCTCGTCCACTATTATTAACCTCTTCATACACAGTCTCCGGGGAGTCCTCACTCTTTTTATATGACCTTCCTCATGTATATTCGATACTGTGTTTTCGAAAGTCAACTCTTACTACTTTTTTACCATTCTTTCATCACTAATTCTTTTTATATCTACCATCTCTACATAACATATTTCCCAAATATACTACATTCACTTATTCTTATTTCATCCATGACACCCGCAGTCGCTCTGGAACGCTTGCCCGGAGAGCGACGCGGATACCCGGCAAATCGGTTGTGTCATTGCCCTTTCCCTTGGACTCAGTCATACAAATAACATCCAAATCTCTCTCATCCATCACATCTAATAATTCATTATTTTATGTTCCATCCCTCCTCTTACATTACTCCCGCCGTTGCAGACATGACGTGCTGGATAACCTAAACATTTTATATTATTTAAAAAAAAATAATCTTGAGAGACGGACAGACAAGCAGACAGATTGACAGCTAAGTGAACCTATAAAGGTCCTTCTTACTTTTGAGGTCTATTAAAGTCGCATTGTGAGTAATACATTGATACTACTAGGGAAATGTAAGTTACACAATGATATTTTCCATGGTAATTTTTATTAATATTTACCTAAAATTGTATCTTTCATTAATTTAGTTACAGCAAGCTTAATCAATATTTATCTATAACTAGATTTATTTATTTTCTTGTTTTTATAAACAAGACTTTAACATAAATGTTAAACTTTTTTAGTTTAAATTTGTCAATGTTTCAAAAGTATAGCAATTAGTTTATCAAAATCAACAACCTACAAACATAACAGAATATTGCCTCAAAGCGTTATTGTGTTGAAAATCTAAGAATGCTAGCACCGTATTTTTCTAATCATGCATAGGGTATGCACAATTGAATGATGTTGAATAATATCGGTCATTTTGACTAAAGCAGTAGACAGCTTCTTTTTATTTGTGACTTGAATCAAAAATATATTTAGATTCATTATTATTTTAACCTAACATTATTATAACCTAGAGAACGAATGAGTGGTACTTATATTAATTAACAAAACGAATAGTCTTTACGTTATTCCATCTTCCTACAAGTCTCTTCCTACCCAGTACCTATTCTATTAAAAAGCCAAGCATGAAACGTATGAAACAAATATTTATTTATTAGTAATAAAGCAATGGGAAAGAAGGTAAAATAAAACAATATTATTATCACCAATTTGGCGTTACACATTTTATTTCTTCGTTTGCACAATATCGAAAGAAAAACTACAATATATAGTTATATAGTTACGATTTTAATATTTGGTAAATATTATTGTGATATAATTATATTTGTAGATATATTTTTTATCTATTATATTATATATGATTATAAATTACATTAAATATTTTTATTTTCTGATATTTGTGTTATATTACATGATTAATCTATAAAATAATTTATTTAAGTTTAATATTTCTGAATAAAATATAATAAATTAATAAAATGAAAATTAGAAGTAATTTTTAATAATTTGAACAAAGAAAATTTATTACAATTCTATATGTACTTACAAACTATAAAAGACAATTTGCATTTGCAAACATATAATGTACAAAAATACTGGAATTTTAATATTACAGATATACTGAATTTTAAATGTAATAATTTATTACTAGGCATATCGCCATATTTGATAATATTAGGATATTTTGTTTTAAATTGTTAAGCAGTATGAAGTATAGTAAAATGTTATAGGCAATACAATATAGTGTTTATAAAATACAAATCATGTCAGAATTCTGAATGAATGTATGTACATATTTTAATAAATATATATTTCATTATTACAATAAATTAATGAAATATATTAGCTGTATATTATTAATAATAAGAACAAAGTAAGTGATATGCATCTCGGTCACAGTGGTATTTCCTTTGTATTTCCATGTTTCAATGATATTGGTATATGCGAAAGGTCATATTATTAATAATAAGAACAAAGTAAGTGATATGCCACTCGGTCACAGTGGTATCTTTGTTTGTATTTCCATGTTTCAATGATATTGGTATATGCGAAAGGTCATGAGGAAGGCTGTGGATACTCTGAAGGCTAAGGCTAAAGAGGCATCTTGATATACCGTAATCTCAAATTAAGAAGTTATGTAAATTTGAATCCTACAACAAATTTCATTAAAAAGAAGTACATCTAAAATAGATAGATATTAAAAAACACAGGACAGGAATTTATAAAAAAATATTTTCTGCTATTCTCGATAGTATATTTCGAAACTTGGACTAAAAGGGTAAGTGCATCAACATAGATGGTAAATATTTAACATATTTGAAAGTTGCAGAAGATATTGGGCTAATGCCAAACAATCGTAAGCCACTCGAAGAAGCTCTTACTGGATTGTCGATGAATATGGACAAAAGTAATGACAAATCATTTAAGAACTTCTATCCATATAAGCAATTGCCAAATATAATTTATGGGAGATTATACTTACGTTAATATCACGTTAAAAATGCAAATATAAGAGTGACAAAAGGATGGAGATAAAGGATAGAAAGCGGCTCAACTTAATCAGAGGGAAAACTGAAAGATATTGTAATAAACACAAAACAAATAGAGATGGTCATGACATATGGCAAGAGATACTTCAGGAAAATGGCCAAAATATGTCTTTGAATGGTACCCAGGCAATTCTTAAAGAAAAAGAGGAAGACTTTAACAGACGAGGGGAAGATGACATACGAAAAACGGCTGGTCCACATCGGCTGTAGATGACAAGAGATAGGAGAGGAGGGGGGAGGCAGAAGTCTATGCCGAAACGAAAAAAAAAACAAATTAAAATAATGTAATTGTAATTCTGTCAATAAAGACTACTTTAATTTCAATTTGATTTGCATATATTTATTATGTTTCGTATTTAAATGTAAATTTTCTACGTTGTTAAGAAGCATTAAAATGCATACAAGCCTTTTATGAGGTATTCTAAAATAGATTGTTATCGATTTTCTTGCGAAGTAAAGCACGTTTGAATCGCTATGATACAAGGTAGAAAATAAAATGAGACGATGTGACTCTTAGTTAAAGTGGAGGCTTAGTTTCTGATGTATATTATATATGTATAAGCATATTATATTAAAATATGTACATACACATTATATAATGTGCGTTAGTGTCCGTATCCATGCAAAGTTTAATTTGTAAGTGGATGCCATTGCTGAACTTGTTCCATAGGGCTTGATATAGCGGAGTTCCAATGTTGCAGCGCTCGACCTCGGGTAAACATATACGAGCCTAGCACGAACTTACCTAGTAGACGATCTGTAAAAAAAATAATAAGTAATAAAATTAAAAATATATTTAGAAAAGTATTTCAATAATTATGTATGGAACATTGTTTACATCTGGTTTGACGGCATGAGACAAGTTTATTTAAAACCATGTTCAGAATAAGGCTCAAGGCAAATGCTTTCATTTATATTATAATAATTTTAAATTAGTCATATTTTAAGTTTACAGTATGAAAATAAATATATGCCTTATTATTTTAAGCGCATAAATAAAATCGCTCTAAGTTAACTCTTAATCAAAGATCAGTTCAATGATATCTGATACATAAATTAACGAAGTATTCGTACGTAGCGGTAAACACCTTAGGTCGGCAAAGTAAGTGGGTTCCAAAGGATGTTTTAGTAATAGATATCAGATGAATATCTTCATTATGTAAGAGTTCCAAAACAAAATATTGGAATATAGAAGAGTGGAGAAAAGCAAGCTGTTATCATTTGTTAGGCGGTTGTTGCAGGTGAATGAATTAGAAGTTCTTACAAAAGTTTTCTGAATAAAAAGAAATCTTTTTTTGACTATTGACAAATAGTTGGATCTGGACAACTTAAGAAGCCAAAACAAAAGTCAAAGAATATAAATTCGTTGTTTTTATTATGCTTTAAAATATATATAAAATCAATTTCTCTAATAACATAAAGTTTAGAGTCTTTTGTGAAGATCTTAGTTGAAAAATAGGATTTTTCAATTATAAAATGTTGAATGTGAGAAAATCTCGTTATAAAAATTAAATGTTTACAGAAATCTTGCTATACAATTGTTCGAGAAATGTTTTAGATATACTTTCGGAACGAACTTTTTCATAGTTAGTACATCTTTTAAACTTTTCACATTAAATTATTTATAACTTATATAAGAAAAGTTTTAATCTTATTTAGTATTATGAGCAATAGTGGTAAGACATTTTAAAAGTCAGTGTCTATAATAGTTGTTGCATGATTTGTACTTTGTAGGTTTTGTAAAAATTTAGACTGCGTTATTTATACATAAATATCAATTAAAAATTATTTTTTTATATATAATACGACATCATATTAGCCCAACTATCATTAAAATTTAAACTCAAGTAAATCTTGAGTTTTGGAAAAATATTAATCTAATCTCAGTAATTTGTTAGATAAACAAAATAATCGAATAAGCACTGCATCTCAATATCCAACTTGTATACATAGATGTGAAATGCAAACAGACATCCTTCATAAAACCGCCTTTATCAAAGAACATAACATACTTTCTTGTAGTAAACTAAATTTGTATTTCTTGTAAGAAACTAAAAAGTTATGGGGATAAAAATGGCAAGACAATATTTTGCCAGTTCGTAATTTCCTTCAACCGAGGTGTTGTAACAATAACATAAAGAGAAAAGATGAAAATTAAGAAGAAAAGCTAAAGATTACTGCATATTTCAAACGTACCAAATAATTCCTACACCATATATGTAAATTTATAGATATTTTAACTCATTCTGATGACAAATTTTCGTCATTTGTGAAAGCACTAATAGATACCATGTAATGCTAACAATATTAGATCAGGTAACATATAGCCTAGTGACATTCGATATTAATGTTCTACGTGTTTAAAGGTTCTATTTATAGATATATTGGTGTTATTTCATAGAAACAAAATCAAGTGAAGTTAAAGGTCAGTTTTTCTCGCGCTCTTAGGATTCTAGACAAATTTAATGACTGTAGATCCAACAAGGCGGAAGACCTGCTTGAATTTGTGGACACATGCACTTATTTTGTATGAAATGCACCTCAGATAAGAGTTTATAATAGTTTTTATTGATATTGCCATAAAAATCAAAGCTTTTTAGCCTTGCTTATATTGTAAGTTGTAGCTTAAATTTCATTATTTTAGGTCAAAAGAGGTTACGATTTGGCGGCGAATGTCATACAAAATGAAGCAAAAATAAAGTATCCTGGTATCCTTTTTGATTTAGAAGTTTGATTCTTCCAACGAGCTATACAATTGTTAATTGAATTAAATTCCAGCTTGATACCTGTCTTATATTTGATAAAAATCATAAAAAAAATGTTCTTGAGAAAGAGATATGTAGAAAAACCAACAGCAAGGTCCTATACGAGTACTGTTTGTCCTTCAAGAGAGTTAAAGATAATTTAAAATGAAGTAAAGGAGTGTTTATTTAATATCACATAAATACTAGCATTACAATCAAGTACTTAATTTTGATATCGTAACGTTTGACACAATATACACAGCTCTATAAATATGAAGTTATTTATTTGCAGAGGGGTTTGTAGAGAGGAAAAATATGTTAAAACCATTAGCCTCTGGGACATGGGACGTACTTGAGTTTGTAAAGTGACTCAGTTATTTATATACGGACTACGTGATGAGCCTAGTTAGAAATGAAATATTAGAATTACGGACGACATATAAATAAAATTTGATATGCTTAAGAAACGTTTATAAATAATATTGCTGTTTGTCTTTTCGTCTATCGCCCTTTCTGAAGATAATGTAGAGGCAACAAATTTATATTCAAGACTATAGTTAGACCCAAAAAAATAAAACCTTTGAATCGTTAATGCTAATATAAAGATAAGAACGTTTATGCTCTATTTTTAGCGCAGTTTGTATCAGTTCCTCTCATAAATAAAACCTATAGACATACATTCCGTGATCCCAAAATTATTAAATTTAGAAGAAACAAGTAGACAATTGTAAGAAATAAAGAAATGCCGCCGTAACAGAAAATATTGAAAGTGATAAGAATTTTAAGCCTAAGATTATATAAAAATTAAGGAATAGAAACGCCTAATGTAGAACCACAATAGATGATCATCAGATGTTTATGAGCCATAATAAAAACCAAAAAATTGGCTCTTTTATAAGTTGTTAAATGTAATGAGTATTTTTCTTTAAAATTGAAATGTTTAAGAAAAAGAAAAATTAAACTACACGACAGAATTCAAATAGATCTAATGACAATACAATAATATAGTAGGATGGTCTTCTAGTAAAACTATAACTTTTGGGTCTACATTTATCTTAACTGATCGTTATCCTTACCTTGATCTTTTCTTTTCTATAAGAGATGTGTATGTCACGATAATATTGAAAGATGGGATCGTAATGATGTTTTTAGTTTTATATCTTATTTATCATCTAAGTCTAAATCTATCTGTTGTTGTTCCAATCACGCCAAGAGCATTCCAATAAATATAAAAGTAATTATGTTAATTATTCTATATATCAAATTTAATGTAATGCATTGTCAATAACAATTAATGTTGAAATTATAAATATAGGGGAGTAGAGTAGTGACAATATTGTTGAAATGAAAGTTTAGCTCAGTTTTGATATCAGAAACAATTGACTGTTTAACAAACAATAGTGTTTTGGCACCTAGTTTAATTTAATATTCTGATATAAACGTATCAATAGTGAGTAGATATATCAAATATACTATGTAAATCGATAAGTTATGTATCTATCTAACTATTATATGTATGTTAAAATAATTTTCAAGAACAATTATTTAAAAATCTGCAGAAATATTTGATATTATATATTAATGTATAATTGCATAATTTTATACTATATTCTATATGTACATTTAAAATATTCCTTATGGTAATTGACTTTCTGTCATACTATAATCGATACAATAAGTATCGTCGAAATCATCACACAGAATTGTTGTCGTCCTGGCGTTCAATCAGGTTACGTGTATAAAGTTATTTATCCTATATATATTATGTGAAATAAGTTATTTATCCTTATGTCAAACTAAAACAATAAACACTTTGTTGAAATATAAACCTAGTTTATATAGAAATAGATAAATCCATCACGCATAATGCGAGTACGCTCATTACTCTTTCACAGTGGAAACCGGGCCCTAATGCCGTTCGACATACCAGGAATGCGTGATAGGAAAATCTCGGAAAATAAAAATTTACAGTACCTTTGGCATATACGGAGTGTGGTTGCAGCACTTGCACGGTGACGCTAGTTGTATGCAACTCATCAGCTCTAAGTCTAAAGTGGAAGCATTCAGATATAAGTGCACTGCCTTCTTCAGTAACATCAACGGCAGCGGTGCGACGAGCACGGACACCACGACAAGCACGTTCTTGGGTAACGCGGGCTATTACTTCACGCCGCGTTGAAGATGGGTCCAGCTAACGAAATAATTTATACTCATTATTACAAATAATAATAACTATAATTATTTATATTAATGATTTTAAATTGTCATTTATTTTTATTTAAGGGATTTTTGGTATTGAAATAAATAATAATGTTAAAGATAATAGCATAAATGTTATGTTAGTTCGCTTGCGGTAGCGAGAAAAATATAAAAGTAACGATAAAATATTTTTTGCAAATTTGAGTCATATTAGAGAAAAGAATACTACAGACATATTATTCAAACGTAAAAAAAGTTATGTTACTCAATTATACAGGGGAAATGTTAATAAAAGAAAAAACATATTTTTATACTCATATTCTATATTAAATGGTCTGGTTAAAAGTCTGGCGAAAACATATTTATCTGGGTTTTATGTGGATAGAATATGTATTGTATATTTTAAGTGTGACTCTTATGATTTAGAGTGACATAAGCCGTTTGATAAAGGAGCTTATTCAAATTAATTATGACCAAATATCAACAACAATTATCGTCAACGATTATAAATATTTATTGAAGTAACTCTTGTACCTTCATATCTATCTATATTAATACACTTAATATATAATTTTCATTTTGGGTTAAAAATGTTCGAGTCCAATAATTCGCAAAGGTGTAAGCATCTGCCTGTAAACGCGATGATTTGAGGGTTCGATTCCCACTCGGGGAAGATAGATTTCATTATTTCCATTTTCTTCGCTCTGGAAACTAGGCAAAGCGCAGCGTTGAGTTCCGCCATTCAACACGCAATGCCTCGAAAAAGGCAGAAAGTGGGGACGGAAAAAGCAGGAACTATGCAACGGAGTGTCTTAACACTAGGTTCATATGGTTCCTGCAGTTCCCTCTGCGTACCCTACAATATGCGGGATAAAGCGTGAAGCTAAAAAAAATCCTTTGGCTTGACGAAAATATAATACCTTTAATCCTCGGGCTTCAATGACAGTCACAGTAAGTCGATGCAAATTTTCATTATATAGCAGTGAAACCTGAATTTCACCCAAATCTGACGTCGGATCTTGTACTTCCTGTTTTAAATATTTAACAATTAATTATATTTTACTTATAGATTTTAGCAACCCCTTGCATAAAAGTTACATTTAAATTCTTGGAACATGCTGAAATTTACATTGTTAATAATGCACACTAAGTGTAAAAAGTATGTTTAAAACAATTATAAAATTTAAAAGTAAAATTAATTAATAATTAAATTTTACAGTTGCCGTTCTCTGAAAAACGATATTTTTGCTTGTCGAGTATATTCTACTAATATTATTTAAATATATCTCCTATTATGAATAATAAATCCAATAGTCACAATAAAATTACAGTAACAAAGTAAATTTTTAACCTATCATTTATATCAATTTATTACAATTGTAGAAGTTGATAAATTGCAAGCATTCAAATATAATTAAGGGACTGGTTTTGAACATTTGGGCAAACATCCCTTGAGAACTGTAAAGTCAGTAGCCGTAACACGAAACTCCGAGTCAAATCAAATATTTGTTTCACGCATCAAAAGATTTTCGTTCAGTCCTTCATACTGTAAACAAGGAAAATTGCCTGTAATTCAATTTGTGGCCAATATTTATACAAGTACTTACAAGTGTCATAACGTTACACTGGCATTGTTAATTTGAATGGGAAGTACGAAACATTAAACAAAGCGACTAATTAAATACAATGAAGACTAATAAATTTGCAGGACGTATTTAAAGAAACTCTCAGAACTGGGTCATGATGACTTGAGATGTCAAGTATTTTGAATAATTTTCCGTAATAACAATGAATTTGCGTTGATTGAGTATAGTTCAAATGTTTTTAGAGCCTTTTATGATTTTGCAAAATTTTAACTGGCATCATAAATAGAAAAATAAAAATTTAAACGCAGAGGTATTTGAGCTGAGGTAATTGTCGAGGCGCCATAAACACTAACATGGCTTAGTTCTTCATAATACTACATTAATATAAGTTTTTTTATATTTATTTAGGGAATTTTGATAAGTTTCCACTACCTAATGCCATCTAACGCGGTTGAAGATCCCGTTGCGTTAAAAATTTTATTTATTTTATTTAAGTATATTTTTGAAGCTTCTGAATGCATGGTTTAATTTAATTTTGAGATATTTTTTTATATCTCAAAATAAAATTAAACCAATTTAGATATTTTAGTTTGTCGATGCATTATTACATATTAAGTATTAGATAAATTTTATAAAGAGACTTTATCACTAGGATATGAACATATACTTTTGCAAAATTATAAAACATTTAAAATAACAGACAATATTTACCTTTTCAATATCCAACTTGTATAGTTGCGGTTCTTCATCGGGGGCCACTCCTTCCAATTCGCTTAGCGGCAGAATAATGTGGCCAATAAGCTGTTTGTTTTTGCCAACTCTACCAGTGTCAAGGACAGATAACTTCAAAGTGAGGTGCTCTAATTTTCCAGGCGGAATCTGTCAATATAAATGAAAATTGCTACAAAATGAAGCTTTCATGTAGTTCTTCTAAGGCATTAAAAGAAATCAATTTCTTTTATAGAAAGTAAAAGATCATACCAAAAAATATCATAAAGAAAAGCTCAATGACTGTCAATGTAAATGTATTATCTAACTTCTAAAAGTACACAAAATGCTAAGCTAGCTGTTCAATATATTTTTGTAGCTTTACGCTGTATCTTGCATATAGCAGGTTAGGCAGAAGGATGTTAAAATGCTCTGTACCTTTGTCTTAAGTGATTGAGTGTGAAGTGGCGGAAATCAACGCTGCTTTTGTCTTGTTACTCAAGCAAAGAAAATGAAAATATGTCATTCTCCCAGAATGGAAACTGAACCCACAAACCATCGTATATAAGGTTTTAAAAGAAACATTTTAACTCGTTTGATAATCATAATTTTGAAATTTGACTAATACTAAATTATTATAGTCAAAATTTTTTAAATTTTAAAATACATCCATCTTTCGACATTTTAGGTTTTTTATAAATATTGAAAGGATTCTAGTATTTTACTATTTATAACATAAATTTTTAATTAAGGGGACTATGGAAATGTATAGATTGTAAAAATCAGACCTAATCCCTATTAACTTTTTTTTAATATTATGTCTGCATAATCATTGACCACTATAGAGAAATCTAGCAAAGAACGAATAGAAAGAGAATTTTCAAAATTTACTATTCATAAAATAATGTAAATTAAACAATGAGAAAATTATAATTTTTACGAATGCGGCTCAAAATGAGCACCCCTCTGTTTAATACTTCTCTTCTACCAATCTTCTCCTACTGATTGGGAACAAGGGAATGTACGCTATTGCCGGGCAACCAGCATACTGATAACACATGTTATGTTTTGTTTACTAGATTTGGTTTTTAGTAAAAAGGTGATTGTGAAGAAAATTTTTAAACAAATATGGGCCTACTTAATTGCTATACATAAAACCCTTTCATATGTTGAGTATGAACGTAAACCGACGTTGTGAGCCTTGTAGTCTAATCATATTTGGATTTCCAGTTTTATTTAGGCTCCGAAAACGTATGTTTTGATAATTTTTCATGCCATTATTACAAAATTTGGTTTCGTCAGTCAGAAAACATATTCCGTAATATCATTGGATTTTCCAAATTGGCATTTAGAAGAAATCTACAAAATCAAATCTTTTTATGGGGTTCGTAGAAATGTTGCTGTACTACACTTTTACACATTACACTTTTAACTCATTTGTGATTTAGAAATTTGAAATTTATCATAGAGGTTTGATTTTTTACAGCCACTATATTTTCATAGTGTCTTAACTCTAAAATTTAACAAATAGCTCCTATCTGATAACTTGTATAATACAATTGGTTTATTTAAATATAAAAAAAATAATGTTCACGCGTGTAAATCGAATGTTGCCTACCTAACCTAACCTAAAATGTATGATATTGGGGCACTCGGCATTTTAAACTTAACTTGAAAAGAGCTACATAATTAATTAATACTTAATTTTACCAAAAACTCTATACCTTTCTTCTTTTTGTCAAAAAAAAAATAATTTTGAAGAAAATTATAATCTAATTTAAATACTCTATTTTAAAATTATTAGTGTGACAGTAAATTCTTTGAGAAGGTGCCAAAGTAGCTTTAATATTCTTTGAAATTGTTGCAAGATTTTCCAGAGTCATGCATCGCTGAGTAACCTTTATAATATTAAGTTTGTTTTACTTTATGTAATGAAAAATGTTAAGCTTCTTATTCTATTATCCTTTACTTGTGGATTTGTCTTCGTAGTTAAATAGAAATTACTTAGAGTTAATAACTAACACAAGATTGTGTACCTCTCACTGCATTTAAAGTGGGTCACATCGTATTTACGTGATTTAGTATGGTCTATAATCTTATGGAAGGCTATCCTCCAGGATAAATGGACTATACAATGCAAAACTAAATTAAATTTTAATCCGCCCTGATATACGTGTGTCCTAAATATATGTATATAATAAAATATTTCAAACATTAGCATGTTAATATTTCTTAGAAAACGTATAAAAATTTGAAGTCTCAAAGCCATGAAATACCATCAAAGTGCTTTAACCTCTAAAAGGTTCTTCTTTAAAAAACTTAAAAAGCTTCAAAATGATAATACATATTTGAGCTAATTTTATACAAATAAATAGTTTAAAGTAGGAAATTCATGCATATCAGTAAAATATTTTAATAATGTTTCATAAAATTAATAACGTGACTCCAATGTAGTAGTATATTTCCAAACACTTCATAAATGGGTCAAACCATGATGTACATCAATTTTAATTAAAACATGCTTCACCGATCACCATAATAGTTTCACACAATGTACAAAATGGCTACCACGTAAAATATATAATTATTAAAACTCAAGCGTCTATATTACACTGGTATAGATAATTATCGTGACTTCAATAATTCCATCGAAGCATAAATGGTTAAAATACTTTCTTTACAACACTGAATTAATATCAGTAAAAAAAATAAGCTATGTTTTCTTTGTTTGTATGTATTAAAAAGTTAAGCTATTTTTAAACAATAACTTCATAGAAATTTAGTTTTTTTTTTAAAAAATATTTTTATCAAGATCTTTTAAATAACAGTACACGTAAAAAAGTTCAAAATGAATTAAAAATTACGAACTAAAACGTGACGTGCAACGTTGAAAATACTTAGAAAAATTATAAAGAAATAATTATGTAGTTTATGCATACTTACTTGGTAAACAAAGGTCTCGTCGTAGAAAGGGTTGCACGTTTTCTTCTTTTGTTTAGTTTGTAGCACTCGCCTTTCATCGGGCATAAGTTGGATTCTGTTAAATAAAATTAAAGGAGAATATTGTAAATACACAGTAGTGCATTGTATTGATGCCAATCGAATAGAAAATTCCACTGTGGCTAGAGATCAAAGCTGGAAAATTGATGTTCAGGAAGTTTCTTTGTTTGACAAACTGTGCTTCTGTAGGGTTTTTGTTATGTATGTAGTAATATACATATTGAGCTATACATAAAGATTATCTTTGATATTTAATGTTTTATTTACTTCAATAATTAAATCACGTTTTAGTTTCCGATACCAATTACGTGAACTTACAATTACGTGAACATGATTGAATTGGCCTTTACTTAGTCATAGACGAGACGCTTAAATTTTATACTTCTATTACAAGTGCATATTTTATAGCCTGTTTTATAATAAAAATCATGGAATTTCTTGGCTCAAATGATAAAGCTTGTGAGTATTTGAGCCCTGAGGGATTGCTGAGGAAGGAAAATGTCTTAAAATAGCTACGTCTATTTTATTCTGACATCGTTTACTATACTCGTTTAATATATATATATATATATATATATATATATATATATATATATATATATATATATATATATATATATATATATATATATATATATATATATATATATATATATATATATATATATATATATATATATATATATATATATATATATATATATATATATATATATATATATATATATATATATATATATATATATATATATATATATATATATAATTCCTAATTTAACTTTAAAAATAAATTGAAACTGAATTATAAATAATGTTTGTTATTTTTTCGTTTTTTAAAAATAAAAATATCGGATCAGATGAGAAATATTCAAACTAATCATTCATTTATAAACTTTATCAATGAACCTTACATAAATATATTTGGTTATTCTATCGTCAAAGTGCCAAGTACTACTAATTAGATTTGAGATTAAGTCAATATTGGAATTCCTATCACAAATGTTGTGTTCTATTCAGTGGGCCCTTGACTTTGATCAGACTTATTACCCATACTAATGAACTTAAGGAAAATCCTACTTCTCACTGCCTACTTAACTTTTAATGATATTTTTTTATTACAGTCTTTTGCACTATTTTGCAGTAAATTTTGAAAAATGGTTTACTTAAAGAAATATATATATTTCATGTAATTATTATAAAAATGTATATAATTTATTACGATCTATTCAATGTCCTCATTTACTAAACTCGATTATGTTAAAGGAAAATTTCCTTCTCTGTGTATACTTGTACATTTTAACTACGCTAAAATATTATTCATAACATCTGTAAAGCTACTTACTAAAGCCAGGTACTTCTAAATCCAAACGGGAAAGGCTGTAAGGGCTCCCACTTTTATTAAGATATTACTTTATACATCAAAGCTCAAATGTTTACGTTCTATTACACAAATTTAAGTGATTAAAGCGTTTTACTCTATTTGTAGAAAGTCATTTCAAAGTTACACATTCGTAATACTATCACGTTTCTGAACAGGAATTAATATATTTGGGCTAAATTGGAAATCATATTTGACCCAACCAGTTGCTGTTGTGAAATCATTTAAATTAGTTACAATGTAATTTCTTTAAATTGTTTGATAAATCTATCTGGATATCATTCCACTGCAATTCAATATATGCAGTTTGTTTTTATCCATAAAAATTGAGGTAAAACTTAAATTATTTAGATATACGAATGTGTATTTTTGGTATTATAATGTAATGTACGTTTTTCTTACTTATTTTATTACATTTCGATTTCATTTTGTAGATTCTATTTCAGTTACTTACTTGATATATGGATCACATGCATTAGCCAGGGCAGGCGTGCGTGAAGGCAAGTGCTTCACCTTTATTATATGCACTTGCAGTCGTTCAGTCCCAGACTCATACTTCAACGTGAACCAGACCCGGCCCTAGGGAAATAAACAGGAAGGTTTATATTTATATTTTAAATTATTTAAAGTTAAAACTATGTGGCTATAAATATGACATTTTACGTATTCGTCTTATATGACAGTGTAGACTGAAATTATATTCTCTACTTTCTCCTCATTTTCGGAGAGTTTATACATGACGACAATAAAAATAATAAGAAAATTATTTCTTTGAATGAAAATCACTACTATCTTTTCTGAAGTTCGGAGACGAGCACCAATGCAACTATTAAAATTATATAACTAATTTTGAACAAATATATGACGCTTTATTGGCTTCATTAAAAAAAACTAATGTTATACTATTTACAATTGAATTTTATTAATCAAACAATGAAAATAATGTCTACATATTCTTGGAATAAACCTTTTATATATTTTCTTTGTAATTTAAAATAGTCCATTGTATTTTAAAACCAACAAAGACTTCCTTACGTAGAATTTGTAAAAGCAAAGTAAAACTATTTTTACTCGTAAAACTTGAAAACGTAATCGCGTTACTTGTAAATACATAACAATAACTTGATTAGAAACAAGAATTCTTGAATTTCTAAAGAGTTGGAACTTTAGTTATAAATATTCATAGAAATTTTGCCTCAAGGCGCTAATATATACAAGTCTACTTCGACTAATTAATTTTTATGATTGATTGACAAATAATTCTCAGGAAAATTTCATAAAAGCTTGTATATTTCTTATAATGTATATTAATATATTAGGTACTAAAATGTGTTGTTGATATGTTATTATTATAAAGAAATTAATTAATAACGAAAAATATTGCTGTCTGAGATTTATTTTACTGTAAACATTGACATTCGATGTAAATTATGTTCATCCAATAATTGATTTTTTTCCATTAATAGCAATTTAGTAATTAAAATTGTTTTTGATTTATTATAGCCAAATATACTAATCAACTTGTGTTGTTATGTAAATACAATAATATATTTTAACGTATAGTTATATTTATACAAATAAAAGTGCGGGGACGGAGTAAGCAGGGACTAAGTAACGGAGTGTCGTAACACTAGGTTCGTATGGTTCCTGCAGTTCCCTCTGCCTACCCTGCCATGTGCGGGATAAAAGCGTGAAGCTAAAAAAAAAGTGTGGATTAAGTAGATTTCGATATTCGCACTGGAGGTTAGCCTACCTTGTTATGTCCGAAATACACTTTATACCGAGAAAAAGGAAAGAAAATAAATATATATATATATATTACCACATGTCCCTCAGGCCACAGCTGATCTTCCACCAAACAGTCTGCTTTATACAGCGAAGGATCGAGGACGCCCAAGTCAGTAGTGTTGGCTGAAAATAAAAATAAATTAACTTCTGCGTTTTCCTTAGGAAAGGAACATTTTATTATGCTACATCCCAAGCGGAAGGCACAATGACAATCCATTCTTATTTTCTGTACCCGTGTGTAAAAGCTTCCAATACATTACTTACGTATTAATCTTATAAATATATTAATAAAAATAAGTAAATAAAATACGCAGAACAAATGTAGTGTCGAAGATTGCATTCTAAATTTTTTGCTCTATTGAGTAACGCGTAAAAAAAGTTACAATGTTGTAATATATTCATTTTTTATTTTTTTAGACCTTACCTATTATAAATAATTAGATATTTTTGTTTTATAATTATAAGTAACAGAAACCCTAAACTTTATTATTCAGACTTTATAAAATTGATGGAGAATGAGTATATGTAAGTTGTAAGCACCTACGTAAGTATTAAAGTAATGAAATACAAAACTCACGAATAAAGAAAGTCTACCTACGAATACCGCTAAAATTTGCAATTCAAAATAAACACTTTTGAACAAACGTGGAAAATATATATAAATTTTATTTGTAAATTATATTTGCCTTTACCCTAGAGTATCGTAGTTTTGAATTTTACTTCTAGAGTTAGGAGTATTTTAGTTTTTGTTAGTTTACAAAATTAAGTTTTATTGTAATGTAAGTAAACGTCTATAGAATATATCAAATCTCAACAAGCTTATTATTTTAGACATTCTTATTACGCTGTTTATTTAAGATATTTTTATTTTGAATCATTTATAAATGATTAAGCCATGGAGAGAATTCGGCATCTGAATCTAGATGCAGATTAGCAGTAGTGTTAAGACAGTTCGTCACTTTTTGTCTAATCTTTAAGGTGTATATTAAATTGTAAAGAAAAATAAATAATTCCCTGGAAACATATAATAATATAGTTAGTTGGCTTCAAAATATACTCGTATAAATCAAACAAAAAGTAGGTTCATACGTAAAAGACTTTAGGTACAGTCGACCTTAGTTTTACGCATATAACCTTAAACCAAAATCTTGAACCAAAATGTCACTTGAACCAAAAAAGAATTCGAATTATACATTCCATGAAATAATAAAATTAAATTTTCAACCAAATTGAAATAAATTATTTAATAAAAATACAAAGCGAAATGAAGCTAACCTTTTAATGTTTAATCGTTTTATTCTAAAAAGTAATATATAAACGTAGCAGTGTTTTAAAATGAAGCAATTATGTAGGTACAAAAAGAAATTCTATTTCAATTTAATGTTATTGGAATTTCTTTTTAGTGTACACTTAATAGTATTGTGATAGTTTATAAAATGGTTATTTTCTGTATTTTTATTGTATAAGGCTAGGCGTTAGATATCTTATATTTATTCAAAGCGAAATTAGTGTTAAGACTATTTGTTCTCCGATTTCAAAATATGTACTGTGTCTTGATTTAGAAAATTAAATGACGCTCTTTCTAATACCAATAATAAAAAATTACTAGTTAACAACAAAATACATATATTTAATTATAACTACGTGTCGGTTCA
The DNA here is from genome assembly GCA_037178615.1 of Dione vanillae. NCBI lineage: Eukaryota > Metazoa > Arthropoda > Insecta > Lepidoptera > Nymphalidae > Dione > Dione vanillae. The sequence continues at coordinate 1,277,990 of JAZFAU010000189.1, forward strand.
TTCATAAAGTTAGCCGATATTGATTATCTTATACAATATCCACTCATTATATTAGTTTTATCTAAGTATAAATGTCTAACGACAAAGTAAGTAATAAATGTTAAAATCTCGACTACTGAAATTACACCAAGGAGTAACGAACCGGTTGATGGCTATAAAACTAAATTAACAGTGTCATCTAGCATGCAATCAACACTATCTCAGTATCATTAGTATGAACGTGGCTTAATTAGTCGATCCATATGAATTTATGTAGCTAACTCTACATAATTTTAATGTTAGTGCAGATGAAATTGCTTGAAAGCTGTTAATATTAATGGAAATCTAAGAAAACTTACTGTCCACTTTTAACTACGATAATTGCTCACTTTACTTACTTTATATAAGTTATATTTAAGGAATATTCCGTCTTTGTAGACTACATAATAAACTACGTGGTTATCTCAAAGAAATAGTAGCTGCGAGTATGGACAAACCTTAACTTGATACTTACAACTTTACAGTACAAAGCTCAAACAATGTGTTCACTTATAGTTACATGCTCACTTAAAATTCGTTTGTGATTTATAAAGCATCTTGACTGTAACTTCATGATGATGAATCTGAATTCGTATCATGATGAATGATGAATGATTATTGTATGACAAAGCGCTGCATTAAATTCTGCTGCACAATACGCAATATCTATAATTTATTGAAAAATAGAGAACGGAGTCACATCACTCTATTATTAACATAACAATTGTGACAGAGGGGTCAAGAACAATAATCTTACAGAAAAGTCACAAAATATATATTTAAATTCATACAATAAGTAATTCTGTGTAACTTTTCGTTAAAGCATATTAATTTAAGATAGTGTTAAGAGTTTGAGAAAACATTCTGAGAGCTACTAACACCGTCTAGTCGGTGAATATATTAATGTTTAATACTGCATGTAACTACAGTACTTAGATAAAAATCTAAAATACGTCCTTTTTAACTTTAGGAACCTAGTCTATTTTAATTTTAAAATAATTTTTGCTGATTAAACTTAATTTACCACTTTTTAGTATGTTTCTTTATTATAATATTATATTAATAGTACGCTAATATTAATTTATAGTATGCTATTAAATATAATTTCTCAAGAGATTTAATCATTCCCACTAATGAGGATTAAATATACGTTTACAGTCAGCTACTGTCACATTTCACCACGATAACTTCAAGCCATACTACAATCAATATGTGTATAACAATATATTTTGTATTATGTTACTAATAAAATTGATAAATTGATTAGACTACGTACGCTAGAATATGTTGACGTAAATTTGACAAGACAAATTAGATAGAAGCTTTAAATACGGCACGTGTACGAAATACCTTCACCGATACTTGTATAACAAAAATATTAATTTCAAACTCTGAAATTTAAATTTTAAAACGATTCAATATATTAAACACATTTTTAATGACGCCCGTAAAAGCTTTCTAATTAAATTTGTATAAGTAACTTTATAAAATATAGAAAATTTATTGACTAGTTTTAATGAAACAGATAAAAAATAAAGAAATATAATAAAATGATATAATTATTGATTATTTAATGATTGAAAAATCAATTATAATAAAATTTGTTTTTTTTCTTACAATATTTTATGTTCGAATTAATCTAGAGATAAGAGATTTCAATTACTCTAGAGATTCTCGAGGAATTCAGAACAGGTTAGAACTTGCAATCTAAGTGTAAGCATAAGGCGCCATTTTGAAATGCGTAACAACGTTCACTTCCAAACAACTCTCGCTGTCTAACCAAATTAGTAATGATTCTACAAGGACCACCTTTGAAGTAAACTCACAGAAATGAACTGACATATATACATAACTTTACATTTCATCCCTAGCGAAATAGTCAGAGAGAGAGAGAGAGAAAGAGAGGCCTCATGCTTTTTGAAAATTTCGATGAAATGTGTTAGTGGAATATTGAACCAATTTTGACAATGCTTGTTTTGTTTTATCTTACACAAGAGAACCTTAATTTAGATAATTTACGTATACGTAAATTCCTACAATAAGTAATGTTTCAGGATTACAAATTTTGCGTTGTTTATACTCGTTTTTCAGAAATAGTTATTGTATATAAATTGTATCTAATTAAGTTGAGGTTATGCTGGTTCAGTTGGATAGCATCTAGTTATAAACACAATGGTGGTGGGTTCAAACTCCACTCTCGGAAGTTATTTAGTTTTAGATAATTTGAGTCTACTTTCACAACTGAACGCATAATACCAAAATAAACTGATTTAAAACGGATTAAAACGTAACACTAAGTGTATGTGATTGCGAACTTTTGTTCTAATTTGTGAATAAAGAATTATATTTCGAAAATAAGTTTTTTATTAACGTCTATAAAGTTAATTAAACATATTTTATATTTTTAATCAAAACAAATCGTGCTTCAATGAGCCCGAAGAGTGTAATAATGTGCCATATTGGAAACAAATTAGCAGAAAGTTACTTTTACTGTTATTGGTTATTGTTATCATTGATTCATATTGTAAATATAGATAGATATAGATGTTTTTATTATTTTATAATTATTTGAATTGGTATATGCCTTTTAAAACAATGGATTAGTATATAGTATTTTGTGTTTTTTTAATAAAATGCATAGTGGCAAAAAATATTCAAAATTGCATTAAATAGTAAAACGCAAATTTTTCTTTATAAAAACTACATACACGTATGTTAATTGTCTAATAAATGACAGAAGCAAGTAATAACTTAATTTATTTCTTTGTAAAGATCAACAATATTAAGGTGGACAAAGAAATACTTTAAGTGAAATATTATATGCTCATTAATATTCATTACGCAGGTACATTTCGTCCGTAAATGAAAATATGGATACGTTTAACATAATTTTTCATTAAGTGTTGAGAATGAAAGAATCTTAGCCAACATTTTATTTTACAGCCAAGATAAAATGTTCGACTTAGATCGCTTATAATTTATTTCATGGAAAAGTATTACTTTTGGAAGCCTTGGTGTATTTTATAAAAATATTATGATAAAAATTTCAAAATATTATACAATATTCTTTTCCTTTATAAAGAAGGTAACATTTCAGATGAAAGCCTTGAATTTTGTATTTCTTTTGTTGACAAAATGCACCTTTTTTATTTTTACAAATTATCTCGCATATATTGTGTATTGACTGGCGGAATACAAAAATGCATCACTGTTACCTTATTACAATATAACCAAGTCATTACCTCGATTAAAAATCAACCCTAACGTTTATTCAATTAACGTAATATTTTACAAATCTTTTTCTTAAGGCAGAGTACAAAACATTAGTTTATTATAACCTATGCTTTACGTGTATTGAGCAAAGTTTTAATGTATTAGTCTCTCTTCATGAATGAAAATTAATATATAAAATGTTAAAAGGTGAAATATAGTGTTAAAGTACCCCGTGTGTCACTTTCCCTCCTTTCTTGGAGAAACGTGACTGAACCCCATACTATACTGTAAATATTTTAAAGGTTCAAAATTACTTTTACCACGTAGTTTACTTATTGTTATTATTAAGATATATATCACAAGGTACTGACGTAAAGGCAGACTAGTAAAGTTACAGTAGTTCAGTATGCATTGAATTATAAATTCATAAATCTATGCATATGTGACGAACATAAGGTGTCGTGTTGACACCTGGAACTGCGCTGCTAAATTGGATTCACTAAAGTTTCATGCAGGAAAGCTGAACGTAGATGAAATTTTATCTTCATTTTCTCTACATACATTTTTAATTCCTTCAAAATTATTTGCACTCATTTTCTTTGGCTTTACGCAGCATCCCTTAGGAAATTAGTTGTTATTGCGTTCTCTGTATTTCGACCAATTTTTTAACAATTTGCGTGTTATGTTAGAAAATGCATTACAATCAGACGCTGTGTTACTGGCAACATCAATCGTTCAATTGCAAATAATAAATAGTTTTGAAATTCACAATACTAACTATATGGCATTATTACCTCCATAAATTATATTCATATTTCTAACTACTACTGTTGCACTTAGCACACGTTGATAATGTATTTATATTTTGAATAAATTGTAACATTTTAGATTAATTACGCGTTCAAATTATTGTATATTTTTGTTCTCTATTAGTGGTTAAGTTAATTTTAAATACTACTAAAATTAGTTATAAAATGTACGGTAGAAATTGAATCTAACAATATATATACATAACATTTCACAATATATACATTTTATTATATTTTTATATATACATTATTCACAATAAATTTTAGTATTGTGACAGTTAGTCTGCAACTCTCATACACACACATATTTACCCAAGCGAAACGCTTGTAGTTATTTAGTTTTATTTTAGTGTTTTCTATGCGCATGGATGACTTTTAATAAATAAATATCTCGGCACAACTAAGTTTGTGATCAGTAAGGTAAAATAATAATTAATATTTATAAATGAATGTTACACTAGCTCTTGGATTTACATTAAACAAATCAGAATTTCTAATGAAAAAGTAAATCTTATAAACTTAAATGTAAATTTGGAAATATTATAATTCCAGCTAAGATTTTTCTGTTCTTCACAGCATAATAATATATCCTATAAAGAAAAATGAGAATATTTCGCATGCCGAATATCAGCATTGATATTCAATTTGAAGTCAGATCATATCTCAATATCGGATGCGATATCAAATGAAGTGAAGAAAATCGGAAATAGACAATATGCTACTCCGAATATGCCAGAAATTCGGGCCAAAAGCTACATTATCAGCTACATTCAGCTTTTAGCGTTCTATGAAAAGTATTACGTTCTATTATTTTACATTGTTATTGGTAAGTACAAACGAAATATGTTTACATTAACTAAGTGTAGAATGCTATGAAGTCTTGGTGAAGAAATGGAACAGTAACGTAATTGTGAACCTGTATTTACGATCTCCACTAGAGCGAATTAATTGTTTATATTTTCCGGTTCCGTAAAGAAAAATGTGTGTGTCTTTTACAAAAAAATGAAATATTCATGAAATATTATGATTAATTGGAATAAATTGACTATTGGGTACAGTTAAATAAGCAAACATTATCTACTAAAGAACATCCTACTTAACTTTACTACTCTTCAAAGTGCATGTTTATAGTTATATTAAACTTCTAAACAAGTTTTAGCTTTAGTTACATCTTCACAGAATATTTTAGTCTGTAGAGCGGATAAAGGAATGCTTACTGTATAGAGCCTTAAAATAATTTCGATTGTTAAGTTAAATTTAATATATTTTTATTATTTTTCAAGCCTTCTAAAAATTACAATTGTTAAATTGTAATTTTTTGAAGACTTGGAAATCAAAAGAATAAAACCCAATACTTATTTTCTTCAAACAGAAATGTTTTTTAAAATGAACTGAATGACCCATAATTAATCTAAAATAAAAACTTTGTTACTTTGAAAGTAATTTGTAACTTTTGAAATATGAGTTCTTACCAGTTAAGTAAGCTAGGTAACCATTAATGACTTCATTAAGGGTCATTTAGAAAAAATACTAAAGATAAAGAATGTAAATTTTATTTTTACTGACCAGTTAGTCGTTAATGATGTCGTTATTTTTGAACAAGAAGATTTTTGGGTATCAATCTCCAAAATAATATTTAATATAAATCAATTTGAGATAAAAAAAATATAAGTTTAAAGACTAAAACTTGTATGGTAAGACCAAAATCATGTATGGATTGTTACTAACTTATAGTTATATTCAGGTGACAATCGTAGCCGTAGTCCATATGGAAATTAAGTGTCAAAATCGTCACACGACTAATGGCGTATGTCCACTGTCAGCTTAGTCACATGCTTGAAATGTACTGACAGAATCGCTAGTTAGACAGAATAACAGTTCATTTCATCTCAATATTGAGTTTAACCTGGATTTTAGATTTTCCTATAGTATTCCGACCTTGTATTTAAATAACAAACCTGTTTTCTATAGATAGTTGGAATTGTCTTTAAAACACATCATTTATCATAGCTTATAGGTTTAATTTTCAAATATGACGATAGGCAAATTCGTTAAATCGTCATATAAATCGTCATTTTCAGCTAAATTCATCAAAGAAAAGTGAGATGATGTTTTAGAATTTATGTTTTATTTTCTAATAATAGCTGATAGATATAAGCAAGCTCCGAGGCACCGGTTTAAATAATTTAAAATTGTTAAAAAATATAATACGTACAGACCACGTTCATAACATATACTATATTAAAAAAATAGACTGTCGTAGCGTAGTGGCATAGCTTTTTATTGTAAAAGCGACGATTGTGAAATTGATTTCCGTTCAAGTGGTAAATTACTTAAATTTCTTATCAATGGCAACAACATTTAGTAAAGCGTTAAGCTCCGTCACTCAACACGGAATATTTCTAAAGGAACAAAAAGTCTGTCTTATTGACTTATAAAAAGTATGAAAATATATAAACATAAATTAAAAAAGCTAATAACCAATTAGACTGTTATTAGCAAAATAGTGAAATTAAAAGTTTTTTTTTATGTCTCTTGCATTCGTGAATTGTTAGACCCTATATGTGCTTTAACAACGTTTAGTAGATATCTAGAATCCGGAATAAATTTATGGCAAATAACGCACAATCGATTTTATTGAGTGTGGGAGGTAAAAATTTGGCATACACGTAACTTGGGTGTCACAGGGGAGTATCCACTAATAGAAAATTACTAAAAATTCCTAGGAGACCTAGATAAAAAGAATTTTGTTGTACGTATATCGAATTATGTATATAAAGTGATTTGTGCTCAAGTACATAAAAATATTGATAGAGAAGAAAAGAAACAACTTATCATTCCATGGATTCGCCATACGGATGCCGGGCCCATTGCGTTGTAGACAGAGGAACTTACAGTAGCGCTTGGGACTTGCGACCCAAGTGTAGGTTTGAAAGTGCCTCTTTAAGGTGCATTAACACTTACCTCCCAATACATAAAATTTAAATTATTCCACCAGTGTCGCCTTCGAAGTATTCTAAAAATGAATGAGTAAGTTATAGACAAGCCGAAAACTTTTAGCAAACTATGAAGAGATTTCGCTGTTATGCCTCCATATTTCGCTCCTACTTCAACCGTATAGAAATTGACCCTAAACCTGTTCCTGGTCAGTTCGTTAAAAGATTGAAAGTCTTGTTAATTTATAAGTTATGATTTTTTCGGAATATTTATCCTGAACTTTAAGTTCTTAGTACTACGAGTTTTAGGATTTAAAAATAAAGGAAAATGAAGGAAAATATCCGGTCTGGATGAAACACCAATATCCTTAGGGACTCTGTACTTCTCGTAGGTGTCCATCATAAAAGTCTATTAAGAAGCTTTCTAAAATTAGAAAAGGATTTTATCTTGGTTTTTTATAAGAACTTTCAGAACTCTTAGTGAAAATTTGCTGGTTTTTATGTTTTTCCGTGCTCTTGGTATTGAAAGACTAACCGCGTCGTGTATGATTTCTAGTAATTTATCATGGCACCGCGAGTATTGACTATCTATGAATACCCTACACACCACCAGCATACAAGTATGGTGAGCTATTCCTACTGCCATTTTACCTTACCATTTTAAAGTTAAAGGGATATAGTTCTCCTATAGTTAGCCAGTCCTTTTTCACTTTAAAGCCTATTGCACCTTGTTTGTATCATTTGCCGAATAAAGTTTAATTTAAAATAAAAAATAGTAACACTTTAAATTTTTCATAAAAAATATTATTAATCTAATACATAAAATTGTAAAATGTATATCTGTATAATAAGGAGCACATTAACCTTATTCTCTGCATCTTAAAGTCGTAAGCGTAGAATATCCATATGATTAATGATATAGTCGTAAGAGTACGTAGGCTTCATTACATAAACGTAACTTAATCTTGGGATCATCGTGTCTTATTCACATTAACTAATACAGTAATTCCTTGAAGATGCTTTCCCAAATTTAGTAAAAATAAAAAAAAAATGTAAGAAAAATTAAAATAACTTAAATACTTAAATTCTTAAGGCTTTATATATTTTCTTATCAATTGTTTTACGTAAATCTCGTGTCATCTCAATAATAGTTAATATTGCATTCAGCTTTATACTGTTTTCAGAATATAAAAAAATATAAAGCTGTTCTTAATTTTATAGCTAGTAGTAGTAGGTACTTTGCGTGTCGAGTGGTGGATCTTAAATCGCAATGCGCCATCTTTCAACCGATTGTTGGAGTATTGTGGATATTTTAAAGTAATGATGCAGACTCTCCAGTGACAATAAAACAATCTATTGTATAAAAGTATAAAGGTGCGTCATTCGGGCGTGGCAATTACAAATTTCATATTACCCTAACATATTTAGAAATAATAATATATAATGTAAATTTAAAGTTATCAGGTTAAACTTTATTTAAACATAGTCCGTAATTTATGAAATGTTAAATAAAAAGTTGTAAAAAGTGTCAGATTCTAATCTTAAGTAGAATGTTATAAAATCGAGACGATCTAATAGTTATTTTAAATAACACTGATTTTCTCGATTAGATGACACATATGTACACATATGTATATATATATATATATATATATATATATATATATATATATATATATATATATATATATATATATATATATATATATATATATATATATATATATATATATATATATATATATATATATATATATATATATATATATATATATATATATATTTTTTAGCTTCACGCTTTATCCCGCACATGGCAGGGTAGGCAGAGGGAACTGCAGGAACCATATAAACCTAGTGTTAAGACACTCCGTTACTAAGTCCCTGCTTACTCCGTCCCCACTTTCCGCCGTTTTCGAGGCATTGCGTGTTGAGTGGCGGAACTCAACGCCGCGCTTTGCCTTAGTTGCCAGAGCGAAGAAAATGGAAATAGAAAAATCCATCTTCCCCGACTGGGGATCGAACCCAGAAACCGTCGCGTTAGCCGCGTTACAGGCAGACGTTGTGCCTCTGCGCTACGACGGTCCACGACACATATGTACTAGTATTAATCCAGAAATAGGAATATTCCGGAACTAGCAAATTACATAGCAAAATCGAAGCTCCGAGGTAACGCATTACTCTACATAAATCACTGCTCCATCATGTTAAAAGCCATCTTGGTCTTTACGTTATAGCTCTTAAACTTTTGTCATTTGGGAAAGAAAAGGTTGTATATTATGCTTTTCTACAGATGCTGCTTAAAAATGTATTTACTAACAATAAAAATATTAGTTGTTAAAAGTTCAGTTATGTTTCGAATCGTAGAACAAATCTTCACTCTCACAATCAGGTAGTTCCTTGAATAATTCAACTAAGAAATAAATGTCTTTATTCTAAACCAGGATATAAAAAATTGATAATTTAAAAATAATATAAGGTTATTGACAGACGTCGGACACCGTGATAATATTAAATAATTAAAATATAAAATTTCCACTAAGTGAAGTAGATCTCTTGGGGGCTACCTTCATGTGGTTGGAAAATTATACACACCTTGCTTAATTTGATTACGAATTATATTTTCATTATTAAACTTTTAAACTTAAGAAACGGCGTTAACAATATAGAATGTATTTGTTTAGTTACAGACATTAGTAATTTTATAGATTGCTTTGGAAGTAATTTCATAGTTCATGTAAATAGCTAAAATTGTAACTGTAAATTTGTTACATTTTTCTTTTGTTAGCCGATCAATCCTAATTTATATAAGAAAAGGCAAAGTGCGAGCAGTACATGCTCACCGAAGGTTCCATACCATTTTCCTGATTATAAATATTTCGTTTACGAAAATATTACATCTAAAAAGAGAACCTTTATATTTACAGTCGTATCCACTTATTTCGTATGAAATGAAATACAATATAAATATGGTTTAGTTTTTTTATTATGAAACTAACCAATAATTTTAAAATTGATTGAAAATAAACTGTGTACAAACTTTCATATCAAACATACTTATACCAAGCTTTTAAAAGCTTGTGGAATGTAAAAGTTCTCTATATTTTTCGTCTAACTACAAACATTAATGATTAAGTATTAATTAAATATGTATGTAGTTTAAATTTTGATATTTAGAGTTTTAAGTGTGTTCTAACTTCTTATAAGCCTTTAGTAAAATTTCTCATAAGTTTCTTCTAATAACACTAAAGAAAGCCTGTATATACGCTGATCTACTAAGCTGGCTAAGCCTATCTGGTGGTAAGCCTATCTTTATAACCGTAGGCGATAATAGTCAAAGTTCATTGCTCACCAATCTTTCTTTCCCGTGGCGTCAAGTGTACACCATGGAACTCGTCTCGGTCCTTTACTCTTCATTTTATACATTAATATGCATTTATAGTTCTATATACAGACGACATGAAAATTCGAAAAAGGATAACGTCTGCTTGTGATTGCTTACTGCTTACCTTCTTTATAAATATAAGTAAGTGTAATATCATCTGCTTTAGTCGTAAACACCATTCTTTTGCTTTCGTATCTGGATAGTATACATCTACCTAGATATTAAACTATTTTTTTACTATAGTACATTATATGTAGAGCTACAAACGCTTGCCATATGTTTAGCTTTATTTCAAAAGTGTCCAGGTGTATATTAAGATAAATGTAATGGAAAGAAGTATCAAATTACCTAATAATTTGAATGGAAAGGACCATTACGTTTATTATACCTATTCTTGATTATACATATATGTTAATTTGACTCTCCGTTGAGCCTCATTAATATCCACGTCATAAAGTATAAGTTAACTAACTGGAAATTAATAAATTAACTAAATTAAACTAAATTAGATCCTTAAATATGATCGATTTTCAAATTATTAAAACTATTAAATATTAATCGGTCTCTGATTAATGATAATGTTTAAAAATAAACATTGTTATTACTCAGAAATAATTTACAATATTGATTCCCCCGTTATTTTAAGTATAATTAACATCACATGAACGCGGTATATGCGAAAACCAAAGCTATACGAAACCAATTGTTATTTATCCAAATTATTAAAAGCGCGAAATATCATTGTTAATAAAGCGTGGTATTAATTATAATTACCATTTCAGCAAAAAATAATATTTATACAGTTGAAAATGATTTTGTTTTAAAAAAATAATAATTAGATGTTTTACAAATACTGTAATTATTTTATAGTAATAAATGTAAAATGTTTTATTTCTTATGAGGCTAGCAAAGTGGAAGTAATGATCTAGTAGAGTAACATTTTACACGTTTTTGCGCTATGGGTAAAGTATGGACAACTTTTTTGTGGCCCTATCTATCATTTCGTATACAAAGAATTCGAAAGAATAAAAAGAATTTTCGTATATAAGCTTTCTAGCAGAGCACATATGCACGTTCATACACGGAAGATGTACGAAGACAATACGTAAAAAATAAAAGTACTGTGAGAACCAAACACTATGCTCGCTCAAATCTATATAATAACCGAAATTTCGGGTCTGTATAATAATTTTTATAAAACATAAAAATATAATAAGTAATATACAAATAAATTATAATTAAAATAAAAGTTTAAGTATAGGACAAAATAAAATTTGGCAACATAGAATATAAAATGAGGGTTCCACAAACTTTACCTGTCATACGATAGGGATACAAAGGTTACAAGTAGACAGAGAAGGTCTTGTGAGGAAATGTTTTTTGGGTTACAAGTGCGTAAGGCTGTAATTAAATATCATGTTTATTTTGCATAGTAAAGAGGGTAATATTAAACTGTTATACTCGTAGTTTTCAAAAAACTTATTAGATAGAGATATAAGTATATTGCAACAAATATTGTAACTCCTAGTATAAAAAACAAAAGTTATTCTAACATTGTGAATTACCTAAATACTACACATTATAAAATTTAAATGATAAATTTTCACATTATTTTTTTATGTGTGCTTGTTAATTAATTCTATCGAGTCTGATTTCGTAATTCTATTTAATAGAAGCATGAATAAAGCTTAAACGTATTTCTTAAAAGTGTTAAGCTTATGATTGAAAGAATAACTACTTGATGTTATTTTCACCTTAATACTACCACGTGTTCTAGAGATTTAATGATTTACATCCAAATTTATTGTTGTCTTAACGTGAAAATGTAAGAAATCAAATTGGAGTCAAAGTTTTAGACTTTATTTGATTCTAAGAAGGTTAAGTTACTTTTTTACAAAATAAAAAAAATTGAAAACAGCGATTAGTAGGTTTCCAAGAGGCACGAGTCGAAAGTTCGTAAGAGTTAGGTATTTAAGGAGTACCTACTTGTATATATACTCAAATCAAAAGTACCTTCCAGTTTAATTTCATTTCCAGATATTTTGATAGAAATTTTGTTTTAAATAGTAGAACCCAAATTAGTGAAATTTCAATTAAATTTATGTTATTTTTTACTTCATATTCTATTTTTAGTAATTAAAGAAATAAGTATAACTCTGAATATTGTTCTTCTCGTTGTAATACTGAATTACGAACGTTTCTTTCAATACGATATTATCTAATCTACTTGAAGTGAGAAAGACCATAGACCGCGATGCTTAACGTCAATGAAAATTGCTATTATAGCTTCCGACAGTTGAAGCGTAACGACTTACGCTTGCAATGGAATTTAAATTTGTACAAAATAATTTTTTATATTTCTCTAAAACAGTTACGGAAAATTATGTCATCAATCTGTAAACGCTGATTGTGTGTAGGTAGCTACAGATAAGGGAAGAGAAGGGATAGAGATGAGGGAAGTTATTATGCGCCTCTATGACATTATTTATATTTATGTTAGAATATCGTATTTTCTTATTAAAAAATAAGTATTACATATTATAAATACTAGATAGGGGACCTGTTCTACCCTCACTCGAGAAAGGTAGATATTTTCATTTCAGACAAAGCGTGGTGTTGAGATACGCCACTTAACACGCAACGCCTCGAACGAAAAGGCGTAAAGCGGGGAACGGAGTGTCTTAACACTAGGCTGCCAATATCCCTGCAGTTCCCTCTGGTTACCCAGCAATGTGTAAATAAATCCAAAAGCTTATATATGAAGACAGAAATAAGGAATGTATATTTAATGGTGTTGTAAATGTGTTATCACACATCTGATGTGGCTATAGTTTTAAATTAATTAAAAAGATACGTACATAAACAAGTTATATCGTAAACATTTCACTACTGTCATAACGAAAGTTTTGTAATATATTCATATCATTTTGAGTCTCATTTTCTCCTTGTGATAAAATTTTATAATTAAGAAAATTATAAGTAATTTTAATAAAGATCTTAGAAGTCGTTTCGCTTAGTTTTATTTATATATATTTTTAAAATTATTTCTTTAAATCTTCATACATATTCACCGGGCATAAAATGTACTAAAACCGAAATATACATAATATACTAAGTTTAAAATATGATATTAATATTTATTTTATAGAAATAAAATATATTAGCGAATTCGTTTGTATAGGTAAAAATCTTTTGCAAGCAAATTTAATCAGATAATGGAACGCGGCAGATGACTTCATACTAATCGTATTAATAAGAAAGATCTCCGGTTTACGGTTCCTTAGAGACTCTTAGAGCTATCATTTCCTTATACTTAATTGTTTTTTATTAGGTACACCCCTTTCGTTAAGTTATTAAAATATACGTTTATTATAGAATATTATAGAAAATTCTCAGTAAGTTAAAAACAACACTTGCTCTATGTAATATTATTTATTTAAAATAATTTATTTAAAATATTTAAAATAATAGCAGACTATATAACGTCGAGAGAATGTAGACGAATCTCATTTGTACTAACGTCATATATTTGGCGCTAACATTACTGTTGTATTAATTATACAGACGGTGGTTTATCGTTTGATTTATTTAATGTTCAATTAGTCAATAATTGTCACTTACTGAATGAATTCGAGCGGTACTGCGATGTAGTGGGCGGGCACAACACCTCACTGTTCAAGCTCGACACGCTGACGTCACGCAACTCGCCCAACGACGTCGAGCGTAGCGTCGGCAAAGAGAAGTTCACTTCCTTCGTCCTGATGGAATTTCAATTTAATTAGCCAGTTACTTAATTATTTAAGTTGCTTGTTAATTTACCTTATTAACCTTTTAGGTTTATTAAGTTAGATTTATCTGATGTTAGCGAAAATTATGGGATTCATATTTTGGTGCTATGATACTTGGTTTCCCAGTGTTAGTTATTTCCAAATGAATAATTAATAATATAACAAGACAAAACAAAAGAGACTTTTGAATAGTGTTTCTCAAAGAAGATTTACTATAATACAAAGCCTTTAATTTCCAGTAGTTATTTCGAAGTTAGTTATGTGTTAATCCTCACATGCTCAATTTATTTATACACTATTTTATCCATAGATTACACATAATGTTGTAATTTATTATGATTATATAAACATGATTTTTTAAAAATCGATATTAAAGGCTGTGTAATAGAGATTGAAAGTATCAATATTGGATAAATGTTTCATAATCATAATCTGAATTTCGTTTCTTTTCTTTTTTTTTTTAGCTTCACGCTTTATCCCGCACATGGCAGGGTAGGCAGAGGGAACTGCAGAAACCATTTGAACCTAGTGTTAAGACACTCCGTTGTTTAGTTCCTGCTTTCTCTGTCCCCACTTTCCGCCTCTTTCGAGGCATTGCGTGTTGAGTGGCGGAACTCAACGCCGCGCTTTGCCTAGGTGCCAGAGCGAAGAAAATGGAAATATTAAAATCCATCTTCTCCGACTGGAGATCGAACCCAGAAACCGTCGCGTTACAGGCAGACGTTGCGCCTCTGCGCCACGACGGTCCTCAATTTCCTTATTCTTAATTTGTTTTAGCAATCAGTACTTATTAATAGATTAATTAAAATTTTAAAAATATGACTTATAGACTTCTACGAATTATATATTTAATTGCTCATTTCGTATACAACTATTAATGTTAAAAATTTATTTCGATTACCAATATATACACGCGTTAGTTTGTAGGTTAACATAACATGTCACGCTTCTGCGTGACATGAAATAATTACAACCAAATTATCATTATAAAATGATAGTATTGTAGAAATGGTAATGGGGTGAAACTCGCAGGAGAAAAACAATCGAACAATTCTTAATATAGGAAATTTTAAAATGTTAATGTACTTTATATTTTTAGATTTACATTTATAATTTACCATATTTTTCAAAGAATTTTGAAAATTGTTCCATTTTGATAATCAAAGTAAACAAAATAATTTATTGTAGTAACTATAATGATAGTACATCATAAAATAAAATTACTCTAGCTTATTTAATAAAATAACGCAAGCAGTTCCAAAGTGTATACCTTATTAGCTAATGCTACTGTTGAAGTTCATTGAAGTACATTGTGAGCTTACTACATCATAAAGAGAACATTTTTTTCTACTAATTAGTAATTTATACAGAATAGTAAAGTGTAAAGATGGAGTGTGTTACGCTTTATATGTGACACGAGTAAGGATTCTATATACGTATTATATTTCCATTTGATATACTATAGTAAATTAATCAATTTCTTAGTTATTGCGTTTTGAAAGTTCTAGTTTACCAATGTTACGTCGCGTCGCATTGAGAGTACACAGAAGATATAAATATATATTAAACATATATGTTAAACATTTTTGGAATACATTTTAAATATATTCCATAAATGATTCATGTATACCTTACCTTAATAACATATGTAGACCTCTGTTCTACAATGACAAGAAGCAAGGTTGACTAATGCTTTTTTATTTATTTTAACAGTAAAAACTACAACAATTTTTGTATGTATTTTCAATTTTTATATCGCATTTTTTATATAACGAATAGTCGACTATGGAAGTTAACTGTTAGTAGTTTCTTCTCTAACGAATAGTCGACTAAGGATATTAAATGTTCGAAAACTACATTATTTTTAATATTAATAAAACATAACATTACTTAAGTTCATAAAATAAATTTTTACTAAGAAATCCTATGATTGCCTAATTATCCTTTTCCAAAAAATAAGCTTCACCAATTAATTATTGTGCCAATTTTAAATATTTATAATTTCCATACTTAAAAATTAGCGTGAATAACTTTCTTTAAGATAAAATTTTATTAACTCATATTTAATGTAAGCATTATATGAAATATAAATTAGAAATATAATATTACAGCATTAAAGAATCATTAAAAATCCTGTAATTCAATGTGTTTAGATTTGTATATTGTTGCTTTTTTGTATATATACCATATACCTACATCGTATAACACAAAGCTATTGGTACCCCGTGTGATGGTAAGGACACATTAAGGAAGTCCATTCTATAAAATAGATCATTTTCTGAAAAAATTTAAAATTACAATTTTAACAAGACAACTTCTAAACTCCAATAAACTGATAAAATACTGGAAAATAACATGTAGTAAATAACAAATAAAGATTTTTTTTTTCAACATTTAATAATCTAAGTTGCAAAGAACATTTTTAACCGAACTAAGTTATTACATTATTACAAAAAATACAGTCGTTACTAAAATTATCTTTGATACTTTGAACGGGTATGTTTCTTCGTGTTCTCGTTAATGAGGTAGACGGTGGATGGAGTTACAAACTGTCCAACTTTTTTTTCTTTTTCCCTTTCGTATTTAGAAATCCGTGTTGAATGATAATAATAAGCGTGACTTTCTTTGTTTTCCAACTGAAATCTATATCAATCTGTAATAGGATTTGTTTTATAAAAATTCGGGTACTCATAGTTTATATTTATAAAACATTTTCTTTACTGAGTTATTAACAGAAATAAGCAGCGTAGAAACCTAAAATTGTACGTAGTCTAATTTAGAGTAGGGCTACATTTTAGGAGACAAAGAAAAATTTCTCAAATTTCAATATTCCAAAACCATATTTATTATTTAACCTTTTCAGTCCATAAAAACACAATTGTGGGCAAATATCTCTCCAATTATAAAATATATTTTTCTTATACAGATTCATAATACAGAATCACTATATTTAGAAATGTCTAAAGTTTGAACGTAGCGTGAATCGAACCATTGCCGTGTCCTTTTGAATATCGAAATTTTTATACGCATTTTTTGCTTTATTATAGACTTCATTTTATTTTTTTTATAATTAATATATACAATTATAGGCTGCAATAGGCCAAATATACCGGATTCAGAATCGTTTCAACAAATAGCTTTGATACATATAATTTTTTCATTAATACTTGATGAAAATACGTAAAACAATGAACATTTTAGCTTAGTTTAAGTGTAGTAAGTATTAATTAAGTAAATATTTTAAGATTTTTTGTATTACGTACAACAACAAACAGATGCTGATTCCCCACATTGTGTATAATAATCTATATAGATAATTATCAAAACCAATGTGGTTTATATGATTTGTAAGCATTAATTATAGTTCAAATTCTGATGACGATATAATTTGCATAATAATAATCTTAGTGTGATTATAATATGAGTAGATATCGTAATTGGTTTCGTTCAGATCTAAGCTCGATAGATGATTCGCATCAATGAACATTTGTTATATTATAAGTACATTGTGAGTTTAGTAGGTACATCATAATGAGAAACTTTATTTTGTTTATTTTTATTTATATAAATAAATTAAAATTGTTGTCATCTGAAGATGAACAGTATATTATGATTATCTAGTATGCGGAAATGACAGTGCATTCTACGAAAGTTTCGCTAAACTGCAGATGTATATTTTTTGCCACGACATTAACAAAATATTTTTTTTATTAAAAACTTTAACCCATTTCAAAATAATGCCAAGGTATATTTATAAATTGAAATATAAACTAAAAAGTAATTAATAATAAATATGAAATAAAAAAATTGTCTCCTTTGCCAGGCAAATTTATATATGAAACTTCTACGCAGGAAGTCAGCCTCATCTGAAGCGGTGGTTAATCTGATTAACCAACAACCTGGCTACACCTGTACATCTAAGTGGAAAATAAACTTTGCCGTACTTTTGATCAACCCTTATCAATTTTAAGTAATGAAGTAATTTTTGTTTATTATTTTTTTTTAGCTTCACGCTGTATCCCTCACATGTGCAGGGTAGGCAGAGGGAACTGCAGGAACCATAAGAACCTAGTGTTAAGACACTCCGTTGCTTAGTCCCTGCTTTCTCCGTCCCCGCTTTTCGCCATTTTCGCGGCATTTCGTGTTGAGTGGCGGAACTCAACGCCGCGCTTTGCCTAGTTTGCCAGAGCGAAGAAAATGAAAATAGAAAAATCCATCTTCTCTGACTGGGGATCGAACCCAGAAACCGTCGCGTTACAGGCAGACGTTGCGCCTCTTCGCCACGACGGTCCTGTTTTATTATTAATACACATTATTTGTATATCAGTTAAAATTTGATATTACTCATTCGTGGCTACAGTATAGAATATATTTAGTGTTCTTTCCTTTTTCATGTAATAGTTTGTAAATTATAAATAACCTTAAGTATTAAGTAAATAAATTAAAATAACGACGTATACAAAGTAATATTTTTGAGTAAGTTTTCTATATTGTCATTAATTTCTTGCTTGCTTTGAAACCCACTACGGAACCATGTTTTTCCAAAAATCTTAATCATTAATTACTTTAGTTTTTATTCTAATATATTTTAGACATTTTCTAACAGTGCTTTTTAATACTAATGTCAGACTTCATTAAGAAAACATAACAGATCGTTAGATTACATATTTTTATATTTTCATTTCTTTTTTTCTGTATTATTCTTGAAAACTATTGTATTATATAATATATCAAATGATATTTATGTGCATAGTTAAAATATTAATTAAATTGTAGCAATGTTCAATTGGAATACATGTAACTTTAAAATAAAATACAAGGAGACATACTGGTGATGTAAGGAATTACATCACCAGTATGTCTCCTTGTATTTTTTTTTTTTTTTAGATGGAAATCTAAACTAGTATTTATTTTCAAAATACTTGGGTCCAAAGTATATTACTTACTTAAGATTGCCATAGTGGACCGGCAACTATATTTAACCAAAATATCTCAAATTTATTTTTTATTTAACTTACAACTGTATGTTATTCATTCAAATATTTATTTAATACTTACAAATAACAAGAAGCAGCAATGTCATGAGGAGGATACACCAATATTGGAGGCGATGGTACAGGACTCGGGCTATTCTTGCGTCTGCGAGCACAGAAAACTCCTGCCATCACGATTAGTAACACGATTGCCGCGCTGGCCCCTCCTAGTGCTACTAGAACTGCCTCTGTCAGAAAAACAAAAATTTGAATTTGAATGAATGTATAGATTAACTAACTTGTCAGAGTTTTTTTTCAGATTCAGGTTGCATCTTGCATTAAATATAATCTGGCAATAAAGCCATATAAGCCATAAATCTGTTCTGTTAAATAAAAAAATTAAAAACAGAAAGACTAAATGTATACCAAGGCGATATTATTGCTTCGAGCAATCGTTTAAGACAACTTTTGGCAACAAAAGGACTGGTTTTACAAGAAACATACAAATATTGTAAATTCAGTGGCGAAACTCAACGATGTTCTTTGTCTGAAAGGAGCGAAGCCTTGATAAGATTCTTTCCATCGGTAAAAATCCACAACGATGTATTAAGAAACCCACTGAATCGAAAATTCATATAGTTGGAAAATAGGTACTGACAGTAATACAATAATATATTTAAAATAACAATGTTTGATGAAAATGTTTATGTTATGTAATTTTAATTTTATTTACATTTGTATTATTATGATCTTTAATTAATTATGTATAATATTGGCATAGCACAAAAGAGAATTACTTTTTATTAATATAAAGTAGATGCGAAAAATAAAAGACGCCTTATAAAAACATATAACCCGCGCTCTTGAAACACGACCCAAAAGGCTAAAGATCAAATGTTGCTATGTTAAAATGTAAATATTTTTCTTATAATATTTTTTTTATTCGTGTGGAATAACACTTTTCTAATACTTAAGGATTGCTATTTTGTTTCTGTCACAACTATCTGAATCGACCACCCTAACATCAAAGTACAAAAGTATTTGCGTCATTAAAAATACATAATCTAAACCATAGCAGCCGGTCAATAAACCAAATAAAAGTCACATTACAATTTATCAACGAACGTCGCGTTGTTTATTCGAGTACAGTATAATATAACTACAAAACAATACGTAAACAGAATTGGTATTATCGGAGATGTAATATGTTTTTAAATAGCAACCGCTATTACTAATATTAACGACTATACAACAACTATATAAAAACAAATACAGTACGGACAGCTAAAATCTGATCTAGTGAAGCACAATTTTAAAAGAAAACAAAAATTACTGTAACTTAATTTAGCAGGTAAACAAAATAAAACCAAGTATTAATTTACTGCGTGCCACACTATAAAATAATTTGGCAAACAGCATGAAGTTTGACTTAACTCTACGTTTTTATTTTAACAGTGAAGACTCTTCTGTCCTTATCTCGTACAGTCCAGCTGAGGTATCATGGTCCTTCATGGAATAGTGTAAAAAGGTTGCAATCTTTTATAAATTTTGTTTTAGTTTGGAAATGAGAAAATATGAAATACATCAAATTATTTGATACGTTAAATTTTTTACCTTTTAAATTGTTATCAAAAAATTTTCGTTTCATTTTGGATCGACATAAAAAGCTTTTATTGAACCTGGAAATTCGCATGTCACAAAATAAACGAATACTTTTAAAAACTGTCAATGCCACTTGTATTTTAAAATATTTATTGTTATGGTTTTGAACACGAAAATATATTTTCTATTTTCAAAATAACATCGTTTTATGTTTTACTCGTATATACTTTGTTGTTCGTCTGTTCAATTGAAAGGTGTTTTGCTGCATTTTGCCTGTTAAATTTAGGCTTACCGTTAACCTAGTATTATTAAATTTTTCAAAAAAAATAATTTCAATAAAAAAATAGGATTTATTTGTATATTACCAAAATAAAAAAGAAACATTTTAATTTTTCATGTGTAATTCATTTTAGGTATACACAACTAATCCATATGAGCATATGCAATTTTAAGTTAATTCATTTTTACAAATTGCATTTTTCGTCGACCTACCTATTAATTATAACTATTAATAAAATCGATACGAAACCCTCAGTGTGCAAGTACAACTTGCACTTCACTCATATTTTTTTACCATTTATTAAATATACGTGATTAAATACAAAAATGTATATAACTTTTATTCTTAAATTGTTATAAAAGTAAATTAAATTGTTTAAAAAATAAAATAAGAATAATAAATAAAACTCATTCTGACTAAATAATACTATTATTTGAGTGAATTGAACTCATGTTTGCAAAAAGAGTTTCTATTTCACTACACAAAAATACGACGAATGGATAGTGCCATGTCGTAAAGTTTTTTCTCCTCTTCCAAAATTCATGGCTTCTCGTTTATATACGGCATTTTATTTACTTTAATACTCACTCAGGTAAAGTGAAGAAGCATGTTAGAAAATTTTATTAATTTACGCTTGAATAGTACATTTACAAATAAAATAATGAACATTAGAAACATTAGAAAATAGAGATTTGTTTGTCTAAGTCTGATGAATATGGGTTCAATTTTGGCCCAAATTTGGCCACGATTTGGCCCGTGCAAATCAGCGTAGGCAGAGGGTGACGAAGAATCCGTGGAAACCTAGTGTTAAGATACTCTGTTCTCTGCTCTTCACTTTTTTCGAGAAACTGAATTTGAAGGGGAACTCAATGTTGTGCTTGCCCAATTGCCAGAGCGAAGAAAATTTAAATGAAATAATCCATATATCCCGAGTGGGATTCGAACCAACAAACTGTCGTGTTTGCAAGCAGACACTGTCCCTCTGCGCTACGATGCCTGTATGATTTCCTATCCGAAGCTATATATAACAAATGTAATTTTTTTATAAGGTTAGATTACTGAGCGGGAAAGTGGCAACAAAATTAGATATGACTATCATGTACATGCGTGAATGTTAAAAACTACTAAAGTTTCTATTTTTCAAGGTATTTTTTTATTTACAAATTTGGCTGCGAAAGTTAATTGATAAATTTAATATTTGGTTTCGACATAATACTTTTGTTCAATTCTTTTTTGTTTATAACTACATTGTTCTTGATGCTAATTTATTTGTATTTTAATGCATCTAAGTATACATTTATTTGTTTATGTTTTTTTATACAAGAATGTACATATGTATGTATATATTTATGTGAGTGCGTGTTTATGTAATATAACAATGAAAAACATCTTTATGTATAATCCGCCGACTTTAGTCTCCTACGTAAGGTTTTTATGTTTAGAAGGTTGACTGTGAAAGATCACTTAAATTGATAAGGCCGCCTTTGCACTATAATTTGTAAACTATTTAGCATCAACCTGTACTGTGCTTGCAATAAAAAGTTTTTGGTATGGTATTTTTCTTCTATTTATATATTAAATAGGTAATTTACATAATCTATATAGACAATTGCAGAAGGAGCTTATTATATATATATATATATATATATATATATATATATATATATATATATATATATATATATATATATATATATATATATATATATATATATATATATATATATATATATATATATATATATATATATATATATATATATATATATATATATATATATATATATATATATATATATATATATATATATATATATATATATATATATATATATATATATATATATATATATATATATATATATATATATATATATATATATATATATATATATATATATATATATATATATATATATATATATATATATATATATATATATATATATATATATATATATATATATATAAGTTACTGGCAGAAGCTCTACAATAAATAAAAAAAGTTTAGTACCATTTTAGCTATTTATCTTCACGTCACCTTTGAGATTACTACGACCATAATAAAGTCGCAAAATAAAGAATGTGCCATCAAAATTTTACGAGTCTCATTACGATTTTCTTTCAAGCATAATATGAAAAAATAATATCTATACTTAAGTAATGTACAGAATAAAAAATACGTAGTTAATATTCTAGTACGTTGACATAATATCTGGTTTTAATAAAATTTATGTTTCCATCAATATTTCGTAATTTTAATTTACTAAGTGGTCTAAAATTATATAGTAAATTAACGACCCATTCGTGGCGACGTCAACTTGATCAATGTCTTCGATTTTTTTCTAGAATAGGATAATAGAAATAAATTATATTTATGTAAATGAAAATTAGCAAAATGTACCCGATCGCGGTTATTAAGGATTTTTCATTTTAAGAATAAAATAATAGAAGCCTATAACATTTATTTATGTGTAAGTAAGTAATTTATCTTTGAAGGGCCTAGTCTCGACTGGACTGGACTGTACTGAATATCCTGTATGTTTGTATTATTTTTTGTTATACCAATATTATACATTATCTTAAAAACATCCTATATCGTATACCGTATGAAAACTAAATAATTATACCCGTATATGTATGGTATAATATAATTATACCTAATCGAGTGGTCATGCAAACTAAACAATGCATCATCAAAATAAATTGCATATTCAAATTTACAACGCGACAGAAAATTTAAAGCCATTGTAAATTACATTCGTCCGTCGTGGCGCAGAGGCGCAACGTCTGCCTGTAACGCGACGGTTTCTGGGTTCGATCCCCAGTCAGAGAAGATGGATTTTTCTATTTCCATTTTCTTCGCTCTGGCAAACTAGGCAAAGCGCGGCGTTGAGTTCCGCCACTCAACACGCAATGCCTCGAAAAAGGCGGAAAGCGGGGATGGAAAAAGCAGGGACTTAGCAGCGGAGTGTCTTAATACTAGGTTCATATGGTTCCTGCAGATCCCTCTGCCTACTCTGCCATGTGCGGGATAAAGCGTGAAGCTAAAAAAAAATAAAAAATAAAAAAAGAATCATCCATCATTTAGATATTCTAACTCAATATAATTTGTTATAATAACTTATATGTAAAATATTAAAGCATTTATAAACACATAAATATCTAAGTTTAAAAATAAATTGTTAATTAATTTAAAGAATTCATATTTTTTAAATTCAATATATGAGGACCTCACAGACATATTTATAAGCCTGTCCTTATTTTACTTAGAAAATGAATTAATGTAGGCAGACGTCATAAAGGACTTCACAGAACCACTTATTTATAGACTAGAAATAAAATAAAATCTATTTTGTACTATTTTGTTTAAATTTTCTTCGACTAGAGAATTGATAAGGGTCTTATCTTACGTATCGGCCACAAAGCAAATATTAGCATTTGTATCATGTTTTCATGATAAAGTGGCAAAGGTTAAAACAATCTTTAACCTTTTTTTAGATTAATGTTTTATACCGCTTATAGCAGGATAGGCAGCTACTACAAGAAGCGTTGGAACCTAGTCTTAAAACACTCCTTTCCTGCCTTCCACCCTTCGCGGCATTGCGTGTTGAGTGGTGAAACTCAACGAATGTGTTTATTAAATGTAATTTTTCACTCTCTACTAAATTTATATATGAAAACCAAATTTAATTACAGTACAAACAACTTTACTCTCATATAATATGTAAAACTGCTGTTATGCAGTTATTCTACAAAATAATTACTTCAACATACTAAAATAATGGTTCTATTTGAATACCGTTAAAGATATAACATTCATTATACGTGTATAATACATTGTTTAATTTACCTCTCAAATTAATAGAGTTAGCGATGGAGAATTCATGAACTGTCCTCGTAGTAGGTGTTTGCTCGAATCTTGAACTTGCAGACGTAGATTCGACTTGTCCTAATGTCTCCACACGAATTGGTGTTACTGGATCAACTCCGTCAGATATGTCATAGTAGTCGATGGGCGGGGGATCATAAACTGTGTAGGAAGAGCTTTCATGTAATAATATACGCTTACTAAAGGAGCAGGATAAGAAATTAAATATGTTTCCAGTAGGTAAACCAATAAGAATTTTACCATACATAAAATATTACCTGAATATTGATCGACTGGTTTGATATCTTCTATGGGGTCGACTGGTGGAGCATACCAAGGCCTTCGAGAATAAATCTTCTTGCTCGTCACTGTCCTCTCACCGTCGTTAACGTTTCGGTACACGGGAGACAAGTTTAACATCTCTAATCATCCGCTGAGACCTGCAGTAAAAAGATTGTGTAAGTTTTGGAATAATTTTGCGTTATAGAACAAACATTAAGTTTTTAATACGCTTTTATTAGTTTCACTTGTAACTGAGTAACTCTCCTTGGACTGGAGACCGTGGCTTATATAAGTTGTTAGTATATCCGACTACCGTATGACTCTTGTTAGTCGAGTGGGCTAAGGTGCGGAGTAGGGAGACTTTTTTGCAGTTACTTTAGATGGTCGTGAGTTCGAGTCCCGTCCGTACCAGTGAAAACAAAATATTGTTTTTTAGTCTATTTTTATTTGATTTTTATTTTATTGTTAATTAATTTTGCATGCAATGCATGCAAAGCATGGGGCGCTTTGTGCCATATTTTCCTTTTGAATTGGTCATTCCTTACCCTTCATACTCGAATCTCCATAAATATACGAAAAATATGGCACAAAGCGCCCCACGCTTTTTCACAATAATTATAGTATTTTACTATCACTACTGTTTTCAGAATTATTGTTTACTGTTTAGTTTGATATACTTAAAAAAGCGTGTTTTTTAGTTTTTTTAAACTACTTTTTTTATTTAATGGCGTCGGCATGTTAATTGTCATTGTGACCTTGTTGTGAGATCAGTTCTCTCTTGAAAATGTCAAAAATTATGGCTAAAGTGATGTAATAAAAGCTTCCTCAATAAATTTACTTTTAGATAGATATTGTCAGTCTTAACTAGAGCTGTTACCCAAACAAATTTGGTAAATAAAAAGTAGACAGGTGAAAAAATATTTGAATATACATAGATTTGGATTTTATAATAAATTTATAAAGTTTTTTTCAAACCTGAATAACCTTTTATATAATAAATGAAATTTATAATTTATATAATAAAAGAAATTTCTTTTGATTCAATTCTCTAAGTAATATTTCAAACTTATTTCGATCATAAATCAGCTTCATTCAGTTCCATTAACAGAAAAGACACTAAAGAATAATATTATCTATTCCCTATTCATGCTAAGTTTAGGATTTGTTGAAAAGAATATCTTAGTAAAGAAATTGAATTCCAGATTTTAAACAAATTATTTTTAACTAGTCAAGGTCGCTCGCTACATTGATAGTGTGATATAACATAAATATATAAACGTGGAGATTCTATGTTCAAAATCTATCACGTATACATTTTTGTATACTTAATTTTACTACTTAATTTTTTCGTCATTTGAACCGATTTGGGCTTTTTTCATACTTTTTACTTTAGTACAATTAATATTACTAAATAGGTTTTTATAAGAGTAATAATAATTTCGTGGCGCAGAGGCGCAACGTCTGCCTGTAACGCGACGGTTTCTGGGTTCGATCCCCAGTCGAGGAAGATGGATTTTTCTATTTCCATTTTCTTCGCTCTGGTAAACTAGGCAAAGCGCGGCGTTGAGTTCCGCCACTCAACACGCAATGCCTCGAAAAAGGCGGAAAGCGGGGACGGAGAAAGCAGGGACTAAGCAACGGAGTATCTTAACACTAGGTTCCCACGGTCCCTGCAGTTCCCTGTGCCTACCCTGCCATGTGCGGGATAAAGCGTGAAGCTAAAAAAAAAATTTTGGCTTTTTTGATGTTTCCATATTGATGTAGTTAAAATATTACATTCTACATTTTATCTTATGCTTAAATTTGTATATATACAAAGTAAGGCGTATTATCATTTCAAATATCACGTCTTATTAATAATAATAATATAATAATAATAAGTTATTTATTCTCTCTCTTCACAAAATACTGGATACACAATAGCCAATAGACATCTTACATAGATACACAATAGAGATATTACATAGATAGACATTTGTGAGAGACTGGAGCCCGTGATGGGTATAAAAATACCTGTATTACAGGTCACCAGGTCCCCAACACCGCCTTATTAACAAAGTGAGCTCATTACTTTAAACTGTTGTATATATGTTGGAGAGATTGTTTGTGTGTGTTAGAATATGTGTGTGTGTGTGTGTGTGTGTGTGTGTGTGTGTGTGTGTGTGTGTGTGTGTGTGTGTGTGTGTGAGAACGTGTGTATATTATGTGTGTGCCTACTAGTGATAAGTGGTACAATTAGTGTGATTCTTCACTGTTGAAGAATAGGGTTATAAATTAAAAATTAAGAGATTTTCGGTATCTTCATAGTCCAATGTTTTTAGCCATTCATCTACTTTTTGTTTGCAAGCCGATTTATTTAGTGAATATATTCGTAAATCTTTGTTTAATTTATTATAAAGAATACTACCCAGAAAGCAATAAAATCTATTTGAAAGCTTTAAGTGGAAGGTTTCAGTTTGACAGACATTGCCTTTTCTACGTTTATCCTTTTCTAAAATTGGTTGATAAACTATTTGTGAATGTTTTTTAAGAATGATGTTCAGTACAAAAGTTTGTCTAATAGTTAAAATATCCCAGGTTTTGTATAATTGTTTTGTTGGAAAAAGAAAAGGAAGTCCAGCAGCAACCTTTAAAAGACATCTTTGCGCTCTTTCTGCGTCAATAAGGTGACCTTTAGCTGCGCCACCCCACGATGTAATGCAGTAGCTTATTAAAGAATGGGCTACAGCATAATACACAGTTTTGATTGTACGTCGATCTGCTACGTGCTTTAAATTTTTGAAAATATATATTAATTTCCGAAGTCTGGTTACGAGCGTTTCAACGTGAGGCTTGAATGTAAGAGTTTGATCTACAATTACCCCCAGATATCTTATAATTTCACTTCGTTCAAGAGATGAGCAGGAACAAGTTACTGATGTTTTTGCTAGTATATTACATGAATGGGCAGTAATAGATAACGTAGTTGGAGGAAGTAAGTTTCTTTTTGGAGCAAAAGCAACGTACTTGGTTTTATTAACATTAAGGGTCAGTTTGTTATATCTTAACAAAAGGTGGAACAAGTTTGTGAATGTAGCGTTTTACGATTTCGCTTGTTATTTGATCCACTCCTGCTGAAACATTGTCTCGCATTCCTAGGACCAGATGTCTAACTTCAGTTTCGTCAGTAGGTAGCATAACGAGTGAATCCAGAGGTACTCCATATGATTTTAAAAGTGAACTGTTTTCATGGTTGCCGAAGGTAGTGTTAATTTCACAAGCTAGTTTTTCTCCTACTGTGGCAAAATACCTATTTACTTCATTCACGCTGAGTTTTGGATTATCAGTCGCCATAAGGTGTATAGAATAGTCTGTGGACTTCGAAGGAAAACAAATATTTTTTAAAACATCCCATAGTCTTTTGTTATTCTGTTTTGCTCTTTCTATTTCTTGCTTGTCGTGAATTCTTTTCTGTTTTTTAATTAATGTATTACAAAAGTTTCTGTAGCGTTTATATGTAATTTTGAGGGCATCGTCGTCTGGTTTTTTTTTAAGCTTTTTATAAAGGTTGTCTCTATTCTTCATACAACGTAAAATACCTTCAGTAATCCATGGCTTAGATGTTCTTTTCCTATTAGATACTTTAATAATTTTTGTATTCTCTGTAATCGCGTTAGTAATTAATGAGATCAGGAGATTAGTAGCCGCGTTGGCATCATTACTTTTTAGTATAAGATTGTAGTTCAAATTATTTATAGCAGTATCCAAAGATTCATAATTAATGCGTCTTACTGTGTGGGAAGAGTAATCAATCTTAGACTTTAAGTCAATAACGACAGCGACGCTTTCATGATCAGTGACAGTTGATTCAAAGACAAAACAGTTAGCCACATATTTAGATTTTATCATAATATGATCCAGACAAGTGTGCCCATGAGTAGGGATGTCATAACCAGGTAAAAAACAGTGTCCAGCTAACATATTCAAATATTCATGAGACCGACTGTCGGAAGTATTTTCTGTTATATCGATATTTATGTCTCCACAAATGATAATATTTTTATAATTCGATAATTTTTCAAGAAGCCTATTTAAAGACGTAATAAAATTATTTGTGTTGTGTTGGCTCGGGGGACGGTATATACCAATTATACAGGTATTTGCATTTAATTTTAGTAACAGACAATTGGCATCATCTAGATGTGGTTCCTCCGCCATAACTTTACAACCTACTTTATAATATATTACAACGCCTTCGTTTTGAGTTTTATGCGAGGTAGTAGAAAAGCTATTGTATTGGTGGAGATCTGGAACATATTGCGTTGAAGTGAGCCAGCACTCAGTTAAAATAATTACATCCCAATCTATCTTAGACCTAGCTATGAAAACGTTAAAGTTGACTATATTACACCTTATACTTCGTATATTTTGGCAGATGATTTTTAAATTTGTACTTTTACTATGTATGTAAGAATCAACATTGTCTATATCACACTTAATTACCTTAGACACTGAAAATGAATCAAGATTTTGAGACATAGATTTGACACTTGTACTATCGAATTTTAAGCAAGGGATACAAAATGCATGGCTTAGTGATGAATGGATAAGCTGAAATATAAGTTATGAGTATGATAGGCACTGCAATCGTATAATTTGTAGATATTTGAAAAGTGTTGTATGTTATGAATGAATTTTTAAATAGTTTTGTGGGTGTTGATGTGTATTTGTGGTGGGGGCTATTTTTTATTAACAACAATATTCTAAAAAGTAAATAATGAAAAAATAAAAATAATAAAATAAGCATGCATAACAAATGTACTAGTCACAGGACAAGCTTGTGCAAGTCGGCTTCATCTTCTATAAGTATCGGTGACTGACCCTCCTCTTTCTTGATATATACTTTGCCAAATGATGTCCATGTAGCGGCAATTTTTTTGTTTTTCACGAGGTCTCTAGCGACGTATGAAAGACGTTTAGCTTTATTTGTTAATAGCTCCGAAATGTACACCGTACGTGGTTTACCAGGTAAATTGATGTGTTGAGTGTTTAGCTGTTGCTCTTTGTTTAAGTGTTTGGTTTTGTTGAATTGCCTATATGTTCGGATAATTGATTCTTTCTTTCCAATGCTTGTGAAATCAACTATAATAGTATCTGATTTTGTTCGATAGATGTCCTTAAATTCCATATCTTGAATTGGTGGTTCAAGATTTAGGGTGGTTCCGATGGTTTTAACTATATTAGTTATTGTTTGTTTGTTCTCGTTCTCTTGTTTAGGTATATTTCGTATTTCGATAGCAGATTTGCATGTATTTCTTTCAATTGACTCCATCCTATTCTCTAGAACTTTTATTCGTTTTCTATATTCCTTGTTCTCCTCTTCCAACAAATTAATTTTCTTGATGATATCATCATATTGACCGGACATAAACTCAACTGTTTTTTGTATCTCTTGATTTTGGTTTATTAAGGTATGTACGTCTATATTTAAGGATTCGAATTTTTGCTCTTGTTGCGCTATTAGCTCAGAAAACATCTTTTTAATTTCGGTCATACAATGATACGGGATTTCCGAAAACTCATTAAAAGTACGTTTGTGACGCTTCGTGACATTTAATAAACTCTCATTTGTATCATTATTGGATGACTTATTTAAGGCCGAGTCTGATCCATAAAACATAGATGGAGGTGTCTTTAGTGGTTCAGACATCTTTAGTATCTTTGAGGTGGCTCCGAGATAATGAAGAAAACAAAAAGAAAAACCAAAATAAAATAAAATAAAAGTGTATTTCGACTACACTGGGGATCGAACTCTTGCACTGTCGTCTAATTACGTTCTTAAGTTGCGGCGGCGAACCACTACGCCAGCGTCTATTTGCATTAGACAGTGAGAAATAAGTTCCTGTTAGTAATTTATTCTGTATAGAGAAATGCGCTTGTGACCGCTAAGTAATATACAAGGTCACTAGGTCACTGCACTTGCGTTTGCACTTTTAACCGACACTGTTTTATAAGGTTCTAAATCAATTTTATGCTGATTCCAGACAAAGTTTACGCATTTTGAGGTATTTTTCACTTTTAGGATGTTATATTTACAACTTTCGTGATTAATTAACTGTATAAAATACTGATTTAACAATAAAAACAATTTTTGAATACAGAGCACACTTAAACACGTCTAATCGGTTCCGACGCCGGGCGGGGGGGGGGAATTATTATTACACATTTAGCTTTTTTACTATTTAAAAGTAAGTTATTAACTAATGTTGATGTTTGAGATGTCATTGATCACATAATCATGTACATTATTCTTATTTAAAAAAACAAATAAGTATCATCAGCAAACAATACTACTTCATGGTTGCATTCAACAAAATATGATACATAATAAAATATGGTAAAAAGAAAAGAACAATAAACAAAGAAAAGACCAATAAACATAAGGGCCTTGTCCTAAGACGATTAATGACAGAACTGTTGCTATATTTTGTTACTTAAAGTTAAAGAAAACATAAAAATTTTAAACTAAAAGAAATCAAAGTTTGAACACAGTGAGATTTGAACCCGCCTTTCCTTTATTGAAACCGTCCAAGCGCTTTGACCACTAAACCGTGTAATAAACATTCTGTAGATATTTTTCTAATCTTAGTGGATTAATACTTTAAAAATCGTAAAAATATTCAATATATTTTATTAATCTGTACTTCATATTCAATTAAATACAATTTCATTTATAACAATTTACAAGTATGTATAAATACATACGCCTTAAAGACATTACGATATTTCAAGCCTTTCATGTTAATGAGAGCTTTTAGGATTACGTTAAATAAACTTTACCATTATTAGCATTTTATTTGAGTTTCGGGTCTCATAATTAAATTTTGCTTAAGATTGAATTATATTAAATTATTTTCATAGGCCACTTTTTTATATAACATATAAATTAAATAATATTCTTTTTTAGCACGAGATGAAGCTCGTAACTTCGTTTGCGTGAATTTAAACTATGATATTTTTTCCCCTTCTACAGAAATTTCGAACCATATTCTGTTACGAAAAGAAACCCTCAAAAATATAGTTACTACATCGATAATTAGCTAATCAAAAAAAAAAGAAATACTAATTACTGTCAACAGCTTTTACTTAAGCGCCATTTTCATAGTTCTTATAGTTTAACTGATGTCATAAAATATATATATTCGGGCCAGGTGTTCCCTATATATAATGTTTATATTATCTAACAGCTATGATGTATACAAACAGATAAATACACAGATAAAAATGTTCTAAATCTCATTATTTTCCGGTTAAAATATATATGGTACACGCACAAATTTTACTGTTTTATTATATATAGACAAGGTAATGGTACACAATATGTATATTGTAGAAAATTTATTTAAATTTAAAATCAATCATGTTTTTCTGGAGATCCCAAGTGTTACATAGTGATAGTGATTTTTTTTTAAATTGCGCTTTCCACAAGTGCTTTCCTATAACTAGAATGTACTGTCTATGACATTGTAAAACTAAATTATGAATTATTCTTTAAAGGTAATAATTTTATCTACTATATTTTAATTCAGTAATGTGTATATATCAAAACGACCTGTACTTATAATATAAATTTTAATAATTTATTTGGTTAAAAGTGCCAATTTCGGAAATTACAATTTAAAGTTTAAAGTTTAAATTGAAGAACTCCGTAAACTATTCCATTCTCTTCATCCAGATCATTTATCGAGAAAGACTATAATGCACTATATCAAGTTAATCGTTCGATATAAACCATTTGACGCGGTATGTTTGAGTTACCGCGCATACTAAAAATAATCTGTTGTTCTAACTTTTAATAAAAACTATTCTATAATATTGGCAACGTGGCACGTAAAGATAATTATCTATATAAAATATTAAAATGACTGTTGCTGTATTTTTAATTAAAAATATTAAACAGTAAAAACTGTAATGAAACTGTTATTAATATAATAATAAGTATCTATCTTAAGATTGAAGTTTTTCGCCAATATTATGATTGTTAACATTAGAGTTTCAGGATCAAAAGCTTCAAACTCTTTGGTAAACTGTTATTGGTTAATAAGTATGTAGTTTAATGTAATTATAACATATTAATATAGTAATGTGCAATATCATCGACATAGATGCAGTGTATGTAGAAGGAACCAAGTGTGAGCACAGTCCGTCCTCAAGTTCTTTGATGTACATACAAGTTATATCAATGGACCTATATAATAGTATTTATTTATGCCTAAAAATAGTATTAAACGTAAAGTTGCATAAATTTATTTATTATATTTTACTCTATATAATTTCATTACGTGTTATATATATTCAATACAAAAACAATATTATACATATTGTAGAAACGGATATATATATATATATATATAACAGAACAATCGAAGAACTAATTATAGTTCGTGAATATAGCTCAGCATAATTGAAGATGTTACACATATCAACATTATTTGACTTGCCAAAAAGGAAGTAGCGCCACAGCTAACGATCATCTGCTATATAAACAACGTAAGTTACATTGTTAGCATTTCTCCATAGGCAAATATTCTTTGTTTGATTAGGCAATAACAAGTACTTTGGAATTGTTAATTTATATTAAAGTGTTAGAAGTGGCAATGCTATAGAAAGCTACAATCAGCTCGAAGGGCAATCTGCTACCCGACAAGAAATTTAACTTTGCTTGTATGAAATGTCATTCCCAATTTATATGTGGTAATCAATTATATTCCCAAGTAGTCATTTCTTGGATAAAATAATTCATTATTTAGGAGTAATTAAAAGATAAATCAATATGGTTTTTTATAATTTTATTTAGTATTAGCTAAATTGTTTATAAAAAAAAATAATCTGTTTATATACTTTGAGCATAATGTTTTGTACCAATTTTAATGATAGCCTTTCTATTAATACCTTGCTAGGTTTTTTTTTGATAAAAGCGTTAAATTTGGAAAACAGTTCGCAATGACTATCATATATGGTTGTAGCATTTCCTACTTGTAAGAGATATGCTTTTCTGAAACACATATATGAAATGTCATATTATTTAACTTTTTTATTTTTTAAACTAAGACGTCATTTCATTTAAGAATAATTGCATGAGGACACCTAAAATAAATATAATAATATGGCATACCGTACTTCGGCCGCGGGCTTACCATCTAAAACAAACGTGTACGCAAAGTTTAAGCTTAATCGCTTTTAGAATAATTGAGTAGTTTGTAATTCAAATTTGGCCCATACTCTACTCACAAACCAAGTTAAATAAAAGCTTACATTTAAAATGAAGTCCAATTATACACGAAGTATTCTATGTCACGAATTTAGTATAATCTGTCATAAATAGATTCTACACTAGGGAAAATATTTTAATATAATATTCTTCCATAAGATAATCTAGCACGATCAAGATCTTTAGGTAAATTAATTGTAATTGAATCCATTTTTCAATCTTTGGATAAAAAGTGCTGAAAGCAGTCTTCGTTTGTTTTTCAATTTGGTCCAACAGTATGGAATGAAAGGCTTTTGATACGATTCATTGTACAGTTAAGACTGTAATATATCTTATTCATAGAAAGTAAGCTCTTACTGTTGAAATAGATAAGAAATAAAACTAATTATGTCGCATGTCGTTCTTTCTTGGATATTCTCAATTAAAGTTGAAAATACTGATAAAAGTTAAAGTTATACTATTATATTATTCGGGAAACGAGTGTCCCATTTTGACTTTGTCATTATACTTTACAGTAATATTTAACAAAGGGTTCACTCACTTCTTCACTTCACTTCTTCTTTATGCCAGGCTTCTTAAATAAGAACGTAACTGTGGAATAACCTACCGGCGACAATGTTTACAGATCGATACGGGTACCATTATAAAGCGCGTTTCCGTTAATGGCAGGCAACGTACTGTTCATTCCTAGATAAAAAGCTGTCGGTATTGTCCTGAAAAACCTCAAGATACGGACAGACAGGAGGAGCAATGCGTGGGACTTGCGACCAAGCAAGAATCGACCGATTAAATATGATACTCGTAAATAATTGACTAACTATTAAGTAACTATTAATAATTGATTACTATTCCTTACAGATGTAGCAATGATTCAATATTATCATGTAAATTTAACAGAATTATTTATAGAGCTTATTTGAATCCAAAACTATTTTAAGCCTAAACGCTAGCCGAATCCATGATTGTCACGTTTACAGTTAAACTATAGAATCTGATTGTGATATATATATATATATATATATATATATATATATATATATATATATATATATATATATATATATATATATATATATATATATATATATATATATATATATATATATATATATATATATATATATATATATATATATATATATATATATATATATATATATGTATATATATATATATATATATATATATATATATATATATATATATATATATATATATATATATATATATATATATATATATATATATATATATATATATATATATATATATACATATATATACATATATATGTAAAATAAATACTTTACTTAAAAATAGCGTACGTACGTGACACCAGTAACAGTATACAAAACTATGATTTCGTTTGAATATTTATTTGTTTGCGCATGCCCATCTCCGATTTACGGATTTTAATGAAACTTTATTTGTTTCTTTAGCTGTTAGTTCTAGACGGTATCTAGGCTATTGACTATGAAAATAGGCACACCTAACAAAGTACTATCATGGTCCGTTTTAAGTTGATGATATAATGAAGTACAGCTGTAACAAGGTTAGTATTAGTATATTATAATCAAAGATCAGGAGACATAAAAAAATAAATATAAAATGAACATATATAAAATTAAAAAATTAACCATTTAGAAATCAATGATTGGAAACATATCATGATCAATCTATATATAAACTCAACTTTAAAAAATAAGTTATATGATTCTAAGTAAAAGTATTTGGAAATGTTTCATCCCATATAAAAATGTAACGTGTAATAAAACGTATAATAAAATGTCATGAATCTCAAAGAAAAACTATACAAGTCCAGTTTAAAATGTATGAAATAAAAAATGTTGCCTTAGTTATTTAAGGTGATGTAAAAATATTGATGAAAAATCACGATGTTGTATGAAAACTTCAAATAACAAAAGATGTAGAAAACCTGTTAAAACTTAAAGGTCAGCCGCATAATATTATTATGCAAAACACGATTTACAAATAAAATTTATGATGGCGTCGTGGGACATCGGATAGGAACGAAATATCTCTATTATATTCCTATTATTAAAAATATAAATTTTATAAAGATATTTCTATTCAAGTTATAAAAAAATAATTATTCTATATAATTTTATTGTTATGATTTTTGTTGATAATAATAATAAAAGCAATCGTTACGGCTATATAATAGACACTCTGTAGCCATTATACAAAGACTATATAAATAAGACCGTTGAGGACCGTCGTGGCGCAGAGGCGCAACGTCTGCCTGTAACGCGACGGTTACTGGGTTCGATCCCAAGTCGGAGAAGATGGATTTTTCTATTTCCATTTTCTTCGCTCTGGCATCTAAGGCAAAGCGCGGCGTTGAGTTCCGCCACTCAACACGCAATGCCTCGAAAACGGCGGAAAGTGGGGACGGAGTAAGCAGGGACTAAGTAACGGAGTGTCTTAACACTAGGTTCTTATGGTTCCTGCAGTTCCCTCTGCCTACCCTGCCATGTGCGGGATAAAGCGTGAAGCTAAAAAAAAAAAAAAAATATATATATATATATATATATATATATATATATATATATATATATATATATATATATATATATATATATATATATATATATATATATATATATATATATATATATATATATATATATATATATATATATATATATATATATATATATATATATATATATATATATATATATATATATATATATATATATATATATATATATATATATATATATATATATATATATATATATATATATATATATATATATAAATAAGACGTTTTTTCCCGGTCAGAGTATCCCTCCGCATCGTCCCATAAAGAGCTTCGTTTCGAAATTACCAGTGCGATGAATATTTTGAAAAATAAATGTCATGATTTAAATATTTCGTACATGAAACGGTAAATTATTAAAATTTTCCATGTCACAGTTCTGACCCAATTTACCATAATAAATTGGCATATAGAAATCGGGTGGTAAGGATCATAAAGCCCACACCAACGAAATTTCCGATACATACTATTGTACAAAAAAATATACATATATCTCTTTAATTGCCGTTTTCTTTTATATATTTTTTTAATAAGCAAGATAAATTAGGTGACAAATATTACATTTATTTACAATCAGGAAAATTAAAAACAATTTCGATTAAAACTTTTCTCGTTGAAATCGCGTGGAAATGAAAATACGAAACTGTTTGTAAGTTTACTTCAAAAAGTTTTATAGGATTAAGCAAGGTTAGGTATAAATTATGCATTTATTTAAAATCATAAAGGTATAATGAAGCATCATTACAAGCCAAAAGGTTAAAGAATAATGATATTTCACAAAAGGTTTTTAGTACGATGCAAAATTTTAGCTGAATACATAAAAAATATTGTTGTTTTGAAAACTGTGCATAGTGTGTTAAGTTCCGCCACTCAATACGCAATACAGCATAGACTAATCAACGGAGTATTTTAACACTAGGTTCCTATTGTTCCTGCAGTTCCCTCAGCCTACATAAGCGATACATACATACCTGATAAAGCGTTATAAGACAGATATTTTTGTTATTTCCATGATTCCATTATTTTGTACGTATATATATTATATAAATAAAAATATTATTTGGGACGACGAAACAATATCAAAAATTATTTTTATATGAAATCACAACTGAATTAGACAATGAAAACCCGCAGTTCTAAATATTTACTATTTTTCTTCAATTACATTTAGTATAACTAAACTTTTATAGTTTAAAAAGAGTATCACAAAAATGTAAAAACAACAATTAATATGATGGTTAAGCCACACATTATACACAAACCGAAAATTGCTTTGAAAATTATTCATGAAATAATAAAAGGTTGCCAATTTGAGCTTACATTAACAGGAAATACTTAAAGCGGAAACGAGTGTAGCATAGGTATAAAACGATATGTACTATGAGTGTGAGTAAATTTCCATTTGAATTAAAAAAAATAGGAGCTGTCGTGACTGTATGTTTGGGAAAAAACATCATTTTCATTCCCGCTTTGGTAACATAACAAAGCACGGCGTTGAGTTTCACCACGCAACACGCAACGTCTCGAAAGACAGAATCTGGAGAATTGTTCATCGGCCTACCATGTCATATGCAAGATACAGCGTGAAGATAAATAAAATATTAAAAAAATCGATAAGTTTATGGTGAATGTGCTATTAATACTCTAGATTGTTGGAAGGTTAATGTTTGTGGTATAATAAGTTGATCCAAATATGACGAAACAACATATTGTAAATAAAAGTCTTCGTCTACTACCTTATAAATAAGGCACATGAACAGACAGCGTTTTTAGTGAAAGGATTTCTTGAAATTTGTAACGAGAAAAATCAGAAACGAGATTTCGCGTTCCATACTTAGCGTGACGTTGAGAGCTACATTCGTTTGTAAGATAAATACTGAAAAATTCCGAGATATTATGAAAAAAAAAATCTTATTATAAAAGTGCCAACGCTTTACAACAGTGCAAGATCACTTCCAGAATATTTTTTTTATTTTACGCTTTATTCCGCTCATAACAGGGTAAGCAGAGGGAGTCATAGGAGCCGTAGGAATTAGGTTCCTACGGCTTAACATTAATTAACGTAATGCCACGTTGAGTGGCGGAACTTAACGCCTTCTTGTCTAGTTACCAGAGTGAAAAAAATGGAAATTTCATTTTCTCTGAGTGAAATTTCATTTTCGTCTGCTACCCTTGAAATTTATTTTTCATAAAAAAAATATTTTATGAAAGAGCTTTATGTTAAAAACTTCGCTTTAACATGCCTAAATAAGGCTTCAAGTGCTAATAATATTGTACGCTTAGTTTATGCTCCAATTACAATCCCAGTCAAGTCAGTGTATTAATTGTATGGTGCAGTTATTACTTCGCGTATAGTCGTTTATAAACTGACCTTTATTATTTACGCTGCCAGTAGTATCTTGATGTACTTATCAATATATATATATATATATATATATATATATATATATATATATATATATATATATATATATATATATATATATATATATATATATATATATATATATATATATATATATATATATGTGGTGTTTTATAGCGATAAAATGTCGGTCACACGAGCTTAGTAATTTCAGTCAGAAAAAAAATAGAGTTATAAAATATCATTTGTTTGTATTCTCTTGTGGTTAGTGGGTGGGTTGGAAACTGTGGCGGAGGATAACGTCATCGGAATTCGTAGGAAGTGACAAAATTTACGCCAGTTTTAAATAACTGTACCCTTTTACGAAATACTCACAACTATGTGTGCATTATTGGCAGACAAATAAAAATAGTATATATATTCATAGAAAATAGCATTGAAATAAAAATTAAAATTTTGTCAGCTGCTATAGTAAAAATTTATGCAACTTGAATTAGAAGACGGCACCGAAACCGAACGGTAACAGAAATAAAACTTTAAACTTAGCATGTATAAATTGAAATTGAATGTTTAATAATATATGATTTAGTAATATGTTAACTTTGTTTTTTTATTTATATGGCAAGTATAGTCAACTTAGCTATTTTTAACAAATGACTATTACGGTTATACTTTTATATTTAAGTATACTACTACAGGTAATTAGCATTTAATGAAGTGTCTACTTAGCTTTCCACTCCTTGATTTTCTATGCGTCGAATCTTAAAGATCTGTGGAACGTTTTCTTTCTGTAATAAGGTATATATATCGTCCCGCATTTTCCGCTTCTCGAGGTAAAATATTTAATGTACATTAAAATCCTTTAAATACCACGCCTATCTGTCATGCAGCGAGTAAGTACTACACACGCTCTATTTATTTTAGCTTAACACGCAATTTTGCATTTATCATCAGTACCGGGACTTTAAAGATGACGTCATAAATTTAAATTATTAAAAATATTTTTATAGTTGCGTTACATACGGATAACGTTTGTCTTTTCAAGGTAGGATTCCGATTGTACAAAAATAAAGTTGATTCACTTTTGGTGTGTTGGTGACACAAAGTTGATGAACTTTAAATGTACTTTTTCTGGCAGTTTTTTAACCATGTTATCATTTTGCAGTGAAGTTTATTTATTGACAAAATTTATTGTATTATATTCGAAGATATTTTGAGCGAATACATTGTTATGGTGAATCTGAGCTTTCAAAACTATACATATTTCTAATAAATTTTTTTAATCAAAATATAAGTCGATATAACAGATTTATAATTACACAGCCATTTTAATTAATAATAGACACCAATTAAAATTTTATAAATTAACATTGAACTCTTTAACAGGCCATGCAATATCCAACCAATCACTAAAAATAACAATAGATAGCTACAGGTGATCTACTTACCCTCAACTTAAATAACACGCACACTCAGTTTCGAAGAGCAAGTTTCAATTTTTCTAAACACACATCAGCATGCTTTTCTACGTTATGCTTACATATAACACTCGGTGGTTTTAAAAGTCGGTAGATTTCGCCTTTTAACGTACGAACGGATGATCTGAACGACAGCTAGGCACTGTGGAAAGGTAGCGGCAAACTTGTTAATGGCAACTGCGCATGATCCGTAAAATAAACTTAGCCTACAGAGTAACTTTCCTTGTACAAAGGCTGCACAGTTACTGTAAAATATGCTCTAGCTCCCCTAGATTATTTGTTTCTATGACGCAGGATCTTGCAAGTGATTTACGTACGTACGTAAAGTATGTACTGAAGTTGAAAAGTAGTACAAATTAGCCTGAAAATTAGCAACAAATATCTTGGTATCTAAGATATAACATACTTTTTATTAATAGTTTAAGTTTATTATTTAAAGCAAAGTTGGGACGAAAAAACAATTCTATTAGATCTTTTCTAATTATTTTACGTCTATGTATATAAACACAATATTAAATAATTCTTTACTTTTTGTAGGTGAAGGATTTAATCCGGTTTTGGATGTAGACATGCATTCGTCTATTGTATAATGACATCTCTTTTTTTGCCATCACATTCACATTTAATATTTAAAATTAATTCTATTAGTATATTCGCTTTTGTGTGTTCTTCATTCAATGTGTCATTGGCGAAGTGAATTGTGCTTAATTGGCATGCTCAAACACCATATAAATAGAAAAAAGATAATAGTATAAGCAAAATTTTATAGGAGAATTTTAATATTTTTGTTATTATCGTATTAATCACAAAACAGTTGGAAAATATTATTTAACGCAAAATAAAATAACATAGCGGGAATTATAAAATCTGCACTTTGTGGAAAGAACTGTTCTTGTGTTGAAAGAAAACACAAAGTCTTGACGTTTGAGTTGTTATATAATTTTGGCAGCTTTTCATTAATCTCTTTTGGGACTTGTTTTTATCGGTACACATATTATATAGATTTTATATATTATGTGTCACACTATTAACACACCCATTAATAAATTAAACTTAAGAAAGAAGACTTATAAGCCAAAGGAAAGGAAAAGTTATTGGCTCCAAGTGTAACATGTAATATAATAAAAATAAAAAAAATATTAATATTTCTCTTACCTTTTCGAAATTAAGTAACGATACTGATTTATGCTCCCATCAAATGATGCGAGTATAAATCAATATAAACAAATCGTTTAACGATACATAGAGGGCAATAACGGACTAGCCCCTCGGGTCAGCTTTCAATTTATATTGGTTTTTAATTTATCGCAAATTTGCATAGTAAAAGCAACTTCCGCAGTTTTGGTTAACTATTTTATAATAATTATTATACTATACTGCACAGTAAATCATTAGATGATAAACTCAATTACATGTTTAAAGTGATCTTTTACAGATAACAGATCTAATATTGAGACTACAGTAAAGCAAAGCAAAAGCAAAAAGTATTATAAAACGTAAACATCAGCAAGAGGTGAAAATAAAAAAAATATTTAAAAAATAAAAGAGTAAATAGTACATAGATTCATACCCAGATATATACATATACACGCATACATTATATTAATCAATATACATAAAATTATTAATTTAATATTTTTTTAATAATTTAACGTGTATGATTTAGATTAAATTCTTTTTTTTACTAAAGCTTCTACGTAGAGCGAACGTTATTATCGTGTTTTGCGTAGTACAATTTTTAAAAGCTCCTACCATATTTTTTTAGTTCTTCATAGTAATATTTTCTTAAAGTTTCCTCCTTTAAGCTTTTTATAAAAAACATGATACTCATTTTAAACGTTTTTTTATTCAATTTTATTAAATGTATATGACTAGTATTTCAATAAGTTGTATATAATTTTTTTTGCAATTTAATTTCGAAATACATGTTGAGTAGTAGAAATCAATGCCTCTTTTTTTTTATCAATTTTCTATTTTTCATTTGCCTCCTTTGCAATTTATTAAATATCTAGGCCAGTATGACACCGAGTTAATTTAAGAAACTACGAGTTTTAGCTATTTGTAACAACCGCTGTCTCAGACAGATTAGTTATTAAAAATAACTGATCTATATTAAAATATTCTAGAAGGTGTTTATAACACTGATCCAAGTCAGTTCCACTAACAATCTTTTTTATTGGCACTAGTGTCAACATGCCTCTAGTTCTAAACAAATTTGGGACATTATGAGTTAGGTACGACTCAACTGAACTCAAACTAACTCAACGCAATATCTTACAAGGGCTTTAAAATTAAAACGATACAAATATAAATATATTTTTACCTTAATATTAAATAATTTATATTTGTTAAAACTTCTTGTTGTTGTTGTGTATTAAAATCGATACAATTTATTTGTTAATTATTATTTTATGAGTTTTTATAACTTAGCAAGGTCTGGTGTGAAATTTCATACTATTTGTATGATTATAAAAAATATCCAATATGGGGTATAAATTTGTATAAATCAAAGGTCCTATCTTCATCGTAATAGAAAACGAAAGATTATCAAAAATATAAGATATATGTAGATATATGGTCGTAAACAATATTATTCATTATCTATATAAAATAACTATACAAGGAATCCTCTGTATTGGAAAAAAATAAATTGGGTTGTTAAAATTTGAATCAGAAGTTGCTAAATGCAAGGACACGATGTACGTATACAAAACTGCAGGCAGGCACCACTAAGTATGTATACTAATACTTTTTTCGAAAGATGAAAAGATGAAGTCGTTAATCAAAGTGACAATCGAATCAACAAACAGTTGCGTTTTCAGCTAGAAGCTG
Source organism: Dione vanillae (assembly GCA_037178615.1). Classification (NCBI taxonomy): domain Eukaryota; kingdom Metazoa; phylum Arthropoda; class Insecta; order Lepidoptera; family Nymphalidae; genus Dione; species Dione vanillae. The sequence continues at coordinate 1,321,635 of JAZFAU010000189.1, forward strand.
TTCCTGTGCATTCCTATATTATTATATATGTACTGTATAAGTTACACAACCTCTTACTTCCCATAGAATTATAAAATCCTTATATTTAAAATTTATGAAAAAAAAAACATTAAATTATAAAAACACCAGTATACAACAATTTAGTTGTACCGATAAAATTTCAAAGCGCCCTTGGCCTACAAACCTTGCTACGGCTGCCTTGACACCTGTCAGGTGAAGATTATTCAGACAAAACGAGGATTCATATCCTTATAAATGGAAATCAACATGATTTAGAGAAGATTAAAAATTCTAATTTAATCTAATCATTTGTTATTTATCTACGAGTTTGTGCATATTAAGTACATACTACGTAAAAGTCAATTTCTATTTCTCTTGGTTATCGCTTCATGTATGTTTATTATTTTTTGATGTGTTAATTATTATCAGGAGAAGGTGAAAGTTAATGAACTTAAGAAAAATGCACAACACCTAAAAAATCCATTACACACTACAAATATTAGATAACTTATATAATTCATTGTAAACATAATTAGTGCTGGCTTATTATACGGCTGTTAAATTAAGTTTATTTTCGTTACCTATAATTAATCAATTCACAAATTATAATAACTATGTCGTTGTCCCAAACAAAGTCATATATTAGGTAGATCTGTACTCTCTATATAAAATAAATATAGGTACATGGAAATATAGCTTTCAGTTATACATAGTTTCAGCATATATTACTAGTTGTAAAAACATTTAAAACCCCTATTTAAAAAAAAGGATTAAAGGGATATACAACAGGTATAAGCGCTTGATATTATTATAATCTAATCTTGCTCTTACTTTCATTGACTACATAAAATTCCGGCGTTTTTCCAGACTTAAGGAAATACACCATAAGTTAAATTAACTACTCACCAATTTGTATATTACCTTTAGGTAAAGTTTCTGATTATCCCACATTTATTTAACCCTATCTAGCTTATAGTTTTCTTAAATAATAACAATATTTTTTATAGTGAGCAGTGGTCTACACCATAACTAAACTAATCAAATGCAAGTGCCACACCCTTTAAGCACATTTCTGATGCATAGGTAAATTCGTAGAATGCTTTTAAAGATTTTTTTTTTCGATTTATTCAAAGACCAACTGCATAGACAATAAAACTTTTTTGGTTAAATTGATGTTACTACCTCATATCTAAGTAAGAAAATAAGAAAAAATCCTCTTTCTTCTTAGCGGGGTAACCAGAGAAAGTGGATTACCAAGCGTTTTTATAAATAGGTAGTAAATTCTCAAAAATATTAGTGGAGTCCATTGTTTAATTAATTCAATTAGTTCAAATTTACCATATACAAGCATGAACCTAAAAGGCTTGATTATTTTAATGGGTAAACAAGAGGTTTTAGTTGATTGAAAATGATTTTACGTGTCATCGTTCTATTTAAGGTAATTTACATTAAACTAATACCATACCAGCTATTACCATACTCATATATATAACTTATATTTGTTAGCACATATATCTATTATATACGTACGTGTTGTTATATGACCTATCTTTTTATATATAAATCATAATAGTCATATATTACAAAGTATCAATGACAATGTCCATATAACACAATTACTATTACCCGAGGTTTCTTCTGTGTATTTAAAAAATAATAATTAATAAATACCTTACATAAATTACTAGTATTATTAAAGCAGTAGGTACAAATCAATCAATTTTTAATTTAATATAAATCATAAATTGTTGTTGAGTATATAAACTTCATAAGCTAAAAATAATTTTAAAAATTACACTCTTCGCCACTGCACAAAGCATTTTAAATTTCACGAAAAATTTTAATCATGTTTATGTAGCTTATATTTATTTATTTTTCTATATGTATTATATGTATCTATTTATGTTTTTATAGATATTATTATATATTTTTGTATATATATGTGCATATTTATGTATTGTGTATATAAATCATTGACACATTTAAATTTCTAAGAAATTACAGTTTGGCACACCTCAACATTTATTTCCCACATGACAGGTTGACTGGTAGAGAATGCTTTGTAGCGTTAAGCCCGCCTTTTGTACATGTTTACTCCTGTATAAATAAATAAATAAATAGAAATATACCCTAACTAATAATACTATTATATCGTTATGAGTGTATAAATAGATCACTTAAAATTACAACTTACGGAAACACACTAATGTGTAATGATCTAATCTAAAAGTATACTTTCTCACATCTTAGATTTGATAGAATTTAAATAAAGAATTATCGATAAAGTATTATTGGTTCTTTGTTTTAATTGTCGCTACAATGGCCTCATAAAGAAATTAAATCTTAAAACTGTAAGTAAGTTAAAGCTTAAAAACACTAAATGTAAACGCATTTAGTGTTTTCATTAAATGTATGAATGAAGAATATAATATTAATATTATTTTTGTTGGAATTTCCGATGAAGCAAATATTTCAAATAAATTTGCATGTTTTTGCCACTGAATATACTATATTAATTATTTTTTAATATTTATCTATTATACCGCATGAACTAAATTAGAGAAGTATCAGATACAATTAATGATTTATATCAATATGCTTTTCTTTTTTTTAATCCCTTTTGATATATAAAGCTAAAAGACTCATAATAATTTTTTTTTTAACTTCACATTTCGTCATGCACATGATAGGGTAGGCAGAGGGAACTACAGGAACCGTAGGAATGTAGTGTTAAGACACTCCGTTGTATAGTCCCTGCTTTCTCCGTCTCCGCTTTTCGCTTTTTTCGAGGCATTGACGACTCATTATAGTAATATAAACATTTAGTTTTTGTATGTACACTATGGATTTCAGCCTAATTTTTGATCAAGAGAATGTTTCTCTATTTTTTTTCCTATTTTTCCACTCTTGCAAGATGACTTCCACTAATGTACACTCAATTCTAGTAAGAGAAAGAAAGTTTAGAATACCTGCCTGCCTTACCTCTAAATCTCTGCTAATCCTACTATGCAGTGACCATAGATATTTTTTACTAACATTTTATTATAATTTTGAACAGCTTTGTTTAAATAGTGATAACTTAATCATATATAAAAATAAATATTATTACGTATATTTTATATATATTTTCTAATTTGAGTCAAACGTAGATAATAAAAATAATATATCCTGAAAGAAAACAAGGATTCATTTTTTACTTGACCCCATTTGTACAGAATAAATAAACATTCTGTTTATCTCGCTTCTTTGAAATATGACTCAATTAACGCATTCGAATTTTTCCAAATTTTGTCCTCTTTAGCCAGTAAGCTTTTTACGAAGTTGTTTTGGATGAAAAATTAATTAGGTTGGTCCATAGTTAAAGAAAGCTAATTGCTAATGTAATAAAAAAATATTAGCTTTTATGTTCGTTATTGGAGTTGGTTGTTTTTAAAAGTAATTTAGTATATATAATACCTGAGAATATAAACTGTTTTGTATAAATTTAATTGATCGATTGAAAATAAACAGTAGTTACAAGCATTTTTAAGACACTAACATTTTTTTCATTTCAAAATAATATGGTAATTTCCAACTTTCACCTCCTTTCAGCTTTTGCTAAGTACCAGTAGTGGTCGAGAACTATAATTTACCTGCTCTTTTAAAGCAAGTAGACAAAATCTTTATAATGATACCCTCAATATATTAACAGTTAGTTAACAATACTAAAATTGGAATTTACTATTAGATTACTTTAATGATTATTTTTTGATGTTATTTATACAAAACTCAAAATTAAGGAATATTATCAAAAGTTTAATTTAATCATTACATCAATTATTTTGATGTAAGCCATTGTACATAAATTATAAAATTTAATTCTTTATAATATTTATAATAAAATCTAAGAAACATTTTTATTAACACATAACCTGGCATATTTGTTATAATACTAGCTGTTGCCCGCGGCTCTGCTAGCAGTATTAAAATGTATTACGCCCATTATATTTTTAAGTGGGCTGCCCGAGTTAAAGTATTTTAGTAATTTGTAACATTTACCTACGCAGTCTTGATTATGCTAGGTAAAATAAACACTAAAATTGTAGTTTGGTTTAGACCAACGTTACTCTTTTAAATTAAAAAGGAATTATTATGACATAACTGTTTGAGTTTTTTTAAACCTGATTTACTCATGAAAATACATCGCAATAAAACCTAAATTGTTTCTTTATACTTCACATTTGATGTTCTATCTGTAGGAGCCAATACAAATAAATTATCGGAGGTATGAACAGGTAACAGTCACAAAACGAAGGGCAGAAAAGCTTAGTATTCACGTAAACAGCTTAAATTTTCAGCAATTTAGGTTCAAAACTGTCGGAGTTTCATAGAAACTTAAAATAGAGGTTTAGGTAAAAAAGAGGGGGTCTTCTTTTTTACCCCCGTTAAGGCAGGATTTCCAAAAATCCTTATTGCGTAATTCTTAATTTATAACCAAATAGCCAAATAATAGTTTTAATCGAAATAGCTTTAAAACTGACGGAGTTTCATACAAACTTACCCCTTTTACCTCTTTAAAGAGCGAATTTCCAAAAAAAATTACCCTATATGGTAGCGAGGATTAATAAAACAAAAAAGTTTCATCAAAATTCGTCCAGTGGTTCCTGAGATTAGCGTGTATTCCGAAATACTAAAATGTTGTGTACCACTGCCTAGACTGTAAATTTATTATTTAAATATATATATTAAAATAATAACATTAATAATAGTTTTTTATACTATTCATGAAAATGCTTATTCTAATACTATATGTGTGTTAATTTTTAAATTATAATATAGGGAAATAACAATCTATGTAGCTCTAATTACCTCACAAAATTCAGTTGTTTTTCTTATTAAACATAGTTTTATTTAGTTCGGGGATGCACCCTAGGAAATACAAAAAGTGACGATAATAATTTAAAAATTTTAGACAAATTAAAATTTCTATACGCACTTGAAAATATAAACTAATGTTAAATTCAAAAGTTTACGTTACAATTTAATTTATATATTTAGAGAATCTGACTAGGAATAGAGTTAATTTATTTGTGGTTGAAGTAGAAATAACGGCGAAATATGTAGTATGATAAACTTTAACTTACCCTAAACTATTACTAATTCATTTTTAGAATAAAGTCGAAGTGGAACTAGTAAGATCTTGGATAGCAAAGTGTTAAAGCATTTTCAAGGGACCCCATTAAGCTTACACTTGGGTCGCAAGCCCCAGGCGCTGCTCTGAGTTTTTCTTCCACCAACGCGATAGGCCCGGCATTAGACATGAATTTATGGAATGCTAAGCAGTTTCTTCTCTGGCACTATAAGGACCGATTGTTTTTATTAGAATAATAATAAATTATATTTGACACAAATGTTGAGATGAATTTTAAAAATTAATATTTAAGACAATTGTTAATCTTTATTAAATAGTGTAAGTCAAACAAAGTACAGATTTACATTTTCAGCACATTTAAAGTAACATTTTCTGATGTAATGTATAATGGTATCCCATTAAGTAAATTAATGATACATAATAACACGTTTAATTAAGAGGAGATTACGTTAATTCTATGACAAAATAACTGTAACACTTTCTGTTTTAAAGTAGTTATTTTATATTTCGTTTTCTTAAGTAGTAGTCTATTGGCGTGATGACTAAACTTCATTATTTTTTAGGACAGTAAACCTTATATATATATATATATATATATATATATATATATATATATATATATATATATATATATATATATATATATATATATATATATATATATATATATATATATATATATATATATATATATATATATATATATATATATATATATATATATATATATATATATATATATATATATATATATATATATATATATATATATATATATATATATATATATATATATATATATATATATATATATATATATATATATATATATATATATATATATATATATATATATATATATATATATATATATATATATATATATATATATATATATATATATATATATATATATATATATATATATATATATATATATATATATATATATATATATATATATATATATATATATATATATATATAAGGTTTACTGTCCTAAAAAATAATGAAGTTTAATCATCTTTCACTTTAATCATCTTTTAATTATCTTTTAGCTTCACGCTTTATCCCGCACATGGCAGGGTAGGCAGAGGGAACTGCAGGAACCACACGAACCTAGTGTTAAGACACTCCGTTACTTAGTTCCTGTTTACTCCGTCACCGCTTTCCGCCGTTTTCGAGGCATTGCGTGTTGAGTGGTGGAACTCAACGCCGCGCTTTGCCTTAGTTGTTATCAACTTAATCCTTATATTCATTATAAAGTTCAGAATATATAAAATAAAGACATTTTTTGTTTAAAAAGTTATCAAAGATCATAGAGATCATTGGTGGCTATAAAGCTATAAATTAATATAATTAAAAAATTATCCATTAAGAGCACTAATAAATATATTTAGCAAATAGCATATTTGCTTAACTGGGTTAAAAATATATAATTATTTCAGCTATTCAATTCAATAAAAAGTAAACTAGGTGTCTAAATCTTCACTAAGCTTTGTTTCTCAATAAAGTTAAAAGAAAATCTTTGACGTGTTTGTGGGAGGATTTGGAAGACTAAGAAAGCAGTAAATCGAATTTGGTCGTTAAACAGTTTTATAGGTTAAGTTAAGGCGTACTTATTTCAAGTGAAATAATTCAATTGTTACATTCTAAACGAATAAAACCTTAAGATAAGACATGAATAAAATTGTTATTGCTGCTTTAAAGGAGTGATTCTATATAGCACTTTAAGACAGTGTTTCTCTATAATAAAAAAAGTAATAGATGTGAACGTTATTCAGTGAAACGATATTATGAATTATTTTCAATTATTCGCTCTAAATTGTGCGAAAAGTAGAGAATGAAATATTTTAACACTTCTCTAATGTAAAAGTAAAAGTTCAATAATCGGTCAAGTACTTGAATATATAGATGACGCTTGCGCCATTCCCTTTCTGTTTTCTTTTTTCTCTCATATTGTCTAAAATACATTCAGCCAGTATTATATTTTACGATTTCAAATACAAATTAAAAATATTTTATTATTATTATTAAATTATTATGTAATAAAACATTTTTAAACTAATATTACATATATTATAATATATGTAATATTATCAATAGTATTAACTGTTACACAGTTCTTCGAAATTGATAATCTTCAATAAAATTGACAAACTTACATATCGTACCCACCCACCTTGCTTCAAATTAAATACAAATATAATTTATTCAATATTTGTTATAGTATTTATCTGCATTCTGGATTCTGTTTTTAATGGATTTCCTCCATTATGTATACGGTAACCACTAGCTTTTCATCATAGGTCATTCTGTAAAATACAACTGATAATTGTAGATATATTTAACTTTGCGGTCGTATGCACTTATTTTGTATGACATAACTACAGCCTAATTTTAAAATAGCTACTACCTAACAATTAAATTTTTGAATTTTGCCCTTTCCATCATTAGCTCAGACTTATTTCAAAATATCATAACTTTAAGACAACGGGAAGTACCCTATAAGCTATGATTTTACGGCAGCTTTCACATAAAATTCAAATGCAATGGAAAAGTTAAGTAAACTTTCATATCCTTTGATTGTGAGGTCTTAGAAAATTGTTTTTTTTGTGCTTACAGACATAACTAAAGAAATAATTAAACAAAACATATAAAAATTTTATCGCAGCGGGATTTGAACCCGCGCCCTCTTGAAAACCGTGGCAAGTGACTTGGATATTTAATATTTCAGCATGATTTTTCTACATGATTTGGAAAAAAAGCCTTGACAGACAAATTGATAAACATATATAAAGGTGGACGACAAAGTGTCCTAACGAGCGTTTAGTTTTTTGGTTAGGGAATGAAACCCTAATTATCATCTTTAATATCAATTGATACCTCTACAATATATAAAAACATTGATCGAGTGTATAGAGATCGAATAGTATTTACGCCTGCTTTCAAATGTGACGTATTTCATTGAAATCATTGATTACAATAAAATCTTGTCTAATAGGATAGTTGCTTCGTTTGTAAGTTGTCTAAAACAAATAAGAATTTCGACGCGGGGTGATGCAAAAAGCTTAGTGGTTAGAGTTAATGGTCCAAATCCGCTGAGTTAAATTTTTAATCTCTTCTTAAGTAAAGAAATGACTAATTCCATCATAATCAATACACGGATAATAATTGAGAATTCTTATCTATGCAATATAACAATAGCTTTAAAATATATGAATAGAATAAAGTCAATATGTCGCAGATTGTTATTTTTGTATTATTTATTTAATATTATTCGTATTATATAGTATTACTTTCTCTTATTATTATGAGCGTGAAATATTTTCAAGAAAACAGCAGGATAACGATAACAGGGCATAACTAAAATGAAAAAAGAGACCAATAAATGTTCCTATATAAAGAAGATATATAAAAAATGATTATATTATAAAATTATATATTATAAATTATTTTACTTAAATACAGAACTATTGTTTAATAAAAATATTATCGATAATTTTTCATGACACTCCTCCACTTTCAGGACTTTGACGTAGTTGTAGTAACGATAAAACGACTCTCACTTGTGAAAAGATATTAATTCCATTTCCTTGTGCTGATGAGCACATGCAACGTCTTGTAAATTGAGTGGAATGTAGGGAAAAGAATGACCCAAAACTAAGTTTCCTTTCCATAAGAACAAAGTAGAAGTGGAACAAATAACAAATTAGTTTCGATATTAGTTTTACTAATATGAAAGAAGAGTATGTCTTATTGTATATTTAGGAATAAGTGCCTAAGAATGTTTTCTGCTTCATAATTATATAAAGGAAAAATCTAAAATGTTTTTACCCTACAATCAATACATTGAAACTTTATACTTTTCTCCTATTCAAATATTTCTAAAACGCTTCTTGCAGCTTCGGTATTTTTACTTACATAGTTTTATAAGTTCTGAAGTCACGTTCGAATGTGATCTAGTGGCTTTGATACTATTCTGAGCATTCCGTGGATATTGACGTTAGAGTTAAGATTTAAAAAATAGATTAAAGTAGAAGCTTCTGTTCGTGAAATATTTCTATGTAAAAGTTTTTATAGCTACATTAAGGCATTATTTATATTTATAATTTTATTATATTTAAAGGACTCTACAAACATTACCAAACTATTTGTAAGTATCAAAATAGCAGTGAACTTAAAAATAATAATAACAGCATATGTCACGAAATGAGTACTTTTTACAAATTTCTTATTATCTAGTGAATACTCCAATGATTACAACTTTAATATGACAAATCCGTTCAGTTCTGTTCCATTTCATGCTTGCCAGTTGAGCACTATTTACTTCGAGTATGAAAAATCTAACTACAAAAATTCAATAAAGATAACAAATAACACCTATCGTGACATTTATTCGGCGTCATGTAGGTGAAACACAAACTTGCATGTTTGAAAATATTAATGTACCAATATAATATGTCGTTGTGTTGGTATTGAGGTGATCTGAGGAAGTAATTCCAGAGTTTGAAACGTGCATATGTTTTTGTAAATAAATACACTGTTACATGAACGCTATAATTGTAAATTCAAAAGTAACTCTGTCTGTGTGCTACGTTTTCACGTCTAAATAGCTAAAAAATGTGATAAATTTTAGTATAGAAATAAATGGAACTTTAGAAATACACAGGCCATCTTTTGGTTTGGATGCTATATTTAAGTCATGTACTGTATAATTCAAATACTTCACAGATAGCTCATAGAATACTGATGACGATCCGGGACTTTGACATGTGAAACTTTATTTTTCATTTTGATTGAAAATTTATCTTTTTCCATACGCAAATATATTGGGATAGTTATAATTACATGTAGCGGTAAGGAGATAATTCAATTATTTTTAATAGGTAAAAACTTGAGTCAAGAGAAGGACCAACAAGGCCCCAATAAGAAAACATAATTTTTTTTTAGATAAATGTCAGTTCTTAATATAATTTCACTTCTCCAATCCAAGTCATGATAAATATTGTGAACATAAATAAGAACTATAATCAACAAAATGTCAAGTTCAACGAAATTACTTAGGCCACAAAACTAAAGTAACTTTCATTAAGACGGCAACATTAATATGACAATTCATAAAATCTTAAACTTAAAAGTATATTTGAAGGAGCAAGTTTTTGAGGTTGTCATTTACCCCCAGAGAATAAAATAAGCACAATAGCAAAAGCTTAACGATCCTGATTATAGTCCATAGTAGTAACAACTACGCTGTTGAATTATACATATGTATTTTCTGTTAAAAATATACCTCTATAACGTTAGTATATTAAGCATAATCAATATATTTAACTTAATTTAATTAATTTAAAAACAAATATCTATTTTTTTTTCCTTTACGCTATATCCCCCATATTATAGTGACGGAACTCAACGCCGTGCTTTGCCTAGTTCCCAGAGCGAAGAAAATGGAAATAGAAAAATCCATCTTCCCCGAGTGGAAATCGAACCCACAAACCGTCTCGTTTACAGGTAGACGCTTACTCCTCTGCGCCACAACGGTCCTCGTATTTATAAGAATACTTTTTATTATTTATGTGTAGCGAATTTAAACTAAGGCATAAAATAATACATTTTTAAACTACGTCGTACTAATACATTTCTCTTGTGCTACTAATATATTAATTATTATATTCTGTCCCTGTGTTCAAAAGTAGAACTTTTGACATTTTCTTTCGATTTCCCTAAGACCACTCTTGAAAAATGTCCAGCAAAAATAACTACTAAATGTGGTTGTTTGTCAACACATAAAAAAGCATATTTTTTTAAGTAAGAAACTTGATGCTAATTTATTCCAGAGGTATATTTTTTTAGATATAATTTGGTATATCTACAATATTAGACTTTTTTGAATTTATTTATATATAATATTCTTTATTGCACTAATATACATGGGTAAGGTTATTACAGTAAATTAAGTACACAAAGGTGGACTTATCTCTACAAGAGATCTCTTCCAGTCAACCTGTGGTTGTGGATGAGTGGCAACTAATGGGTGAAGCAAGTGCAATTTAAAGAAATAAGTATAATTATAAATACACACATACATAAATATATAGATCTATATAAATACGTATACATACGAATCAATAAATATACATACACAATTACACGTGTAAATACACATATATATTCAAATACATACACATATACAAACTTATAAATATATGCAGTTGATTAAATTAAAACCACCATCTAAAATCAATCTTGTGCATTTAAATTTGTGAGTAGATATTTTTTTAATTGAGATTTAAAGGAATTTAAGGATGGACATTTTTGGATAGATTTAGGTAGTTGGTTCCATAGGGATGCAGCATATACTGAATAGGATTTCTGGAAGAATTTGGTATTACTCTTCGGTATGTCTAGCGTCGGCAAGACGCAAGACCGCCTCGAGCGTGAGGGAGGAGGTAGGATGTTAAAGCATAGGTAAGGAGGGAAATCACGATAATTAAGGATTTTAAAGAGAAGTGTGAGGATATGCATATCTCGGCGAAGGCGAATCGGGAGCCAATTAAGCTGAGCTCGAAATTCGGAAACGTGGTCATATTTTCGCAGACCATAAATAAAGCGTATGGCGAGATTTTGAAGACGCTCCAGCTTGTTTAATAGCTCCTCAGTCACATCTAAATAGCAATCGGCGTAGTCCAAAATTGGTAAAAGAAGAGATTGCGCAAGCATAATTTTGGTCTTAAAAGGGAGGTAATATTGGAGACGCTTGAGAGAGTGCAAAGAGAAATGCATGCATTTGCTAACACAATTAATATGTGATGTCCAAGACATGTTGTTATCAATAGTTAAACCTAAATTTTTGATTTTATCATAATAAGCAATTTCAATACCTGAATATAAAATTTTACGCGTTGAACCCCAATTAATTTTATTTCTTTACTTGTTACTGCCAATGATAATGGCCTGAGATTTTTTAGGGTTAACCAGCAGTCCAAAAGATTGGGCCCAAGATTGCACGGCAGTAAGGTCTTTATTTAAAGCTGCAATAGTCTCCGGTAGTTCATTTAAACTGCAATGACGATACAACTGGAAATCATCTGCATACAGATGGTAAGGAGAAGATATGACTTTCGATATGTTATTGATAAAAATAGAAAAAAGAAGTGGAGAAAGAACACCGCCTTGAGGGACACCAGCAGTGAGTTGTAACCACGTCGATGTGACATCGTTAACTTTAACACATTGCTGGCGACCGAAGATAAAAATGTTAAAGATACATATTGTACTACTATGAAATAATTATTATAATAAATATTGATAAGCATATAGCAACAATAAATTTGGCTAGTTTTATTTTACTTTCCAGTCTATTTAATTATTTTGTATCTGATATGTAAGATACAAGTATTATAATTGATTTAGTATAGCTTGACAATATAAATGTTCGATATATTTTGATCTACATATTTAAGGTAAATGAAATTCAAAATAAATATAATTTAAAATATTTAAGAAAATATTATAATCGAGTTCAAAAAAATTCAGGAGTACAAAACGCTATATAGGTGCTTCCATCAATTGCATCATATAATTTAATTTCATAGTTCAAAGTGAGACCTGCTCCCGATCTGACCCTATTAATACAATATTGGTGATTCCATTTTAAACTATATCACAAGGAGCGCCGTACCGATATGTTATTATACTCTCAGTAATAGCTATGAACATGAGAATAATTTTAGTATTATTGCAGGCATCTTGTAAATTAAAAATAGAAAATTTTTTTGAATTTTTTTTTATTGGTTTGAAACGAATCTGTTTTATTGGTTTGAAGCGTTCTGTTTATTAAAAAAAAAGATATTTCATTATTCACAATTTTAAATATAAAAAAGATATTAAGTAAATAATTCTAAAAATATTACTGAGAACCATTATCGTTAATATCGTAATTAACGAAATTAAATGCACACATGAACTATGCAAACACCGTCTCGTATGTGCGTCCCACATCGGCTGCTGTGAAGTATATACCTTTTACAGACGGTGTGTTTTGTGGTGGTTTGTAATGTTATACTTAGTTATTCATTATAATAAGAAGATCTCGTAGCTTGGACAGTGTAATTAAATAAGGTTAACAGCTTTAGATTGGTCGTCGTCGCAAGTTTCACATTATTAGCTTTTATTACCTAGCAATAAAGAACAGCAAAGCTGAACAAAAAGCCAAAAAAGCTGTTATTAATTGATATAGATATCAATTAGATACGTATTTTACTTGGAAAGCTGTGATAAAAACATTGGGCAATGAACTTAGTGCATTTATTACCGGGCTAAAGCTTGTATTGATATTTCACGATAATTTGATGCTTTTGTAGTTGTATCTGATGGCACTTTAAGGACATAATTTGACGTCAGGTACCATATTCGCGGAAAACACAAACGCGATAAACGCGTGAACGTAACAATAAATATGTGTTAAGCTCAGAACAAATTATGTACCAAGTAGGTACTAGAGTAGTATTAAGTATAAAATATATATAAAAAAGTTGGTTTAAGCAATGTCATTTCGTCAAACATCCTGATGTTTTGCTTAGTAAAATCTCATAATGTATTTAATGAGTCTTCTTGTTGTTGTAAACTTAGGCTTAAAATTAAGTAAACTTAACTTACGTAAGTTGTTGTTGTATACATAACTTACGTAAGTTTAACTTTACAGAGATTATTTACTTCTTGCGCTTTGCGTAGGTGTAATAAGCCCTGTAGCTAATTGGTTTTTAATTATTTTTACAATTTAAGTATCTCAAATCCGACGCTTCTCCAGACTTAATCAAATAAAAGAATTCGAATAAACTACAGATTTAACAATTTCTGTATTGCCATCATGATTAAGTAAAATCTCCTAAATAGTAAATTTTCTATAATTGTATTTAGCTTACAATTTTCCTAAAAAATATGGAAGCGATATTGAGCAATATGGCTTCACCAAACCTAAGCTAATCAAATGCGGTTGAAGGTGCTACACTCCATAGGGAGAATTCGTAAAATAGTAAAAGGATATATTTTTTCAAACTTTGGTAGTTTAGAAACCTTTTCGCAATATTCTATTACTATGGCTGATAGAATATCTAAGTCAAAAAATCCAAAAAATATCTATATCAAGCGGAATGACAAGTGCTTTTATAAATAGTAAATTAATTATAACTTTAATCGAGTACATTGTTCAATTAAAATTATATTACTTCAAATTTATTGTAAATATAATGAACGTATCTAAAACTTCACTCCTACTACATGTTAGGTGTTACAAAATTATATAAAAAACATTCGGTTTATTTATTGACTAGAGTGTTCAAATGAGTGTAACGAAAATATAATCAATTAAAACCCGAACTCAGAACCATCATACTTACAATGAGACGCGATACCACTGTGCTCCAATAGTCTCAATAAGAAGGTAAAGCTAAAAAACTACAAGCAAACATATTTATGATTTTGGGTATAGAATATATTGAATTTGTTTTTGTAAGAACTTTCAATGATGAAATAAATATTTTAATTTTTTTTTACCATTGTCATACCATATATAATCTATTACACTGCATGAATAAATATATCAGATATAATGAATGATTTATATCATTAAGCTTTTCTTTTTGAAATCTCTAAACTATTTGAGACTTCCATAAAGCAAAAGGACCCATAATTGTTAATTTTTTTCGTATGTTTAAGCTAAGTAGCAGTTGATATGTGTACACAATGGTTTCAATGAGGAGAATCTTTCTATAAATTTTTTACCTATTTTCCCGCTTAATTATATGCATCCCTAGTGAGAGAGAGGAAGTGAAAAATGGATTATGGTCAAGAACGGAGTGTCTTGCTATATCTCTGCCAATCTTGCCGTGCGAGGAAAATCTTGAAACTATATGTCATTTTAGTTTACAACTTTAAATACCCAATGACATAACAGTGGCAACTACTTTTAGACATATATTTTAATTTTATTCAACTATAAATCGCAAATGAATATATCTTGTAGAAAAACAAAGATATACAGCACGAGTTACTTTTAATTTTTTACTTAACTTCATTCATTTTTTTACAGAATAAAAAAACTACTCTATTTATCTCGTTTCTTTGAAATATGACATAATTAACGCACTCTAGGGAGAAATTCCAAAATTTTGTCATCTTTAGTCAAATAAACTTTCTGCGAAGTTTTGGATGAAAAATAAATTAGGGTTGTTACTTACATAATGGAAGCTAATTGGCAATGTTATCATACAAAATTAATAGTTTTAACGTCAAATTAATAATTAGTCTATATATATAAATTTATTAGTCACTAGATTAGTATAATATAGATTATACTAATCTAGTGACTAATAAATTTAAATATATCTGAGAATATAATATGTTTCAAGTATTTTAAAACGATAAAAGATTTTAAATTGATTTAAAATAAAAGTAAATTGTGACTATCACTAAACTGTCATCAGCTTGAAACTCAGCTTTTGCTAAGAGACTACTAGTTCTTAACGGAAGGTCGAGAATTTTATACCTAATGTACCTTTGTTAATTAACCTTTAAAATACCTTTTGTATAATATACCTGCTCTTTTAAACTAGATAAAATCTTTTCAGTGACTTTTATGAGTTTATGGGATTATAAAATAAAAATTCACTGGTTAGTTATTCTCATACTAGCTTTTATTATTTCACGTTCTAATGTTAATGAATATTTTATTTGATCTTCGCATCGTTTTAATGTAAACAATTATACTTGCTGTTAGAGTTTCCTCGCACACTTAAAGCTTATTATGCATTATAGACAACAATTTAGCCACTGTTAAAGCTATTATTAAAAATACTTTAAACCGGTTCCGGTTTCTTTAATTTCATGTTCATTTTAAAAATTGTCACCTAAGTATATCCACCATATTGTCGTGAACTTTCTGTTAATAACTCTTATATCCTTGTTTTTAATTCCTTATTGTTTTATATTTACAAAATATATATTCTATATTCTATTTATAACAAAACTTAATACACTTACTAGACTTTTATTGTAACATAATTTGATATATATTGCTATATATATCTGACTCTCCCAATAATATCCTGATGTACAACTTCTTACAAAGTAGAAGACGTATATAGCACGCTATGGGAGTAATAAGTTTCTTGTCACGTATATACTTTTGCAAACAGTATTTATGAAATGACACACCTGTTTTACTAAGGAGATTTCTATTATATTTTGTTACTCGACTGGGTCAAAAGAGAGTAATGTTTTTTCAACCGCATAAATATGATAATAAGCATATATTTTTGTTATTTAGTAACAGTGAGTGAGTCCTGATATGTTTAAGATTACCATATTTATTAAAACAATTGCCTTGTTAATATTTCATTTTTACAGCTAGTCGGGGCATTCTTTTTGTATGCCAATACTTTATTTGTCCGTCTTTGTCTCGAAAACTAAGCTAAATGTCTAAGTCTTCGCTAAACTCTGTTTCTAAATAGTATTTAGGAGATTAAGAAAGCGGTAAATCGAATTTGTCCGTTAAGCAGCTTTATAGGTTAAGTTAAATTATACTTACTTCAAGTGAAATGATTCTATTGTTAGATTTTATGCATATAAAACTTAAGTAAATAAAAATTTTAATGCTGCTCTAAAGGAGTGACTTTATATAGGTCAAGGGGACAGTGTTTCCTAAGATTCAGTGGTTATGGTTCGATTGATAATCAGAAAAATTACGACATAGGTTTTATTTTTATAAATTTTTTAAATGAAATGAGTAATTTAATTTTTTAAGACGCATCGACAGTAGAAAACATTCGAATTCTTAGTATCTTTCTATGAAATCAATTTTTTAAATGGTAATAATAAATGTGCCTTGTATTGTATATGTATATTAATTGAGAATTCTTGTCTATCCATTATAACAATAGCGTCAAAACATATGAATAGAATAGAACATAGCTCTCATACTGCAGATTCTTATTTGTATATTAATTATTTTCTCATATTTATTATCGTAAGAGTGAAATATTTTTTGGGAAAATAAGCAAAATATACGCTCAATAACAAAATTATTATTAGTGCATAATAACGAAAAATAAGGAATCTTTATATGAAATACAAGAAAAATAAAATAGAATTTTTTAGTGTTATTCATTTTACTTTCAGTAATATTTCAGAATTTTATCCCTTGACAAAACTGAACCGAAAACGTGATCGAGCTACTCCCACTCGTCAAAAGTAATTAATTCGATTTCCTTGCTTTAATGAGAAAACAAATCGTGGGTTTAAGTTCTGCTGTCCAACACGCAATGTCTCGTAAATCGAGCGGAATTTGCGGAACGGAGTGTCTCGGCAATAGGTTTTATCTTCTTAACCTACAATATGTAAGATATAGTAAGAAGCTAATATAATATTAGTTGTCACGTTACTTTTATTAATATAAAAGAAAAATATTACTTATTATCTATTTGATATTTTCTAATTACCTAAAAATATTTTCGGCTACATAATAATAACTAATGACTGCTAATTTGTAGATATTAACAAACTGTAGATTTTTCTCATGTAAGTGACTGTATTATCTTTTTTTGACAAATAAATATATTTTAACATAATAATAGAAAGCAAAAATCTATTATCTGAAATGTTACCCTACAATCAATACGTTGAAACTTTATACTCTTCTGCTATACAAACATTTCTAAAACGCTTGCAGCTTCGTCACTATTACTTTTATAGTTTCATAAGTTCTGAAGTCACGTTCGAATGTAATCTAGTTCCTTTGATACTATTCTAAGTATGCCGTGGATATTGTGTTAGAATTTAAGTATAAAAAATAGGTTAAAGTGGGAGCTTCTGATCTTGAAATATTTTCACATGTAATTTTATTTTCAGTCATATATTTTGATGTCAATAAATTTATTTATATCTTAAAATAATAAAGACCGTCGTGGCGCAGAGGCGTAGCGTCTACCTGTAAGCGCGACGGTTTGTGGGTTCGATTTTCACTCGGGGAAGATGTATTTTAGTGTTTCTATTTTAATCGCTCTGGAAATTAATCAAAGCGCGGCGTTAAATTCCTCTACTCAACACGCAATACCTCGAAAGAGGTAAAAAGCTGGGACGGAGAAAGGGATTGGAGCGATTAAGCAACGGAGTTTTTTAACACTAGGTTTCTATGGTTCCTGCAGTTTCCTCTGCTTTCCTCTGCCTGCTCTGCAGTGTGCGGGATCAAGCGTAGAGGCATAAAAAATATCTTAAAATTAGCGTTTTTTATTTTTCTATTTAAAACTATCTCTTTTTTATATTTGATAATTTTGTTGTATTTTAAAGATTTTTAAATACATATTAAACTAAAATATTGGTCAAGAGTAAGGAAACATTATACTTGTAGATGAATAATGAAAAGTAATATACTGTACAATTCACATACTTAACAAGCAGCTGATAAATACTAACTATCTAGAATACTGTTGTTTTTTATATTTATTCAAAACTCAGTTTATTCCAAGTGTAAATGTATTGGAGTAGTTACGGTTACATAAATCAGTCATCGGTAATGATAAAAGTGATGAATACTTTTGGTGAACTTTGTGAAAATATCAAATAAAAATATTGAATATTTTCCCTGGAATGAACAAACATTATGTAGGCAGTAGTAGGCGAAATTTAACTGTGCTACTTTTGCAGGTGATTGACGCTTTCTAGGCTAAAAAACTCGCTAGGGATGCATTTCACGCAAGTGAGCTATCTCGAGCTTAACGATCATCAGATAGGATATCATGTGAATCAGGAGAAGGATCAACGATGCTTTAATGGAGGACTTGGATCCTCAGCGGTAAGCAAGTGATAGTAGAGATAATTCGCCAACACGTAGAAGACTGGCAAAAGAAATCAGGCTGACGTTCGAGATATATATAAGTGCTCCTCTTACATGTTACAGGTTGAGGCCGCGTACATTATGTCAAAACCTCTAGGACACCCTGGAACCGGTCGTATCGGTACAGGTGCTTTACAGACAAGTCGTACAGTACTATTAATTTGCCAGGCAGTAACAAAAAAGATAATAACATTCTCTATCTTGAGACCTACGAATATTAATTGGTGTTATCAAAATTTGTGAGTCTGCGTAAAAATATTGCAAAAAACACAAAATATATTTAGATAAAATTAAATTCTTAAATCAATTTCACTTCTCCTCTCCAGTTTGTGGTAATTATTGTGAAATTAAATAAGAACTTTAATTAATAATATGCCGAGTTAACGAAATAACAAAAGTTTTAAAACTGAAGATACTTTCATAAAGAAAGCAACGTGTAAACGAAACTTCATAAAATATTAAACTAAAAAGTATATTCAAAAGAGCATCTTATTGAGGTTATCATTTACTACCAGAGAATAAAATAAATATAACAGTAAAAGATTAGAGTCTGATTATACTTCATATTAGTAGCAACTATGATGTTATCCTCATATTTTTTACAAATATCCTTACATATTTAAAAAAAATGTAAGGATATTAGTAATTTATTTTACTAAAATTTATTATAACCCTATTTATAATAAACCTAGTCTAAGGCTATTTATAATTTCTAATTACAATTAAAAATGAAATGAAGTTACGGATTTGACCGTCGTGGCGCAGAGGCGCAACGTCTGCCTGTAACGCGGTTACTGGGTTCGATCCCCAGTCGGGGAAGATGGATTTTTCTATTTCCATTTCTTTGCTCTGGAAAATTAGGCAAAGCGTGGCGTTAAGTTCCGCCACTCAACACGCAATGCCTCGAAAAAGGCGGAAAGCGGGGACGGAGAAAGCAGAGACTAAGCAACGGAGTGTCTTAACACTAGATTCCCACGGTCCCTGCAGTTCTCTCTGCCTACCTTACCATGTGCGGGATAAAGCGTGAAGCTAAAAAAAATAATTTAGTTTGTTTGTTCGATAAATATACAAAAGTAAAAAATACGCATAAATTCATATGTATACTTTATTATTATAAAATATATGAAAAAGTAAAAGAACAATACATTAAGGTAGTTTTATTTAGTATTCTAGTCTGTTAAATTATTATGTATCAGATATGTAAATTAAAAGTGTTGTAAATGATTCAGTTTAGTTTAACTAATTAAATATTTAATTTATTTTGATGACGTTATATTAATTTTACAAAGTATATAGCATATTTAAGTCAAATGGTGACCACAACATGATTTCCAATACAACAATTAATTAATTTTATAAATAATTAAATTTCAAAAAAATCAGAAGTACAAAATGCTATTAGTTGCTTCCATCCATTGCATCATATAATTTAATTTCATAGTTCAAAGTAAAACCTGGTCCCGACCTGCCCCTTTTAATACAATATTGGTGATTCCATTTTAAACTATATCACATGAAGCTAAAACATTTAGCGCCGTACTGATATATTATTATACTCAGTAATAGCTACCAACATGAGAATAATTTTATTAAGATTGCCAATTCCGACATTCACTTGCTTAGAAACCAACATTCAGTATCTGCGAATCTGTGCCAAAATTTAAGTAGGTAATATACAAAAACATAGATTTATTTTTAATAGATTTGTCGTTTCAAAGACAAATATTTGAAAGAAATATTATTTTTCTCTTTTTTAGTTTTACTGTGAGAATCCACTGGTAAAAATAAAATAGTTTATTCTATATAAAATTATTCATAATTATGAATGTAAAAATTTATTTATTTCTTTATTTTTTAGCTTCACGCTTTATCCCGCATAATGCAGAGTAGGCAGAGGAAACTGCAGGAACTATATGAACCTAGTGTTAAGACACTCCGTTGCCCTGCTTTCTCCGTCCCCAAATTTCGCCTTTTTCGAGGCACTGCGTGTTGAGTGGTAAAACTCAACGCCGCGCTTTGCCTAGTTTCCAAAGTGAAGAAAATGGAAATAGAAAAATCTATCTTCCCCGTGAGGGAATCTGGCCCTTAAACCGTCGCATTTACAGGCAGACGCTTACGGCTCTGCGCCACGACGGTATAAAAATAATTATAAGATATTATTCTAAAAATATTACAGAAGCACTCTCTTTAATATCGTAATTAAGAAATTGAAATGCACACATGAACTATGCAAGCACCGCCTCGTATATGCGTCCCACGTCGCCTGCAGTGAAGTTCACTGCCATTTACAGACGGTTTACTCCATTATATAATATAGGCTAAAATTATAGCTAGTTTTATATTTAGTTATTCATCATAATAAGAACTCGTAATTTGGAAAATGTATTTTCGAATTAATGTTATCGTGTTTTTGAAATTATCAGCATTTAGTACCTAGCAATAAGCAAAATCTACGAGAACGAAAGATCAAAGATTTGTCCATTAAAAGTTTAAATTAAAGTGAAACATATCAAAGCAAAGAAAGAGAACTCAAAAAA
This sequence comes from Dione vanillae, assembly GCA_037178615.1. Classification (NCBI taxonomy): domain Eukaryota; kingdom Metazoa; phylum Arthropoda; class Insecta; order Lepidoptera; family Nymphalidae; genus Dione; species Dione vanillae. The sequence goes on from JAZFAU010000189.1 coordinate 1,343,197, forward strand.
ATATATAGAAAAAAGGGTTGCCAAAAGTTTTAATTCCGAAGACAAAGGTAAACAGAAAGCCAGGAAAGGTTGTTAGAAATTAAAATAAACGTCAATTAAATACACTGTGACATATATTTGGGGTGCTATGATAAAGATATTGGGCAATAAACATAGTGCCATGCGTTTGTTAACGGGCCCATAAAGCTTGTATTGACATTCCACGAGAACTTGATGCTTCTGTAGTTATATCTCATGTCACTATATGAACAAAGTCCTACGCCAAGTACCATATTCGGAGAACACGATTAGTTCAATCTTTGCAATCAGAGATAAACGCATAAACGTAAAAATAATTACGTATAAGTATACTTAGAACATGTTGTGTACCAAATATAAAACATAAAATATATAAAAAAGTTGTTAATTATAAGGAATTTCAATTCAATACCCCATCAAAGATCCTGCTGTTCCGTTTAGTAACAGCTCACTAAGTAAATTTAGTGGGTCTAGCTGCGCTACGAAGATGTTACATTGTTGAATGACTAAAGTTCGTAGATGAACATGATATCTACTCTATTGTGTTTATAAAACAATTATTTAAAATTTTGTAGCATGCATTTATATAAATATATTATGTAACATTGTTATATAATTCACAAAGATTATTTTACTTTTCGAAGATTCACGTATGTACTCGCGGTGTAATAACCCTCGTAACTAATTAACATTTTTTATTTTTCTCACATCTCCTACGATAAGCGGGATAAGCAAACAGTATCAATATACTTTGTTGTTTTTATATTAAACGTTGTGATTGCAACATAATAGCATCTTTAAAACTTTTGGCTTTTAGCCATGAGCCGGACATAGCTTCCGCTCATGGCGGTTTATGGTTCCCCATAAGAATTGTATGAAACTAGTGCTAAAACACTTCACTCTCCATTTTCCGCCTTTCAAGGTATTGCATGAGTAGTGGAACTTAACGGCACGCTTTTGTCTTGTAACCTGAGCGAATAAAATAAAATACAAACCGTCACATGTTCAGGTAGACGCTGTGGACTGACTCTGCGCCAAGACGGTCCGCTATATCATTTTATTATTTTAAATTACATAATACTAGATAATAAGGGACTAAATGACTAAACATGATACTGACTTTTATATAGTAAGATGAAAATTATTTTTAGGTATAAATATTTTCTCATTGTATTGTTTTCTTCTCATTATATTAATTTTAGCACCTTTTGTGGTACCATTTCCACAGGGTAGAAAATAACGACATATTTTTTGCGAGTAAAACATAAATTTGACACGAAAAGGAAAATAGGATATTCTCTAAAAGTCCATCTTCCTTTCAAATAGTTACAATTAAGTAGCAAAATTTGAAAGTACCTTTACGTCATTTTAATGTCAACACTATACAAAAATATAATCATATTAGGGGACTTTAATGGTCAAATAGGGAAGAGGGAAATAAACGAAGACAAAGTTCTCGGACCATATACAACAGGCAAAAGGAACGACAATGGGCAAAGACTGATAAATTTTGCATCGGAGAACAACCTATATATCATGAATACCTACTACAATAGAAATACTAACACGAAATGGACATGGATGTCACCGAATGGCAAGATAAAGAATGAAATAGATTACATTCTTACGAACAACACTGTGTTTGTAAACAAGATTGTTTACAAACATAGGTATTGTCAACCAATTTAACTATAACACAGACCACAGACTACTTAAAGGACAACTATATACAAGAGAACCAAAAACATCTAGGAAAAATATTTGCAATACGAAACCTGTAGTTCTACCTGTCCCAGACCACATTCTGCAGAACTTACTCACAAATCTTGAAAAAATAGATAAACTTGATGAAGTTCAAACACAATACGACCCTCTAGAAAAAGAATTGAAAACAACTGAAAACAAGTTGAGAGCAATAAAAGAGGAAAAAGATAAACTAGATCCAAAGCAAGAAAATTAAGTATGGAGAGAAAAACCTTATTTAGTGATAGAAAAAACAACAAAGAAGAAATAACAAAGCTAAGCAACGAAATAAGCCTGCAAATACGAAAACACAGAGAAAAACTAAGAACCGAAACATTAAACTATCATATAGAAAACTCAGGCGGAATCAAGAAGGCAAAGACCGAATTAAGAGATATCATAACATGGATAGATAACATTAAACACCATAGAAATAAGAAAAACAACACAAATAGAATAAAAATATTAGAAGTGGCAACTGAATTTTACCGTGAATTATACAATAATAATTTAACAATAGAAGAATCTAAGCAGTTAGTGATGGATGTTGCCACAGACGAAGAAGAGATCCCCTGTATACTAAGGGAGGAAGTCGAAAAGGCTATCAAATCACAGAAGAAAGGAAAAACGCTTGGAGGAGACTGCATATCTAATGAACTACTGATAGGATCATCCAAAGTAACGTTAAACATAATCACGAATATATTTAATGAAATTTTGCGTACAGAATACATACCAAAACAATGGTCTATATCAACAATTATATTATTACACAAAAAAGGGAGAAAAGATGATATAGCTAATTATAGACCCATCAGCTTGATGTCCAATGTGTACACAATATTTTCAAAAGTACTGCTACATCGTTTGCAAAGACTTTGGATGAAAACCAACCCAAAGAACAAGCAGGTTTTCGCAGTGAGTCTTGACGATAGATCATATCCATTCCTTTAAACAAGTGATCCAAAAATGTAGCGAATATAATATTACCTTTTACCTTGCTTTCGTAGACTATAATAAAGCATTATAAGACTCCTTAAACATGATAAAATTTGGGAAGCCTTAGAAACACAAGGAGTAGAGAAAAAATATGTTAGATTGATTACCAACATATACAAGGACATGAAAGCAAATATAAGAACTGAAAGGGATGGCGCCTTTTTTCCGATAAAAAAAGGAGTAAGGCAAGGAGATCCTCTGTCACCCAAACTTTTCTCAGCCGTACTTGAACACGTGTTTAGGCGTCTCAATTGGGATAAATATGGATTAAATATCAACGGAGTGCGACTAAACCATTTAAGATTTGCAGACGATCTAATAATAATCTCCGAAGATGCGAAAACCTTACAAACGATGATGGACCAGCTTGTGTACGAAAGTGACACAGTAGGATTGACAATGAATACGGATAAAACTAAAATAATGTCATACTCGGAAAAAAATACCATAATTATTAAAGGAGAATCCATAAAATATGTAGAGGAATACACCTACCTCGGGCAGATCATTTCTCCAATAGACCTTACAACGAAGGAAATTAATAACAGAATAATAGGAAATTATAACTTTAGCATGGAAAAGATACTGGTCCCTTAAGGATGTAATGAAAAACCCATATGTACCGCTGAAAGCGAAAAGCGGTATATTTAATTCATGCATTCTACCTGTCATGACATATGGTTGTCAAACGTGGAGCTTAACTAATAATAACATACATAAATTAGAAGTTTGCCAACATAATATGGAACGAAGCATACTGAACATCAAATTAAAAGATAAAATAAAACTAGATACTATAAGGAAGAAAACTAGAATTACAGATATTACTTACTGTATCAAAAAATTAAGATGGAGGTGGGCAGGACATATGATTAGAAGTTACTAGGATAAATGGTCCAAAGACGTAACCTGGTGCCTGAGGCAATACAAAAGAAGTAAAGGAAGACAACGTCGGAGATGGGAAGACGATATAAAAAAAACAGCGGGACATACTTGAACAAGAGAAGCGAGAAATCGTATTCGATGGAGAGCTCTAGGGGAGGCCTATGCTGAAGAGCAAGACAATTTTCACGTACCGGTGTCAAACAAATAATTTTTTTTTAATTATGTTGTATTAAGGTGATAGTTGTTAAGTAAAGGCTAGTATTATTATTATTATTGTTTCTCTAGTACCTCGGGCGCAACATCGGTGTGGTCGGCTAAGGGTGTCGAAAGGTGTGCACCGGTTTCACCATCGCGAGAAGTTCGTGAGCGGGTTTCCCCGTTATTACGCAGATTGAGCACTTCCACCCTTTCGAGCATAAAGCTCTTGCGCTCCACTCTGCCGGCCAGTGAAGGCAAGCCAGAAGCGGGGGATAAGGCAAGCCAGAGGCGGGGGATAAGGCAAGCCAGAGGCGGGGGATAATTTATTTATAATAATAATAATTATTATTATACGTAATTTTCAGTCTTAAAAAACTAAAATCAATACATTCAAACTAAAACTAAAACTAAAACATTCGATATTTTTATGGTTTTTTAAACCTTAACCCACACTAAGAAAAAAAAATGAACAGCACATAAAAATTCGAACGCAGCGGGATTTGAACCTGCGTGTCTTGGAAACTATCCAAGTTCTCTGACCAATACGAAATGTTTTTTTCATCACTTGAACGATTTGCAGGAGGCGCGGGTTCAATTCCCTCTGCGCTTTAATTTTTATGTTGTCTTACAGTATTTAAGACATTCAATTTTATTTTTAATTCAATAATAATTTTACAAATTAGCTATAATAAAAATAATGTATAGATTTTTTGATTAATAGGTCACAAGGTTTGACATGACGACCTATTAACACGGATAAGATGCGAACATATCGGTGACTTTGTATGAGGTGCAATGACCGAAATCACTAGGACATAATCTATTTGTTTTAATCAGAATATTAATATTTAATCAGTCTTACTTTGTATCCACTTTTGCTTATAAAAATGCGTCATTTATTTGACGTCATTTTTATTAATTTTAATTTAAATACAAAATATGTTTACTTATTGATTTAACTTAACACAAGTAAGCTTTTAGATAGAATATGCCGGCCTATTATTGTACAAATATTTTAAAAATGGGTACAATGGACAAATATAATATAGAATATTTTGGCCTAAACTATCGCATATTCTTATATAAATTTCCAACACTAAATTTTATATATTTAGTCATTTTCAGTGCTATATATATAGCTTTCTATGTTCAGCCAATTTACCTAACTGGTTGCGTACCACATTACTGTTGTAGACTATAAAACGAAACTGCGCATAATATTCCAAAGGAAAGTAAGATATGTTTCTGGTCTCATGCATATAGATAGTTATATTGACTAACTTCTATTATATTATGTGCCCAAATATGTATACTCAAGATTACTTTTCTATTAATGATGACGTTTTAGTCCACTAAACATTTTTTACAATGTAACTAGGATTTTTACTGATTTCAAAAATAAAAAGATCCTTTTCTTGTTTAGGATTCTTTGCCAATTATAAGTGGATTTTCGGTGGATTTTGGATGGATTGAATGGAGTAGTGCCTTAAAAGATTTATTACGAAAACATTGAAATATAATATATATTTATCTATTTTTTTTTAGCTTCACGCTTTATCCCGCATATTGCAGAGTAGTATAGTAGGCAGAAGGGAACTGCAGGAACCATATGAACCTACCGTTAAGACACTCCCTTGCTTAGTCTCTGCTTTCTTACACCCTTTTCGAGGCATTGCGTGTTGAGTGGTGGAACTCAACGCCGCGCTTTGCCTAGTTTTCAGAGCGAAGAAAATGAAAATAGAAAAATCCATCTTCTCCAAGTTGAAAATCGAATCCACAAACTGTCGCGTTTACGGGCAGGCGCTTATGCCTCTGCGCCACGACGGTCCTCTACACTATTGTATTCTATTATTTCAGCTACACCTGAGGTTGATGGTTCTTTATAAAATGTTTTCGTTCATGAATTCCAAGTTTAAGTGTAAAATGCCAAGCGCGATGAAAAATATTAACTAAAGAGCCATTTACTTATTTTCTATTGTTAAAAGGCTCTATGGATTTTCTTCATCAGGTGCTTCGAGTCCCTGATTTTATATGTCATTAGAAAGTGTTTTTCACGTTAAATAATTTTTCCTAGGACAGTTACATTCTTTCTTATAATTCAGACCTACCAAAACAGAAACCTACCAAACCGTACACAGCGACGAGCAGCCAGACAAAAATATTTAATATCATAGAATTGTATCTTATTTGCCTTAAGCATTTTTCTTTGAAATATTCAACGTATAGAATAAAAGTTTTTAATATTTTATTATAGAATAGATAACATTGCAATATCATACGGCTACGTGTGCAACTATTACATTGTTGCTTATTTTTTTCTACCTTAATTTACATTTTTTCTTTCTCTTTATAGTTATAATAAATATATTTGTCAGTTAGTTACTTTTCTGAAGAGATTTTTGTCCATTTAGTCTTAGTATAAATATATTGGGGACAGAGTAAGCAGGGACTAAGTAACGGAGTGTCTTAACACTAGGTTCTAATAGTTCCTGCAGTTCCCTCTGCCTACCCTGCCATGTGCGGGATAAAGCGTGAATCTAAAAAAAAAAAAAAAAATATTGTTTTTTTTATGTATTTTTATACAAACTTCCAGATCATATCATTTTATATATATTTCATAGCAATTTATTGTTATCTTTCGTTTCATATTTCACTAATCTAACGTCTCTAATGTGCTCAAGCCGGGCTGTCATCTAGTTGTTTCGCTCATCGTCGAGTTACAAATGAACGAAGGACGGCTGTCACTCCTGGACCACTGAATATCGATGGAGACATTACGTCCAGTAAATGTTTGGGACAATAGATTTGTTAGGTTTTTTAAGGTGGATTCAATAGTAGGCAGTTACCATTCCATTTATTTAGACTTTCTTATCTCAGTTGGCGTTAAAATCAAGAAACTATAATCAAAGTCAAATATCTACAATTTTTTAGTTTTAACTTTGATACAATCGTTTCTCTGAGGTAAAGCAAAGCTAGTTGGGAACTAGCTAGCCTATCAAACTTCTGCCACTCAGAACAAGAAGTACTGTAAGCAGTGTAGTTTTACACATTCAAACCGGTACATTTAATACATTAAGAATTGGCTCTTCATTGGTTCGTCTAAATAAATATTTCTTAAGCAATTCAAAACGTGGTCAAATCTTTTTGTACTCAAATTGACAGACAGATATTTTATGGGAAAATAAAGCGTTGTAGCTCTACATTACATGAGAGAAGTGGCATATAAAAGTTAAATAATAAATTTAATGCAGTAATTTAGACATCTTTTTAGACTTGTTGCGTACCGAGTGGTGGAACTCAACGCCGCACTTAATTTTAAACCTAAACTTAGGCAGAATAGTTTAATCAGTTGCATTTCCTGATTGTACAATGAATATTTAAAATAAGACAAGCGTTAAACATTGGTTATGACAGGATCTTGCCTTTCATTAAGAATGCCTCCATATATTTACATATAAAATTAGTCCCTAACTTAATTCGTACATATTAGTACATTAGTAAGCACAAAGTGTATATGTTAAAAAAGATTGTGTAAAAAGAATATTTGTAGAACTGTTACAAATACGTATTAATAAACAAATAAATATTTTTAAACATCCCTTAAAAAAGAGATGCTTTCCAAAATTCAAAAGAAGAAGTAGTTTTCTTCCGCCCTTGTGATATGCTAATCCTATCTTATTTAAATCTAATAAGGCACTATGGTGTAGTATGGGGTCTGTTACGTGGTATCATATATTTCAGGCTGAACCAAACCATTGCGCGATCTAGAATACTAGTGGCTCCATCTACAGCTATTTTCCGAAAATCTACTGGAAAATGAAATGGAAATTGCTTAATTGCGTACAATCATAAAAACATTTGAATAAAAAAATCAAATTACACACTTAGTATATATTTATCGACATGTTTAAAGAAATATTAATTACCGTCCTAAGATTAATTAAGTTCAACATTGATTCAAAAGTTACTTCTCGAAGAGGACTAAAACAAGTTTATAGTATATATAGTAACATACAACAAAGCAAATAAGTCTCCGTGTGGGAGTTGAACCAACAACCGTAGCGTTTTTAGTCAGTCGTTGTACTATTGCACCAAATGGCCTCAATGGAAAAAAATTTGCAATTTAAGACGCAATATCTCAGATGTAAAGGAAAATAAGGACCAATAACTTAGAATAAAACTGTCAAATAGTCCTACCTGGCCAACCTTACCATGATATTAAAACATATATTTCAAAAATATACTCCGTGAACGAGGTATCGTTTGGGAGTAACCAGAGTCACTGAGGGCCTCGAGAGATTCGGCACGAAGAGTGCTGGGCGTAGTAATGTATACACCGTAGAGGACTTTTGTGACACAGAGGCGTAGTGTGTACTTGTAAACGCAATAGTTTGCAGGTCCAATTCCCACTCAGGGAAGACGGATTTTTCATTTCCATTTTCTTTACTCTGGCAACTAGGCAAAGCGCGGCGTCGAGCAACTCAACACGCAATGCCTCGAAAAAAAGACGAAAGGTACGAAGTAGACTTACACGACATTTCCACGGTTACTGTGGTTCCCTGTGCCTACCCTGTTATATGCGGGATAAAGAGTGAAGACATAAAAAAATATACACCATTGGGAAATAATACACGTGATGAACATGAGCTTATATCTTATTGTAAAGAGCTTTAAAATTTTCGTTTCATTCATATTTATTACTAATTTCAAAATGGCAATAAACTAATTGTATTTAATGCACGGAGAAATTATTTTCTTTCAATGATAACTTATCAGTACTCTTTTATACGAGTAAATAAGTGCATTATCAAAAAAACTTACGAGTGCTGATGTCAAGTAGGGTCAATATGAAAAGGTATATAACAGTACTGCTACTCTGAAGTGCCACAGTTTGTCAGCATCACTATGAAGGCAATAGTGTGCTTAGTCTTAGGGTTAGCGGCTATTGCCGCGGCCCGCCCCGACGTCGTCGATGGAACTATTGGTAAGACCTTATAGACAAAATATAAACGATGTATTAATTTGATTTTATATTTAAAAAAATAAAGAAATAATAAATGAACAGAAAATCAGAGCACATTTTATTAAAATTGTAATATAATAAATAAATTGTATTAGAAAAATATTTTGATATATAATTTACATTTTTACTTAACATCCTTTATTAATTAAAACAATATAATATTCTTTTTACAGTGGACATGGATATAAAGCAAAAGCAGTTCTTTATCCTAAAACTGCTTAACAATATCATGGGACCAGTTATGTATAAGGATGTAGTGGACCTCGGTAAAAATTTCCAGATCGAAACAAGTGTTGATCTTTACGTTGTAAGTAGAGAAAAAAATGATTTTTTTAAATATTTTGTTTATAATGAAAAAAAAATGTATTTTGTTTTAAATGATTTGTTAAATCACCATATTATTTCAGAAACCAAATGTACATAAAGTGTTCCTTGATAACTTGAAAGTCGGTTTCTTGCCTCGTGGAGAAGTTTTCACTTTACATATCGATCGTCAAATGAAAGAAGTTGTCACCATGTTCCATATGCTCTACTATGCTAAGGACTTTACTACGTTCATCAAGACCGCTTGCTGGATGCGTCTCCACCTTAACGAGGGTATGTTCGTATATGCTCTTACTGTTGCTGTAAGACATCGTGTAGATTGCAAAGGAATTATTCTTCCTCCTCCATACGAAATCTACCCGTTCTACTTCGTCCGCGCTGATGTTATTCAAAAGGCTTACCTCGTTAAAATGAAGAAGGGTCTTCTGGATGTAAAACTTTGCGATTTCTACGGTATTAAGAAAACTGACAAGGAAATATACATTATCGATGAAAACGTTTATGACACACGAGTTTACTTGAATGATGAAGACAGGCTCAGATACTTTACAGAGGACATTGATCTCAACACTTACTACTACTACTTCCATGTCGACTTTCCTTTCTGGATGAAAGATGATGTTGTGTCCAATAAGATGATGATTAGACGCTGGGAACTTACTTTCTACGTTTACCAACAGATCTTAGCCAGATACTATCTAGAACGTTTATCTAATGGTCTCGGTGAAATCGTTGACTTTTCGTGGCATAAGGTATTAAGGAAGGGATACTGGCCTTGGATGATCCTTCACAATGGTGTACAATTGCCTGTCAGACTTAACAATCAAATAGTCGTTGGAGAAAAAGACGTTCGCCTTACAACACTTGTTCAAGATTATGAGAGGATAATAACTGAAGCAATCATCAAAGGATACATTGAGGTAGGTTAAACTGCTGTATACATATAATTTAATATTTTCTTAATTGTATCAATATTACATGACAATATACACATATTGTATATATATTTTTTACAGATAAACGGTATCAGATTAGATTTATCTAAATCTAAAGACATAGAAGTTCTTGGACAGCTTGTGTACGGCACTGTTGAAAAGAGGGATTTGAACAAAATTCAAGTAGATGCTTACCGTTACATGCTTCTTTTGATAAAGGCAGTAATTGGGCTTGATACAGTGTCTTCTGACAAGTAAGTATTAAAATGTATATAAACCATGTAGACTGTACTATTAAAAATTTGTAAATTTAATATATTAATTATTATAAAAAATGTTTAAAATTAATATATTTATAATAAGCATAATTTCATATAACTTTAAAAATATTATATAAAATTATGCTCATTTATTATATTTCAGGTACTTCGTCATGCCTTCTGTCTTAGACAGCTACCAAACTGCCCTTCGTGATCCAGTCTTCTATCAACTACAAAAACGTATATGCAATCTGCTCATTCTCTTTAAGAAGCGTCTCCCCTCTTATACTCATGAAGATCTCTACTTCCCTGGTGTTAAAATCGACAATGTAGTTGTTGACAAACTTGTAACTTACTTTGACGATTACTTAATGGATATGACTAACGCAGTTATGTGGACAGATGAAGAACTCAAAAAGTCTACCAGTGACATGGTATTCCTTGTACGCAAGCGCCGTCTGAACCATCAACCATTCAAAGTCACAGTGGATATTGTATCAGACAAAGCAGTTGACTGTGTCGTAAGAATGTTCTTGGGACCCAAACAAGATGTATTTGGTCGCTTAATTGATCTCAATAAAAACCGTCTTAACTTCGTTGAGCTTGACTCGTTCTTATACAAACTCACAACAGGCAAGAACACTATTGTCAGAAATTCTGTAGATATGCATAACATTGTCCGTGATCGTATAAAGACTCACGATCTCTGGAAGAAATTCGAAACCATAACTGACGTAAGAGATTTGATGGTTAAAGATCTAAGGAACTACCACACTGGCTTCCCAGTAAGGCTACTGTTGCCTAAAGGTCGTGTCGGTGGAATGAAGATGATGCTTTACGTCATCGTAACTCCATTGAAACTTGTGGACAACGTTGATATGTCTATTTTGGACGTAAATCGCAAAGACATGTTCGTAGACTTTAGGTCTACAGTCCTCCTCGACAAAATGCCCCTTGGTTTCCCATTCGACCGTCATATCGATTACACAAAGTTCTTCACTCCTAACATGAAATTCGTAGATGTCATGATCTTCCACAAAACTAGAGTTTGCGACATGAAGACTCGCTGGAATCGTTTCGTGCTCAAAGATTACGGGTACTTTAACCAAACCCCAATTGTAAATAACTATTTCGCAGACGTTGATGTCCACACAAAAATTGACGCAGATATTGTCGATTTCGTAGATGTCTAATTGTTATTTAATGGAAAATGCTATTACATACGAGAAAAGTTTCTGTCATAACGGATTATTGTGAAATATAAAATAAGTTAAAGATGAATAAATAAATGGATTTATTTCTTATAAAATGTTTATTATTGAAAATTCTCTTTCTACTGTAATACATAAATTACTTTATTTTTATTAAAAATTAACAAAAAGATATATATTATAATTAAAAAATTATATTAATATTTAATAACATTATTTAATGACTTTTCTATATTTTTGTTTATGTTATGTAAATAGTTCAAGAAATAATGTTAATAAAGAATAAAATTCGTCAATTGTTCTTTATGTCCTTGAAAAAATTAAAAAACACAATCTTTTCATTATTAAAATTATCTTGAACTACAAAAATTAATTTATTAGTGGCATTAAGTATGCGTAATTACTTGCCTGTGATATTAAATAAATTTTATATATGCTCTTGCTACTAATAAACTAACGACTTCACGTATGATTTCTAGTACTTTACTATGGCGACGCGATTTCAACCACTATCCAAGAGTATCTACACTCCATCAGCATATGTTTAGTTGCCCCTACTGCCTCTTTACAGATATAGCAAAATTCATTCATCTAACTATAAACTCTGTACTTCCTGACCTTTGGCACGTTTTCGGCTATTGGCTTACTTCAAATATTTTTCTAGCTAGCTGGTGGTTATATTTCTAATTTAGTGTAAAGTAAAATTAATTTTATTATTATTATTATGTCTCTCTTAATAATTTTTAGGTTCAAACGAACCCGGTCCAGAGATGGTCGCCAGATAATGCGTAGGAACTATGGAGGATATAAAAAACTAAATTATTATTATGGAATGGAGTTTGGATGGACTGAGCTGTGGGCACGCTTTATCCCGCGTATTGCAGGGTAGAGGCAGAGGGAACTGCAGGAGCCATATGAACCTAGTATCAAGACACTCCGTTGCTTAGTCCCCACTTTCTCCCCACACCTCACTTTCCGCCTTTTACGAGGCATTGCGTGTTGCAAATTGCGTTTGCCTAATTTCCAGAGCGAAGAAAATGGAAATAGAAAAATCCATCTTCTCCGAGTGGGAATCGAACCCACAAACCGTCGCTTTTACAAGGAGATGTTTTACGTCTCCTCGTCACGAAGGTCCTCAGTAATGGGCTATTGAAAATGACTAGTGAGTGTCCGCCATTTCAACAGTCTCATTTCATTGCACTCTCACAAGTTTAGAACAATACGCGTTTCTAAAAAAAATATGTTTCAATTTTGCTTTAAATTTTTCATTTGGAATATTTGAAATCTTTTATGATATTTTGTTGCACATAACTTAACTTGTGTCACAAATTACTTGGTAACTTTTGGAAGATGAAAACTAGTCTACAAATTATAACGACACTTGGAGAACTTTCTTGTAACTACGCAGTGTAATAAATATCGAATTATATTATATTTACGGCTTATTATTTTTTATACAAATTAAAACGTAAATATTGACCCCCAGGGTTATACAATTGTAATATTTATTATTGCATAATAATATTTATAATTATGAAAGGAAAACAATCATTCAGCCTATTACCTTCCAGTTATCATAACAGTTTAAACGGCGTACGCCAAGATAGCTCTCAGGAGGCAGTAATTTCACTGACTAGCTGGTACCAGTACTTACAATTGCCAAATGAAATTTTCGGATGTATTAGGTATACTACTGTAAAGCTTATCTCCGCTTTGTGAGTTTTACTTGAAAGAGGAACTAAAATATATATTTATTATAAAACTTTTGCATTCTGTCTTAAAAAATATTTTATTAACAACAGCGAATCTTTACTGTACTTTTCTTATAATAAATAAATGTTAAGTTAAAAAAATCTCAGTTGCAAGTTAATCACAAGTATTACGTTATAACTATTCAAATTTAGGCGTCTGTCTATACTTGAAATACGTAACATTTTAAAAATTTTTGAAGAATTCGTTTATCTAAATGCCCTAATTTTAGGAATGAATGCTTTAGATTCAATTAATAATTATTTAGATAAATTTAGAGAATAATTTAATTAACAATTAAGTAGGAAATAGGCTACAAGGCAATATTATCTCACTATCAATATTCACTATAACTCTTTGTAACCACTGAAATGTTACTGTGTGAACTTAAAATGTGGCATAAAATTAATACTATTTCCCTCGCTGGCAAAACACAAGTCATATAAGCAACAATGCCCATTCTTAGAAATATACATAATTTTCAGATTGTTAACCAGATATAAACAGATAACATAAAGAACAAAACAAAATTTAAAATAAAAATACCAAAATGCTATAATTAAGCTCGTCTTACAAAAGACATTTACATTAATTAAAAAAGAAGAAGAAGAAGAAGAAAAAATTATTTAGAAGGAATGAAGAAAAGTTTGGTAGAAAAAAATTGTGACAGAAAAAAAGTAATATTAAAAATATAGAGAATAATAACAGAATATCTACGTCATGATATTCTCCACAAATGCAAAAGATAAACATCAAAATTTTATATGTATGATTAAAAATAGAAAAAAAAGGAAAATGTTTAATTTTAACCAATTTCAAAAAAGGAGGAAGTTCTATTAGAGGACCGTCCGGTATATTAGAGGACCGTCGTGGCGCAGGGGCGCAACGTCTGCCTTCGGTTTCTGGGTTCGATCCCCAGTCGGGGAAGATGGATTTTTCGATTTCCATTTTCTTCGTTCTGGCAAACTAGGCAAAGCGTGGCGTTGAATTCCGCCACTCAACACGCAATGCCTCGAAAAACGCGGAAAGTGGGGACGAAGAAAGCAGGGACTAAGCAACGGAGTGTCTTAACACTATGTTCCCACGGTCCCTGCAGTTCCCTCTGCCTACCCTGCCATGTGCGGGATAAAGCGTGAAGCTAAAAAAAAAAGAGGAAGTTCTATTAATTCATTATATGTTAACTAATTATAATGATTCTTTTTAATTTAAAGAACGTACTTCACTTTGTCAGGATCTAAATCTGTGTAGGTATTTAATACAAGTCCTTACATCATATGATGACGTTGCTAGTATTAAATATAATGTAACCAATATTAAATGAAATATAACCAGTACCGTATATGAAAGTAACCACGTATATATAAGAACAAGTAAATTGATTACTTTGAGTTATGATAAATTGCAATTTGAAACAACTTCAAAAAGGACAAAATCAATTTGTTTATATGTTTTGACTCAAACACTCAGCAAAATATTAAGTCTGAAAGAATATCTCTTTTAATAAATATCACACGTTGAGTTAGCATTTATTTTAGAATAATGAGGCGTTTATTAATTAGTGGACGAAACCATTTTGGTGATCATAGCATTTTATGTTAGAGTAATTTTTACAACAATAAGAATTTAACCTAACACTTAACAATTGACGACCTTAAACTATAGCTAAAAAATGATTTTTAAAAAATATACTTCACAATCATATATTTAAAACTATTTTGTAATTTTTCAAAGAAAATTAAAAAAAATATACCAGTTCAGAGTTAAGCATCATACGGATTTGGGTCTGAATCCCACTTGAAATCCCACTTGACGACTAAACGGAAGAATAATTAATAATTATATGAATAAATAAGTACATAAAATTTCTCTTAATAATCTTCGTATTATTAAACATTATAAGTCATTTCTGTTTTAATTATAATAGATATTAACTAAAATTAACGTTTCCAATAAAATTGATTTAGTAAACTATATAATGAGGACCGTCGTTTCGTAGAGCCGTAAGCGTCTGCCTATAAACGCGACAGTTTGTGGGTTCGGTTCCCACTCGGGGACATCTTCTCCGGGGACACCTTTTCTCCTCGGGGAGTTCTTTTTTCTATTCCGGTTTCTTCGCTCTGAAAACTAGGCAAAGTGCGGCGCTGAGTTCCGCCACTCAACACACAATACCTCGAAAAAGACGAAAAATGGGGACGAAGAAAGCAGGGACTAAGCAACGGAGTGTCTTAACACTAGGTTCATATGGTTCCTGCAGTTCTGTCTGCCTATCCTGCAATATGCGGGATAAAGCGTGATAAAGCGTGCTTTTTTTTCTTAACTTGTGTTATTCATGCACTTGTATAAAAAATAATAACTTGTCAACATGAATACATAATCATAAAACGGTATCAAATGCGCTTGCCCTAAGACAATATACAATCACATAAGCTTATATTTTTATTGCTACGTGCTTATCACACGTCAATATGAACACTTTCACTTATTAATGATAACTTTTCACCTAAATCGTCTTATGAATATCACCTCCATATCTGAAACAAACAACGATACAATGTAAAGTTTCAAAAAGGTCAGTAAAGTCAACAAAGTTATAGTATAAATTGAGGTAGAATCGGAATCATCTTCAGTCTGCGCTGAAGTGTGAAAGATGAAGATAATCATCTGCTTAGTGCTAGGGCTTGCGGCTTTGTCCGCAGCCCACGTGGTTTACGATGACCATGCAATAGGTGAGATTTTAACTTATATATATTTGTATATATATTACTTTGAGGCCAAGCTGCCAGTTGTAGATTCAATCCCTACTTAGGAGATTCCTCTCTTCTGGCAACACAATAAGTAATTGTGACTTGAATTTAAAAACGGAGAGTGGCACTAAATATTCTCTGTTTACCTTCATATGTGTAGAATACGAATATTATAATTAATAAACTGATTTTCACTTTGAGTATGCTTAATTTAACAAAAAAATATATAATTTGCAGTAAGTATGGACGTCAAGCAACGCCAAATCTTCATTTTGAAGTTGCTTAACCACGTAATGGACCCGGTTATGTATAAAGAAATCGAAGAAATTGGCGTGAACTTCAAAATCGAAAACAACGTTGAACTTTTCACGGTAACTGTATATTAACTATAGTTTATATATTAGAATGTGATTTTTATTTAAAAGCTCTACTTACATTCCTTACATAATTATTTTTCAGAAACAAGAGGTAGTTAAATCGTTCTTAGGACATTTGAAATTTGGATTTTTACCTCGAGGAGAAATCTTCACTCTTAACGTCGATCGTCAGCTGAAGGAAGTCGTGAAGATATTCCATATGCTCTACTACGCTAAGGACTTTGCCACGTTTATAAAGACTGCTTGCTGGATGCGTCTTTACCTTAACGAGGGTATGTTTGTTTATGCTCTTACTCTCGCTGTAAGACACCGTGTAGATTGCAAAGGAATTATTCTTCCTCCTCCTTATGAAATTTACCCATACTATTTTGTCCGTGGTGATGTTATCCAAAAGGCTTACTTGCTTAAAATGAAAAAGGGTCTACTTGACGAGAAATTATGTGAATTTTACGGAATCAAGAAAACAGAAAAAGGAATTTACATTATTGATGAAAACGTTTATGACAAACGTACTTACTTGAACGATGAGGACAGGCTAAGGTACTTCACAGAAGACATTGATCTAAACACTTATTACTACTATTTCCATATTGACTATCCATTCTGGATGAAAGATGATGTTATCAACAACAAACTCGTAGCAAGAAGATGGGAAGTTACAATGTATGTCTACCAACAAATCTTGGCTAGGTATTACTTAGAGCGCCTCTCTAATGGCCTAGGCGAGATTCCTGTTTTCTCTTGGAACAAGGTTGTAAGAAAAGGTTACTGGCCTTGGATGATGCTCCACAATGGCGTTCAATTACCAGTAAGATTTAATAATTGGATTCTCGATGACAACAAGAACTTCGGAGTCATGAAACTTGCTATGGACTACGAAAAAATCATTAATGAAGCTATCATAAAGGGTTATGTTGAGGTAAATACTAGTATACATGCTTTTGATTGTTTCTTTACTAGTAATGATTTATAATAATTTTAACAATGTATATTCATTTCACTTTTCAGATTAACGGATTGAGACTTGAACTTACTAAATATGAAGACATTGAATTACTGGGCAAATTAGTTTTCGGTACTGTAGACAAGGTTGACGTTTCCAAAGTCCGTGTAGAAGCTTATCGCTACTTACTTATTTTAATGAAGGCTGCGATTGGTCTTAACACACTGAAATCTGACAAGTAATTTTATTCTTTAATTATTGCAGTATAAATTACAAATTTCATAGAAATGGATTATTTATAAAACATCTCTTTTTATAGATACTTCGTTGTGCCGAGTGTATTGGACAGCTACCAAACTGCACTTCGTGATCCAGTTTTCTACCAGCTACAAAAACGCCTTTGTCACTTCATGATGCTATTCAAGCTCCGCCTGCCGAGCTACACTCATGAAGACCTTTTCTTCTCTGGTGTTAAAATTGACAACGTTGTTGTAGACAAGCTCGTTACATACTTCGAAGACTACTTAATGGATATGACGAACGCCGTAACCTTAACCGACGATGAAGTTAAGAAGACGAAGGCTGATATGGTCTTCTTTGTACGTAAGCGCCGTCTCAATCATGATCCATTCAAAGTAGTTATCGATGTGCAATCCGACAAGGCTGTGGATTGCGTCGTAAGAATGTTCCTAGGACCTAAAGTAGACCACATGGGACGCCTAATAGATCTTAATAAGAACCGACATAACTTCGTCGAAATTGACTCCTTCCTTTACAAACTAATCACTGGCAAGAACACTATTGTAAGAAATTCTATTGACATGCACAACCTTGTACGTGATCGTATTATGACTCGTGATCTGTGGAAGACTGTTGAATCCATTACTGATATGAGGGATCTATTAGTCAAGGACTTCAGAAACTATCAAACTGGTTTCCCTACCAGACTTCTCTTGCCGAAAGGTTTTGTTGGTGGTATGAAAATGTGGCTCTATGTCATCGTTACTCCTCTTAAATTAGTTGACAATGTAGATGTTTCTATCTTAGACACTACACACAAAGATCTAGTTTTTGACTTCAGGTCAACAGTACTTCTTGATAAAATGCCTCTTGGTTTCCCATTCGATCGCCACATCGACCTCACTAAATTCTTCACACCAAACATGAAGTTTGTTGATGTTGTCGTTTATCACAAGACGTCAGTCTGCGAAATGAGGACTAGGTGGAACCGGTACGTGTTAAAGAATTACGACTTGATGGACAAGTCCGTCAACTGGCATGATGAATACTTTGTTGACGTAGACATTAATAAGAAGATTGACCGCGACACCCACGTCTACGATTTTTAAACAAAAAGATTAGATACTTGGCAATATTTAAAATATCTTAAAATATATATGTATTTATATTAACTGAGAAAAAAATTATGAAGTGTATGTAAATTTATGAAATAAATTGAATGAATATTTATATATTTCTTTTAATGTACCATTTAAAACCATTTAAATTAGTTAAAATATTTTAAGACACTTGATTCTCTACTATTTGATTATTAAAAAGTAAACAGCATAATATCATTAATTAATAAGAAACTTAATATCATATATTATAATATATAATATTAGATACTGAGATATTAGAAAATTAGATACATATACAACACATTAAATAAATGTACACAAATACAAGAAATAAATTAAACAATTACAAAAATCAAGCAAATGAAAATGGGTGATATCAAGACATCATAAAGAATTAATACATAAATCAAATATTAAATATTCTATTATACATGGAAGAACAAAGAATTTCCTGCATGCTACATAATAATTATCTGCTTTTTATAAGTTTACATATTTACGAATCGGGAAAAGCATCTTTTTTATTTTAATATTTTAAATTTAAGAAAACTTAAAAAAATATGGATAAATAAAAGACAAGCAGATAAAAAATCCAATTAGAAAATTTCAAATATTCCTTCACTGTAAAAAGCGTAATTTTGTTTTTTTTTTTATTTGATTGAGCTTGTATCCGGCACTCTAAATCGCTCCATGTTTTTGAGCAATCCCTGAGGCGTTACTATTCGGCTAAAGGTAACAATATTTAGAATGTAAATGTTTAATAAAAAAATTAAATGTATAATATTAATGAAAAAAAAACTTTATTCCCATATGGCAGTCGGAACAGCAGGAACCGTGGGTACCTGTTCCTCGCTTTCCGCCTTATCGATCCATTGTGTGTTGAGTTGCGGAACTCAACGCCGCGCTTTGGCTAGTTACCAGAGCGAAAAAAACGAAAATGAAAGAACGTACCTTTCCCGAGTGGGATTCTTACCCACAAACCGTCGCGTTTACAGGCAGACGCCATGCCCTTGCGCTACGACGGTCCTCAATTTTATAATTATATGATATTATTTTATATGTATGTCTATTCTATATTATACTTAGTTTTTATTTATTTATTTATATATATTATTTTTTCATCTCGGTTCAAACTATTTTAGATTTTTTTCATGTTTTTTTACATTTACGCTTTTGTGTGTTTGCATCTAATATTACCTCTAAGCGAACACCATTAATTAGTTATAAGGTCGCCTTTGCATGCTACATTTCTGTTAATTTGTTCTTTTTTCTCTTGGCTAATTTTCTATCTTACGTTTGCAATAAACTTATTTTATCTATCTATGTTAGGAACAAAGTCACCTACGTCTAGATCCGGCTGTTCAAAGATGGATATATACACAAAGTTCATACATTGTGTAGTTTTAGTATACATCCAGATGATTTACTTATTTTTTATGATATTATATTTCTACTTAGTGAAGTAATTTCTTTTAAAGAGCATATGGATTCCACTAATACGTCCACAACGTGAACTTAAGCAAAGATTTCGCTAAAGGAATACTGCAAAGGCTTATCCGAGCGCTACTACGAGCGTACAGATTCTCACTTAAATTCCTCGTATCGTACAAGGGTGTTAGAAGAGGTGCGGGGCTTGTGAAGCCTACACTTGTACCTATCGGACACTATATTATTTACATATTGAATATTGACCTGTACCAAAAAAGTTATTAGTGTGGTTTTTTAAATATCATTTATACAAACAATATATAGAAAAGTGAAACCACAACACATTAGTGAAACCACATCTATTATACTTACATATTAGTGATTTGGGGTAATGTATCTAAAACTTCTAAAAAAGTATAGGTGAATTACAAAACAAAATTAAAAACAAGTGATATTTAAATACCCAAATTCAACTTATACACAAAAACTTTTACTACGATACAAAAACATTAAGAGCTTATATACCCTTAAGGTTTATACATCCTTGTTTATAAGAAAATCTTCAAGCACTATTGCCTTATTCTAGTATACATACTAAGTAAGTATAGTAAATTTTCTAAACAAAGCTACTCGAAAAGCTAGTCTTTTGGTTCTACCTGAAACTAGAATATGCCAGGATATAAGAACAATAGCATTTGCAGGAGTACAATTTTATAACAAGATACCATCGCACATTAAAAATGTAAACTCGCTAAAGATATTTAAATCACAGCTGGCTTAACCTATATATACTATAGCAAAAGTTCATAATTTGAGAAATAATATGTAAAAGTATTACTTTGATTCATAAATATGCTACATTTGTATGTTCCGAAGTAAGTGTATATATGCCTTTTTTATGCTCCAATCTAAATAAGATAACAATAATATTAAATAACTTATATTGTTACTTTTTAATTTTATATATCTATTAGTGCCAAATATTAATAAAATGAATATTATTTATTTATAAGGACATAATATTCATACAGGACATTTGACACAGACAAGATATATACCTATCAGTAATACCTTAAGTTGTTATATGCAGTTAGAAAGCCGAAAAAGGCAAAATTTCCAAATATTTTCAACAAAGAGTTTTGCGGTGACTGCGCTGAACGGGATCCTCTGAAATTAAAAAGCTACATAGATTTCGTTAAATCCATGTTAAATCTAGTAATTAATCGAAGAAATAAGCAAAATAGTTTTTTTTTGACAAATGGCCGAAATTTTCACAAAATTTCAGCCTTAATTTGTTTATCCTTTGTTGATCAAAGATTTTTTTAATATATTTAAGAAGCTTGTGTCAAAATTTGAGAATATTCTATTTTGGCCTTTCTGAGTAATGTTGGTCACCAACTATGAAAACACCATTAAAAAACGCGTTTAAATATTTTCCGCTCCGGGCTTGTACTGCCTCGAAAAGTTAAAGTTCTAAAGTAAGGATATACCGCTAAAAGTGTTTAAAACGAGGAATTAAACCTGAGATGAGAACTGTTGACACAAAATCAGAATAAAAATCAATAAAAATCAGAATTTACATATATATATATATATATATATATATATATATATATATATATATATATATATATATATATATATATATATATATATATATATATATATATATATATATATATATATATATATATATATATATATATATATATATATATATATATATATATGTAAATTCTGATTTTTATTGATATTGATTATTTATATATATATATATATATATATATATATATATATATATATATATATATATATATATATATATATATATATATATATATATATATATATATATATATATATATATATATATATATATATATATATATATATATATATATATATATATATATATATATATATAATTGTCAAATTATTTTTTTAATTGCCAGGGATTCAAATATCGATTTTTTAATAAATATGGCTAAATACTACATGGATTACAACAATATTCATATGAACCACATATAAAATTAGATGATTTATTCTATTCATAATAGTAGTTTAATTTAAAAATATACCTACTTAATATTTTAAAATAAACCATTTTAGATTCTGAACTGCCACCCAGTGAAAATATTTAGTACTAATATCGCCCTCTGTCGCACGGGGTCAAAACCTTGTTCAATGAAAAATATCGAGAGATACACATCTGTACTAGTATTAGTGTATCATCTATGTTCTACGCTCTGAAACACCTTTTACAATTTGCTTGTAGCTTCGAATATATTCACCGGAATGTTTTAAAAATAATCTTAATAAGTGTGTATTCTTAAATATATAAAATAGACTATTTGAAAATTCTAAGTGTATGTAGCCCTTTAAATAAATGTTATTTATTTTATTACAATGACTTGTTATTTTTGATGAGTCTTTAGTAAATTGTTTTTAAGGCACAATTTAGCATTTAGCGCACTCTTTATTTTAGTAAGGATACCAATGAAAAGTATTGCGCTACCTATCGTCATATTAAGTAACTTTGTGTGACAAGTAGTAAAAGCTGTTTATACGATAGCTACTCCAAATCGCCGCTAGATGGTGTAGCTTGAATATTTTGAAGTAATATGTAATAATTTTGCTCTTATCTATTAAAAATATATTAATCACATGCTATTAATATTTTATTTAAAATATACGAGCATGTTTTCAAATTTGTATTTGGTCGTTTATTTACTAATATATAAGATGTTGCAATAGAGTAAATACGTATTTGAATCGTTCTTTAGAGTAAAACCTACCTAACCTATAATAAAACAGTAAAAAAATCGTGTCTGCACATTAAATATTTTTACAAAACAAAATATATTGGGTTATTAAGAAATGAAAAAAAAATAAGCATTCAAAAAAAAAACTGTTTGTATCTTTGAAAGTTTGTCTGCTTGCATTAGCTAATCTCAGGAACCACTGGACGAATTTTGATGAAACTTTTTTTTTATATATAGCTATTAGTCCTTGCTAACAGGCTACCGTTTTCTTGGAAATTCGGTCTTTAAGAGGGTAAAGGGGAGGGGAAAAGTAATTGGATTAAAATTAATATTTGGTTAGAAATTAAGAATGACGCAACAAGGATTTTTGGAAATTTTGCCTAAACGGGGTTAAAAAGGGAGGTAACTTTCTATGAAACTCCGTCAATTTTGAAGCTAAATAGATGTAAATTATTGCTGTTTACGTGAATTTTCTGCTTCGCTTTTCTGCCTTTGTTTGTGACATTTACCTGCTTAAAGAATCATAACGAGAAGAACCATCCCTCAGTTGCATGAATAGATAATCAAAATCTTATTTTCTTCTGTGGTTTATGAAATATACCTTATTAAAAATATGTATAATATTTCACAATAATAAAAAGGGAGGTAACTTTCTATGAAACTCCGTCAATTTTGAAGCTAAATAGATGTAAATTATTGCTGTTTACGTGAATTTTCTGCTTCGCTTTTCTGCCTTTGTTTGTGACATTTACCTGCTTAAAGAATCATAACGAGAAGAACCATCCCTCAGTTGCATGAATAGATAATCAAAATCTTATTTTCTTCTGTGGTTTATGAAATATACCTTATTAAAAATATGTATAATATTTCACAATAATAATTTATTCCAGGTTAAAAAAAACTCAAAAACAGTTATGTCATAATATTTCTTTTTCATAATAATTTTTATGAGTAACGTTGGTCTAAGCCAAACCACAATATTAGTATTTAGTACCTAGCATTATCAAGACTATGTAGGTAAATGTTACGAATTACTAAGATACTTTAACTCGGGCATACCACTTAAAAATATGATGTGCGTAATACATTTAAAAACCGCGAGCGGAGCCGCGAACAACAGCTACTACGCAATAATTTAGCTTTACAAATATTAAATAAGGCTATTAATAAATAAATTATAAAATAAATATATATTATAAAATAAATTAATAATATAAAGAAAACTATTCTCCTGTCGGTGCTCTTAGTCCGGGTAACTCCGCCGGACCGCCTATTTTCACAAATTAACAAGCTAGGTGTGAGTAGCTTAATTTCTATAAGTACGAGCAAGAGTAAAGTACGAGCTAACGACTAAATGCCAATACCATTTTTTTTTGTTAGAAAAAGATCGAATATTAAGAAATCAGCCAACTATATTTATCCGCTACTTCTATAACGTCATGCCACTTTACACATAATACTTCAATACTTTTATCAAAACGATAATCGGAATGTCTTCGGTTTTTCTTTTTCATTTTTTTGTTTATTCGTACCTGCAGCTCTCACTCATTGGGATTTAAAATCGATACTGCTGTAAAAATATTAAACTAAGCTACATTTGCGCTGCGGTTTAAATATTTTACTAGCAACTTTATCACCACTCTTATTAGTATCATCGGAAGTTTGAATTTCCTTGCTTGTATGCCTGCCTGTATGTAAAGCCTTATTGATTTACCTTTGCTTAATATAGTAAAACTCCCGTATCGTCAGGATCTTTTTCTATTAGTGATTCGGTCTAAAACATCTGAAGATATTTATATCTATGACAATATCAATGCCGTCGACAACTTCAACTTCAAGGTAGTAATTCTTCATTATTATAGTCTTCTCTACGTTAAAGATATTTTATGCATTTTGGACCTTTATAGCCTTTCATATTATACACATATATACCTATTGGTTTCAATGGAACCTTCTACTATATTTAAAATAAAAGAAAAAATGACGAAATATTAGAAATATTAATATAATATGTGTTTGCTTTTAAGTACCTATTTAACATAATTTAATTATTACTTTTATTAGATCATATATACAAATATGTTATTGAGTAAAGGTATCTCAATATTTAACCTTTTATTACACATACATGAACTTTAATACTCTTATCGATAGAAAGTTGTTTTTGTTATGTTTTTAAACTATCATATTGTTCAAATAAAAAGGTGTATCATTGTGTTATATTAGTTACATAAATAAAAATAATTATAACAACGTGTTTTCTTAATTTACATTAACAATGTAGTTTTTTTTTTTTTAGCTTGACGCTTTATCCCGCACATGGCAGGGAAGGCAGAGGGAACTGCAGGGACCGTGGGAACCCAGTGTTAAGACACTCCGTTACTTAGTCCCTGCTTTCTCCGTCCCCGCTTTCCGCCTTTTTCGAGGCATTGCGTGTTGAGTGGCGGAACTCAACGCCGCACTTTGCCTAGTTTGCCAGAGCGAAGAAAATGGAAATAAAAAAATCCATCTTCTCCGACTGGGGATCGAACCCAGAAACCGTCGCGTTACTGGCAGATGTTGTGCTTCTGCGCCACTAAAAATATACCTAGGCTTATATTATGAAATATTATTTCAAATGAAATCATAAAGTTAACAACGAAAAATAACACTAAAAAGTTATTTACTGTTTATAATAAATGCTTATATACTATATTTACTATGTAATGGCGCAGTGGCACAACGCTTTACTTTAACATGACGGTTAGGGATTC
Organism: Dione vanillae; assembly: GCA_037178615.1. Taxonomy (NCBI): domain Eukaryota; kingdom Metazoa; phylum Arthropoda; class Insecta; order Lepidoptera; family Nymphalidae; genus Dione; species Dione vanillae. The sequence goes on from JAZFAU010000189.1 coordinate 1,368,913, forward strand.
TATTGCAACTGGGTTCAGTACCGCAATGTCTTGAAAATTTAGCACAAACTCGGGCATGAATTGGCTTAACACTAGCGGAAAGCAATTTTATTATATGTTTAAATTTTACTCGAAAATGTGTTAATACTATGGATATACAAACATTTCCTTGGTATGAAAGGGAACGGCCACGAGATGCCTACTGTTTTTTTTTTTAGGAAAATAATCTTTTTTAGTACAAAATAGACTTGTAGAAATTTGTTAGCCAATTTCCTAGCCGCTTATCCCACTGTCTAACAAAAATATATAAATATATCTATAGTAATCACTATTGTTTTTGATTGTAATAGATCTCACTAACTAGAAAGAAACCTAATGAAGCTTTACTTAAATATTAAAATAAAGCGTATTTAATATTCCTAAAGTGTTATTACTCAATGTAACTGCAATATGTTACAATTAATAACTATAAACAAAATAGGATTATCGACCTAATAAATTTTGTCATTCCAATGTAATAGTTTTGTCATGGTATTTATTAGTCCATTCAACCACTTATCGATGAATAATTGAAACAAATAGTGTCAGTGAACTATTTTATGCAATAGTATAAAATGAATGTCAAATTTTTAATAAAGTCATTAGTTAATTCAAAATGAAGGAGATAACATTACTTTTTTGTGTGCTAATTCTGCAAGTTAGGGGATATATAATACAAGAGCCTACTTCTACGATCGATACAAGCCCTGGTAAGATATATAGTGTTGTCTGAACATAATTTACCTTTTAGTAATGAAAATTATTTGCGAACAAATTATAGCTAGTGGATATCAGTTTAAATTATATTATAATTTATTTTTATATATATATGAATATGCCCTGCCTGTATGCATAATTCTTCTTAGGAAATGTAGAGAAAAGGTTGTATTAAAATGGCTTTTTGTTAAATATTACATAGTAATATAAGGTAATTTATACTAGTATATAATAAAAAATACAAATAGAAAATTCATGTCTTTAAACTGTTGAAGTATAATAAGTGTAAAATTTTTATATTTCAATAAATACATTTAAAGCTTAATTTTTTTTTTGTCAATCTTAAATTTTTTTCAGTACGAGTTGGATGGGTTCATATGCAAAAATTATTGCTTCCATTATTTGAAAATGTTTGCGAAGAAAGCACAGATCCCGTTGTAGTACAGTTAAGTGAAGAATTCCAATCTGATCCTTATAATGGAGTTTATTTGGTGTGTATCATTTATTTCTTAGAATGACTTAAAAATTGTTATTTTAATAACATTTTTACATTTTCGCACAAACTAATATACTTGCAGCATTCAAGTGTAACTTACCTTTATACCTTTTCAGGAACCAAAAGTTTTAGATAACTTACAGAATTTAAGAAGTAGTAAAGGATTACTATCAAAAGGTGAAATATTTTCAGAATATAATGCAGAACATTTCAATGAATTTAAAATTATCTATGAAGTATTATACTATTCGAAAGATTTTGATACATTTTATAAAGCCGCCTGCTGGGCGCGTCAGAATGTGAACTGTGGACTGTTCGTAGACGCCATATATCTTGCAATTTTAAATAGACGTGATACTGAAAACATATCGATACCAGCACCGTACGAATTGTTACCGAATTATTTTATTAGAAAAGACTTTATTTTTAAAGCGTCGTCACTAATAAGAGGAGGAATAACAGATTTAAGCGATTATGTTCGAAATGTAGGCAATTCTTACATATTAGATGTGAATTATACAAGAAACTTTTACGACGAGAGTGATGACAAGCTGGCTTACTTTCACGAAGATGTTGGTCTAAATTCGTTTTACTTTCTAAAAAAATTGAAAACAATAAATTGGATTAGCAATTCAAGATACTCGACCAATAATGGTGAATCTCTATACCATGTTATAAAACAGATGATGGCCCGCTACAACTTAGAGAGATATTCAAATGGGTTACCTGAATTAGAAGGGCTTGATTGGGACAATCTTAATGATTTATACTCCTATGACCCCATGCTTATATATTCCAACGGTAAAGATTTTAGTCGATCATCGACTAATGGTGATATTGAGACTATACGGCTATTAAAAAATATTGAAAACAACATTCCCACAGTGGTCCTTCACATGGTAAATATGAAAGTTTATAAATAAATTTAAACAGTATATCGTATTTTTCGTATCGTAATTTTTGAAATGTACCAATTAATAAAAAGTATAAATATTTACAGAGAGATGGAGGTTACAAAAAATCTGAAATTATCGATCATTTAATGGAGATATTAATAAGAGGAGAAAATAGCTATGAAAAGCTAGCTTTACAGATGCTGACTGGTGATAAAGTCGTTTCAAGGTAAATTAAAAAAATATAATTATTATACTTTTTGTGCCTCTTTTAGTGTAAAGAATTTATAATTATATTGATAATATAGATACATTTTTTTCCATTTGAATTATTATAATATACAATCACAAAAAAAAGTAATTACCAAATATAATAGAAAAAATGAATTCTAACGTAGATTTAATAGTAATTATCATGTTATCATTTTTAAAATATGTAATTATAAAATAATTTAATATAATTTAAATAAAATATATTAGTATTAGTAAGATTTCATTAAAATAAAATATAAATTTGATACTATTTTTATATGGATATTTTTGTTTTCATTTCAGTGAACCTTCAGTCCTAGAACATTTTATGACAACTGCACGTGACCCTCTATTTTGGAAATTAAATAAAAAAATGGTAGACATTATTGATAATGCTTTACAAGTTTTACCTAGCTATACTAGAGACCAACTTTATTTTCCTGGTGTCGAAGTACAAAATATAGAAATTAAAAAAATGAGCACCAGTTTTGAAAATTTTGAATTCGATGTCACCAGTGCATTAAAAACAGAAAATGAAGACACAAAATTTCAAGTTAAAATAAGTCAATCAAGATTAAGTAGCAAGCCATTTACTTTTAAAATAAGTGTGTCATCATTTGTGGCGCAGAGAGCTTTAGTCAGAGTGTATATTGGTCCAAAAATGATGCCTGGCCAATTAATAGAAAAGAAAAATATGCTTATGTTATTGGATTCTTTTGAATATAATTTAAAGATAGGTTCTAATGTGATAACTAGAGCTTCACAAGATATGAAATTGTCAGATGATTTAGTTTCATTAGAAACAATTCACAAAAGAATATCTGATGCCGAATTTGGAATAGATACTTTAACTTCAAGGTCAATTTGGTCTCAAATAGAATTTCCTTCCCGCTTAATCTTGCCTAAAGGTACTCCAGAAGGGCTACCTTTACATGTCTTTGTATTCATTTCGCCTTATATAAAACCCACTCGCAGCGGATCCAAAACTAATATGGAAATTAATTATAATGCCATTTTTTCACCTGGATTCCCTCTTGACTTGGACATTGAAATTCAGCAACTGTTTAACATTCCGAATGCTTTAGTCAAAGATATTGTAATAACTCATAAAGCTGAATCTGCTTCTTATGGTAAGGGTGGTAGTGGTGGTGGTAGACCAAGTAATGTATACAATTCCAATACAAATAATGGAATGTGGCAGAATGATAATTTTGATAATGAAACACCAAGTGGTTTGTTAACTTCGGCAATACGTCCTGAATTTACCAAAAAATCATTTGATTATAAATCAAAAAAAAATAATTACGGAAAAAAGTCTGACTATGCCGCTAAACGAGAAGAAAATAAATATCAAAAATATAAAACTCAAGATGTAACTAGAGACAGCTCAAATATAGAAGAAGAAAAGGAAGATGTAAAAGTCATAAATAACAATATTACATAACGCCTGACTTAAATCACGAAATTACTACTGATTATACAGAAAATAAAATGTATTTGATAAAACACCTTTAGATTTAGATTTAACATACAATACATACCGCGTTGAGTCTGTAAATAAATTTCAAAATAATGATGACGATGAAATTATAGAAGATCTTTCGAATATAAAACCACATTTCCTGCTAAAGTTGCCAAAAAAAAGATTTTCCAACATTTTCAATATTATATTTAAGCCGTTAAAGATAGATTCTGATGAAGAGTTATTTGAATAATGTTAAGAGTTATTTAAGAGTTTATCGTATGTATTTATTAATATTTACTTGACTAAAGTTGGTTGGTTGGTGGAATTAAAATGTATATATTGAACGATGACGATTGACGATATAATTTTATTTACTAATTAATTCCTGTACTTAGATCATATTTTAACTCTTTTAATATTTTGTCCCATTACACTCTCTTCTATCATACTCTTCTGTCCGTTATTTATCTTTATGGTTCAAGCTTTCGTTGGTTATTTAATTTCCCATTGCTCTAAATAGTTATTAATGAATAATCATTCTCTAATAGTTATTAATGAATAATCATTTCTTATTTGGTCTAAGTTTAAGTTATTTAAAAAATTGTATACTGTCATATGTTTTAACTTATAATAAAATATACAAAAAAATATTTGCTGATATATTTTTAGTTGATTTACTGAAAAGATTTCTAGCATTATATTTCACGAAACAAAATACAATGAAAACCTATTATATGTATTTTTCGATTTTCTATCATTATTTCTGGAATAGTTCCAAATATTTTACAACGTTGTTACGCTTTCCCTATTTTCATCGCACAAAATTTAAAAACCATCGGTCACTAATGTGACAACGACTAGAATACAAACAAAAATATTTTACAGTTGATTACAAGGCTTCCGTGACATATAATATACCAACTTTCTTAAAATATATATGTGTAAATGTGTTTATTACTTCAATTTTTTTTGGTAATTTAATTAAATTTGAATTATATTTGTAAAGAATACAATGTAAATATATAATTTTTAGATTTCTTGTTTGTTTTATTATCTATTTAAGTTTAGAACTACTTGATTTTTTTTAAATATAAATAATGATGATGATATTAGGCCTGAGGTATGACATATAAAAGTATTAATCACTGAGTTGTATCGTACAGTGGGATAGATTTTGACTATCATTATAATGATTGGAATTATCTTTTTCGTACATTATATTTACATGTTTTACTATGTTTATATTGCTATGACGAAATAATGCGCAGCGTTGACGTTGCCGCTGTCTCGACGTAATGTTTTGAATTTTAGTGAAAAGTGGAGTTTCTTTTTGTCTACTTATTTCATGGCATGGTTACAAAAAGATATTTATTTAGTAATCAAAACCAAGATTAAGCCAATTTCTTCCTTTTGGTAACAAGGCGAGATACGGCTTTGTGTTCTAGTACCTACTCAACACGCAATACCTTAAAAGGCGTAAGTTTAGTAGAGAGAGTAGAAGTGTAGAGTTTCCCCACGGTTCTCTATTAAAAAAAAGCAATAAGTACTGTATTATGTAATATAATTAATCACCATCAACATGATATAAAGTAACACGTTGTAAGTTTGTAAATATTGCTAATCATATTGACAAGTATTTGACATTTACTAAGAATAAAGTCGTCCGCACCTTACACATGCCAGTTTATAAATGTAAATGTGAGACATTATTATGACAGCAGCAATAAAGAACATCTAGATACCATCAGAACACACTATGATAAAATCAACTTCAGACACCTCGTTACTAATGAAATATTCATTAGCAGATATAACTTTCGTGTTACTCATTAGCCATCTTGTACAATTGCCATGTACAACACTTGTCCAGATTAAATCTGTAACGAAGCTGTGTGAGACTAAAACAATATCTTACAATTATTTATATTGCATAACACAAATATTAGTTTAGTACAGTATAGGAACGCAACAACCAAACCATTCATCATAGAACCTATTTAAAGAATTATTTGCATTTGGCATCCAGATCCCACAAGTGAATACTGCAAGGAAAATTGTTTTGTCAGTGCCAAAATAAAGTTATATTTTCCGCTTGATTGACACAGATGATTCAAAACACAGAAACGAACTGTTAAAGTTTTACTGATAACCATAAATATTTTTCGATTAAATGACAGAATAAATAGTTCAAAGTCATTTAGGAGCAATATATTTAAGACAGTGTTTCATCTTGTTGGCATATTCCTAGACACAAAATATTTCAACCCATTCAACGTGTCTCTTTATAACTTACCTTGGAGCGTGCGAGAAAGCAATGATTTAATACCTATAATTAACGTGACCCTTCAAAATTAATTTAATAAATAATATGACTAAGATTTGGAAATGTGCAAGAATATGTATATGACAATATACTATATTTCATGACAAAATCACCTAATAAAATATTATGTCTAAGTCGTTCACAATTATCATTATAATATATAAAAGTAAATAGATTTAATGAGAACAATTGTTCTATATTTTTTACGAACTGAAAAGATATGCTTTTACTACCTATTAAAGAGGAAATATTACCTTTATTTGCCATAAAAAAATCTGCATTCCACACTTAGAAATTAATACAGTTAAGATTACTTATCTTATCTATATATACCTTACCTATATTTAGCTAGGTGCATTTAAGCAAATGCTCAAAAAATACAATAATATATTAAACTTACACTTAAAAAAGTTGGTGTTTTAATGGAGTTAATTTCTTTCCTTCTTAAGATTAATGCAAACAAAGTCACAGATTTGGCTGGCACTATACGTTTATACCGCTCTTCAGTGGATAATAATAGCCAGCGAATGCATTCTCATATAATTAATAGGCATCTATTTTGACATTGACCGATCTATTATTGATTAAAACGTTTAACACGTTAATATATAGCACGGCTGCACATTCTATATATGCCCTGACACTAATTCATTATGAAAACGAAACATTTGCATAAAGTAATTTATTTCGAACTTATAAATCACAATTATGGTACGTTTGTGAAAGTTAATTACTTAAATATAAAGAATATTTTGCTACATTTTTCTTAGTACACATGTTCATTTGTAACATACAGCTTATTAAGTAACCAGTTAACGGTTTATATCGGCAAATTGAAATACAGCATATTATTAAATAGTAACAGTTAAAAAAACTTATTTACCGAAGTAGGTAATAGTAAAAATATTCAATAATACTTAAAAATATCAATTAAAGATACCCTATATACAAAAAAGAAGAGAGTATAGTCAAATCTTACCTTAGATGTATAAAGTACATATATTATACGACATTCTAATAAATTATGTTTATAAATTTTGTATTATTGTATTTGTTTTTATTATTAATGTATATTTTTATCTTTACTAGACCTATAAAATAAAATTCAAAATTCATTTTCCTTATAAAATAAATTTTCAAATTAACTATATTTTTATTAACATTTAATTACTGAACAATAAAACATCTGATGTACGTGAGGTAGGGAAAACGTTTACACGCAATAAAATTTCAACCAAATGTAAAATGTTAGCGAACTTCCGCAATGCCAGATAACTATGAAAACATGTTTATTATATTTGTCATCATATGTACAAATCTATTTTTATATCAAAGTTAGTATGTCAAGGATATAAAAACACTGTATGGAGTTGAAAGCGTTAGCCTAACTAATAGCCGCCCACAAACAATTATATCGACGTAAAGATGAATCGTTATAAATAAAATCCATCTCAACATTATATATTTAAATCAGAAATAGTTTGTAAATCCATGAAGATGAAATCTCCTCTGTATTTTTGGAAACAATCTAAGAAACACTATTTTCGAAATTATTAAAAGTAATAAAGTATGCAAGCAAAATAAGTATATAATAATAAAATTCTTATATGAATACAATAAAAATATACATTTTTTTTTTCAGTAATTAACAAGCACTAGTAACACAATTGAAATGCGGAAGTTGTATTTTAACTCTCTAATATCAACGTGAATACTGGATAGGTATAGTACGTGGGCGCTAATCATGTATAAACGCTCTTATTGTGGCGCTCACATGAGAAAACAAAAATTATAGTCGATCACCGACATTCTATATCTGCGCGAGCGCTGCGTATAACTCGTTGCACGCGCCAGTGGTGGCAAATTAATGGCGCATAACATCACTTTACTGAGCTTTTCTATTTAAAATTCTACTTGTTTAGGACTTATTTATACTCACATTTTGTTTGTATACTTTATTTAATTTTTGTGTTTATCGTTTTTTATTTAATACTTAAATTTATTTATATGTTTATTTATATATAAAATTCTTGAAAAATAATTATATATTAAAATTTTTAATTTTATTAGTAATAATTTGATAGTTTTGTCTCACTATATGTTAAATTTAAAGTATACTATAAAGTTACTTTTGCTAAAACAGTACGTAACTTCTGGCGCCTGGAGTCTGTCCTTCCAATAATCTGTGACGTTGCCACACGTAATATTTTCATTGGATTGTTGTGAATCGACGGCTGGTCTAAGGAATTTCCTGTTCTTAATCGGGAAATTGCCTAATAAACGCATACCTTTTGACTTCTGGAACGTTTTAGTTTGAACACGTGAAATTAGTTTCATATGTTTACGGATATATGTACATAGGTATATCGAATAAATTCAAATAAAAAAGGCTTTTCAATATGCATAACGTGTTCGTAATTTTATTAATATCTTTTTGAATTGTGAATAAACTTTCTTATATAATATAAATTTAATGTATATATTTTAATATTTTTTGAGAAATGCATGGAACATTAATATTTCACATCCCTAATACTTTTCAGCCTTAATTAGAAAATGATATCCATTCCTCTATAATTTTAAATAACGTAATAATTATTAATAAACGAAATCAAATGTTTTCGTTTCCTGATATATTTTCATCGCCTGACGTATCAATACTGACGATGTGTGTGAAACGTCATCGAATCACTACGAGAAAAGACAGTAGCTGATTTTTACTTATTTTTGTATTCCTTCGTCGGAGGAATGGTCTATAAATAAGGGTGCTACATGAATGTAAAATCCAGTGTAACAACACTCGCACTCGGATTCGGTTCTTGTTACAACTTCTTATACTTCTAATACAATATGGTGAGGATTTTTACGTGTTTTATGCATTGGAGTGATACATTGTGATCAAGTGCTTATTGTTTAATTCAGTGATTGTACCTGAAATAAATAAAAAATCTGATGATTTTAACTACATATAATCTAATGAAAAAATTCAATTAACGTATTTATATCAAACATTTTTGTTACCTTAAATTCATATAGTAAGAATTTGAATGCAGTACGCGATAATTTTTTTAATATTTCAAAAAAATTTAAAATACAGTGACAGTATATGTAATCTTTTATTACTCAAATTTATAGGATTCTGATGATGAACAAAAGATGGCCATGCTCCGCAAGGCCTTCCAAATGTTCGACACCACCAAATCGGGGTACATCGATGTCCTTAAGATTTCGACTATCCTGAACACTATGGGTCAACTGTTTGATGACTCTGAACTCCAGGAACTCATCGGTGAAAACGACCCTGAAGGTAAATAACGAAGACAATAACTTAAATTTTTACTTTCACTATCCTAAATGAATTACTTGTAATCTCCTACTATTTGAAATAAACAATATTTTAAACATTTTTGTCGAGAACAAAGATAATTCAAACATAAAGTAGGTAATAAAATTATGCTCCACTTTAAAAAAGTTTCATAAATTTGATGTATTGCTAGTTTATTAACCTCATAAAAATAACAAGAGGCATTAATCATTAAATCTGTAACAGGCTACCCGTTACTCGACGACGTCTTCAAAGATACAGGAATATTTTTACACACGATCGTTATAATGAGTCTATTTTAGTACGAGTGTCTCCTCAAGATTCCATTACCTTTGAAACGCGTCTCTTCTATTTAAGTTTGTGTGAATATTCATATGCACACATACATGTACTTTAAAATTAGATAATAAATTGCAACTATACTCAATTTAAATACATTCTGTATTATAATAACATTATGTTATATAATAGATAATATTTTTTTACTGAAATCTTGTTTCACTTATATAAATTATCTTTATATTTACAGGTACTGGTAAAATTAACTTTGATGGATTTTGTAACATCGCCTCCCACTTCTTAGAAGAAGAGGACGCTGAAGCCATGCAACAAGAACTGAAAGAAGCTTTCAGGTAAGAGAAAAAAATAATTGCATAAATATAAACTAAAAAAATGAAATTATATCGCAGAAAAATAAAATAATAAATACTTTTTCATTAAAATAATAAAATCTTTTTCATTATTTTTACAATTTTTGCTGATGAAAATATTTAAATAAACGTTATTATTAAATATTCCAGATTGTACGATCGTGAAGGCAACGGTTACATTACCACATCCACTCTTAAGGAAATCCTTGCGGCGCTCGATGACAAGCTCAGCAACGCTGACTTGGACGGCATCATCGCAGAAATTGACACTGACGGCTCTGGCACCGTGGACTTCGATGGTTAGTATGAACTTATTACATTTATGTTTACATACCTTATCTTTAACGTTCAAACAAGATATGATAACAATTTCTAATATTGTTTCAGAATTCATGGAAATGATGACTGGCGATTAATGCAACAACATTTACTACTGTTACTATAGTATTAATAAAATACACTTAGTTTTTTATACTGTATATCTACTTATGAAACTTAAGACTTCATTAGTACAAACCGATGCGGTATTAGCATAGAATGCATGACGAAGACTAACCATGCGCATGTTTGATCTATCTTATAGATAGGTTCTTAATAAATTGTTCGTTCCAATTTATTATTTTCATAATAATCTAAATGTAACGAAAAACAACATATTCACAATTATATGCTAATATTTATAACGCATAAATAAGCTGTTTTCTTTGAAATAAGACCCTTAAATATTTTCACTAACCTTTTTTCTAACGTCTGTCAGTGTCAATATTATAAATGGTTTTAAAATTCTACCATTAACGAATAATGAAATCAATAAATGTCAGTCGTCGTTGTCAGAGTTAAAAGCGCCAAAAATAAACTACACGCTAAACATGCGATTATATTATCACGAACTTAATTAATACAAAATTATTATTATATTCATATTTAGCCGCCAAGAAAAATATTGGCAAAGGAAAAAATTGTGAGGCATCTGTAAAATGTCGCTGGAAAGATGCCACTTTATGAAACTTGTTATTGAACTGTTTTGGATGTTACGTTTTTATTGAATTTAAACATATACTCATACGTATCAGTTTGTTCATGTCTTTAAATGTGAATAAGAATTTTATTATTAAGACTTATAAATGGTAACTCATTAATTAAATTTTTGATGTTTAAACATTTTTTTAAGCCTGTGATATATTTTAAAATTAAAGTATAAGTATAAGTAAAAATAATATAAAATTACAAACCACAAAATACTAAATTTATTGAATGAACTTTTCTTAACAATTATTTTATATACGTTGTAGCAGATCGTTAAAAAAATTGTATATATTTCAAGATATGTAAGATATATAAATAATATAAATACATTTTTCGTTTATGACTGTTTCTAAGATATAGTCTTTTTTTTAATATATAATACAACGTTTCCTTGGTTCGAATAGACAAAATTTTTGTTGGGTCTCTTTACAATGACTAATATGCTAGGTATATTCCTCAGAAGGCATTAAATTAAAAACCATACCTTTTCCGTCTTCATAAAATACTTTTGTAAAACAAAACTGCGTTTTAAAAATAAATGTATTTTGTTATGGTGTTTGTGCAAATCGGATTTTGTTGGAAAATGAACTAAATAGCAACAACTTTTAATACACATCAAATAAATAGGGTGGTATGCATGGTGTCAATCAAATTAGTCAGATATTGTCAAATCACATTCAAACCTTCCTTTACATAGAAACATACTAAGCAAATAAAAGCTTGATAAAAAATATTCTATTTACTTATAATAATAACCACACACATGTTATATACAGATTCCTTTTGTTTTGAAATGAAATAACCATAGTGATTCTGTGACACAATCTGAATGAAAACACGGCAGTTATTGGTCCCACTAAGGCAGATGAAATATTTCTTTGCACTGGCAACACGAACGCGTGGTGATTGAGCTTCACTACTCAATATGCATTGCTTCAAAATAAGGACGGAAGTTGAGCGTCTTTTCGTGATGACTTAAGTACTCTTTGCTTCCCTGGTATATAAAGAAAGAAAGTAAAAAGTTAAAAAGATACTTAAATGATAAAATGGTCTATCAGTAGGTGCTCTACAAAGTATTAAGACAAAAGAAGGAAAATTTTAAATAGAATCAGGACAGTTATATAAGCTGTCAGTAATATCTCTTAAAGGATTTCGAGAGATAATGGCACTTAGAACCAATTACCTCCCAACCAAAATTAGACATGTGCCATGGCTACGTAGCAATTGGAAAATTGTCCAATTGGATTTTGCTTCCTGAAGTATGCACAGCTTTGTATCGTTGTTTACAAAAGTCATTTGACAATTTTAATCATAAAATAAATAAATATTATAATTTGGCGTTATTTTTTCACAGTTTTACTGTAATTATGTTAAACGTATTTATGGCCATTTTTAAACAGTAGGACGACGTCTAACAAATTCGTTAAATATGGACTCGGTTCCCATTCAAATATCACTAATGTTCGATTAAAAATAAAAAAATTACCTTTATTAGTTATTCCTTATGTCCGCACTTTATTAGTTATTCCTTTATAGAGTTGTTCCTTAGGTCTAATTGAAAAACTATCAGTTAACGATTAATTTGAAAGTTTATTAAAGAGTTAGTTTTGGCAACAACTTATTTTTATGATGAGTAAGAAGCATGACCTGATTGTAAACCCAAAATTGTTTAAGTGGGAATTCATAGCAATGTAGAGCGCGGGCATGAAATTTTGTATCATTTCAATATTAATTTTTTTTTATGTTGAGCTTACGTAAAATAGGTTATTTAAACAAGTTTTTAGAGCTTATTTGACTTATTAAATTGTGAGGATTAAATTAACTTTATAGAATTTCTTATAAATATATAATAATAATAATAATAATATTCTTTATTGTACACCCATAAAGAAAACAACAAAGAAAGTAAACAAACAAAATAAGAGACGTACAAGAGGCGACCTTATCGCTAAAATAGCGATCTCTTCCAGGCAACCTTAAGGCATAGGACATATAGAAAGGACAAGGGTTAGGGATGTGAACAATAAAAACATTAAAAAAAAAAAAAACATACACACATACATACGCATACATACACATATACATATACATACAGATACAAACAAATATACATACATACATACATACATACATACATACATACATACATACATACATACATACATACAAACATACACATAGTATATACTTAAAAAATAACATTGGCAGTGATGTAAATATAAATAAACGATGATCAGAGGGCATGGAAATGTCGTCTTAAAAGTCTCCTAAAAGTATAAAATGATTTGGCCCGTCTGATATTACTAGGTAAATCATTCCAGAGACGAGAAGCTGTGATTGTAAAGGAGTTAGCATAGAAGGAAGAAGAGTGGGAGGGAATTTTTAGTGTCAAATTTTGGTCTGAGCGGAGATTGCAGGGATGAGAGCGTCCTAGAAATTGGAAACGCTCTTTGAGGTAAGGAGGGGTAAATGGATCAAAGAGTATACAGAAAAGAAGATGGAGAATATGAGTATTCCTGCGAAGACGGATTGGGAGCCACTTGAGCTTTTTACGAAACTCTGAGACATGGTCATACTTTCTGAGCCCGAATATGAACCGAATAGCAAGATTTTGTAAACGCTCAAGTTTGTTTAACTGCTCCTCTTTTAGATCCAGATAACATGAATCAGCGTAATCAAGTATTGGTAGAAGGAGAGATTGTGCTAACGTAATTTTAGTTGGAATAGGTAGAAAATTACGCAATCTAAAAAGATTCCCAACTGATGCAAACATTTTTCTGCTAACTTGGCCGATCTGCGGATCCCAAGACATATTTTGGTCAAAAATAATCCCAAGATTTTTAACTGTCTTTTGAAACGGTATTATTTGACCTTCTAAAGTTAAAGCAGGCAAGGTGCTCACGTCAAGTTTAGAAGTAAGCTTTGGACTACCGACAATTATAGCTTGTGTATTGTGTATATATATATATATGTATATATATATATATATATATATATATATATATATATATATATATATATATATATATATATATATATATATATATATATATATATATATATATATATATATATATATATATATATATATATATATATATATATATATATATATATATATATATATATATATATATATATATATATATATATATATATATATATATATATATATATATATATATATATATATATATATATATATATATATATATATATATATATATATATATATATATATATATATATATATATATATATATATATATATATATATATGTTTATTCCTATTTGTGCCGCCCCCTGCGATGACCCCCGCGCGGGTTGTCGTAAAAAGTCTTGTGCCAACTCCCGGCGCGAGCGGTCAGTAGTAGTTAGCAGTAGTTGTCGAGTTGTAGTAAAAGGGGCACGTGAGACGGCCGACGCGAGCGCACGTCCTTCCTGAATCTAATATTAATTAGCGGTGTGATTTTCCCTCAGCCTTATTTGATTTCCCTTTTGTGTATTCCCTCTTGATATTGAACCTGACAAAGACAAACCTACAAAAGATAATAGTGAAAGTAACCCTAAGTGAAGAAGATTAAGTGAAACATTCCATGCCGGCCGTGAACAATTAGTGTTTGTGTTGTGAATCATGAAGATAAGGTACTGTACAATTTCTATTATCCTAAAACCGACTATAAAGTAAATAATTAATAAATAACCTCCCCCTCAGCACGCTTCCACAAATGCGGCACACCCTACCCTATATTATTCAATATACATTTTCTGTAGCAGGGCGTGGTTTCACTATATACTATATACATTTTTTGGTAGCAGAACGCAGTTTATTATATTCATTAAATACTACTATATACATTTTCTGGTAGCAGAGCGTAGTTTAATCCCTCTGAGTCCCCCTGATTATAGCGTAGTTCATGCCCCTGAGTCCCTTTCATTACAGTGTTATTTTCCCGTTTTGGTATTTTGGCTCTTAATTTGGTACCTAACGCATAATTACAATATAATTTGATTTCCTAACCTTTTAAAACGTGTTCACATCGAGTTGTTTAAAAAATAATGTTATATGAAATTTTTATACATATAATATTGAATATATAATTTGTAGGGTGAATGTATAATGTGTAAAATATATAAATAAATATTGAATATAATTTTATATATTAAATATAAAATATAATAAATATACATATGTAATATGATTACATATATTTTATAATATTACGCCTATACGTTATTACCTATCCCGTTTTAAATTATAATTGAAGTTAGTTAAAATATTTTAATATAATTTCCTTAAAAAACTAACTTACTTTAAAATATTATCCCTACACTTTTATTGTTACCCTTTTTCCTTTTATTTTTATTTAAATGAAGTTTAAGCCTTAATTGTAGTCATATTATATATCATAGTATTTTATTATATTGCGATATAGTAGATTGCCGACTCGACGCGTAACTGGTTTCTTATCTCGCCAGATGTGGATTCATTGTTTGTTACGAGTTTATTATTTTTTTAATATTTTAGTTGAGTTATTTGTTTACTTGATTTCTGATTTTGCCCGTTGGTAGTGGGTTCATTGTTTATTACGAGTTTATTATTTTTTTTTTAATATTTTAGTTGAGTTATTTGTTTACTTGATTTCTGATCTCGCCCGTTGGTAGTGGGTTCATTGTTTATTACGCGTTTATTAATTTTTAATATTTTAGTTCAGTTATTAGTTTACTTGATAATTTAAAATGGCTACTCATGATGAAACAGTAAAATGTTCCTTATATACGGAAAGCGCAGAATATAGAAAAAATATAGGTGTGGTACGCTTTGTTTCCGATTGGATTGCCGATACCTCGGAACTTCTTGGCACTTCTGAAATACCTAGATTATTAGTTAGGTTCAAGGATTTAGATTCTCATTGTAATTTATTTGTAAACGCGTCCTCAGTGCTCCTGGGTGGGTTAGACCCGGCTATCGATTACCAAGAAATTAGTTATGTAAAAAAAGAAGTGCGTTTAGTAAACAAGAAAATAGACGACCTCCGGGTGCGTCAGTTAGAGTTGTGCCCACCTGCTCCCGTAGTTGATCCTGTCATGGCCAGTACACCCGTAAGAATGAGTAGTAGAAATATTACTGAGCGAACTCCTTATAATAGATTACCTGATTTACCTATCCCTAAGTCTGATGGACGTCCTGACTCCTGGATAAGTTTTATTGATCAGTTTGACAGTGTAGTAGATTCCCAACACCATTTAACCCCCACAATGAAATTACAGTACTTGGTTGGATCCTTGGCAGATGAACCTAAGCGGTTGTTGCTACATTTAAAAATTGAAGAAGGCAACTATGAAGTTGCTCGTGAGTTGTTGAAACAGCGGTATCACAATACACGGGTTCTTGCTGATACCTACATAACCCAGATACTTACCCTGCCGGAGATTTCGAATAAATTTACAGGTTTGCGCGCGGCCTTTTTGAACCCCTTGTTAACTGCCTATCGTTGTTTAGAACGTTTAGAGTTACCCGTCTCCTCATGGTCTTATATGTTAGTACATATATGTTTGACTAAGCTTCCCTCTGATTTGAAATCCCGTTTTGAGCGTTGTTATGGCGGTGACGCTAATGAATTACCTACCTTTAAAAATCTTATTACCTTTTTGGAAGACGAATGTCGTCACCATGACAACGTTGGCAACACCTCCCTTGTAGATTCTAACCTGACGAAATTTAAAAGTACTGTACCTAAACATACTTACTTTGCGGCTCCTCCCTCCCCTATATTAAACAATAGACAAAAAATGTTACCTGTAATGGATAATAGTAAAAAATGTTACCTGTGTGCTTCCTCTTCCCATTACCTCCGTGAATGTCCCGAATTTAGAGCTATGAATCCTAGAGAAAGATCGGGATTTGTAAAACATTCCCGGTTATGTTATAGGTGTTTGGACAAACATCCAATTCTTATGTGCAAGCGGGACTACAAATGTTCAACCTGCGGTCGCTCATCCCATCACACTATGCTATGTTTTAATGATTCCCGTAACCCAATGTATCCTACCTCATCCAATCGCAATTATAATTATAATTCCAAATTTAATAAACGCAATTATCCGCGTACCTGTCCTGCTTCTACCCGCGGTCCCCATATGGGCGGGGGCCAGCATAAGAAATATTCCCCTTCGCAACTCCAGCGCTCCCCCCAACGACATTCCCAGAGAGCTTCTCCCCCCAGAAAAAATGCTACGCCCCAACCTAGACAGGTTGAAAATAATAGACAGGTTGAAAATATTAAAAGATATCGTGATAATTCCTATAATATAGAAGATAGACCCACATAGCTAGATACTTGTATTACTCCCCCTTCCCCTTGCCTTAATATCTCACCCAATTCCCTTATATTATTGCCTACTGTTAAATTACACGTTAAAACTGCTAGTGGTTATTATATTGAAGCGCGTGCCTTATGTGATACCGGTGCCCAGGGTTGCCTCATTACAACCGATCTTGTTGTTAATTACCTCAATTTGACCATCTCCCCCTCCTGTGCCCCTGTACGTGGCATAGGTAATATTCCTTTAGTGGTTTCCCGTGGTTCTATTTCCCTGTGTTTTAAACCTTTGTATAATTCCTTCCCTGAGGTGTCAACCTCTGCTATGGTTATAGATGTGATTGCCGGTACGCATCCTGAGTTTGAGTTCCCTGAGTCTGTGTTTTTTCCTAGTAGTGATTTTTCCCTTGCTGACCCTTACCTATAATAAGCCTGGCCCGATAGATATACTATTGGGTGCTGACGTGTTCGGCGCGCTTTTATTACAAGATAAAATATTTAACTTTAACGGCCTTACTGCTTTATCTACAATTTTTGGTTATATTGTTTGTGGTCCAGTCGCTGCCGATTATGGTGAATTGGAGCCCCCTATGACTGGAATATCCTTATCCCGTCTCATCGAGAGATTCTGGAAGGTCGAAGAGACCCCTCAACCTATGATTGCTAACCCCTTAGATAACGTGTGTGAGATATTTTTTAAAAGTACAACCTCCCGTCACACTGACGGTCGGTTCATTGTGAGACTCCCCTTCCTGAACGATCGACCTACTCTTGGAGAATCTAAACCTACAGCTATCCGTCGTTTCCTTGGCCTCGAGAAGCGTTTAAACGCGGACCCTAAATTACGTGATAAATATATTTCTTTTATGCGTGAGTATATTGAGTTAAATCATATGAGTGCTTATCCCTTCCCCTTACCCAGTGAACATTACTTTATTCCCCACCATGGTGTCTTTAAGACCGGAGACACATCTAAAATCCGTGTTGTTTTTGATGGTAGTTGTCCCTCGTCTAACGGTATCTCACTTAATGAGTGCCTACATAGTGGTCCTAAATTACAAAAGGACATTAGTCTAATCCTCCTTAACTTTCGTAAGCATGTCGTTGTGTTTGTGGCAGACATACGCATGATGTTCCGTATGTCGTGGGTACATCAGGATGATCGTAAATACCAACTTATTTTATGGCGTGAATCACCTTCTGATCCCTTACTCACCTATTCCCTAAATACTACAACTTATGGTTTGCGTTCTAGTCCTTACGTTGCAATGCGTACATTATTAGAGTTAGCTGAGCAGGAACGTGATACTTACCCCAAAGCTGCTGCAGTCCTAGAGAATGATGTATACGTTGATGACTGTCTTACTGGTTCGGATTCCCTTGAAAATGCTCGTATCCTTAAATCTGAACTTGAGAATATTATGACTTGTGGTGGTTACGAGCTTAGGAAATGGATTAGTAACAAACCTGAACTTCTCGCAGACTTACCTTCAGATCATCTGCAGCTGTCTCACTCTTTTCAAGACCCTGATAACCCTCAAACATTTGCAGTCCTCGGTGTCCTTTATAACCCCACCAGTGATGCATTTACTTACCGTTTTTCATTTCAACCCACTGAGACAGTCACAAAGCGCAAGGTTTTGTCCTTAATAGCCAGAATTTATGATCCTTGCGGTTGGATATCCCCTGTTGTATTAAAAGCAAAATTATTTATACAGAAATTGTGGCTGTCTGGCCTTTCCTGGGATGATGTACTTACCCCTGAGCTAACCCTAGAATGGAACCTTTTTATTAGAAACCTTGAGTGTGTTAAAGATATTTCAATCCCGCGGCGTGCCTTTACTGACAGTTCCTTTTCCTATTCCATACATGGTTTCTGTGATGCCTCAGAATCCGCCTTTGCCGCAGTAGTGTATTTAAGAGCAGAAAATCCTTCAGGCCAGTGTTCAGTTCATCTCCTAATTTCTAAAACTAAAGTTGCCCCTATACGTACCCGATTGACTATACCTAAATTAGAATTACTTGGTGCTACCCTGCTTACTAAATTAATTAATCATGTTGTCCCTGAATTACGAAAGTCAATCCAGTTAGACTCCATCACTACCTGGACCGATAGTAAAATTGTGTTGGCCTGGCTTAAGACCCCTCCTCATAACTTACAAACCTTTGAAGCCAATCGAGTTTCCCAGATATCCTGCTCAGAAGTTCAATCAGAGTGGCGGCATATTCCTGGTAATGTGAATCCGAGCGATTGTGCATCCCGTGGATTAACAGCATCAACCTTACTTAAAAATTATTTATGGTGGTCCTGTACCTGGTTATTACTTCCTCACACCCAGTGGCCCGTTGCAGAGTCTAATACTGATTCTGATCCTAATCTTCCCGGACTTCGTTGTTTGTTAACCACTACTTCCTTACCTGCACCTGATCCATTATTCTTACTTGAACGTTTTAGTTACTTTACAAAATTAATTGGCGTGACCTGTTATATGTTGAGATTTGTAAATAAAACCCGAAACTTACCCGTTGAGCTATCTGTATCTTTATCTACCCAAGAAAGAAAGCATGCACTCCTGTATTTAGTAAAAATAGTACAGTCTTATTATTTTTCTGATGAGCTGAGTTTGTTAAAACGTGGCGTTTCCTTGCGGTCTTCCCTAAGACGACTCTCACTCTTTCTTGACAAGGAAGAAATCATCAGAGTCGGTGGTCGTTTACGAAACTCTAATCTTCCTTACGATGCTCGTCATCCTATACTCCTTCCTAAAAGGTGTCATTTTGTTACCTTATTGATATCCCATTACCACGTAGAAAATTGTCATGCTGGAGCCAATGCTCTTCAAGCTTTATTATCCCGGGAGTTCTGGATATTGTCTGCTCGCAGAGCTATCCAGAATGTAATTTTTAAGTGCCTCCCTTGTTATCGCCTTAAAACTGCCACATCTCAACCTCCTATGGGTGAACTCCCTAGAGATCGTGTTACTCCTACCCGTGCCTTTGATGGTGTTGGAACAGATTTTGCCGGCCCATTCCTGACCAAAACCCAGGTGTTTAGAAATAAAAGATTAGTAAAGAGTTACCTTTGTGTTTTCGTGTGTCTTTCTACAAAGGCAGTCCACCTTGAAGTAGTTTCAGAATTATCAACCGAAGCCTTTATCGCTGCATTCTCTCGTTTTGTTTCCCGTCGCGGTCTCCCTAGTCTAGTAAGATCAGATTGCGGTAGAAATTATATAGGAGCTTCGAACTATTTAAGCGATGTTTATGATTTTTTAGTTAAACATGAACTTGATATTAGTGATACCCTCGCTAAAAAGGGTATAAATTGGTTATTTGACCCACCTGCCTGCCCTCATTGGGGAGGATTGTTCGAAGCAGCCGTTAAATCTGCGAAAACCCACCTTAAAAGAGTGATTGGCGAAACTCCTTTAACATTCGAGGAATTAACTACAATTTTTGCTAAAATTGAGGCGGTATTAAATTCCCGGCCGTTATGTCCCTTATCTAATGACCCTAACGATCTAGAAGTTTTGACGCCTGGTCATTTTTTGATTGGCCAACCTCTTAGTGCTATGCCGGAGTATCCCTATAACAATGTAAAAATTAATCGTTTAACCCGTTTTCAAGTAGTGCAACAGATAACTCAACATTTTTGGTCGCGGTGGCAGTTAGAGTACCTATACACTCTGCAGACTAGGCAGAAGTGGACTGATCCAGTGAATCCTCCAACAGTAGGCGAGCTAGTCCTCATCAAAGATGATAATTTACCCCCTTTACAGTGGCGACGTGGTCGCATTTCCCAAATTTATCCTGGTAAAGATAGTGTTGTGCGTGTGGTCGATGTTAAGACATCGACAGGTATCCTAAAGAGAGCCTTAACCAAATTAGTTCGTCTACCTATTAGTTAGCTACTCCCATTTTCTCGTAAACATTAGATGTTTAGGGCGGGGGCTATGTTTATTCCTATTTGTGCCGCCCCCTGCGATGACCCCCGCGCGGGTTGTCGTAAAAGTCTTGTGCCAACTCCCGGCGCGAGCGGTCAGTAGTAGTTAGCAGTAGTTGTCGAGTTGTAGTAAAAGGGGCACGTGAGACGGCCGACGCGAGCGCACGTCCTTCCTGAATCTAATATTAATTAGCGGTGTGATTTTCCCTCAGCCTTATTTGATTTCCCTTTTGTGTATTCCCTCTTGATATTGAACCTGACAAAGACAAACCTACAAAAGATAATAGTGAAAGTAACCCTAAGTGAAGAAGATTAAGTGAAACATTCCATGCCGGCCGTGAACAATTAGTGTTTGTGTTGTGAATCATGAAGATAAGGTACTGTACAATTTCTATTATCCTAAAACCGACTATAAAGTAAATAATTAATAAATAACCTCCCCCTCAGCACGCTTCCACAAATGCGGCACACCCTACCCTATATTATTCAATATACATTTTCTGTAGCAGGGCGTGGTTTCACTATATACTATATACATTTTTTGGTAGCAGAACGCAGTTTATTATATTCATTAAATACTACTATATACAATATATATATATATATATATATATATATATATATATATATATATATATATATATATATATATATATATATATATATATATATATATATATATATATATATATATATATATATATATATATATATATATATATATATATATATATATATATATATATATATATATATATATATATATATATATATATATATATATATATATATATATATATATATATATATATATATATATATATAAAGATATAAATTATTTTTTATAAAAATATATTTAAGACTAAAGTAATTCAACATAAAAAATTGACACTACTAACGTCTACGCTACATTAAAAGAGATTTCCAGGGGTTATTAATTTTGAAATCATTCAAGAGAGAAGCAAACATTTTAAATTTTTAGAATTTTTTATATTATATTTTAAAAAAATTAACTAAAAATATATAAGTTATTTAAAATTTTATACATAATTGCTAATATGGTAATTGATTAAATTTCGCTCATATTCTATAAATTTAGAACTATTCTTGTATATTTTTACTTAAGGAAAGCCATTTGTAAAATACATACTATACATCGCGAATGTACCCAGAAAATTATGCCATTTAAGCGACCCCAGGATTTCAATTGAGGGAACAGAAATAGTGGTAGCAAGGTACATATAAGTTGTTTACTCAATTTACATAATTTAGTCGGTGACAGTGAACGCAAGTGCCATGTTTTTCAAAATCTTCAAAGAAATGTTGTTGTGTTTATTATTGTTTGGGATTGTGCATTCTACGCCTACGGATGAATTCCATAGCCTAGTAAACGAAGGAGGTATAGATTTATGAGATATTTTGAATATATTTTGTAGTATTAGATTAATTCATTTGTTAAATGACCTATAACAGTAATCGATATTTGACATCATAATATGCATCTGTTATCATATTTAATTATATTTTAAAGAAATAAAATAAATTTACTTTAATTTATACTTCTAAGTTAATGTTTGTAAAAAAATATATAATATTATTATTTTCTATTATAGAGCTTGTAAAACACGCTAATGAATATATCAAATATATCATACCATCCGGTTACTCGCCGCAAAAAATTCAAAAATTATCCAAATTACAGTTAGCTGATTTTGTTGATACGGTAAGAATTCATCTAATTTTTAATATATGATATATTATAGTACATACACCAACCCAACGTATATCTTGTTCCCTTTCTACTAAAGTAAAATTCTACAATAATAATTAGAAGGCTATTTCAGGATAGTGAGTCTTACAACATATTAAACAACCACTTGGAGAAAGGACACATTATGAAAGGTCTAACATTCAACATATACGATGACAATATGAGGGAAGCAACTATAGCACTATTTCGTCTGTTCCAATTAGCTGATGATAACAAAATAGAAGCATTAAAGAATTGGGCATCTTATAATATAAATACGGATATAGTAGATTACGCTTACAGACTGGTGTCGTTGTTTAGAAGTAATGTACCTCAAGAGCCTCCTTTTATAACAAAACCTAATTACTTTGTTAATAGTGAAGCTGTCATAAAAGCATTAAAACTAAAAGCCAAAAATGGAAAATTTGAGCCACATGAAGCTCAAGTGCTACAATTTTATAGAACAGATGATAAAATTACTATTAATACAAATTATTCTGGTTGGCATTTATGGAATGAACAATGTAAAGATCACTTGGACTATTTCCGAGAAGATATTGGCCTTAATAGTTATTATTACGGCATGCATCTGATGTATCCGTTTTGGATGGGCAAGGACGAATTAACAGGAATAGATCCCAGATATGCTGAGCAATATTACTTTATTCATCAACAACTTTTGGCCAGATATAACCTGGAGAAACAACATCTTAAATATCTAAATATATCTGCTGAACCAAATTGTTATGATGACTTTGTTCCTTACTTGTCCTATGAAAATGGTCTTCCATTCTCTTCAAGGTCGTCTATAAGACCAGAATGGAACGAAGATTATGCACGTATAAAATCTATAGATATTGCCATTAAAGAATGCATAACAAGAGGTGTCATATTTATGGTAAGTCAATATAGCATACGATGTTATTGAATATTCTCATATAATAAGATTCGTGACTTGTTAGAAGTTAAATTTGAATATATTTATTTAAATGTATCGTCTTGTATTGCAGGATAACGGAACTAAAGTTACTTTAACAGAAGAAAATTATATTGATCTTATATCTAAGCTTATAAGAGCTAATTTTGAAAGTGTTCAGACAGCTAAAACCATAAGATCCTTATATGGTTATGGTGGTAGTGGCTATCCAACAAATAGGTAACTATACATATTATATATATATATATATATATATATATATATATATATATATATATATATATATATATATATATATATATATATATATATATATATATATATATATATATATATATATATATATATATATATATATATATATATATATATATATATATATATATACTTTTGCATTAATTTAAAATAACGTGCTTAAGTGTCGAATGTCTAATTATAACGTATACTTTAAGTTTAGTGACAATTTTGTATTGCAGTAAACAATTAATCACAATGTTTTTCAGATACAACCCTGCACCTTCAGTATTACATCACCCACAGACTACACTACGTGATCCAATGTATTGGTACATGATTGAAAAATTATTAAAATATTTTACAGACTATTCAAATACACTAGAACCTTATGATTTTTCAAGATATCAAAGTCAAGAATTTGATATCATAGATTTTAGTTTTACAAAAATGACAACTTACTTTGAGTCATACCAATTCAGTATAAATAATATTTTCCAGAGAGATAACATAGATTATAAAATATCTCCCTTAATTTACACTGTGAGGCAAAAAAGACTTAAGCACATGCCATTTAAGTTTACTTTTACAGTTGATTCACGTGTCAATAAAACAGTTTTAGTTAAATTATTCATTGGCCCTCAGTGTAAATTAAGTAGTTGTTTCGACGAATATTTCAAGTTTTATGAACTGGACTCTTTTACGCAAAAATTACAACAGGATCTCAATGTCATAAAGTATTCCAATGAATTTTCAACAAAGTATTCATTCGATGATCATTATAACATGGAACAGAGGCTATTGCAAGAAAATAAGTTCGATACATTTAAATTCCCAGAAAATTTAATTATACCAAAAGGTTTAAGCCAGGGTCTCAATTTAACATTATTCGTTTTACTCACTCCCATTCAAGAAAAAGATGATCCTAATTTGTTAATTTATTTATCTGAACCATTTGGTTTTCCCTTTCATAGACAAGCTTTATTAAATGAAAATATTAATTTTAATAATTATAAATTTTTCAACATCACCATTTTTCACAAGGAAAGTTTAAATGAGGAAAATGGATATTTTTCTCCCCATTTGATTTAGCTTGGACTCAAAGATTTATTGCATAGCTACACACTATATTAAGTAAAAATAAATTAAGACAGATATTAATAAAACTATATGTTTATTTAAAATTGATTTTTATTTATTAATAAAATTGTTACTTCTGTAATATACATACACATTATATATAAATAGCAAGATTTGATTTTCTCTCTCCTTTTAGTGATTAACAACCTCGTTGTTGTGAATAGGATAGTTAGGAATGCTGTATTTGTAAGCGAATTCCTCTCCTTCGTGGTAAATTTCTACATCTTCAAAGTACATGTTTGGCTGCTTGAAGTAAACTTCATGTACGGGACGGTCGAATGGATATCCGAAAGGCTTGTTGTCATGAATGAATGCCTTGATGGAGTCGAATTTCTTGTCAATAGGAGCGTAGGGATATACAATTACATATAATTGGAATGGGAATCCACCCTTTGAACCCTTAGGCAAGACCAATCTCTTGGGCATAGCACCAGATTCAATAGACATATCGGCGGGCACTTTTCCTTCTGGAAGATGCTTAAGAATGTCATATTCGGATACTGAGTCTTCTTTGTAGAAGAAGAAGTCTTTAGAGAGGCGCACAATCTTGTTTTGTCCCTTTACTAATTTTTGTACAGACCAGTCTAATTCAACAAAGTTCTGCCAGTTATCTTCCAGGCTGATGGGGAAGCCATTGCCGTTATATTTGGGTCCGAGGAATATTTTCACTACAGCATCACCTTCAACGTCAGACTTGACATCAACTTCAACGGAGAATGGCTTGTGGTTAAGACGTGGTTGGCGAACGAAGAAGTGAGGCCACTGTTGTGATTTCAGTTCTTCTTTGGAGTAGAAGACATTGTTGCTTACATCAATGTCGTAGTAGTCGAAGTATGTAACAAGCTTGTCAACCTTAACGTCGTTGATCTTCACGCCAACGTAATGTAAAACGTCTTGGTTGTAGGGAACCAAGAATTTCTTATATTCAATGAAGTACTTCAAGATCTTGCTGTACAGCTGGTAGAACATAGGGTCGCGGAGGGATGATTGGTAGTAGTCCAGAGCTGATGGTGCATAGTTGTACCTGTAAATAAAATAAATACTAGTTGACCTATCAGATCCAAAAAATAAACCATTTCATTTTTTTCTTATTTATCCTAACAAATATTAATTATTTATGTTATAACGAATGCAAAATAAATATTGCAATATTTTTTTCATTATGAAAAATTTATTCATAAACTGATATGTAATAAATATATATATTGAGAACAAAATTTCAACTAACTTGTCGACTGGTTCTGGGGCACCACTTAAGATGCGACGAGCAACGACTTCATAAGAGTTGTGGTTGTCCTTACGAGCAAACTTGCCATGCCAGTCAGCGTTAGCTTGCCAGAAGTTTCCGATGAAGTTGACAGATTTGCTGTTACGTAGATCAACGTCCTGATTGAACTGTAATAATAAAAAGCAGCATTTATGTCATTGTAAAGAACATAAAAATATTTTGTGTTCTATAAAATATACTTACGGCTTTGAAGTGGCCTTGCTCAAGGTATTGAATGAAAACCTTCTCGTAAGCATCCAGAAGTTGGAGCTCTTCGACATTTTTGTCAATAGGAGCTTGATAGTAAGAAGGCCTTTGAACAAATGAGTTGTAATAATTGACGTAGGGATAGTATCCGCTCTTAATCGGGCTCCACCAAGAGAATTGAGGGATCTCGCCTAATCCATTGGCCAATCTCTCCAAGTAGTAACGAGCCAGAAGTTGTTGATAGAAGTAGTAGTATACTTCTCCGCGACGCTCTTTCATTGCTGGGTATAGGTCACCGTCCATCCAGAAGGGGAAGTATGAGTGGAAGTAGAAGTAGTATGCATTAAGGCCGACGTCTTCGACAAAGTAGGAAATCCTATGTTCGTTATCGGGGTAGCTGACGTAATCTGAGTAGTTAGCGTACACAACGTAGTGTTCATTTTCCTGAACGACACCGTCTTCAACACCGAAGTCAGCAGATAGTCCATTTTGCATTTTAATACGGAAGATTTTGTGCCAGACATCGGAGTTAACAAAGAGTTCAGGCCAAATTTCGTAAGGAGCTGGGACGACAACACCCTGTATATCTGCACGGTGGATCAGAGCAATGTAGTAAGCATAAAGGAATTGTCCTTCATTTACGTATATGCGAGCCCAGGCAGCACTTTTGTAGAAGGCTTCAAAGTCTTTGGCATAGTAGAAAATGTGGAATAAAGCTACAGCTTCCTCCCTTTGTCTTTCGTAAAAGATGGAGAAGGGCAAATTTCTTGGCATAAATCCGGACTTCCACAATTCCCAGAACTCCTGGACGGCTTTCTTGTTCTATAAAATACAAAGTAATTAATTTATTTTCGAAAATTAATTTAAAAATAGCATTTGCACAAAAACATTTGTAGAAACGCATTGTAACAACGTACTGAGTAGTCATCGATGTGAGCTTCGATGTCGTAGTCCTTGCCTAGTTTATAATAGTCAGCCTCGACGTCAACTTGTTCTGGGTGGATAAAGAGCTTGAGGATCTTTTCCTGTTTCGCTACGAAGTCAGCATCAACTGGAATTAATGTGTGTTATAAGTTACATTTAATAGTTCATATTTTTTACAAAATTATTATTTCCTAACTAAAAATTTCTCAAATCACTTTTACCATCTTTAACTTTGTAGTCATGGTTTTGGTGAATCACAGAAGCTCCTACCAGCGCAAAGGCCAGGCAAACTAATGCTAAGACAGTCTTCATCTTGAGCAGCCCAGAAGGTAACTGTACTGATTCCGTGAGATGTTTGATCTTTTATACTTAAAAAACGCTTGTTATCGTATTCAACTTTATCAGTTACATGGTAACAATAATGCATTTCATTTTATCTGTCCCCTTTTTTGACCTCATGCATTTTAAGATATAAAAATATAGTGCTTTGCTTACAAGCAAATAGAACTTTCTTGAAATATTAATGAATATGCGTATTTTTATATTATAGTAATAAAATTGAAAAAAAAAATAATATATATTTTTGTAATTACACATGCTCTTCAACATATTGTTATATAAAAATGTCTGCGTTGTCAGCTCTATAAAAAGCTTACACTGGTTAGAAATCCAAGAACTTTTTTAAAAATTTAATTATTCTCAAAACATATCTTAAAATAAACCAAGTAGCATTTAAGAAACAAAAATAATTTACCATACTTGTACCATAATACATAATATCTTGTACCAGAAATAATTTACGGAGCCCGTTCTCACCAAAAGTTACGATCTCTGTATATTTCTTTTGCGTCCACTGACATCAATTACCACTTCATTTCCTGGATCCTGCTTTTGACGTGACTTTTCTACCGTAGTTTGGATGCTGGGTGTTGGGAGAAGAAACTATTCTTGCAGTTAATCAAATTAAAAAAAAAAACAATGTCGTAACTGTGATCTTTTGTACAGTACTTATAATGTAATTTGGCTTTACTTAAATAACTTATTAACAATTTTGGCAATTTAGTTCCTATAAGCTGTCATATTAAATGTTATATTTATTTTAATATATCAATAAATCAATCAATCATTTATTTTTACACCACAACACCACAAATTTTTTTATACCACAATAAAACTATATATTTTTTGATACATTATAATAATCGTAGCGCAGAGGCGTAGTGTCTGCCTTTAAACGCGACGGTTTGTGGGTTCAATTCCCACTCGGGGAAGATGGGTTTTTCTATTTCCAATTTTTTTGTGGTAACTAGGCAAAGAGCGGCGTTAAGTTCCGCCCCTCTACACGCAGTGCCTCAAAAAAGATGAAAAGCAAGGATGAAGCTGAACTGAGCGTCTTAGCGCTAGGTTCCTATGGTTCCTGCCGTTCTATCTGCCTACAATGCCGTGTGCAGAAGTAAAGCGTGAAGCTATAAAAAAAATCTTTTTTTACAATAATAGTAAACACAATTACCATTTGTTAGCTAACAAGCTAACACAAGGTAATTGTGTTAGCTTTTTAGCCATTCTCCGTCACAAATTTATTTACTTATATTTACTTACTAGTTATTCAAGAAGTGTAAGTAATTTAGGTTATAGTAGTCTCTATATAAAAAAAATATTTGTAGTTACTTAAAAATCTGTATTATACCTATATATTATGTTTCTTAGATCAGGTGTGTTGTGACACGACGTTTCGTATTTTTTATATGATTTATTTTGTAACCTACATTATTCTTCAATATTAACTATACTCTATATTCTGGCTGTAGAAAGAATGTGGAAAGGTCTGGCAATGTAAAAAGGCAAAAATAGTTGAAACCTGGAGCCTTTAAGAGTAGAGTGAACAGGTTCCTTTTGCACAGGCGTGAACTATCTTCATCTATACTTTCCATCAGTTGAGATGGAAGACAAAAGCCTATTTCTATTACAACTGTAAAAAAAAGCATTCATCCCAAAATATTTTTAATGAGAATATTTGGTAGATAGAAACGGAGTGTTTTAACATTAGGTTACCACGTCTCCTGCGGTTAGGCAGAGCCTACTCTGATAGATGCGAAATAAAGCGTGAAGCTATAAAAAAATTGTTTTTATTTTTTCATGCGTTATTTACGTGTAACATTCTCACGAGTGATATTATTATGATATTATCAGTACGACACCGCGGCGAAAAAATTGATTGTGCTGTTTAACCTTTGATTATTTTGGAGATGTTTTAATAGCATATATAAATAAAAGTAATGAAGATTACTTGTAATATTTTTAACAAGCGTCTCGCCTCGGCTTCTCTCTATATATATCTTTAAACGTTTTGATATCTATATTTATATATTAATATCTATATTTATTCTTGCATGTACGTTCGTACGTTGTGATACGTTGACTGCGTTGAATGTGTGGGAATCTAGACAGAGAATGATAAATCACTCCTTTTTACCCAAGGGTATTGTGTATGAAATACATAACTACATTTTTAACCAACTTAAAAAATGGAGCAGAATAAATGTAATAAGT
Organism: Dione vanillae; assembly: GCA_037178615.1. Lineage (NCBI taxonomy): Eukaryota > Metazoa > Arthropoda > Insecta > Lepidoptera > Nymphalidae > Dione > Dione vanillae. The sequence continues at coordinate 1,399,350 of JAZFAU010000189.1, forward strand.
ACATTTTTGTATGTTTGTATGTTTATCAGTAATTTGTTAACCAAATACTACTATAAGTTTTTTAGTGACAAGAACCGTACTTCCTGTCTAGTGTTGGTCATGGTGGTCTTATTATCACCATGTTTAGATTTGATAACCGACTCTGGGAAAAATTGTGAGAGGTTTTCTTATTTTATAGGTTATTTTTTTTCGTAAAATATCTTACAAAAACTTATTTTTGTTTCTCATAGTCACCACTGGTAATATTGGAGACCGATGATACAGAAGGAGTAAAATCTCCTGAATTATTAGTAATAATATAAATAACTTTTCAAATATTATAGGGAAGTATAGAAATCTACTTATGAACGATGAGATTATTCACGTAATTTGATAATGGAAGGGAATGGAATTAAATTCTTCAATGTTGAATTCTTGCTACCTCATACTGACTTGTTTGTAATTGAAAAAAAAAATAAATGAATAAATAAATAAATAAAGTTAGAAAAAATGTATACTACTTAGAGTAACGATCAAGTCTGAAACGCATATTAATAAGTTAATTTTTTTTGTAACTAATTTAAATATAAATAAAACAAAATGTTTTCAAAATAAACACTCAAATTTAAATCCATAGCAATAATTTATATAATTCAACACTCAATAGTCGTTAATAATTGAGGACCGCTGTGGCGCAGAGGCGTAGCGTCTACCTGTAAACGCATCGCATCGGTTTGTGGATTCGATTTCTACTAGAGGAAGATGGATGGATTTTCTATTTTAATTTTCTTCGCTTTGGAAACTAGGCAAAGCGCGGCGTTGAGTGCCGCCATTAAAAACACAATTCTTCGAGTGTATTAACACTAGGTTCCTGCTACTCCGAAAATCAACCGAAATTGCTCCAGTAACAAAACTTCAAAAATGTTTATTAGTGTAATATTAATAATAAATAAAATACTTGCTGTATTAAAAATTAAAAATAGAGTAAATTCGTCAAGGTTGTTTACTATTTTTTTTGGAATCTGTTTTTCATTTGTAAGATGTTGATTTGTTTTTTCTGTGTTTGAAAAATCTATTTTGCTTTGTATATTGAAAGTGCAAGAACGTTTTGGTTTAGGGTATGAGTGTTTATATTTACATGTTATGTTAGCCTATATGTGTGACATACTGTGTAACAATGTTATTATATAAGTACTGTACAGTGTACAACAATTATGTCTTAGTATGCAACTTTACCTTCCAAATAAATAAAATTAAAAAAAAGTCAAAGTAAGCAGTGTAAATAAAAAAATATCGATGAAGTGCGTATTCTCTTCCAGAAATACAATTTATAAAAATTGACAAAAGTTTAATTTTAGCTTCGTATCTACTAACTATGTATGATATTATCTAGAATTATAATTTTGTAATGTTTTGTTTCTGCATTAAATTCATAAATTATCAAGGATTAGATTCATAAATTATCAAATATCCCGAAAAGTCACCACCTTAAACTCAATAAGTATTTCGACCTTACTAACGAACTGACCAGGAATAGGTTTAGAGCGAGCTTATATGCGGTTGAAGTAGGAGCGAGAGGTATAACAGCGAAATCTCTCTATAGTTTATTAAAAGATCTCGGCCTGTCTAGAACTATCACAAATTCATTTCTAGAACGCACTTCGAAGGCGGCTTTGGTAGAATCTTTCAAAATTTGGTTAGGTAGTGGGAGGAGCTCGGACAGTGAAGGTGAGCGTTAATGCATTTTAAAGGGGCCCCTTTAAACCTACACTTGGGTCGCAAGTCCCAAGCGCTGCTCGGAGCTCCTCTTCCTACAACACGATGGGCCCGGCACCCGCACGGTGAATCCATGGAAGCTAAGTTGTTTCTTCTCATTTAAATTGACAGCCCGGAGAGACGGGATGACGCTGGAAAGACAGTTGACTGCTGGAAAGACAGCTGGCAGCTGGGAAGACAGCTGACTGTTGGAAAGACAGCCGAGGGCAATGGCCTAGCAAGCCAAGTCCAGGAAATTCGAAGCTAAAAGTCCAAAAAAGAAAAATACCCCTGGGACAGTCCGAGAGGGGGGGCGGAAGATCTGTCCATCGGTAGAAATAAATAACGAAAGCGGCGCGAATACGGACTTGAAATGCCCTACGTGCGGGAAAAATTACAAGAGAAGAGCCTGGTATATTAAGCATCTTAAAACACATGATGGTGTTGAAGCACGACAGTCGTCGGTAAGCTCTTCGACTATCACTGCGGATAGAGTTGACCCTCATATGTCCCATGGTGAGCCATTGAGTGAAAAATATCAGGAGTCCATAGTCACCCGGACACGTCTTAGCATTCCTTATATTAAGCAATCGACATGGAAAGTACACGACGATCAATTAGCGGTCCTGTTAGAGCATCGGGGCTCGAATCAGGAGTTAGACTTGCAAGTCTACTTGCAAGTAGAAACTTTCCAAAAAACTATTTACGACTATTTTAATGATATATATCCACCTCCAAGTAATTACGCTCTTAAAAACAAAGAAAACGCGTTTAAGTCGAAAATGAGGAGGAAAAAAAGAGAACTAAAAAAGAAGCTTCGTGCGGCCAAAGCTTTAGGCGATAATTATCTTAGTCATCAATTGTCTAGGGCGCTACGGTCAACCCTGAAATTAATTCAGGGGATATCGTTACAGATCGCGGAACATCATAATAATTTCGATCGGGCTAAACACGAGGTTGCTTTCGATAAAAATCCTTTCGAGTACTCAAAAAACATTTTTAAGGAAGATAGGGGTAGGCTTCTCTTGACCAATGAGGCAACTTATGAACATTATAGAAGCACATACGAAGTGCCTAATATAGAAAGACTATATAAGGAGCCAAATAAACAACGACCTGAGATTCCTCACATTGACTTTCAAGGTGACCCACCAACTTTAGAGGAAATAAATAGACAGATTAAAAAGAAACCATCTAAGTCAGCTCCAGGTCCTGACGGTATCCCTTATATAGTGTACAAAAAATGTTTATCAGTTCGTAAATACCTCTACAACTTATATGATAAAATCTGGTCCAGAAAGCAAATACCTACTTCGTTTGGAGAAGCAGTTTTTGTCCTCATTCCCAAAAAAGACCGGGTAACAGATCCAAAAGATACTAGACCGATTGCTCTTACCAATACTTTATCTAAAATCTTTTTCTCAGTACTTCAAGCGAAAATGACCCATTTTATGATTAGCAATAGGTACTTCAAGCCGAATTACCAGAAAGGGTTTCTGCCCGGAATTTCTGGATGCTTGGAGCATAATAGTTTGTTAACTGCTAGCTTAAAAGACGCCAGAATGTGTGAGAGACAAGTTACGGTATGTTGGATAGATTTAGAAAATGCGTTTGGATCAGTACAACACGATCTATTGATGTTCGCTTTAAAATGGTATAATTTTCCTACGACAGTAAGCGACATAATCGCGTCATACTATTCAAAATTAAAATTTGTTATAACCTCAAAAGACGGCCATTCAAAACCATTAGGCTATAATGTAGGTCTTTTTCAGGGTTGTTGTTTATTCCCAATAATATTTAATATAGTTATTAATATTTTACTAGATATTCTAATAAAACATGAGAAAAAATGGGGTTATCGGTTTAAATTCAATAACAAGTACACGGAATCTATTCTTGCTTTTGCGGACGATCTCGCGATACTCACTAGGAATCCAAAGCAATGCCAGCTGCTATTGGATGAAGTAGACGAATTTTGCACGTGGACAAAAGGAATGAGGACAAAACCAAGTAAGTGTCACTGTCTTTGTCTGGGAAGACGAGACACAAAATATACCTCCTACGATCCGGGACTAAAAATTGGCGGAGAATGCATTGCTGTAGTTTCCGAGGCGGCACCTTTTAAATTTCTCGGTAAGAAAATAGATTACAAAGGCCGAACTCCATCATTAGATGTACTAGTCGACAGCTTTATGACGGATCTTGAAAAGGTAGACCATCGACCTATAAGTAATGTCAAGAAAGCTTGGATTTACGACAATTTTCTAACATCACGTCTGAATTGGCCTTTCCTCGTATATGATTTTAATAAAACCCTCTTGGCAAAGTTAGATGCAAGCGTCATAAAGATGCTGAAGTTTTGGCTTGGGCTAGCACATTCGGCGGACACCTCAACCTTATTTAGAGACCAAAATAATTTTGGGTTGAGATTAAAGAAACCATCAGAGCTCTATAAAAATCTAAGAGTCGCCAAAACACATATTCTGGGAAAATCTCGGGATGAGATTGTTACCTCACTTCCAAAAGACAAAAGTGTCCCAGAGCTCGAGTCAAGACTTAAATTCCATAAGCAATTTATGATAGGAGCACGATTTAGTAAAGTAGGGTTAGGATCAAAGAGGAAAGTCCAAGACACAGACATAATAAAATCTTTTATTCGGCAAGACGAGAACGATAAGTATAAGGTGCACGCAATGGGCTTAGAAATGCAAAATGAGTGGCTAACTATAGGAGAATTCTGTATCCCTTTAGCTTTAAAATGGCGCACCCTAATTCACGACTGGTCTCCAGCACTACTAAAATTCTACCTAAATGCGTTCCAAATGACTCTTCCAGATCAAAGTAATTTAGTAAGATGGGGTAAAGCTACCGATAAATCTTGCTACATCTGTAAAGAGGCAGTAGGGACAGCTAAACATATGCTGGTGGGGTGTAGGGTACTCTTGGATAGTGGTCAATACTCGCGGCGCCATGACAAAGTACTAGAAATCATACGTGAAGCCGTTAGTCTTTCAGTTGCAAGAGCGCAGAGAAACATAACAACCAGCAAACGCTCAATAGAGTTTGTGAAAGAAGGTTCTTATAAAAAACCTATACAAAAGCCTTTCTCCATATTAGATCCAGCTCCTGATTGGACACTTGTGATGGACACGTATGAGAAACAGTATAGAATCCCTGAGGATATTTGTGTTTCGTCATCCAGACCGGACATTTTTCTTTACTCTCGAAGCCTAAAACGCGTAGTACTGGTAGAACTTACAGTTCCGTGGGAAACAAATATCCCGAAAAGTCACCACCTTAAACTCAATAAGTATTTCGACCTTACTAACGAACTGACCAGGAATAGGTTTAGAGCGAGCTTATATGCGGTTGAAGTAGGAGCGAGGGGTATAACAGCGAAATCTCTCTATAGTTTATTAAAAGATCTCGGCCTGTCTAGAACTATCACAAATTCATTTCTAGAACGCACTTCGAAGGCGGCTTTGGTAGAATCTTTCAAAATTTGGTTAGGTAGTGGGAGGAGCTCGGACAGTGAAGGTGAGCGTTAATGCATTTTAAAGGGGCCCCTTTAAACCTACACTTGGGTCGCAAGTCCCAAGCGCTGCTCGGAGCTCCTCTTCCTACAACACGATGGGCCCGGCACCCGCACGGTGAATCCATGGAAGCTAAGTTGTTTCTTCTCTTCTCCCCTATATTTATATTGTAAGTTCCTAAACTCTAATCCAATGACACGACTAGTAAGATCCAAAAAACTTAAATTTTCGATCGTGTGCACTAATTTTGATTGAAATGAGATATAAGTTCATAATAGTACGGTTTTTATAAATTTATAATTATCAGATTGTTTGTCCTATAATTTCTAACCTATTGTCAAATTTCAGAACGTTAGGTCAATGAGAAGTACTCGTTGGTTTTGATTAAGTGGTGATTTTCTTACAAAATGCACTAAAGTAAAACATAAACAACCATGTTTGGAGGATTGGTTTATGTCTATTTTTGATATAAGATAATCGGATAGTAAGTAAATCTATTTTTACAATTTTTTTCATTTATGCTGAAAATCGTCATGTAATCTAAAACTACAGGGCTCTTTCTGTCAGATAGTTGAAGCTTCAATAGTGGAGGGGAGCGTTATTCTATTTTAAAGGGAATTCAATCAATTTACACTTGGTCGCAAGTCTCAAGCGCTGCTCCGGGATACTCTTCCTACAACACGATGTGCCTTGCCTTGTACTCGTACAGTAATTTCATGGACGGCTAAGTAGTTTCTTCTCTTCCCTATGAAATTTGGCAATAGCCTACAACTTGTAGTAAAACTGAAAGAAAATATCCGAAAATTGAATTGGTAGTTATAAGAAACCATTACAAACTTATACTGCAGTTCATTTCATACAAAATACGTGCATACAATCGCAAATTGACTATTCTAACTCATTCGTTACTATTATTGATTTCAGATTATACGGACTACTACGGACTGTTATTTAGACTTATCTGGGGATGAATTAAAAAAATAGTTTTCAATCACCGTCGTCAGCCATGAAATGGTTTATTATCCGTTAGCATTATAACTTACGCAGACTATTACTTCCCTGTTTTATTCTCTATTCTTACTTATGACTATCATAAAAATGGTTTTTTGGCCTCGATTCCGATTCCTTTCTACTAACTCAGGTCCCGTAGAGACGTATCTTCTTCCTACAGGAAATTTTATTCTAACTTACTTACGTTACTATGATGCTGTGAAATGAACTTTTTCCTCCTTTCTTAAGTCAGACATTTTAAAACGTTACATTCCTATAAAATCGTCTTAGGAATTACTTATTTAAAAGTGCTTTGCAAATAATTTGAATTTACAATTTTTATGTCTGTTATATGTACATATATATTAGTATATGATTGTTGAATATATAAAAATTTATGGATATATGTTTAGCATATTTTTATTACTAATATTTATTTTATATTATATATGTTTCCTTTGCCTTTTAGACGTTTTTTATTTATTTATACAGTACTATATATACTTTTCATATTTTTTTTCTGTTTTATGTGTGCGTAATAAAATATAAACATAAATAAATAAAATAATAAATGTATTCCATTATTCTTGTCAATTATTTGTATTAAATTTTGACTCATAATTAAAGCTTTATCTTATAACATGTTAAATATTGAATATATCTGTATCTTGAATATTTAGGAGAAGAAAATTAAAAAAATAAATTTTTAATAAATATATGTTTTATTTAACCATAAATATAATTTATAAAATACATAAAAAATAATTAAAAGATTGGTTATATCGGTATTCGCTTAGTGTTTAACAACTTCGTTGTTATGAATAGGGTAGTTAGGAATGCCGTATTTGTAAGCGAATTCCTCTCCTTCGTGATAAATTTCTACATCCTCAAAGTACATGTTTGGCTGCTTGAAGTAAACTTCATGTACGGGACGGTCGAATGGATATCCGAAAGGCTTGTTGTCATGGATGAATGCCTTGATGGAGTCGAATTTCTTGTCAATAGGAGCGTAGGGGTATACAATTACATATAATTGGAATGGGAATCCACCCTTTGAACCCTTAGGCAAGACCAATCTCTTGGGCATAGCACCAGATTCAATAGACATATCGGCGGGCACTTTTCCTTCCGGAAGATGCTTAAGAATGTCATATTCGGATACTGAGTCTTCTTTGTAGAAGAAGAAGTCTTTAGAGAGACGCACAATCTTGTTTTGTCCCTTTACTAATTTTTGTACAGACCAGTCTAATTCAACAAAGTTCTGCCAGTTATCTTCCAGGCTGATGGGGAAGCCATTGCCGTTATATTTGGGTCCGAGGAATATTTTCACTACAGCATCACCTTCAACGTCAGACTTGACATCAACTTCAACGGAGAATGGCTTGTGGTTAAGACGTGGTTGGCGAACGAAGAAGTGAGGCCACTGTTGTGATTTTAGTTCTTCTTTGGAGTAGAAGACATTGTTGCTTACATCAATGTCGTAGTAGTCGAAGTATGTAACAAGTTTGTCAACCTTAACGTCGTTGATCTTCACGCCAACGTAATGTAAAACGTCTTGGTTGTAGGGAACCAAGAATTTCTTATATTCAATGAAGTACTTCAAGATCTTGCTGTACAGCTGGTAGAACATAGGGTCGCGGAGGGATGATTGGTAGTAGTCCAGAGCTGATGGTGCATAGTTGTACCTGTAAATAAAATAAATACTAGTTGACCTATCAGATCCAAAAAATATACCATTTCATTTTTTTCTTATTTATCCTAACAAATATTAATTATTTATGTTATAACGAATGCAAAATAAATATTGCAATATTTTTTTCATTATGAAAAATTTATTCATAAACTGATATGTAATAAATATATATATTGAGAACAAAATTTCAACTAACTTGTCGACTGGTTCTGGGGCACCACTTAAGATGCGACGAGCAACGACTTCATAAGAGTTGTGGTTGTCCTTACGAGCAAACTTGCCATGCCAGTCAGCGTTAGCTTGCCAGAAGTTTCCGATGAAGTTGACAGATTTGCTGTTACGTAGATCAACGTCCTGATTGAACTGTAATAATAAAAAGCAGCAATTATGTCATTGTAAAGAACATAAAAATATTTTGTGTTCTATAAAATATACTTACGGCTTTGAAGTGGCCTTGCTCAAGGTATTGAATGAAAACTTTCTCGTAAGCATCCAGAAGTTGGAGCTCTTCGACATTTTTGTCAATGGGAGCTTGATAGTAAGAAGGTCTTTGAACAAATGAGTTGTAATAATTGACGTAGGGATAGTATCCGCTCTTAATCGGGCTCCACCAAGAGAATTGAGGGATCTCGCCTAATCCATTGGCCAATCTCTCCAAGTAGTAACGAGCCAGAAGTTGTTGATAGAAGTAGTAGTATACTTCTCCGCGACGCTCTTTCATTGCTGGGTATAGGTCACCGTCCATCCAGAAGGGGAAGTATGAGTGGAAGTAGAAGTAGTATGCATTAAGGCCGACGTCTTCGACAAAGTAGGAAATCCTGTGTTCGTTATGGGGGTAAATGACGTAATCTGAGTAATTAGCGTACACAATATAGCGATCATTTTCCTGAACGACACCGTCTTCAACACCGAAGTCAGCAGATAGTCCATTTTGCATTTTAATACGGAAGATTTTGTGCCAGACATCGGAGTTAACAAAGAGTTCAGGCCAAATTTCGTAAGGAGCTGGGACGACAACACCCTGTATATCTGCACGGTGGATCAGAGCAATGTAGTAAGCATAAAGAAACTGTCCTTCATTTACGTATATGCGAGCCCAGGCAGCACTTTTGTAGAAGGCTTCGAAATCTTTGGCATAGTAGAAAATGTGGAATAAAGCTACAGCTTCCTCCCTTTGTCTTTCGTAAAAGACGGAGAAGGGTAAATTTCTTGGCATAAATCCGGACTTCCACAATTCCCAGAACTCCTGGACGGCTTTCTTGTTCTATAAAATACAAAGTACAGGTTTAATTTATTTTCGAAAATTAATTTTAAAATAGTAGTATTTGCACAAAAACATTTATAGAAACGCATTGTAACAACGTACTGAGTAGTCATCGATATGAGCTTCGATGTCGTAGTCCTTGCCTAGTTTATAATAGTCAGCCTCGACGTCTACTTGTTCTGGGTGGATAAAGAGCTTGAGGATCTTTTCCTGTTTAGCTACGAAGTCAGGGTCAACTGGAATTAAATATTATTTTATTGACCACATTTAAAATTTTATGATTGTTATTAAAGTATAATTTTTTAACTAAATATTTCTAAAACCATATTTACCATTTTTAACTTTGTAGTCCCGGTGTTGAGGAACCACAGAAGCTCCAACTAGCGCAAAGGCCAGGCAAGCTAGTGCCAAGACAGTCTTCATCTTGATCAGCCCAGAAGGTAACTGTGACTATTCGGACGCTGGATTCACCTTTTATAGTAATTACTTGCAGCTTATCACGTTAATGTTTATTGATATCGAATTAAAATATTACGATATTTCATTATCATATTTAGTATTAAACATGACCTTAAATGACAAAAGTGCAATTCATTAGTATTAAAGTAAAGTAGAATTTAGTTTTTTTTAAGTGTCTGGTTTAATAAAATATAAGTATTAATCATTATATGTCACACTTAATTTTAAAATGACAATAAAAGGGCTTAACGAATTAATCTACTTTTCTAATAAAACTATTTTAAAACTTAAATATCTAACGATATTTTAGCTATTTTAGTTTTTTTATGACTTAGTGGTTATTTTTACTTTTTTGGCTTTACACTGTATCCCGTATATATCCGCTGACAGATATCCGGCTGATTTTCAATAAATACATTGTTTAATGGCGTAACTTACCGCCGCTCATATTCTTCCTTTATACTAGAACAAGAAAATGAAAGTTATTGAAATAACTTATTCCCCCAAGTAGGAATTGAACCCACAACCTCTCCGCTAACAGACCTTGCTATAGTTTTTTTTAAAATTCGTTTATAACGGAAACTAAATTATATTTTGTCACTGCATGTAAATAAAGTCAATATGCAATTATGTAATTTAAAGTAACATTCAAATTGTAACGGCGTAGTAAATACAATGTAGTATTGTTTTGTATACTATATAGTATACTCGTATTACTAGTAGCATTTACTATATTTATCTACAATTTGTGTAAGATCACAGGTTAATTGAATAATACGTATAAAGTAATTTTTTGTAGTTTTCTCCGGAAATAATATGTTTCCATACGGTATATATATGATAAATGTTCTCTTCATTTGAAATAGGTTTATTTTTGTTTTGCTGCTTGCCTTGCTTTCCATAGCTTCTAACATTATGAAGTTTATAACATCAAGCTTCATATAAGCTTTAGTTTTACACCTTTAAATAAAAAAAATTAAATTGAACTTGAAAAACTGATTAAATCAATAGAAACATATAAATAAACCTCTCTCTCTGCAACATACAAATAAATATGAATTATACATAAAATATCGAAAATCCAAAATATAATAACTTGTTTCAATCAAAAGAGATCAAAATTGACATATTTAAAAAGAAATTGCTAGTTACTCGTTAGTCTACTATCTAACCATGTAGATTACATTGTTTAACCTATTAAATTTTCCTGAAGACCATAGTACAATTTTTATGGACTGGAGTTATTAATATTTCAATGTCGCACAAAAATTTATAATTTCTTTATGTGTAAAACGATATAAATGATATAAAATGGTATAATTATACAGTAACACTTAATGCTAAATAGTTTAGCTTATTTTTTTACATTTGTTTATACAGCGAAAACAAATCTAACAAACCTTAGTAAATTTGTATTGAGGTTGTTATTGTTTTTAGTATTCTTTTCCCTACAAAATTCCAGGCCTACTTTTTATCGATTATGTTATCTATTAGCAAATAAAATTAATAACACTTTTTAAAGTAATATTAATCAAGTAAGACCGTGTTTCTATAGACAACTAAGAACATTATTAAACATTACCTGTGTGTATGAAAAATAAAAGAATACTATTTTCCTGTACATAGTAAAATATAGTGCTTTTTTTATTTAGACACTCCGTTGCTTAGTGCCTGCTTTCTCCGTCTCCGCTTTCCGCCATTTTTCGTGGCGGGTGTTGAGTGGAGGAACTCAACTCCGCGCTTTGCCTTATTTTCAGAGCGAAGAAAATGGAAATAGAAAAATCCATCTTCCCGGAGCGGGAATCAAACCCACGAACCGTCACGTTTACAGGCAGACGCTTAAGCGTCTATAGTGCTTTTGTAAACAAATAAAGGATTATTTATATACTAAGTAAAAAAAAATTAAAAACAGAAAATATTAGAATGTATCGAATGATTTCAAAATTTTAGTCATATTTCATTAAAACCATCTAAGATTCCGTCGTTGGCAAATTTTTCCTTAATGTTTTGTCCACCATTTGTTACAAGAAAATAATATAAACATTTTCGAATTCATACATATATCTCGCAATATTTTGCTAGCAATATTTTTGACTCAGATAGGAATCGAACTTCATATTAAAGCCTCTACGTAACCTAACCTTGATCCTAACCTTATATACCCCTATTGTGTGTATGTCAAAATTTCAAGAAGCTTAATTATACCTTTACTTAAAGATCCAATATTCCTCTAGCTACGCCATTGATAACCTCATTATCTTTCGCTTAATGCCCGTTGAAAGTATTTTTCATTCGATAATAATCGGATCGACTTATTGTCAATTACAACGAATGTTTTTATTATATCTACATCCGATTCCGAGATCAAGGACACATTTTTATACTGTAAGTGACATTCACTTATCGATAAGTACAGTGCAAGTGAAATTATAATCGCAAAACATTTAGGTACTTGTAATTTTGATAAATTATTTTAAGACTTTTAACAATAGTAACTCACACTTTTTGTATGGTAAGTTTAGGCATTTTTTTTGGAAATGTACCATTATTAACTATTATAAACCTAAAAATCATAGTTTAATGAGAAGAAACAACTTAGCGTTCCCTGGATTCACCGTGCTGGTGCCGGGCCCATAGTGTTGTAGGAAGAGGAGCTCCGAGCAGCGCTTGGGACTTGCGACCCAAGTGTAGGTTTAAAGGGGCCGCTTTAAATTGCATTAACGCTCACCTTCACTGTCCGAGCTCCTCCCATTACCTAACCAAATTTTAAATGATTCTATCAAAGCCGCCTTCGAAGTGCGTTCTAGAAATTAATTTGTGATAGTTCTAGACAGGCCGAAATCTTTTAGTAAACTATAGAGAGATTTCGCTGTTTTACCTCTCGCTCCTACTTCAACCGCATATAAGTTAGCTCTAAGCCTATTCCTGGTCAGTTCCTTTGTAAGATCGAAATAGGTACTTGTTGAGTTTAAAGTTGTGACTTTCGGATTATTTGTTTCCCACGAAACTGTAAGTTCTACCAGTACTACGCGTTTTAGGCTTCGAGAATATAGAAAAATATCCGGTCTGGATGACGGAACACAAATATCCTCAGGGATTCTATACTGTTTCTCATACGTGTCCATCACAAGTGTCCAATCAGGAGCTGGATCTAATATGGAGAAAGGCTTTTGTGTAGGTTTTTTATGAGAACCTTCTTTCACAAACTCTATTGAGCATTTGCTGGTTGTTATGTTTCTCTGTGCTCTTGCTACTGAAAGACTAACGGCTTCACGTATGATTTCCAGTACTTTGTCATGGCGCCGCGAGTATTGACCACTATCCAAGAGTACCCTACACCCCACCAGCATATGTTTAGCTGTCCCCACTGCCTCTTTACAGATGTAGCAAGATTTATCGGTAGCTTTACCCCATCTTACTAAATTACTTTGATCTGGAAGTCATTTGGAACGCATTTAGGAAGAATTTTAAGAGAGCTGGAGACCAATCGCGAATTAGGGTGCGCCATTTTAAAGCTAAAGGAATACAGAATTCTCCTATAGTTAGCCACTCATTTTGCATTTCTAAGCCCATTTATGTCCAATATAGGTATTGGTTTCTTTTAAAACTTTATTTTTTTTGTTTTTGTTAACGTTTATATACGTTAATAATAATACGTTAATAAAAACAAACGTCGTACATAATACATAGTACAAAATTTTACAAATATTTTAATTTACAATATATATAAAATAATGAGGACCGTCGTGGCGTAGAGGCGTAAGCGTCTGCCTGTAAACGCGACGGTTTGTGGGTTCGATTTCCACTCGGGGAAGATGGATTTATCTATTTCCATTTATTTCACTCTGGAAACTAGACAAAAGCGCGGCGTTGAGTTCCGCCACTCAACACGCAATGCCTCAAAAAAAGGCGGAAAGCGAGGACGGAGAAAGCAGGGACTAAGCAACGGAGTGTGTTAACACTAGGTCTTTACAGTTCTTGCAGTTCCCTCTGCCTACCTAGCAATATGCGGGATAAAGCGTGAAGCTAAAAAAATATAAAATAATTCTAATATGATATACTAATTGGAACTAACTAAAATTGAACATTTGCTTATGAAAGCGTCCAAATCTTAAGAGCTATATTTATTCAACCTTTTAAATACTATGATAAAAATAAATAAAACTATTATAACTATTTTTTACCAAAAATAGTATATATAATAATAAAAGACTTCTTTTTCTTTTAAAACCTTTAATATTCATATAGAAAATTCTAATAAGAAATATGATATAGGTACAAGTTTTTATTTATGCATAGAATCACAAAACCCAAAATATCGACCATCACTTTTGCCACATGTTTTCATTAAAAAATATCTATGTAATAAGAAGTATAAAGATTATCAATCTTTATACTTCTTATTACATATAGATTATCAATCTTTATACTTCTTATTACTTATCTTAGCCCTATTTTACGAATAAATTTATTCATTTTTACTTAGTTTCTTAGTTTATTTATTAAATTGTTCATTTTACATCATATTCCTCCATCTTCATCCTCCTTCCATCCTCTTATTAGATTGGTAAAATATCTGACAAAAAGTAGATAAATATACTTAGCAGTATTTAAATAATATTGCCTAAATGTATGAAAACGACAACTTAATTACTTACTTACTTAGCTTCACGCGCTTCTAGCGTGGTAGTCAGAGAGAACGGAGCGCCAAACGCTGCGGTCCCTGCATACCTCTTTCCCCTCGTCCACTGTCATTAACCTCTTCATGCATGGTCTCCGGGGAGTCCTCATGCTTTTTACGTGACCTTCCTCCAGTATCTTCGACTTAATTATAATATTGTAATAGTGTTAAAAACATATATTACCAATTATTTTGGAGTTTTAATTTTGCAGTCTAAATCAAGTAACCTTATATCATAAGGTATTTATAAATAATAAAATTTAAAAGTTGTTGACAAAGCCAGACAACAGCGCTACGTGATACAGTATTCAAAAGCTCTAAAGCAGCTTTGTGTGAGGTATGTAATATGCTCACAAATCTCAAGATGGCGCTGTATTTAAATATTCCGAAAAGCAATGGCAGATGGCAGCACTGGTACTACAAAAGCCTTTAAGACTGACACTACCTACAGAAGCCTTTTAAGGAAATTATTTTTTTATTGGATATTTCGTTTTCCATATTATTGTTAAAAAATTAATGAGTTAATAGTGAGATATCACACATAGCGGTTTGTGGAATGCGTAATATATAAAATAAATCTTTTCCTGAAAGTAAATATGTTATGTTCTTGTGTATTTAAATTTTAGGGCGTAAAAATATACATTGATAGTAGTTAACCTATCAGAATAATTTAGGTACATCGCATCGCAAAATTGTCATATTTTAATAGGAAATTTTAATAGGAAGTCAACTTTGTGAACAAAAAAAACTATAATATATATAATCAATACGGTATACTCATATATAGATGAGGAGAGAATTTGCTGAAATTCACACGTGACCAGGAAAATATGCAATCTGTAAAAAAATCGAATATGTTACTAACAAACATTGTGTGTTTAAGACCATTGTTTAGTGGTAACGGCAAAATACTAAGGTCAATTTCAAAATTTAAAGAAATTTTGACTAATGCCATCCTTTATTACATACAAGCTATATATTATTCTTCTTTACAATAATATGTACTTAAACATAGAGCATTTAGAAAAGATAAAGATCGATTTAGAAATTAAAACAGGAAACCCCTTATATATATCATTAAATATATATATATATATATATATATATATATATATATATATATATATATATATATATATATATATATATATATATATATATATATATATATATATATATATATATATATATATATATATATATATATATATATATATATATATATATATATATATATATATATATATATATATATATATATATATATATATATATATATATATATATATATATATATATATATATATATATATATATATATATATATATATATATCATTAAATAATAAGTAATCGCTATAACAATTTATGATTTTAGCATTAGCATTAACTTGAAACTCTACAGTAGTCTCCTTAGTATATTTATGAAATTCGAATTTATTTTCTGATTTTTAATTACAATTGTAAAATACAAATTAAATGTCGAATAACGGAAGGTTTATGAAAAATTTAACAAGTTTTATGGAACGCGATAATCTTAAGAAACTTAGATTTAAATAATTATACGTATGAATATCGACCAACGAAGTTGATTTAACGACTAAAGCTATATTACATTATCTTAATAAGTTGTTTGGATTTCATCCACTGTAAGTGCAGCAAGACTTGTCACAGACACCTAAATTGCGACATGTGTCATACATACTACTCTTACTCTTAGTTACTGCTATTTCACCACGGAGGCAAAGCTGCATGTAAAACTAGTTAGTAGGTATACCTTAAATTATAGGTATACCTTAGTTATGTCTGTCAAAAATATACGTAACATTCACAAAAAATTTAACTACCAAGCTCGATTTTGTATAGACTTAAATCATAATTTGTAATTAATTATCTTTATATTAAATTAAATGAGCTCATCTATCCGAATTTCTTACATACGAGGATATTATAAGTTGAACTTCAATAAGTTAAGCGTTTCATCCACATTGGGTGATTAATTAATGTAAGAACGAATTAAAAACGGTAGAAAAAGGTGCAATGCTGTGACAATCTCCAATATATCACTCGTTGTGTTCCACCACACGTCCAAAGTTTTGACGTATGAGTAATTTATTGGCCTAAAAAAATAAATTACCGGATTGCCCATACATTTGTTGGACCCAAGGCGGTTGATTCGACTCCCGCAAAAAATGCGCCCGAAGCCTGATATTACCTCGCTACTAACTTGTAAAATTACTAATAACTTGGACGAATTTATCAGAAAGATGGACGTTTTCTAAATATTGTTCTTTTGATTAATTGTTGATCGTTATTTTGATTTCTAAAACTTTACTCTGCAATAGTATGTACAGATTGAATGTGTGCACTGCGCTCGGCAGCTAATTTGCTCTAAGATATTTACAAATTTATTAATTATATAAAATGTCTTCTTCTAACACATTTTTAAAAAGAATCATTGAAGCTTGAAGATTTTATAATAACTAAATAACTCCTGAGTAAAGAAGTATATTATTTACCTACCTATAATTTAACTACCGTACATGAATAATACTTAAAAATGAGTAAATTTGAACATAACTTGTATATTGAAGATTCAAATTTCATTCATGCTAACTGTTCGCATTCTGTAATCTTCATTTATAACTGTAGTAGTATATATATAGCCCTGTAAGTGTTTTATATTGCTAACAACAAGCAATCAAAATGTTGATTAAGTTACTGCGATCATATAGAACTTTTTTTTTGTTTTAAAAATTAGCACAACAAATATAAAAATTCAAAGTACAAATAGTTCATACGCTATTTTAATATAAACGCCAGTGAATCGGACTGACGAAGAGTTATATTCTGTTTAATATTCATGTATTTGTTTTCGACGCGCGTTTCGCCTGACACTTTACCGATGGGTATGTATTAATTATTCCAACGAGACACATGGCTCTGCATCGAGCCCTGCACTTTTCCATTACATTGGGCATAACGAGATATTGGTTGTGTTGGTTGTTTTTGAACTGGTCTAACGTTTTTAGGATTCCGTGATAAAAGGTTAAAAATGGTAATGTACCTAACTACGAGTTTATTGTTTCAATAGCAATAACGATTTATATTTGAGTTTTATTTTCCTTAATCTATAATATGTTTTTAAAACATAATAACTTGTGCCTTTAGGTGTGTACTTTTATAAATAGTGTCATTTAAACTAAAAAGAAATGTGTTAATGCCAACAGTATAAGTAGGGTAAGTATCAACAGAGAAGTAGTTACAAGTAGTACTATGATTTTGTTTCTATTGTAAACTAGAGAGGTCGATTTTAAAATGTTCAGGAAATACATACAGGGCTCTCAAAGTTACAACATTCACATTATTTAAGCCGTACTCAATATGAAGCGTTTTATTTTTAAACAGGATAAAAGTACGGAATCATAAGCTGCCTTCACAGACTCGCAACTGATATTTTACTGTCACGATATGTACTTGAGATTAGATTGGATTTTTCCATCTAAATACAGAAGTAAAAGTACTTCTATTGACTAAGTCCTTAGTAAGAACATTTAAGCAAGATATCAAAAGTAGGTATAGTTATTGGCATTTAAAAATATTATTTTGAGTATTGAATCACAAACAACAATTAAGAATTTTTTTAAAACTGAGTAGTGTCATCAAACCCTTGAGAATTTATTATATTTTTTTTATATTATATATGTTATAATTACATTTGTATATAAAACTTAAAACTATAATATTTCTGTTGTGTCGAAATAAAATTGCCAATCAATGACAATTGCATGTTATGTTTCAATATAATAACGAAATAAGTATTGATAATAGTTATTTTTCCAAATGACAAAACTCAACTACTCGTTGTCCATATCATTATCTACATAGGTAACGAATCGAGGAAAATAAAATAATCATTGAATCTCTTCGCGTGGGGATCGAACCCTCATAAGTCTACAGTCATGCGCTGTGAATAGCGCAAGTGGTCTATATCGAAACTAATTTAAATACTTACAACTACACTACTATCCAAGTGTCGTAAATTTTATAATATTTAAATAAAAAAATATATCCCCAACGATCTCAAAAGAAAAAAATATCGTTTCACGAAAAGACCGACTTCACTTAAGTCATATCAAAAATCAAAAAAATAAGATGTCAAATGAAGAGAAAGTACTGTTAATACTTTTAACAACACAACAAATGAGATTAACTCCAGTGACAACAAACAATCGGCAAAATATTTTGTCAATTTTATGTCACAATTGGTGGTCTAATCTCTAATTCTATTATTTCACGTTACTTTTCGTTGTTATTTGAGGGTGGCAAAAGGGAAAATTGGATATCAACAGGGTGCTTACACTATTCTTTGTATCAGTGTTTAACAATGTACTGTTTTGTCTTCAAACGCTTTCACTTGGATGAATTTGAGCACTTTTACCTTGTTACTACAAGATATTTTGTTGTGTAAATATATTTTATTATTTCGATTATCTCAGTTAATCCGATTTAAGTAACGCACATCCGGGAATAATACGTATAATAATAAGTTTTGCTTAATTATAAGCTATAATATATTTCATAATGAGCGAAGTGACTATAATGATCATAAAATAAAACATTTGTATGTAAAAAAATATGCCTACACCATTGATTGGTCTTTGTGCGCAAAGCAAGTGTATTTTTCTGTAAGTAAATATGAAAAATTCGTTTGACTTTAAAGACATCTATTGAACTTGTTTAATATAATTTGTTAAGTAACTCTGTTATATCAATAATTTACATATTGTCATACGTTTCGTTAGAATATTGGGCCCAAAAATCTTCATAGAGGCCAACTCCCTCGTTAGCTTGAAGCTATGTGCCCGTATGGTAAAGATGGAATTAAATGTTTTTTTTTTTAATTTAATATACAATTACTAGTCATAATATTACTTTAAATGCGTGTAAATACATGGTATCAAACACCATGAGTGATGTATTATTATTTTCTCTTCTAATCATAAATGCAATGTATTGAATATTAGCTAGATGAATACGTTATAAGATATACATATACATATTTATTAAATAACAATTTATACTATGTTATAATTCATTATTGTTATCACAAAATCAAATTGAACTAACATTGTAAATTTATAATAATGTCTCTATTTGTGGTAAATTAATTCTTAATTTCAATTAAATTTTTGATATAATACGGTAAGCCAGTAAATATAGCCTTAGATGAATGTTAAAGTAATATATTATAAGAGGTAATTAATTTGTTACTTGTATTAATCGCGAAGGGCGTGCCAGGCCTCAAAGGTTGCATTCTTACTAAAGGTCCTGATCTGATGTCAGCAGGTTTAATTAAGTATTTAAAATAGATTATAATAATACCTTAGGAAATCATCTAACATTGAGAATTTATAACGAATAGGTTTTAACGAATTTATGTTTTTATTTATAAATATATTGTTTAATAAATCTATTTATAGTCTAGTTTTGTTTTCTTATTTTTCCAAAATGACTGTAACTTAAGTGATTGATTGATGATGTAACTTAAATGATTGCTTTGTCCCAATGACAAACGACAAAAAAATATTAAAGCAAGCTCACTGTTTAAAAATTAAAATATTGGAACAAAATATAAAACAAAACAAAGTATAGAAACAAGTTTCGAATATCACAAAATTGATTTTAAAATTAAATTTTTATTCCAATTAAATTAAACAATTATTTAATTCTACTTCTACAATATTACGTGCAACGTTTTGTGGCTCACAATAAGTTTATTAAAAGAATTGATTCGTGTCGACCACACATTAAGAATGCTCATAAAATGAACGGGAAACGGTCAAATCTCCATTGCTCATATCCCCGCATTCGTGCTATATGACCATAACAATTCTAACTCGTTTACATCTTAAATTAACTATTATAAAGAAAATAATCGCGTATGCTTCACTCGAACAAAAAATAAGCCAGTGAGAAAAATCTAGCCTCACAAAATAACAAAATCTATCGAATTCCAGCAAGTTTTGTTATGCAATTTGGTTAATAACGACAATATTTTTAATAACTATTTTATCCTCAACCAATAATATACTAGTAAGAGTTATAATTTTACCTTTTCCTTAAAAACAGTTCCATGTAGAATGTCAACATGTATTTTCACAAATGAACTTAATTACCTATCGATAATGGTTCGAAGAGTAAACACACAGTACCTATATGATTTACTTCAAAAATTGTTTCAGTAAATTGTTTCATAGTGTTATTTTTAGAGTGATTATATTAAAATTATTATTGTCTTTCTGCTCCAGTCCTAAGAAACACTTTGTCAGAAACATAGGCGGTGTTAAGCACAGTGCCTGGACAAAAAGTCCTATCTGTATAGATAGTATTTATTTAAAAAAATAACAAATGAAGACGATCACAACATATTTTGTAAGTATACGTATTTGCAAAATACGTATACTTACAAAATATTTATATTTATATTTATATTTCTATCTCTAAATGAAATTATAACCTATCAATTTACTTTTTAGGCAGACATTTACAATTTCAAATATAATTACAATTTCAAATTGCATTCATAGGTATACGAAAAAAATATAGTATTTCATTTTAATGGGTATTTAATTTTCCACAATATGTTTTCTATGAGATATATATTACCTATATAAATATTGTGTTTTCTAATAAATCAATAATTATAACTGTTTATATCAATTTAGAAATTGATAACCGTCAATACGTTAACGACGAGTTTATACGGCCTCAGCAACAGGATAATAGTGCTCAGCATTATAATTAACTGGTCCCTTGAACTTTGTGGGGTAGGTTGTACAACACGGAATAAATTTAATCTTTTGGTTATCTTCAAATTATCTGCGAATTGCTTAAAAAACTTTGGTTAAACAAATATGTAAAAATATTTTATATCGTGTTTTTTTCTCATTTACTGATTATCCTCCATATAAATAAATATATATTTCAAAGATATTAAAAATATATAAGAAAAATTCTTGTATAAGGTCAGGTTTTTAAGAGATGATAAAACTTTCGTTTATCGCTTATTTACTTACTGATAAAAAAACAGTGGCTTAATTTATTATTCCATTACGTTATGCAAAATAATATCTCACGTTGCTAATTAACAATCTCGTAGCAACAGTCAAAGGTTAAAGATCCAACAACAGACAAAATATAAACACTAAAAAAATTCCAATAAAATATTGTTATATTTTAATAGTAGGTTTTTACATATGTTTGATGAAATCTAACTAGTGACTTAAGAAGAACAATTGAGAGTTTAAAATAACCAAGATCGAGCTTTAAATGTTCCTTGTTAGTAATATTGTTTTCTTGAAACAAAATTAACAGTGTAGTGTAACCAGCAAAATCGAGCGCATCGGGCCCGCATCACACCTGTGGCCGGCATCAAAAGTGCCGCCCCCCACCGCTGCATCACACGAGCCGCCAAGTGATACACTCCCATGAGAACTTAGAATGACAATAGAAACTATTGCCTGGATAAGCCTATTTTTAAAAAGCTTAAATAAGCTTCACCTTTTCACCCCTGCACTGAGACAACAATCAACACTGTCTGATTTTTATAAAACTGCTTTATTTTATAAAACCATAGTAGTTTAATTTTATGACCTAGAAATTTCACGATCATGTATTGTTTAAATTTAATTCGCAAATACATTTAGTAAACTTAAGATATGGAATAAAAATCATCATCAGTATGAAAAAAAAAAAACAAAAAATATGCGAATCAATATTTTAATATATATCTACGAAATACAATTTATAATATATAATTTCACATAGAAATATAATTCCTCGAATAAGCCACTTCCATTTAATCTATATCGTTATAATAATCCAATAATAATAGCCTTTTCAGATTTTATTGATTTGAAATACCTAATCGACTGATTGATTTCTTTATAGCCGACCGAAGGCGGGCCGTCTATTGATCGTATTGACGCTTGTCTAGGTATTAATTGAGTTAATTGCTTAGGAATTAATGGTCTTCACGCGCCTATAGGACTTGTTTTGGCACCTAATTAAGCCCTGTGGGAATAAAAAAAGCTTAGAAAGACAAAAAATAAGCTTATTTTAATATAATTTCCTTATTTTGGGTATATATCACTTTGTGTCTTTTAAAGATCTATTCGTTCCCTAGTTAATTCAAAAGGTGTGAAGAACCTTACGAGGTTTTTCTCTCTGACAACTTTACGCCTTTTATGAGAGATTGTAAAATTCATTTTAATGCGACAATTTATCATTGCATTATAATTATGTATTTATTAATTTTATTTGTAAAGACTTAAACTCAAATATGATATAAACAACGACTCGCATCGTATGTGTAATGACATGCCCAAAAGACTTAGACTAGAAAAGAAGAAATAAATATATTAAATTAATATATTGTATAATAATAATATAATTAATATATTGTATAATAATAATAGTATAATGTTTAATAAAAATAAATATATTAAATTATGAGCAAATAAAAGCTTATAGTACAATAATACTTCAAAAGATTTATTCCAAAGTAATACATACGTGTTTGCAATACCAAGTCTGGATTATGGACGTTAATATTTTATCCGAAACCCTGTTTCATGTTTTAACACGCTAATATTTTAAGCCTTGTACTTATTTTAATAATTTTATTTAAAAAGAACTGAATAATAACTCATACAAATGTAATGAATAGAAATAAAAATAATTTATAGTTATTCTTACTATTAGGTATCAAAAATATTACAAACTGTACTTCTAGATATCCAACATACGCCAATACATTGCGAGTAACTTATACATTGAAAAAATACTTAAAAGAGATAAAAGGAAGCCTTCGTAGTGTAACTTCGTAGTGCATATAAATATAACCACTACGGTTGTGGGTTCGGAGATGTTTTTTTTATCATCGGGTAACAAGATAAACCGCGGCGTCGAGTTCTGCCATTAAACATTTTCAAAGTATTGCTAGAAATGAGGGGAAGTGGGGAACGGAGTATCTTAACACTTAGTGTACCTTGCTTACGAAAGAAATAAACAAAAATATATATAAAATGATAAGAAAAAAGATAAGTTAATATAAATAAAAAATCTTAAGATAAGATAACAACGTAATATTATTCGCTATTAACTGGAAAAAGTGTTAATATGTACTCTTTCTGGTCATATCTTATAATAATATCTAGTTGATGGTAGTCATAACACTTATTGTGACAAAATATTCACAATTCGCCGCTGTTTTCTTTTCCATTGACTTTTTCCTTGCAGTTTATGACAGCTGTAAATCAATAATCATCGTGAGCTACAGCTATAATTCTTTACTTAAATGAAATACTTATTTAAAAAAACATACATATTATCCTAATTTATTCCTGGCACTCACAATGTTACATTTATAAATAAATATAAGTCGCCTGTATAAGAAACAATGCAACATCAAAGCTTAGTCAGACTCGAACATAAAATGTTCCCAATGTTGAACAAAGACATCAATTCCTACACATTTCATCTCAAATTACACATGTTTACATACAGACTGACACGTTTGTTGTTACTTTTGCACAGTTTCTTCAAAATATATTTGAAATTTTGACGTTCTCCGAACCAACCCGCGGGCTGTTCCTAAAACTAAGGCTTCTCAACGTTAAATTGTATATCCGTCTATATTTACATATTTTATATTCATTTTTGGTAAAAGATTTCATTATGTTTACTTGGTTTTAATTTAAACGTCTTATTTAACAGTAACTCTTGTCATCCTAATAATGAGCAGTAATATTATATAATATAAAATAAATAGCTTATAAAAATATACATTAATTAAAAATGTATAAAAATTTGAAACCGGCACAAGTTTGTATTTCTTTTTAAAATGATATTTCTTGCCTTAGACTTAACAGTTTACTCAAAACATTGGCACTGTTTTAATAATTATACATAGGCTGAACATAAATTAAAAGAAAGAGAAGATGAAAGAAAATAATGTTAACTATATACGAAATAAAATCAATAAGCAATTAACACATATTGCTGATGCTTGATAGATACTTACATTACACCTTATTTAGTATATAAAACCCATTTATTCTTGGACTAGGTGGGAGACTTACCTAAGTATTTTATTTAATATTATAAATTAATAATTAATACCATAAGAACCATAGGAACTTAGTGTTAAGACACCCCGTTGCTTTCTCCCTGCTTTCTCCGTCCCTGCTAATGAATATAAACCAATTGATCATAAAAATGGAATTTAAAATCCCTTTTAATAAATATGTCAATATTCTCAGCTATTTGGTCACAAAAGATATATTTATAAAAATTAATAATACCTAGAATATTGGAGATTATGAAGTACTATAGCGCTAAATTACCTTAATATTTTTGTGGCCTACAAAATATTTCTAATTTAATCTATTTTATTTTTATAGCTTATAAAAATAAAGTAGATTAAATTAGAAATAATTAATAAATAAAATAGATAATTAAAAATAAAATAAAAAGATAATTGTATTACTACGATTTCTATGTACTCTTTTATTACTTTTAAATGTTTCACTCCATGTTTTATACAGTATATGTGGAAATTTTATAAGATAATACTTACTAAAATTTTATCCTTATGTATAGTAAAAGCATTTTGTGTTTCAATAAATAAATAAAACGTTTTATTTATATTTACGTAGTTATTGTTTTCACTCATTCTTAAATAGTATTTTTCGTTGTTATGCAATATATATATATGTAATATGGACATTAGAGAGATTAAAATAGTCAGACATTTTCATACTAAATTAATACTTTAAATAAATACTAATTATTATTAGTAATCGTTTTTTTTAACATTATCTAAAATATGATTACTGTAATATATATAAAAAAAAAAACAACATATCTACAGAAACATCAAAAATCTTCGGTGGAAAGTTACTTGCATTTTACGTAAACTAGAAGGGAAAATAGGAACTTTTCATCACGATTCCAATGGATATTAACATTTGATCCCGTATTTAATTTCGTCTGTGGATAACCAATTAGTTAAGCGTTTCGCTCGGGTCAGGTGACAGATCGGTATTGTGACTTTATCAGTCACTTTTTATATGTAACAATTTTTAACAACAGTTTTTCCTTTACGCTCTGCAATAAAAATAAAACATGAATACGTTGGCGTATATTGCTTTGTGATTTCCAGGAAAGTCAAACAAAATACGTTTCAAAGCTAGCGTACAAAGCATTTTTATCTAGATTGTTTTTACGAAACTTCTCAAATGAAAGGTATGTTTCATTTTGAAAAAAGTTAATTAAAAATCAAAAATTCCACAATTTAATCTTTATAAACTAATATACATATAGTATACATACATACATATACTTATTTTTAGCATTAACATGCTCGATCCAAAAAATCATATTATATATATTAATGAAGGAAAAAACCAACAAGTGTGGCCTTAGGCTATATTGTGTATACTTTTATACTAATATAAAACCTTAAAAGAACCGTTATTACAATTTTAAACTCTTTATATTTCACATAGTTACAAGAAATCGGAGCAAAAAGTAAGTAGTATTAGATAGATATTGATTTAAAAAAATAATGAAACACAAAGAATTTCGTCTAGAAATTTACTTTCCTAGAAATCGTTATAGTAAGAATTATAGGTCACTTTTTACATTCGGTGAGATGTCTATATGAAAAAAAGTTTATACAAAAAAGTATTTGCTTAAAGTATAACTAAGGCTAAATATATGCAAAAAAAATACTAGAATGAATAAATAAAAATAATTTTAATATCTTTTATTATAATTTAAGTTATATAATTTATAAGGCAGTCAAAACACTACAAACTAACAATAACAAAACAATGGAACTAATAAAACAATTAAACTATGATCAAAGGCATGTATAATAATTAATCATAGAATTAACAGAACTGTAACACAATCAGTAATTAATAGCCCGTATTTAACGAATTCAACATAAATACTTAGTAACTATAATAATAGAGCAATTCAAAATAAAATACCTTAGAGGTAGACCTCCAGGTGTGAGTGCATAAATATACTATACCGGCGACCCGCTGGCATGCTCATGCCTGCTGTCATATTAACTGTTACATTAAATTACTGCTACGAAACTGATCGATCTTACGTACTTATTGTCTTAAATTGATACATCGTTTTTTCAACCTTAATATTTATGTCATAAAATCTATTTTTCAACAGTCACATATAGAAAGTTACATCGTCTAGATAGCGAAAGGCAACCACCAATGTACCGCAGCTCGCACATTGATTTCGGCTCATTCGAAAAGATATCTTTTTTGTCCATTTGTTTGTTTTAATAATATTTTATCCGGTGTGATGGAACGCGCACATTTGTCAGGTCGTGAAATATAGCTGCGTTCAGTCCAGCTTAATTAATTAGTATCTTGGTATGCATCGTAATGAAGGATTAAGTTTGTTATTGATTTTGTGTACTTAAAATATTCTACTTGTATTGGAGGCTTAGCAACGACAGCATATTCTTTAAAAGAAAATCTTTTAAACATAATACAATTTTCCTCAATATGATGAAGTGCCTAGGTAAGCATCTGGGACGCCATTAATCATTAAAGAGGAAAAGAAGGTTATGGAAATAAAAAATAAGAAAACTTTGAAATAGTTAAGATAAAATATGATGGATAGTTAACTATCTAGTCAATTCTGGACTTTAAATACAATAGATTTGTTATTAATATTAGATACATTGATAATACTAAGTAATATTTAATACAAATCTTCAGCCTATAAATACTGAAAACTGTGCATGTGAAACTGTGAATAAAGAGCTTTTATTGTGTTAATTTGTAAAAATATTTTTTTTTTTTTTTTTTTTTTTAGCTTCACGCTTTATCCCGCACAAGGCAGGGTAGGCAGAGGGAACTGCAGGGACCGTGGGAACCTAGTGTTAAGACACTCCGTTGCTTAGCCCCTGCTTTCTCCGTCCCCGCTTTCCGCCGTTTTTGAGGCATTGCGTGTTGAGTGGCGGAACTCAACGCCGCGCTTTGCCTAGTTTGCCAGAGCGAAGAAAATGGAAATAGAAAAATCCATCTTCTCCGACTGGGGATCGAACCCAGTAACCGTCGCGTTTACAGGCAGACGCTTACGCCTCTGCGCCACGACGGTAAAAATAAAATAATTGTAATAAAACCTATATATACATTATATTATATAGCAATTTTCTCATTTTTGTACCATCAGATGTTCCAAAGAATGCAGAACGAAATTTTGGCTCATCGACTATAGCAAATAGTTACTTTAACCTCTTTATACCGTTACGAAGGCAATGCATCAAATGCTTGTCCCATCGCATATTAGAGCCCTTAAAGTATCGATATCGTATCGCAAACGCAGCGTATCAAATGCGATTCAAGTCGGTTCGTTGCTACATAACAACTCGTAATGGGCGACCATCATTTAATGTGTTAACCCTAGTGTCTCTCGTTAGAATGGCGAATATGCAAGTCACCTAACTCTTTGACGGTTTTCGATTTCGTGACTAAAGTTTTCGACTGATTTAAAATGTCTTTTTTTTATAAAATATAACTAAAAATATAAGTTAAATTTAATTTAATTTTTTAGCTTCACACTCTATCCCGCACATGGCAGAGTAGGCAGAGGGAACTGCAGGAACCATATGAACATAGTGTTAAGACACTCCGTTGTAAGCAACACACCCTGCTTTTTTCCGTCCCCGCCTTTTCGCCTTTTTCAGGGCATTGCGTGTTGAGTGGTGGAACTCAACATCGCCCTTTGCCTAGTTCGCAGAGCGAAGAAAGTGGAAATAGAAAAATCCATTTTCCTCGAGTGGGAATCGAACCCAGAAACGTTTACTTAGTAATGAGAAATATCAATATATCGATAATAATAGTAAGTATAAATATTTTTAAATATATCTTGTTGTCATGTATAATCACGAAAGGATGAGATCATTAGATAGTTTGGGACAATCGTCCCTCATGATACCACTTCCCGATTATGAGATATGATACAGACGTCGGCACCTCTGATCTTTTTAGAATTCCTAAGTTAACCAAAATTGGTTTCCCCATTTTGGCGTACTAAGAATTATGTAAAGTATGACTTTCAATTTCGTACAGAAATCATAAGTTAAAGGCTCTGTAGACCTATGCAACATTTCTTACAATTAGATATACTTTGTGTTGATGTATACATACTGGTATAAAAATTTGGCACGAAACTTTGGAATGGTTAAAAATGCAACTTATACCTACGTGGATTTGTTTAAATGCATTCTTAAAGCGCAAACATGTACAAAATGTTGTAAAGACCATAAGTTTTATCGGCGTATTGTTGCCATTTCAGAGCTGCTTGCCAGTGAACAGTACATCGTAACGTTGAGGAATCGCTTCAAAATTGGTCTCACCTATTCCCAACTTACTTTGGGTATGCTTTAAAGGGTCCATCGTCTGGTCAGACCACCTGGCTAAACATAAATATCACTATATGTCGAGAAAAATACATGTACATATATTATTTATACTAAATATACAAGCAACATTTTTTTGATAGCATCTCTATTTGGCATTGTCTGACTGACTGATCACGGCTGGCGTGAATGTAATACATATTTTATCTCTGGTCAGATTAGGTAAAGTGCAAGGTTTCTATTAATTTTCCATGTACATAAGAGAAAGTGCGTAGAAATGTGCGTATAGTGCGTGCATAGAAATAGGTA
The DNA here is from genome assembly GCA_037178615.1 of Dione vanillae. NCBI lineage: Eukaryota > Metazoa > Arthropoda > Insecta > Lepidoptera > Nymphalidae > Dione > Dione vanillae. The sequence goes on from JAZFAU010000189.1 coordinate 1,428,482, forward strand.
GAAATAATAAAAATTTCGTAACCGTAACGTTAAGTCAATTGATTATCTTAATTTTTTTTTCATTTACTTGCAATGAATATCTACTAAATATTATAATACATTACCTTGCACTGTAGTTTAGCGTAACGAAAAATGGAAAGTTAAATTTGTATATGATATGTTAAGGGCACTTAGGACGTGTCAAATGTAATGTTAAATGAGATCCCGATACCTGCAGATATTTTAGGTTCCATCGAAACAGTTATTAGACTCCAATAATATAAGATAATAAAGATATTTTAACAAGTAATTTTTGAGATTAACACGTTCATATGAACATACTCTTCAGCTTTATAATACTAAAATACAGATACTATATTTATATTAATTTAAAATATCTTTAAATGAAACATTCAAGTAAAAAAATGTATAAATTCACTTTTAGCAATAGTAAATAACAAATAAAATATGCAACAATCATATTGATGAAATTCACGAAAATGACGAAAAGTCAAATTCGATTTATATTTTCAATACAATTTTTTTTACTTGTAATAAGTTGATATTACTATATTTACTTTCTGAGAAATGAGTATAGCGCCAACTTCTCAATCGTTATGCCCTAGTTAACTAGGATATACGAAATTAACTTTTTATTTAAGATCTTCGTAAATCGCAGAACAGATTGCGTCGTCAAGCGAAACTGCTATTTGCAAAAACTTACATCAACAGTAAGTTACAACAAACTGACAAAATCAATTTAGCATTTTTCCCACGATTCTAAACTAGTTAAGAATAATTAATAGCTATTTTATTTTTATTATATTTTTTGTTTAGTTATTTTAAAAACGTTCGCTCTAAAAACTATAACTTAGGGTTGCTAAATTACCATTTCTAAGTAATTTTGCTATCTTTTGTTAAAAAAAATACTAATTAGTTGTTGCTTTATTAAAAGTGCTATCGATTTATATAATATATATTTATTTTATAATTGTAAAATATTACTTATTACTTACACTTATTTTACACTTATTATAAGTTTAAGTGATACTCAGAGCAACATTTTCGTTAATTATGTCACGTTATAAATAAATATAGCAGTAGATCATATTATGAAGGATTTATAATTCATTGTCAAACTTATCCTGACGGAATCGTGAAATAATACAATTATAAAAATAAGCCCCTTTCTTGCATATTGACATGGCAGCCGTTATAATACAGGTTACAACTTTAAAATTTTTCTATTAAATGAGGCTTGAGGAGAAGAATGTTAAGTACGTAACGTACGTAAGTTTTATAAGTTTTAAATACATAAAATAAATAATAACATGCTTAAATTATTTGTAAAAGTTTGATCGGTTGAAACTATTTTGAGTGCGAATTCATAGTATTTTAATTTTAAAAATATTAAAATAATCTTTCAAGAACTGGGTAATTTTCTTCAGGAATAAGTTAATCTAATAGAAGATCTCTGCGAAATGTAATGTGAAATTAGCAAAAAACTAGATTATAAAAAATAAAACACAAAAACTGGACGGTCAATATTCTTGTATTATCTTAAAACACGTTGGTTATTAGAACAAATAAAATGTGTACTCATACGAAGTTTAATTCAATTTTAAATTAAAACCACATTATAATTTCAATATTACTAAAAGTAGAATATTAAATGCGCTTCATTTAATATAATATCTCAACGCCCTTTTATTAATTCTATTCAGGTATTTTCTTTATGATTGCCTACAGATCTAAAGATAGATAATTGAAAAGTGTAAATGGTATTATAGTGAATTTTTAATTTTTTTTTTATTTTCAGCCTCATATTTGTTTTCCTTAAAGAAGCACAGTTGTGGAAATGAGAAATTAGTGGTAAGACACTCCTATATCCGCTTTCGATCCAAAATCGAAACCATTGCGCTTACATTAAAAAGCAATAAATATTCCTTCCAAAGAAATAATAAATAAGATATATAAAAAATACTTAATATATTCTTTAACATTTAATCGTTTACACATTGATATAAGTATATTAAAATAAAAATACGCGAAATCTATTTTTCTACCTGGCGTTAGCCCTAGTCTCTGTCATCAACCTGCTTGCCACGAAGATTACTTTACTTGTTACGGTCTTCAGCACCCTCAATTGCCAGTATTAGCTCTCATATCCTTGTATCATCACGAGACCTAGCTATACCATCTCGCAAACCTCTCAGAGCATTTCACTATGTCACGGACCTAAGACTATGTCTTATTTTTATAGCTATGTCGTTTGTATTGTATTGTAAATTTTATACGTATAAACTAGTTATTATGCAAGTCCATCATATCAATGTCGTGAATATTTATTCAAATGAATTACTTAATTTTGAAGTCTTTATTTTTTTCTTTCTTCTTTCAAATCAGTATATTTAATAGTTTTACAATCATGGCTACGTCCAACCAATAAAAGTTATGTTACAAACTATACCATGAGATAAAACAAGCACCCCAGAGTAAATATTTCTAGTAAGAGTAGAGTAATCTATGCTTATATTTTTTTTCAATTTAGCTTCCATTAGTGTCTCATTATCTTTTCAATCGGTTTATAAAAAGTAAAGTATATCTTTTATAGTATTTTATTCGACAACAATAGCATTGGCTTTTTTGCACAAACATGGCTAGTGACTAACAGCGATGGAAGAAATATTAATTGTACAAATTCGTTAAAAAATACTTACTTTCCACATAGACAACGTTATGGGGCAGCAATTTATATAAAACTCAAAAATCCCGAACCTATCTGAAATCATTAATGCCGTATACATACATATATATGTATATAAGTATTTTAATTACAATAATGATAGCAATAATTTTTTGATATTTAACTTTGAAATTTAATTTTGAGGTTAAAATATATGTATATTAGAACATAGACGCACAATTTTGAAATTGAAAATTTGAAAATTCACAATCGAAACCTTGAGAACTCTATTCGCTGCAATATTGTCTTTTTTTGCATCATGAAGGATGTTTTTCACGTCATGTAAATTGACATTCGCATTTATTATTGTTTTCTATTATAATCCGTAGACATTTCTATATGATCTACTCGCAAAATTTACAAGTATTTTTTCAGACTAATTAACACTTTTCATAAGGGATAGGTCCGTATTTTAAAATTCTGTCCCATTTACACCATCTCATTGCTAAACTTTTGCAAATAACTTCTGTCTGATAATTGGTAAACCTTCTAAGTATATGTATCTTCAAAACAATCACGCTTTGGTAAAAACTGCTTAACACAACACATTGTAAATTTATAAGATATGACAGTATAAGTGGTGAATTATAGGAATAAATTAGTTCGCAAGAGTCTCATCTTACTCATGCTCTCTTCGGAGTCCACTATCCCTCTAAACGGAGTACGTTGAATTACCATTAACATTTGTAGACATAGATTTAAATTTAATTTTGGTATTTCCTCGAAATACCTAAATATTTTGAACGTTCATTATCTCGCGTCCACTTAAAAAATTTAATAAGTGATTGATCGTATTGGCTTCACATTTAAGACGACAAGTAATTTCATGGTTCCAAAAATTATAACTAGACTTTTTGACCAAGCCCTGATGGATCGAAATAGAACATCTGCTGAAAATTACTTTAAAACACACAAAAAATTCCCAACATCTACTCAAATAGAAGTTTTCATTCAACATTATAACAATAGCTCTTCCTTCATTGCCACACTGACGGCTGATTATGACTAGTACAGTTAGCAAAAATGTAAATATCATTAATTGCTATATTGTAAAAAATTAAGATTATTTAGTTTTTCTGTTTTTTATTATTTTTGTTTTATTTTAATTTGCATTTATCAAATATTTATATTTAGGCTTAATTATAAATCAAATTGTAAGCCTATATATAATTAGCAAGACAACATTAAGCTTAATTCTAAGTCCAGGTCAACATTTGACGTCAATATTTATATCAACATTTTAAACATGAATTATTGTATTTTTTTGCGTACATTACTTACACACACTACTACACAACTAGTTAATTTCCTTTGTGACAAAAGCCGGTCCGCGGGGATGGATGCGTGGAAATCGCGATGCGTCACGGTGTTCCCGACGGGTGCAGCCGCCCTTCTATGGATCTTGCATATAGCATGTGGACTATAGTAAAACGAGATAGACGGACGGACTACTTTGAAATAATTACTATAGATATATTATAACATATATATGCAGTTATTATATTATATATTAACTATAAATATTACGCCACAATTGTACCGCGTCATGGATTTGTTATAAAAACTTGATGACGCGATGAACTTTTCAGGCAAAATCGAAACATTAAAATATTAATAATATTAATTTTATTGAAATAATTTTAAAGTCATATATAGATAGCACTTATATATTTATATTAAACGTTTAGAAAAAAATAACAATTTTTAAATACCTGTTCCGTAATACCTTAGTTTTAATTTATAATTTCAATTTCATTATCAAGTAGAAGATTGAAATATAAAATTATCAAGTACTTTTAATTTTTAAAAATTTAATGTAATATATAAAAATGAACTATATTTTAATTTAATTAATAAAAGCTATTCTAATGAGGTATTCCTTACATAAAAATCGAATATTTTAGTAAATTAAAATAGAGTAATCGAATAAATTTTCATCCTGTTATTGTAAGGGCGCTCTCCATAATACAAGGTATATAAACAATACTTTAATTAGATACTTTATTCAACAATAAAGTCATCACTGTTAGCAGCAAATTATTCAAGCATTAGTACTTTAAAACATAGTTCACAGCTACTATTTATTAAATCTCTTACATATGTTTCGAAAGTAGAAAGAAGTCATAAGTGTTAAATTAATATTAAATTTAACATTTTTGATAATAATAGTATGGCTATTTATTTAGTGTAGGTAAAGCACATAAAAATATTACAAGAATAATTCAATACAGTTATTGTATTAAAATCTTTTAAGCTTGAACGAGGTATGTTATATTAGTCCCTAGATTTAGATCCAAGTTATGGAACTTAAATAAATGTGTAAGAGTTTTCTAAAAAAACGTTTTCCTGTTTAAATTTCTCTTAAAATATTGACAAGTAATCTATTTACTATGACATCCTGTTAAGTAAATAAATATAAGTTATATTAGAGTAGGCTATTAGTGTTACATTTGAAAGTAAATATTAGGATTTAATAATTATGTAAATCAACAACTCAACGAGTGCCGACTGGTCTGCGCGTGCGCATTGCCTCCGTGCGCGGGTGTTCCCAGAATACGATTGCGATTAATAGCGACACAAACTATTTCCGCTAAACCGAGACAAATTATAATTACTCCTTTGGGTTTGCTTACACCCTCTTTGATGTTTTTATACAATCCCTGTTATGGGCGACTTAAAACAAATAGAACGACTTACGAGCGATTAGACATTTGCGTTGCGATTTGCAACGGTAATACCTTTCTGAATTTCACCCGCTCCCGCCCATGTGTGGTCTTTTTGAAGTATTATTGTTTTATTGATATTTATTTAGTGGTCAGCTACGTAATACACGCAAAAAACGCCCCAATGTTTACCTAACTAATCTTTCCTAGGCAAAAAAGAGAGCGAGTAATTGAAGATATCTTCCGCTTAAATTTTATGCAACCAAATTTAATATTAAACACAATAAATTTATTTTTATTTAGTATAAATAATATATGTTGTACTACGTTACTAATATAATAATTTGTGATGAGTATTTTGGATGCAGAAAAGCGGCCACAGTCTCGCGCAGATGCGACATCCGTTGGGCCCACGTGAAAATCGATTTTCCACGCTACGCCAGCTGGCGCGGGCGACAACTATAAACGAATTACAAACTACACTTCGACATATATAATGAGTACCTTATTACAATGATGTAAAGGTGAAAATAGCGTAACATTTAATTAGTCAGTGTTATCATAACTTTGAATTAGTGTATGTACTATGAACGTCAAAGTTTCTTTGTTGATATTTTTAATGTTTCGCACATTGTTGGTGGGTGACGGACCTACCGCGTTTGATCCGATTGCTCACGTTATTTATGATTATTAGAATAGCGTGTTGATGGCGAATAATTAATTTTTACGTTCACTTCTTTATTGTTGTCGTGTAATTGATGATACTTAATTGTAGTTTTTATTTGGCGAAGCAGGAAGATGTTAGCATATTAATAAATGTATATTTAACATGTTTTTATAGTGATTCGCAAATTTCCAAGTAGTATAATAAATATTTTATGAGCAAAAAATTAATAACAACTGTACTCAGTGCTAGTTCAACATACCTAAATTAAAGAATCAAATCAAGGCTTATGTTATTTTTTAAGAACCAGAAGTAATAAATTTTGTAATTATACATTATTAGTGAATTAGCAATCAAAAGATTCTCAGCTGAGTTGCTGTTTATGAGTTCAAATTCGAAAAAGGATTTTTTTGTTTAATATAGGCAATTCTTTGTTTATGAAATAAACAAAACATTTTAAATAGCTTATAAATATTGTCTAATATAAAAATTTCGTGTGATTTTTTCTAACTATTCACTTAATTTTTTGTCCAGAATAAAAAATATTTAAAAATAACAATACACTGGAAAATTTATTATATTTAAAGTAATTAACATTACATTTGTATAGACTCGTATTATAACGTACGCACCTATTGCCATAAAGCGAACTCATTACGATTAATCTGAAACTACTCGATCTGGGATCTAAGGAATTTTAATTAAATTCAATATTCTTTAAATATAAAAGGAATAAGAGGCGTAATACCAGGTATCAGAAATAAACCTCGCCGCCACTTGATTGACGACTCAACAATGAACCAAGCGCTCTAAAATGTAGAAAGACTGATTACAACCGCTCGAACATCTCAGAAACGTCAAACTTTGATTGGTGATTCCCATGTGTAATACTAGTAGTTTCTTAACATGGTAAAGCGTCCACTGGAAATAATAAAATGTGTCAGAAATTTACCGCTATTGAATAAATGCTTACAACAGTAATCTTTAAATACTACATAAAAAAATCAAGAATACTTATTAACAACGGTTGATCATATTTAAAATACAGCTATCTTAGATAAAAAATTAAAAGAATATAGTAAGATTAATAAATTTTAATATAAAATAATAAAATAATTTGTTAATTTCCTTTATCAATACATTAAAAACGAAACAACAAATGAAGTGTACTTACAATTAGAGACATATAATTAGGCATTTGACACGAATTCACCGCATATCATAATGGAACAAACTAACCATAGAATTGTGATGTGGTGTATCAGACGCGTGTCGAGATCACTATGGTGAAGATGTGACCGCTCAATCGCGCCACTGATGCTAAATACCTGGATCTAATCAACATTTCTACACTCATTTTTAACACTTAATTTTACACGTATCTTAGCGTTGCACTCACAATTTTACGGGTGACCCGTTCGGGTTATTACTTTGATGTAATAGTGCTGGTACGTTTGTTTAGGAGGATAATGAATTATGCATACTGGTAAGTGAGGAATAATTCAGTTGTTTTATTAAGCTAACTAGTAATTAAATGTACATTATATTTCCTAGTCATTTATTTATGACTCTTTCGTCGAAGAATTGGAAAAGATGAACTTTGAAAATAAAATGTATGTAATATATATATAGATACTATATTATTTTTTATTAATATTATACATTCATATGTAATTTTGGTTAGATTGTAAAAGTTGTATATGAAAGTAGAATATGATTTATTATTTAAAACTAACAATTAATAAAATGTTACAGAAAATAAAGAAAAATTTGTTATAATATATTTACTAGAATATTTATTAATTACTGTAGTTCACGAGAAAATTAGCCTGTAAATTTCGAATCATTCGATATCCCATTTTATAAAAGTCAGTCCCTCGTCCCCTTACAACGAGGCGTAACTGAATAGCGTTGCCATTACAAACCCCACTAAATAAATTCTCACCCCGCGTAAATATAAATCGTGAAAAGTAAATACAACGCAGCCATTAATGCCCTGATTATTATTTGTTCGCCCCTACTGTGATCCGCCATCTTGGTAACTTGTATTTTTATGAGTTAAAATTATAGTCAACTTTGAAATATTACTTTGTATTTCTAAATTAAAAAGAGGGTCATATCTATAATAGTATATAACAGTCAACGGTCGTGTTTGTGAGAGTATTGGGGGGATTGGTAACATTGTCGTGTGCAGTGTTAGAAAAATATACAATAGAGCTTAAAAAAAAAACATTTCAAACTGATTTTTAACTAGCACGTTGCCCTTGCTTTTCCGTGAAGTTAGAATTATTCATCAAAACCAAAATGGAAATACATTTTACATAATATTATAATAGGTGAATAAGAGTCTTGACAGAAGGCTCTCTCTACTCTCTCTGCCACATATAGAATTCAAAAATAGGTTGCTTAAAAATAAATATTTTGGGAGCCATCAGGGCACTGAGTTTGCAATCTAGAATCTCCATAACTTTTGCACGCAACAGTTATGGGGTAGGCCCATAACTGTTGCGTGCGTTCTCATTTGGGAAGAACAAATGAATTTTTATTTATCATTTTCTTTTCCTAATATTTTTACATCGATGTAAAACATTTATATACTTTCAGTTTATTATGATCAAATGGGACGAAGTAAAAATTTTATTAAAATTTTTTTTTTTTTTTTTTTTAGCTTCACGCTTTATCCCGCACATATGGCAGGGTAGGCAGAGGGAACTGCAGGAACCATAAGAACCTAGTGTTAAGACACTCCGTTACTTAGTCCCTGCTTACTCCGTCCCCACTTTCCGCCGTTTTCGAGGCATTGCGTGTTGAGTAGCGGAACTCAACGCCGCGCTTTGCCTTAGATGCCAGAGCGAAGAAAATGGAAATAGAAAAATCCATCTTCTCCGACTGGGGATCAAACCCAGTAACCGTCGCGTTACAGGCAGACGTTGCGCCTCTGCGCCACGACGGTCCTCGATAATCTGAATAAAATTATTTTTGAATAACGTTATCAAACAAAATTTTTTGGCAAAATTTTAATATCTTCACATTTTGCAGTTTATCTATATTTCATAATTAATTGGATATCCCAATTAATCATCACATCGGAGAATATAAAATACGTAACCATAATATATGGAAGTATTATTTGGTATTGATCCATCAGGCCAATGGCACAGTAATATACACAGTGTGTTAGTTAGAGGCAACTATTCGCATGCATATATTTTCATCATTCTGTTGTTAAATATGAATAAAAAGCAGAATAATACGTCAGTTATCATATCGCAAGTTGCAGATGATGAAATAAAATATATATAACCCACATAACGTATTAAAACTGATATTTTAAATAACATTTTTTTTTTCAATATCTTTTAAACATTACTAATTTAATAAGTAAGTTTTAAAATTATATGTGTAAGTAACGCAAGAATGTGAGGTATGAAATTAGTAGTAATAGTAAATAGATGAAAAAAATCAAAAGTAAATCTTTATTGGGAAAACGTAAAATGAAATAATAAGTAATAACAATAATAATTAACTTAAAAATTACTAAACTACAGTTACTTAAAAATGTGATATAAAATATAAATCTCGAAAAGAGTAAACTAGATTAAATTTAATTGATCAAGTTTCGAGTGAAAATCCTTCTCCCCATTTCCCGGGTCGGGAAGCCTTGACATTGACCCCGTATTGAGACAGGAATCGATATGACCTTGCATACACTGCTTCATTTGTAGAGTAAGGGTAAATTGTTTATTGCCGTACAACGATATATGTATATAACGAAAACTATAGTGTATATTTTTTTTCTTGAACATAATTACGTTTGTAACAAAAACTATTACTCTTTAACATAATTACAATCTTTAATGTGTAAAATTATATAATAGATAAAAAAAGATTTTTAAACTATTTATAACCCCACTTCTTTTAAAGGAGCTCAATATGATAAAACTATTTTATGTTATTTTATGTATGTTATGGGTGTCAATATATTAGGATATTTATTACTTCTGTCTATACCTGTTTTTATAGCTTCATGCTTTATCCCATACGTGGCAGGGTTTTCAGAGGGAACTACAGGAACCGTCGAAGACACTCCGTTACCTAGTGTTAAGACGCTCCGTTGCCTAGTCCCTGCTTTCTCCGTCCCTGCTTTAGCCTTTTTCGACGCTTTGCATGTTGAGTGGCGAAACTCAACGTCGCGCTTCTACTATTTTCGAGAGCTAAAAATATTGGAGAAGAAAAATCCATCTTCTCGGAATGGGAATCGAATCCACAAACCGTTTTTACGGTAGGTGCTATGCCTCTGCGCCACGATGGTCGTTAGTTCATACTTAATTGTTTTATAATTGTTTTGCCTACAATGCAATATTTTAAATGATTTCGTATTAAAAGTAAAACGATTAAATTTATAAAGTTTATAACATTGTAAATTAGGCGTATTCACAAAAAAATACAATAAGTACATCTTTACTAGACAGAAATATTCAAACAAAGATTATATTTTTTTATTTTTTTAATTGTATTTAAAGACTCAAATTATTATCATGGATTATGTAATAGTAATCAAACTTAAGATTTGGATTTTAAAAAAATCTTTATTGATTAACCCCTCAAAAAAATCATAAAAATATCAACTTGGTCCCAGATTTACTTGATTATTTCATAAATTGTACCTATAATATTATATATAATATAGCTTTGTTAAGCCAATCTTGTGTACCTATATATTATATTTTAACAGTTTTAATAGAGTAATATTAGTCATGATATAATCGATAATGTTATAAAGTGAACAGTTACACTATTAAACATTAGATCTGGGGCCAATTAGTATTAAAATAAAACTACAGTTTACGTTAATATACGAGTAAGTACACTTTTCAACGTACTAAGTGAAAATGAAACAATTCAATAATACAAAACTTATAAAGAAATTATGTTTAAATACATATTTACTAAAAGAATTGTTAAATTATTTACTAACTTTTCTATTTAGTATATTTATTTTTCTCCTTCTATTTGACCCGAAATGTCTTTTTTATTTTTACGCGTTTTCAAGGCATTACCTGTTGAAAACATGTATAACAATGAAAACTTCCACGAGTAGGAATCGAACCCACAATCTGTAGCGCTTACAGGTAGACGCCACGTCTTTGCGCAACGACAGCGACTCAAATATCATTTAATTATACTATTTTTGGGTTAAACACAGCGTAACAAAATGCTATTAAAATTTGCCGCTTCATGTAAGTTAAATCCTCTTACTCTACAATAGTTATAAACCTACGCTACTACCACTTGAAAATTCAATTGTTCCATTTCAGAAACATGTTACAAACTACGTACATTTTCCAATTGCTAGTAGTACTTGGTGCCAGAAACTTTTTCATATTATTATATTAAGCAATTTTGATTTTTGTATCTAAAAATATTGTATTGAAAATAAATTTTACAAGGCACATATACAAATATATTATACAGTTATTATATTAAAATTGTTTTATACATAACCTTAACCTTAAAGTTTCATTATGAAAATTGATGAAATAAAGCAGTATTCACTGTTATGAAACATGTTCGAAGCTCTTTAAACTAAAACGATACGGTATTCATAATAAGCAACACAGCAATTTTGAATTTTCGTCGTAAGCATTCCGCTTGTGAAAAGCTACGCCAAATATTTGCAAGTCTGAAACTCACCATATTCTTGTATGGCGTATAATTCACTAGAAACATCTGGTTCACGAGCATGCCTCTTCAGTTTTATATCATTTGAAATTCTTTCCTCGTGTAAAATACATTATAAAGGCTTTTATAACGCTTTTAATGTACGCAGTAAACGACTTTAATGTACGTATGTACGTACGTTCGTACATACAGGTATGAGATTGATTGTAACTTCACAAATATGTTCGGTATTTGTGTTTACTCTGGCATTAGTGGTTTTTATTTCTATTCAATGTGTCGTTATCTTTATTTAGTTAGAAAATAAAAGTAAGTTTTTCAACAAGATTATATGGTCCATCAGTAAGTATAAAAAACAAGTTCTGGTTCATAATTAATGTATTTAATACAAACATTTATAGTTTAAAAACAGATTAATATACTATGCTAAAGTAAATTTTTAACAAAATTAGAAAGCAACTGTAGTACAAATTTTAATAAGTAAATATAATATTGGGCTGCGTTAAAGTAAAAATAAATAAAAACTTAATCTAACATACAATTCGTAAGAACGGTTTGAGTGACACTGTAATGTTATCCTTGAATCTGAAATGTATTATTAAAGTGCCAAACATTCCTTTGTGTCAAATACCTACTGTGATACGATTGTGGAATTTTCCATTTTGGTACAATGTGTTTAATAGGCCTGTTCTGGTAATCTGTGTGCCCATGTAAAAGTTTTAAAGTTTATATAAGGAAAGAGAGTTGGCTATTTTATAAATCTTAGTTCTCCACTTTTCATCAACATTCAAGAGAATATCCAAGTAGAGAAATATTGTTTACAGTCCATACAGTCTCTCATGCATTTCAGATAAATTTTCCAATAAATAACTTTATTAAATAAATCATAAAACTAGAAAATGTTTTTATGGCCGAATGGAAAATTTTTATAGAATTCTTACATATTAGATCTCAAACATCCCTATATCATTCCCAGACCTCCACGATTCCGTACCTGACATGAAAAACATATAACAAAAAGTGAACACTTCACACCTATTACGTTACACCCGCTTTCATTCATATATTGACGCCACTACAATGACTGTAACATAAACGTCAATATGGCGGTCCTTTCATATATCCAACGATCTTAATTTTCTTTTTGGTTGCTATTTGATACATTAGCCATGAATTAGTGGACCAGTCTTTTGTCGCAAGTGTCTGTGTTCGGGGTGACAAAGTAGGAACGCCCCTCGCTTGTGTGGTAAATCCTGGGTGGTTTAAAGCAAATTTTGAAGTGCGGCAACAGTATTACCAAATTTAAAACAATATATTTTTGCATTACGAGATACTCTGTCTTTTTTAAATTTTTGTATTTCATTTATATTTATTTTTAACATTTTTAAATATTAATTTACACTGAGAATAGTAAAAATATTTAGAGAAAAAGAAAGAAAACATATAAAGCGCAAACATATAAACATATAAAGCGTAAACATATAAACGCAGCGACGTTCAAATCATTTATATCTACTGTATTTTATTAAGTAATTGGGTAACATATGATTCTCAATAAAAACATAATATATATAAATACATACATATGTATATTTTATACACTCATTAAACAATGCTATTGTTTATACCAATTATTTACAGTATAATTACAACTCATTAATATATAATTTACGCGTATTTAAATTACTTTCATAATACCTATAACATTGATAACGTATTGAATACATTATATTATTTATTAGGAAAATATTTGTTTGAGTTGAAAACTATTCGAACGTCGCAAGATAGGAAACTATTGTCGAACTTTGAGACGAGGAAGCAATCAATTATAAGTCGCAAAACTGTCATCAGGTAACCAAATTTTTAAAGGATAACCACCCACCGGTAGCATTATAGATCGGTTTACAACAATATATTCTACTAAAATGTACTTTCGTTCAGAAACAATAAAGTTAAGCTTGACGAGACTTTCAATAGAGTTGTTTGTGGTTTAGATTCAACAAGCAAGCTTCGCGGGGTTTCTATATAGCTACTGGTCAGTAAGCACAGTGGGCCGCTTTCTTTTGTTCTACAGCCAACATGAGGTCTTAAATGTGGTTGCCCATACATTAACAACTTATATTAAGGCACAGACCACAAATTTGAACACCGTGACAATTTGTTTTAGAATTTCCAAGAAATTTTAGTATCGAATACTTCTAAATGAGTGTAGTTAATAAAATATTTTTAGTGACCATATTTATTATCCTTTTATGTCGATTTCTTATAAAATAGATACTTAGAAAATCATTTAAGTTAAGATTTCCCTTTAACGTTATAAAATTTTCATTCACATTATCATTTAAATTAAGAAATAATATAGGTGATAGCCTAATATCACAAAGAGTAATTAAATAAAACTTTAAATCCGCCGTTTGTAGAGTAATTCTCATCACTTCTGCAAGGTTCATAAAAATAAAAGCTCGGCATCTAAGCTGAAAGCTTTATTTATTGTATCTTTAACAATTACTACGTTTTATTGAGGCAAAATATAAAATATTGAGAGAGCTGTGCTATCCTAACGTATTTTATAAAAACAATTATAATTTGAATTAACCAATTACGCATAGGATTACTACAACAACAGTCGGCTTAAAAAGTAAACAATAGATTTAAATAACTTGTATCTCCATGCATCCTAGACTTGGATATAAAAGAAATAAAGTAAAGATAGAATTAATGCTTTATTCAGCCTATACTCGTAACTTTTTGAGGGTCAAATTACTCATTATAGTCTACATTAAGAACTTAAATGTTACAGTATTTATATTCTTATATCAGTAAAAGCAATTTTAATATACAACATATTAGTTTATAATGCCTTGTTCAACGTAGAGCTAGATAGGCATAGAAAATAGAGTCGATTCTCCGCTTTCGGTTCGAATTCGATATATTGCGGGTTTTGTGACGTAATTTAATGCCGCGCTTTGTGGCTACCAGACCAGACAGGTTTCGCCCGAGATATTAAGTATTAATCCGCAGTTATTAAGTATTAAAATATATGTGCCTCTGTACCACGAAGGCTCCAAACTGTAAACCAGACGGTTTTTGAATTAGGTTTCTACTCGACTTGCACCACTCCACAACTCTTCGCGGAATGCCTGGCGGAAAGTGGGGAACAGAGTGTCGTAGACACTAGATTCCTTCAACCTAGGATTTCATCTGCTATGACGCAAAGAATAATCTACGAAATTGTGTGTGCTATACAAAATTGTGTACCCGTCGTACAAAAAAGATTTTTATGCATATGTCTTGTCACTATTCACACGCAAGGGACATAAAATAATAACTTTTTGCGGTCTTGTAATGTTTTTGCGTAGATGATCAGCTTCTACTAATTGTAGGGTGATGTTATATAACCTTGTTACCCTGTGACATATTGACAACATTTTAAAAAATCGATTTAGGTTTATTGGCTTTAGTTCCCATCAATTACAAATACAACAACATAAAATTAATTTTTCGTATATATAATATTGGTATTAATAGAATTATAGCATTACGATACTTACTGATCAATTTATATTATAAAACTACGGCAGGTACTTGTAAATATATATGAAGCAAAAACAATTTCTTAGAATAATTCAAAACATTTCATATTGATGATTGTGTATCATGACATAGTATATAAGAAGAACGAAATGTTGTACTGTTTGTACAGATTATTTGTACTAAGTGACAAATATTTAGTTAAATGGATAGTGAATGCTAACTAAAAGGCGCTAAATAGGCATTTTGATGTCATTCTGAGAACTTTAAAGTTGTAAATCTATTTAATTGCCAGCTCTTCTAAAGGTTTTTACACATTCAGGATGCTGCCTACCACGGGAGCCGGCAGTAAAACAATAAAATTTCTATGTACTGTTATACTCTTTGTAGTTCCCTCGAAGGGATAACTGCTTTTGTTTTGAGTGATAAATGAACTTGGACAATAGTTACCTTCTTTTCAGCCGATTCGTTACTAAAATATTGTTATGCAATTCTATAATAATGTCATAGTTAATATTTAAAAATCAATGATGACCTAAGAAAAATAAAGAAAAGTTATTTCAAATTTCTGCCACCTAAGTACTCTAGTGGCGCAGCGGCGCAGTAAATGCTATAGTTGCAACAGTAATATAATAATGATTTCATTTACATTTCCATAGCTCTGGTAACAAGACAATACGCTACATTTAGTTTTTCATAAAACTAGCTTCAACTTGCCTAATGTGCTATGAGAGGAGAGAAAGCTGGGAGAGACGAAGCCAAAAATATTAAAATGTACCAGTGAATAAATTATTTTAAATGATGTCTACGAGTTACGGGTTACTTTACTTAAATTATATAATAAATATTATATTATATCGAATCGCTGTCATTGGGTATTTCATACCAGTTTTCTAGTAAATTAAAACTATTAAGCCCTAATGTTCAGACTTATTCATCACCAACTGATGATCCTACCCGCCCTTTGTCATACGGACTGAATCGTCGGAGAGCGCACGGTATTTGCGTTTCTTGGATATATCCTGCTCTTTTCCAGTGCGGTTTCTTGACTCCTACTAATCTTTATCCTGTTCCTTCTTTGTCAGCTCCCTTTCTAAGGCTTGACGACACACAGCCATCACTTCTCACCATCGCGTCTAAAGTATATATGGACGCAAATCAATATATATTTTATGATTTTATTATTAGAAATTATTTAGTATTGAAATTAATGTTTAATTAATTAAATCAATAAAACCTATTTGTAATATAAAGTTCTTTATGATATCAATTTTGAATATTGAACAGAAATGTCAGCTGTTAAATAAATAAAAGGACTGAATTATGTATTGTTCTGTATTAACCAATGTGCGAAATAAACAAATTGCCACCACTCTTTTATTTTATTATGAAAAATGAACTCTGAACTACACAACCCTGGCCTAGTGCCGATATATACTATAGTGTCAAGACAATCCATCCCGCACTTTACGCTCGAACTCGAGACATTGTGTATTAAATAGCGAAGCTCAACACTCGCCGTCGCCAGATCAAAGAAATAAAGATATTTAATTTTTTTTAAATATCTATATCGTTTCTAAGCTAACAACACTGCTTAAATAATAAATTAGCGGTTTGTCGAGCGGCGCACCTAAATAAAGTCTGTCTAAAGTTAATATTATCATTATTATTATTTTGTTTCGTGAGATTACTTAACATGTTACTTTAAAGTTAATTATATCCAACATATTTTAATAAGTAATTTTAATGAAATACGTCTTTTGATAAAAATATATCGTTAATAGTCCTGGAACCCATACAACCTAAATCGAAAAAAGTATGAGTCAAATTCCTCAAGTCTGTCAATTTAATACAAATAAAATAAATAGCTAAAGTGACTATTATTTATTTATAACCTTCTTACTACGAAATTTATCAAGAAATAATATCAAAAACTTACATATTACTTAAATTTACTTGGGATGTGTTGTTAGCTAAGGAACAATATACAAAATAAACTTCTCCGTTTCTTACTTTAACATTGCCGATTTTCCATCTGTTCTAAAAATGTTATAGTTTATATAGTGTAGTATCTTTTCTGTATCTTGAGACCACTAACTTCATACTAAATGAAATTCTATTGGATAAAAAGTTTTAAAATTTATAATATAAATTTTCTAGGCTTTTGTATATTTATCGGAATTGGTAGGTGTTTTGACTACCAGCTTCGTTTGACATAGTATCGCGTTTGTTAGGTTTTTTTTTATCTTGCAATATTTTCTTTTCTTAAAATATTACTAAATTTGTATGTTTTGCAAGTAAAATGTTGTATTGTAATCCTAAAGATTGCGTGTCAGACAAAGGGCAGCGATATATTTCACCGCTCTGCGCGACGTCTCTCACCAAATCGTTCTCTGCTTTTTTCCTAAATTCGAATTTGGGACAATCGGGAAGAAAACAATTTGGTTTAGCAAAATTTCCCAGCTCTGCTATTCACAGAATAATAATTAAATGTAAAACAAAAATATTTCATAACTAAGCCATTTAATTCAATTTAGGTGGCTCTATATTATTGCCAGTGGTAATTGGTACTATAAATTATATAATATATGTTCAAACACGTATAAAATCTTACTTACACTAAATCATAATATGTAGTACAATAAGATGATCTTCTAAAAAAGCCATTAAACGTAACACGTTAATAAAATGTTTGTAAACAAGCAAAGCCGTCCAGCAGAGACGACGGTGCGCACACGCAGCGAGCGTCAAACATTGTTTCTAAAGACAATAAGCTCGACTAATGGCTACCGATGACTCAAATTCTATAAATAAATCATTGATACCATCAGCCTTAGACGGCACTTACAGGAATCACTAGATATTGTTCCCTCTTCTATGTGAAACCAGACTAATAATTCGTTCAAAACAAGAGATTCTGCGCTTGTATGTTAAAGGGCCACGGCATGAGGTCCAACTTAGCAAGGAAAGTCTACGCTATTGTTGATTAGAAAACAAAACGGCGTGTCGACACCCTCGTTTCTTTTATTTGCTACAAAATTACAATTCCTCATAGGCGATGTGAGACAAAAACACGGAACGAATGCACACTCTATTGAAAGACGACTGCAAACGATGATGAAGGCCGTTATTTTTAAATTAAATGTTCTATTTATATTCAAATTGTAAATGATATAAGATATTCTGACTGTTTAAAACGTTTTGGGGTTCATTGAAATCTATGTCTTTACTTAACTCATCTTATAATTAAAATGTAGTAATTTAAAAAAAAAAAACTTGTAATAGTCCTACTATATACCATTATTAAAAATAAACTACTTCGTTTTCTTTTGGTAAATAGTTTAGAATATATGACAACCGATCAGATTAATAAACACAAACACGTAGGTAGTGCATGTTAGGTTCCATAAATAAAGATATAAAACTGGAAATAGTTACAAATACTTGAGAAAAGATTTCTTTTGATTTGCGACGATAAGATATAAAAATCAGTAACTTTAAATCCTCTTGACATACTCGTGGGCTAATAAGCTTAACCTTTACCATGTAAAGCGTACTATTACCATACCAACAATACTATACAATCTATCAAACGAAATGGTATACTAATATATATAAGCTATGACTACTATTACTTTTAGCTATCAAACGAATCATAGAGTAAGTCTATAATACTATAATATAAGGATTACAAAATCTTCTAAGGCTGATTTTAGATTTAAATAAATAACAATTCCATTACACAAAAAATATATTCATAATATAATGATATGAAGTGTAGAGACGGTATAAGTATTGTTATTTGAAATATATAAAATAGTCATACAAAAAATATGAGGACGAACTATGTACTTTTAGACATGTAATTTGTATTACTTTTTACTGTGACTTTTTTTAAAACACCTCATAAATTTATTAGACTACTGTTGTTATGAGCTTCTCAGTAGGCTAATAGTAATGATTGCCTAAAAAATCATTTCTTAGAAAGCATAACTATTTTGCAATACTAATAATACCTTAGGAGATTAACTTATAGCTGATATAAAAGAATATTTTCAATAACAAAAAAGTATATTATTCACGCGCCACTGAAATCGCAAATTTATTTCTACATAATAGATCGAGTGATCGCAGTGAGTCCCACAGCCCACAGACAATGACTCGTTCAAACATTTCCTAGTCAGTGAAATATATTTCAAATATGCTACTACTTAGTGAATCAATAAAAAGTGTAGAGCCAATCGGGTGTTAAGTTAACACTTTTTTGGTCGAACGCTCAATGGACATGCACGACTTTCGCATTTGATAAAGAATCTGTGGACATTTAGACGGAATGCCGCCAAATCATTTCTCGTGAGAACCAATAGTCGATGACGACCGATGAAGACTTCTCATAATATTGTTAGATTGTATATTTTGGCCAGGCAAATTCTTTCGTTACGCCTCCGTAGAACTTTCGGAAGCAATTTTGAATAATTGAAACTTCCGCGAAACTACCACATGAAAGTTACCAAGTCCTGAGAACTATGCCAATATTTGTTTCCGTAAATCGTAGTATCGTATGCAATATTTCACACCTTACAGTTTACGGCCAAATAAACAATAATTCAAAAATACACGGTGCATGGAAGCTGTTGTAGATTAACCATATTGATTGTGCAAGGATCATTAACAATTAATTACATATAGCTGTACTAAATATTATAAATATTCGCTTTTAAATTTAAAACTATCTTAACAAGTAGACACATTAACATGTGTAAATGTGAGTGGTCCATATTTTATTCCAACAACCCACGTTAAAAGCTGTCAGCCATTAGTGCAGATTATTCTGGATTTTATATCCGGATATTCGAGCACTTCGGTGCAATTTGATTTAAATCCGGTGCCGACATTTGATTGAAGAGCAAACAATACGAACAGAATATTCATTTTGCGATATTTTCGGCTATTTTAGTCTATAGGCTAATTGTAGATTGGCAAGTTAAAAAGTAATATGAGTTAACATTTCATACAAATTTTCATAATAGTCATATACATATTTTATATTTGCAAAATAAATATTTTCTAGTAGCTTATGTAGGTCATATGTACGTACTTACTACACTTCAGTTACAAACGTGCCATAATGCTGTGTTACTAGCGTATATTATTTTGTTAGAATGATGACGACTACACTAAATAACTATTTAGTGTATTCGTACTCGTCGCATAACTATGCTGATGTTTAATCAAGCATGAAGTAAATATAAATATAGTTTATTTAGAGCAAACTGAATCATTTATAAGTAAACAAGATGTCATCTTAATAGACATCGACAGTGTGACGAAGAAGCTACCATCACAGACACGTGCGTGCTCTATGCGCTGTGAAAATCAATGAAACAACTTGATTTTTCCAAAAAACTTCCGAGCCGATGACCGATTAACTAATTTTCGATGCCCCGAAATTTCAACCGAAACCCACGAAACCACCTGTGAACCATACAACTTAGTATAACTGTCGCTTATATCTAACATTTAATTGTCGAACAGTTAGTTGTAATTCAATTTGTTGTTATTTTCTTTCTCACGATGCGATGTGTGAGAACACAATTTAAGTGATAGTCGCAAGTCGTTAGTGGCCATTGTCCGTTACGCAAATAAAATATTTTGAATCTTAAGTAAATATATACTAGTACATAACCGTGCAAGGAAATTGTCTGTTTCAAAGTACCACGATCACGATAGGGGAAATATATGTATTACGTACATTTTACGTATATTGTACGTGATACGTAATTTAATTTTCCGCTATGAAGCAGATGAGACGTACCTGAATACTCTGTGTGACTAGATATGACTTGGCCGTCAGATTTACCTTTCATTATGTCATATCTCTGAACAATAGCTTAAAATTTAAAAATGTGAGCGTTACTTAGTTTTATTCCCCATAAACATAAACAAGAGAATATTTACACATTAAAAAAATATAATAATTCATATATTCTATCAACTTTACAAAGAATATTTAACTTAATTAGTACCATCACTTAATGAATAATAGATAAAATAGTTATAACTAGTAAGGTTCTTTTTAAGATATAGACTATCGGTCGGTATCGCGTTGCACCTTCCAGTATATTAAATTAAATTCTATTAAAAACTCTCGCTCAGAATATTCTGCCTACACCATAAAACAAAATAACATTTTGCTAATTTGACGACAGTAAGGTACGAAATACAAAAACTTAGCTTTGCATCCGCCTCCGTGAATAGTCACCGCCCAGTTTTTCCAACAAACTTGATTCGTCATGTCCAATTAAAATGGACGCACGATTTTTCTCACAAGCAACCTTTAGACTGCTAGATCTGCATAGAAAAACTACTAAATTTAGTAGTATCGATAAGGAAACCAAACAACTTGATATTTTATTACAAGCAATCGTGAACGTGACGTGTTTAGTACAGCAAAATGACATCATATTTCAATCTATGAATGTAGTACTTTTATGAGTGTATAATAATTTATTCTATAATAGCAGTGCCACAACTAATAATTTAAACAACGTTCCGTTTGATGCATCAGAGTTAAGACACGTCAGGAATTAGATCACTTTGCTGCAATTATGCTGATACATACATACATAAATTGGTAATAGTGTATTGTACAATATAATATTTCCATAGAAATGTACTTGAATTGACGTTATTTAGACTTAGGGATATATTACTTAGCGAACGTAGTAAATTATTGGCTAAAAAGCATGACTAAAGTTTACTTTTCATTTCTAATTATTTTTGGTATTTTTTTTTCTGTCTATGTTTATTGATGCCTATTTTATAATCCTTATGGTATACTTGAAAATTGACAAAATGTGATCTTTACTAAAATCATAATTTAATGTATTGTTTAATAACCAAAATTAATAACAATAACGGATTCAAATAGTATTTCTTTTTACGACGTTATAAGATCTGTTTCTATCCCATGAAGCTAATTTGTCGATTTTCGCCATTAACACTTGGCTCTAGAGCTAATAAAAATGGAAATTACAAAGCCAGTATATGGATACAACATATTTTTTTCATTAAAATATTTTTCTGGACACAAAATGCGAGAGTCGCTTAAAGACTTAAAATAATACAAGTGCAAGGATAATCACAATATCCAATACGTACCAGTTACATATGTACATATGTATATCCTCCATTCACTTATAACCATCCTATTCAACCTATCAAATTTCAATTTAATCAAAGTTAAAAGACCAATGAGTATTTAGGAAAATCATTTTTTTTACATTATTATTATTTTATAAAACTAAGCTGATATTTTCGTAACTATTATTATTTCTCTACAATGAGATTCTAGCTAATATAGATTTAGTATAAAAGTTTAGTGTATAAATGACTTTGTCGTATATATTACATACATTTCTGTTGCATTTTTTACAAAGTAGTAGAATAACAACAGGCAGATAGATAACAATGACCACTTATCTTACTATAATTAAGTGTATGAATATTTTTCAACAAATAAAACAATCAAGACTCGTTCGCATCACATTTTACAGAATGAATCGAAAATTGTTTTCCCACGCGTGTGCTTTACTGGATACTTTTTATACTCAAGCATCAACTTTTACAATAAAAAACCAAATTCAATCACGTTTTCCACTCAACGCCTTCCGTGATAACTACACAAAAAGAAATATTTCTTTATACAGTAGGTATCTCGGTGTTGGTAACAAATATAACAGCAAATATATAAATCAACTTATATCCTTCGATTACGGCTGCATAGATTATGAAAAGTTAAGTCTCGTATACTCGTTCCCATAGGAATTTCGAGAAATCGTCTCTTGGTCAATCAGTCACTCTATAACGGAAAAGTTTTATAGCAAGCTTCGCCCTTTTAATCGATATTTTAATTTAGACTAATATATTAATATTAATAATATTAATTATCTTTTTTATTTATTGCTCGTTGGTGATAACACAAATTCAAATTTATGTAAAGCTTACTATTACATTATTGAGAAAACTGAATTTTAATCAGTTAAGCCGTTTCTGGGATTAGTTTGTTTAAAGGTACAACAAACAAACATTTATTTTATTTACGTTTTTCGTATTACGTTTATAAATAACCCATACGTTTTTTTTTGCTTCACGCTTTATCCCGCACATGGCAGGGTAGGCAGAGGGAACCGCAGGAACCATATGTACCTAATGTTCTTTTTTGAGGCCTTTTTTGAGGCATCTCGTGTTGAGTGGCGGAACTCAACGCCGCACTTTGCCCTGTTTTCAAAGCGAAGAAAATGGAAATTAAAAGATCTTACCCGAGTGGGAATCGAACCGTCGCGTTTACAGGCAGACGACGGTCCTCGATACGTTCTTAAATTAAATATTATTATTTTTAATAAATTATATATTTAATATAATAAACTAACTTTTTTAACAATATTTCAAAATACCTATGTAATTAATTTTTGTATATATTGTATATACCTATAACTTTTATAACAATACAGGACAAATACGTATAGTAATATTTAAAACGCAGTGTCGATAAATGTTACTAGGTTATAGTAACAAGCTCATGTAGGAAATGATGTCATGCTAATGCGCATGCTTTGCGTTTTTTAAAGAAAATTTTCATATAACCAAATTTATTATAATACATACATATGTATTATGTTACGTACGTCTAATGTCTTACCGACATATTAAAAGAAAATTTAGTATATCTTCGATTTAATATCGACAAAAATTAAGAACCAAGTATTTTAAGACTATATTTTGCTTAAAATGTGACACAAAATAGCTTATAATAGCTCTTTATATCTTATGTGATGGCTATTCGTTTGACTATTATATTTGTAAACATATGTATAAACATACATACATGCATGCATACAGACTTCACATTTTATGTCTGGCGGGGTAGTCAGGGAGAACGGAGCATCAAACGCTGCGGTCCCTGCATACCTCTTTCGCCTCGGCCACTGTCTTTAGCCTCTTCATACATGCTTTCCTAGGAGTCTTCATGCGTTTTACGTGACCTTCAACCTATCCTTTTCTCTTTGCTATCTTCGATACTGTTTTCGAAAGTCAAACGAGGTCTCCCCTTACCTCTCTTACCACTCACTTTTGTTTCGTATGTCTTTTTTACCATTATGCCATCACTCATTCTTTATACGTGTCCAAATCATCTGAGCACGTTCTTTTTCAAATATATATAATTAAAAAATATTTATTATTGCTGGAACACTGAAACACTATACAACATGGCATAAATGAAATGAGAATATACCTGTTCTTCATAATTTCATGGCAGGCATTAAAATAATCAGCGAGCTACAAACATAAACGCATTGTCGGCTGTACTGAGGCATGCGTTTGACTGATTTGACTGCCTAATTACACCCCATACTGTGCAGAGACATTCAATGCTATTGTCAAAATGTGAAGGGTAATACCATCACTCTAGCTATGTCTATGTATTATAGTCCTTAACAAAAAAATAAAATTCTATTGAAATTGTTATATACATACATATATATAAAATTTACATTTATTCATCACATATTTAAACTAATACCTTCACAAAGTAGCCAGTAACAAGTTAATTTAAGTTTATCAACGGAGTGTCTTAACACTAGGTTCCTATGGTTCCTGCAGTTCCCTCTGCCTACCCTGCCATATGCGGGATAAAGCGTCAACAAGTTTGTCAAGAAATTTCAGGTCCTCAGATCACTATTTTTAATTTTTTTCTTAATTAAACAAATATGAGGATAATATTAACAATAAATCGTCGAATTATAAGTTTAATAAATATACGATTTTAAGGAGAAAATTGTAACAAATTGTTTGTTCGTAGGTCAGCGATAACTAAGAACTTGGTTAGGTTTTTTATTGAGGACACTTCGGGGTGTCCAATTTGAATAGTGATATTTTTAAACGAGTATAAGAGAAATACAATTAAAAAAAAATATGATAATTATTTTTACACCATATTAATAAAACCTTTGTATAATTAAGTACATACTTAATACAATAATAATACCATCTATTCTTTAAGGACCGTCGTGGCGAAGAAGCGTAACGTCTACCTATAAACGAGACTGTTTGTGAGTTCGGTTCCCACTCAGCGAAGATGGAATTTTTATTTCCATTTTCTTAGCTCTAGCAAGTAGGCAAAGCGCGGCGTTGAATTCCGCCACTTAAAATGCAATTCCTCGAAAAAGGCGGAAAACATGGAACGGAGTGTCTTAACACTAGGTTCCCATGGTTCCTGCAGTTCCCTCTGCTTACCCTGCCAAGTGTGGAATAAAGCGTGAAGCTATAATCAAATATATTTTCAATAATATATTCTTTAATTCGATCGTGTATTAAACTCTATGGCAGTAATTAGAATACTATCTAAATCCCCTCTGCCAACGACGTGTGGAAATATATTTACTAAACTGTGTTCGAGGTCAACAGCTATATTTAACAAAAGATGAATTATTTAAAATATTTATCTTTACATATCGTGAATTCAATTCGAATTATGAGTCTGCCTTCTAATATTTATTTTATTTCCTGAAGGGATCGATCACTCTCCAAAACACCAACATTTTGATAAATAATGGTTATATTTGTCTAATCTAAAGTTAGGCATCAAGGCTAGGTCCCAAATTAGAATTAAATTTTATTTGTTGGTTAGTCCATTAATTGAGGACGACTTAGTTATTGTATTTCTTGTGACGTAAACAACACGAGCCACACCAGCAAAGTCACAAAAAAATGATAGTAGGTCATACTAAACTAATATTTCTTAAAGTAAGATAAACCTGTCTCATATCGATAGCCCTTGTTATTATTCTATTTATTTTGGTTCAGGTAAAGTCATAGAATTCCAATGACACTTCATTATAGTAGTCATATTCAGTCGTTATTATTAATAAACAAAAAATTTGACCGTTTGACAAAAACGAAATCTAATCGCCGTTAATTTTTGCTAAATTTGAACTATTGCAACGATTTTAAGACTTCAAATTTATGATTTTTAGAGCAATATTTTTAATTATCAATATTTAGTCGTGCTGAAAACATTTAAGACATAGTAAACCAAAGTCATTAAAACAATTATTTCAGAACAATAATTTTATTTTCAATAAACATTTTTTCAAATGTACTTAATATACTTACATTAAAATAAGCTATTCTAAGTGAAACGTAACTATATAATAAATACAAATCTATTATTAAATCACAATTGCGTTAAGGCATTCGTTAAAACAGTAGGTATAAAGTTGAAATATTCTCTACCCTTATATAATATCTATACAAAAAATATGCTACTACACTTAGGTATAATGAATCAAATTAATATATTTAAATTTACATTTTAATATTATTCTAATTTATATCTTATATAATTATTATGTATAATTAGCTAATAATAATTAGGAACAAAATATTCATCTCACACTAATTTTTATATGTAAATAAAGCTGTATAATGCAAATTTCTAAACGATTACGCACCTTGTAAGATATGATTCATTTCCACAATATGAATTTAAAAAAGTATACATATCTATTTTTTATTTAATATTACTATTCAGACGAAGGCACTGGTGTTGTTTAATTGAACACTTATCGATAACTTTGATTTGATGTAAAAAAGTAGTATTTTTAATTACATAAAGATAAATTTGTCAAACATTTAGTGAACTCTCCCCATATCCATGCCACCAAGTTGTCCTATGTATGGGTATCCAGATTTAGCTTCAGTTGGCGAGTGCGCGTGCGATGCGTAATGAGGGTTTGTGCCGAAAAATGAACTGTAAAAGAAAACGTTTGTTAGAAATAATACACTAGCACATTTAATATCTAACTTAATAATCAAATATTTAGAATTTAATTATAACTGTGGTAGGTCAAAAAGAATTTTGAACTCAAATAAAGTAATTGAGCTATTGAAATATCGGTATGCATTATTAAGAACGAGTAATCATAGAGTAATCACCGCTGCTACAAATATATAATTATTACTTATTTTTAGTCGACCCAATGCGTAATTTAGGTGGTCGGAATGATATGAAAGAAAACTCATGTAAATGACTATTTATGGAAATAAATCGTGACTAAGCTTACAATAAAATTATACATTCAATTGAATTCAGTGGCTAATACGTTATTAAGGCTTATTCATGTTCGGAGTAACGCATAAACAATAATAGATTATTGTAACGTGTAGGTGGATAGGCTTAGAAATTAAAACCTTCGCAGTTGATGTAAGCTTAAAATACACAAACATTAAAATAAAACATACCTTTTATACATGAATAGAACGCACTCAGTGTTTAAAATATATTTAAAGCAGGAAAATATTTAAAATGTTTTAGAAGTGTTTCTGTGATTTTATTTTTATTAAATTATAACATTATATGCCGATAAGAGCAATCCTTATCGTTTTCGTGATAATATAATCAAAAATTCCTTTAAAAGTGCTACTGTGAATGCAATTTTACGGTTCCAAGAGATGGTAGTGGCTAAATTGAAACAGGTGAAAGAGAAATTTAATCAGTTGTCGTAATTAGTATGTACAAGATATCATTTCGGAAAGCTGCAGCTACTGAGCGGAACGGCGCGGGAGCACGCAACACAGTGCAGTTCCTAATTTATTAAAAATACTAAATATAGTCATATAAAACTCATGTATGTAGTATGTTTGTTAATAACATATATTGTCCTCAAAGTAGCAAGTAGTCAGTTTAAATAAACTTAAACAACAAAAGTATGAAAATGCTATTTACTCTTGAATAACGCTACCTACTGTTAGATTTCAAGTAATGTATCAAATGACTAGCATATTACCCGTAGCTTAATATTTCAATCGATGTGCAATTGAAAAGCAATTTTCGTTCACCTGCATCCATCAATCACGAATACATTTTGAGCGAACAAACGGTTCATCCGATATAAACTGTCCAATAAAAGATACAGAACCACGCTGTTTAGGAAGTTGAAGGCAAATAGCTTCAGATAAGTTTTAATACCAGGTTTGAGTTAGCTTTAATGCACAGGTTCATCGCACTAATGTCACGTTCGGCCTCCCATTAATTGCCAAGCGCTCAGTACAAAGCAACGTGTGTTTATCTGTTTTCCGCAATGTATGCCGGCGATAAAGCCTTCTATGCATATTACACGCATCGTAATATTTGTCTTATGACATTTGAATAAATGCTATATTCCTTTATTTTGTAATCAGGAATCTACTAGAATGTTGTATATTATAAAGATAAAAATTAAATTGAACAGTTTCCAAACAAAGTTACGGAAGGCTCTTAATTTGTTCCGTAGTTTGAGAGTGATGTATATTTTATTTTAATAAACGTTATATAAGCTTTTTGAGGTTATCAAGTAGATATATAGGTATCTACACAAAATATTTGGTATATGGAGTTAAGATATATTTTAAATTACATCCTCACTTATAAGAAGGCATCATTACATACTTTTATCTTTTAGAATTTTTCAATTTGTAGCTTCCGTTAAAATAGCATTATTAAAGTGACAAAAAAATATAAACCTAATTGATTGCTATAAAGGAGGTGAATTCAGTTGGCGTTCAATTAATTTTCTAACAGTCACTAACTAAAATACGAAAAATTTTCCTCTCCAAAATAGAACTTTTTAAAATTATTCTTGTTATTTTCCGAGTTCGTTAAAATGGGATATCTGGCATCTGAAATTGATAAATCGCTATCCATTTTACTCTTCTACAAACTTACGTCAATTGAGATTGCCTAAAGAACTAGAAAATACTGATCGCTATAGACGTGGCTAGCTCATATATTATCAGAGTTTCACTCATTGTACTTTAAAATTTATATTGTGTGTGGTCCAATGTTAGGTTTATCGTCTCGCTTTGTCTCGATTACACAGATAAACGACGTTGTCGTTTCAGTCACAAAGCGACAATGTATTTGTCACATATTTTAAAACTCATTGTTACAATTACGCGCCTGAGCAAAATTATACTCGATAACAACATATCAAAAATATTAGTAAAAATAACCGTATAAATTGCAATAAAGCTAAATGTATCGTAACTTCAAAACCAATTAGTAATCGATCAAAAATATACATAAAATTCACAACCCTATTGCCTTCACGATCGCATCGGCGTATTACGAAGAGGAGTCTGTAATAACTACCCGAGCGGCGTATAATGTCTGACTTCTTACACTCTTAATTGATTAGCGGCCGCCTCGGCTAATGATAAAGCAAGGTGAAAAGAAATAAAATTAATCACAATTTGCGAGACTTACCTATGTTCTAATATGTGAAAAGGATCGCGTTATTAAATCAAATCTATGCAATATCGCCTTCTTAATCACTGTCACGTAGAAAAAGTTTAATAAAATATAAAGGTTCTACTATACAAACTACATAAATCATTACTTGAAAAGTTTTAATACTAATGCATATTCATCTCTTGAATCCAAAACTGTATAAGCAGCTAAACATCAATAATTCATAAAGGCAATTGGTCGCCGCTAGGGCTTATTGAGATATTAAAGGCGGTTAAATTTTCTTTATATTTTTTCATTATTACATACATACAAATATGTATATAAAATAAACTTACCTATAATTATCTGACCAGGCGCTGACTTCTGCCAATTTATTTTGAGGGTGACCACTCAGTTGCCTTGATGTCCAATGGTTGTGCGCAGACATATGATCTTGTTTGGCATAGTCACCATACCCGTATGGGTGAGAGATTTCAGTGCTATTGGCATAGCTTGGATGTTGATAAGTTATTCCACCAGTTTGGTTAGCAGTAGGACTTGCCGCTGTTGGGCTAGTACTAGGGGGAGTAGTATCAGAAGCTTGCAATGGCGTAGGTATTTCAGATGAATGGGACAACGGGGTTAAGTTTCCAGATGAAAATGAACTTGTTGTTGGTGGATGCAGAGATGAGGCTGCTAATGCTGACTGGCAAGCAGAAGGCGCTGACAACGCAGAGTGATGTATAGAAGGTGCTAGAGCAGAATTAAGCACAGAACTTGAGCCCAACGCAGATGAGTACGATTGCTGCCAAGAAGCACATTGGGCATTGAAAGTAGACGGAGGCTCATACTGTTGATGAACAGATGGGAAAGCAGATTGTAAAGACATTGTGTTAAAGGCGCTCAGTTGTTGTGAATTTAATTGTTTCCGTAGACGTGCTCTTCTGTTTGAAAACCAGACCTGTTAAAAATATTAATTTAGTCACTAAAAGAATATGATAGAATAATAATAATAATAAATAGTTCATAAAATAAATATAATATAAAAACACTGTCCCGATAATAATATACATAATGAACAAAATAATTACTAGGTAGCGAAGTCGATTATACCTCGAATTAGATGAACAGAGTGTTTAGCTTTATTACTATAATTTATTGTAACCCATTAATAAAATGAAAGCAGGAGTCCAGTAGCGACTTATAAAACAACATATGCTTATACGTGCTATAATTAATTATAAAGGCAATTAATACAGTTTTTTTTCACGACAACTAGGAAGAAGATATAATATTATTAAACAAAAATTTCCATACAATAATAACAAACAATATATACAAATATATGAAATTTCCGAATGTTTTTTTATAATATACATATATTATAAGATAATAATATTACATATATATAAATACCTGAACTCTAGCTTCTGTTAGCTTAGTTTTCTGGGCCAATTCTTCTCTAGTGTAAACGTCGGGATACTGAGTTCTGGTAAAAGCACGCTCCAGTGCTTCAAGCTGATCTCCAGAAAAAGTAGTTCTAGATCTTCTTTGTTTTCGTTTCAAAGTTATACCTGGTTCAGATTCAGTATCTGAGTCTTCACAAGACGATGGACCTATACAGAAATAATAATTCAAAGTCAGCAAATTTAGTTTTCAGGTATTTTGAGGATTAATCCTACTGTACCAATACGCAATAACCTTAAAATAGTTTACATTGTGATTATTAGTTTGTCCCGCACATAACTACAAGTATATATAAAAGCAACTTTCTATTCTATGAACTTAGTACGCATTATAAGTAAGGTCTTGTTTTCTCTTTTAATTTCAAAGATCAGCGATAATGTGACTACACACATGTAAAATTTGTCACTGTAATGTTATACGGTACTTTCTAGTCCAATCATTTTGTTTCATTACTTTTATTATTGTCATTGGCTACCGCTCGGACCACACGCGGTCTGGATTAAATTAAATGAAACCGCATTATATATTACGTTCAAAAAAATGTAATGTCTCTCGTGACTTAATAAACATTATGACACTTTATGTGTAATATTTTTAATAGCTAGTGGATTTTACCAACTACTATGAGCAACTAGTTTATGTTAAAAATATTTCCAAGGCACAATTTATATGGTTTAATAAAAAAATATTTGATCTTTTTAGTAAAAGCTTTTTAAATATTCACGGCCAAAATTATCATACGTAATTGCTCATAAAAATTACGAAAGCTGCGACACTCATACTAAACGTTTCTTCGAAAAGCTTTACCAGTTCCACAAGATGTACAGTTACATGGCATCATAGATAGGCACGAAACGCAAATTTTAGTACGCAAAGGGACCCGCTTTTCCAGTGTAGACATTACTTTAGCCGCACACGATTTAATATGCATAATCTTATCGCAGAATCTCTCCGGCAAAACCGCACCGTCGCCGAACCGGGATATTAGGAGCGCCATTTTATATTGGATAGCTATACGGCACAAGACGTGCAGTACGGACAGATTGTCGTAATGTAAGCCTCGCGGCCAAACGCGATGGGATAATAACAGCTTTGAGTACTAATTTCATTTTTATAACCTACAATTTCTGAAGCCGACACAAGGGGCGCTGCCGTGGCGTGCGCGCGCGCCTTGCCCGCTTTACTTTTACGTGGATTATTAACTTTATACGCCATTTTACTGAGTTTGCAAACGTTTCCGATGGTCTCATTATATGAATAAATTCATAATAATAATGTACTTTAAAGTGAATTAAGTGATTATGGTCTTGAATGGCGTTAAAGACTACGATGACATGGCACTTATTTACGCGTCATTATAACGAAGGCTTCACATATTACTGCAGCAAAGTTATTTTTTGAAGGATTCATTAATGAGGCCAAACACGATATTAACTTACATTTGAAAATAACCTTGCACGCTGAGAATAATGGAAATAAACTACTTTACGCCAGCTATCAGGTTGGAGTTTATGAAAATAGTAGAACAAACTTTAGCAATATACTGTTCGTAATGCGCACATTGTGGCTTGAAAAGTGTTCGAGTGGATCAACAGAGTATCTTCTTACATTTGCTCTAATAAAATGCAAAAAGGCATTTGTAAAATATAATAATCGATTCTAAATTACATTTAGTAATATTTTTGTACTAAAACGTTCTTTAAAAGTATTTCTATAGAGATAGCTTTAATTCAAGGTAAGTAAGACTTACCTAGAATACCATCAATACTGTGGTTTCTTCTAGGGTCTGATTCGTCCCTTTTGCCTCCTCTTATAAGCCGCGAAATCGAACTGACCGATGGTGCAGTGTTTTTATCACAAATGCCTTCTTTTATTAATTTATCTCTAATTTCCCAGGAAAATATACCTGGGTTTTGTCTCTTCAGTTCCTCTATCCTGTTTTCAACTTCGGGTGTTGCCACTCTTGGTTTTGAGCCTCCAATTACTCCCGGCCGTATTGAACCAGTTTCCTAAGACAAAAAAAACATATTTATTTAAAATTTAAATAACTCTAAACTCATTGTGTACTTTTTAATACAATTAACTTTTAATGTATAGTCAATGTGATTCAAACCTGGTATCGGTTGAGAATTTTAGAGACGCAGCCATGGGATACACGGAGTTGGCGTGAGATGACGCAAGGACGAACACCCGCCGCGGCCATCTCCACTATCTTCAACCTAATATGGTTTGGCAGAGGGCGACCATTGATGAATACACCGCCCAATTGATTCATTCGACCTTGTCCTAAAACAATATCATATTTTAAGTAAATAAGAAAAGAAGAGAAAATTCTATTCTAAATTAGAGACAAGTAATATGATAAAAGTTTACACGATCAATATATATATCAGGATATCAAATTTCAAAAATAATTTATCGTTTGAATTTCCTATAAAATATGCGATGTTGACATGTAAATAAATAAACTTAGATAATCTACAATTATATTAATAACTACTAGATTAAAATAGATCTAGCTTAAGATTATGATCGTTCATTCACAGCTTCCCACGGTGAAAGTTATCAAAAAATTAATTAAAAATTTTATTGTGATGAGTATCGAGATCAGTAATTATCTTCGTTCGACAATAATTGCAAATAAAATTCCTTGAGATATAAAACATTTCTGGGACTATTAATATATGTGAGTAAAGTGGCTATTATAATCACATCACGGGCAGTGGTAGGGACCACCAATCGTCAAAGGAAGCCGCCGATCAACGATTTTTGCGACGGCTTTGTATCCATTTCGACTTCTATTGAGCCGAAATACATTATGAAAATAAATTTGGGTATTTTTCATTTGCTTATGTTTGGTTATTAATTATTACAATATAATTAATAAAAATGACACAAAAATTATTTCATACAAATTAAAATACGTAACAGCTAATACAATGTATATTAACTCACATTTTTCTATCACCTAAATATTTATGAGTTTAGTCATACTGCTTTATAATTTTTTTTCATAAAAAAAGGTATAAAAATTGCATCAAAATTGATGTTAGATAATATATCTAGGAAGGCGGCCCGACATTCTTTCCCAATTCTTATCCAAATTTGATAGACACTTCTCATTTGTAATGAAAAAATAACAGTGGCATGTTCCACTTGTAGAGGCATTTATAGTTTATCAATTTCATATAATTCCTCAAAGAAACCGCCACACGTAGGTTTCTGGACCCCTACTGAGAAGCACCGATCAATTAAACAACATGTCAACAAGTATGTCCTGTAATAAGCCAAGAAACCCGACATGAAACACTGCAAAATGTGCCGTATCCCAAACTACGTATGGATAAAAATTCAAATAATTAAAGCTTAAGATAAAACGAACACGTATATTTTTCAGTTTATTATAATCTTTATTCTCTACTAAATAAGACTTGGATGATGCACATTTGTGGTCAGACACGAGTTTCTGCAAGTGGCCCCAACATGTTTTTTGTCGAAGCCCCGTAGACGTCGTGGTGCCCATGTTCTTTAGTGTTAATTTAACGTTCCCGAAATATTTATGACACATAATAAGTTCCCTATACAAATGTGGGTGGTTTAGTATTAATGTATCACTTCATTATCTTATATTATTTTGGTACGTTATTATTAAATATTTAGCGAATAATTTTATATACATTTGTGATCAAAAATCTAACAATAAATAGTCGGAAGGTATAATCCAATATATGAAGTTAAAATACAAACGAATACACAAATCAAATGCTTCAATATGCGAAATAGGATCAATCAAACGCTCAACCGATAAAGATATGTGTATAAAAGATACAAAGAAACTCGAAATTCACAAAGCGTAATAGAATTCGCAAACATTGTAACGCTATTAACGCAATAGGAGGCGAAGTTAACAACAAATTTCAACATTTATTCGGTAAAATTAATCGTCCGGAAGCACATTTTGATCATGCACCATTTTGTCGGTACAATAGCTGCTACCAGGGTGGTATAGCAATTGATACAATAGTACAACAAAATAAGAAGAGTATTCAAAAAAAGTGAGCAACTATTCGGAAGCCAGTTTTTTTACTTACTTGTCTTATTCATAGCATTGGCCGGAGCAACTACTTTGAAATATAATCACATACTAAACTTAGATAGAAACGATAGAAGTATAGAAGGTTTAAATTCACACAATAACATAAACGTGTACCAATTTGTTCAACCGGCACATTCGTGTAAGACGAAATTGAAACAGAGTCAATCATTTAATGCTAAACGTAAAGGCAAACCGTGACAAAATAAATGAAGATTTTCCATTCACTATCGAACTTCTGTGTCAATTTTAATTAGCAATCACATTTTCATCGAATTTCACCGTGGCGTCGAGTTGTCATAAGCATTGTCGCCGTGATTGGATTTCTTAAGTACATTTTTGCGTTGCCGAATATTGCTTTCAATTCGAGTAACGTCGATTTCTTAATGGAAGATTCATCTTCACTACGTTTCAAAACAGTGAAATCGAGACCCTGATACTTTAATATTGACGAAGTTATTTATTTTATACCCGTTTTCGGATTGTAACAACGTTTCAATAATATTATTTATTTTATAGAGACTGATATGAAAGTATCATATAACACATTTTAAACCACTTTCATTTTATTTAATATTTAATTTCCACTTAGTTAAGTGACGTTTGGTATTGACTGTGACATTTAATGTCATAGGTTATTGCTTCAATACTGCCAGAGGCACACTACACTGAAACGGCTAATAAAAGTTACATAGGCAATAGGCGTAAAGATATCCCGTTCGCATATTTGTTACAAGCCATAACCTATTAAATGGTTATAGTCGTGACCTGATAACTATACAAATTAATTTATATTATACTAGGATTTTTTCTTTAATAGTAGTTAATGTATGTTTTTATTGTTATTTAATATTCTTACCCTGAACATTACGCTCTGCTTATATTGTCTTATTTATTCTTATTTCACTTATATATTTTAACTTATTTATTACTTAGTTTTTGAAAATTACGAAAATAACCGTAAATTAAAATTTTATTAAGTATCTACTAACTTACTTAGCGCTTTAAGGCTCAATTCCACACCATCCAAATGTCTAACCATATCACTAAGACTAAGGTATGCTTGTAAAACTAGGTGGAATTTTAATACGCTTGTTAAAAATGAAATATTCATTTGTGTAGTTAGCATCTCATCACAATTTTACAAATTTGAAAGATCCTAAAATTATTGCTATGCTTTTATATACATAACATTATTTTTTACACTTGTGGACTTATCTCTACTAGAGTTTTTTCAGCTAACTTATGGTGATAGATGAATGGCAAACAGCGAGTGAGACTAGAGTGGAGTACATTATATGTATTAATTTAGTTATAATTTCATTTCGTATGTTTTCTACAATAATTATAATAATTTCATTTCCTGTGTGTAAGCATGTATATGTATTGCATACTTTATTAACATCTGTTAATAATAATCATTGTTATCATACGAACTAATACGAAACATTTGTTCTTAAAATATTCAATTTTTAATACGTCCTAAAAATTTACTGTTAACTTAGATGCTAACATGCAACCTTAGTGATAGTTGGTAATGGTTAAAGCCGATATCGTATTGTGTAAATAAACCGTAAACCCCATTTTCACAATCATAATATGTTACTGCTCGCAAATCAATTTCGCGTGGCGACATTAATGTACTATAGTAAAATTTATAGGAACTTTTACGTCATACAACTTTCTTTACAAGGATTGTATCCCAGCGATAATATATTTAAAAAATCAAAACTCAGCTTCTTATAATCATGTATAAAGTATTATTTTCTAATGTCAATAACATAAAAATGTTCACTGTGTACTGTGATTCGGCATCCCTGTACCAATTTTACTTCCAAATTAAAAAGTTAATTCAATTCTCTTATAACATGTTTATTTAAAAGAAAATATTGAATTTACTAAGGTTATCTAATGTCGAGGTCAGTCGATATTCAATAACTAACATGAACAATATGAAATATTAAAATATTGTAATAGAAATGCAGGCTTAAAACTATTTTCTTTTATTCTTTGATACGTACAGATCGCTATCATAACCTGTTAAAATCATTTATACACTAATAAAATAAGCTATTGCTGTCCAAAATCAAGCAACAAAGCGAAGAAATGCCATTTGAATAGACATTAGAATTGGGCGGCATTTACAAAGGCTATGTCATTCCATTAAGCCTTCTTCAAGCATTCGAAGAGCGCTGTGTGGCCTCTTGGTCGCGTGGCTGGAGGTGTAGCAATCGGTTATCAAATCAGTTCTATTATACTTTCACAGGATACATAATAACGACTGTGCCTTATGGTTAGTAGGGTTCAGAATTGACTTTTTAATATCTTTTAAAAAAATATTTGTTTGATAATTAAATAAATATAATTAACATTTATATAGTGGAATGTTGTGTTAAATGTTAAAACTAGGAACACTTATGCTATGTCAGAATTTAAGTTGCGATTTGCACTCACTTGCTATCCTTTGACCTGGCATGACCCAGCATCTCGCATGCAATCTATACGGTATGGAGCTCAATTTCCTCAACATGTTTATTGCTTTAACGCATATTTGAGCTTTATATTTTTGTTTTATATTATACATTTACATAAATATATGGCAAATGTAAGTGTTTGTAAATAGATTTTTTACGATCGACTTGTAAAGGTTTTACCACAATTTTAAATGTTTTTTTAAGTAAAATGAGGTTATATGATACATTGTTTTGATAACAACATTAAATAGCAGCGTTTTAAAAGTTCCAAACAATTGTTCTATTAGAGTAAATATTTACTAAAGCTTATAATATTTCCGAAATTTCAGAGTTCCTTAGACAATTCCTGAAGTTAAATTTTATCGATGGCTCACCGCAATAAATACGAGTGCCTATAAGTTATAATGCAATCTCCCTCTATTGAACTGAATGCCAACTGTTCAAACTAGGCAACGCCTTTCGGCTCGTCAACGACGAACATAATGTATGTAGTTCTGGTGATGAATGGAAATGAATATTTTATTTCATTATAATAGTATGTTTGAAAGTGCCCTGTTTGACCTCATTCCGTATTCATAACGCGTTATGTACTAATTTGACGGGTCTTTTCTTTTATTATAAGAAATGGACTCTTTGACGCGAACACTTGCCGGCTTGTTTGTTGAAATCGTAAATTTTCTATAGTATAATATAGACTGGATTATAAAAAATAAATTTATTTTATTTTATATCTTAAAGTATATGGCTAATATGTTTATAATATATTGTTATAAATAAAAAAAGCTTTTAAGTTGTATATTGCACTTTTATAGAGTTTTTATTACAATTATACTTATTATGAGATACCAATCTAATATATCAGAAGAGCTTTTAATAAATTATCCAAACATCAATTTACATTTTATCTTGAAAAAATGCAAATCAGTTTTTATGTTCAAAATTATTGTTTAAAAGCCAACAATAATGAAGTAACTTAGATTGTTGCGGTTAAAAATAAGATAATGTAAGCCTCAATTAGAACTTAATAAATAAAGATAGAGAAAGCGATTCGTTTTTGTCTTAATGCAGAAAATAAGCGTAACTTGATAAACAGAATATCTATGTTATAAGAAGTAAAAATATGAAGTACACACTCCTAAATTTTTAAATCAACCGCCACCACTTATTTTAAACAGTGGTTTTTCAAAAGCTAATTTTATTAGACACTAGGTAAAATTCGATTTGAAAATAAATTAAACGTCCGCTATATCAATTTGTTTATTAATAGATCGACATAAATAATGGCAAGTAAGCGCCCTGGAGGTTCGGACGAGTTCGCGGGCGAGGGACGAGGCGTGTCATATTATACGGCTAAAAGAGCCTGTCGGTGCCTTTGAAGACAGCCGCTGTGTGCGTGCGATGTGCACCGCTGTCCAACTTGATACGAATGTGACTAAACCTTGATTATGGTACTGAACTTTTATAGAGGTCACAAGTATTTTTGTTGAAAATATTGACGCTATACGAAACAAATAACAAGTTTATTGAGTTCCTTTTGGTGAGATTCGCGTGGAAATTACAAAACGTCCGCTGATCGGTATCGGTCCGGCCGTCACCTAGCCTGCGGCGTACCGCGGACATCGACCGTCATCGCACAAATTATGCGGACTAATCGACATTAACTCCTATTATAACATTTTTGTAGTGTATTTTAAAATTCTTCATAAAATTATTGTAAAATAAACGAAAGTTTTATTTTATAAATATAAAATTTTCTTATAAAAAAAACAATCCAATTGTATAATTTGAGATAAAAAAATTGTATTTGAATTAATAATATTTAAAAATATTAACTTATATCCTTAGTTTGTATTTTTATTAGTATATATTTAATATTTCTTATTTAATTAAGTAGAGCCTTCGTGATCCTTGTAGAGTCAGAGCTGACCACAAAATGACATTAAGCCAGATTTATTCTTGTAGTTATATAATTTTGTGTCGAATTAAAAGTTAAGACTTTTAACAAGTTAAAAGGGAACCGCAAAGCTCAACGCAGATGCATAATAAATCATTAGGAGTTTATAAAACCATGAAAACAAAGCAATATTTTTTTACAAAATTAAAATAACAATAATAATATTGTATGTACTAATCACTTTTTTATACAAATATCATTTTTTTTATAAGCGTAAATGAAAATCAGTATAAAAAATATGTTTGTCGGCATTCTTTAGTCGTTTTCGTCTCGCTTGCACACAATCCTTTAGCTTTAAGCAGTCTCTTTCTTCTTAATTTCATCCCAGAGGAAGGAGATCGTAAGTCGTGGTGACATTTTTAACAATGCAGTCGAAATGTTTTCGTGTTGTAATGATTTATGTTAAAAATCATGAGCAACAGAGCTTTTTGGGGCAACTAAAGGTTTGACTTTATTTATGTACGTGATAGTTCTTTAATCGTAATGTGCTGGAAACTGAAAATATAATATATTGTAGTAAATCACATAATTACAATAATAAATATGATTACAATTATATAAATTATATTTTTAATATTAAGAACGATTGTGTATTTAAAATGACCTTATTATGTATTGCTTTGAAACTCTTTTCATGTTTACTTATATTTTTGAAACATTTAAACGTCCATAAAAAGCTCTGACACGAAACATCAATCTAGACAGTAGTTAAAATTTCACACAATTGTTCGTTCTTTATACCGTTGGTGTTAAAAGCTGTCTACTACAATAAATGTCAAATAGAATCCCTTTAAAACAAAGGTTTTTCTGTAATTTTACGACAGGCAATATTTCTGTTAGGAATTCTTTTACAACGTGACAAAAAACAATCATATTCTATACTACCTATTGTAGTAAAGAATTTTCAATGTAATACGCTACAACAATTTTAAATTAAATTATATATCAAGTAAATATTAATTATGTAAACTAATAATATTTGATTTCTACAAAGCAATAAAGCTTTTAAAAGTCACTTTAGTTTTTTTTACAAAGCTATTCAACAAAAATACAAATGAATAAATTATACTTATGAAATAATGAATACTTATAAATATTGCGTAATTTAAATACATAAGTATAAATAATTGTAATTCGATAAATTTTAATGAAAAATAAAGGCTACTCGAGACAAAATTGCTTTACCAAACCATTTGCTTACAACAAATAAAAACTATGCCTGTTCCCGAAACTTATACCAAACAAAATATCTCAATTATCAAAAGAATATATTGTTAACTTTTTCCTGGAGTTCCTCATCCAAAACTTAGAGAGCGTTAGAGTGAAATATTGTTATATGGGCAGCAATAAAATACACTTTTGGGCTTATAATTTCTTCATGATTTTATGGTTTTATGATTTGTTTCGAACCTTAGAAATTGAGATAAATAGTTAGCCTAATTATGTACCTTAGAAAAAATATACTTCTAATTGACGAGTGATCTGTATTCTTTGATAATATAATGTGGTTCGATTTTATAACATCGATTAGTACTTTATGAAGACACGAATCGCTATAAAAAATTTATGAAGTGGTATTAATTAAATAGGTTCATATTATTTAAGTAATAAAGTTTAGTCGATGTTCCTGTTAATTAGAAATCATGTGGTGCATGATGCTGGATATCTGACGATTCTGTAATTCTTACACTGACATTCCAAAAATAGCAAAAACTGGCTAAAAATAGTAGATAGATTAAAAACAAACACGAAAAGACTTACCTTGGAAAGAGTATCCTGTAAAGTACGGCGTCATGTTCAATGTTGATACAGCCATTGACGCGGAAGCGGATATTAAAGAAGAAAGCGCTACTCCAAGCACCAAATTAGCTCTAACACATACAAGAGTTCCGCAAATTCACAATTCAGTCTATCACTATCACAGGTATCTCGCAGGCATGATTACGTAAAAGGAAACAACGTGTGTCTAATCCGTGTTACTTTGAAGACAGCTCAGTGGCCACTGACGTGTGATGTAAAGATGTATTTCGACTCTCAAGTGTAATCTTTCACAATCAACGGTGCAACAAAAAACGGTCAAACCGCCTCCTCAGCCTTCGGCACCTGATTGTTTGTCTCTTTCTGTTGGCCGAAAGCCTTTGTCACTTCTTTTGATACCGGTTCCAAAATCTGAACTTAAAATTCTTATTTTAGCTAATATTACAAGAAATATTTACAATGTATATATATATTGTTATTCAAATTAGAGTCAATACGTATATATAAATCTTTTTCAGATCTCTTTGCCTGACAACATTGACGCTAGATCTCACAGGCAAGATACTGTGTGAAAAGGACAGAACGAAGAACCTGATCTGGTATCTTTAAAGTGAAGCGCATTTAACAATGTGTGAGTCGCGCCTGAGTCGGTGCTCCGTTACGAAAAATATGAGGCGTGCGACCGCAGCGATCTATGCCTACAGCAATCGGTGATTGGTCAAAATTTGTTTAAGGCGGAGTTTGTGTGCACACCATGAAATAAGTATTGGTGTGGGTTAATTGCATTGTCGTTCTGTGCTCGTGTATATTATGATTTAAAATTTTTCAGCAACATTTTATTACGATTTATTCCTTTAGCTATAGGTACTGATTGTTAATTTTTTTTGTTTATTTTTTTTTTTTTTAATTTTATCGCAAAATATATTGGATCTATTTAGTTAACATTTAGTTTACAGAAATCAAATTGCTTTTAAATTTTTCAATATAAGTAATTTATATTTCCATAAACTTCTCTACTTCCCATAGCCTTCATTAGTCCTTAATATTTTGTATTTTATTTTTTATAAATATACATTAAACATAACAAGAGGAAATTACAAACATTAGATACAACCTTCACAAATAATATCTAATAGGTACTAACCCACGTTGTAGTACATTTTAGTAAGCATACTATTGTTTCGTTAAAGACTGTATTCTGACTGGATCCTTTTCATTACCATAGAAACTCCTTCGTGAGTTTCTGCATACAACGTGATATTGTCAAATCATTTGTGCTACAATCAAATGCCGCAATCAAAAAACTCAGCTGAGAAGAAGAAAATTTTGTTTCTTCTTTTGTCCAAAGAATTATAACAAGTGATTCTGCCAGTTTATATAGGTGGCCTTAATATTTTTCTTTTAAATTTTTTTATACATTTTGTTAAATATGTGTATTAAAAAAATGAAGCTTCGAATATATATGTTGGTTAACTCAATATTATTAAAGATTTCTGTTTCATAATGTAGGTAAGTGTAGGTATTTAAAAAAATATAGGTATATGCTTAGAAAATATATGTATGTACCTTTTATCAATAAGGTAAATTAATAAATCAATATGCAACCTTGAAGTCGTGATGCAGCGGGACAGTTACTGACTGTTAACAAGATTGTTATGGGTTCGAGTCCTATCCGGAATATGAATTTTTATTTTCAAGACAAGGCTTAAAAGTAAGTAGACAAGGCGCGGCGTTGAGTTATGTTACTAATACGCAATATCTTCAAAACGTAAAGTACAATATTGAATAGAATGTCCTAATAATAGGTTTTTTTATAAGCTTAAAAAAACTTCTAGATCTTCCGAAGCTAAGAATAAGTTGTTAACGAAATCAAGCAAATAAGTAATTATTTTAAGCTAATATAATCCGTATATTACAATGTCATATATGAAATCATTTAAAAGATCTGTAATGGACAGTACCTACTTATGTGGTTTTTTGTCTCATTTTAAAACACGTTCATTATTTAAAATTTGTTTACTGTCAATATATTTTAAAAATTCAAACTTATTGAAATATACTTAAATAATAATTGTAAAGTTAAAAAGACCATGAGTCACTGTTTCAAAATGTACAATTAATGGAAACATTAAGCAACAGTAAGATTATCATGGTTGATATTTCTTTTTAAATTCTCGAATTTTATCGAATTTTATCTAGCGCATTAAATCATATAGATGAAATAAGTCAAAAGTAGATATTTAATAAAGTTTTCCAAGTCTTCGAGGGGCTCATAATATTAATATTTACAAATATTATTAGGCGCGTATCTTTCAGTATTCGCGCAATATTAAATCCTTGGCTTCAAAAATTTATGAATGCTACTTATTATATATATTACGCTTAATTTGATGTTTTAACTAATAAGAATACGAATATTTTATAATTTAAAACGTTTTATCCCATATGTAAAATGATCGACAAGGTCTACTCGGATACTATTGAGACACTACGTTCTCCGTTTTTCCGCCTTCGACATTCAATAAGCGGTTTTAAGTCTCATGATAGTTTTCTAAATTCAGTTATATATATGATAAATTTTGTAACATTATTAATAATGAATTTAAACAAAAACATATCATGTAACATATACGTGAATAAATAACTACTTATATTATTTAATCAAAAAGAAATTCTAATATATATACTAAAAATTTGAAAAGAAGTGCAGGTGCGTGAATATTTCGATGCAGTTATAACAATTTTTAATAACTTTGTAAAATGAAACTTTTATATTCCACCTACTATTATTTACAGAGCTTAGATTAAGTGTAAGCGTAGCGTAGTGGGATAGCAGACTGTAAACACGATAGTTATAGATTCTATCCCCACTCAAATATATGCTTATATTAATTATTTTTCTTTTGCCCGTACTGGTAGTAATGCTCTTAAGCTGTTAATTTTTGCCACTAAAAGTCTGGAGTCTCTCGTGCATGTCTCTAAAAGAAAAGTATCGAGATCTATAGTTAATATTTCTCTAATAAAAAGACAATACAAATCCGAGCAAAACAGTGTGATATTGAAATAAGACTATTACTCATTAACGAGATAACCTTGGGCTGCTTGTAACATTTTAATTAAAAACCACAAAACGCTTCACCGAGCCCGCCGCTTACAAAATCCCTTAATTTGCTGTCGACCTGTTCATAAACTAATCTCTCTTAAACTCCATCTACTTAGTTTAAGCCTTGTGCCTAATTTCTTGTGAAAATTGTTTAAGCCAAATTTTAAAACAAAAATTATTTGACCTTTAAAAGAGTTTCCATTTAATCTATTTTTAATTAGATACTTACTCAAATATTGTTATCTATTATAACAGCAAAAAATAAATGTAATTGATGTATTATCAAATATATTTCTTACTAATGTATAAACTTAAAATTTAATTGAATTATAATGAAATATTTTACCAATATGAGAAGAAACAACTTAGCATTCCATGGATTCACTGTGCGGGTGCCGGGCCCATCCTGTTGTAGGAAGAGGAGCTCCGAGCAGCGCTTGGGACTTGCGACCCAAGTGTAGTGTA
The DNA here is from genome assembly GCA_037178615.1 of Dione vanillae. Taxonomy (NCBI): domain Eukaryota; kingdom Metazoa; phylum Arthropoda; class Insecta; order Lepidoptera; family Nymphalidae; genus Dione; species Dione vanillae. The sequence goes on from JAZFAU010000189.1 coordinate 1,473,327, forward strand.
AAGGGCCCCTTTAAAATGCACTAACGCTCACCTTCACTGTCCGAGCTCCTCCCACGACCTAACCAAATTTTAAATGATTCTACCAAAGCCGCAATCGAAGTGCGTTCTAGAAATGAATTTGTGATAATTGTAGACAGGTCGAGATCTTTTAGTAAACTATAGAGAGATTTCGCTGTTATACCTCTCGCTCCTACTTCAACCGCTTATAAACTAGCTCTAAACCTACACCTGGTAATTTCCTTTGTAAAATCAAAATAGGTACTTATCGAGTTCAAAGTGGTGACATTTCGGGATATTTGTTTCCCACGGAACTGTAAGTTTTACCAGTATTACGCGTTTTAGGTTTCGAGAATAAAGAAAAATATCTGGTCTGGATGACGAAACACAAATATCCTCAGGGATTCTATACTGTTTCTCATACGTGTCCATCACAAGTGTCTAAACAGGAGCTGGATCTAATACGGAGAAAAGCTTTTATGTAGGTTTTTTATAAGAACCTTCTTTCACAAACACAATTGCTTTCACAGCGCTTGCTGGTTGTTATGTTTCTCTGTGCTCTTGCTACTGAAAGACTAAAGACTTCACTTATGACTCCTCGTACTTTATCATGGCGCCTTGAGTATTGACCACTATCTAAGAGTACCCTACACCCCACTAGCATACGTTTAGCTGTCCCTACTGCCTCTTTACAGATGTAGCAAGATTTATCGGTAGCTTTACCACATCTTACTAAATTACTTTGATCTGGAAGAGTCATTTGGAACGCATTTAGGTAGAATTTTAATAGTGCTGGAGACCAGTCCTGAATTAGGGTGCGCCATTTTAAAGCTAAAAGGATACAGAATTCTCCTATAGTTAGCCACTCGTTTTGCATTTCTTAATCCATTGAGCGTGCACCTTATACTTATCGTTCTCGTCTTGCCGAATAGAAGATTTTAATATGTCTATGTCTTGGACTTTCCTCTTTGATCCTAACCCTACTTTACTAAATTGTGCTCCCATCATAAATTGCTTATGGAATTTAAATCATGACTCGAACTCTGGGACACTTCTGTCTTTTGAACGTGAGGTAACAATCTAATCCCGTGATTTTCTCAGAATATGTGTTTTGGCGACTCTTAGATTTTTATAGAGCTCCGATGGTTTCTTTGATCTCAATCCAAAACTGATTTTGTTTCTAAATAAGGTTGAGGTGTCCTTCAAATGCGCTAGCCCAAGCTAAAACTTCAGCATCTTTATGATGCTTGCATGTAACTTTGCCAAGAGGATTTTATTAAAATCCGTAACTTGTCTCTCACACGCTCTGGCGTCTTTAAGGCTTTTTAGTTAACAAACTGCTTATGCTCCAGGCATCGAGAAATTCCAGGGTAGAAACCCTTTCTGGTAATTCGGCCTAAAGTACCTATTGCTAATCATGAAATGAGTCATTTTCGTCTGAAGTATTGAGAAAAAGATTTTAGATAAAGTATTTGTAAGAACAATCGGTTTAGTATCCTTTGGATCTGTTACCCGGTCTTTTTTGGGAATGAGGACAAAAACTGCTTCTCCAAAAGACGTAAGTATTTGCTTTCTTGACCAGATTTTATCATATAAGTTATGAAGGTATTTACGAACTTATGGACACTCTTTGTATACTATATAGAGGATACCATCAGGACCTGGAGCTGGCTTAGATAGTTTCTTTTTAATCTGTTTATTTATTTTCTCTAAAGTTGGTGGCTCACCTTGAAAGTCAATGTGAGGAATCTCAGGTCGTTGTTTTTTTGGCTCCTTATATAGTTTTTCTATACTAGGCACTTTGCCAATATTTCGTATTTTATCACTGATTATATAATTAAATTATAAAATATAAAATAGATAACAAGTCTGAGTAATAATTTAAAACATAATTGAGCCATACTCACACACCTACTTAAATTAAATAAAGTACAATATTGTAAATAAAATAACTTCTATTCTTATTGAAATTATTTTATAAGGTATTAGTAAATTCAAAATTTAAAACTCTACGTGCTGGGTGGCAGTACGCAACTTAAAAGCAATTAAAAGTTGTCATAATACACAAAGTAATTATAAGTAAATCATAATACAGCATCCGACACTTCACGGTCTTTAAGCATATTCGTACGAACATAGTAGAGATACAAAAAAAGGCGTGAAACTCGCGCTGAAATCGGTGTATACGCTTCAGGTCCCATTTCAGAGCAAAGACGCCGCTGAAAGTATGCGTTGATGGGCCGCACACGACGTCAAAACTACTATAAACATATTGTCTTCCAGTATAACAAATCAAAATGTCATTTCCGTGTTTCAATATATAAATATTTTCAGTATATGTGTCTTGTAATAAAACAGTAATCCTACTTTACCTTGACCTGACGCTATGTTATACTACATATACTATTTATACACTTCTTCTTATTTGCATTGTAGCTATATATACTAAAAATACTATTATTTTCATTTTAAAAAAAGCATCTAAAAATTCAATATATTTATAAACCATTGCTTAATAATATTATATTACCTTTATATTAAATACATAGTCATCATTTTCCATATGTTTGACAAAAATAATAAGTAATTGCACAGCTATTTGTTTTGATTCAAAATTAGTAATCTTTTTTACCGAACGTAACTTTAGCGATCGTTAAGCTATAAATAAGACTATCATTAGCTCGTTTACGAATTATATATGCATATCTAGTTAAGCGTTGTATCGAATCAAGTATCAAATAAATCGAACACGGACTTGAGTCATAGCGCGAATGTAGATTTGGTGAGATCTTTTTTTAAAGGCTAATGAGGGTAGCGCGAGCAGTCGATAAATTATAATAATAAATTAACCGTCACGTGATCATTATTTTAACCAATAAATCATCAATCGATACATATAAAAAATACAAATAATTTTAGAATAGGAACCTAAAACCCAAAATGAAGATTATTATTATTTCTATAATAATAATTTTATAGGTAAAGGTAGTTCAATTACAATTATATAAAACTCGATCTATTAAATATTGAAAAGCTTGACATTCCTAAAAAGTTTTTGTATTTGACAAAAAGCATCCAGGATATCAACGGAACATTCACTGTGTGAAGTCACCCGTGACCACAAAAAACCAAAAAGACAAATAGTGTTTTGTGTAATGTTATATTTCATTAAGGTGCGTCACGTTACTGCCACATGTCGTGGCAGGTCGCGACTAGTAATTAGTCTAATTTGATATGCTTTGAGTGTTCCGGGGATCATTCGTGTAATGCAGTGCTCGATTAATGAAGTTAATTTGTACAGGCCTAAAAACACGGTACAAATGAAAAGCAGATGCATTTGATAACCATTTCTAAGAAAATTTTACTATGAATTAGTTTGTGATAATAAGGTCAATCTTTAAATGTACTTGATTGTATATGCTAATTTTTTTTATCTACCCATGAATTCCAAAAGTGAAAATTTAAAATTGTATATTATAAGTATAATATTATTCTTGAATTAGTATCTAATTTCAAGTACATAAATAAAAATACATTGAAATTTCAAACTAGGTTACGGTGAAAACATAGAACAAAGTGGCCGCCCTGAAACATTTTGAGCAGTAATTTAACGGTTAGTAAACGGGCCCGCCCAGTGCGGAAAAACAAATACTCGTAAAAATTCGTCCAAATGACATGTAGAATATTTCTGTGTCACGATGAGATATTGTAATGATCCGTTACGAAAAATTATAATGTGGCTCATGCGAGCGCGGCATTACCAAGACATGTGTGGCGACGGATTAGAGTCCATTATAGTGAAGAAAATCCTATTCACTCGCCGTGAATTGAATAACTCAATGGGCAATACAACGATATACAACTTGTGGAACAGACAAGGAAATATAGTAACTTTTATTTGAAAAAAAAAATACTTAAAAATATAATTTATTGAAAAATATTCTCGTTGATTTGTTTAAAAGCTTTTAATTTAAAACCAAATTTTGCTCCTACACTTTAAATTATATTGATATTTCTAATAATATAGCTTTTTTAATAACATGTAAATAAGCAAATAAATTAAAACAATGAAATAAGTTCAGACTATGTATATTATTAGTTTATACTAAGTCAAAAAGCATACGAAATCATAGCTATAAATATTTGTCAAAATATAGATTTTTTATATATTTACTTAACGAACATAAAAAAATAAATAAAAATCGGCTAATATAACCAAAATATCAGTCCTTTCCAGACAAAAGAACGTCGTTGTACCTATAGATACGTTTAACACATTTAAGTTGTTTCCACAAACATGCTTGCGGCGCGGCAGAGGCGTGTGGCTGCGGTACGATCAGACAAACTTTTTTCTCTTGTCTTTCTAATGACTTAAATTAACATTCCCATATTTTATAAAATCTCTACATTACTCATATTCACTTTGAGGAAGGTCACCACAGTTAGCTGTTTTGACATCGATTAATTGTTAGGATGCTTTCTTTATAGCATAACTTATTTACTACATAAAAAATATGAATTAAAAATATTTAAAGAATTTATTAATATAATAATACAGAGATTAAGAAATAAATCTTGTACATGTGTTACTATTACTATTACTATAACAAGTAATCAAGTTATAGTACAGCTCTGTGAAATATTGAAATTCTTTACAAGATTTTGAACAGAGTGTAGTAGCCATTAACCAGCTTGAATTGTCAATACATTTTGACTAATTGTTACAACTAAAAACACTAAGTTCCTTCTATATATTCTTCTACATTATTTTGTTATTCAGGAAAGATCGTAAAGGTGTTTAATATAAAACTCAAACTAATTAACATGTTTCTTATAAAAATAATCATTTTAAGCCTTTGAACATGGGACAATGCAGAACGGAGTGTTTCAACACTAGATCCTATCTGACTACCCCTGCTGGCTAGAATGAGGCTGATAAAAGCTATACTAAAATATATACATTTCTCATGCAAAGTAAAATTTTACAGCAACAACTACATAAAGCAAACATATGCTCATACAAAGCGAGTGCAATCGGTCGGTGTGTCGGTAACGGAGTTTCATCTGATTAGTACGGCGCGGCGGTGAAAGTGGCCAACACCGGCTTCGACTTCAGCACAAAACAATAGATTCGAACGTAGTAACATATATACTGTCACGAGTTAGTATTAGTTTTATCGCTGTTAGTAACATTTTTTTATACTGTAGAGTATTTGTACTTTACGTTTTTGCCTTTCCATAGAAAATGATCAGCTTCTTCTTATAATTTAGCCTAGGCACATTGTTAAAGTTATTGTATTCAAAAAGATCATTGTGGCGCATTGACATGGAATTGTTTTTCTCCGCTAGTAATATAAAGTCGCGTTGAATTCCGCAACTCATTTCAAAATGTCTCATATTTAAGAGAGATGTAACTGCAATGAAAAAAAAAAATAATCACTACTTATTATCTGTATTCGTATACTAGGTTGGCATGGTGTATATGATTTAAATTCAATTTTGTGTAATCTAAACTTGTCTATAGAAATAATATTATTTATTTTTCATAGTTTAGCTTACAAACGTGCTTAAAAATATTAATAAAATATCCAATAAAATATGACGGTATGGAAATAGGGCGGTTTTCCACTCGGCGAGAAAAGAAGTTGGATAAAAAATATTTTGTTAAATTATGATCTTAGCGGTGATAACGACGTTGAAAGCGGTTTTTTAGACAAATCAAGGTTAATGGATCGAACTGTATTCAAAAAAAGATGTAGAATACGTGTATTCCTGCGAATGCGTATTGGGCTTGGGCTACTTGAACCCTTTACGTGACTCAGTGACATGCGACGTATTGTATATTATACTTATACTTTCTTAACCTAAAGACAAACAGAATATTAAGACTTAGTAGCCACTCAAGTTTGCTTAAACTTCTGTACTCTTTCTTTTTTAACTTAATATCATGTAAATCAGCATAATCACGAACTGATATAAAGAGAGGTCGTACAAGCACAATTTGGGTTTGATTAAATAAGACAATCGGAAAAAAATCAAACATTTTACGTTTTACTTCACCAATGTAAGAAAGTTACTCGAAATATTGTTTAAAATAAATATAATTTTCGTAGACTGTCTTGTATCTGTAATTTGTATCAATAAATGGTGGAAATAATTATAATTATTGAAAAAAAATTCTATAAATTATTTTTTTTTCTTTTTACTCTACTTCCCCGGCAGGTTTTTGTAGTTTTCGATGTAATTGATGTTATTTAATATACTTTTTTAAGATTTCCGAGAATTTTTACTGCACACATATCGTAATAACGTGGATTTAGTTGTTAAAAGTGATTTTTAAGTCGATTGTTTTTTGGTTTTGGTCGAAAAAATCCAACCTTTGCAAGGTTGGATTTTCACCTGTACTCTAATAAGTACTGACATACATAAAGAAAAGGATAGTAACTATATAAAAAAGTTCTGTATAAAATATTCTGTATAAAATATTCAGATAAAAAACAAATTAGTTTTTATATTTTTCACAATACTGATATCCAATATCCTAAGCAAATATTATATATAAGGAAGGGTCTTTACTGAGGAAGTCTTTACATGTAGATATAGTGAAAAATGTAGAGCTGGTTACGTATAAATAGCGACCTTTTACATGTAATCAAATATTTTTGCAAATTTCTGCTTATAGGTGAAAACCTAATATCCTCATTATATCATTTATTATATAACATATATTATCATCCTGTCAATATATGTTTCAAACCTCTTATTGTTTTACTACTTTTACCTTATGTTTAAATAATTTATAGTGAAATTGTTGGTTAATCATTATTTGCTATTTATTAACATTTGCTAAAAGGATAGACCCTTCAGTATAACAATATTAAGAAAACTAAAAAGATGTTATAGATTTTCTTCGCTCTGTAAACAAGGCGTTGAGTTACGCCACTCATCACGCAAAACCTCGAAAAAGGCGGAAAGCGGGACAGAGAAAAGCAGGGACAAGCAACGGAGGGTCTTAACATTAGGTTTCCTATTGTTCCTGCAGTACTGCCTACCCTGCCATGTGCGGGATAAAGCGTGAAACTATCAAAATAAAAAGATAATATGTTCCATAAACCGCCACATTTTATCAAGTTTTAATTTTAGTCCTTATTTAAGTTTCACTTACTTCAGAATCTAGATCACATCTATTACTTAATAGATGTGAATGAATTGACATAGATACCGATTCTGTCTTGTTAGAGCTTATCAGACCGAGGGAAATGAAAATAACTAATTGATCCCAAGTAATAATCAAATCCACTATTACATCTATAGTTAGACATGCCATGTTATATTAAACAATTATAACATTTTATATTTAACAATTATAATTATATTATATTATTTTTACTACAATACTTTTTTATAATATGTATTTCTCACATAAGTTGCAAAATATCTTCACGCATCAACCAACCATGCAACGGTGTAAATGACACCTTACAACTACAACAAAAAAGTCACTGTAAGCATGAAATCTTAAGGAAAATACTAAAGTTATATTACCTATATAAAGAAAATTACTCTGTGGCACCCCAAATGAAAGAATGTACCATTGTTTTAATTTATCAAGTAAATAAATATTAATTATATGTTTTTTTTTATGGCACCCCAAAAAAAACGTATAATTAATATTTATTTACTTGATAAATTAAAACAATGGTAACATAACTTATTCTTAATCAACTAATTTAACTTTTGATATTCTTGCTTGATATTTTAGTAAAAATGCATGAAATGAAAATATGGATTATCAATATGATATATAAATTAGTCTATTAATTAAGATTCACTTATTTCGATACATAAAAGTTCTTTGTAAAATAATATTATAATCTTGCGGTCCATTCCTAGGAATTTTGTTACGTTGGAAGAAAATAATACGAACAATCATAGCTTAAACGTCACGTAACATAAAAATAATATTTTTCAAAAAAATATATATATTTCACATTTGCTAAGTGGCAAATGTGAAATACAGATATTTTAGTAACTAAATAGTAGATATATTATAGTAACTAAGTTAACTAAAAATCATAAAATCGATTTCCTCAGCATTTGACATTGTAACAAATATATTATTTTATTTTTTGGTATAGTAGATATAACAATCGAACACTACTATTCAACTTAATAAAACAATTTAAGCTAATTCAACGAAATATATGCAGAAATCAAGCTATTGTATATCGAAAAGTTAAATGGTCATTACCAAACTCGACGCCTCTCTGTCTATTTTTACAATCTTGATTTAAAACGACCGCACGAAGTCTCAAGGTTTCGACTTTTTATAGAGCATTTCTCTTTAAGCCGTCTAATATTAAATCGATATCTGTTTATAGCTTACTAAGTTTTTAATCGACTATTTATTTTTTTAATAAAATGTCGTGCAAAAAATATTTTCATTATAAACGTGTAACTGGCTATATCGTATTAAATACAAATAATTCAACAATAGTTCAAGTGGATACTTGAACATATTGTACTCAGTTGGTGATTTTCACCTAACAACAAATCCCAAGACGCCACTCGATTTTGTTTTGACACCTTGTCACATTCGCGGCTACTGACACGTCCTCCTTGTGAATATATACTAGAATGTCATTCATTTTATTAATACAAAAGTGAATGAATTCCTAAGAAAACGTGAATAAGCATTATTATTTGTTGTATTATATAAAATAATTCATATTTTCGTTCGCGTACAAGTTTTTATAAAATTGTAAAAGGCTTAGCATAAAAACGCCAGTGTGTATTGTGTAAGTTGAGCATAGAAGATCAGTTAGAAATTAAATTAATATACTAATAATCTTAATTATAGAAAAAATAAAAAAGCCTACGAATTGATTTCTGTTTTATATATATTTGTTCTATTTTTTTATTTATAAAATTATACGTGAAAATACTTCGATGGTAATAAGTACAAACAGCTGCATTAGCAAAATTTACAATGATTCCTCAAAAAATCAAACGCGAAACGAATCGCACTGTGTCGCAGGACACTCGCATACGTTCCGATCGACAATACGTGCATACAATACTTGATAATTTGCATGACGGCTTTTTATCGATACCTATTGTCGGCACCTCCACAGCAGCTGCTGTAACATCAATTTTTGCTCAAAATCATATAGTTTATAAGCATACGGAAAATGTTATATTTGTCTTAAATTTAATTTTTTTATTACGTTATCCCCATTTTTACATTCAAAAAAATATATAATTTTCAGAATCTTTGATATATCAGACTGTCGGCGCAATAGTAGATATAGCGTCTTATAGAACGATGATGAAAACGGTTATGAGTTCGATTCTCACGCCCAGTTTTCTAAACAAAATTCTAATTTATTTGATTATCATAAGAAATAAGGTAAATAAAGTGACTTAAGCTTAATGTCCCTTCACTTTCTCCCTTAGCTTTTATAAGACGTCAAAACAAAACTGAAACATTTTTTACAAATTCATTCACATTTTTCTTATTATTTTTATTTTACCAAAGAATATTGATTTAATATCAATTTATTACTATTTTCTTTAATATTAATACTGAATAATCGTCATAAAAATGTTAACAGAAAAGCGTTCATAGCTAATGTGCATTCTACTAAGTACATAGGAGAATTAAATTTCCGTACCCCTTATAACAAGAACGTCATTTTGTAACATACGTGGCTACCCAGTGATTTAGTATTATTACCAGTAAATAAAAAGTGGTAGGGGAGCAAAGAGGTGGAGCGAAATTCTATTGTAATGGGCCACGAGTAGGGTCCGAAAATAATAGTGCCGCCAGTGACTTAGTAATTGATTCGCTTATATCATAGCTATTCTACTGTGTGAAAATATCGTAACACATTTAAATCAACTCTGAGTCTCGGTCGGTCAAATTTAACGCAAAAAGTTAAACCAATTAAAATTTGAAAATGACGTGTTTCCGATGTTCCAATATGATAATAGCCTATCCGTGTATAAGTGAATAATACTGTGTTGTGAAAGATAATAAAAATTGATCGCAATTAAACTCACAAAATGGATTACTCAACAGGAACTGCGTCTTCTATGAACAATATGAGACCCATCTTTGGAGCATACGCTTTTCAAGGTGAGTCACAAATTATTATAGTCTCTAGACACGAATGAATCAAGAAAGATGAGAAAAAAGGTCCGATATGGTTAATTACAATATTCCCAGGTACCAATAAAACAAGCAATAATACGTCGGAATCAAAGACCCGAAATCAATATCGACTATTGCCTAAACAATAAAAAATTGGGCACAGCGCATTACAATTACATTCCATGAACGGTTCCGTAAAGAATTGCTGTAACATAGCAACGTAAATTCTTCGGTAGGTACATACAAAATCACATATAACTTGCACTTGTCTCCTAATGTGCTATATCTTCATATATACTCACCATATATATATATATATATATATATATATATATATATATATATATATATATATATATATATATATATATATATATATATATATATATATATATATATATATATATATATATATATATATATATATATATATATATATATATATATATTGCGGTACAATAAAGATAAAGTATATTTGAGATCCACATATAAAATTATATAAGTATCTAATGAACCCTACCAATAAATCTTAATTAACAAAATCTGAAATAGATATTTACAATAATATAACGATCACAACAATCCCATATTACTAAACCACTCATATATCTATTATTGCCGCGGACCTCTAAAAACGAAGTTATCTTTCAAAAAGCCGCTTATTAACCTCTCATCGAATCCGACCGTAAAATGTAAACTCGATAAAGCCACCAATTAAAACTAAATATGAGAGTTTCGATAAAATCAAAGCTGGAGCCGCTACATCTGACGCCGAAAATCATTTCTTCCAAAAAAGCAAAGTGTTTTTTATACCTAGCGCAAGGTCACAGGCGCAGCATGATTTTCGCCTTCCGACTAAAGCGATTACGAAGCAACAATATGCCCGTATACCGATACAAAATCGAGCGTTGTCGCATTCTGAACCGTATATTACCGAGAGAACAAAAAGCTAGTCGGTTACGATAAAATGAATTTTGGAAAGGCATATAAGACGGGGTAGGTGGTGGTAATAACAATGCTTTATGAAAAGGTTTAGCCAACTAATTTGTTTTTTCTCGGCTACTGTCGATCTCGGTAGCGATGCAACCTTTTTTTTGTTGGAGGAGATCAATCAGTCAAAATAACAGTGTGATACCGCCTTTGATGCGATCCGCTCGGGTTGGTTTAATCTCGCCTGATACATGATTAGATGACCGATGATGCAGCAAAGCTGGTAACTGATCCAAAAATTGGAATACAACGCTGTAGATTAACTTAGGAGACTTGATAGTAAATTATAGACTACACTTGAGGAAAATCATTTAAAAGAACATTAATTTTTTTGATAACACTAACTCATAATCTGTCATTCTTACACTAAAATAAATTTTATACATATATGGCTTTATAATACAAATGAAAGTTTGAGTTAATTTATAAATCATGACGTTTGTTAAATTAATATCAATATTGATTTGAAACGTTCAGTAGCCGACCACAACAATGGTTGCGGCTTTGTAGTCTTAACGCAAAGTAAATGAAGGCGTATGAAACAAATGATGTCAATGACATCGTAATGACTGTCCATCATTTCAAGCCGTCAAAAGTGTCTCACTGGGCCTACCAGGGCTGCCAATTTCTATGAACCATTGTAACTTATCAAACAAGCTATCTTAAAAAACCTATGTAAGATACTAAGAGGAATTAATAAATTAACAAATATATTTTGATTTCTATAATTTTTTATTGCAATTGTAATAAATGTACTGTATTTTCAGTCATTAAGCTTTATCATTAGACAGTGAGCATCTGTTTACAAGATTGTTATTCTCATTTGATAACCTAAAACCTTAAAGCTGCACAATGCCAACATATAGCGCAAGCGTCTGTAAATGAACTGAAAATGGAGTAGGTACGAGATTGCATGACACTAAGTAACTTTCAGTTTTACGCTAAATGTAAAACAATATAATTACTACAATGGTGTACATATTTATATATAGCACCTTAATTCTAACAAATATTTACTTAAAAAAATTGACGTGTCACCCCTTGCAATAACGTATGACGTTGTGAAGGCTGTTAACGTCCAACTTTTTGCCGCATCTGATAAATTTAGCACTGATGTATGAAGAACACAAAGAGAAACCTCCCTTCTTATTATATAAAGCGATAAACTTAATCATTCCAGCTATAATTCTCGAATCTCATTATATTTTTCCTTTTCATTCTATTGAACCAATTTTATAAATCTAATAGGTTTGTTCGGTAGGCATATCCATTGTATGTAGTAGATAATCTTTTTTCTGATATATTTAGTTTTTTACTATCATGAACCTGGGTATATAAATGTCAATTTCTGTAGTAATCTTGTAAAATATAAAATATTATCTTTGTGTATGTACCACGTGTTCTCTTTACCAAAACTGCAATCCATCAATCAAATTAATCGTTTTATTAGCTCTGATGATTACATACAAATTTACATACTACCTTTATAATATAAAGTATTAGGTAAACTAAAAATCTTAATAATTTAAACGGCAAATGCCTTGTTTCATTAAAACACACAATAGTAATCAACTATGAATTACATACACCTTGGTGATTAATAACGCCCATTAATCCTAACGGGTTTCTATAATTAAAAGACATCCTAAGAAATATTCGTACACTCATTAATTACACCCTAATTCAATATTTTCATTTTTAAGGAAACAGAGAATATATAACATTTCTTTTTTTAATTTTAGACTTTTTAATATTTAAGACTTAGCGTAAATAGTGATTATTTTAATTTTCAACTTCGTTTTGTAAGGAAGTCATTTTATACATTATTATTCTTTTCTGGTAAATATAAAACCGTCTATCTACGTCTACATCTATAGCATGCACAAGCAAAAATTCTTCAAAAAAATAAAATAACAACGTAGATCGTAAATAACATTAATAATAATTTATAGCGTGTTACAAAAGCATTATTATACAAGATAGTTTAATAGCGAAAATGTGCGGAATTTTTCCCATCATGTTTTATCTCTTCTAATTTTATGGCGTTTGACGCTCGCTCGCGGTAATAGAAGTGACATATTTCTTGGGTAGGAACGCTACCAATGAAAAAAGTGCAAAATGCCTATCGTGCCACCGTCGGGAGCTACTGATTGAGTTATAAGCTATAATGGCAATTCCATCTTGTTTTTGCACTGTTTTTCACTTGAATGCCATATGGCGATGCCTTCGCTCATATTTAATATACATTAGGCGCAGACTTCGATCTCCGATTTGAGCTTTCTTGCTGCAACTACGGGAATGTATGACTTGTTTATTTTGATTTGTCACCTTTGATATATGAATCCTTTTTGTTATTATCTGTAATATGTTATTATGGGCCGAGTCGAGGACTTGATTATATTACTTTTGATACTTGCTCTTCATTTTATATCATAGACACGTGAGTATGCGTATATCACGCATTTGTAAGAATTGCCTTAATCTTATTTTAATATGGCAACTTAATATGCAACAAAACATAGTAAGCTATGGTTCTGAAGTATATGACGAACGTTTTTTTTTCGATGTTTAATAGATGCAGATAAGTTAGTAAAATAAATTTAAACAAGGAAAAAGATAAGTTACTCATATTATAATATTATATTAAATTTTATTATAATAATATTTAAGCTATTTTTTAATTACTAAATATTAATTATTAACAGAAAACACTTATTTAACATGAACAAACTAGAAGGTACATTGATTTAAATTACAGTTAACAAAACAATAGCCGATATTTCAAAATTGAATTTATCTTTATAGCTTAAACAAAATGTAAGACTCTATAAGCTTCTATAGAACACAAACACGATTAATTTTCGACGAACGCTATCAAAGACGAGACAGCGAGTCGCCGGCTTTTAAGCATTTCTCTTATTTTAAGCCTTACTAACTTTTAAAATAAGGTGTTCTTTCACTTGCTGTTTAATGTTCGTTGCATTCAATAGTAAGGTATTTCATATTAACTGGAAAACTCAAATTTAACAACTCTATTAAAATATATCCTTATATATAATCTAATATTATTATAATCATAATAATGTTTATATTACTAAAATTATTTATTAACTAGGACTAAAAATAATAATTGTTTTAAATTTGCCTGCCCATAACAGGTACTATGCATGTGTAATGTAATCTAGACAAGTATAAATCTAGTAGATATAATTACATGCACTAAGAGACAGTTAGGAAATACTTCGTTGAAGTTTACGATACAAGCTCCTTTTCTATAATTGTAATAAAATTCTAATTTGTTCACGTAAAGACAAGGATTAATCGTCAAATTCGTATATTATTTCAGAAAATTATAGTATATTATGATATTTATATAGCAAAAGCAAAGTATATAACTTTTTTAGATATTTTGAACAATATCAGTGATTCCAGTCATTGGGAAACATACATTAACCAATCCCAGTACCAAGCCAAGAAGCCACCTGTAATCACGAGACTTCACTGATGTTTAATTAAAGATGTGAATAACGCCGGCAGTGCAAGTCAGCTGCAATCTTTAACATTGTATCCATTTGTAGAACAGATGAACGCCATACCGAGTAATTTGCACTTACTCGTAATATTAAGCTCGTTGTGTGCTCTGTTTAACTACAATGATTTATCTTGTTGTACGTTTAGATATACATATATATTTTATGTAATTTTTCTTAAATTTCTTATAAAAGCTTTTTGGACTTCTTATTAATTGTATTGAAGGTATATACGTAAATAATACTAATTTTAAAAACTCCATTGAAAGATATATTTCTAGATGATAGATGTTTCATTTTGCTAACATCAATTCCTTAAAATATAATTTTAAAATTTCTGTTTCAACATAATTTAAATTATTCACCTTGAATAAATTCACTCAAGATGAATCTTCTTTTATTTTTCTTGACTGTGTACCGCGTTACCAGAAGTATGCTCTACTTAGACCTTAGTCAAATCTGTTGATTCTAGTGTAAATTACGTACACGTGAAAAAATTCAGATTATTTCATTATCTTTACGAACGAATAGGTGCTACGGATATGCAAATAGGTAATATTTGAAGCAATAAAATCGTTATCGGTAAAGTTATCGCCGCGCAACGGAGCGCATTTTGCACGCTTCTAATGAACGCCTTATGAAACAGGCAATTTATCACATGTGGCCTTATCACGAAACTGATAAATTTTATATGAAGAAACTTATATAAACAATAACTGGTATAGGTAGTTTTAAATTTGACATAAATAAGAAATGAATACTTGGAAAATAAATTTGTTTGTAAAGTTTGCCTTAGAAGTTGTTTTCTAAATTCCTAAACCTTTGAACAATTAGGTATTCGGTTTCACTATGACAGTACGTGCCTCGTTATTTTGTAACGTTTCACATAAACTCTCATTACCAATTCGAACAAGATGTATTTCAAAAGGAGCGTCTTTGTCGGCGCCTTGTATTTTCAGTGTGACCATGAATAAATCAATGAAAACAAATAATATTCGGCTACCAGTGTTCCCAAAAGCCTTTTTTAAGTGATGTATAATCTGCCATTATTTCAACTGCCGTTTTGTTAAGAAATCTTCATGTATGTTAATTTATTCAAAGTACAATAATAGGCAGAGCATATTTTCCTGCCAAGATTTGTCTATTGTACTATAGATATATCTGAGGCGTAATTTGGTAGACACCGAAACTAATTTATCGAACAAAGGACCGACCTGCCGATAGAGCGCTTTTTATACATATACAAACATAATACGCTTGCTGCAAGTAATTATAGATATTCTTAATTTGCTACTTGAAACACCCGAACACCCTAACGGCACATTATTAATTGTTTGATATCAACACACGTTTAGTAATAAAGCATAGCTTATTACGAAATTAATGTTGGCACAACGTCGACTTCAAGTTATATATGTCTGAAACATATGAAATGCTGGAGAAAATTAAAGCGATAAATTATAATTATACATTCACAGCACAACGACAAATAAATAACTATATTATTTTTATTTTAAATCTAGATTTGTTGTATTTGTAGAAAAATAAGTTCAAAGAAATTTTCGGGAGTTTCATATGTAACTAATAAATCTAGTTAAAAAATATGTCTGTTATTGTATACTGGAAGCTCTATCGTAAAAAATTGAATATTTTCAAATCATAAAAAAAAAGCTACGTATATAATTTCATTTTGTATCTTGAATTCGGACAATGATTTTTTATAAGCCTGTAATGAGTTAGCTTTGCGGTCGGCCGGATATTAAAAATGCCTAAGCTTTTAACAGTGCTATCCAATAATGACAAAGATTTTAAATACATATAGACATTATTATATAATATAATATATATTATATTAAACATATAAAGACACCTTTCCCTGTCTATCCTGGTCTGTGCGGAATACAACATGTTAATACTTATACATGGTATAAGTATTACACAACATAATGAAATTGTAGTAATAAGTGTGTATATATATATATAGATTGAGGACCGTCGTGGCGCAGAGGCGCAACGTCTGCTTGTTTCGCGACTAACACGACGGTTTCTGGGTTCGATCCCCAGTCGGGGAAGATGGATTTTTCTATTTCCATTTTCTTCGCTCTGGCAACTAAGGCAAAGCGCGGCGTTGAGTTCCGCCACTCAACACGTAATGCCTCGAAAACGGCGGAAAGCGGGGATGAAGTAAGCAGGGACTAAGTAACGGAGTGTCTTAACACTAGGTTCGTATGGTTCCTGCAGTTCCCTCTGTCTACCCTGCCATGTGCGGGATAAAAGCGTGAAGCTAAAAAAATATATATATATATATATATATATATATATATATATATATATATATATATATATATATATATATATATATATATATATATATATATATATATATATATATATATATATATATATATATATATATATATATATATATATATATATATATATATATATATATATATATATATATATATATATATATAACTAAATTGTATATATTATTTGTATATATTTGTGTAAAAAGAATCACATAGGTATACAATACCATCCAAAACCCTAGAATTATAAAATATATACTGAAATTAATGGAAAAATATAAACTTAAGATATTTACACACGCTAACCAAGCTAAGAGAGTCGTCAATAATTATTTAATAACAGACAAATTTCCGACATGTATTTTTATCTTTCTTTTTAAGTTCAAACAGAAAAGCAGAATACTAAATTGTATCATTTTAAAAAAATACTGTTCATTTTTTTAATAACTCCGTACTATAATAGCTAATTTTGTTAGAAAGAAACTGTAATCTCCTTCTATATGAATGATAATAATTTCAAGTCTTACTATTTATATATTTTGTACTTTTTTATCGTAAAATAAGGATTATAACTTCAATATGAGATAGCTAACGTTGATCTCGTAGTCCAATAATATATATTATAATATCTACTAACAAAAGGATTTCGATATGTTTGACAATTTTGTTTTAGTAATTTAATATTATTACTAAGTAATATGTATCTTATACAGGTATATTTCTATATACTTATTATAATAATAATACTTAATAAACAGCGCACGGCTCTCACATTATGTACTTTACCCCTACTGAAACTGAAAATGAAATAAATTATTAATAATAAAATAATTTCTTACTTGCATCTGTTGGACTTAGTCTAACCTCCTCCATTGACCTTTGCACGAATTCTTTAAGAGACTAAGTTTTCGACCTAAATCCGATTTGCTATTGGATTAATTTGCCCATTAAGATAATCTATAAGAAGCTTTCTAAGCATTTTTCCTAATTTTTTGATAACAATTCCAATTTGAATTAAAGCTGCCATTGCAGCGCAACAAAAAAAAATAAAACAAAGTAAAATTCCCGCACTGGTGAGACAAAGTGCGACGTTGAATTTTGCTACAAAATATATGATGTCTCCAAAATATATGAGGTTAAAGTGTTTTGATACTGGGATCTCTATACTTGCTCTGTTATATGTCGTTAAACGTGAGAGTAAAAAATCTCTCTTTTAAGTTATATAAAAGAGTGTTAGGGTGAGATTTTGTGTCCTCTATATTAACAAAGAACGAATGAATTGAAACTATGACGCTATCAAATATAGAAATATAGACTATTTATAATGAAAATCTTGATATAAATGCAATAATATATATATATATATATATATATATATATATATATATATATATATATATATATATATATATATATATATATATATATATATATATATATATATATATATATATATATATATATATATATATATATATATATATATATATATATATATATATATATATATATATATATATATGTATATATGTATATATATATATATATATATATATATATATATATATATATATATATATATATATATATATATATATATATATATATATATATATATATATATATATATATATATATATATATATATATATATATATAAAAAACGTATATGTAATATATTTAAGTATCAATAATTTCACTCATATATTTCTTTTATTTTCTTAACATTAGCAGTACTTTAGTAGTAAGCAATTTAAGGAATATTTTTCGAACTTTAAGTTCTTAATAAAACTATATTTCAAAATCAACTTTATTTTCTTTGTATATTTTACGAGGTCTAAATTATTATGTACCTAACTAAACACAAAAAGGCATCTCAAGAGTTATTTTCTGTGAGAAATTTTAGAAAACTTAAATCAGTGGTATCAACCGAAGGAAATGAGACAGGAACGGTGGGGTCGTAACGAGGTTGAATCGCTTCAGTGCTCACGGCATTTCCGGTGGGCACTTACTGTGAAAATAGACCCCAAGACCACCTGTTGATTTAAAGAGTCCACTGACAATGTTTCATGATTAAAAATAGTTTTATATATTGTAGTCTGTTTTACTATCTAAAATTATTTATATTGCACTAATTATAAATGGGAAAAATGTTGCATAGTCAAGTCACGAGATCGCTTTCGTGGAAGATCGATGCAACTAGCATTTAACCTAGTTAACTAGCCCAAAAGTTTAGCAAACTTTTCAGGATGTTATCGCTTAGCTTGACAGTACATGGGAGGAGGTTTCTAATATGGATTCCTATACAATCGAGTCGTTTCCCAAAGAATTTTTATTAAATATATTTTCATTTACATTTAAAAATTATTTAATTGATAAATTAATTTACTCTTATTTACATCTTTAAATTTGTAATTGAAGTTTATATGTAACAAAATCATTATTTTGTATGATACTATATACAAATTATATCATGAAAATAAACATATTAATAATATATAAAATATTTTTAACGAAAACAATTGTTAAAGCTTCACTTTTGACTCCTCGCCACATCCGAGATCAGACAGACCACAAGAGGATAAAAAATTCGGCGCTAAAAAGAATAACACTGTGAGTCAATTACTCGTACAGCATGTCATCGACGGTTCATTAAAATACGATGACTTAACACAAACACGATAGTGGACTTCATTGATAGCCACTGACGTAGGTTCCGCTGTATAAAAAGATCATCTATCATCTGTAGGATAAATTTAAGTCTTATTCCGTCATGATAAGGACCATCGTTTTTTACTCATGATTTTTTTCGTTTTTGGATAAAAGATATCTTACAATAGCATTTCATTCCGTGGAATCCATTGATAAATTTGATGCTACCAGTGTTACAAGAAACTGCTCTCACGAGCGTTGAGAAAGTCAATTACTTCCGAATATAATGTGAAATTCCAAAAGAAAATGAAAGTTAATCCAAAATGACAACATTTCCTATACTTATCTAACATTCTTCTCTAGATTCCCCTACTAAAATATAATATATAATATAGAAATTAAATAAATCCAATAAAGAAAACAACATATCAGATATATTAATATAAATTAACTAAAAACTTTGAAATTAATATTAAAATATTGTCCAAAACCAATTCATGTGAAAAATTTGGTAAATTTAAGCCTAGATATGCTTTGTTAGTCTGACACTGTAAAAATTAATTTACAATATGCAAATAGAAAGCTAGATTGTTTGCTTACGAAGAGCGTGAGAAAAGTTTTTCATTATGACGAAGACAGGTAAGTACTTAGTAACAAGAAAAAAGTAAGCCACAAAAGTACAGTTAAAAATTATTGTGCCGTGGAAATTACCAATTTAATGCAAAATTAAATGCCTACTACACTCTGGGAGGTTAATTCTGTTTGGTTTAAATTAATTAAGTCGATTTTCCATATTTACAGGCAATAGATACAATTTAGAAAATTGACTTCATCTACTTAGAAACGAAGTGTCTTAACACTAGGTTCTTATAGTTACTGCAGTTCCCTCTGCCTACCCTGCCATGTGCGAGATAAAACGTGAAGACATAAAAAACGTGAGATTTAATCTCTTAGGTGTAATTGATATTCCAGAAAATCAGTCCATTCGGTAGAATACAAAAAGAATTATAGTTACTTTTGAGGAAACGTATAGGAAATTGAATATAGCTGGATTTACCGCGCTACTTGAAAACTGTCCTAGCGCCCTGGCCAGTAAGTGTTTTTTTTTCTTTAAGTAAAATAATACTTTAAAATAGTAATTCTTACTTGCCAAATAATCAATCTTGTTTATGACCTTTGTGTAGCGAAAATTTATAAAGCGTACTCAGTCAAACTAAATGCAAAAGTAATGAACACGATAAGTTAATCTTATGATACAATAGTTCAATTTACGGATCCTTTTGAAAATTAGAATTGTATCAACAAAAAGCAAATAAGATTCTATAAAAGCAAAGCTTAGTGAAAGTTCCATTAGTGGTATTATAGAATGATATAATCACTGTTCAATTTTAGTTATTTTCTCTTATTTCTAAAAAAAAGTATTCTTTTTTTTTCACAATATCTTGGTCGCCCTCCAAATATCAATTAAGTTCATTTTTATATAACAAATAACTTGCTACTTTTTAATATAAAAACTGTATATTTAAACCAGTTTTAATGATCCATAGACCATCCTATTACGTAAGTAACAATAATCCTATTATAATAATTATTTCAAATGACGTTGTCGTGCTGTTTCTTTTCTAACCTTACTTTATGTACCGTAGGCACGTGAGAAAATCTATATTAATCCAGATTACTGTGAATTTTTAATTAAATTAGGAAATTCGTCACCAACATATTGAGGACCGCCATGGCACTGAGGCGCAGCGTCTGCCTGTAACGCGACAGTTTATGGGTTCGATTCCCAGTCGGTAAGATAAATTTTTCTATTTCCATTTTCTTCACTCTGGCAACTACGTAAAGCGCGGCGTTGAGTTCCGCCATTAAACACGCAATGCCTCGAATAAGGCGGAAAGCGGGGACAGAGAAGGCAGGGACTAAGCAACGGAAGATCTTAACACTAGGTTATTATGGTTCCTGGAGTTCCCTCTACCTACCCTGACATGTGCGGGATAAAAGCGTGAAGCTAAAACTTATCTTTCCAAGCAATGCTTGAAATATTTTAAAATTAATTTCATAGTAAAAACTCAACTCAAAATAGCTTTTAATTTTTCGTTAGAACTCTATATACCTAAATAAAAATAAAATCACAAATTTTTTATTATTTTTTTTTAGTCAACACTAAAATTACCGACAATTCTTTTCGTCTTATAGAAGTTTAACACTTTACATGCATACACTGTGATTTAGTAAACATGTGTTTCATTATTGTCACTTTTTCTTATTTGAAATCCACTAAGGGTATTATTTAGGGGAAATATTATAATGAAAATATATGGGTTATATTTAATTTTTTTTCTAAATAATATAATAGACTTTTTTTTAAATTAAAAAGATTTAGAAATTAAATGTATTTGCTTAATAGAATTGAATTAAGTAAATTTAACCAAATTTCTACAATTTAACGAAATAACAAAAAAAAATCATTTAAAACAAAAAAGAAAAGAATTGCATAAATTATCAAATAACTATTTATATTTCTACAAAATATATAGTTATTGGTAGATTAAAGAGATAAGCGCGTGTTAAGCGAGTTAAAAAGAGACGTATATACGTCTGAATATTCCTCCCGCGATGAATGGGCAGAACTAATCCCCTCTATTGCGCTCGCGTCTGTTTTGGTAAAGCGACTGGGGTGACAAAAATTTTAACTTTAGCAATTTAATGTATAACATGGACATCCTACAAACATTCTTAACATTTTAAATATAAAATAATAAGTATATATTTTAAAAATTTCTATTGGTTAAAAATTGCTATTTAAGATTTTTGTAAGTAAACTACTTATATTTTTAATAAGAGTCTAAGGATATACTTTTTTCTTGATTTGTTTTATTTAACAATTATTTAAATTTATTTTTAAATTCAATCGAACTCAGACAAAATATGATGTCATAAGCATTTGAATACAATAGAAATATTTGACGCACAATATAAAATTATATATCATAAACTTTAAGTATCTCCATTTTTTTTAATATCCCAAATCCTTCTAGATTTGGTTCTTCTACACGGTTCACACTTGCACAGGTGGGTGTGTTCCATGTGCACTCACTCACACACAGATACTTCGACCTCACGCCAGAGGCTCTAGAGCCACGCACACAGCCACGCTTCATTCTATTCGTACGAACACAGTGGTACTCTCAGTTCTATACAACCTCCTCAACTGCACTCACGCGCAGAAAAAAAGATAACGCGATCTATCGATCTTTTTTCTAGTATTGAAACACCGACGTTTAATAGATACCTCGGCTATAGTCACCTAAAACTGACCTCTACTAACGAACGCGTCTACAGATCTCGTTTCAATCACAATATTTACGACATAATTAATTTAAACATGTCGTTTTAATTATTTAAATACGTAGCTGACGACTAGCTTAAAATATGAGGCCGATTATTTTAATTTTATGTAAATAATTGTGACAAGGGTGTTGAAACTTTTAATGTGATGTTTTTAGTTCAATAAGTGGAACTGACAATTAGTGTTTCTAGTGATAATCGATGCAACCACATTGATTCTCATACCATTATGGAACGCCACCAAAATGGTATGGATGTGTGGGTAGGTAAGGGTATATAAGTAATTTTATTACTTTGATACTATATAAATTAAGCTTTAAGATTTAATATTTTTCTTAAATATTGATCAACATTTTTTGTACTTGTCAACAATTTATAGGCATGCATAACAAAAAGATTTTAACTTTAACCTTATATATAGAGATCGTAATTGTACTATCATATAGAGCAGTTCTGTATTTCTTTAATAAATAAATACTCTAAAAAGGTATTATTCAAAATAATAAATTTAATGTCATAAGACGAATTGTAAGAAAAATATGATATTAAGACAATACATTAATAGTACTAGTAAGACTTGAAGTCAATTTTTATTGATTAATTTTACATTGACTTATAGTATAGCAATATACCTAACATTGAATTCAATGTTCAGTTAGTTTAAATTCAATCAGTTACAGTTGAATGTCATTTTGTCTATTAACTTAAATTTACGAATAAAATGTTAAGAATTTTACTTTCTTCTTATCTACATTTCTCAACAATAAAACTAATGGTTTCAACCATACAAATTTTCCTGCAAGTTACAATAACAGAAAGAAAACTTACAATATGTAAACTTAGGGCTAGCTATTTAAGAATATAGCATGTGCTTGAACAAAATGTTACTTTTGCCATATTTTTCGTTCTACTCATATTTAAACGAATAAATTAACAAATTTTGATGCCTTAGACAACCTTAAAAATAGTCTACATTTCCGTCAAGGTATTAAATGTAGTCACATGTATATATTTTTTGAGAATGGCAACCTAAGCAATATTTATATTACAGGACAAGGTCGTGTTAACCAATTAGGAGGTTTGTTCATCAACGGTCGTCCTCTTCCTAACCACATCAGGCTAAAGATAGTGGAGATGGCAGCGGCGGGCGTGCGGCCTTGCGTCATCTCGCGTCAACTGCGCGTCTCGCACGGCTGCGTCTCAAAAATCCTCAATAGATACCAGGTTAGAAAACCAGGTCTTTATAAACATTATAAAACATTGTATACACACAAATCGTTTTACAAAATCTAAATGATTCGTCTATTGTAAATTAAATGATGTTTGTCTTGCAAAATAGACAAAATTGTAGAAAAAAAACTGTAAATACTCTTAAATATCTACCCAATTGCAATTTAAAAAGCATTGCCTTGTAAAATTTGTTCATTACTAATGATTTTCTAAATTGCCAGCTAAAAAAAACGAATTACAAAAAGTACTTTTTATTGTAACTGTAGTTGTTGTTAATAAATTAGATACAATGTTTCATTTAGTACTTACATTAAGAATTAATATATACATATTTATAAAATAAATCATATAAATTTAGTGGGTGATATGTATGATTTGTTAATTGCAATATTGTGTATGAATTTAAATACGAACATAAATAACGTATCAGTGTATTGTTAATAATGTAAGGTAAAAATGTGATTATAGCAGTAAAACATAGACTAATAACTGAATCAATTCTAAGCAACTAATTTCATATAGTCAAGGTAATACTGTCAACCAATTATTTCTCCAAGGTACCGGTTATATAAATCTAATTATAGCTTTAAAAGTAAAATGAACTGTAAATACTTATTCAATATTTACCATTTGCAAACTTTTCTCTCACTAGTGTATTATATAGTGATTTATATTAAATTAGGTTATTCTCTCAACCCTGTTTGCATAAACGGCCAAATGTAAATATCATTTTTTCCCGTTCTCGTGCGAATTTCTAGAATTTTTTTCGATATACCCCCTTTATGTCAAATTTAAGTTTCCTACGCTACGTCATTCACGCATTTAAAGAGTTTTATATAAATATGTTTCTTCAAATAATTTCATGACATAGTTTTCTAGTAACTTTTTTCGTTATAAATATATATAGTAATTTTAAATACATATGTATATATGTGTTTACTATTTGTGTATTCCACACCCCCATCATCATAGAATCAAACAATCGCTATTGACTCCAGCGCAGTGAAGCCTGAAGGTCTATTTTCACCTCTACTATAATAGCAATTGTCTTATCCAGGAAGTCTATTTCACGCACCATGAGAGTATTTTTGTACATTTTATACTTTGCTATGCAGGCTACCTACAACCTGATTTTTTAAGTTTTATAAAACCTAGTGTCAAAACACTCCGTTTTGTGCATTGCGGGTAGACTGGCGGTAGTCAACATCTCGCTTTGTCTAAGTGGAGCGTGAAAATGAAAATAATTCTCTCCTCTGAAAAAGCAAACACACAGCGTTTACAGTCCAAAGCAGTTCACTGCACTACGTTGGCTTTAGTTTAATGTTCTAGCTAATATTTATTTCAGAATTTCAAATTTACGTTATGTTACTTATACTGGTGAAAATTGTGCTAACGTGTTTTTGACAAGTTTACATAAAGATAAAGAAATTATTTGTAAAGCTAATTCTTTCCAAAAATGACCTCTTCCTCTATCAGAGATAGGTAACAAAATAATACACGAAGCTTTTATATTTTATATATGTGAGAGTGAAATAAACGATGAATGATATATCGATCACGACTGGCATTTAGGTGCTTTTATATGTAACTTTCTATTAAGTTGGAAGGTAAATGGGGCAGAGCGCTTTTTTCTATTGTCTATGTATATATATATATATATATATATATATATATATATATATATATATATATATATATATATATATATATATATATATATATATATATATATATATATATATATATATATATATATATATATATATATATGTACTTAATTTACTAGTAACTAGGTTTACACGTACACAGAAGTTATGGTATATTCTTTATTGCACACAAAAAATTACAATTGAGATACAAAAAAAATACATTTTTTTATATTTCTAATATGTGTACTTATAGATTTATATATAATAATTCATTATTGTTATCGCCTGTCATATATTGCAAACATTCCAATATTGTTTTCTTTGCAATGATTCGTTAATGAAATTATAATTACTTCTGACATCTATCTATCCTGCTGAAATATTATAAAAATCATTTTAAAATATAAAAAAATAAAATTTATTGGTACAGGAAACAGGATCAATAAGGCCTGGTGTAATCGGTGGCTCGAAGCCAAGAGTTGCAACTCCAGAAGTTGAAGCTAGAATAGAAGAGTTGAAGAGACAAAATCCAGGCATATTCTCATGGGAAATACGAGAGAAACTTATAAAAGTAATTTGACTGAACATTTAAATAAATATATTGTTTTTAAGTTGATATTTAAAGTTTAATCTTAATATAGCTCCCAGATTCCAGGTGTAATTTTGACTCTAATACGTAGAACTATATCGTCATATAGTAGAAGTAGTGTATTAATTACCTGTCAATTTACAATTCATACTTGAAGTATTTTAAGTATGAAGTATAATAGCTTATAAACAAGCCACTGCATTAGTTTTTATAATACCCATTTTCTAGTAAAGGCTTTTACAAAATACCTTATAATAATTATTATGACTGTTTCTAAAAAGTATTTAGATTCCAAAGTAATATATAAGCATTTGTAACAAATACTATAATTGAATTCCATATATATCTATTCTGTTCTGTTAAACACAACTCACTTCGCTCATGTCACGTTGTATGGAGTCTTAACTCTAATAAATTACTAAATAATAATTTTCAGGAAGGTGTATCGGACCCACCAAGCATATCCTCTATATCACGTTTGCTTCGAGGTGGAGCCAGAGACCCGGATGGAAAGAAAGATTACAGCATAGACGGCATACTAGGAGGTACGTACATTGTACTATAGTTTACTACAATTCGCCCTAGATTTACTTCTAAGCGTGATAGTTAAGAATTTAGATTTCATTTAAAAGCGTCTTTTGGCTCTCATAAAGCTATACCAAGCTAAACTGGTGTTAATAATACAACGACGATGCTGAGTTTCGCTACCCAATAAGTGCAACTGTCTTAAACCCTCTCTAATAATACAGAACAATAATGAAGATAAAAATAGGACTAATTATTGCTATTCCTTTTTTGTCATCCATCCAATATATTTTATGGTTAATAATCATTATATGTGAAAATAATATAGAGATTAATACGCTTAAAAATTTATTTTCTTTTAAAATTTTACTAAGCGGCTGTGTTACAACTAAGAACTTTTTCTTAGTTGTAACACAGCCTTATTTAATTGTTTAAGATTTTTTTCCGTTGTTACATTAGATTAATTATATGATACATATAAACTAATACGTGTTAATTTCGTTTGTACTTAAGTAAAATTTGAAGGATTCGAAACAAAATTATTGAAGCGTAAAATTTTAACGTGAACCATTTAAATTTTACGCTCTATGCAAAAATTTTATGGGTCTCGAATTGGCTTATTATAATGTATTTTAGTAGCATTTGTAAGGTCAGCCCGCTTCGTCTCTAAAACACGACATACAAACAAACATATAGGTATACATACATACATCTACAGTCTGATAAGTATCTTATCCACCTTTAAGTCGTATAACATAAATATCCATTAAGATAAGTACGAAATCCGATTTCTATATTAGGGACCAAAAAATAAAATATTGCACAATAACTTCCCATTTGGTCGGCACTTTTGCAAAGGATGCGCAACCTGTCAAAGCTTTCTCACGTTCAAAAAATCAATTTCCGCACACAAATCTTACATAGTCATTGTCGTGTGATATATTGAATTTTGATGTCCAATGTCGGTGTTTGTAGAACTCTCGGCATGGCAAAGGCACCGACAAAAGTGACCGGGCTCCTGCGGTGCCTCGATAGTGCTGAAAATGGCCACAATACACGTAACATGTTTTGGTTGTAGTGTCATTGTTACATTATTGTACACTCTGCTAATTGTGCCTTTACTAAATTTACGTCAATACACAGGTACACCGCCCTAATTTATTTCGCTGTCGTTTAAAACGACTGGTTGAATAACCAAAATTTTGTACATTTAACTCGTTTCTTTTTTGCATAATATATTCAAGCGTTGAAAAATATGCGGTACGTTTGCTTATTGAAATTTAGGAATATATTGAGCATCTTTATGATTTTTTCCGCTCATAACATATAGATATAGGAAACCATGTGGTAAGATATTCTACTAGGATGATAGGAAACCATGTGGTAAGATATTCTACTTTCAAAATTACGTTAAATGTTGAGTGGCGCTGGCGGAGCGAATACATGTGTGTGTTAGTAGCTAAACTATTTGAATATAAAAAGATAATATAAATGAATATAAAATAGTATTTATTGCCTTTGAAGAGAGTTTTAAAAAATATTTTTAAGCAAAATATGTTGTAAGCCTACATATATACACTTGCAATCATTTTTAAACTATAATTTGTAAATAGATCAAAGTTACATTTATTACAATACTTTCACAAGGAACAATAAAAGAGTTTATGCGATAAAATCTAACATTTCTATAATAGCGCCAGTCGTTACAATCAACCGATGTCACGGCAGAGATAATCTAAGATGCACCTAGTACAAGCCAGTTACTTTTACATTACATGCCCGATACCACACATTGTGATAACTATTAAAGTTGTTCATGATTACATCAAATAAGGATTTTATTTGAATAATATTGTTACAACAATACACACGCACACAGCTGTACGCTTTATCCCGCTCATAGCAGGGTATGCAGAGGGAAACGCAGGAACCGTGGAATCTAGTGTTAAGACACTCCGTTTCGCGCTTTCCGCCTTTTACGATACATTGCGTATTGAGTGGCGAAACTCAACGCCGCGCTTTTGTCAATAATTCTACACTTTAAACTTACATAAGTAATTAATAATTAATTATATTTTGTTTTAGTTAAAAGTAGTTACATTACATTACATTTTAAATTAATTTTTCTTTTAAATTAATCTTTGTTATTAATAATTACCAAAAATTTCAAATCTTTTTATAACTTTTGACAGTTTTCTCATATACATAAAACATTAGTTGTAAATTTGTTTATTATTTATGTTTACAGTGTGTATATATGTAATAATATACACTGTACATTTCCCTATTTGTTGCATATTTCAACACATTAAGATACAAGAGTACATTACATAATCCTAAATTCAGAATAAATAATAACTTTACGCTACATTCCTGAGATACATTTATGCTAAGCTAGATCTCCCTAGCGTCTTAGTATGTTTCAGCTATGCGGTCGTTTGTTGCACGCTACACTGAACTAAGTAATTTATATCTTACATCTTCTACTCATATCAAGTAGTGATAATCTCAAAAATATATAAAAAAAATATGAAATATAGAGAAAGTAAATAAATGTTATATATTTTTAATCTACAATATTTTTTCATTGTTAAGCTATAGATAAAATACCAATCGACTAATTAGTTATATGGTAACAGTTTACTTTTTACCATTACCACATATCAAAATAATTATAATTTTCATATATCGTAATAAATATAACGCGTCAAGAAATGACGCGCGTATAAGAAATGGCAAATAAAGCACGCCCACAACTCGCGAGACGTGCTAATCCGGCCATACGACCATCTGTTAACTTCAGAACAAACCGCTGAAACAAAGGCGGGAGACCGCTTTAATGAACCCAGATTATGGAGGTGTTAAACCGCCGTCGCAGCTCTTTCAACTTCCAAATTATGACTTTTGAACATGCCGTCTTCCAGGGGTCACATTTCGGCAATCGCCAAACTTCGTCCCGTTCTAACCTATAAGATTCTTGTAAAACCTTCCTTCTCACCCACCTTTTAATGTCTTTCTGTATTCAAGTGAACTTTATCACCATGTGTTAGGGATTTAAAATTTTTATGTTCTTCTCAACACAAACGCCTAGGTCACTTAGGCTCGTACATTATGTTCAAAATAACAAAAAAGGGCCAATAATGTCTCGGCAGCTCGAGGGAATTTGAGTAATGTAAATCATTTTATCATTATAGCCTTTTTATCTTGTATTGTGATTACGGTTTGAAGTTATTGTTTCGTGTACCGACGTTTATTAAACATATTTGAATGAATATAGGCTTTTATTTGTAAATTGTTTACAATAGTAATTTTAAATATTTTAATAAATTATTCTAATATAAATAAGTGTAGGACATAATTCAAATTGATATATAAAATTTCTTATCATCAAATAAATTTCTTTTCTGTAATCCTGCAAAAATGATCGCAAGCGCATTAAAACCGCGTTGTCGTTTTATGTGTCATAAATCCAGATCGCGACACCAAAATATTGAATAGTGCCAAAATGTCACCCAAAAGGCAAAGACGCCGACAAAGAAGCCGCCGCGCTGGGTGTTCTTATTCGTCCACACAGAGCCTCTATTTTTTCATTTCATTCAATTTTGACTTCTTTCAAAAGGCTATTAATATAAGACGCATTTTTTAAAATCGGTTTTAAAGGTAAAGCCGTGTATTGTGAGGCAGTTTTTTAATCTGTTTCCGTAGGATACCGCTACCGATTAATAAATGAGGCGGCCAGACTTACGACCCTGACGGTTTTTGATTTGGGCGAATTAAAACGTGATGTAGGTTTCATAAAAAAACATTGCTAATACACAACGTGTGCCTGAAAAAACAGATGAAGACAAATTGCTTTAAAGCTTTGTCAAATAAATTGTAACAAGATATATGAATTTATATAACCACCAATACGCTAAAACAGTCATGGCACAAAACAACAGTGACTGACAATAAATAATAGTAGATAACTTTATTTTTTATTTTAATAAATTGTTCCATTTAAATTATTTAACAAAATACTCAAAAAAAGACATAAAAAATTTAACGAAGCGGAATTTGAATTCACACCTGTTGGAAATCGTACAAGCGCCAAACCTACGCCTACGCCCAAATATTAAGCAATGTGTTCTTCATGACGCTGCATCGTAATTCTATCTATACTTCCTTTTAATTCTATGCTTATTTCCTTTCTTTTATACCTCTTTTTAAGTATTTTTTCTATCCTTAGAGTGTTAGTGTTAGTTAGAGTTAACAATTTACAAATCATAAAAAGATTTAAATTATTTGGTAAAATAAAGTTGCTTCACACAAATCTCTAAAAAATATATTGTAAAACTTTTAATTATTATTTTCTTTTTTTGTATTTTACAATTACTTACAGCTAAATTATATTACTGTTTCACAGGCCGCGGATCAGACTCCTCAGATATAGAATCTGAACCAGGTTTAACTCTAAAGCGTAAGCAACGTCGATCTCGCACCACGTTTACTGGCGAACAGCTAGACGCACTAGAAAGAGCATTTCACAGAACTCAATATCCTGACGTGTATACCAGAGAGGAATTAGCATTACAGACTGGGCTTACGGAAGCCAGAATACAGGTAAATACAGGCAATTATTTATATTTTTTTACTATTTTATTAAATTGTAAAAACATATATATTTATATATATATATATATATATATATATATATATATATATATATATATATATATATATATATATATATATATATATATATATATATATATATATATATATATATATATATATATATATATATATATATATATATATATATATATATATATATATATATATATATATATATATATATATATATATATATATATATATATATATATATATATATATATATATATATAATCATATAATTTTATATAAAAATCTATGAGGCATGTCTATTAAAGTAGTACTAACATACTAAATATTTTGTACGCAACACAAGCACAGTATAAAAAATAGCAATTGACAATTTTATCTTAATTGCATTATCAAAATACTTTTAACAGGCTCGTTTATTTTGCATTTTTTAATTCTAAAACTTTTCTTTATTCTAAAACATTTCTTGTATAGATTTTTAATACAAAATTTTCAGGTTCGTCATCGATTTGTCTAAAAGTTGTTGTAGTTAAAATATATATCTTTTTTTATTGTATTGCAAAATTGCAAATAAAACCTCACCCTCCATACTGAATCATCTGCACATACATCCTATCTGAAACCTAATACTTACAATTCAATTAGGAAATAGGATGCTCTCTTCAATGCGTTTAAAAGTGGAAGTTCTTGTTTCTAATAAGTATTTTTAATTTTACAGGTTTGGTTTTCTAATAGACGAGCTCGATTAAGAAAAAATACGGGTTCAAATTCAACACCACTCGCAAGTTACTCAACTTTACCAATGCCGCAAATACCGTGTCCTTACCCTGCTGGAGATATTCCTTCACTGTCATCAGCACCATCCACAACATCCAGATGCATGGCATCATCAAAAATACGCAAATTACTAATCAGTTAATGGCCCAGTCTCAGCATTTAAATCAAGCATTCCAATCTGCTGCTTTTCCTAGTACTTCGGGTGCCACATTCAGTCATTTAGTTTCTGGTGCTCCTCCTCACAATCAAATACTAGATGCGAATACGCCTAGGAACGAATATCCACGATACCCAAATGATGTGTACAATAAACCGCCCTACATGCCAAAAGAGGCAGAAACGGAAGACAAAATTGTGAATGATGAAGTGTTAGACCAGAGGGATGACGTTTACGTGAAAACAGCTAATGAATATAAAGATTTAACTACTAGTGACTATCCTAAAGTTCCCGCTGACTATTCAAAACTTCCTATAGATCCATCTTCATCTAATTGGAATCCACCAAATAATTCAATAAACATGAGCCTTGCTGGGCTATCGAGTGACTATAAGTATATGAGTGATCCTTATTCTTTTCCTAATATTACCACTGATCCTCTAAGTCAGCATAGCTACACTAATCCTGGAAACCCAACAAACAAATACTGGATTTGACATAAAACTACATTGGATCTTTATATATTGTCAACGCCTTCAGTAATTTGTTTCTATTTAAGGCTTAAAGCTATTTATGGTCAATGTAATAAATAAAAATTTAAACAAAGGTAATAATTTGAAGACACTTTGAGTATAAGATTACAAATAAAATATCAATAGTCACACTTGATTGATCTACATACCTGTGATCTTTAACATGCTCCATGCTAAGGATAAAATATGAAGATAAAAACATCAAATAAATGTTTGGCAATAGACATTGATATTTTATTTGTAATAGTATCCTCAAAATCTCAAACCAAAGTCCATTTTGCGAATAATAAGCCTCTTTGCGAATTCTTAGTACTTGTTTATTAATTATATTCATATAAATCTTGACTAGATAGAAGTATCTATGTAAATATCTATATGTATGGATGTAGCTAATTTTATTTAAATTATATTTAAAAATATTAAAATTATTAATAATTGTATATTTATAAGAATGTTTCAATGCACGCAGTGTGCGTCGATTCTGAAAATTACCTCCATATGCATTCCATTTATAGATACCTATTTTAATACCAAAATTGTAAAGTAAGTTATTAAGCAATATAGTATAGTCGTAATACTGTTTTTAGTTTTGATTTCCTTTACATTTCTATATTATAATTTATTCTTTATAAATATTTTTGCTTTGTGATAAAATATATAATATATAGTAGTTTTAATACTCTCAACCAAACAACCGCTAGTTTAGGTAACTCTTGATAGTCAGTAACTTTCATTAAAATATTCTTAAATGTGAGCCAATCACAATGTACCTTTAACAAATATATCTCTTCATCTGTTAATTTTATTTATATAAATATAGACTTTTTAATGTTAAATAAAAAAAATAAAATTCAATTTATAGGTGTCTTTTTTGATGTAAAAATAAATGAATTTTACATTAGATAAATCAAAACTCAAAGTTTTGTAAAGAACAAAACAAACTTTATTTGATATTTTACTGTACAAATAGCATAATTCGAAATTTTTTTTATGGAAATGACAAGGCGATGCCCACGGCCCTGTGTAACAGCGGAGGTGTCGTGTTGCCGGCCTTTGAGATGGAGGTAGACGCGCTTTTTGAAGGTATCCATGTCATATCTATCTGGAAACCCCGCCGCAGGTAGGCTATTCCACAGTAGTGTGGTACGTGGAAAAAAGTTCTTACGGAACCGCACAGTAGTGGAGTTCCACGTGTCCAGATGGTGGGGATGATACTTTAATTTGTATCGTACTGTGCGGTTGGAGAATTCAGCGGCAGGCACCAGATCAAACAGTTCTCCAGAACATTCCCCATAGTATAAGCGGTAGAGAACGCACAGCGAGGAAACGTACGCAGCGCCAAAGTGACTAGCCTTTCACAGATATTTGGATCCCCAACGATACGAACGGCTCTACGCTGTATACGATCAAATGGTTTAAGTTGATACTTGGGTGCACCAGACCAGAGATGCGAACAATATTCCATGTGAGGCAGAACCTGGGCTCTATACAGAGCCAATCAGTGTGCAGGCGTGAAGTACTGTCTCGCTCTTCCGATGACACCCAGTTTCTTCGCGGCCAGCTTGGCCTTGCTATCCAAATGATCGCGATACTGACAGTGATTCAAAACGCTGAGCCCGAGGCTTCGAGAGAAGTGTTCTCAAAAACTGGTGACACGACAAAAGGGTTTTTTTTGGTTGTCTGGGGGTTGAATTGAACAAGATTCCTTTCACCCTAAAATGAGACATTATTAAGGGGCAATCGTCGACGTTTTTCCGAGAAAGACCTGCACGGCCGGGGTATATGGCGTCCACACTACCATCATCCGCATAGCAATTAATGTTAGAATCTTCTAACTTAAATTAAATTAATTTAAGTGGCTGCCTTAAAAATGTTTTTTATTGGATTACGTCATATAAAGGATTGAAATAGAAACGATCATATTAGTTATTTATGACCTATTATTTATATTTTTTATTATTATTTATTAATATTTTTGAAGTACTTATTGTTGTGCCAATCACACTATATTTATATCAATTTATTGGGTATAATCAAAACAGCTATCGTTTTATAAATGCTCTTTAATTCTATGAATACTATAAACTATAACATTATAAATTTATTTTTAACGTTTATTTGTACAATCTAAAACATGAACAAATTTAATAATTTACACGATCATGATTACATTATTGTTTTTTTTATACTTGGGGTAAAATTTCAACCACTGAAGCACCAGGTTCAGCGGGAAGGGTAACTCCATCGACTGCTGTAGTTGATGGTTCTGCTGGAACTACTGTACTGAGTGATTGGGAAATATCAGTCTGAAGCTGTTGAACCAACATCGAATAAGGAAGATTCCGTGGCAAGATTACTAGAGGCTGTATTAACATTACTTGCAATGTCACTTAATGTACTCGGCGCGCCTAAATCTATGATAGTACTTTCAGTTAAAGCAGGCTCAGTAGAAGCTTCAGTTCCAACGTTGATATCCGATTTATTAGCTACTTTTTGTGCTGAGGTTAAATTATTTGACACTATTTTTAAGATATTTTCTTTTACAACTACTGCACTTGGGTTATCGGCGACTTTGACAGTTTCACTAATATTCTTGCTACTGTTACTTATAAGATCTGCACTTGATGGAACTACAGTTGAAACTTCAGGGCTTAAAGCAATAGTAGTACTATCAGCAATTACTACTGGACTACTTGCAACAGTAATGTTACTTTCATTTACATTAGTTTTCGATAAAATCTCTTTGCCTAGTAAATGAATCTGTCGTAGAAACATCAATGATGGTGGTTGAATCATTACTGATGTTGACAGACGATACTGCACTTGGTTTATTGGCCGCATTTGTAACTCCAACATTACTTACACTAGTATCATTTCCTACTAAGCTTGCATTTTTAACTGATGAAGACGAATTTTTAGATGGTAAAATATCCGAAACATTGGAAGATTTTGTCACATTTTCATTATTGATAATTTGGACTGTTTCAATTTTAATAGGATTTGAAACATTACTTTGAACAGGTGAGCTTGTTGCAATATCAATTATACTGACTGCACTACTGCTGTCACTTATATTACTTTGAGATGATACTGAACTTATTGCATCATAAGTGGAGCCTGCAATGCTGGGATCACTCGTAGTCACATCGTTTACAGGCAAAGTGACATTATGAACAGGTGAGCTTGTTGCAATATCAATTATACTGACTGCACTACTGCTGTCACTTCTATTACTTTGAGATGATACTGAACTTATTGCATCATAAGTGGAGCCTACAATGCTGGGATCACTCGTAGTAACATCGTTTACAGGCAAAGTAACATTACTAGATTGTGATGCTATTATTTGGGACACAATACTGACAGTATTGTTATTTAAAGATGACTTAATATTAACACTAGATTCCGATATACTTTCATTCTTGGAATTCGCTTTCACACTATTATTTACGTTATCTAATTTTGACTCCACTGATACTGAGTTGTTTTGTTGAGATACATCATTAACAACTTTGGAAGTACTAATATTTCTACTACTATCCACAGCTATCTTGCTATCGCTAGATGCTACAACATCTACAGAAGACTTATCAAAGGACACAGAATTCACAGGTGATGCCGCTAATATTATATCTGATGTCTTATTAATATCATTGCTTGTTTCAACATTCCCAGAACTATTGATTTTGTTATTAAGTGCAATATCAAGGCCTACCGCGAACTTATCGTTAATTTTGGAGCTATTATTAGATTTAGAGCCTTGATTAGATAAAGCACTACTTTCTGATGCTGATACTGATGATTGAACGTTGTTTGAGGAAGGGACACCGCTAAGGCTAGTCTGAACAATATCGTTTACAGATTTACTTGTAACGTTGCTGTTTTTATTAGCTTCAATAGATATATTAACTGATGACATGCCAATTTCGTTAATGCTGACCGTAGAAATATTCTTATTATTAGCTAATGGTCCACTTGATGGTGCGACTGTTGATTCACTAATTTGGTCTACACCATTGATTACATTGTCAATGCTACCAAGTACATTAGAATCAATAGTTATTTCTTTATTAGCTGACTTAGCGCCTACATCCTTGGTTACATTAATATTCTTAGTAATGACGCCAGATTCTGCTGTTTGAATGACTTTGCTAATGTTTATAGTAGAATTATTTTTTGGTTCAGGTGTCTGTCCACTCGAAAGAGAAGCATCAATATTTATTGATGGTGCAACAGTTGATTCAGTAACGTTGTTGTCACTGCTGAATATACTAACGATGCTATCTAGTATGCTAGAAACTATAGAAACTTCTTTAGCTTGCTCAGTATTTATGTTCTTGTTTACTCTAATTGGACTTGAAATGGCATCCACACTGCTTACATTAGGCTGAACAATGTTACTTGTCGATTCGCTAACGATTTTAGTGTCATTATTTATGGCAGCTGATGAAATAACTGATAATATGTTACTGTCGTTATTGCTAGCAAGATTTTTGTTAGACAGCTGCCCATTTGAGATAGAAGCATCAATATTTAATGATGGTGCGATCGTTGCTTCAATGACTTTATCCACATTGTTTACTACAGAGTCAATGCCTTTAAATACAGAAACAATAGATATCTTTTTGTTAGCTGGCCCCTCACTTACATTTTTGTTTACACTAATTTTAGTTGAAATAATGCCAGATTCTGGTGTACTTATACTATTTAACGATGATACACTGCTTGCGCTAGGCTGAATACTGGCAGATTGACTAGCAATGTTGCTGTCTCCTTTCGTGCCTACAGATGATATATTAACGTTTTTAATGCTTACAACGCTATCATTATTAGATTGCTGTATACTTGAAACAGAAGCATCAACCTTTATTGATGGTACGATCGTAGCTTCAACGACTTTGTCAGCATTATTGAATATGCTGTCAATGCTATCAATTACAGAAGTAATAGATACCTCCTTATTAATTGGCCCCTCACTTAAGTTTTTGATTACATTAACTTCTTTTGAAATCACACCAGATTTTGTTATAAGTACACTATTTGAAATAGATTCATTGTGTATATTAGTCGGGACAATATCAGTTACAGATTGACTTACAATGTTGCCTTCTAGTTTAGTGCCGGCAGATGAATTAACTGATAATATGTTACTGTTGTTGATGCTAGAAGAGTTTTCGTTATTAGACAGCTGCCCATTTGAGATAGAAGCATCAATATTTAATGATGGTGCGATCGTAGCTTCAATGACTTTATCCACATTGTTTACTACAGAGTCAATGCCTTCAAGTACAGAAACGATGGATATATTCTTGTTAGCTGGCCCCTCACTTACATTTTTGTTTACACTAATTTTAGTTGAAATAATGCCAGATTCTGGTGTATTTACACTATTCAACGACGATACACTGCTTGCACTAGGCTGAACACCGGCAGATTGACTAACAATGTTGCTGTCTCCTGTTGTGCCAACAGCTGATATGTTACTGTTATTAATATTTACAACGCTACCATTATTAGATTGCTGTCCACTTGAAACAGAAGCATCAACCTTTATTGATGGTGCGATCGTAGCTTCAACGATTTTGTCCACATTATTGACTATGCTGTCGATGTTGTCAAACACAGAAGTAATTGATACCTCCTTATTAGCTGGCCCCTCACTTACGTTTTTGGTTACACTTACATCTTTTGAAACCACGCCAGTTTCTGATATATTGACACTATTTGATGACAATACATTGCTTATGCCAGTCTGAACAATATCGCTTACAGTTTGACTAATAACGTTGCTGTCTTTTTTAGTGCCAACAGATGAGTTAGGTAGCTGCCCAGATGGTACGACCGAAGAGTCATTGACTTTGTCTAGATTATTTAAAATATTTTTAACGTTACCTAGTACAGAAGCAATGGAATTATCTTTATTAGATGGCTCCACACCTATATTTTGTGTTGCACTATTTTCATTTGGATTAGAATTAGACGCTATAACATTTGAAACGTCACCATTTTGAGCTATAGTACTAACAGGAGAAACGCTTATAACTGATGGGGAGTTGGGTGTGCTTATGTCACTATTATTTGATGCAACATCACTTATTCCCGAACTCACATCACTTGAATTAGATTTTAATGAATTATTGTTAGCTATTGCTGTACTAACAGGTGAACTATTTGTAGCGTCAGAGTTATTAGTTGAAATTCCCAAATTCTGATTAATAACAATGGCATTTTCAGCTGCTACATTGCTAACAAGATCTGGTAAACTGCTATCTACAATTCCAGATGGAGTTAATTCAGAAGGTTGACTAGATTCTATATTTTTATCAGCCAATACTCCATCTTTTGACAGAGGTATTCCATTGGCATTGATTGGCACAATCTGATTCAATGAAGAATTTATATTGTCTTTTGGAGCGTTTGGTATCCAATTTGGCAACACATTTGATAAAAATTCAGAAATTGACTGTAAGAATGTCTTTTTCTCTTCAAGATTTTGTTGTGCAACTTTTGCCCATGGAAGAGTAATATTATTTAAAATTTCAGTTTTGTTGTTCAATTTTTCTATATTATTATTTAGTTTATTTTGTAATTTATTTATGGTTACTGAATTGATTTGGCTAAGCAATTGATTTCTTATAGCTTCTTTGGCAGCAGTATCATTTTGTAATCTTGTTTTAATTAATTTAACTATAGCTTGTTGACGTTCTGCTTGTGTACTATTTGAGCTGAGACTGAGTTCTTCTTTTAAATATCTATCGAGCGCTGCCTTCTTTTCTGCACTTGTGCTAGCCAATGTAAGACCATATTTCATGTAAATATGATTTCTCCAAATACCACCCAATTCTACTGAATTTTCCTCTTCAGTCTCTAAGAAGCTATCTTCATTAGATTGTGGTCCTAAAGCCTCTTTTTCGAGTTTTTCTATCTCTTTTCGTTGTTTTTCTTGCCTTTTTTTCTCTTCCTTTGCAGCTTTTTCCAGAAGTTTTTTATGTTTTTCTTCTTCTT
This sequence comes from Dione vanillae, assembly GCA_037178615.1. Classification (NCBI taxonomy): domain Eukaryota; kingdom Metazoa; phylum Arthropoda; class Insecta; order Lepidoptera; family Nymphalidae; genus Dione; species Dione vanillae. Next base: position 1,513,400 of record JAZFAU010000189.1, read on the forward strand.
TACGTTTTTCCTTTTCAATTCTTTCAAGACGTTTACGTTCTTCTTTTTCCCGTTTTTCGTCTTGCTTACGTTGTTCTTTGGCTAGTTTTTCCTCTAGCTTCCTTCGTTGTTCCTCTTCTTTCCGTCTTTCTTTATTTAATGCTTGTTCTTTCGAACTATCATCATCGTCATCATCATCGTCGTCATCATTATTATTCTTAGAGTCGTTATTTTCAGCTGATGGACTGGATTCTTCAGAATTTGATCTCTTATTTCTTAGTAATGCAGCAGATTCATTTTCATATGGCAAATATTTTGCACTTACAATGCACAGTCCAACCTAAAAAAAAATAATTTTAGATAAACTAAAAATAATATATAAATATTAATTTTTCAAAATTATATACCTATTAATATATACATTACAAATTACACTCAAATACTTTTATCTTTGAGTATTTTCTGCGCGTTCAATAATATTTGTAATTTCACCAAAATAAAAAAAAAATAAAATATAATCTAAGATTTTTATTCATGATAAAATTACAAATAATTACAAATAATGCAAAGAATTTCAAGAATTTCAAGTAATTGCCCATGTAGTTAAAATAAAGCATTTTCGACAATATACATTCACACTATCTTTTGCTAACTAACTTGTACAGAAATTTGAATCTCAAATTATATTAATATAAATTATTACATACTAATTGCTCAATACAAACACACTGAAGAAAAAATGCACTACTTACAATCAAAAGTAATATCGTTATCCTCATTTTGGGGAACAAATCGTATTTTCATTTAATAAATTCGTTCGTCACTGAACCAACTACTCAGTTGAAGTCGTTCGTTACTATAGTCGAGAAAACCTTAAAGCTACATTTTTATACATGGCCTAACAATATGATAGATAAGATAGATAATACCTTTGAAGATAAGTGGCAGAGGCAAGAATAAACAAAATGTTTTCGCATAACTGACTCACAGCAAACACTCATTAGCGTAATATCCAATGAAAGTAAGACATAAACAGCCGGATGTAATCATAATGTTAATACTGCAGAGGAAATGATGATTTTAGAGTAATTAATTAATTAATGATTAGAACTCCTTTGTTCACTAAGGGTAAATAGTCACATAGTGAAAAGTGTTTGTAAACAATTTTGACTTGATTTTTTTCTAAAGTTTATTTTTAAAATTATTTCAAGTAAAAACGTATAGAAGTTATTTAATATTTAGAAATATTAAGTAAATTATAATTATTAGTTAGTAGTAGTGTCGCTTAATTCATGATATAGAACTCAGATTAATACGATCAATGATTTCTAATCACAATTATATTTTTCGCATAGAAATAACATTACACACATTTAATTTGACCCAATATTCGGACACTTCAACTTTCTTTACTCTTATATTTATATTTTATTTTAATTTTATTTTAAAATTAAATAATTTGAACGTAATAGTTTCTCTATTCAACTCGAGAATTATATGTTTTGCACTTAATCATAACAATTTAAGATTAAAAATAAAATTGTAATCTAGATGTATTAAATTATTTAATAAAGTAATGTTATATTAAAAAAAAGAAATTATATTTTTTGTATAGATTCAATAAAACAACTTATTTCACAAAACAGGAGCTCCTACAACTTAGTGAAAATTAAATAATATCTACTTCTTACTATTGGAGATAATTATTTTTTTAACTTCTATGTAAACGACATTTTTAGCCAGTCCCAACAAAAATCTTCAAATTTCATATTTTGAGGCATTACAAATCAAATTATATATAGTAGTAGTCAAATTAAATAGTAAGGTAAGGTAATTTACTCTACAAAATTAAATAATTCCGTTACACTTGTATTTGTCTTTTTCTTCTATTTTCATATCGTAACGATAAAAAATGATCCTTAACATGTATAACAGAAGTCATTTAGTTTATTTTAAAACAAAGTTCAGAGAACCTGAATGAAGTAGTTCCTATTAAAATACACTAATTTTCTAACTAGCAAATGAAGCTTAATTCAATTTCTTTTTATATTGTACATGTTAGAATACTCCATTCTTTGCCGACGTCACGTAGGTAGGAGGTAGGTAAACTAAGTTTTAGAGTACAAGAATATAATACAATACAACATTATAATCTAGTTTTACTATTCTATATTACTCATAACCTTAATTACAAAAATTGAAAAACGTTCTGTATTAGTCAGCTTTTCTAGATTTCTTTGAGGTCCTAATATTTTGGACGTCATCAGAAACTGCTCATTATTAAGATTACCTTTTCATTACATCCCAGCTAAATTTCATATATACGCTCCGTACTTTTATGTCAACATAAGGTACACATTTTGTAGATCAATTAATCCCTAGTAAAATAAAGTTAAGTAAGATACTCTTTATTTTACATCGAATTTAAAAAAATTGCTTAATATAATATTTAAAAAAATACAATAGGCAGCATTATTGCTAAGTAAGCAATCATCTCCAGGGAATCTTGGGGTAAAGGATATTAAACGAAATTAAAAATGAGAGAGTGTGTTGAGTTTAATAAATACTATACATATGAATATAATATACGTATAGGTTTGCGCTACGCCAGAGCTTTAAACTTCATATTTCACAATAAAAGATTATTATTAATAAGTTAATTCTTGTACGATAGCTAGTACAGAACTCTAATTCTTTATATATTTCAATCATTTTGTATCAAAAAGAATTTTATATAAAAATATCATTTCGATATTGAATATAAAAAAGTTATAGGTACATACACTCTCATTCTTATATGTACATATTTACAGACAATTGTGGATGAATTTAAAAGAAAAGGAATTTGAGTAAATTAAAGAGAAGAAAGTGACGAAAAATTTTAAGCGATAAAGTTGTTCCTTGAGGTATGAAGGAGGGGATGGATTAAAAAGAACGTTGTATAGAAGATAAAAAGCACGAGTATTTCGACGAATGTAAAAAGGGATACTCTTGAGCATTTTATGAAAGAAATACTAGTTGCGTTGTAAAAAAAGGTTCATTTTTGGACTTAACTGCTCCCCTTTGAGGTAAAGATAAGAACAATCAGCTTATTCAAGAATCGGTAAAAGGAGAAATGGCACAAGCGCAACTTGAGAATGGGCAGAATGACACTAGAAAGATGCTGTCTCTTCTAGATTAAGGTATCTAGCGTTGTGTACGCTTGTAAAGTAATTTTTAGAATTACAGGAATCATATTTTTGGCTTCTATTACATTTCAATATTCATTATTTTATGAAGCTTACCTAGTTTAGGGTCTTAGTACTTGAAATTTAACAAATATTCATTTTTGAATAAAAATATAACAATAGATTATGCTCTTTATTTTTTAATAACTACAAGATTTAGTTAGTATAAAGCTAAGATTAAGTACTTTAAAGTATAATCCAAATATTTGTTACTTAAAGGCTATTTGATATTACGTAACACCTAAGTCCGCCATATTTGACTAGTTATCGTACAGATTACACTGTTTATATTCATTGTTTTTAAACTGCGGAAATACTTACTTCATTATAATTCCGGCTAAAAAAGTTAAACATGATAAAACCTTTAAAGATAACAGACATCTGTTCTAAAGTAGAATTTTAATAATAGTAATTACAAAACTTTACATCTTATGACTGCTTGGGTAGTGATACATATAAATACCATCTTTCAATCTGCAACTACCCATTGTACATCAAAAGACATACTTTCATACGAAAAAAAATCTGCGTACCATTGCTTGGTTGCTGGTCATGAGTCCGAAGTGTAGGTTCAAGTAGCCCCTTTGTAAAGCACATGACCAATCACCTACACTGTCCGATCTCCTCTCTTCACTTAACCAACTTCGAAGAAAAATATTTAGCCCCGTCTTTGAAGTATGTTCGAGAACTGGTATGATATGATTCATATTAATTTTAGACATGTCGATAATTTTAACAAGGTATAGAGAGATTTTTCTGATTTACCTCTAATAACGTGTACAAATTTACTTTGAATTTGAAGATTTATATTAATTATGCAATATTAATTATGCAACTTTATGGCTTTGCAACTAAAAGAGTAGCCGCTTCACTTATGTTTTCTGAAACTTTATCATGACGCCGAGAAATTTGGAACATTACTATATCTAAGTGTAGCCTACAATTTACAAAGTGTTTAGATACTCTGACTCTCTTTTTATTACTTTACAATAGTTGCTTAGCTGAAAGAATATAATATTCTCCTATAATAACCCTTTCGCTTCGCATTTGTAAGATGCCCCACATATTCATAATATGAATATTATACTCTCTATGGAAATATTGTAAATTATTTTTTAAAAGTAATATAAATTGTTTTTTTATATTTTCAATTTTAATTGACAACCATTTTATTAATAAATTTTAATTGAATTCAATTCAAATCGTAAAAAATTTTTTTTACGATTATCAATAAATGAATATCAGTACAAAAAATTTACACTGCAATTAATCAAATAACTACACCATCGACCCGCCTCGGCATCGCACGGGTGCAGTGTTGACTCTACGGGTATCTTAATATGCTTCTGAAATATGTTTTAGCAGTGAAAATTGACTTCCAAGAGCACCATAGCGCTGTTTGATAAGTATTGTAAATAAATAAATATTATTTTTTTTTGTGATAATTTGTGCAAGTTCCTTAACTTCTGAGCTTCAGCTTCTTTTACTTACTGGAGTTACGTTTTTGTTATAGAGTATTGCGTCTTTTGTATAGGCACCTAAAAATGTACCCTATTTTGTAGAAAATAAACTGTTGATCCTTTATATTCGTGTTTTGATTCGTTCAACCACGCAACAGGTTCATCATCTTGCCGTCTTGTCATTATCAAGTAAAATGCTCATTTTCATTAATAATTATGACTCCGTATCCAATATGGCAAAATGGAAATCTTGTACAAACACTTCGTTATCCGTTTGACTGCAGGTTGCTCCACTCATCTGTAAAGAAAAAAAATGCCAAATTCTGTAAATTGTACTTTCGTTTTACCTATAATTACTAATAAAATTGGTACAAAACCAAAAGACCGCAAATTTAATTTCAACTTGACCAATTTTTCATATCAAATCACAACATGTATGATATTTGTAGTTTTAATTCTCGTATAGAGTGTGTGAGTTGTTTATAGTATTTGTATTATTGGGTGGTACAATAGTAGTTAGTATATTAATGTAGTAATTATATGTGAATTTATTTAACAGTATTATTTTCATTACTTCAACATCATAACATTTACTCAAGCTGCGAGCCCAAAATGATAATGTCAAAATAATAAAACATAACATACGCAACATTTAATACAAATACTGCAAGCAAATTTGTTAATTGTAATATTTCATTCATTTTATACTTACATATGAACTGAAATTTGTATTTATACGTAACTTGTCGAAATTTTGTTTTAACATATAAATCAATAGCAAGAACAACATATAATCTATAAAACAATGTTAATTGCACCAGGATAATTAACAGCAACAATTGCACTAGGATTATTTCTAGCTAAATAGAATAATAGTTAGTTATCATGATGTTTAAATACATGCATACATACATATATGTTAGTATTTGTATTCTCTGGATGTAAACCTTTACCATATAGTAGTAAAGGAGGAGAGCGGGGCGAGGAGGAGCGTGGTGGAAATAAAAAGATAGAATTATTCACATAATACATAATTCCCATCTTTCTACCAAGTAAAACTGTTACCTGTTGAATTAAACACTATATAAATATGTTCTCGTATAGTCTTGCCGATGGTAAAAGCTTACCAATATATTCTTTCTTTTCTTTCTTTCTTTATTTAAATATGATAATTCACAAATGAGAAAAAAAAATACACAAAAGGCGATCTTATGGCTTAGTAGCCATCTCTTCCAGATAACCTTTAGGGCGAAAAGAAATATTTTACACTAAAAGAGGTAGGTAAGAAAGAACTATGAACTATTCCAAGTATATATAAACAAATACATGATACCTATAAGACAATAAATAAGATTATCTAGTATATTAATTCAAATTATACATAAATATATACATTACATACATATACATAAATATATACCTACACGAACATACATACATATATACATAAATACATACATACATACATACATACATACATACATACATACATACATACATACATACATACATACATACATACATACATACATACATACATACATACATACATACATACATACATACATACATACAATACAATACAAACAAAAGTATTCTAAGGACTTGTCGACAATTGAAGTAAATGATGTTTTACGGCCTTTTTAAACGAAAATAATGATTTTGCCTTACGGATATTTGTAGGCAAATTGTTCCACAATTTAGTCGCTTGAACTGTAAAAGACTGATCATATATTTTCGTTTTATGAATCGGAATGCGTAACGTTAAGTTGCGTGAAGATCGAACCGCATTCCCTGGCGCAGTGATAAATTCAAATTTATCCTTCAGGTAAGAAGGAGCAGTAGGACTGAATAACACACAGTACAAGAAAGTAAGAATACGTAAATTCCGGCGACAACGTATGGGAAGCCACTTGAGCTTTGAACGAAAGTAGGATACATGATCATATTTACGGAGCCCGAATATGAATCGAATAGCCAGATTTTGAATTCGCTCAAGTTTGTTAAGTTGGTCCTCGGTGACATTGGTAAAGCTTGCATCGGCATAATCAAGAATAGGTAATAAAAGAGAATTTGCTAGCATAATTTTGGTGGGTATAGGTAGAAAAGAACGTAATCTTCTCAATGATTTTAACGCCAAGAACGTTCTTTTGCTAATATAATTAATATGGGCTGACCACGATAGGGATTGATCAAAATACACCCCGAGATTTCGCACGTTACTACAGTAAGGTATGCAGACACCATTATAAGTAATAGATGGTAAAATTGACCAGTCAATTCTGCATATCAAGCCTGGACTACCCATAACGATAACTTGAGATTTGTTTGGGTTTACGTTTATGCCATAAGACTGACTCCATCTGAGAATTGCCTCGAGGTCGTTGTTGACGTCCCCAATTGCACTTGACAAGTCTTCAGGTTTACAATGCCGGTAAATTTGGATATCATCTGCATACATGTGGTAGAGAGAAGAGATATTTTGACTAATTGAGTTTATAAACATTGAAAAGAGCAAAGGAGATAGCACGCCGCCTTGAGGTACCCCGGCGAGGACGTCACACCAAGATGAGAATTTCTCATCTAAACGAATGCGTTGCCGTCGCCCTTTGAGGTAACTGCGAAACCATTCTATCACGGATGGAGATATGTTAAAGGAATATAAAAGTTTTAATAATATGTCATGATCAACGTTATTAAAGGCATTACTAAAGTCTAAAAGAGTTAAAATAGTAAATTTTTTATTATCCATGTTCCAGCGAATATCGTCAGTAACCTTAATTAAAGCAGAAGTCGTACTATGACCTGTTCGAAAACCAGATTGAAATGGACTAAGGAGAGAGTTTCTACTTAAGTAACGGCTCAATTGTTGGTGGATTAATTTTTCAAAAATTTTGGAAAGGAATGGAAGAATAGAAATAGGACGAAAATCGGAAGGGGTTTTCGGATTTCCATTTTTAGGCAAAGGGATTACCTGAGCACTTTTCCAAATATCTGGAAATTTGCTGCAAGTGATGGAAAAATTGAAAATGTGGACTAATATTGGACATACGGTATCAAGGATAGGAACAATCATACTACGACTAATGCAGTCATAACCGACAGCGTTCGAGGCCATAGATTGTATATTCCTTTTAACATCACATTCGGTGAAAGAGCTGAAGTAAAACGGTTTAAATTGAGGAGAAGGCAATAATGAAAGAGTGTTAATTGTTTGCTTTTTAGAAGCAGTATCGACTACATTGTATGCAGTAAAGTGGCTATTCAGGATATTAACATCAATGTTGACCGAAACTGATTGCTGAGATTTGCCAACTCCTAGTGACTCAAGAAACTTCCAAGTTTTAGCAGTGCCGCCGTTTTCGACAGATTTATAGATATGGCGTCTTTGTGCATCTCTACATGATGTATTGCAGCGGTTCCGAGCTCTAATATATTTTACGCGGTTTTCATCATTGTCATTGAGTTTAAAATTGTGCTTTGCTACATTTTTTTTATGCATTAGTGATTTTAAATCTGAATTGATCCATGGCGCAGGTAAATGTTTAATTTTAACTGGTTTGATGGTAGCATGTTAATCGTAAAGTTGCTGCAAAAGAGAGTCAAAAATCTCGACTTTACTATCAACTGTGTCTGCTAATATTACTGGACTCCAGTCTATATTGTTAGTACCGTCACATAGACGATCTCTGTCCATACCACCAAAATTATTTAACAGAAGTATTCTTGATTTAAATTTAGGAGGACGAATTTTGTAAGAGAGATAGATTAGATTGTAAAAAGAAAAAGCATCAGCAGGACATTGTCCATGCTTTGAGACGAAATCTGTAGAGGATACCATAATCAGGTCTAGAAGCGAGGGAGTACAGCCAGGGGAAACGTGGGTAGCAGAGAGGGGAAGTATACGTAAGTTGCAAGATTCTGTAATTGCTGCCAGTTTTTTACTGCGTATGTCATTTTTTAACAGACAGTTGTTAAAATCTCCCATAAAAATAGAATGACTGTATGAAGGTAGCATTTTTTCTAACAAGTTTTCTAAAGATGAAAAATAATTATTTGAGGGAGAGGGGCTATAGAAAACGCCTAAAAGGATTTTCGAGTGGGACATGAGTACCTCGATTAAAAGATGTTCAGTTGAATCAACGGGAGGAGGTTGAGCAGACGAGCTGACTATATTAAAGGATATATGAGATCGTAGATAGATCGCTACTCCACCCCCACCCTTTCCAATGCGATCATTGCGAATCAACTTAAAACCGGGTAATGAGTAGCTAGATGAAGGTAAGCATGGTTTAAGCCATGATTCAGAAATGAGGATTGCATGAATATTGCGGGACTCAAAAGATGCAAGCATTTCAGGAAAATGGGCCGGAATACTTTGGGCATTGATATGAATGACATTGAAATTTTTCAAACAGGTTGAGAAGTAAGAATCAAGGGTTACATTAAGTGAAGGGATAGACGTACTGTGGAAACTGTCACTACGAGATGAATTGTTTGACGATAAAGAATTAAAAACATCACTAGGTATATCACATAATCCAGACATAATAAAAATATATTAAATAATTTAAAGTATGTATCAATATATAAAAATGTACTATCTATAATATAAAATAAAATAAGAAAAAAACAATAAATAAACAAATAAAATATACAAATAAAATAAGTAAATTAAAAAAATAAACTAAGATAAGCTAAAGTTATATAATATAATAAAATTAAGGTAATTATATTTATTTTCGACCCGCCAGTCTAATGGTTGTAAATTAAAATTATACAACAATATACTATAAAATATTAAAAGAACTATTATTATTAAAAAAAATATTAAAAGAACAAAAAAAAAAAAAAAACAGAGAAAGTACAAGAAAAAAAAAAAATGAAAAGAAAAACAAAAATAAATACATAAATAAAAGCAACCAAAATATAAACAAAAAAAAAAAAGATTATACAAAACATTTTATGTAAGCTGTTGAAATGGTCGATGGAGCAACAACATAAGTAAATGTCACTGTCAAATAAAAGTGACTACTCATTTATTTATAACAAATACATGTTTGTTGTTGTTACATTTTTATTAATAAGTTTAAAATTATAGAATTTGATTTGTGAATAGTCAAAAGTGTCTTTAGTATATAAACTAGCAACAATAATAAATATAGTTAAATATTCTTTCTTAAAAATAGTAAAAAGATATATATTTATATATATTAAATCTAATTAAATTAACCTAAATGATATTCAACAATATTAAAATACATATTATAAAAGAATCAATAAATAAAATTACTAAATTTTAACTAGAACTAGAAAAAGATATACAAATATAATGTGGTTTGCAGTGCAAAATTATAACCAAAAACAGCCTACATAAAAAGGAAATTTAAGAGGAAAAATAATTAAATCTATTTTTTTACAATTCGCTTAGGTCTAGGATTAGTTGTTTTGAGAGATTTGATAGTTGCAGCAGAACTTGACTCCAGAGGTGGTACATTATTACCAGAAACAGCCATTGGGATGGAATTTAACTCGGCCAATGTAGTAATGTGATGTTTTAAACCATCCTCACCTTGGATTATTATAGTGCCATTTCTTGTCCAGCACTTTGTGATGCCAAAACGTTGTCTAGCAGCCATAAATGTTCTATGTCTGGGTTGAGTTAGAAATTCAGACAATGTGAAGCCAGAACCTTTTAAGTTAGTTTTACTAGCCCACACTTTGTCTCTCATATTCTTATCTTTAAACTTCAAGAGAATTGTGCGAGGCTTACTTCCATTGGGATGTCCTAACCGATGGCAACGACTAAATGAACTGACTGAAATGTGTGGCACCTTGACATGATCAGTCAGCTGCTTACTCACACAATCAAATATCTCTTCATTTTTAGCTTCAGGAACACCATGTAGCAAAAGAATTTTATGTCTGGACCGCATCTCCATAGCATCAAACTGTTTGGATAATAATTCAACTTGCAGTTGTAAATTTTCTAAGGCTGTCATAACAAAAGAGCGGAATGAATTAAATTGGCTTTGAATATTTGATGTTGGACTTACTGTAGAAGGGCCCGAGCCATTTAATTGCTTCTGAAAATCTAACATCCTGGTGTTGAAGTGGTTAGTGAGCTCTTCCAGCGTGTTCTTCATTGCTTCCATGGTGTTATTGTGTAGATAAATCAATAATTTAGTACACTATTGTTTGAATTGCTTTAAAGGACAACTGGCAGGCAGAAAATTCTTAAAGGCACATATATAAATCAAATTTTACAGTTTTTATTGAAATTAAATATAGCGCGCAAAAATTAACGTGTTTTTTCTTTTCCTCCTACCGTCAAAAAAAATCTATATATAATCTTACGTTTACGTAATGAACGTATAAATAGACAAAAAATACATGAATATCTCTGTCTAAATGATACTAGGTTTCCGTTCTCAATAATTTGCGATAGTACATTTTGTATATCTAAACGCAAAAAAGGCAATCAAGGCACAGTGGGTCAACATCTGAATGGAGACGTGAAGGTTTTGGGTTTGATCTTCACTGAAGTAATTTTTATATGTAAATAATAATAATTTCACCACTCTAGAACAAAAAATACGCTGTTTATTTCTGTCACTGATCTTGAAATATCTCGAAAGCGAGTGAAATTATATGAAAGGTTTTGTTCTTTCTGATCATATGCGAAATAATAAAAAACTGGATTAAAATACAATAGATTCTCATTGTTCTTTATTTCATTTTCATTCATACCGAATAACAACAGTTTTATAATCTAAGAATTTTCAAAAACTTATTCCTAGAAATTGTAGCTAACTCAAAATATTAACTAATATATTGTTTATGTAAATAATGTCATGTCAGTATTAAAATGTTTGTATGCTGACGGATTGCTTGTCGGCATAAACAAACAATTACTCTACCAACCTTCATCAACATGATAACGAGAAATAGTATTCAATGAGACAATCAAATTTCATAATTCTCTTTTCATAAATTGTTAAAAAATTAACAATTTCTGCATCTTAATAATTACTCATATTGACGGCTGCATTTTACCCGAGAAATATACAAAATATTTTTATGCCATCGTAGCACGATAAAACAGCGTATGAACAAACCTATATATGTGAGGGATCGATCACCTTAATTAAAACTGTATTATTTTATTTCCTAAATCAGCAAAGCACGTCGTTGATTACCTCAAATACTTATAATAGATTAGGTTTTTCCTGCCATTATATAAAAAAAAATCTTTTTAAAACTAAAATTTATTTATTCTATAGTTATTATCATGAGGAATTTATACCTAGACGTTGCCTGGTCATAAATATTACTACATATCCCATGAAGATACCTAAAGAATGTTATATTTTTTTAAATTTGGTACACCAGTAACAAATTAACACTAATAAATTATTGTTAATGTTAATGAGTTATATAGATATAGAAAATTTGTTATTTACAAGTGAAAGTCGTACATTACATTCGGATACAGCTTATTAGATATCCAAAGATATTCCAATAAGCATTTAAGAATGCTTTTATAATTATGATTGCTTTGTAAAAACTAAATTTTTAATTGGACCTTATGATCCAGTACTATGTAGTGCAAGTTGTTGACAACTTCTTTAAACAAATGCATAATGCAGCAACAGCGTTTGCCTGTAAACATGACGGTAGTGAATTCGACGTCACTCGGGGAAAACAATTTTCTTTACCGTGCTCTGGTGCGAACACCGCGGCACGGCCAACTGCCGCGACTCAAAATACAGTGTCTCCAAAGGCGAAGAACGAAATGTTAGACAGGTTTCTTTTGCCTACTGTCTCTGCCAAAATAAAAAGGGTAGAAGTACTGAGGTTGTTGAGGTTATTTTTAAAGCCCAAACTAATGACGTGACGTTAACATTAATATTAATATTAACATTGTTGACGTTAATTGTACGTATTTTCCCCATTGTAAATATAAATCAATTTTATTTAATACGCTATGTACCCATAAAGGAAATTTAGACATTAAAAATATTTGCTTCTTAAATTAAATGCCACTTAGCATTTTTTCCCATTCAGTATTCAACCCCAATCCTAATTCATATACCAATCTGACATCAATGACATTTCAAGCGTTATCGCTTTGTGAATTCGCAATTGTAAATAATTTTAATAATAAAACGGTTTTTAGTGTACCCATTTAATAAATTAAATTCTTTACAACTAAGACTGTCTAATTTAAAGGGAACACCTACTGTCGAGACACTCCGTTATCCCGTTTTGTTAAAAGATGTAACTAACGTCTCACATTAATTTAGCAGAAACAGAAGCGTTGAGGACCGTCGTGAAGCAGAGGCGGAGCGTCTACCTGTAAACGCGACGATTCGTGGGTTCGATTCCCACTCGGGGAAGATGAATTTTTCTATTTCCATTTTCTTTGCTCTGGAAACTAGGCAAAGCTCGTTGACTTCCGACAGAAAAAAAGGGAGACAAAAATTTCAACCCTCCTAGAGAGGTTGGTGAACCTATATTATTTCCGGTTTTTAATCAGACCCTATGATTACATTACTATACATATTGCATTCATTAGATTAAATTGGAATCTTTCCACCTTATATACAAAGATCCACACGTTTCCCATCGACGGTCTAAAAAATTTCGTTTTGTGGTGTAAAACTATGATATAAGTTTTACTAATTAAATGAAAACGTTTGCTATCAGATTCTTTTAACCAACAAGTAATGCCGCGAAAAGGCGGAAAGCAGAGAACGGAGTGTCTTATCACTAGGTTCCCACGGTTCCTGCGGTTCCCTTTGCCTTTCCTACCAGAAAAGCTAAAAAATATTTCTATATTTTTTCATATTATAATACTAAAACATAAAACAATTGTTTATTAGTTTTATATCTTAAAGATATCGATTATTATACAATTATAAAATAATTATTTGAAAATAAATTATAATCGTTTTATAATTTTAATTTTTTTAACAAATTTTCCATTAATTAATTTGAGATAAGAAATAAAGTAGTAACAAATTTCCCAGGCGCATTGCAATAAATAACATCCACGACAAAACGTGTTTGGGAAAATTTTATCATGATAACTATAGTTAAACAGACACACTACAAATAAAATGGTAGTAGCAGTAGAAAAATATTTACAATAAAAAAAAATATAATGTATTTTAATAAAAAATAATGAAATTGTATTTTTAACCAAAAAAAAAAGAATATACGTAGATTATATTATTACTTCTTTTTGTGTATTTAGATTAAATAAAGGAAGTCATTTTACTTACAACCCAAAATGTTGTAATCGTTTAATTTTTCTACATATATTTTGCATAGCATAAATAAATAAGCATGAAATATTTGGGGCAGCCCTAATAACCAACTCTAAAATGAACAATTTTAACCCTAAAGCATACTGAATATGGCTTTTTTTATATCGACATTTCGAACACTTGTAATATCAAACCACCACCAACGGTTGCTTAATTGCCTCGCGTTGTCTTTTGGTGTTCTGCAGAATGATGTCCTAAAACATCAATTTTTTATATATTAGTGGTAGAAACTTTCTAAACATCTTCATTATATATGTAGAATGATAAACATCTTCATTATATATGTAGATATATGTAGAATCCCGATGCCAAAGCTTATTTTCGTTTGACTTATTTCACTCTATTTATTAATGATTTCTTTATTAATAATCAAATTTTAATTACTATTCATACTTTACACATAGTGAGAGAACCCCCATGGACAAACACTAATAAGCCGTTCATCTGTTTAAACTTTGTTATCTTTACAATATTCTTATTCCATTGGGAAAACCACGTTGTTGATATCTCATTAGGTGTACAGATACTATCCTTAAACAAACAAAGAATAGTATAAGAAGTGAACTCAATAACAAGAGAGCATCATTTTCAATTTACTAAAATAATAAATCAGAAAATATGGCTTCAAAGATTGTTCTCGCTCTTTGCATTATTGTAAGTATTTTTTTCTATCCTACTATATCAAGTATATATTAAATAAATTTGTTATATTTTTAATATTTTTATAATAATTTCAGATTGCAGTAGCAGCTGCAGTACCAGCTCAATCTGCTTGGCCTGGTGCAGGTGCCGCAGCGGCTGGAGCTAACCCATGGATTCCACCATGGGTAGCTGCTGCCCCATGGTACCCTCAATGGACACCATGCACCACCATTGGTTCCGCGTGTCTGGACTGTTCAACCAAAGTCGTCTGCACTAAAATAGGTGGAATCCAACGTGCTTGCAGTGACCCAACCCTGCCATACTGCAACCTTGGAGAGTGCTCTGCCACGCCTTCAGCTGAATGTGCGGCTTCTGCTGTCCCAGCTGCCTAAAACTTTATAAGAAGATAATTTTTTATGACTGAGATCTATCAGCAGAACTGCCTAATAACCATATTTTGACTAATATGTGTTCACAGTTATTATAAATATCAATTGTAATTAAAAAATATTTTTTAAAACATCAATAATATATACTTATGAAACATCATTACGTTTCCAAATAAATAGCATCATTACAAAGTTTGTTTTTCTATTCCAACTTAACGACAAAGTTTAATGTTTATTTTTGTTTATTAACAGTCAGAACTTACATATTTATTTATTATTATTTTCTTTTTCGAGTAAGCTCATTATTTAACAAAATCTAATTAGCATTTGATAATTACACATTGATTTATATTTGTTTTATTCTTTTTTAATGAACGCAAACAAATATACATTAACTCAGGTACTTTTTAATCGCTATATAGGTATTTGGTGTGTGTCTAGCTAGTGAGCAAAGTTGTTTCTCATTCACAATTGCTCTCATTATATAAGATAAAATAAATACTTAATAAAAATCTAAGACAACATTTCTTTATTATAAGGGTTTAGTTAGTTCGATAGTTCGTTAAACTTACATATTATATGTTTAATTACTGGCTTATTCTCGTAACATTTGCCTTATGTAATGATTGATTTAAAAATATAACATCGTATATATATATATATATATATATATATATATATATATATATATATATATATATATATATATATATATATATATATATATATATATATATATATATATATATATATATATATATATATATATATATATATATATATATATATATATATATATATATATATATATGATACATAATAAATGTTTCTACAACATAATTTTGGTTTCGGTTGCTTTTTTTGTAAAATAACATTAAACACTATTTTGTTGATACGCAGCTACAAATAACAAGATCAAACAATACGTCATGTGGTAAGATCATGTTGATAACAGCCACATGATTCTTACTAACACCTAAGACTCATGAATACTCGAATATGCTCATTACTTTAATTGTGTCACGAGATCAAATATTATGTCGCACAATGTAATTGGTGATCAGTTCAAAATTCTTTATTCTAAATTGCATGTGTACATCCAAACACTTCAAATCCAAACAAACCAATTATTTGTTATAAAAAAATGATTACTTCCTTCGTTTATGTTTTGTCTTAATTAATTGTAACGCTGCCTGAAACTACAGGACAAGAATTTTTCATGTACAATTTTATTTCATTTTTATACGATATTAAGTACCTAAATACGCACCTCTACTGTCTACGAATTCTATATTAAATTCACCTTTAATGAAATTGGCTACACGAATTTCGGAGCACGTATACGAAATTAAGCACACTCAAGTCGCGAAATGCTATCCTGTAACATTAATTTACACCTTTAAATCTTGAGATAAAAATATTGTATTAGTATAAATTCAATTTTATTGTATATTATTCTTTATAACAGTACCAATGTGTCATTTGATATCAATATCTTCTCATAAATGTTTCTAATTAGAGGTGTAATATCAAAATTCTCCTTTATCTAAAAAGGTTTATAACTTGGTTGACTTTTATTCGTTACCAAAAAAATTCCACATTAGATTTCAAATCTCACCTCACTAAGCATAAAGCATAATGAAATGTTCGCTCGTTTTTATTTGCATTTGGCTTAAGATAAATCTAGGCTTATATAATTTCTTATCGTATTGTCCTTTCTTTCATTATTTTTCTTATGAATCAACGACATCATTATATTAATATATTTTATTTGCTCAGTTTAGCGCATCGTATTATGCAGACTAGGCAGAGAAAAAATTATGGCATACCACTTCGTTTATCTTTCTAATAATTGTAGATATATAAAATATTACGGCCTTATTCATAAAAAAGTCTTATAGAACGTTTTAAGCATATTTTAGTTAACACGCTCTTTAGGCTTATAGAACGTTCCATAAATGTTTGTATTCATAAACGCTCTATAAGCCTCTATAACTAAAGCGTCACTAATTTGATTTATACGTTCACAATGTTGCCACTTTACTGAAGTCGGTCGACTTGTTGCCGAAAATACCAGTAAATCCACAGATGATAAGTGACAAACGCATTGACATAGTATGACCACAGATTATATTACGTACAAAAATATATTATTGGATCTGGCTTGACATATACCGGCTTGATTTACGTCGTTGTTATCACAAAAACACGAATGTTTATTTTATTTTAGTTTATAAATTTACTTAATTTTTAAAAAATTAAGTCAAAAGAAGTAAAACGACATAGAATTGAAAATTGTTTAGACGTGGACCTATGTTCTGTGTACCTTTCTTATGTAGAATTTATTATTCATAAACTTGTAACTAAATATAGTTAATAAATATAGAACAAAATGTCAATTGTTATATTGTTTTGTTTACGAAATTGAAATTGACACTCTTGATGACAAGTGACTCGACGACGTCATATCTATGCTCATATTAGTATGAGCTATAATCAGCTGTTATATGAATCGGCCATCTTTGGACGTTAAAACACTCTTATAGTAGGGTTCTCGGTTCTATAACTTTATGATAGATTTATAGAACTGATTGGCACTAAAATGCTGTTATGAATAATGTTTTTTGGCAACTGTACTATATCGAGTCTTTAAGCGTGCTATAACTTTTTATGAATAAGGCCGTAAGACTGTCAACCTTGATATTACGGCTTTAAATTTTATAACAAATTTTATATAATTTTTTTTTTATAGGACAGTCATAGCGCAGAGGCGTAGCGTCTATCTGAATACACGACGGTTTGTAGGTTCGATTCTCACTCTGGGAAGATGGATTTTTCTATTTTCATTTTTTTCTCGTGCGTTGAGTTCTGCCACTCAACACGCAATGCATCGAAAAAGGCAGAAACCAGGAACGAAGCAACGGAGTCCCCCTGCCATATACGGCATGAAACGTGAAGTTATATTAGCTTCACTATATATATATATATATATATATATATATATATATATATATATATATATATATATATATATATATATATATATATATATATATATATATATATATATATATATATATATATATATATATATATATATATATATATATATATATATATATATATATATATATATATATATATATATCAAGAAAATAACAACTCAGGGTTTTCCTGCTATATATCGTAATTTCAGGAAAATTTTATTATTTTCTTTACAGATGCTCTATGTTCATTTATCATTATAAATAATTATATATTATAATTATTTATTAAAACTTAATGTTTGTTTAAACCAGTGTCTAAATTTTTGGTAATGAAGAAAAGTACTACCAAGCTGGAAGCGTCGTAACTAAAGAATTAAATTGAAGAGTAAAAAAATATATTGTGGTTTAAGAACATTGAAGATTATTCAAAATTTCACTTATGAAATAACTTATTTATTTTCAAATAGTAAATAATGTTTTCATTTACATAAAGAAATTTTGATGATATTTATTTTTTGATATTCCTTTAAAATAAGCTCCGATGTGTTAATAAAAAGTTAAAGTAAAATTAAATATAGCACTACGTTTGTCACATTTCACAATTATGCAAAGCGGCGCACAGTTTACATAAGCAAATATTAAAGCTTATAAACTCGGAGTAAACGTTCTTGTCTTAGAAAATGGTACCCTAATTAATATTCAACAGAGATGTTAACAACATAAATAAGTTGTAATAAGCATATTAAAATTTCTACATAGCTTAGCTTATATAGCTACAAGAAAGTTTCAAAACGTATGCGGTACTGGACATGGTGTTCAGGTGTCAAGGTTCATGGGTTCGATTCCACATACATATTATTTTTATTTTTTTTTTTTTTTTTTTTTTTTTTTTTAGCTTCACGCTTTATCCCGCACATGGCAGGGTAGGCAGAGGGAACTGCAGGAACCATACGAACCTAGTGTTAAGACACTCCGTTACTTAGTCCCTGCTTGCTCCGTCCCCATATATATTATGTTTTAAAATAATATGAAAAATATTGATATAATGTAGTGTATTGATATATATATATATATATATATATATATATATATATATATATATATATATATATATATATATATATATATATATATATATATATATATATATATATATATATATATATATATATATATATATATATATATATATATATATATATATATATATATATATCAATACACTACATTATATCAATATTTTTCATATTATTTTAAAACATAATATATATGGGGACGGAGCAAGCAGGGACTAAGTAACGGAGTGTCTTAACACTAGGTTCGTATGGTTCCTGCAGTTCCCTCTGCCTACCCTGCCATGTGCGGGATAAAGCGTGAAGCTAAAAAAAAAAAAAAAAAAAAAAAAAAAATAAAAATAATATGTATGTGGAATCGAACCCATGAACCTTGACACCTGAACACCATGTCCAGTACCGCATACGTTTTGAAACTTTCTTGTAGCTATATAAGCTAAGCTATGTAGAAATTTTAATATGCTTATTACAACTTATTTATGTTGTTAACATCTCTGTTGAATATTAATTAGGGTACCATTTTCTAAGACAAGAACGTTTACTCCGAGTTTATAAGCTTTAATATTTGCTTATGTAAACTGTGCGCCGCTTTGCATAATTGTGAAATGTGACAGACGTAGTGCTATATTTAATTTTACTTTAACTTTTTATTAACACATGGGAGCTTATTTTAAAGGAATATCAAAAAATAAATATCATCAAAATTTCTTTATGTAAATGAAAACATTATTTACTATTTGAAAATAAATAAGTTATTTCATAAGTGAAATTTTGAATAATCTTCAATGTTCTTAAACCACAATATATTTTTTTACTCTTCAATTTAATTCTTTAGTTACAACGCTTCCAGCTTGGTAGTACTTTTCTTCATTACCAAAAATTTAGACACTGGTTTAAACAAACATTAAGTTTTAATAAATAATTATAATATATAATTATTTATAATGATAAATGAACATAGAGCATCTGTAAAGAAAATAATAAAATTTTCCTGAAATTACGATATATAGCAGAAAAACCCTAAGTTGTTATTTTCTTGATAGTTAATTTACTTATTGTAAATACTATTATTTATATTGTAATAAAGTATTATCCTGTACCTAAAGGTAAAGATAATAAATTCTTCAAATACTGATGTATACTTCAATAGTTGCGTTACATTTATTTTCAATAGAAAACGCTGGTGGTGCAGTAGGCTGTGGTACATGATGGTTATAAGTTCGGTCCATTCGGAGGTATTACATATTTTTAATTTATTACCACGCCCTCGTTGAGCTACAAAAAATATCTCGATAATTAGATGAACAGTAGGAAGCTAAGTGGTTCTATACTCTAATATACTCTGTATTTGCATTTGTATGAAATGTTTATTTATGCTTATTATACATATATTTTTGATTCATAATTTCAAATACTGTTTAAGCAATATTTTAGTGAAGTAATTTTTCAGAGTGTATTTACATAGACTACTTACGTTTCAGAGCATGTTATTATGTGTTTGTTTGGGCCGAGTGGAATACGAGGGTCTCAAGGAGATAAACACTACAATAATGAAAGATACGGCCTTCAGGCAAACATATAATATATAACGCAGCATTGTATCATACAACAAAAATAAATCAATGAAAAATAATAGTATAATAATTTAATTTAGTAACTTGTCACACTTATAATTACGTATATTTTCTAAAACCAAGTAAATATACCTATAAAATTCCTTATTCTCTCTAATTATAATAACACGTAATCATTTATTTCTAACCATTAAACAAAAATATAAAATTGAATTACAGGCATGAACACAAATGTCCATGAATCATGCGATTTTCTTAATCTGCCAGTAATATAACGCAAAATAATGTAGTTAGGACAAAGTTTATATTACTTAGACAAATGTTAGTGTTTAATGAAAATTCCTCGCTTCAGTTATGTCGATGATATCTAGCGACCCTTGTCAGCAAGTAAAGCACTTTAGTCGAGAGGTGAGAACTGGGAAGAATGTATATTGACGTGAAATACTTGGACACCTATTTTTCACATATATACGTAAAGAAAGTTACGGACGTAGTTAACACATATATACGTAAAGTTTACAAACAACAAGTTTATAAAGAAAATGTTGTTAAATATTGATTTACTCCATAAAATATGGTCACATTTAGTTTATAATACTTTTAATTAAAAATAATTATTTAAATTAAATGAACAACGCAATATAAAACTCTAGGTATGCTTACATAGAAGTGGGCAATAAAATTAATGCTGTCATAGCACACGATAAGAAATCGTTGATTCAAATTTCACTAGGAGTGAGTTATTGTTATTAATTATTTTAACACACAATGTCTCAAGGTGGGAGGTTGAGGATGAGCGTCTTAACACTATAATTCAACTGTCTTAGTGATGATAAGTTTTTCTCTATAGCCTAACATTCTCCTAAAATTCCTAGTACCTAAAATTCTCTGTAAATTTTGTGATTATAAACAATAATTAGTTTTATATGTCTTTTCACGCTTTATCGCTCTCATAGCATGGTAGATAGAAGAAACTGCAGATACAGTCTTAGGACATGGCGGAACTCTCGCCGCTCGCTCATGAATTGAGGGAGCGAAAAAAATTTCCATTTTGAAAATGGAAATAAAAAAATCCATTTACATTTCTAATAACCTTAAAAAATTGAACTTACAAACCGTGCTTACAGGCAGATGTTGCGCAGTCTTTTCAATTTATAAAACTTTAAAATAGAGATTTTTTGTAAATAATAATGAATAATTATTAACGACCATACTTTTTACTTTATTTCGAGTATTACACAAGCTCTAGAATAAAACTTTAAATATTTTACTCTTTCTGAAAATTCTAATCATGATGTCCTTAGGAAAAGTTCCCAGAACTATTCTCTAGGTGTGTGAATCCTTCATATTACATATCTTTTGTTGTCAGATATTGTTTATTGTGCTTATCATATTTTTGGGGTTTCGTGCCTCAAACTATTATAGGCCAGTAACAGTACGTAGCATTAAACAACATAAAATTATAGACTTTAACATTTACCTTGTTATTCATCTGTCTGTATGGCTGTCTCTGCATTAGCTTGAAACTAATACCAAGTGTCTAAGTCTATAGTTTCTTGAAATAATAATATAACTCAGCGCACTAAAAACCAAGTCTTTAACGTTACTTGTACCTATACAATTTACAAAACCTTTCAGCTACTTCTCATTTTTCTATATTTTTAGAATTTGGGAACGAATTAAATGGTATGGTTCAAACGAAACGAAAAACAAAGAAAAAAATAAATATTGAATTGGAATGGAAATTTACAGGTAAAAATATTACATATCAATAATATCGAATATTATTATAACAATGTCGGCTAAAAGAAAAGGTATAGCACAGTGCCAAAGATACTGGAAGAAGGTTACGTAAAAAGCATGAAGGACTCTCGGGAGAGCATGTCTGAAGAGGTTAATGACAGTGGACGAGGGAAAAGAGATGTGCAGGGACTGCAGCGAACACCATTCTCTCTTACTACCCCTAAAAAATAAACATAATACTATTAATAACTATTTTTTTGTCAAAAAGTATAACTATGTCCGCAAAAACATTACAAAATCTCCACATACGTTGCCAACAACACATACATAATATATCACGTATTATCTCTTTCACCGGTTCTAGTCCGTTATTTGCTTTTATCAACACTCAACAGCGCCATGTATCACGACCTCACGAGTTGTTTTCTTCTATTGTTTTAGCATGGCGTATGAAATTACGCTATTATTTTATTATATCACCTAATGCGTAATGCGATGTTTTTTGGTATATCTTATCCAAGGTGTGCCTTAATCGATTTATATATTAAAGAAATATTTATATATAGATTTAATTCTATTTATTTAAATTTTAATTGTATGTTATTATTTGAAGAGTAATGTAAAGAGTATAAGAAGGATACAACTGAAACTTTAACAGTTTTTCTACAAAAATTACATTTATATAACACGTTAGTTGTTCCGTAACAACTACTATAAATTTTTATAGCTAAAAAAGTTTAAGCGATAGAGGTTAGGTAGATATTAAAAGTAAGTTGTTTTAAAAATCAAAAAGCTACATCCACCAATAATATATGGTAAGCTCTGAAATTAGTCACCTATGGTGTAACTAAATTTTAAAAATAGTTTCTAAGAAATGTAAGTTCAAACTTGTACATATCAACCTTCATAACATACATATCTTTATGCATTCACTTTCATCTCAGCTCCAGAGTGATTAATTTTATCACGAGAATCTCAGATTTTTTAAAATCGAAGTAGGGATAATTTAATATCATAAAGAATATATTTTATATTAATCTAGCTTACGAATTATTTTAAAATAGAATAAAATAAAACATATTATTTATGGCACTGGTACCAATAATTGACAATTACCAATTATCAACATTATTTTCTTTTGAAAAGGATATGCAGCAAATTTTTTAACTTACCACGTGGCTATGTATATGCTTATATAAAGTTCATATGTAGGAACCGCAGGATAGGATATGAACTATGATTTAGGATAAACTTAGTTCCTCTAAAATTTTGTTGAGGTAGAGTACTAAGCGAGTGTTTTTTGAAAATATTCGCAATTGTTAATAGATAATAAATGAATTTAAAGACTTTTTTATTATTTTCGTTGTCCAGACAATTTATAAATTTCAGTCAATTGACATTAGACTATTTTATAGAAATAACAAATGGTTCCTCTTTTCTCCATCTATCTGGAGACATCGATGATAGTTATTTTATGAAAATATATAGGTTTAAATTGAATCAAATCTTGGTTTACTGATTAGCTCTATATTTGAAAGTTAGTACATACATCAGCTACCACATCAAATGAAAAAAGAAATGTTATTATAGCTTTTCGTTTCAATAGTAAAAAGTCAATTTTTTTTCATTCACTTCAACAATGAATGTACTATAGTCTTATTTTAATTTTATTTTTGTTTCATTCATTTCGTTTTCGAGACAAATAAAAAACATATAAGCCATAAATAGTTAGATAGCCATTAAATAGTCACTACTTCTCGCAACCCTACAATAAATAATTAATTAGCATAAATAGTATTGTGTCTGAAGTATATAAAGCCAATCTGTTTCAACGATTTAAACATCTTCCGGATCTGTAGTGTAAGCGGCTCTTACAGAACGACCATTATTATTCAAGCAAAATGGCGGTACGCAGCGTAATGTTTGCTGTCCTGACAGCGCTGGTAAGTTTAATTATAATTGATTCTATATCTTATACTTTCGTTTCTTGTGGACAAGCTAAGGTCTAAATAATATGTTTTTTGTCCAATTTCATTCTAGTTCTGATTTAATCCAGCAGTAAGCTCAAAAGCAGTCAAAATTATCGATAAATAAAAGTAATTAATTGGTCATGGCAAAATATTGGATTAATTATTAAAGGCATAATAGGCAAGTATCTTAAGAAACAATAAGTTTTCTTTAGATACTTGCGTAGTGTGTTCCGACGTCCATACTATGTACTATAATATACATAGACTGAATTTCTTCATGTAAAGAAAAATATCTTACCTTTATATTTACTAAAATAAATATTTTCTTTGATATATTTTATATAACAGAATTAAAGTCAATCATGATTCCATTAAAAAATAAAAGGC
Organism: Dione vanillae; assembly: GCA_037178615.1. Taxonomy (NCBI): domain Eukaryota; kingdom Metazoa; phylum Arthropoda; class Insecta; order Lepidoptera; family Nymphalidae; genus Dione; species Dione vanillae. The sequence goes on from JAZFAU010000189.1 coordinate 1,538,163, forward strand.
GATTCTTTCAATATAAAACCTTTTAACACAGATAGCTGTAAATTTCATTTTCGCCGAGGAAAATGCAGTAGAACCAGGTGATTATGCTTACGATCAACCAGACGGAAATGATGCGCCTAATGAAATACCACCGAAAAAAGATGATGATGATGATGAACACGAAGAGAAACAAGAGAGAACATTCTTTGCTTTATTTAATTCTTACACTTCATGTAACTCTACAATGGTACGTTAACGTTCGTTCTGAAGAGCATGCTTATATTTACATATTGCTTTATTTTTATAAGGCATGGCTCTCGAATCAAAATTATCTTACTTAAGACTTACTTCACTCATTCATTTAAACAAATTTATAATAGTATAGTGAGGTCGTAGCAACTGACAAAAGTTATATTCATTTTTCTCATTTTAGTTACGGATTTACGCACTTCAAGAGTGAGTGTTGTTGCTTTGCTTCCATTGTCATTAGCTATGCAATTATTAAAAAGACTGAACAGATAAATAACGAATAAATTCTTTCTGTATCATATAATTTAATAATTTTAAAATTTTCAGGGCTCCTCGTATTGTTTAGGTTGTACACAAGCAGTTCGTTGCTATCCTAGCAATGTAGGAGTCGTTCGCAGCTGCCGTGGGCTTCTACGTTACTGTAATGGAGGAAGGTGCTCATTCTTCCCTGGAAGTGAATGTTCTTCTGGCTAGATAATTGAAAGCACTTTAACGGTAATTCTTATATAATAATTTAAACTGCGGAGATATTTTAATGTGTCAGCTGTGGAAAGCAAAATTACAAAATATATATGTACTTAAGAAAAGATATGAAGTTTGTTTGAACAAATACTGGAGCATTGGAGGTAAATTTCCACTCATTTTATTTGAGCTACTTAAGAGTAACCGAAACAAACAGTTACTGTATAATGCGCAACTGTATACGTAATCAAATTGTCTCTTAAAAATAACGTCATAAAATTAAGTCCTAATCCTGTTGCCTCTTGATTTTGCATGTGCCCGGAGCGTGTTTACTTGTTATTTTTGTTTACTTTCATACTTGATATAGATTTTAAATAATATGTTTTTGGCAACTGTACAGTGAATATATAACTAAAAAATGAACTTTTTATAAATAAATTTTTTTTACAAATATTTCTACAGCAAAATTATGGATGAGCTTAGAAATAAAAAGTTTACATCTAAATTTTTACCGTCACGTACGAACTCGTGTTGTTCGACGAAGTTGGAGGTTGCAATTTAAGCTGTCAGAGTGAAAAAATAAGGATTCGCGCACACAGCCATCACAATTACAGTGTCATGTATATGTACTATAAAGTGTTCAGCTATTTGCTTTCTATAATAGATTCATTGTGATGGGAAAATTGAATAACCGTTTTCACTTTTGCGGCTGTTTGAATGCTGTATTGGATTCATAAGATTTCCTTATCATTCACATTTTCTTTTTCAGAAAAATATATTGACACGAGGAAAACGACTTACGTATGATAATAAGATATATAACTGAAAATAATGTAATAAATATTTATTAGCTTCTTACTTCTTTTATTGTTTCCCTTTCCTACTTAGTTTTATCGTTCAATTCATGATTTAGATTCTATTTTTACATTTTTATTATATTAATACTAGATTCTTACTGAACACTACCTACCTTTACATGAAATAGTTGTTTATTTCAGTAAATATAAAGACTTTATTATTTAAAGAATTTAATTATTATTTGATGTAAGAGACATTTTCCTTTCAATTTTACCGAGCGCAGGCCAGCCCGCTCTCAGAGCCTTATACCGTCGGCGACTTATTTTCTTAAAAAGCCACATAGTACTTGCTATTTTTTAGGGGCAAATTACCCTCTTCCCTCCCTACAAGGTGTTGCTGTTAAGGTCAATAGGGCAAAAATACAGAAAATCATTGTATGTTGCATAAAAACATGAACTTATATCTTCATAAAGATTTTAATTGTTACTTGTACATATTAAGAAAGGATTCAATTTAAATATTTAGAAACATTTTTGGTAAAAACAATGAGTTAAGTGAGAATGATACTTGCCCATCGAGTGTACCCTAACTATTTCCTATATTTTTCCGCCTTTTTCGAGGCATTGCGTATTGAGTGGCGGATCTTAACGCTGCACTTTGCCTTTCAGAGCCGCAGTTTCCAGAGCGAAGAAATTGAAAATAGAAAAATCTCTCATCTTCTTCGAGTGGGATTCCAACTCACAAATTTGTTTATGTTTTTTATAATACAACTATGACATTTTCAATTTTCTAATTTTATCCTAGTTAGTATTTTTCGTAACTTATCGTTAAAGCTCATAACTGTAGATTAATAAGCCGTGTAGATTTTGGTTTCGTGTTAATTTTTATACAAAATACAAAAAGTTTAAGAGCATAAACGCTTACAATCTTGATTGCATTGAGTTTTACTTTTGGATTCAATAGGTTGATAGGTTAAAGTTGACCGGAATAATTAACTTTAATTTCAAAAGGACTTAGAGATTGATTTCTCCACATTTTGAGAACGGCAAATAGACAGAAACTGAGAAATTTTTGAGTCATCATATTACATTATATATTTATGGTAAAAGTAATATACGTTTGATACTAATTTAAAAGTAGAGATGTTAGGGATGTATGTAAAACAATTTCTTTAATATTTTACTGTGTGAATTTTTGGGAAACCATTTTAAGCAATTAGAGCTGCTAATAATAAATATTTTTACTAATTTGTCTTTTAGCGGGAATTAAATTATTTCTTTCACGTTGAAAATGAACCTAAAACCATAGTGCTTGCAATTAAGTGGTAAGTCTCATAAGCAATTAAAATTAAAATATTTGACTTAACCGTAGTTCATTTTCAAAATAGATACAAATAATAATCAAATCTTACTATATATATTTTAATAACGATAAATAAAACAACAGGGTGTTTGGTTATAATCATTTATTTACAGTAAATAGGATTCTACTGGTTAAATAGAGACCTACAATATTTAAAGTACAATAATTATAATCTAGAAGATAGAATGAAGGCTACAGTAAAATTTTAAAAATTATTATCTCATTAATGTGGTCACCAAAAGTCGCACGCTTATTGTCAAAATTGTAGAGAGTATAGAGATTATATTGAAGTTCTTAATGTTAAAAGCTAAGCTTAAAATATATTTTAAAATGTTAAAGTATTTTATAAAATAATTAATTAATTTATTTGTCAAACACAGCTAACTCTAGTCAGCAAAGAGACGACTCGATATGTTAACAAATATTTTTTTCATCACAACTCCTCACATAGATAAATGTTCATTTCTCTATAATAGTATAAGTATGATCCAATTTTACTTGAATATGTAGTTAATGTCCAAGAAAGATCAAAGTATATTTAAATTACTTAATTTGACTAACAATTAATAATTGTTTCTATAACATTTATTTAGACACATAGCTTGCGATTGGCAACTCGATCTTAACATCTAAAATTACGTTATAGATCTGTTAGTCATAAACTGGCCAATGTCGTTTTGATATCATCCGAATTTGCCTTAATGCTAGCTTTACAATTGGACAGCCATTGTATGTATTTTAAGTAGGAAATGTAAACTCATTATTAGCTAGAAATCTAGCTAATAAAAAATTTATTGTCAGAATTATCTATGATCCCATTATATCCACGTTAGTTGTCTTAAAATTTCATGTAAATACTTGAGTCCTTTTCTAGTAGTGAATGAAATATATATAAGATATTAAAATCCCAAATTACTCTGCAAACAGTTATTTAAAGACGAGAGTAATTTGATTTTTAATATTGTGTAACTTCAATGAAGCTGAGTGACACACGCGCATGCATTGCGAAATTAGTTTAATTATATAGTAAAAAGTGCTGAATATGCCATTTACTATGTATATTTTACATAAGAATTTTGAAATTTTTATGCAATTTAATATATAAACATGTCTTGTCTCTGTTTAGTTTTCATGAAACTAATTTCAGCATTTACACATGCACTTAGTTTATAGATTTTATACAGCGTCACTCAGCTTACAACCGCATAGCTACTCGTTCTTACGCCGACTTGGTAAACTGCTGTTGCGGTAGCCCTTCTTCAAGAGAATGTTATCGCTAGCTGGAAGCACCAAGTACCTTTTCCCAGATGCATGGTATGGGACTTTCATTGATCTAAAATAGTAATATTTTGGGTTCTTCTGCCAGCGATTTTTCGGAAATTCTGGGTAATTTGGAGAAAGTGGTGATTGAGGAAGTGGTGTGTTCGGTAGGGGGGTGTTCGGTAGATCATTGTTTAGCGGTCGGTGGATGTACCGGCCGGTCGGGTGCGAGTTAATAAGTATTGGCGGCGACGGTAAGTCGGTGTCGTCTGGATTGGGCGTGTCAATTTCGGAATCAGAGAAATATTCCCTATAAACGAGAAAATATATATTAACAACAAAAATATTTAAAAGAAATTAATACAGCTCATCATATTTGTTTAAATAACCAATAAAAATTAAATTTTGCAAAACTTGCTAGTCTTCACCTCAAAAATTATCTTATTAAATCCATCTGTAATTATTTCAATTTAAGCATAACATAGTACATCTTAACCTTACGATTCTATCAGACAATATGTCAGAATGAGGTAGTATAATAGTAATCATTATTTCAACTGACAGACTAATTCTTAATCTTTAAAGATCTTATGCGTGATGACATTGCAACTTACCTAATCCCGAAATTCTCGTCAGGGGAATGCTTCCTGAAAAGACAATTTAAATTAATAATCATCTTATAATAGTGAATGTATCTAACACAGATATCTATTATTACCACATTTATTAAACAATTAACATTTAACACACATTAAGACTCCTATAATGTTTCTTTTAGGTTAACTCTGCCTATTTCTATATATTTTGTTGTCCTTTAATTTGTTACATGCTTTTCATACTAACACTTAATCTTGTCAAGTGTTAAAAAATGTTGACACTTGAAGCCTTATAAAAACATCGACACTAAATTTTCATTGTGCATTTCTAAACACATAACATGCGTCTATTAGTTTTACTGTTGTGTTACCCTACTTTGTATGAATATTAAAACATTTTTACAAAGTAATTTCCAAAATAATTGTTTCTTAATAAATAATATTCTAGTGAATTAGGAAATATCACTTAATTTTTTTTACAATGGTTTTACTTTGTAAAACTCTCTTACTTTTACGACAAAACACATAATCTCCTATATATTACAAGCAAAGCACATCTGAATCTATCTACTCATTGATAATAGCACATCGTATACAATACGAATAAGTGCATTTGAATATTTAAACACCTGTACAGTTCCTGACTAGGTAATAATAATCTGGCTCTTCCAGACCTACTATAACGGCCACCGGAAAATCTAAATGAGGGCAATAAGCCTAAGCGCGCCAATGAACCGATATGGCGCTTCTCAAAATTTTGCCGCGCTATATCATCATCATCTGTAACATATATCATTTCTAAATATTATAGATGTTCAAATAGAGATCTAACAATAATTCAACAATAGCTTACCAACTGATCTCTTATCTTCGTTTTCGTAATCATCAGGAGTAACATCATTATTACTGACTTCTTCCGGAATAGGAATAAATCGATCTCCTGTTTCTGCTACTTCCGTCTATATAAATCGGTCTATATAGCCCATGAGCTGGCAGACCTACAGAACCTCTTTTCAAATTCCAGTATGTATTGTATTCCTTATTATAAAGATCTTCATTTAGTGGAAATTCCACGTTACTTCGTTTAAAAACTTGAGAAAGTGGTGGAAGCATGTCAGGATTAATAGATTGTTGATAGTCGTATATTTCATTGAAATCTAAGGGACCATCCATATCTGATAGTGGTGGTACAGAGTTTTGATAAAATGGATAATAGTATTCATTTCCCATTATTTCATCTTTTTTGTGTATCATTCCATTACGAGCCAGTGCGGCAATATTTCTTTTATCGTTGGGTGGGTTGTACTGTCCCCTTCCAAATCGATAGCCATCTCGAGCCAGCGCCTGTATATTTCTCTTCATATTGGAAAAACTGCGAAGTTTTGCAATCGAAGCTAAATTTCTTTTGTCATGAGATCCATCCTCATCTTGCTCTTGTTTATCTGTTTCATCATATGGGGATCTGAATGTAGGTAACTGTCCATTTTTAGCTAGCGTAGATATGCTTCTTTTGAATCCTGGTGCAGCGCCCCTTAAATATCCATCTCTAGCTAAGGCTGCTATGTTTCGCCGTGGAAATGTTGGCCACGTATTCTCCGAATTGTCAATAGGTAATCCTATAACCTTTTTTAAAGTAAAAAGTTTAGATATCAATTACTACAACTCTGTATATCGAAATAAAACATGTGTACAAAACTCACCCCCTCAATATATAAGGAATATGCCAGAGCTATTGTTGTAAAACCTATTAGAAGGCCATTACTATGCCCCCTACAGCTTACTCGTATTTGGTTCCTCATCTAAAAAAACACTAGATTTTATTGTTAAGCTAGATACTTTCTCTTAATGAAACTATTAACAATCCCTAGTTAAAGTTGAGATTATTTTTCATTCCAATAAGTAATTGAAATCAATTTTCTATTTCTAACATAAAAACTTCAGTTATCGCATGAAATACGAACCGTCGCTATTCAATAACATAGAACAATAAAGTTATTTGCAGGTATTATTCACCGCTCCGTGAATGTATGACAGTAATTGGCATATTCGATTACATGCAACGTGCACGGACGCTCGCGTTCATATACATGAATATGAATCTAGAACAATATGCTGCTATTTTCCCTCTAGCATCCGACATTTTAGCTTTAATGAAAATGTTATTAGTAAGCATTTCTCGTATAATTGACAGAGAACGCATTACATACTTTTATTTTAATGTTCCGAAATAAGACGATATAACGTTTTTTATAATGTCATTAATATTAGATACTTATATAATACAGCTTTAGCGTAATAAGATACTTCGTTCCCGTCCAATTTTCTAGACAGAACATAACGACGCATTCTTTGTTCTCAGAATGAAACAATGAAAATAATTAATTCCCATCAGAAGGCCGAAGGCCGAAGGAAACAAGGTAGACAGAGATACCCTAATGTCAAAGCACTCCATTCTCTGCTATCCACTGGAAATGGAAACAGGCTTTCTACGTAGTGTTTTTTCTAGATAAAGCTAGAAAGAAATAGAAATATGAACTATTGTAATATCCAATTAAACTATAATAAAATTGTGTATAATATTCTGCGTACTCGTATTACTTATAATAAATATTGCAAAAGTTAAATTAATTCGAAACAATAAGAAACAGACCTCAAGATATTAACTGAAATGAAGAAAGTTTAGATGACATGAATAGGGTGGTGAATAATAGAATTCTTAATGAAAATATGCTCTGCAGTTTTAGAACAACTAATTAACCGGCGCAAATTACACGTCTTTATTTTTGATAATAACTTCATTTTAACATATTTCTACCACTGTTATTTATTTTATTATTGTTTTTCCCTAAAATATAAAATATATATAAATTATACAACTAAGCCAATGCTTTTATATAAATAATATAGGTGATTTTAGCATTATTACTATCTATGATGTAACTAAAACCCAGTAAAAAATAAAATATTCTCTTGTCTAGTTTAACGAAGAGATACGTTACGGTTTATCGTTCCAATTTAATATGAAAGGTGAGGAAAAAGGTTTAACGAAGTGATTTAGTCATATGTTACTATATTATTATTTCTCTACTATATTTGTTTGAAAGTATAGCTACTTTTCATATTTAATTCCATCGAAATATACTTTAGCCTTGCTAGGCAAATTTACAACGGCTATTTCTATTTATATAGATATATTTAATAGTAAAATATATTGATAATAAAATATTTTGTAGTAATAATTAAATTAAACTGAAATAACGAAAACTACGAGAGTATAATTAATTACAGCAATATAATAACCGCAAAATGGTGTATTCGCTAAATCTGACGTTTTAATTAATTATTATGCAAGTGTTTAATAATGATGTATTAATAAATTTCAATAAATTCATTGAATGTTGTGGTAAATGCGGCTAAAGGCAATAATTATTGCTAAAATATACATACACGTATGCATATTTATATGATTATAATGTTAGAAAGTTCTTAAAAAATAAATACCGAAAATATAAATACTAGATATTACACCCCGATCTTATCTATCTTTTTTAGTTGATATATATATATATATATATATATATATATATATATATATATATATATATATATATATATATATATATATATATATATATATATATATATATATATATATATATATATATATATATATATATATATATATATATATATATATATATATATATATATGTGTGTGTGTAGTATACTATATTATTATTATTAATAAACAAATTAAACTACTTTTAGTTTACCAGCTTACGAATATCGTAATTCTAATAACGCATTCTGCATTTTTAAGCTCGTATACCTTAAATAGGTATAAGATGCAGTAACAGTTTTGAAGCGCGCTTTATGAAATTATTAACACTACTAATAATATTTTAGTTACATTTGATCCCTGGCTTCCGGAAAAAATATGATTTTTATTATGTATATCTTATCTTGGAAAAATGAAATAGAAAAAAATAACAAAATCGAAAATCCTAAATTACCAAAAAACATCCTGGTGAATTTTTTTCCCCGGTTCCTATCAGGTCTGACGCATTAATTTATTATATTGGTGTTTGCCTGTTAAAAAAATAAGCTTCTACCTTAGTATTAAAATTATTTGTTTTAGCAATTACAATTATTTAAAAAAATATCTAATAAATTTATATATAATGAATAATAAAATATAATGCATCACCTATTTTACAACGTCATTTAAATTCAATATTCAAATTGTTGAGACAGTCTAAGTTATGTCCCAAATTATAAAAAAAAATATAATAACTTACATTAAGATTGTTTATTGATTAGTTGCAACCGATTTATCAAATTATTATTTTTTTATTTATATTAATAGAATAATTTTATTAAGTTAAAATAAAAGTTAATAATTACGTTAAACATTTATATAGCTACGTGTCTACGACGCGCTACACGAAATTATATTGAAATTCATCCTAAAACTATATACTTACTTTGCTGCTTAATCCACTTTGGCACTAAAAACTTTTAAGATCTTAAATTTTTTGTGTTTCTAATTTTGTGATCTTGGCGGGAATGATACTGGAAGCACAGATACTGAGCTTTTATACCAAGCTATAACACATATAGCGCATGCGTGTACAGAGGGTGAAACTTTTAGATTTTTATTCAATTAGACTATGAACCTTATTTGTATTCAACGATAAGTATATTTTAACTTACCACCAATACAGTGTCTGTAGGCGGAGTTCTCTCAACACTAGCTGCATAATGTGCACTCAAATTGATAAGAACTCACTTTACCTATATATATGTATTTGAATAGTACAGGTAGGATAGTAATTATATTTATAAATAAATACTTGAAGGTCTTGTTGAGGGTCGCTCTTGCAAAACAAATTGGATTGAAATGTGGTATCGAGACCCTTGAGAAACCATTTATTTGCATTTTACAGTAGAACAAATAATGAAATAAGTTATTGAGCGAGTGAGGAGCGCAGCGACGAGCGAAGCTCTCTGTTAGTAGGGGTCTATGCATTCTTTGTTCCCTAACTCCTCCTAGACCACTGAACCGATTTTGATCGGATTTGTTTTAAACGATCACTGTGGTCATGAGGAGTGCCAACATATATAAAAAACTGTGATCGGACATGTCCTTGAGGAATAATTGAGAAAAAACCAACAAAATTCGATTTTCATTGAAAATGCATTGGATTAGCTTGCGCGTGCAATTTGTTTACATTTAGTCGAGTTACGGCTCGATTCGAGAGCAAAGCTTTTGCCAAATTTGTCGTGTAGTAGTCCGATTTAGGCCATTTTTGAACAATTTTTCACTCCACATATAATTTTGCATACATTCTAATTCGGTTTGTCAAGAAAAAATTCCAGAAAATACCTTACAGGACCGAATTTACACTCTAATAAAAAGTAAATTTTTGTCTAGATGCTCCCATAGCATTAACATTAGTCATTACGAAAACCAACACTAATGTTTTAATATCTGATTTAATATTAGAAGCAGAGAAGTCAGAGAACAGAGCGCCAAACGCTGGGACCGCATACTCTTTCGCCTGTGCCCCGCTACAAATATACATACACAATATTTTAATTACACAAACGTTTTAAATTTAACAAAACACAAGTTGTTCATAGCAAATATTGCATTTTTAAAAAGTTATCAAAAATTAAATGTCTTTCCTCGAGCGGGAATAGAACTCAAAATCATTGGGTTAATAATCAAATTGTACCGCTTCCGCGCTCGCTCAATTAACAGGCCGGATGGGCTGAATACCTAGTTTAAGAACAAATAAATACCTAATATTGGGTATATAAGACGGTGTTTAGAGACTAACCTAGTGCTAGGACATATAGCCCCCTATCTTACGCCCAATTTTTGAAACTTAATTTTTATCTTATCATAAATAAAGAAAATTCAGAAATAAGAAAATTTGTCTTTCCAAGTAGAGAAAAGCTTCATGTTTTTAAAGTCATACGCCGTGTGCTTACGCCACTAACTTAAACAGCTCAAACTTATAATTATTACATAAAAAGTAATTATATAACCTACGTTATCAATAATAGGAAATCAATAAGAGTTCCCTCTGCCTACCCTGCCATGTGCGTGATAAAGAGTGAAGCTAGAAAAAAAAATAAAAAAAAATAAGAGAAAGTTATAAAACTAGATTGATTAGTAATTGGCGTTGGAAGAATAACGATAAAAGGGAAATTGGCGCTAGATTTTCATTATTCATATTCATATGTCATCATGTAAACTGTAATAAAACAGTAAAAGGGTCGAATATTTTTACTAAAACTTGAAGACGGGAAATGTAAAAACACCATTGCACCGTTATGATTTCCTGAATGAAGTTGAATAAAAAAATGTAGTTACACTTTTTTTGGTCTCATATCATTCTCTTAAGCGTCTCCAATACTTCTTCTTTATAAAATCGAAATTTTGCGAACGGAATGATTTCTCCTACCAATTTTTGATTACGCCGATGACTGCTCTTTGAATGTGACTGAAGACTAAATAAAGAGAAGTTAGAGATCTTCAAACTCTTGATATACGCTTTGCGGTCTTTGGAAGTACACAAAGTGTCTCACTTTTGAGTTCAGCTTAATTGGCTTCTTATTCTTTTTCATTTTTAAAATACTCAACTATCAACAAAATTGCCTGCCTATCTACGTTCCTGTCCTAAAATCATTCACTCACAGGAAGGTAGTGTTACCAATGCTAGTGATTCCAAAGAGCAATACTTTTTCTGTACAAGCTCCGTAAGAATAAATTTTCTAAGTCTACTTATGGAAGCTGCATCTTTTAAGCAACATGTGTCTTTTACCATTGAAAAAGGCATTTCAATGATAATATCTGTTCATATAATTAATGTTTTATTCATATATATTTAACTTTAAAACTATTTATGTTATTTAAAATGTTATGTACAGTGTGTGTGTACAATTTGTATAACATATATAATAAAAATTGTTTTATAACGCACTACAAATCTACTACACAAAAACTGGAAATGAATAAATGGTTTGAGGAATTCGAAGGAAATGTCTATACTGTAAAAAATATAGAAATGGCGCCTTTGTAAAAGTTGTTCAGAACGATTACTATTTTCCGATGACATTTAATCAAAAGTTTCTAAGATCCTATGCAGTCCTACAGTCTTAAGAGATTAAATACTCAATGCAAACTTATAAAGTTACATAAAGTCACACTACAAACATTTTAAATATTTGTATTTTATAATTATTATTTTATAAAAAAAAAAGTGTTAAATTAAGTTCGGTAGAATCAGAAACTATACTAAAAACGGATAACCGTGGAAATAAAACAAAAATATATGAAGTGTATAAGCAAAAGTAATCTTATTGTATATTATCAAACAATCTATGCTATGCTATGCTATCAAAGGAACCTAATATTAAAACATTCCGTTTCCCCTTTCCGCCTTTCCAGGCAGTTTCTAGATGGAATAAAAAGGAAAAGAATCATCGATCTTCCTCGTATGGGAATCGAACTCACAAACCGTCTTGTTTATAAATACACGCTTGGCCTCTGCGCTAAATATATAGTGTAAATTTATATATAGGTAACTGTATCTATTTATAAATAGCATAAAATCCTATTAAATCAAAACCAAGGTGTAACAGAACACCACACTAATGAATAAGAGTTTGACATTCCATTATTGATATTGTAGTTTCCATTAGCGCTTCGCTGTTCACGTCTAAGTACTAGACATCTGAAAGGCGAGAGAAAACAACAAGAAACTTTGAGTATAGATTTCAATTGATAAATATTCTGAAATTATCAAAGTCGTTATATTGTACAAGCGACCCGCTCACGGCCATCTGCTCTGTTTAAATAAAATAATTTGCGTCTTTTAAATAATTTGCGTCTTTTAAAATTTAAATTTTATACATACCTTTTTGAATCACTATCTCTTATTAAATCACATATGTATCGAACATATTTATCGAATTTGTTCCTTGTAAAAAAAATACATAACATAAAACAAAAGACATTTTTATATGCAATATTTTTGTAATAAATATATGTAATGAACATACAATTCTTACGAGATCAGGATAAAAAGTAGCATATGCCCTTTTTCAAGGTTTCAAATACCGTGATATTAAAATTTATCAAAATCTGCTCAGCCCTAGAAGTAAAAACGTAGCAGATAGTCAGAGTTTCTTTCACTTTTATAATTTACTCATTTATATTACTCATTTATATTGTATTTCCTTAGGTTTTCAAAAAGGTTTTCTAATCACAGCAAACGCGTAAATTCTACTAGATATATAAAAATATGTTTGTAAAAATTAAAAGTTACCGCCCACTAACGGAGCCAGCAAGCCTTCAAATTAGTATAGTCATTAATAATAATAATAATAAATATACTTTATTGCACAACTTAAATTAAAGAGCACAAATGAAAAAAAAAATTCATTAGTATAGTACTTAATACATATTGATGTAATTGGGTTCATCTCTAGTTTTGTATCTACATATATCTTGTAGCTTCACAGGACTCCCACCTAAACCTCTCCATTTTATAGTTCCTGTTTATGTCGGACTAGAAATTTATTTTAGATCTAAATCTATCTTATAATTAACGTTGTAACGAACTTTAGGAACTGTTTGTTATATTACGTTACTTGCTGCTGCAAAACCCTCCATGAGTGATTCCTCATTTTTTAGTTAATGAAAATATAATAAATTTTTCAGAATTTCACTAAACTTCTACACACACAATATAATATAACACTATAGGTGGATCTAATTAATAGTGAAAAATAAGCGCATCTAACGGCTTACCTCCGCCCTAGCTTTTTTAGTGTTATGTAAAAACTTTTTCTAAAAAAGAAAATCCGATCATATTCAATTATTTTACTAGCACACAATTGTCTCAGTCGTTAGGGATCTTGGTAAATTATCGGATAGTAGAATTTTATTCTATAAGCATATATGTATTTAATAATATATTTAAGCCTTTTCATTTCCAAACTTTTTAACTACATTATACAAAGTGCTTAATTATAACACTTATGTTACGGCTTCAGATATAGGCCTCCTCCAGGTGCCGCCATTTGATCTTGTGCTTAGCGATTTCCATATATTTCTTACCTGCTAATTTATCTATCACCTTTCTAGAGAGCTCTTGGTCTTGGAGCCATGTGCTAAGCCTACATTAGCCACACAGGGCCCTAAATAAACATCGATTTTCGTTAATGTCCTTTTTTTTAAACCTATAATGTTATATTCTCACATGTATACTCAGAACCTGATTAACCGATTTTATTCAAATGTAAGTAGTATATACTTTCAAATCCGGATTTTCAATTATCCGAATGCCTCATAACAATTAGTCTAGGTAATTGAGTTTCAACTTACGTACTTTTGTGTTCGTTTTCTTTGCCCATTGTACCTAACAAATAAATAAAATACATAAAGTTGTTTACAGAAACTTACACTCCTTATAATAAATAAGTAGGAAAAAGTATGTTTTTATAGTTAATATTCTTAAGAAAATACTATTATTTTCTTTAGAATATTAACTATACCTATGTACATAATAATAGAATATGAATCTTATATTCCTTTATTCGTGTCAGAGATGCACTTCCCAACTACTAGACGTAATGGAAATAGACATTTTGCTGTAAAGCCTAGTTAGCACATAATTTATTTAAATGCTGGCACAATTGATACTTTAGGCAAATAATAAAAATTACTGAAATCCTGCCTTCGTAAAAGTTGTGCAGCATCATCAACATTTTTCATTCACATACCGTATATAGGATTAATAAATTATTTTAATTAGTGATTAGTAAGTAATTGACATACTGAACTAAGAAATTGGCATAGCAGCTTGATAAAACTGTTAATTGAGCGAGTGAGGAGCGCAGCGACGAGCGAAGCTCTCTGTTAGTGGGGGTCTATGCATTCTTTGTTCGCTAACTCCTCCTAGACCACTGAACCGATTTTGATCGGATTTGTTTTAAACGATCACTGTGGTCATGAGGAGTGCCAACATATATAAAAAACTGTGATCGGACATGTCCTTGAGGAATAATTGAGAAAAAACCAACAAATTTCGATTTTCATTGAAAATGCATTGGATTAGCTTGCGCGTGCAATTTCTCTATGGCCAAACACATTGTGAACTTAATTTATTGAGAAACCCATTGAAATTTGCTAGCGCGCGCCATAAACAGAGATTTCAATTCCCCAGCATAACTCTATGGTACAATTATCACCCCTCATCCCTCAAGGACATCATTTCATGAAATGCAATATAGCTACCACTTGGACCTAATTTCCATGCAAAGTTTCATCGAGTTCTGTCAAACGGCCTCGGAGGGGACAGGCTACAAAAAACGGCGAAGTGAACATATAAGAGCTTCGCTTCAAAAAGTGTCTTTATTGTACCGCTTCCGCGCTCGCTCAATTAACAGGCCGGATGGGCTGAATACCTAGTAAATATAATAAGTGGTAATAAAAATTCAATTATATTTTAAATTATATTGTTATAGAAGTATGTAGTGTGGTCATAAACACAAATAATATTGTGAGAGGCACCTTAAAAAATATATGTAATTTTTTATTATTATAAAAAAAAGTTGTTTACCAAGACAATAGCGCATGTAAAGGTACCTAAGATTAAATCAAATAATGAGATTGAAAAATCAAATTATTTATAAAATTATTTAATAGCACTGTTTCTTAAATTTTTTTACGTCTGTTTTGAAAACAATGAATATTGACTGAATGATTAAAAGTTTGTTATATTCGTTTTAAATTCACCAAGTACCGTAATTAAAATAGCGCCGGCGTCATGAAACTCTAAACGATATGCAATCTGTACAAGGCTCACATAACACGAGATACTGATTGGACGCAAAGGGAGCACTTAAGTGTTTTTACATGGTTTATACTTAGAGCTAACTGTAAACTATTTTTGCATGAAATATAGACACGTCTCGTGTATCATATTTCATATATTTCCTATATATAATATAGGCCAAATCGAATTATTTTTTAAGCTGGCGTCATAACTAAATTAAATAAATATGTTTTACTTACCCTCCAATAACAGTAGTGATTGATGAATTATATGGCGACGTATTGGTGGATGGATTTATAGATGGGTGAATTATATCACCATTGATATATTTTGATTTTTTATGTTAGAAACAGTAGTGCTATGACTACTATTTTTGAATTTAGAATTTTATAAGAAATCCATTAAATTGAAGAAAACGAAAGACTGAACGTTTAAGTAAAAAATAAAACATGAAAACATTTAATTATTTATTTCCATAACTATAATAAATGTGAATGAGATTTATATAATTGGACGATCTCAATAATTAACATAATATACATAAATATTTTATTAATATAGCGTTTACTTATTTAATATAGCATTTCGACTTATAAACTAGTTTCGAAATGAGACTTTAAGTCGCTCAATTTACTTTCGACCAAGTCTAAATCATTTATCCTCTCTAAAGTATTGACATCTGACGGCTGACTCATATTCGTGCAAGAACTGTCATTAACAGTTATGTTCCAATTTTTTTTGAATTTCGAATCATTAACGGTCAATTTTAGAACGTTGTTCTCTAAATTATCATTAGTTATACATTTTTCAGTATCAACCGTCGAATTGAAAGGCCGCCGGGGCATTGTTATGTTCATAGTGAGATCGTTTATTTTGTTTAAAATACCTGAAATAAATAAATAAATAATATATAAATTAAAGATTAAAAAGAAAGTACATAAATTAATTAACATTGAGCAAACCTGTAATTTGCAAGCTTGTATCAACCATATGACTTTCTTTTGTCAATGTGTTACTTTCGTCAAAATTTTCCTGTCTTTTCACATGACTTTCAGTGCATCTGCTCAGTACAGCTTTTCTAAGGGATCTATTTTTTAATGGCGTATGATACAAAATAGATTGTTCTCGATGTTTAATTTTTATCTCTGACATGTCACAAATTGCGTCTAATTGCAACGAAAAGCTTAGATCTTTATTTTGTTTTGATTTTAAATGTTTCGTTAGGACAGCCAAAGGAAATCTTCCTGTTGACGATCTTACATTAGTTCTGGCAAAAATACTTCTAGTCACGTTATTTATTTTTTTAGGTGAATTAACATAAGTGTTGCCATTTTTTAAATCTACTGTGTGAGTCCTATTTTCTATTGCCTCTTCATAAAAATCTTCATCATTTTTAGGATTCATTACGGTATTGATTCTCTTGACTAATGTGTATAATAATTTGAGTCGTTTCATTACTTGTTCTAGAGTAACACTGTTATTTTGTGCTTTTGTCTTCTTCATGTCGTACATATGATCGCCTTCTGAGCTTAACATGTTACTCACGATTTTGCATTCTAATTGTACTGAAAAATAAAATATTTTATTTTGTAAAGAATTTGTTAGATGTGTTTGGGCCACAATAATTATTAACACATAAAATTTCATGAACCATATACATGCAATAATGTATAAGCATAATGTACTTAAATATATGTTGGTTTTAGAATATATATTGTCAGAATTAAGTATAAAGATACAATCACGTAATTGTAAAATCCTATATGTGCAAAATAAGTTCGAAATTATAAAGGAATCAAGAAACTCCTGTGAAATGTCTACACATAAGACACGCAGTCCACTTTTCGCCAGACTTCGAGACATTGCGTGACCTCAATATTTTACCTAAAATAAAAGTAAAATTTTCCTCGTGTAGGAGTTGAACCCATAGCCCAAAGTCTACAACGATAAAATCCCCAAATAAACATAAACATTTCAATGTATTTAATGATTAATCCTCACAGCAATACATCTTTGACATTATGTTGCAAAATATATACATAAACTTCTAAAATTTTCTCCATTTTCGACACATTTAAATATTATTTAATGCTAGATTTCATATAGAGAGCAATACATCTTATTTTAAATCTTCTTGTGACATGTACTAACTATGTTATAGTAATGAGGTAATAAGTAGTACCAGCTCAGTATATTAAAATTACCATAGTATAAAGTAGAATGTATATTGAAAGAGCATCTTAAACTATCTATATATTACTCATGTTGGGAACTTGGGTACACTACACAAGTGAAAAAAATAAACTTCTAAGTGAATGGTAAATTCTTTACTAGTATATAAAAAAAAACTAATTAATACCTTTATTCAAATCTGCCAGCAGTGGTGTAATTAGTTCACGTGAGGGCAATGCATCCGGTTCAAATTGTTCATACACATTGAAAAAGTCATAGACAACACTACCAATATTAATAACTAGACACATTTTTTCATTATCATAAACATTTTGTTTTGTTATTTCCACTAACTTTTGATGCATCATTTGCATAGCTTTCTGTAACAAGTGAAATTATTATATTTTAACAAAGAAAATTGTGTTTTCCAATATTTGATCTTGAATTCTCTAACTCTATAGTAGTAAGATAGTAGAAATCAAGTAGGAAATCAGTTTAGTTTTATAATTAATGATAATGATCATATAGTTAATTTTCCCGATTTTCGCAATGTAAAGAGTAAAGCAGCATTAGTCTTTCAGAGTGAAATGAAAATAATTATAATGATAGAAAAATACTTCTTTGAATTCACACTCGCAATTCTTATGTTTTTTACAACTTAATATGTTTTTAATATCTCTATAGGGAGATTTTTACTAATTTCAGCCACCTCAAGATTATTACATAGAACATTAATTTGGAAACAGGGAGATTATTACTTTTAAAATTTCTAAAAATAACTGTAGGATCTTGGGTTCATCTTATATGCGCCAAAATCGACGGATGTTTCGCCAAAATATCATACCGTTCGCCGAGAGCCGCGTGTCACGCGCCGTGAGGGTGAAAGTGTGAACTGTGCTAAACTCTGTTGACACTGATCTGTGTTACTTAATGAACTGTATAATGAAAAATACAACTCATACAACCGTACCGGGACTTTCAACTATCTTCAATACCGTGGCGGTAAGTTGAGCCCAAAAGATTTTAAAGTAACACATAAAATATTAAAACATCCACTGAGCTATTGTGATATCTAACCAGTAACTATTATTTTCCTACTTCATATTGAAAATATATATATTTCAATTTAAAAACAATAATTACCTGCTGTTGCTGTTCTGTCTGCCTGTAAACGCGAAGGTTCGAGGGTTCGATTCACACTCGGGGAAGATGGATTTTTCTATTTCCATTATCTTCGCTCTGGAAACTAGGCAAAGCGCAGACTTCAAAGCCACTTAACATGGAATGCCTCCAAAAGGTACAAGGGGGGACGGAGAAAGCAGGAACTAAGCAATGGAGTGTCTTAACAATAGGTTAATACGGTTCCTGCAGTTCCCTCTACCTACTTAATATAGCGAATAAATCGTGAAGCTGAAAGAAAAAAGAAAAAAATTACCTCAGCAAAAGCCACTGGATCTACTATTAAGAATACATTGGATCTTATTTGATTGACTTCCTGCTCCCAGATACTTATAAGCATTGAAGTATGTGGACTATGAGGAGACATCATAACTGCAGGCACTAAATAAGGGTCCAGAGCTTCTAGACTTGCTAAAGCGCTGCGTAAAGTTAGGACTCCTGGAAAACCAAAAAAAGTGTTATATGTAGCAAAATCTTTCTCCATTTACAAAATTTAAAGTTTTTTTGTTTTATTTTACAATAAACTGTTTCTTATCAAGTACTAGTAGTTTTATATACAATAGTAAAACACAAATAAACATTTTTTTTTTTCTTTGAGCCAGATTATATTATATACACTTAGCTAAGGTAACTCTGGCTATTTTATTTTTGTAAAACAGAAATGTTAAAGGTTTGACGAAGTTATTTGAAGCATAAAATTGTAAGACTAAGACTAGACTAATTAAAATAGTTGACATAATAAGTTAGTGAGTAAAGATAGTGCAAGTTATTTCATATATATAAAAAAACAATAGATACTTTTCTGATCTGATGAACATGACATAGCAAATGATCCAATCTGCAACAGCCTTTCATTGTGCAAGTCAAACTCCTTTACAAATATGCAGTTTCCAACATGACCTTCTATAGTACATGTACATGTCCCTGTAGTACTTTCAAAGTGTCTTCTTAACCTTACTGCAGGTGAAACATTCTTAGTAAAACAATGAACTACTAGTGCTAGCAAGGCTGTATTTGTATTAGTTTCCAATGCATATAGAACATCTTTTAGTACGTCTATTAACAGATTTACATTTGAAGGTTTTATTGGCAGTTTAAGGGTGTCTGTTGTTGCAGCGACAGAGTTGAGGTCACCATTTATTACTTCACTAAGCAAAGCTTTTGTTTCTCTTAGCACCTTAAATAAAAAAATACAAAATAAAATAAGTATTAAATAAAAAAATACAAAATAAAATAAGTATTAAATAACTTTTTAAATATAATGTAATTATACATAACTATAGTTTACCACTTGGCAGCGAGCCTTTACAACATGTTGATCTGTTAGTAGGCAGAGTCGGCATAGAGTCATTGTTGACAATAACAATTCATCAATGGATGTGTGTAAAGCTTGCACACATTCAACTAGCTGAAAATTTAATTTCAATTACATTAATTATAGTCAAATAACATCAAAACACAAGAAAAAAATTAATTATTACTATAGAAAAAAAAATCGAAAAAAAAAAATATAAGTAATAACTATATAATTTTTTTTTTTTTAAAAAAAAAAACACCTTAACAAATTTAATATATCTATTGTAGTGCAGCAATACAGCATACAACCAAAACAGTAAACAAGATGCTTGATTCCCTTAATTCAGCTTTGATTTACTATCTACTTATCATATAATGTTTGAAAGTTAGCCAAAAAAGAAATAAACAATGTTTTAACATTATAACCCCTCTGTCAATCCTGCTAAATGCAGGGACAATCGTCAACTACATAGTTCATTTTAGTTTTTGTCTCTAAGATTATGAAAAACACTTACTTCAATTTTCCAAAAACCTAAGTTTGGATCAGTGTCTTTGATATTTTTTCTATATACGATATTACATAATTTGCTTAAAACATCAAAAGTCTGGTCAATCCAGTTGACAAAATACATGGGTGATATTAATAAAGAATTGTTTAATGAAGAATCAGACTCTTTGGTTAAAGGCTGACAATTTAAAACTTCTTCAACTGATAAAAGCTTCTGATAACACCAAGAAAGTCTTTCTAATGTGCATTGGCGGCTTTCCTACGACACAAATTAAAAAGAAAACATTAATTTTACAAACATGCCAACATTAAAATAATCTTTTTACTTATTGTACCTGTAAATATATATCTTCTTTATTTTCCAGCTTAATTATTTCTAACAACGTTATAAAACATTTTCTTATTTGATCTGCACACAATGTATAAACGTTGCGAATGTTAACAATATGATCCTCAAGATATTCATCGTTTATTACGTGTAATTTATTACTAATTTTTTGAAGCAACGGATATATTTTTTTCATCAAGATGTCCTATTAAAGTGTATAAACAATGTAAATTAGTTCTATTATCTTAAGCATCTCTATTTATCTCACAAGATATAAATATTATTTAAATGTTTTACCACAGCAAATTTTACACATTCGTGAGACTCTTTTGGAAATTCAACTAACTGTAACTGCAAATTTATTTCATTTACTGACATTTTGTTGTTTTTATAAATTACAAATTGTAACTATATTATACACAAATTACTATTAGCAACTAATATTTTAATGAACATATAAACATGTATTATTCAATTATAAATCAAAAATAACCATATCAAAAGTATATATGTGATTCAAATTCAAAATTTTTAAATTAAAACGGATTGAAACGAAACAGATTACTAAAGAATTATGCAATAACAATTACCAATAGCAGTGCTGTATAGTTTGATAACATATCGATATTATAGGGGCAATATATCGATATTATAAGTGGCAATAGCTCATGAGATCTACTCGGATCTACCTGATACTAAAAAAATTCCCAGGGATATAACCCGCGCTCCAAATGAAGATTCGTAAGTTGCTATCTCGGTCGCTGGTCGCCTAAGCTGGGCCTCCCCCAGTTAGCTGAGGGTCTCACCTGGCTGGGCTGACCGCCCAGATAGCACTACACTCACCAAGTCCCTGTTAAAGGCACTGACTTCACAGGGCATTGCCCGAACCCCAAGACACTCTTATATTTATAAGTGGCGTAAGACACTGATGCAGACTGATGCCGTCTCCCCTCTTCCCTCGCGGGGGTTGAGAGATGAAAGCCAAATGTAGATCTACTTAGATCTTGTTGATTTTAATCGGCTGTTACTTCTGGATTTTAAGGCGGCTGTATATTGTTGGTTTGCAAATCACACAAAAACTTTAAATTCGAACGTTACACGTTTACATAAAATAGTTATGTTCTAAGTTTATTTTTTTATAAATTAAATGAAGGTATGAAATTCAAATAGGAAAAACATAAAGTAAAATATTTATTTTCATATTAGTAAAAAACTTACAAAAGAAACTTTAAAATAATTCCGGTAAAAAGAGTGAATTAATTCTACCTTTTATACTAAGAAAATACTACAGAACATTCTGGATATACGGCAAATTCTTATTTTCTTCTAAAAACTTTGTACATCTAGCGTTTATTTCACAATTATAGACTTACAGATAAAAAATTATAATTTATATAACATTGTCTAGTCTGTAGTTTTTTAGCAATAATATTTTTTTATCTGTCCTTAGAAATATAATTTGCATCGAAGATTTGATAGATTCATTGAACTTTATATTTGTAAAATATAAACAGAGATAACTAAGAAAGTACATAATAATGAGTGAATTAGTTTGGGGTATCAAAAACGGCGACATAGATCAAGTAAAGGACATCGTGGAAAAAAATGTAAGACAAGCTAAAGAAATATATGATTCAATTTTTGATTCGTCATTAATGTTATAATTGTTAATTTACGCCAAAATAGCATATGATTTATATCGTATGCCTAAAACATAATTTATAGTTAATAATTAATAATTATAAACTACTCTAACAAACTGCTTATCCTCAGAAAATTGATGTCAACGCTCTCATTGACGGCCGTGTTCCTCTTCATTATGCAGCCGACTACGGACAAACAGCTGTTGTAAACTACTTATTGGACAAAGGGGCTGACCCTAATGTATGTTACTATATTCTTAATGTAGTGAAATAATATATAAACTATTAAATTACAACTTATTGAGTAATGACAAACATCAATATCATGAGACTACTTTCATACCAGTACACAAAACTTAATCTCCTCTCCATGTTTCAGATGGTTGACAAACATGGTATATCTGTGATTCTTGCTGCTATTTGGGAGGGGCACACTGACTGTGTTATAACATTACTAAAACATGTAAGATATAGTACTATTTACATGAAATGAAGAAAAAGCAAAGTATAAATATAAAATGTAAATAATATTTTACAGGGCGCATCTAAAAATGGTAAGACACCTGATGGAACACCATATATTGATGCAGCAGAAAAAGAAGAGATCAAAGAACTTCTAACATAGAAAGAGTCACATAATATTTAAGTTAAATTCGCTCACATTCTTATTTTATAAAGCTATGATGAATTTAATATAAAAAGTAAAATTAATCACCACAAAATATTTACATGCATTTATTTATATATGATCAATATATGAAAAGTATAGAGCATTGATGTACTATGACTGCGTCCATTAGTAGTATTTTTTTGTAAACTAACAAGATATCTTTAAGTCATGTAAACTAACAATGCATGAAAATTATAAAGCGTGTTTTAGATTTTGTGTCTACAGCATTTCTTTACTTCTGAAGGCCTATACTCTAATCTAGCAAATAAATTATTTTATTACAGAGAAGGCAATTAGGAAGTATCAACGTAAAAAATAATTTTTATTGCTAAAATAAAAAAATGTGATAATCAAATAGATTTTTATTTTGTTCTTGTTTGGAATTATAGATCCTGTAATGTACTTTGTATTTTGATATTTTACTTATGTATAATTTATTTCATCAAACATTTAAATACTTAGCAATCACCTTGTGTAGTCATGTTAACTTAAGCTTAAAATCATCCATTTTTATTATAACTAGTAATAAATAACATGTTTCATACAATTAATAAAAATAAGTCTACATTTCTAAATCACACTGTTTACATTTTAATTAGAATTCATCTTTGCCTGTGGTATATTTTTTATACTTATTTTTTGTAGAGGGACAATAACAAGCATTTTTCTGTGCATCTAAGTATGACTTACATCCAAGTGTAAGTGTTCCAGTAAAAAGTAATTTTGCGGCACCCTTACACCCTGTTAAAAAAGGACAAAATTATACAATTTAAAGTCAGAAAAAAGAAGATTTAATCAAAATAATATTTTTTATAACATACCTTTGGTTATAGCATCTCCTGCCACATTAACACTTTTATATGTATCACAATAATTATATAAGCATTTTTTAAATTCTAAATCACATACTTCTTTTCCACTATTACATGTGTCATAACATATATCATGAGCATCACAGCACTTTGTCATTAGTTCTATGGGCAGATACTCAGTTGATATTTCAAAACCAAGAGAACCACAGCCATCAGATTTTGGTATATGATTCTTATTGCGAACAGGTTTTTGTCCTAAACAAAAAAAATTAAGAATAATAAAAATTAGTACTTTTTTAAACAGTTATAAAATAAGAAAATAGTACCTTCTGGACAGTTAAATATACATTCTTCTTCCACAGCAGCATCAAAAACTTCGTGTAGAGATTTAAATTTTTCTGCGATAGTTATTACGTTTTTAAACACATCTCCAAAGACTGTTTCAGCGGATAATACAGCGTCCCTTAAATTTCGTAACATACTCGAACCAAAGCCTGTATAAGCGTATGCAGCAAAAGTTAATGCATATATAAAAATCTTTTTATATGGGATCTCCATTATTAAGTTTTATGTATGTGTAATATTCTTTAATCATTTCTTTCTCTTAGCACGGTTTATAGTATAACTGACGTGTCTTAAAGAAATTGGAAGCAAAATCATTACACATCATTAGCGTTATTTATATCCAAAGTATATAACGTAATCGGAAATAATATTTGATTTTAAGATCAAAATACTGTCAACGTCATTGTCAAATAATTATCAGAAAGTGACAAATAACAATTCCATTCAACCTGACATTGGCAAAGTGAATTGTGCTCAACTGGCACCCTCGAAACGCCACAAATAAAGAAAAGAAGAACAAATAACATTGAGAAAGAACTTAAAAATATTCAGTTACATCAGTATTTTTTTTAATAATTAACACTCCAAACACTTATTATCTTACCCTTTTTGACTTATTATATCATAAACATTAATTATATTAATACTAATACTAGTATATAGAATTAATTTTAATCATAACGAACTCTTAATCTTATCTTTACATTATTATTTTATTATTCAGTGTTACTCAGATCTAAGGACTATGGCTATAAGCAAGTGACATAAATTTATATATTTATGTCACTCGCTTACAGCTGTAGCCTTATAAATTTATATGTTTGATGGTGGAGCGGAATGGGGTCACATAATAAAAAGTGAGCTGTGATGTGCTAAAACTATTTAGCTTATATATTAGGGCAGCAGTATTTGCACCTGTTGGAATGTTGCGATATTGCTACGACCGCATGTGAAACACTATCATGTAGCTGCAGCTTGACACAATAGCTGTCAATATATATGACAGTCTCGCTAGTCAGGTCCTGAGCCTCATGAATAGTCAGTATCTGTTTCTCCTCCCTATCCCCGGCTAATCAGAGATTCTTTTGCCTCTTGTACGTAAGTGAGGTATAAGATGTTGAAGATCCCCAAACACTGGCATCAGCTTGATGTTTTATATAAAAACAGAATGTACTGCCCTTTTTAAAGAGTATATGTCAGGATATACCTCACGTAAAGCGTAGGCAATATCCATGGATACTTCTGTAAGTATACAACAGGTTTTCACTTATATTGAGAATTAGTTGACAGTTTTCGGTCAAACATTTTAAAAATGTTCTCTTGATCTATATAAGGTAGTAGTAGTGCCAGTGCTTTATGTCTCCTATTAAAAGTATCTCATCTGTGAAAGTTGTAAGAAGCCTCGTCGACTATCAAGCGATTGCACTTATGTGATCCTTCTTGAGCACTGTTCCCCAGTATTGACGCCAAAATGCATGTTTGATTTCCCTATACGTTTCGATAACCTTTCTCAAAGTTCAGTAGCTGCCTCCATGGTGCCTGTGACGCCCGTATCTCTTTCTAAATTACATTTCTCAACTGTTCAAGATGTTTTTCCATATCTGGGAATACCGTTGATCCATTTTATCTTGGATACCTTCCATGTTCACTGGGATGTGGAGTCCAGAGTATCAAGAAGTTTAGCTCTGTCAAGCATTCTATCCTCTAGCATTATCCGTGTGCTCTTGGTAGCACTGGAAAATGTGTTGAACTTGAGGTATCCTGTTGTACTAGTTTCCTCTTCAATCAGTTTCACAAAACCAGATGTTGCGTTGTATGCTGCCTGCTGTATGTATAATTCATCCTTCATAATTACCGCGATGGCCTGGCCTGCTGTTATTATATATGTACCATCCACCCCGAAAAGATTTTGTTGACACTGGAGTGTTAGGTTTAGATTCTACCATGAATAATTTTTGAGCCACTATCGGATGTTGAACAAATTAATTGTAAAGAATCCGTTTGGATGCTTAAACGCAAGGTAAAGGTAGGTAAGATCTTCTCCTCAATGTTAATGTACCATAACCTCATGATATTCGGAGGCCTTTGTACATTCCAGTCGGTCTGCTACTTTCCATCTGTCGTACTCAATCACCACAACAGCTCCGTTAATTATTCTTTCTCTTTGTTTTTTATCTCGCTTTGCATATTGAGCAGTTCACAAATCCACATAAATGGAGTTTTTTCTAATTTAGTACTATTGTCTATTTTTTCCTTGATTTTACTACACGACAATCGATGTCGCAAACCATTCTCGTGGGTAGTGCCAGTGCTTCATAAATTTTGCGTGTAATTGCAGTATTCCTAGTACTCCCATTCAATATAGCAGCCAGACCAAGTTATTTCGCGATTTTGTTTAGCTTTACGCTTTATCCCGCACATGGTAGGGTAGGCGAAGAGAACTGTAGGAACCATGGGAACCACCTAGTGTTAAGACACCCCGTTGCTTTCCGTCTTTTTCGAGGCATTGCGTGTCGAGTGGCGGATCTCAACGCCGCGCTTTGCCTATTTCCAGAGCGAAGAAAATAGAAAAATCCATCTTCTCCCAGTGAGCATTGAACCCTCACACTGTCGCGTTTACAGGCAGACACTTACGCCTCTGCGCCACAACGTTCCTCAAAAGCTTATGCCCTACCTTTAGGTATTATTGTTCAAGAAAAGAGCCATACTTTTGAGACTGCTGCAGTAAGTAGATAACGATATTTGGATTTCCACATTGCTTGTTTCCATGTTTCACGTTTTTTCACGTAAATATGTGTTCGTTCTTGCTTGTATTATATAGCGTAAGTAGAGCATGCGACTCTTTTTTTGCGACGTTTCCGGTTCTGTTCCGACTACACGTAATTCTAAGAGATACTACGACATTGACAGTTCTTCTTCTTTCGATAGTTGGGATAGATATTTTCAGGCAGATTGGCCTCAGACAGCTCTTTGTGGATTTGCGCTTGAAACTCGAACCGATAGACAGCAAATCTTGGGCATTCCAGCATAATAAGCATTACTGACTCAGATGTTTCTAGATAATATTCTTTCGGAGAATTTTTGAGATTAATAGATATAAGTATTCAGTAATGTCATCGAAACCCGACCAGAAACTGTCTGTGACGTTTCATATCTATTTTGCCATATGCGTACAAATTCTTCTTTGATAATTCCTTTGACGTATGACAGTAGAATTTTGTCAGCTCTGAGCCAAAACAGTCTAAACGGTCTTTCTTGTATACAACTAAAATTAAAAGACTCGCACAAAATATATTTTATCAAATTTAACAATAATTCATATCCACTATATCTTTTATTATTAATTAAATAATAACATCACAACTAAGCATATTCATATATACAATTATATATGTATATAATTTTAAAATAACAATAAATAAATTAAAAAATATCATCGCGTAAAATATCGATACTTTAAATACAAATCGATATAACTATTTCATTGCCGTCACTCGAATATCCGGTAGCCATGTTAATTTAAAAAGTTATCCTTTTCCGTTTTGTTGTCGAGAAAATGACGGGCTTTAGTAATAAGGTGAGAAGAAAAATTGAAAATTATATTATAAATAGGATATATGCGTATTATTTTATATTTTAAAGACAAACTATGTCACGTTATTGTGTTCTGAGTGCTATTTCTTATTGATAAAGGTATAATTTGTTACATATCGTGATGTACACGTGCTGGCTTGTGAAGTTGCGGTAAACTCATATGAAGATACATTGTAATATTAAAATTTATGATGTTAACTTCGTTATAATTTTTGTAATCAGTATAGAATACACATATTTATTATAGATATACATTGATAATTGCAAGTTTTGATATTTTTTTATTTATTGAGGTTAGAATTGCATTAGCCTATTGTGTTGATAAGTGTTGCTTTTTTAATGCTTTGTTTTAAATTTTAGTCCATAGTAATCGATGGCCGCGGCCACCTTTTGGGCCGGCTGGCTGCAGTGATAGCAAAAGTGCTTCTTGAGGGAAACAAAGTTGTTGTTGTAAGATGTGAGCAACTCAACATCTCAGGAAACTTCTTCAGGTAAGAATACCATTAACTATCTACTCGTACGTAACATGATCGTTTTCAAGTGATGTTTATTGGGTAATTTGCGACTGAAAATCTGTGTTGCAAACATTTATAATTTCTGATTCACATGATTAAAAAAATGGTTTATAGTTTTATGTTATTTCCAAATTCATTTATTTTATTTTGTCATAGGAACAAACTGAAATTTATGTCGTTCTTGCGTAAACGCTGCAATGTCAACCCAGCCCGTGGTCCATTCCACTTCAGAGCCCCATCAAAAATCTTGTGGAAAACTGTCAGAGGTAATTATTATACTATTTTAATGCACACATTATACCAATTTACCGAGACAATCATTCAAAGCATATGATTATCTTAATTTATTACCTACATTATTTGATATAATAATGATAAACAAATATAAATGAAGCTATATTTAAGAATATATTAAACAAGAAACTACTTAAAAGATTTGGTTTAATTATATATGTTTGCTTTAGGCATGATCCCACACAAGACCGAAAGGGGAAAGGATGCTCTAAGAAGGCTCCGTGCTTATGATGGTTGTCCTCCTCCATATG
Organism: Dione vanillae; assembly: GCA_037178615.1. Lineage (NCBI taxonomy): Eukaryota > Metazoa > Arthropoda > Insecta > Lepidoptera > Nymphalidae > Dione > Dione vanillae. The sequence goes on from JAZFAU010000189.1 coordinate 1,567,329, forward strand.
ACAACCGTCGTCGTGTTGTTGTACCTGCTGCACTCCGCGTGTTCTGTCTGAAGCCTGGACGCAAGGTAATATAAATACATAAAATAATTACATATAAAATATTTATTCTTTTTCACTGACCTTGTGAGACTAAAGAGTTAAGAAATTATATATAATAATAATATGGCCACATATATTTTAGTTTATATATAAGATTTTAGTTTATATACTTTTTATATTTTATTAAATATAAGAAAACCTAAATATATATTTAATTCTTGTTAATGATGTTATATATTGGGTAATTTGCGACTGAAATATTTTTTGTTGATAAATATAATAATATCTGAATATTACTGATGACATATTTTAAATTTGTGTAAATATATTTTGTACTTAAATATTTTCATTTTACTTTATAGTACTGTCATGTTGGACGTCTTTCTCATGAGGTTGGATGGAAGTACCGTGATGTTGTCCGCAAACTAGAGGACAAGAGGAAGTTCAAGACTATCCATAGAGTTTCCTATGAAAAGAAACTTAAGGTATATTTAAAAATAATATATAGTTCTATAGTAAATTTTAAATACTATCAACATGTAAATAATAAACATAAAATTTGCACATAATATTTTTTAGAAATAAATTATGGCTGGGAATATGAAAAATGAATTAAAAAACATATTTTAACTGTGTTAGTTATATAAATGATGATTAACAACTTACCTACATTATTTGATGTTTATGAAAAAATAAACTTGACTGATATGAACACTAGCTTTAAGTATATTTATTTTTTAAGTTATTAGTATTAATAAAATATTTTCTTTTTATTCAGAAAATCACCAAGGAAGCCGGTGAGAAAGTAGCGAAGGCAACAGCTCCCTTCACTGCTGTCATGCAATCCTATGGATACAATTAGGACTAAGGATATTATATAAAAAATAAACCTTTGGTTGCCCAACTCTTGTTTTTTTTAATACCTAGCTTATTTGCATACATCTTATACTAAATAACCCTTTTTTATTAATTCAGTAAATAAAAATGTTACATATTATTATAATTTAGTTTGTGTTGTAACTAAATTAGCTAATTAAATAAATATTCATGTACAAATAAATATTTATGGTCTTAAATTATATTAATGAGCAATATTTGTTTTTTACGAAATAAAATTGATTCAGACCCGTCAATGAAAAAAATTATAGAATAAAACGCGAAAGTAATGAGAATTGTGTAACCTGCTTTGATTGTAGTGGAAATCAACAGACGAAGCTGACTAAAATACTTTATTTGTATACTAAAAAAGTTGACGCCAATTGCCAACACGGTGTTACGTAGAAAAATACGGGCCACGTGTCACTTAGAGAAGCTGGAGGAATTGTGCAGAAATTATATTTGTCATGAATACAGAGTACTTCTCGTAGACCCAGAGTTGGGAAATTTGGCAATATTTTACTTATTGCCAAATTTCCCATATATTATAGTAAAAGCAAAGAAAATCGTACGAAAATTGGAAACCAAACTTAGTTATATTTAATTTAATAATATTCGTCAGCGGACCTGAAATATGAATTTGTGGAATACTTGTACTTGACCGATATTATTTTTATTACACGTTGTATCCAGATTATTACAAGGTAGAAAAAAGAAATTATAGTATATAAAACAGTCCTTATTTTACTTTCTGATTTTCAGAACATGAGCCTTTTTTTGTTTTATCTTTCACTGTTACGCTTTGTCTTTGTTATTAAAGAGTTGAAAATGTAATAATTCAGTTTTCCGAGTGTTGCTGCTTCACGATGGCCCCAAAAATAAATATCGACTCTTTTTTTTATATACAAAATACTTTTTTTAGCTTCACGCTTTATCCCGCACATGGCAGGGTAGGCAGAGGGAACTGCAGGGACCGTGGGAACCTAGTGTTAGACACTCTGTTGCTTAGTCCCTGCTTTCTCCGTCCCCGGTTTCCGCCTACAAAATATCCAATATATATTATTTACATACGAGCACCTACCTACTCATAATATAATCAAAGTAAATAATAGTCATTAACATATCTAATATTGATTGTATTAAACTACTAAAAAACATAAAAAGGCAAATAATTTTTAAAGTGAAATCTAAAATATAAAATAAATTTTGGCCCCTCAAACGCCATAATTTTGTGTTTGATTTGGAGGACGTCACTTGATTCTTATTGCAGCGTTTCAGTACCTTCCTATACATATGACTGTATTACTTTTAGAGTTTAAGGTCTTTATTTATAATTTAGTCAATACATAAACATACATAAAAATCTTACTTCAATATTAGTTTAGATTTTGCCTAACTAAAATTTAGGTTTCTTGGATATATTTTGTTGTATGATTATTATTTCTAAGACATATTTTTCTTCCATTAACATATTTAAATATCTTCAACATCCCAATCGTGTTAATAAAAGTGTAAAAATTAATTTAAAGTAATACAAGTATTTACTTATCGCATTAGAAATTAAGCAGTAGTAAACTGAGTTTAACAGTATTTTTTTATAATAATATATTTTTTAATATAATGTTTGCAAAAAGTAAATAAATAATATTTATAAGCACTAAACGGTTTTTATATACAAATTTAAAGCTATTATAAAATACTAAAGAATTATGGTTGTGCCGTTCATATCGTGGTATATGATATAAAATACTTACTACACAATATAATAAAAATTTTTAAATATAAAATAGCTAATTATATCCATAAACTTAATATGAATGTATATATATATATATATATATATATATATATATATATATATATATATATATATATATATATATATATATATATATATATATATATATATATATATATATATATATATATATATATATATATATATATATATATATATATATATATATATATATATATATATATATATATATATATATATATATATATATATATATATATATATATATATATATATATATATATATATATATATATATATATATATATATATATATATATATATATATATATATATATATATATATATATATATATATATATATATATACGAGGAGAGCTTTCGTTTGACGTCATTGAATTTCAATTTGCGGATCCATATCCTGCTCCAGTAGGTTATTAGATCAGATAATTATTTCACGCGCGCGACAAATTTTCTTCTGCAGCTGTGTCCTGCGATAAAGCGCGAATGGAAGGATTATAGTGGGGCTAAATATTTTTAATACTTTAAAAATAATAAGGCTGATTCACTTTTTACCAGTGATTTCTTTGGATACGTAGCAGTAGATTTGGGGTCCTGTTGGAAAATGATGAATAATAAATTGTTTTTGTATATATATATATATATATATATATATATATATATATATATATATATATATATATATATATATATATATATATATATATATATATATATATATATATATATATATATATATATATATATATATATATATATATGTATTTTTACTCACAAGATATTTGTTATTTTACTAAAATTGTACTCTTAAATTAATATCTATGTAATAATATATTGCAAGTTTCAAGATCGACCATCCTCATACGCGAGTCACAATGATGGTGATTTGAAAATTGAAATCCGTTCTAGCGTTTAATAGCAGTTCAATCAATATGTAGTATGTATGTCTCCCAGTAGTATAAAAAGGCGCACTGACTCTTTCAAAGCATCAGTCCAAGTTCAGCTTTCTTCTGTTAACATCAAGTAAAATAAAAGGAACAAGACAGCAGGACAGGTACTATGAATAAGTGGCGTTTACTACTCTTCTCGGTTTTCGGCCTGTTACAAATAACTACATCGGATCGCAATTTTATTAATGGAAGGTATTCGTGTTGCGATCGTACCCAGCGCTTCTCTGAACCGGATACTAGAGTTATTACATATGAACCGTATCGTTTGTACCGAGATGTACCTGATTTACAAGAAAGAAAATTTCTAGGAAGCCATTTACTAGCGAGAGGACAACGTGGTCAACTCTTACAAGATCGTTCCTATGAACGTGAAGCTTATGACCAACGTTTGTCCAGAGAAAGAAATTACGACTTTAGGCATTTCCAACAAGATGAAAGTCGACCAGAACATTTTGGAAGGAATCGTGGTAAATTAATATTGCATTCTCGATTCATAGACGTATCTCGTTATGCTCAGATGTTCAATAATGACGACCGAGTGAATCGTAAATCCAAGAACATGAGACAATATGATACTAATAATAATGAACGTGTACGAAGCGACCTCGATAGAGACCTTAAAAATAATGAGAGACTTGTACGAAAAAATAGAATTTACGAAGAATCTGTAATTAAAACTAGTAGAGATTATTACACTAAGAGCATTACTGAAAATAGATTACAACCAAGTTCTAGGAACACTGGTCCAATTATACGTGACGACCAAAGGCTTTTGAAAAGAAACACTCAAACACGTATTAGCAGTGAATCAGAGGAAAATATACGTCTTGTTCCAGAGTACAATGAAGTCGATGAAAATGAAGTCGACAGACGAATTGCGCAACGATCTTCTTCTAGACACAGCACATCTGAGCAATCACGACGGGAAAGAGGTGAAACTAGAAAACGCGATGCTAACTTTGACTCTGAACGATTGTTAGATGTTCGTAGGCAAGTATTTACACAATTGAAGACCACGAATACAATTGCAAGACATATCAAACACTCTAGAAAATTAAACCACTTGTACGATACAGATAATTATAGGATTATTTCGAGAGAATCACGAAGTGTCAGGAGTGTAGAATCTCGTGGAAATGGGCAAATTATTACACGAGGAGACAGACACGAAAGGGATGTGAATATTATTAGCACAAAACGAGATGACCGAGAAGTTATTGATATTAGACGTGAAAGAAATGAACATCGAGAACATAGGGTGCGGGACAATTCTGACTCTAAGCAAAATGGTAATAGTTTCCGAAATATAAGGGATATGCAAAAGATTCGTGGATCGCCTGAAAATCGGTTTCAAAGAATAGTTTTACGTGAGCAACAAATACGAGAGAGTCATGATGATAGAGACAGATCTACGAACTTGCTAATACTTACTAGATACAGATATGGAGAATCAGAATCTGAAAATAACAGAAATTGGATTCTTAGAGACGACACTCGAGATCGATTCAGTACAAGACAGAAGGAGTTAGTAAGTTCACAAACTGGTATTAGACGCGAGAAAAATGTAATTCGCGATGCCCTAAATAGACAATTGAATGTTAGGCGTCAAGATAATTCTATGATCGATAATCGTACTGAACGTAATAATAGGAAAGTAACTGATGTTAGACAAGAAAGAGAGGCGCTTCGTGGAGAAACCAGAGTAAGTAGATGCGACATAAGGCGACATGAAAGATACTCTTCTAGACTTCCCGTTCGCAATGAAAATTTACGTGACGATGTAACTAAAACCAAACGCGAAGAAAATATAATTCACGAGGACGAAAGCAGGCAAGCGAGATACAACATTAGGCAAGTAGTAAGGTTTGTATCGAGGGACGAAAGACAGGCGCTTCGCGATTTAGTCAGAGTTAATAGACATCAGAGATACTCTTCTAGACTATCAGTACTCAATGAAAATTTGCATCAAGATGTCAACAAAGAAAATTTAATTCGAGAGGACAATAGTAGGGATGTATCAAGAGAAGAAAGACAGGCACTTCGTGGTGAAACCAGAGTTAATAGGCGACACGAAAGATACTCTTCTAAATTGCACCAAGATGTAACTGATATTAAACACGAAGAAAATATAATACGTGAGGATGAAGTCAGGCAAGGTGGACTCAATATTAGGCAACTAGTAAGGGATGTATCGAGAGTTAATATACGCAATAAACAAACTCGTGAACGTGATGATGCTAGACGTGAGAGAAGAGAAGTCCGAGAGAATAGCGTAGATTATACTCAAAATATCAGACGAGACCGATCCGCGTCAAGATTTCGAACTATTACTACATTGAGAAGATTAGACGTTCAACGGACTATAAATGGTAACAATAAACAATCTCTCAAGATTAATTTGGAAAATGCACGAGAAAAGGAATATTTTAGATATCAGGAAAGAGATATGTCTAGACGACAAAGGAATAATGATAGAACATTAAATATACACAATATAGAAGATACATTACGTAACATGCGAGAAGTAAGCAGTAGAGACCGTAGCCATGAATTGTATGTACGTAGAGAACCCATTACAAATGTAATACGAAATAATCGAGACAACCTTGCAGAACTAGGTGAAAATTCTCAAAGAATGCACAAAAGGCAAAATGCTAGACAAGTTCTTGCAAACGATAACACCTTAAACATTGATGATAGAGTATATAATAGAATTAGTGTAAGGCGGAACGGTAGAGATAACTTAAGAATCTCTGGCAGGAATATTAGACAGTCCTATAACCTACAAACTAGTAATCGACTCAATGAAAGGCCCTATCTATATGAATCACAAACAGTGGACTACACTTTAAGCTTTAGACGAGACGTAAGATACAACTTCCGAATTCGTAGTGCTCTAACAAATAAAAATTATAGGACTAGAGAAAATAATGAGGGACAGTCACGAACCATTCAAGAAAGATTACACACCAGAACTAATCGAGATGAATATAAAATAGCAGATCATAGCGAAGAATCACGTCAAACTAGGCCACAAATCGTAACTGAAAGTCGTGAAACCAGAGATAGACGTGAGAGTTTCAATATCAGAAATATTCGTGAAGATCGTAATGGGGAGGACAACGACGCAAGACGTGACTTGAGGCAGACTACTACAATCACGGACGACAGATTTAGAACAACTGAGAAAAATATCCAATTTATTCCAATGACATACAAACCAGGCACTCTAACATTTGAAATGAAATGGCAACACTTGTTCTATGCATTGCAAGCTATATATTTGCTCAGCCTCCTTACTAAAGTACCTAAAGATAAGGAAGGCAAAAATAAATTAAGGTAAGTAGACATTAAAATAATTGTATATTACTATATTGTCAACATGGGTACAACTAAATAAAATATTTTAATTATTACTGGGCAATAAACCTCTTTATTATATGGGCAAGATTAAATTTAAGGCCAATATTAAAATAACATTTTTTTCTCAATGTATAAAATAATTCAACCTTAAATGCATTCAGTGAAAAATGTTCTTTAACTACACATTTCTTTAGATGAACTTCAGTTTTATAAATCTTATTACTTTATCTTTATTTTTTTCAGAATTATAACATGGTTGACTCCTGCAAAAACTGTGAAGATGGATTGAGCAAATTAGTGAAACAAGAATATTACATATTAATTTTATTAAAATTGTACTCCAGTTATGTAATTCAAATATTTTATCTAATATTAAATAAAAATGCAAATATATAATTATATCATCATTTATTGATTTTTATTTTATTCTACACCATCTTCAACTGAAAAATTATCTAAAAACAATAAACATTACAGCAAAATTAGCTTACATAAAAATTAACTAAAAAGTTATATCTTAAATAATCTATTTATAGATCTACTGTATCAGTTTTCTTTTTGTGCTGAGCTTCATACCATGCTTTGGAGATCATTCTCTTCATTTCATCATCACCAGTTTCATACCTGAAAATAAACACAGAAATTTCAATAAAAATGTTTAAACTAGTTTAATTAGAAATTATAATAAAATGAAAGCTTAGCCCAAAAGAATTAGATTCATTTGGGCTTGTTAGTTATTGTGGTAAAATTTCTTTAGCACTATTTAATACAATTTTATAAAATGTATGGTTTTCTCTCTTATAATTGTTAAAGTAAATGATGGTTTCATTATGACTATTGTAACATCCCTTATGCAGTAGAATTCAACAAATATTAACTTTTCTATTTATTACTTTACTTACATATTCTTCATTAGACTTGTAATAGATTCTTGAGGATCTTTTTTATCCATATCATCAGTTTTGAACCTGTTGTTCCTTTGATCTTCAAATTTCTTTTCAATCTCTGTCATGTGAGACCACTTTGTGTTGGGTTGTGATTTGGCCAAGAAGATAACTACCATATCTGAAAGCAAATTATTTTAGTTATTGATATTTTAAACAAAAATAAATTAAACAGATTCCCTATATATATGTATAGATTTATATGTAGATGATATTTTTTTTTAATGTCTGTCCACTCTAAAAGTAAAATGTTAATTAAAAATCCACATACCTGTTTTTTGTTTCCAATGACTTTCACTGATATTGATAGGGTGCAAAAGCTTATTAATAATAAGCACATAATCTTTGCTTTCCAAGTTATCAACATGAAGTTCCATGGATCTTTCAGTTAATTTGCAGTATACTTGTTCTTTTGGTATATTCTGGACATCTTTTAAAGTCACAAACACTTTAATAAATTTGTCTGATTGATCCCAACCTTTAAATAAAGATTTATATGTTATAAAGTTTTATTAATATTCAGATTTGGTGTGGTCATAAATCAAATATTAATTAATTTACCTGTCACTAATATTTATGTTTCAACTTAGATAATGTATTGTATAATACAAATATGGACAATTTACTTTAGTACTCTTCATTCCAGTTGGATTCAATTACCTACCATTCAGTATTTAAATAACAAGCAAGAAGAGGAGGAAATCATTTTTGTTTTATTATTTTTATACTGCAAGATTTGTATATTTTGAATTATTCATACTATACATGGATCACATTGCAAACTTACCATATCCATTTAATTTAATTTGATATCTTTTAGGTGTCTGTGATGTGGTGGGCGCCACTTCCATAGGTGTTTCTTTTGAATTTTCATTTAAATTTATCAATTCTGTTTCATGTTTTCGTATTTCTAATGACAGAATATCTTGTACTTTTTTGCGTTTGGCTTGTTTCAATAGCGCGTTAAGTTCATCGATGTCACTACGCAGCTGCGAATATAAATGTATATGAATCAGAATGTAGTCTATTGAAAACAAAAGTATCTAAATTCATTATTTTAGTTAAATACTTACTTCGCTTATTTTCGCCGCAGCCATAGTGAATAAAGATCTGATAAAATACTATTCGAATTAAATACCTGTATGCTTTAAATAATACTTTTTAAAGACCAAAAATCTCGTCTTATACGATCTTTAGATATACAAACGAATTTGTAAAATTACTCGAAACTCAAACGATCGAAGCACGGAAAGCACGCTGCTGTTTGACTAATAAATAACAATTTACAATTGGATTTGGATAGCATCGATTTAAGATACTGATTGACAAGCATTTGACAGAGAATAGCGATCTCGTTCTTTCTAGAAAGATTTCGTTTAGAAATTATTTTTTAAATACAAAAATACGTGGAAAATTTATATTTAATACTTTTTTGTTCTGAAATTGTTTGTATCTATGCATATTTTATATTATTTTATTAATTTGTTATTACATAAAAATTAAACATTCTAAAAGACATCTGGAAAACCACTATTTCAAGCCAATTTGTTGGTATGGACTAATGCCAAATCGCAATAAATGAAGATTGCACGTTAATTTGCTAGTTGCAGTCCATGCTTTTTCCAGTCCTATACATGAATGCCGCAATACCAACATTTCAGTATTCCGATATGTCTTAATTCTGTAATATTTCATATATTTAAGTATTTTAGGATAGTTTAACAATCGATATACTTCATATCTTTTACTATCATTGTACCTGATGACATCTTGTTATTCAAAGGATTAAAGAGTGAAGCAGCCATAATATGCATTTAACGTAATGAGAATCAGGAACTGGCATTATGAACTCTATTATCTAGTCTTTCACTGCAGATTATATTATATTATAAAAATCTACAAAAGAGAACCTCATATTAGTATTATTTTTTTTAAGTAATAATGGGTGGTTAGGTGTAATTTCGTTTCGTTTATGTTAATATTTTATTAAGTTATAAATTGTCTATTCTACATCTTCAGATCTAGATGATTCCTTACTTATAAATATTTTTATAAATGCCGAAATAAATATTAATTAGAAGATGCCAAATTCGGAAAATATGGTGGCATTGGCAGTATACGCAAGTTGTGTGGTTTTGACGACTTACTAAACTCATTTCTCATTATCTTGATGGAACACTACAACTTTTCTATTGATATGGCCTTTTTTTAAATGTTAATCCCACCAAATAGATAACATCACAAACTGTTTTAAGCCGGATAATCTTGCGTTTAACATTATTGTAGATAAATTATTCCTCGTTCCCAGTGATAATTTGGTTTAAAAATGGGTAATTCTCCTGATGTTTGAAAAGCAATTCACAAATGCAAATGAGACGACACAGATATTATTTCCGTAACCGAACGACAGGAACCATACTTAAATGATCGTTAACGATCGCATTCCATAAGCCTAACTTCTTAGGGACACACGAGCTGTCACTCGTCGGTTGGCATCATGTAATGTCCTATTTATGAGCTCCAACTTGCCCTCCAGTACGTGGAGAACAATATTTTGGCGCTGGCATTCTGTCTATACATCTTCGAATATACAATCGCTTGAGTATTAATAAAATATGCTGAAAATAATATGTTTCGTATTTGATAGGGCACCAAGGAAAAACTGGGTAGGATCAATTAAATTTTTCCTAAAGTAAGCCTTACAATTAGCAATAATACCATTATTTGACAAAATTATGAAATTGCCCTTTGATGCTTTGCTTGAAAGTTTGGAAATAACAAAATTACTTTCCGAACAACTTATTATAATCTATATTAGTAAGAAGTTTAATCTTAGTTCGTTTTTGCGTGATCCAAAACAAACATTCATGTTTATAAATTTTCACACTTATAATATTTATAGAATTATAGGATAACGAAAAAAAGAAATTATATTTGTAGTTATTTATTGAACTCATTTATCAAGTCTAATAATGACTACACATTGATCAGTTGTTATATACTTACATAAAAAGGTACTTATAAAAGAACAGCTGAATAAATAATTTAATTGCAATACTAATAAGTATAACAAGATTTTAATTTCTTAATTTACCATTCCCCATGCTGGATTAATATGATCCCTGTCTAGGCTTCGCAAGCATCCACCAATATAAGCCTTAGGTCTTTTGGCTTAGCTTGCAAGAGCTTGTTGCCAACCCTGGTGTTTGGTAAGTTTTAAATCAATGGACTTGTGACAAGTACTTGCATACAAAAGTAAAAGTATGTAAGATGTACAGAATATTAAATGTGATTTTTGTTTGGCTTGAAATTATTTTTATTATAAAATAATACTAAAACGTACACAAAACAGTACTATATTTTCTATCCATAACAATAGTAATAATAAAAAAAAACATTAGTCATATTATTTTTTTTGTATTGTATGCTTAGAACATTGATTATCATTGGACATGAACATACAGGGATATCTTTTAATTTTTAACACATTGAGTTATTATTTAACTTAAATATATTACAATATTATCATATTAACGCCAGTCTCTTTCATAAAGAAAAAATACAAATTTATTTAATTTGAAAATAATTCTGTAAAAATTGTAATATTTTCGTTGCCTTCCAAATAAAATTGACCCTAACTCAAATCTCTTTTAAACAAGCAAGAGTGGACATTTACATTCATATACTTTGATTCTATGGTGAATTTCACAAAATACGAGTTAACATCACTTTCTTTCATTGTTATTTGATAATATTGGTATATAAAGTAGAAATTAGTTCTTGCGATGGGCGCGGTTACGACGCATGTTGGTCTGGCACTGTGGACAGTACCATTTGCCTTTGGGTGGCGCCGTGATACCCACGCAAGGGTAGTGAAACCATTCATAGGGACACTGAAAAAAAAACATATTCATTTACTTGTAGTTGTAGGTAGCTTAAAGAAAACCTAGTGGCAAGAGAATTATTATATGAAATAATTAATTAATCTTAATTTGTATACTATGACATAAGTTCTTGATAAAGAGAAAACACAGCTTACATCTTGATTGTCACAAGCCACCATATGTCCGTATGACACCTGGTTACAAATACAGTATCTTGGTTCATTTGGATCATAGGTCCATTCTTCCTCCATAGGTTCTTCTATTGCCACATTGTTTACAACTGTACTAATTGCGCTAAAATAAAATGGACATAAAAATATTAAAACAAAGTAAAAATACAGCTATGAAATTGTATTTTTGGGAAAATATAAACATTATAACAAAAGATATTTCTCTAAAAATGTCATATTTGCCGAGTGTACTGTATGCATTTTTTATAAATAATCTATCATATACAAAATTATTCGCATAAGCATTAAATCTGCTCATATATTTTTTTCTTAAGAAAGTAAAATATTTTTAGGTGTACAATGTATTATAAATTGAATGCAAAAAAACAGATGATATAAATACATAATAAAATAAAGGCCCTCACCCAACAGTAGGCGATGAAGAACGACTGGCGGCCGCCGACACTGACTGTGTGGAGTGTAGAGATACGTTGTTCGATGAACTGTATGTACTTTTTCTATAATAAGAAAAAAATGCCGCTTTAAAAATTACTCTTAAAATATGAAAACCATAATGTGAACACATCATTAAAAATAGTTTATTCTTTTGTTATATAGAAATCGACTTCTACATAATTTACATATGTAAGCAAAACAAAGTTAACTTGAATGGCATAGTAAAGTAAAAATATATATAAATAAGTAGTTAACATACTTTTGCTTATTTTGACGTTTATTAGATGCAGAAGAAGCAGAATGAGCATGTACACTACCCACACCATGACTCGATGCTACAACTTGACCTGTAAGTATATAAGAAAATCTAAGTCCCCAGCTGTTAGATCTATAAAAAATGTTTAACGTCAACCATCCAGGTTAACAATTTTTAAATAATACAAGTCTAAAATAATTGACTATTTCTAATATCACAGAAAAAAGTAGTTTCAAAGGACATAGTAATTTTTTTTATAATTTTAAAGAACGCATGGCTCAGTCAGAGCGCTTGCACGGTTTACAAGACGGCACGGATTCAAATTTTTATGTGTTTTCTTCGAGTATATAATAAGTTCTCTAGTAATAAGTACCATGATCGTGCACAGCGTGCGCGTGCGCGTGAGCAGCGTGGGTGGCGTGCGTGGAGTGCGCGTGCGTCGAGTGCGCGTGCGCGGGGTGTCCCTGCGAGTGTGAGTGCGTGTGTGTGTGCGCGTGCTGCAGTTCTCCCGCCACCGCCTCGTACGACGCCTTGAGGGACGCTGTGCGTCGACCCTGTTGCATCTGGAAGGTTGCAATGTTGACAGTTTCATATTTTATATTATACAGAGATATACATGTTTCTTGGTTTATTATACTCATATTATTATATCTCAGTAAATATGTAGTTAGATTGCTTTGTTTAAATTATCTATGATATATAAATAAATGTAATGTATGCATGTAGCAATCATACCTGTTGTGTGGCAGCAATTGCTTGGCTCGCGGCGGCAGCGATCGCGCTACCTGCGTGCCCCAAAGAGTACGAATCTCGCCCCAACGCCGCCTAAAAAGATAAAATAAATTATTAAAAGTAACCAAAAAAATGCTCTGATATAATAAATTTCGTAACACTTTGTAACTTTGAGAAAAGCTCTAAAATTTCACTAAATATTTTTGTATTTGTTATTGTTAGTTACGTTACAAAGAAATACAAAATTATAGTTCTTTTTTAACTTTACACATTTAGTAGAATATACATTGGGAAAACTATGTCGAATAACTTTCAATGAAAGTCTTAAGTAACTATGTAATTGATCAAAATCAATAAAAAAATTAATAATGCATACCGGCAGAGGATCATTCCTGGTGATGGTACCATTAGTTTGTAGTGAGCGGGTGTCACGAGAGGCCCAGCTGTCACGTCTCTTTTCTGCTCGGATACGGTACCTGTAATAATATAGTAATAAAAAGAAAATATTTTTAAAATCTAATTTGTACTATCAGTCATTCTTTTTAAAATGTATTTCTTTTTAGCTTAAGGTTATCCTCCATGGTTACAGTATGATAGTTAAAGTGTTAAAACAATCCATTCTCTATTTTTCTCTAATTGCACTTTTGTCCAAAGTAGAAAAACAGATTTAATGATCTACAATCTTAATACTCAGTTTACTTGTACAGTGGCAGCTAAGTATAAAGAGTAAGAAAATTTTAAGCAAAATTTGTACAGAAGGGCAAAGTATGTGTCACTTGCTTTTTAAAATATATAAAGGTTAATTTAATTTCTTCCTGTTCAAGTAAATTGAACTATTCTAAAATTTAAATATATATATTATATGAAAAATATTTTTAAGGCACAAAAATATTATGTATAGTACACAAAAATCACTTACCTATTATCTTTATAATGATTATTATTAGATGTACTAGTGTGGTTGGTATTTGAGTCAAGATCAAGTGAGCGTTTCTCCAATAATTCAGTTATTCCTTTGTTATCTGCTTCTAGTTCACATTTGAATTTATGTAGTTCTGTGTCTGTTGGAATTGATAATATGTAAGATATAGACAAGAACCCTCCTAACATTATAGTAAAAATAACAAAAAATACATAATACTAAATTTAGTTGTGTTAACATAAATAGTGTTTAATTATGCTGCATTATAAAGATCAAGCTATAGCTCAAGTATGTAACAAGCACTGAACAATGTTGGAATTTATGAAAGATAATAATAGTAATTATTAAAAAGCCTATAATACCTGCTTGTATTATGAAGTTAACTATTTGTAATTTGTATTTAATTATTTTATTATATAAAAAAATATTATTTATAAATATTGTTTAATAACAAACCTAGTCGGCGTAAATATCTGTCAACTAAGTCATACATCTGGTTAGCTAATGTAACCTTTTCATCAGCTTCTTCTAATGTTTTATTATAACCACGCTTTATATCTGAAAATTCTGTGTTAGCTTGTTCTGTATTAATATCACCCCGCCGGCAGCCGCCGAATAATGTACGCACTCGCTTTTCTAAAGTATCCATATTATCTGTTACGAATAAATAAATTATATTTTAATTATTATTAGGACATGGTATTTAAATACAAAATTGTTTTTATTGTGACCATATAATAACAACTTACTTTGGACCGATAAGTCCATTTCTCTCATTTCCGTAAATCTATCTCTTAATTCTTGTGGTAAATGCTCGATCACTGTAATTGAAATATAAATTTAACAACTACAGCTTGTACGTGGTATTTAATTCTATTTACATCGTTTTCAAATATCGCGCTAAAACACTTATTGAGCTTAATCCATTGCCGCCAACCGTAATGGCGTACATGAACGTAGCAGAGCAAATACTAGAGAGCTTACTTTCTAAATAATCCTCGAGGTACAACATTTTGGTGAGTACAATTTATATATATTGTAATCAAATACACTTAGACACACTCTTTAGTGTAATTAAAGGCTAGTAACTATAATTCGAGGCTTGGCAAAACACTATGACGTGTACTCCGAACAACGAATTGAAGTATAATAAGCATAGTGAAGTTCCTAGTTTTATCATTCTTAATCGTGTCGATATTTAATAAATTAATTTAAATTATTTTAATATTAATGAAATCTTTTTTACAATAGAGTGTAGAACTGAATAAAAAAAGCATTAGGATAGAGCGGTTAGTGTAGTTATATTATTTTTTTTACTGCGGGTACTATTGCACCATAATGTAATTAAGATAATTATTTTTAAATTGTATAACATTACATGTAAATAATTTAATAATAATAAAATAATTTATAACAATTAAAATTTTTCCTTATTATATATATCTTTAATTTATTTTAAATATATACTTCAATAATTCAAATAAATATTATCAGATAGATTCATTAAATTTAGCATTGATTACATTTCATGTAATTGTAAATGTGCAAATACGCCAGATAAAAGTATATTAAAATGCGTCTAAGGCGGCTACATATTTTTCGCAATAATTGATTATTTCACTCACTTATTTAATTTAGATTAAAGGGTGATTTGTTAATTATTTTATTTTTAACGCCTTTTGACCTACTATTCCTACAGATGACCACTTTAAACAGTTCACACTGTCAATTATAATATCGATAAATGTAACATCCCTTTATTTCCTTTATAAAAGACAATGTACCAACCGCAGCAACAGATTCGTTTAGAAACTATCAATATAGATCTAACTCGTTTTATATTTACTATTACAGATACAAAATGATTCGCAGACCATTAACAGAAATAACTTTAAAACTCGACGATTTACAAGAATATGAGGCTTTTAGGCGGGATCAAGCTAATAATTCAGCTGTAAGTAACGAAATGCAAGAAGATACGCCGAAGTCTTCAGCCGGAGGAACTAAAACTACGGATGAAATTCATAACAGAATTGGTTATGCACCTAAAAAAAAACCTAGTGGACCAAGTACAGTTTAAATAAAACAAATAACATTAATGTATATTTAATTTATTTAAGTTAAAAAATGATCACAAACATTGCTGCTTTCATATTAATCTGCATAAAAATCAAGAAATTATTTGTACAATTTTGTGATCTAAACATTAAAATTTGATATTTAAAAAAGTTAACTATATGCAAAAAAGATTTACTGTGCATTCCTTTGTAATAAATACTCAGTAAATATGTAAATGTTTTAATTTCCCATCTTGTGGAGCTAGAATGGCATTTTTGTTTAGGTTAGACATTTTCTTAGCTTCTCTTCTTTTCCATAATACACAGTAAAGCCTGCAAATTATAAAATGTAAGTTACTTATAAAACAGGAGAAGTAAATTGAGATTTTAAAAGAAAAGAAAGTAAAGTTTTATACCTTAAGGTAAGAAAATATAATATTTCTGCGACACTGAGTATAGAAAATCCCATAAAAAGACCCAGAAGACCTCCACAATTAGCTAGGAAATCGGTCTGGCCATAAAGTTCTGAACGACGTGAAGTAATGAATTGGGCTTCTTTAAAGAAAATCATTACTCGTGCGTATAACAAACTGAAAAAGAAATAAAAAAGGTCATGTATGATTCGTACATGCCACCAATGTCAGTCATATTCCATTCCATTGTCAGATTCCCAATTTTCTCAAAATTCCCAATTCCCATTAGCATGCTTAAATTTGCTTCGTTTGAGCGTAGGTATTGACATTTTTTGTATGACTTCTTTTCTCTCCCTAAAATTATGTGATAAGTTTACAAGTTCTAAATTTCTAACTTAGTGTTGGTAAGTTCTCACTTTATGCCAAATTTCATATTTTTAAATACAGAAATTACCTAATACGTTAAAATGAGACGAAAAAAAATAAACTGAAAACTCAGAAGTATAATTTCTCTGCACTCTAAGGGTCATAAACCTGGATATATGATAATAATATGGTAAGTTAATTTCAGCTTTAAATCTTTAATCTATTCTTTAATGACATCGATCAGCGAAAAGACTGACAGACAAACAGGCAGGCGGACAACAGAAATATCCTTTAAGTGTTTTATTTTATCCTTTTGACGTACGGAACCTTTCGTAGATATGTATGTAGGGAATTTTGTAGAGTATTTCAACGTTTTGAATGTTTTAATTTATAATGAAAATAATACTTTTGCGAATCCTCCTCAATTGGTAAATTATAAGCTCTAAATAATGCTTTCCAGTCAAAATCAGCTTGTGAGGTCTCTGCTTCGTATTCGATAGATGTGCACGCAGGAAGACATTTGCATTCAGCTGCAACCCGACGCGCTTCGCCAAGGGTGTCGTTGTCATTCGTATCTTTTTCCAAACGAGATTGTATTTCTACCGTAACTAGTTCCACTAAAATATAAAAATATTTTTTGTTGTAAACTCAAATTTTATATAATTTTAAATGATCCTATCAAAAACATATGCTTGTTATAACTATAACTTAATCGGTAACACTAATAATCTATATCAATCTACAATATTAAAGATTCAAAGAACAAAGAACATAGGACACTCTTTGTTCGACACGTCGGCTTACATAGAACCAATAATTATTTTTTGTCTTCCAAGGCGTCATTTCATAACTATCACCTCTTCAGTTGCATGCATCCCAAATTTTCCATAAGTCCCTGCTTTCTCTATAGAGTAAACTATAATTTAATCATTATAGTATTAGGAGAGTTGTAATTATAGTAATTTTACTGATAATATAACAGCCGGATATTAGCATTTCCATTTTGTGAGAACGTCATACTAATTTATAAAATGGAAAGTTATAACTGATAGGTAGTTATGGCAATAATAAACGTGATATGAATATCATTTATTTAAATGATGTAACAAATCGATATTGGAATGTAATGAAACCTAAATAAATGTCTCGTGTTTCGCAAACTATGTATGTAGCCGTAAACCTAGTTTGGTATCTAGCATAAAGTAACGTGTGACACAGTCACACAGTCCACATTAATAACAAAATTTTTAATTAATTACGTAATTATATTTAAAAAAAATGCTAATTTCACATATTAAAACGTTTAAATAGGTACTTAAGTATCTACTGTTTTAAAAAATAGATATCGAAATAAAATTAAAGCACCATGTTTTTTATATGCTACTTCACTTAATTTGAGTATATTATACATACTTTGGGCTTTCTTTATACAGGCGACACTTCCTGCGTTACAAACTGGCATTTCTGGACCATCTGTGTTGAAAATAGAATTTGGGTTAAAACAACTTTAGCAATGTAGGTTACTACGTTATACTGTGTAATGTTTTTATAAGGGAACATTTCGTAAATGTACCAAACGCTAAGCTTAAAACTATTTGAAAACAAGTAGATTCAAGAAAATTCCTGCTCTAAGAGATTGAATTATTTCAATCTTCTCGCTCTGGTAATAAACCTAATTAGCGTAGTATTGAGTTCCTCCACTCAAGACGCTGCTTGAAAAGTGCACAGCGGGGAACGGAGTGTCTTAACACTAGATAGGTTTTAGGTGAAATAAGAAAATATAGACAATTAACTCACGCGGCATGCCAAAATGTACGCAGCCACATCTGGCATATGTGAATTTAGTTAAACATTCCATTTCGCAATTCGCTTGCGTGTAGACTTTAAAATACTGTAGGTAACGTTCACTTGGGAAATAGCATTGACGTCTGTAAAAATGGGTTCACTTTAAACAATATTTTAAATTACTCTAAGCTTAATATTAATTATTCTTGGTAGTGTGAATAGATTTTTATATGGGCCGTTACATAAACTTAATTAAAGAGCCTCTTTTCAAAACTAAATGTGATAACAATATGATACATTTTATTTTATTATAAATTTAAAATAAAATTAAAATATCTGAAAATAGATGAAGTCAAATTCTCAGCAAAAAGTGAGGTATAAAAGAATAGTTAAGAGCTCTCGAATTCTACTTGATGAGGTCGCAGTTTCCATATTTTACAGCTAAATATACCATTTGACGCAAGCCTGTAAGTATTATACATTTCGTACTATTTGTTGATTTGTTTTGTCATAAGCATTTTTACAGAAAAAAAGGAAAATGTTTATTAAACTGTAGATATCTACTATAGAAAAATCGTTATTCTTTTTTTTTGAGGGCTGAATGTTAAGACTTGACTTTAACTTAGTTAGTCTAGGTGTAAAAAGATGATGTGCTTATAATAATATTTAACTTATAATTTTATTCTTACATACGTAAAGTTAGTACTGATAAAGATTTAGGAGCAAATAGTACCTAAAAGAGTCATATGGTTTAAGTCCTTCGGATGTGGTCATCATTTTAGGTTTGACCGCTACAACAACTTCCTGGGATAAAGGAGATCTAAAATATTGCTGAGAAAGACGCGGCAACTCTGCTGGATTATGTAATAGTACCTACAAAAACAATTCATTGAAAACAAAATTGTACGTAATTTATAACAGCTTTGAGGCAGTAAAATACTCGACTGTTTAGTAGTACATATTTTGTATATATGCACTCGAGTATTTTTTAAAATAATAATAAATAGCAAAATTAACTAAATACTTCTTTATTCTAATATGATGACGGATGTATATAAACTAAATACTAATCCCGCTAAAAATCAAATAAAAGAAAATTACCTTAAAGCCTTGTACGGGTCCTCGGCAAAGATAATCTAAATCTTCTTGATTAGCTCTCAAAAGAAAAACTAAGCCAGCTTTTGCACCATATCCCTGAGATATAAACAATAATCTGTATTAATGTTTAAGTTGTTATTAATTTTAAATACAATTCTCACTTTCCGCCATTTATTAGATTTTATTTGATATTGCGTGTTGTCCAACGTCATGTTTTGTCGAACTAGATCATGGACCCAAAAAAAGTATTGTGTAATAAACATTACTAAGTATTCATTTTGATCATAAAAACTTGTCTAGTTAGTTCAGTTTGCTTCCCATGTCTCGTATAGGTTACTTAGCACAAAGTTAAAAACAACACTTACGCTGCCTCGATGCGGGTAAGTTTCTAGTGGAGTGTCTGGAGGGTAGCCATTTTCTAAACTCCAACTTTGTGTTCTATTTGAATATTCTAGGTAGTTATAATCCGTGTTCAAACTTTAAATAAAATATCAAAATTTTAAATGTAATATAGTAAAAACAAGAATAAACATTTAGGTAATTAATATAAATAAACAAAATATTACTTCTCAACTCTGAAGAGCTCATCGGCACCCATTGTATTAAAGGTGTAACAGATGCCTTCTTCTGTTAATATCGGAAGAAATAAGTCAGAACAGCTACCTTTAGGAATATCTTTCCATTTGCACCCCAAAAACATTTCACTTATATTTGGCGAAACCTGAAGAAGACAAAAAATGTTTTTGGTATTGGTATATAAAATAATAAAATAATCGAAAACGACATTGTCTTATCCATGAGATTTTCGGACCAATTTCATGTTTTGAAATATTCGGCTGAAGAAGATACCTACTACTTAAAATTGATTAGTTCATTGTTAGACTTATAATTTGGAATTTTATATGAAATAAATTATAATTAATTATTTAAATATATTTTTTTTTATTTTTAATTTAATTAATATGCAGGCACATTCATTATATATTAAATGTATGTAATAGTATAATTTGGAAACGATTATTTTCTAGAATATAAATAAAATTACCAATTTTGAAAATTTGCCCGTCGTTTGTACTATAAGTCTAACTTATTGCCTATATTTTAACTCTCGTTCAACTAGAAGTACCATATAAATTTTGATATTTTCAAACAAAACAAAAAAAATACCATAAAAACTCTCTTCTCTTTCAATTGCATTCACTAAATTTGATTTTTCTCTGTGCTTCAAGAGTTTGTTGTCTTAGATATTTAATATTAAGTTCGGTATAAATCTTCCAGGTGATTTGAATAAATAAATTGAATCTAAAAATTATTACACATTTTATGTTTAAATAAACTTACCTCCCTTAAATTCTCCACCGTCAGATTTCCAAGTGAAAATTGTCTTCCTTTAGCTGGGGCAAGATGATCGTCGCACACTAAGCTCACATCCTCAAAGAGTTGCTGTCTAATGTGTCGATATAACAACAATTTATTAAAACTATTTATATACTATCATTCAACATTAAATTCGTTTGTATTAGAAATTACTTTTACAGTATATTACTATATTATAATTTTAGTTAGACAGTAGCTATATCGTTTTTAGTGTAAAATTGCTGGTACATTATATATCTTTCCACAAAATAACGTTTTAAGTAATTTACTTGAAGTAAATTAAGTTAAAAAAAAACACAATAAAAACAATTTTGATTATTTCCATTTAACATATTTCAATTCATTGCACTGTACAAAAGTACTTACTCCTCTTCAGTAAGATTACCGTATGTGCTTTCATTATTATAGAGATGGTAATATTTTGTGAAATTAAACTTGGTCTGCTGAGCTTTTGTTTCAAAGCACACTGTAACAGCTGGATAAGGGATCTGAATAAAAAGATTTAGAAATTATAATATTTTTTGAAGTGTTGTACACCTTTATTTTAACTAATACAAACTTGAACTGTTTCTTAAGAAAAATTACCTGCCACACTGGAGTTGAGTTTTCGGCAAAGCTTACAATCACTGGGCTTTCATTCCACTTTATCCAAACTTTACGTATCAGCCCAGCGCAGAGTATCACGCAGCAGCTAAACATAAACAGCCAGAAGATTCTGAAAATAAGCTTTTAATTTAATAATGATTTTCATTTCATGACTTAATAAGAGCGCTAATTTCGATACCATGTTTCTGCAGTTGACAATAAAAAATAATTAAGGCATCGCTTACTTTTCAATAGGGGTCCGTTCCTTTTCGCCGATATATTTCAATCCGTGTAAATTAGAATTGGCAGTGTAATCTATGAGGTATTGTTTGATTAAACTTATTTTTCCTTTTTTTATTTTTTTTTCATTTCCAACCGATTGCTCCGGGCCATCAACATTATTAGCTGGAGCAATTCCAGCACTCTCCGACCTATATAAAATTTTATTTTTAATAGAACAAAATAAACGCAGCTCGTTACATAATTGTGTGCTACTTAGAAACTAAGTATTGAAATTTCAAAACCTTAATTTTAGCAGATTATAATTTTTTTAATAATTAGCTGGAAATTTATATAAAAATTCTCATAACTAAATGAAGTAACAAATATGAACAGTTTATATCAAACGATTAAAAAGTGTTAATTATAACTTTAAAAGCAAATATGCAAATTTTACCGTGTATGTCTCTTCATGTTGACTACAAGTCGCGGTATGTTAAAAATGAACTTTTGACGAGTATTGTTGTTTTGGGCTTGGTTCAGTTGAAATGAAATAAACCCATTACTGTTATCCCACGGGATACTAATCTGACTATTACGAAATTAGAAATGTTACATAGAATTTTTTAGTTTCATAATGGTCATAAAATAATACGTACCTACGTAAACTTGTTAGGGGTAAATTTAATTAGAGGAGTGTCCAAAATTTAATTAATATTAAATTAAGGTGGAACCTCAACATATAGGTACATATATCTGTATCTACCTACATTAACCCATCGATAGCCCGCTATAACAATTTTAAGTCCTAGAGAAGTTCATTCTCACAGAACATTTTTGTTGGGTATTATGCGACTTTAGTGATGGTTTGGTAGTGAAAACCTATGACGGAATGACTGAGCTGAGAATTTAGGGAAAAAAAATACCAAAATATTGTCTTAAGTGCATATATATATTATTTTTGAGAAGGTATTTAAGCTTCTTTAAATAATCATGTACAAAAACATAGAATAAGGTAAGGAAGTAAGGTTTACTCTAAACGTCATTATAATTTTTAAACGTCATTATCGCTCTAACGTCCTAAAGCAATATGTTTGACGCTAAAGAATTTTTTCATAGAAAGAATGCATGCTGCTATTGATAACTGGCCTCAACCCTTAAAGGACTATGTTGTACCAATAAAATTGCAGCTGATTACTGTAACTAACTGTGGGAAAGATGGTATTGAGGCTGCATGGTATTGAATTATTTCACTCTCTTCTTTCTATAATGAGACAAAGGCCGGCGTCGAGTTCCACGACTCAACACGCTACGTCTTGAAAGGTCAAAATTGTCAAGCATAGTATTTAATTATTGAGTTCTCTCTGCTTATACCGCTTAAATGCTATACGGCTTGATTAGTAAACAGATTTCCACCATCACAATTGATTCGATCAGCAAGTGTTGTGATTGTAGTATATAAATACATGTTGATTTGCTATGTTTTTGAGCATCGATTGCCTCTTAAGTTACGTGCCTTAACTTTTATTTACTTGTATTCATAACTGATAGGAATTATTTTTTAAACATGTCGTAACATTTTATATGCGTTCATATTGTACTGCAAGTCTCTGTAATTTGCTTTTGTAAACGTAAAATAAGCAACTCTCAAATGTTTAAATAGAACTATCTATGTACGTAACTTATCTAATCGACAAAATAAACAAAGGGTTGCAGAGCTCTGCGCTCGAAGATCTTAGAGACTAGTTTTCTGGCTATTATAAGCTTCTTTATAAGCCTTCTAAACATTAATTACGATGTCTCACGTTATGATTTATTAATATTTTTACTGTTTTTACCATGCCTATTAGAATAGGCGTAGTTGTAACATGGTGTCGACACCAAATTTTTGATTCACATGTTGCTGATGACTGAACCAATTTATTGAAATTCATCAACTTTTTCATAACTATTAAGTTGGATTTATTATTGGAGAGAAGCAAAGCGGTCGGTGATCAGGACTTACATTATGCGTTTATAATGAAGCAAATATTACATTTGACCGCTTAAATTCTTCTATCTTACTACTGTCCTCCCATTCTAGCATGACTGACTAATACACCGTATATGCTAAACAGAATGAACGGATAACGCACCTTAGGTTTGGGCACTTTTTCGAATATAAAAAGATCCGAAGTGATGGCAAGATAGTCGATGGGGAACTCCACTCGTAAAAGACTTCACTTAGAATATTCCTTATATTGATTAAAAGTTATATGGTAGTCGACAAAATATGCCACGGCGGGAGTTTTGTACTCATAATATATCTCTATATATTTTCTGATGTTGACAACCTGCTGTCCTGCGTTTTTCCTTTCACAAAACCCGCTTGTTGTTGTGGGATTTATCAGACAAGTAAAGTTGTTGTTTATTATGGTAACATATGATATTAAGCAATCGCAATTTCTACTGACTCTTACTGACTCTTTTTTGTGTATTTAAAAACACATCCGTAACTTTCGCAGTTTCAAACTGTGACTAAATGTCAATTTGTAGAAGTTGAACTTTACCCTTTATCACATTAATGAAATTTATTTGGATTGGCTTTGGTTTGGATTCAAATTGAAATATAAAATTTATTCTAATTATTCTTTTTCACGGGTCTACATATGTCTTTTAACATATATATAGAGCTTAGCTACTATAAGCATTTATGCCTTTAGTACCTTAATAAAATTAATACTTATACGCTTACACGTATTTTGAATAAAAATATTATTAATTTAATAACTAAATGTATGTATGTATTACACTTTTAAAATACTTGACCAATTTGTTAAAATATTTTCAGCTCCGTATATGTACAAATAAAGATAAAATATAAAGATACCTAATAAATAATGAATTATCTTACTCATATTTACGAGGGTTACCAGGCCAAATGTCCCTTTGGATTAATAAATGTTAATAATTTTTTTTTACATAATTAAATAATTTTAATCATTTTAAGTTTATGTTAATCCCAATAGGTCATAATGCCAAAAATAATATAGTAGAATACGTAGTTCATTGAGAATATTTTTTCTGTTTGACCCTAGTATTTATCACTGTTATGTTAAGAAAGGCTAATAGAAATAAATAAAATGGCGAATTCACTGGATAAATATTGACTTAAGTGGGTAATTAACATATTTTACATCCATTATACAAATACTACATAAAGCTGAGCTACGTGGTATCTATTTCAAAAAAAAATATAATATATTATATAATATGTTTTTGAAGTTAAATCAACACCTATACATTTTAATACACGTGACCCTGACCTACACCTTTTTTATCGTGAACTTGAGAATACTTGAGTTTATTACTTAAGCTTAGCTACCTCTTTAATATTCTTAAGATTATATGTATAATTTATTCGTTCGTATTGTTATAATATGAGTGGAGGTAGGCATAATGTGATTTTTTGTCGATAACGGCAAGATTAGTTAGATCGTGGAATTGTGCGCGGCACATAGCTGCGTCGATCCGTCCGTCCCCCGCGACATGATTGTGATACGAGGGAGCGCGCGGAGTGCGACGCACTGACTGCTGTGCCGACTGCCGAGTGCCGGCGGCGGACCGGCCAAGCTGCCAGTCCTCGTAAGGTCGTACGAAAGTGAACAGCGTCTTTGCTTCTTGCTTGTATCTCAACCGAATAGGCACGTTTTTCTACCAACCCCCTTTTTTACGCGCGACTTTTACAATGGCAGCAACGGAGGAACTCAGCGGCATCCTTATGCGGAGGCAGGCCATAAACGATAAACTTGAAGAAGGTCTAGAGATCAAACCAAAATATAAATTTGTGAACGTTTACACAGAGTTCCACGAATTCTCCAGGAAAGAAATAAAACAGTACGAACAGACGTTCAACAAGTAAGTGTATATTATTACTAAAATAAATCGTTCGAGGTACATCATTTTTTTTGTTTTGTTGTGGACAGGTCGCAATCCTGGCAGGTGTTTGTTGATGTCGTTTTGCTAAAGCCGAGTTGCGAGATTCCTTTAAGAATAATATAGTAGAATACGTTATCATGTTAAATACATAGACTAGGTGGTCGTTTGTTAGTTTTCTCAAATTACTTATCTAATTACCATAATATGTACTGTACTATTTTTCTTTATATTTTCAAACACACGACTAATGAAATTCTTTTGTAGCATAACAAATACAATATTAAAATGCTATATACATATATTTTAGAACACTATTGTGGGCAAGTAACAGTCAAGGTAGGTACAATATCCGCCTACCTTACAAGCCGAACACAAACGCCAACTTACAGCACGTCTCTAAATATTATCATATTATTTTGAAGCTTATGATAATTTTCATTCAAATCATGGTCAGTAACTTAAAACATAATAAATTATGGTTTGGAAGTATCTTAAATTAAAAAGGTATCAATAAAATAAAGCAATCGTAAAAGGTGATTATTTTTACCTTTTAAAATGATTAGATTTTTCTAATAATTTTAGTAAACGTAATAAAATTACACATGACCCATCGTGGGAGACAAAAGCGAATTGCTGCTGTGAGTCGTAATTCACTTCATCATAACTTTCATTTGTTTTATAATGAGATAAGAAGCTTCACACGGCGAGCTCTTTTTTGCGGACTGGTAATTCAAAATCTTCAAAGTTCAAAACAGTAGTACATTTCAATAATAATAAAACAAATTACTTATTCCATAACAATTACGATTTTTCTAAAACTTAACACTATTATCAACTTTGTACTGAGCCAGTCGAGTGAATAAAGTAAGCTGATGCTCTAATACTTGTTTTTTTCTATCATCTTGCTTGAAGTCAGTTAACCAAGTTAATGTCCCCAAATTATTACAGCCCCAGGAATTTTTATGAGCGTCAATTTGTAGAATAACAACATGGTCTATCTATTAACAAAGCTACATTAATTTACGTATAAAGCAATTAATACTCATTTTATTTGTTTATTTATTTAAGTATTATATATTATGTTTAGAACATCGTTTATACTTTTACTACTAGAAGAGATAAATGATAGCCTTAGCGAAAATATGTATGCAATTTTTAAATGAAAATAGAATCTGGCATAGTCTTTCGTTATATATCATATTGAAAAAAAGCAAAATCCAAAATATGGGAAAACAAGATGGATTTAAAACTTACTTATTGTAGTTGTTAAAAAATCAACCTGAATAATTTTGATGACGTAATTGTAAATTTCACTACTGTATGTCAATAAAGAAATATTTCTACTGTTAGCCATCCATAAGACAAATATATTGTAGTATAAACTACAATAGTAATACAATCACAATACGTGTTTGTTCAATGAGTCCATTCAATTGATGACAAATAAACTATTGATCTTTAGATTGCGAGTCCTTCCTTCATTACTGGAAAGGCGGAAATAATTAATTATGTAGTTATTTTCTTTTAACATATTCCTAAATAACAATCATTAAAACATAAATTTACTACAAAATTTTAACGAAAATTGGCCTTAAAGACTTAATATTTATAATTATTCGTGATCTGGTCTAATTACTTTAAATTGCTTTGTGAACTCTCATCATTGTGACTGGTAAAACAAAGCTAATTATATCATCACATTTTTGCTTCTCATAAACATGTTTTATATTAAGTAGGTACATAAAATGAAGAACAAATAGTAATTAAAATATGTATTTATAAACCTTATTTTTTTTGTTTGTAACAATAATTTGTTATGCTTTTTGCGTGGGTGAATTAAGTTAGTTTCAATATATCCACGACATAACGCAATAATTATCAAAGTTATATTTAGGAGTAACAATATTCCTTTCAGACACATTTTATGAGAAATTATTTAGAAAATTGAATAGAACAGTACTTAAGATAGAGAATATAAAAAAGAAACATTCTTTTTTATATTTACATAAATGAATAATGAAGAACTTCCGGATTTACTATATGTTAAAATGAATCATTAAATTATGAGTAACTTGTAATACTAGTAATTATAATAACTTTAACGTAAAATACCTGTTTCATTCACCATACGTGTCAACAATATTAGTCATCAGCGTCATACTTGCGTGTTTTGCGGCCAGTGTCTAATCGCAGTAACTTTTAGGGCAAATAGTCACTTAAATAATTAATAAATATTATTTTTACCAAATATTTTTAAATAATAAATATGATACATAAATATTTGGAATACTCTGTATATACTGTTATAATGTGTTGTAATATACTCTGTATGAAGAACAATGAATACTTCCTTGACAAACTGATTAGAGTGTGGCACTGATGCTATCTGAACTCGTCACTTGTGTGTTCAAAATTGATCAGCGTGGAGAGGAAGTGTGGCGGCGGAGATATCACGCGACAAAATCAATGACGGCTGTCCACCAACATCTGACGCATATATATGTACAAATTCAGGCGTGCTATATGCTAGGATTTAGAATTGGAAACGTTCTAAATAGTCACGTTGATTTTGCATTATAAGAGATTTTCTTTTATTTCCCTGCTTACAATGATTCCTAAACAGGAAGTAGGTATATTATGATCCCCTTTTGAAACATCTTGTAATATTATTCTGTAATTTTTCACTTATGATCTTGAAGGTTACGCTTGAAGAGGGGACGGTTAGTCTCCTATTGTATTCAATAGAAAATATCTAACTATTTATAATTTATATTAAATATGATTTATTAGTAGCATACTAATAAAAATAATTTTAATTTACTACAAATCCACAATGAATACGAGTTATGGATTTAACTTTCACATTAATTATTTAAAATTCAAATGTGCTGGTCATTTCTATTATCACGGAATTCCTTTATACATTCTAAATATATTTGTATATATAAATGTACATACTTATGTGCATACATCTATATAATATACCGTAATCGATCTCCCTCAAAAAAGAATACTAAAAAACCAGTAATAAATTAATAATTATATTTAAAAAACGAGTCGGTCACCTTTACGATTTAAGTGACTCATGAAGATTTTTCTGATTATGATTAGTATATTGTTATTTCATTGTCACAATGGTAAATTTTGAATCATATTACCAAGTTTGTCCACAAGCAGTGTAAACTCTATTATGAATTATACTAAATCCATTGTTAAAAAATAATATAACACATATTGTTTCATATTATGTGACTCATTATAGACAGTATATTTTGTAATATAAACAAGTGCTCGTGTCATTTTGTAGCGAAAGGTTGTACATGTCATCAATTTAAAGTGCATTAAATCAACGCCCGGCAGCATATCGAATGCACCCCTAGCTTCCTGTTACTTTGAATGATGAAGTACAATACGTACGCATGTACGTGATTTTACACAAACTTGAATTAAATTTTTAACTTTTATAAAATGCATTAATGAGTTCTCATATAGGTATACGATACTTATATCCATTCACTCCATTTTATTATTATATTTATTTTTTATAATAAACTGAATGATTTTTTGTTTCAAAAAAATGCAAATCTATGTTTTTACATAGAATGAAGAATGGTGAAGAAGGTATAATTTTGTTAAAGTTTCATATTAAATGCTTACGCACTGTTATTGGCACTAAATTTAACAATTTACAATACTATAAATTTGATTTGTTTATTATTTAAGCAGTATAAATATTATTACATATCTATAATATAGTATCAATGTCCTATAAATTGTAAACACTGATAAAGAACTTAAGTTTATTTTATATACATATATTATAACTATAGGTAACTAAGGTCGACAAAAATCTATTTTGGCCACTTGACGGATTGTTGGTATGGAATGTTTATACGAATGATCGCAATTTGACTAAAGCGAGACTCACGATGTCTAAGCAATTCTATATTCACAATAGGTACCGTTGTGAAATTAATATGTTTTTTATTGATTTTAATACGATAATATACATAGCGAGACATAACTACCATATGTTTTAGTTAGTATATATTTTTAAATTGATTCATTCTATATTATAATATTAATTGCATTTGCACAATCAATAATAATCAATATTATTGCTCAGCCAAACTATTAAAAATAGGAAATTCAATACAGCCTCAGTAGACATAAACAATAATTTGTTGGGAAATCGTTTCGTTTCACTGTTAATTTATTTCAATTTTGTAATAGTATCCGTACCCACTTGATTATTTATTACATAATCTATTTATTTCATGAAAAGGGCGGAAAACTTATTCCTCTTTTTTAACGGATGTTTTAAAAACAATATTTTAATTTGTTTTAGTTCTTTTGGCTGTTTTTAACTTAATAAGTGTTTACTGATAGCAGGTTTTACATGTACATTGGCGTGTCAAGAGACATTTCTTGGGGGGATCCGGATCCCGGCGAGTCCAAGGCATCGCATATATGTATATGAAAATATTTGAGTAGTCAGAAAATATTTTAGAAATGTCAAATCACTTTCGTAATATGTACATTTAAGTCAAACTTCTTCAAACTTCTCGGCAAGCTTGTCCAAAACGTTGGAAAACAAAAACTGAGAAGAAACATCTAGAATTAGAAACAAAAGCGTGTGAATAACAAATTGTTAATAAGATTTTTAATATTATCTAAGCATACCACATAAATGTGAATAATACTTTTATAAAAAGAAATTATTTATCAACAACTTTTCCTTTTTGAAACATAACATTGTAGTATATTTGCATAAGTAGATACATAAATATGTATGTTCTGTCTATTTAAATTTAAAATGGTAATAATTGATGTGACTACACTTTTCAATTTAACTAATAATAAATAAATATTCAAAACTTATCTTTTAATATATATATTAATTATATGAATAAATATCAGTTATATAAGTTAACACCAATTCATCGATTTTAGAATATAAACTTGGTTTACTATACGGCATGCTATAATATGAATATAAAATGTTGATAATGTATCCTTACGCCTTGAAGGAAATGTTATTCCGCTTGGTTTTGCATTTATTAACATTGCGTAAAAACCAAATTATGTATTCATTAAAACATATCTGATAATAACAAGCTAAGACTTTAAAGAAAACTGTAAGTAATATACATTTTTAATGTAATAAATAGTAGTTATAATTAGAAGTATTAAAAAAGAATATACGAATAACAGTTCTTTTCTGGTTTAAATATATATGTAGGTATATATGGATTGTTAGTTAGATGAATTGTTAGTTACCATTTTTTATTGTTTTACTTGATAGCTTGTGCCTGAGGTGGCGCAGTTCGTTAGTCTCACTAGAATCCATTTTATTATCTCTGACCTCGATTCTGGTAGTGCCATCGTTTATAGCTTTACTTATAACTATGATACAATAACCTAATTTAGTAGCTTATTTCATGTTTGAATTATTATTATACCTATGTAGATTTTATTACACATACCTACATAGTATGTGTATTATAAACCAATAACTTCTATATAAGGTCTAAATAATCTATAACTTTCCACCTACTATAAAATATCTATAAATGCTTACATATTTTAGATATATATTTTTATTACATTTAAAATCCAACAATGTATCTATATGACCTAGGTAAAGTTCTCGCTATTTGCAAATAAACGCATTCACCTTACTGAATGCCAACCAGACACGCCACCGTTGCGCTAAGCAATTGTCGAAGGCACTAAAATTACATCATGCACGTATCTAATACACGTTATAAAATTGCAGAAAGAAATAAATAGTGTATCAATCGATGCTCTGACATAATGGATATTAAAAAATATTAAAAATTGGAACATTTAAAAATATATTTATGTTATACGACGCAGCAGTTTTAAATCTAAAAACAACAATGGTATTTGAAGATTTAGAATACAGTTTCTTTAGTATGAACACAGATAAAATAAAAAAAATCTGTGTCTAGATTCATAACAATAAGCAAATAGCATGAGCATTTCGCACTCTGCCGCCCTATATTTCAAAAGAGGTCATAGACAATTGTCTAGGTATACCAACTAAATGTCAACACTAGCGTATTTTGAGCCGCAAAAAGTTATACTTTTCAATGGTTGTTATTTGAAGTTAAAATTAGCCCCATATTTTGCTACAAAATGCTCCCGCAACGAATCACCGTATTGTGGAAACTACGCTTGGGTCATGGAAACTATAAATAACGAAGAATTCTTGGCCATGGAAACTATAAATAATTAAAAGGTAATTTACATAAAATTATAGAATAAACAAATTTCCAGAGACCATCGTGGTGCAGTCTAATTGTAAAAACGGCGATTATTGGTTCGATTCCTATGCTTGAAGAATGAATTATTTTTATTTTCCTTGCTCATATAACAAGATAAAACGTGACTTCCGCCACGCCGCAATGTTTCGAAAGGCGAAAAGCGGGGAACAGAGAGTTTTAACGCTAGGTTCTCTCTGCTTACCATGATATATACAAGTGCGCCGTGACCTTAAAAAGAACACAAATTGAGTATTACTCTGGCTTATAAAGAATATTTTATTTTACTTTGTAGCTAAGTACCTATATAGCACAAAATATGAGATATAAGACAATACATATACCATAGCTCCTAAACGTATTAGACTTGTTTGTATTTTGGAATTGTGCATATCCTTATAAAGTGTAGCATTAAACTTGAATCAATGACTATGTCCAGTTAACATCTCAACTGCTATGCCATGAGTTGATTGATCAGATTTATATTTACAGATTATTAATATACTCGTAGTTGTTTTTATTTTATATAATATATTTATTGCGTAAATTGGGTTCGTTAAATATTTAAGTATTTGGTAAACTATATATAAGTAAATCTATTAGTGTTCGACATGGTTTGCTCCTAGACAATGCACTTTGTAAACCGCAAGAAGCGTTACGTTTTGCGGGTGAATACATTACAATAGTGAACTATAATATACCATACCTTTTGTGTAAATTGTCGACCGAGTGACTACTACACAATATAATGAGAATAGACTTAAAATTATGTGGTTCAGCATTTTGTTTCACGATAAATTTAAATTATAACTTCATTTAAAATTCTCGTCAGTAAAGCGGTCAAGTACGCAGTAAGATGTTTATTTTTAGTTCAAATGGTATTATGAAATTGCAAGTGAATTATTATTTCCAGCACATATATCTCATGAGTAGTAATTATTTATATCACGTACGATAGTAAAAATAATAAAGTGACGCTTAGTATTAAGCAGCTTAGCTTCACTCGTGTTCTCGCACAGCAGGGTAGGCAGGAATGGAGTATAGTGTTTGCACAATTTTAGAGACATCACATGTTGAGTAGTAGGGGAAGTACCACATTTATTTATTTAACGTAACTATGATTAGTCTAACTACATTTTATTCATCTTAGGTTTATTGACTATCAATGACACTCAATTTTAGTTAAATAGAAAATATAATAAAATATTACTAAAATCCGCACTTTGTCTACCAGTTAGTGAAAATGAAAATACGATGCTTCCCAGCGCTACGATGGTCAAATACTATATATTTCATTTTATAATAATATACAAACTCATTCAGGATTTGCAGATGCAATCAATAGTTACGCTGTAACCGTAACGGCCCTTAGACATACCTAAGCATAAACTTTTAAGTGATGAAATAGCGATATGTCTACAAAGCACAGTAGGCTGTTACTTATACTTTTAAAGACTTTTGTTATGTAACAAATTTTACATTAAAAATAAAAAAAAGACGCCACCTAGAACGGATAAAGGGTCCACACCATCGGTAGCTGGTCATCCAGAATGAGGAACTTTCTCTCAATACGCCTCTCAAGTTTTACTGTTTTTGCATCCGGTTCTTGTTCTAATAGCAAGTAGTAATCTCTTAAGATGTTGTTGAAGCTTTTTTCTATTAAGCCGTTAATTAAAACTAAAATATGCAATGATCGTCATATAGACAATGTACCTACAAAGTAGTAATTTCACAGGCTAAGTGTAAATGTTTAGATATTTTTCAACAACAGACAACAGTTTCGGGATATACAAACTTATTACAGACGTGGATGATGTATACTGACAATTACTGGTTCCGATTTTGGTGATCGTCGGTCTTACAATTCCAAAAGTGTAGGCTAACAGTGAAATAACCCAACTGTTAAAAGTACCTTGTTGCTACCTAGCAAAAGTTTATGTATCTTTTTCAGACGCCCAAAGGAACAGTTTCTTATGTCAGTTAATTACTCTATGCTTCAGACATTCTCAGCCATTTCTATATTTATACTTTAATATGCCTAATGGTCTATTACATTATTAAACCATCATGTCAACATATAGGTATATTAAGTATTTATCATGATTAATTTTAAGAATTGATTATGTGAAATAAACTGAGGTACCTATATATAATATAGACGTTCAATGAGTTACAAATTTTGTTTCTATACTTATATCTATTAAAAAATAGAGATATGTGGATTGTAAATTGATTTTGTCAATTCATGATAAAAGCCGCACCTCTGTTAATAAAGTTAATGATAAAATATGTATAGGTTTTTACTAGAAAATATAACGTAATTTATATTTTATCAAAATAAAAACTTTTCAAGTAAAATTAGTATTTCCCAATAAATATATCCTATAACATACAATTAGGATCGTGGCGCACAGTCTGCCTCTAAACGCGACGGTTTTAGGGTTCAATTCTGATTATTTCATTTCCATTTTCTTCACTCTGACATCTAAAAAAGCGACGTTGAATTTCTCCACTTAACACGTAATACCTAGAAAAAGTCAAAATCGAGAACACGATTTTTTAACACCAGGTTCTCACGATTCTAGTGGTTCCTTCTGCCCCTCTGTTTGAGCGGTATAAAGTGTAGCTAAACAAATATAGACAAACAATTTTTACTATACTTTGAACAGTGTAGTACTAAACGTTACAGCATATCTATAGCATCCTTAAATTCACAAATATATCTGCTGACAAGTTTTTTCAAAGAATTTTCTTTTAAGTTTATAATAAATTCAACTTGATATGAATGAACACTTATAAGAAGCTGAGTTTTGAACATGCGTCATTCATTGATATTCTGCACACGCGTATAATACTTTCTTAACAACAAATATATTTACAGTAGTAATAACGGTGTCCCTCCATGTATAGTCTGGACAGAATGTTGCAGTACATAAGTACTTGTTTTATATGATTAAATACATAGAAGCATCATAACCAATTTATTACACATTAAGTACTTTTTCATCATAATGGTGAATTCAAAACATCCTAGACAAACGTTATTATATTAAAATATTGGATGAAGTAAGATTGAGGGATTCTATTCTAGATTCACCTCCTATAATTAAGTTCGAGTAATATTAAAATGTATGAACATACATTTTGGCGAATTATCATCATATGCAATGATAGAAATACAAATATTAACTTATAAACTGATAACGTGGAAACGTGTCATTGCATAATCGTTGGAACATTTTATTATTCACTTTATAAAATAATTTAATTACATGATATATGAGATGACCTTCTTTTGATATGTAGTAGGTACAATAATTAATTGTTTTTGCTGTCCGTACAAGGTAAAAAGGAAACGGAAATCAAGTCCTCGTATATATTTGGTATATACCAATTTTAAATTTTTGACGACTGTAGGTTCGATTACCAGTGTAGGATATTGAATTTTCGTATACCTCGCTCTGAGAACAAGATACTCAGCGTTCGATACTACGCACGGAATATCTTAAAAAGCGGAAAGTGGAGTGTTTTCTCTGCCTGCCTGCCATATTTATTTATACTTAAGTTCATAGTATATTACTTTGTTTCAGATTCGACGAAGGTCAAGACGGATTTCTAGACCTAACAGAGGTTAAGCGTATGATGGAACGACTGGGCGCGCCACAAACACATCTCGGTCTTAAAGCAATGATAGCTGAGGTTGATGAAGATGGCGATAACAAAATTAGTTTTAGAGAATTTTTGCTCATATACAGGTAAGTTTCTTATAAAACAAAACTAAAATAATAAAACTATATTATTTCATTGTCCATGCTAACTTTTACGTACGTGACTTATATGACCTTATTCAATGCCGACTTGTACCATAATATACGAAAATTATTTTTGTAATATATAGTATAAATATATTTATCACACCTTTAGTAAAGCGGAAATGGTTTCTTGCTCAAACACCTGAGTATTTAAAGTTAATACGTATAAAGTAAACAGGAAATAAAATATAAGCCCAGTCTAGTATGATAATATACTCTAAAAGCTTAAAGAGCTTAATATATTACATAGAAAACAAGTAGTCTAACGGAAAAACCTTAAAGCGACATGTCTACTGGCGTTTCTCTAGACTGGAAACTTGCCTAATAGAAACTTATTGATTTAATTCAAGCTGTGTACGTACGACTGCGTATGAAGCATTATTGGATATGATTTCAATTTTCATAACCATTTAATGTTAACACATTATTTCAAAATAAATCTCATACGCACCTAATAATTACGTCAATTAATGTTTCATTTTAAAACATAATAATAGTATGTAATATTTTTATGTACAACATTTCACTGTACTTTCAGAAAAGCTAGAGCAGGAGAACTTGAGTCAGATTCTGGATTAGAAGCATTTGCAAGATTAACAGAAATCAATGTTGATCAAGTTGGTGTTAATGGGGCTAAGAATTTCTTCGAGGCCAAAATTGAAGAACTTGCGAAAACGAATAAATTCCACGACGAGATTATTCAAGAACAAGAAGAAAAGCGTCGCGAGGCTGAAGAAAAAGCTCTAAGAAAACAAAGGTTCAAAGAAAAAACAGCTGTATTTCAACATTAGTTAAGCTTAGAATACTGTTGTTATTTATCTAGTCTGTAAGCTGTTACCATATGGCTTTAGTTATAAATCAATGTTATATAACATATTTGATAAACGCATATTTTGTTGCTTCATAAATAATTCATTATATAAATACTTTAACATTATATTTTAAAAATAATGTTTAGAAATACAAAAACACTAATTCATATTTGGTATAAATTTTCGAATTTTTTACTAACTTTCTAGGGCATATAAGTTTCTAGGGCAAATTTATATTTGTTTTATTTGTAAGGGTAACTTTTTTATGGAAATACAAAATTTAATATTTTTATGTTACTTTTTATATTTTATTTGTTCGATATAAGGATGCGATATAAGCCTAATTGCAATATTATGTCACTAATAGAGAAATGTAATACTGTAATATATTAAATAAGTTTCAACATTTTTTGTATGTTGCATGTGTAATATTATATTTTTTTTAGTTCAACATGATGTCATCTTAGTTTTTAATAATGTTGAAAATAAATAGATCATCTAATTATTTTGTTTTCTTTAATATTTATCAACAATATTGCTTAAAAGTTTGTTAGTTGTTCTTGCACTTATTTATGTGGAGTAAAGTAATTCAATCTGTAAATTATATGGGTCCAGTATAATAGAGCCCTGAACTAATAATGTAAGTGAACTAATAACATTTTGAATTATACAATTACTAGCTGTTGACCTGCAAGTTATGTTTAATTATGAACTTAAAATGTATGATATCTTAAATTAAATCGAATGTTTTGTACATAGCAAATATATTATTTTTTAATTTTACCATTATTAAATTTAACTGCTAACAAATATATTTAAATATATAGCATTTTAAAAATAAGACATAGCTAAACAATAATAAACATATTACCTATAAAATAAATAATAAATTAGCTACTGAGTATCATCCATACTATTTCTAAAACTATCATGCTGTTCATAAGATAAATGTTGATCTGATTTATTGACAATATCCACCTTTGCCCTCGTCACAGGAGGTAAATTTGATAAATCCATTTGATGTATGTCAGCTAGACTTGCAACAAGCTTTGCATTCTGAAAAAATATATTATTATTGATAAATAATAAAAAGTATTTAAAGTCCCACACAATTTCACCAATGTAGGCACATACCTGTTTTATATTTGCATCTAGTGTATTTCCAGGTGCAGTAAGTTCTTTAATATTTTTTATTTCAATTGATCTGTAATCAAAAAGCAATTTTTAATAGCATAAAATTGTCTCTTCCTAAAAATATTTTTAGTAAAATAGAAATATGTAGTGCCTTAGAAATAGTAAATGAAGAATAAAAAAGAACACTGACATTAATCTCAATAATTGGTTTGCAGTTGTTAATTCATTTTGTAAATCTTGCCGTAACTGTTGCGTATTTTCTGTTGTTGACATTTTAAAAATGGTTGAGTGAAGTCTGAATGTGCAGAATGAAGTCTTTAATTAAATAAACCTTTACAAATAATAAACTACAACAAAAGCCACTAACGGTTATTTTGAGTTTTAAAGTTATTTTGAGTTTAAGTTGAAATTGACAAATTAAATTTAAAAACACTATGTTGCTACATCATACATCTGGATTCAAACTTAATATTATTTATAAATTATAACTAATATGTTTTTAAATTGTTCATGCAACACGTTATAATGATACAAATTCATATAAAATTGTTAAAATATAGTGCAAATGTTTTTTAATTTTATTACACCTTTAAAAATATTCGAATTATCAAATATTATAAACGAAAATAGTGGTAAAAGCTGTTCCTAGCAACCTTGTGCAATACACAGTTCGGATACTTTAATTTATTATTGGCTTGCAAATATATTATAGTATGAATTAAATTTATTTCAAAATGAACTTTTTCTTGTAAATCAAATTAGTCTTATTTTTAAAAAATAATTTGAAAGATGACACATTTTAAGTATTTGCAATGAAAAATGTCAAGAGCTCCACTGTCACTTTCCAGTTTTCAGACTCCCTTTGCTTTTGTTATTGACAGATCACAGATGCGAACAGCAAAAATGGAGGAAGGTATATCTGTTAAAAACGAAGGAAAGACTATTGATATTAAACAAGAAAAGGACGAAAATGCTGATAATTTTAAATGTGACTTTGAATCTGGAAGTCAAGATAGTAGTAAAAGTGGCAGTGGTGGATACCAACGATGGGCGCCTAATTTAAATGGAATCCGGAAAAGTGCATTTACGCCATATAAATCTGTTCAGTGCACTGCGTTGACTAATTTACAAAGAGGTGAATATTTTTTGAGCTAATATTGCCTTACCTTATTAAGTCTTTATTGATTATCCTTTGTTAGGATTTGAATTACTTTTTATGAGTTCAAGGTCGTGCTTTTAGGTAATACGCAGGCGCGAGTCCCCGAATTGCCCCAGCCCGATTGTAGCTTTCATGCGAAGGCTGGTCGTGGAGAAGTAACCCGTGAGGACGTGAAACTGGAGCAGTATGTTGATATCACTGATGAGCATGGACTCACGGCGCTGCATTGGGCAGCTAGCTATGGACAATTAAATAGCTGCCAGGACCTTGTTTGGTAAGAACATCTTATTCCATTGTTCTTTAAATAGTAGGTCGAGTGAGTGTTTGATCCTAGATTACATTAAATCTTATTCTTATGCCTTTGTTTTGTGTATAATAGTAAAATATTAAAACTTATTGATGTGTTTATAAATTGTAAATATTTATGTTGTTTCAAATTTTACATTTATAGTTCCAAAAGTAGAAATCAAAGACTTGTGGTTTTTAAAAACAAAATAAACTATTTATATTGTATTAGTTATTTTACAGTATATTACTAAATACTACAATTAATTGTTATAAAGGAGTGGTGCCAATGTTAATGTTAGAGGTCCTGAAGGTGAGACAGCTTTACATCTAGCAGCTGCAGGAGGGCACCATGAGGTTGTGAAATTTCTTTTGATTGAAGGAGCAGATGCTGATATTCAAGATGATGTAAATATTTTATGACTTGCACTTGAAATTTGTTTGATATAGTTGTGAAACAGAACTATTTCAATTCCTTATTAATGTTTGTTATTATTATTTTAACCTGTATTGTATAGTTCATTATGTTTTTTTCAGTCTGGAAGTACAGCACTAATGTATGCCGCTGCTGCAGATTTTCCATACACTTGCAATGAACTTCTAATCAGAGGGGCAGATTTGACTCTCACCAATGACTATGATCAAGATGCTTATACTCTGACCACAACCAATAACTGTAAACTGGGTATGTTTATTTCTATTAAAATTTTTACTTTTTATTTCTTATCCAGTTCATTATTATTTATTAAAGTTGTACATCAGGTCAGTTGTAAATTTTTATGTACAACCTGATGTTCTATTTGAGAAATCAAGGATAATTTTTTTACTTTGTTTATATCTTAAATTTTTCAGCTCAAACTGTGATAGAAAACTTTTTGATTGGCTGCCTCAGCAAGATGTGAAGGATATACCCCATTCAACTTCAGTTGCTTAGACAACCAACACAATGGATTCATTTGCTACAGCAGTTAAATGAAATACAGGGATTTAGTTTATAATAAAAATGTATTTAATATATATTTTAAGTTCAACTTATACAAACATGTGATGTGATGTGACTCAATAGACAGACAATATATAAATTAAACTTAATTTTTTTTATTTTATTTCTTCACCTTATATTAAAAGTAAGGCACATTCCACAACCATTATTATATCATATGACCTTAAAAACATTAATTTAATTAAATACATACATTTTTTATATTAAACAATAACAAAGAAAACATGTATTATTAAAATAACATATAACTTGTAAAAACATTTTCAATATATTATTATTTGTATATATGAAGGAAACTATTTGTCATCAAACTCATAATATAATTTTATACTAGCAACATACAAACTATACTAAATAAATTTTGGCATAATGTGACTTGGAAAGTAAATTTTAAATTTGTAAACATTTATTTTGTAAAAAATTAAAAATTGATAAAGGAATTCACATAATTTTATTTTATAAATATATTTTAGCAATACTTTAATAAATATATTTCATATATTAAATGTTAAATTAAAAAAAAATTTACCTTTACCAATCTATTAAAGCATATCCCCACCTATGATATTTTTTTAATTATATAGGAATGTTATAACATATATTTCAACAATCCATTTCATATTCTATGAATACAAAATGACAGCATATTCAAAAAAGTAATTTTATTACAATTTTGATTCAGTCATCCAATTAAATGTTTGTGGTTTTCTATTTGCTTGAGGACTTATAAGAATATTGATAATACTTGGTTTATCAGTAACAGTTACTGCAGACTTGATTGCAGCTTCTATTTCTTCAACTGTTCGACAGAAATAACCATTGTGCCCAAACATTTCCATCATTTTCTCATATCTTACTTCCACTGATAGGGATGTTGGTGGAGTACTGAAAGTTTATATAATTTGTTTTAATCTACATAGTTTATAATTTTACTGTATTGTCATAATTCTAGCATTTATTGTAATTTATGTTAATTTTTTAGTCATCAAATCAATTGTCAAGTTTTATAGTTATGGGTCAACTGGGATCCCCATGAGTAAAGATCCCTTAAATACTTTTATATACTTATGAATATAATAATTTTTCATTATGGTACATTGAGGCAATATCTAATCGACAGAGTGAGTG
Source organism: Dione vanillae (assembly GCA_037178615.1). NCBI lineage: Eukaryota > Metazoa > Arthropoda > Insecta > Lepidoptera > Nymphalidae > Dione > Dione vanillae. The sequence continues at coordinate 1,609,139 of JAZFAU010000189.1, forward strand.
TGGGTTTGACCCCACAGCAAAATGAAATATTATTATTTTTCCATATTCACTCTTTAGCAATAGCTTTCCTGCCTACCCTACTATACTCCGTGGTCTTTGTTATACAGATCAAGGATTTTTATTATTTAGTACTGCACACCCCCATTTACTAAAATGTCCAAATATTTTCTCAAAAGGGATGTTACATGCAAACATTACATATTATAAGCTTAATTAATTATTATTCTGGCATCCAATTCATATATTGTAAAGCAAGGTGAACAAAATGCCAGGTCTCACAAGTAAGTATTAAAACAGAAAGCACAAAAGTAAAAATATTATGCATCAGATTCATAATTTGATTATATATTGTGTACCAATGGAAATAGTGGATGAGTGGTGAACATGAATATAATACAATGTAAGTCGAAAAAGAGGGTAAACAGTAAAATATCCAAAAGCAACATAGATCAGACATAGATTCGAAAAGTGACAATAAAATCGGATAGTGTGTATTTAAAAGATAATTATAGAAAGAAATGAAAAAAGGGACAATAAATTCAATAGTCCTATTGGCGGCAGGACAACGTTAGCCGAGTCCGCTAGTCTTATAATAATATTACATATAAAACATTTTTACCATTGAGTAATTTCGCCGCTTTCCTGAATATCTTTCATAGTTTCTCCATCAAAGCCACTGTATATTCCGTTGTTATTAACTATAATAATTATCACAGGTAACTTGTATCGCACCATAGTCTCAATTTCCATTCCTAAAAAATAAAACAACTTTAGTAAACATATAATGTAATATATATAAAATGACATTGCATATATCATCATGGATATGTATATATGAATACCACAATTGGATACATATATGATGGATACATGTATATAATTACCACATGGATATATTACTATTATTAAATTTGTACTTATATCATTAAGTATTAGTTTATTCCTTTGAACGCTATAATCTCAAGAACTACTGGGTTCAATCAAAAAATGTATGTTGATCTATTTAAGGATTTAACATGGTCTTGATGATTGCAATGTCAGAGTATTCTTAGCACTTAGGTATTAGTACCTGAGAAACCAAACGCGGAGTCGCCTTCCACACATATGACGCGTTTGCCGGGCTCGTAGTCGCGACACCATAGCGCCGCTGCTATTGCGAAACCGGGACCAACCTGTCATATATATAAAAAAAGTCTATATATACTTGTAAATAATATTTTTTAGCTTCACGCTTTATCCTGCATATTGCAGGGTAGGCAGAGGAAACCATATAAACTTATTGTTAAGACACTCCGTAGCTTAGTTCCTGCTTTCGCCGTCCTCGCTTTCCGCGCTTTTCGAGGCATTACGTGATGATAATCGCAGTTCTTATCAACAAAAAGTAAAATTTAACATACATTTACAAATGGGAATGACACATCACCGTCTAGTTTATACATAGGTAATTTGCATATATTTCTTCAATATCTATACAAGCTTATATAAGTCACATTATATAAATAAATAACACTACTTACACCCATAGTACCAAAAGTACCAGCATCTAATCTGTGCCTTGGTTTATTATTAAGGAGTATGCCTCTTCCTATGTCCATAGTATTGGCGCCTTCACTCACTATGATTGAATCTTTTGGTATATTAGCTTGCACTGTTTTGAACACAGCATAATAGTTTAACGGTACTGAATGGTTATTTGCTTGTGACTGGAAAATGAAAAAAAAGTTTATATAATGTATCTGAATAAGCATAAAACAATATTACTATCCTTATCCATATTTATGTATGCAGTGCATATTAATGTTTACACATAGAAAATATAAAAAAAATGAAAAAGGACTTTGAAACTCAATATCAGACCTGCTCAAAAGAAAAAAAATTAAATTAATGTATAATTAAAATTAAAACTTAATGGGTATTTCTATTTGAGAAATAAGAGAAAATAGCCAGTAGGACAGACAATTAAAAGAAGGAGCAGTCAAAAATTGTATTTTTTTAACAAATTTTGACTGCAATGTCTTTTAATGTCTTTCTGTCTATGTTAAATAATAAATAATAATACTGTTGGAAAGACAGCCGAGGGCAATGGCCTAGCAAGCCAAGCCCAGGAAATTAGAAGCTAAAAGTCCAAGAAAGAAAGATACCCCTGGGACAGCCCGAGAGGGGGGGCGAAAGATCTGTCCACCGGTGGAAATAAATAACGAAAGCGGCGTGAATACGGACTTGAAATGCCCTACGTGCGGGAAAAATTACAAGAGAAGAGCCTGGTATATTAAACATCTTAAAACACATGATGGTGTTGAAGCACGGCAGTCGTCGGTAAGCTCTTCGACTATCACTGCGGATAGAGTTGACCCTCATATGTCCCATGGTGAGCCATTGAGTGAAAAATATCAGGAGTCCATAGTCATCCGAACACGTCTTAGCATTCCTAATATTAAGCAATCGACATGGAAAGTACACGACGACCAATTAGCGGTCCTGTTAGAGCATCGGGGCTCGAAACAGGAGTTAGATTTGCAAGTAAAAACTTTCCAAAAAACTATTTACGACTATTTTAATTATTTATATCCACCTCCAAATTATTACGCTCATAAAAACAAAGAAAACGCGTTTAAGTCGAAAATGAGGAGGGAAAAAAGAGAACTAAAAAAGAATCTTCGTGCGGCCAAAGCTTTAGGCGATAATCATCTTAGTCATCAATTGTCTAGGGCGCTACGGTCAACCCTGAAATTAATTCAGGGGATATCGTTACAGATCGCGGAACGTCATAATAATTTCGATCGAGCTAAACACGAGGTTGCTTTCGATAAAAATCCTTTCGAGTACTCAAAAAACATTTTTAAGGAAGATAGGGGTAGGCTTCTCTTGACCAATGAGGCAACTTATGAACATTATAAAAGCACATACGAAGTGCCTAATATAGAAAAACTATATAAGGAGCCAAATAAACAACGACCTGAGATTCCTCACATTGAATTTCAAGGTGACCCACCAACTTTAGAGGAAATAAATAAACAGATTAAAGAAAAGAAAGGGTTTTTACCCGGAATTTCTGGATGCTTGGAGCATAATAGTTTGTTAACTGCTAGCTTAAAAGACGCCAGAACGTGTGAGAGACAAGTTACGGTATGTTGGATAGATTTAGAAAACGCGTTTGGATCAGTACAACACGATCTGTTGATGTTCGCTTTAAAATGGTATAATTTTCCTACGACAGTAAGCAACATAATCGCGTCATACTATTCAAAATTAAAATTCGTTATAACTTCAGAAGACGGCCATTCAAAACCTTTAGGCTATAATGTAGGTCTTTTTCAGGGTTGTTGTTTATCCCCAGTAATATTTAATATCGTTATTAATATTTTACTAGATATTCTAATTAAACACGAGAAAAAATGGGGTTATCGGTTTAAGTTCAATAATAAGTACAAGGAATCCATTCTTGCTTTTGCGGACAATCTCGCGATACTCACTAGGAACCCAAAGCAATGCCAGCTGCTATTGGATGAAGTAGACGAGTTTTGTGAGTGGACAAAGGGAATGAGGACAAAACCTAGCAAGTGTCACTGTCTATGTCTGGGAAGACGAGACACAAAATATACCTCATACGATCCGGGACTTAAAATTGGCGGTGAAAGCATTGCTGTAGTTTCCGAGGCGGCACCTTCTAAATTTCTCGGTAAGAAAATAGATTACAAAGGCCAAACTCCATCTTTAGATGTACTAGTCGACAGCTTTATGACGGATCTTGAAAAGGTAGATCAACAACCTATAAGTAATGTCAAGAAAGTTTGGATTTACGACAATTTTCTAACATCACGTCTGAATTGGCCTTTCCTCGTATATGATTTTAATAAAACCCTGTTGGCAAAGTTAGATGCAAGCGTCATAAAGATGCTGAAGTTTTGGCTTGGGCTAGCGCATTCGGCGGACACCTCAACCTTATTTAGAGACAAAAATAATTTTGGGTTGAGATTAAAGAAACCATCGGAGCTCTATAAGCATCTGAGAGTCGCCAAAACACATATTCTGGGAAAATCTCGGGATGAGATTGTTACCTCACTTCCAAGAGACGAAAGTGCCCCAGACCTCGAGTCAAGGCTTAAATTCCATAAGCAATTTATGATAGGAGCACAATTTAGTAAAGTAGGGTTAGGATCAAAGAGGAAAGTCCAAGACACAGACATAATAAAATCTTTTATTCGGCAAGACGAGAACGATAAGTATAAGGTGCACGCAATGGGCTTAGAAATGCAAAATGAGTGGCTAACTATAGGAGAATTCTGTATCCCTTTAGCTTTAAAATGGCGCACCCTAATTCACGACTGGTCTCCAGCACTACTAAAATTCTACCTAAATGCGTTCCAAATGACTCTTCCAGATCAAAGTAATTTAGTAAGATGGGGTAAAACTACCGATAAATCTTGCTACATCTGTAAAGAAGCAGTGGGGACAGCTAAACATATGCTGGTGGGGTGTAGGGTACTCCTGGATAGTGGCCAATACTCGCGGCGCCATGACAAAGTACTAGAAATCATACGTGAAGCCGTTAGTCTTTCAGTTGCAAGAGCGCAGAGAAACATAACAACCAGCAAACGCTCAATAGAGTTTGTGAAAGAAGGTTCTTATAAAAAACCTACACAAAAGCCTTTCTCCATATTAGATCCAGCTCCTGATTGGACACTTGTGATGGACACGTATGAGAAACAGTATAGAATCCCTGAGGATATTTGTGTTTCGTCAGCCAGAACGGATATTTTTCTTTATTCTCGAAGCCTAAAACGCGTAGTACTGGTAGAACTTATAGTTCCGTGGAAAACAAATATCCCGAAAAGTCACAACTTTAAACTCAACAAGTATCTATTTCGATCTTACAAAGGAACTGACCAGGAATAGGTTTAGAGCGAGCTTAAATGCGGTTGAAGTAGGAGCGAGAGGTATAACAGCGAAATCTCTCTACAGTTTATTAAAAGATCTCGGCCTGTCTAGAACTATCACAAATTCATTTCTAGAATGCACTTCGAAGGCGGCTTTGGTAGAATCATTTAAAATTTGGTTAGGTAGCGGGAGGAGCTCGGACAGTGAAGGTGAGTGTTAATGCATTTTAAAGGGGCTCTTTAAACCTACGCTTGGGTCGCAAGTCCGAAGCGCGGATCGGAGCTCCTCTTCCTACAACACGATGGGCCCGGCACCCCCACGGTGAATCCATGGAAAGTTAAGTTGTTTCTTCTCATATGACATACTAATATTTTGAAGCAGCTTCGTTTGTTGGTCGTGGAAATATAGCGATTTCGTATGTGCTTCATGTATGTATTTTTTGATTCTTTCAAGGGCGTGTGTGTGTATCATCGATATTCAATACTATTTTATAATAAAATTGATTCGCTGAATAAGTATACGTTTATGTAAAACTATTAATTACCGCGACAAATTCTGAGTTTTTCTTTTGTTTTTCCTTCAATGCCTGCCACCAAGCATTACTTGTTGACAAAGAGTATTTCTTCTGAGATAAATTTTGCGTAAGTGCTTGCACAAATGGTTTTATGTCAGAGTGCACCGCAACTTCCGATTTGACACTATTATGAAACTCTTCTGGTATTATATCAACCTGGAATATAAAATTTATATAAAACATATTGATGTAGGTATTAATACTTTAAAATGTATACTTTAAGGGCCGGTTTCACCTCTTGCTGATAAAGTGTCAGATAGGAAATATGTGTCTTGTCTGGCAGATATGTGTGAATATCTAGCAGGTAAAGATCTGTCTAATGTATTGGTCTTTATCTGTTAAACAGTATTAATTACCAGCTTACTATCTGAAACTTTAATCCTGACCGGCGAAATTGGACCGCCTTATTTGAAAGATCCAAAAAAGTTTAAGTTCTCTTATATAATAAATTTGTTTATCTACAATATAAATAATAAGCACTAAACACACTACAAGCTACCTGTATAATTTTAACATCAGGGGCGAATCGGGGAGGTTGACCGAAATGTAACATCCAGTTCATTCTAGCACCAAGTAGCAGTATAACATCGGCGTGAAGCAACGCGTGCGTCCGCGCGGCCGACACGCAGTACTCGGACTCATCCGGTACTACACCTTTGCCTGGGGAGATAGACAGATAAATAAATAAATAAGAACTTAAGAAGATTTTATTTGATTTGAGGACCGCTGTGGCGCAGAGGCGTTGAAAATAACTGTAAGCGCGACGGTTTGTAGGTTCGATTCCCATTAGGGGAAGATAGATTTTTCTATTTCCATTTTCTTCGCTCTGGCAACTAGGCAACAGCGCGGCGTTGATTCCGCCACTCAACACGCAATGACTCGAAAGTTGCGGAAAGTAGGGACTAAACAACGGAGTGTCTTAACACTAGGATCCTATGGTTCCTAAAGTTCCCTCTGCCTACCCTGCCATGTGCGGGATGAAGCATGAAGACATTAAAAAAAGAGTATTTGGGTTCGATTCCCGGGCAAACGCGGCGTTAAGTTTCGCCTCTCAACACGCAATGTCTCAAAAAGCGGTAAGCAGGGAACGGAGTGTCTGCTACGAGTTGGATAATGTGTGAAGCTAAATGAAATTATTGAAAACTATCTAATAAAAAAACGGTGTCTCGGTGTAAGTTTAAATAAAACCTTGTTCTCTTTAAAAAATGGTAACATTGAATTGGAAATTATATTGGTTATCAGGTTATCAAGAATCAACTTTTCAGTCAATTAACATACAAAAACGTCTAAATAATTGTCTTTACAATTATTGAGTCCTTGAGGCTTTTTGTAATTTTATATTTATTATCCTGTTTATATAAACAGAAGAAAACCTAATGTTAAAAAGTTTTCTGCTATATTTTTCGATACATTGCGTGTTGTGTGAGAACAACGTCGCGCGCGAAACGAGTATACTGGAAGCAATTAATTTTCCCGTTTGAGATTAATCTATCTATAGTTAAAGTGTGAAGCCTAATTTAGTTATTACCAAGAATATAACTCTACGTTGATAATGTTATACGATATTTTTTTGTTATACAATATATTGTATATGTACTTTTTACTTATTTACAAAATATTTTTAAAAAACAAAAATATCCCATTTCCGTTGTAATTTCGGTAAAACGTTTCTAAAAGTCCCACGTTCTCCGATGACCTATGTTACGTTCTCCTTTGTATTATAAGCCTTGGCGCGATGTTAGTATATAAAGTAAGAGTTTAAATATAATAATTGCAATAAAACATACCCATAGGCGTCGCTATAAACGGTACTTTGGTGTTTTTAACTAGATTTGCAATAGAATCTTCTGCTTTTCCATAAGCTGCTCCTTTTCCAAAAATAATTAGAGGTCGTTCAGCCTTTAATAACACATTTGCAGCTTGTTCTACTAAAGCCGGGTCGGGATGCCCCAGCGTCAATGGTCCAGCCGCGTAGAAGTCTAAGGGAACTTTGTCTTCATCTACTTGAGCCTGTAGCGTATAATAGGATTGTTATATTATTTCTGTCATATATACAAAATACATATGAATATATAAAATTATTAATAAATGTTTAATTTGCAATTATTTTACCATTTATTTTATATTATTTTTCAATAAAGTTTTACTATAAATTGTTTGGGAAAATATGCAAGACTCAAGCTACAATTTAAAAAAAATTAAAACACATTTTTTCATAAGGAACACAAAAATAAATAATATTTAAAAAACAAATATAAGATCGTCGTGGCAAGAGGCGAAGCGTCTACCTTTAAACGCGACGGTTTGTGGGTTCGATTCCCACTCGGGGAAGATGGATTTTTCTATTCCCATTTTCTTGGCTCTGGAAACTAGGCAAAGCCAGGCGTTGAGTTCCGCCACTCAATGCCGACGCAATGCTTCGAAAAAAGCGAAAAGCAGGGACTCAGCAACGAAGTGTCATAACACTATGATGATTCCTCTGCCTACCCGTCATACACCTAGCCATGTGCGTGATAAAGCGTGAAGACATAAAAAAAAAACAAATATAATTAATTATAACATATAGTCACCATGAGCAAAGTGGCGGGCATATCCAGATAAGAAACTCCCGGTCGACCTACCGACGCGCATCGCACTGCTTTCTCCACGTGCAGCGGAATGAGGGAAGCGGACGGAGGACGCGCCGCGTACTTGCAGTACATGCGGCTAGATTCCACCTATGGTCATCGACTTATATTGCAGACTTACTGATTTAAATTAATAATTAAGTATACAGGATGTAACTCGTTCGATGCATCGACTAAGGCCTGTAGAGATTTGCAAGACCTATCCATTTAGGCTAAATAATTTTTTTTCAGCATTATTTTATAATTTTTATGAAGAACTTATTATTTTGACAAATTAAATTACAAATTTAATGTTGGATTTATACTAATGTATATTATTCTCATTGTAGCACAATCGTAAACCAATTTATTTGGGAGAACACAATTAGTTGTTTCATATGATAATGTAAACATAATAATAATATATACTGACTGCAGTTCATGCCCGCAGAGTAGGGATTTTTCAATTATTGTTTTACTTCCCCAACCTAGTTTAATAAAGTAAACGCGATTCCGAGGAAGTTACTTAACTTCATTTATTACAAGGTTACCTTTTTGTATTTGGCAATAATAAGGTAGAAGTTGTGGATGTAATATATTGTATTTTCCCAAATGAGTTAATTAAATCGTTTTATATCTATCATTTCGTCATTCACAAAAACATTATTAGATTTATTATCAAACACGTTTTTATATAAGATATAAGTATTTATTCAAACATTTAATCTAATCTTACCAACATGAACACCAACTTGTTTATTACTAATTATTTACTATATATTGGTATTTTGAACTATATAATTTCATTTGCTTATTTAAAATGTCCACTCCAAAACATATTATTATTTTTTTCAATATAAAGTTTGTATATATGGACATAAAAGGAACAATGTCTTATAAAAAGAATGTATTAAACTCCTTTCATTACTAAGATGTTTCTCACATTAAGAAAGGTTTATATTATTTATATTAACACTAATATAAAGGTTTTTCTTAGTATTCTGTTAAAATATCAATAATAGACAAACATTCACAGTCATACATCAATGTTATTGTTGATCCTAAAATTCAGATAGGAATTTATGCTGGGCCAATATATCTTCATTATTTTAAATTTTTATTTAATTAATAGCTATGCTAATTGAAAACTAAAAAACAAAACCTTTTACTAATATATTAACATAGTATTACTACAATGTTTAACGGCACACACATTTTAATGACAAAACACAAATATCATCAAACAAATAAAGAAATTTAAATACCTGAAGCCATTCTTGAAAACCTCCAATACCTTCATGATCTTCTGGACAGGAACCAGCAATTACCAGAAGAGGCCAACAATTAACTTGAGCATTTGCCATACCTCCGATACAATGCAAGAGACCTGGTCCAGATACCACTAAGCATATACCTGGTTTGCCTAAAACAAGACCATATTTGATTTATATTTGTTGTATGATTTGGTTTTTAATTTTACTGTCAAATAATCATTAACTTTTGCATCTGTCCACAATTAAATCATAGCCCATATCAAAATATTAAGCTGTTTTTAATATACTTGAGTAGCTATCTAAAAGTGTAATGACTAAAGCTAGTAATGTCTGTTGATTGGTGTTATCATAATAACTTATTTACTTATAAAGCCAGACAATAAAGTATTGATTTTGTGAGTACCATAGTATTTAAAATGTACAAGTTTTTACCTTCATATTTAAACATTACAAGTTCTTTTTATTGTTTTTATTTATTAAATACTAATAATAACAAAAATGGTAAAATATGTTTAAATTTGTTAAACTTCAAAATAAAATCTTAGATAAACAAGTATCATAATTATGTAACATTAAATTCATTAATTAATTTAAAATAATAAAACTATTTAATAGGATAATCTATCAAGATATTAATGACATAATTTCAATGTTTGTGAGTAGATTGTGAGTGTAATCTACAATGACTAAAGATAAAAAGTGTAAATTTCTATGATCAAAGTACACATTGATATGTTTTAAATGTTTAAATGAATATAAACAAAATGAATATTAACCTGTTAGGAACCCAATAGCTTGAGCAGCATAGCAAGCAGCTTGTTCATTTCTCATACCTATATATTTTATTCCAGCAGCTTGAAATGCAAGTGCTGTTTCAATAACAGGAATACCAACAATTCCAAATGCATATTCAATACCCTAAAACATATTTGGTTAAGTATGTAAACAAAAATATTTAAGGATTTTATATTTTCTGCTTATAAGTGTTAAGTAAAGTTTTAAGTAAGAGTGAATGAAAAAAGTATATATGTAATTTGTTAAAATGTCATTAACAATTCATTCTAATTTTGTTAAAATTAAATTGCAAAGAATGTCATTTATTAAATATTCAAAACAATGAAATACAACATAAATAATCGAAATGTTTTCAAGACATTATGTATATTTTATTGCGCAAAATCGGAAAACTTTTTTAAATACTTTAAATTGTACTATAAATATTATTTCAATTCAATTTTAAAAGAATAGTTTCGTCCCCTCCCGCATGTTTTTAAGAGAAGGTTTTAAAAAAGTATACCTGCTTCTTTAAGCTTTCGGCTAGTATGTTGTTTCCGTCGATCCCCATAGTTTGTTTTAGCGTTTGTGAAACGTGAAAAAATCTTCTATGCACCGAACGCAATTGTGATACAAATCGCCCTAAAAACATTTTACACGTTAAAACTGAATAAAAGTGGTGGTAAACATTAATAAAAACACAGTGCACTTTAGAACTTAAAATCCCCTCTACAATAATGTGGAACTTACTGATAACCAGTAAAATGGTGGTAAAAGTTGTAGGGCGAAAATTTTTTATGTTTATCTTGAAAGTAATAAAATTCTTAGGTAAGTGGATTAAACATTACTTTCAAGAAACAAACGATTGCTGTCAATGTTTAATCGCATACTGATAGTGATTACTGCCTTTTAATTTTTATATAAAAATCAAGAACTAAAAATAGATTGAACTTTGTCTTTGAACAGATAGGTAATATTTTTTGTTAACTATATACGTATTATTCGCTTATTATATCTATATACATGTTGCATTTACTTCATCAAATCATCAAAGTTTACCTAGCAAGTAAGTATTGCAGCGGTACGGTATTGCCAAGCCTTCATATTATTAATAATAAAATGACGTATACGTATTAATAATGCGATTAACGTAAAAGAAGATTTTACTATGATATTAGCTTTACTTACTATTAATAGTTTCAAATCGAGGTTTACAAGACGTGAAGTTACATATTGTTTTTGCGATTACATTTTGTTAGGGCTATTAAGTTATAATAATATACAATTAATATTTATAATCAAAATACAAAAATATAATTGTAATTATGTAACATCTCTGCTGTACATCATTTTTATAAGATATAACAATAATATCCTATTGGCCTTTCAATATCTGCATTAGAAAATTGTGATAAAATCACTAATATGCCTGGTTACCTAAAAAAGATTAAATAGATGTTCTGGCAACATTTTTAACATAGATACTTTTATAAAAAAACTGTAGATGTCACTTGAAACGGCAATCGAGAATAGCGTATGTGAGGGATGCTTTGAAAAAATATAATATAGATGGCGCTACTTCAATATGTATGCCTCTAATAATAAAGAATTAAAAATAAGTGTTTGGCATGGTATTAGAGGTATCAGTGTATCATCTATCTATGGGCATAGTGTTCCTTTTTAAAAATATTGAATATATCCTTTCATAAAAATATTTTATTTATATAGAATATTATTTACGTTTGACCACATATTGATAGAATTTTATTTGACATAGTTTTTTTTTAAGTTTTATTTAGTTAATATTACATAATACACATTATATACTTAATAAACTTTTGTTTTACGTAAATTACCGTACTATTATTATATGTATATCGTTTACAGTATAATAACATTGTTATATATAGGAAACATTATGTGCATAACTATAATTTATACAACTACCTACCTAGTCACATTCCACAACCTTAATTTAATCTATATTTATCCTTTTTTATTTCTGCATCGAAGTGAGGCTTTTATTATGATGCTGTTGTTGCTAAAAGCTAATGGTCTAGACTCATGGAGAGATTAATCTTTTACAACTTAAACGAAGAGGAATATCGTTTATCTTGAAAAGTCGCTTAATACTGCATATTCGCATCATTTGCTGTAAGCGGAAAATTTGTCTATCGATTAATTTGATTCTTACTATGATTATAATATCGTATGTGTTTAGTGTATAGATACCTACCTGATACAATTAGTCATGTTTGTGCTTGGTAGTGGACCCTAATGCCTCTTTTGTCTAATTGTTTTGTGGGGGGTCATGTTTTGAAGGCATAAATTCAAGAAAAAATTACATGTTGATAATATCATTAAATATTATAACTTTGAATTCTTAAGGAATTATTCTCCCATTTACGGTTAGAAACTTAGAAAAATTAATATATTAAAATAGAACATAATTTATACTTTTAGAAACCATCATCAGTTGACACTCTCATTTATTTAAATTAAATAAAATACCGTATGCCGGATATGTTAACACCACGGAATTTGCGATTAGGCGAAGTATTCTCGTTTTGACAAGGTACGCGATAATTTTGCACGCAAAACATCGGATACGTGCAGAATACGTCTAGCGTTGGAGTCTACATGTTATTGTTGTTAGTTCATACGTTACTTGGATACTGCGCCTGCGACAGCACTCTGTTCGGCACGCTTCATGCGGTTAACAGGCCTAGCTAAAATGTTCATAATGAATTAATTTAGTCTAGTATCTTATTTTTTCTTTTGCCAATACTATTGAATTCGTATTTTTAGTAATAATGGCTGTGATCAGTTTAAAGATTTTTGGTAAGTGCTATATTTTTTATATTAATTTACCCTCCCGTTTATTTACGTAAGTTTTAAATTATTTTAAATTTTATTCGAATATAAATCTATTAATTATTTTTATTTACTTGATAAAAGTACCAGTTAGTTTATTGGCGAGTTTTTACTTCTCCTAGTTATTTCTACGAGTTCTGGATCTACAATTTTTACTGTGGTTAAAGCACTGAAGTCCCATTTCTAGTGGTGCAAGTTATATAAGATGTTGTTTTAGTAAAATAACGTATTATATAAAATATTTAAATTAACCGCGACTATAATTTATCCTTTATGAGAGTAGAAAGTTTCTGTCTATGACGCAAAGCTATTAAGGAAAATATAAATTTGTTTTAATTCAATATAATTAATATGATACAGGATTAAGAAGAAACTCACCAATTGATAAAAGTAGTTAACATAATGATATAGCATGATCATAATAATCTATTATTATAATCTATTAATAATTATAGCTTTTTGCTTTGGTTTTTTCGGTATGATTTTTTTAGAATCTAGGAACATTATATTTTCAAATAGGACTTTTGCATCATTTCTATTTTATGTTTCGTTCGTTAAAAAGTACGAACATCGGTGATTAGTCAACTTTAAGTGATAAGCATTAAAACTAATTTGAAAGATACACTCTAGGTTAGTGTTTCTCAACCTTTTTGGATCCATGTTCCACTTTTCAGGTTGAACATGTCTATTGCCCCCCTTATAATTTACTCTCGAGGCCTAGCATAGAAAAGCTGTTAGGTATATTAAACACTTATTTTGGTTAACTAGATCAATGGTATATAAAGCTTTTGAATACAAAAACACATTGAAATAGCACCCACCACATTCCACCGATTTTTTATCTCTATAACGAACATTGTAAGGATGAAGCCTTGAGTTTTTAAATATATGTATTGTCCTTTAAATTCAAATGGTCCCCCAGGTGGGGCGTACGCCCCACGTTGGGAAACATTGCTCTAGGTAGATATATAACTCATTTAGAAACTCATTTTAAATAATTAAGTGACGTTGGCAAAACCACAATTTTAAATTATTGTGTAATTTGGTAAAAGACTTTGGTATTTATAAGTAATTATTTATATAGCTCAAACATGGTACTCTTAAAATGTGTATTTATTATACGTAAATATATATATATATATATATATATATATATATATATATATATATATATATATATATATATATATATATATATATATATATATATATATATATATATATATATATATATATATATATATATATATATATATATATATATATATATATATATATATAATACACTATACAAAAGTGATTTATATACTCAATAATAAACATGGAATTGAGGATCCAAAAGTAATATTTCTGTTTAAAAAACATAAGAAGGAAATGTTTTTTAATATTTTTAAAGTAGACTTTTTCCTTGAAAATTGCTTATAAGTTGTATTATATGCTAAAGAAATAATATAAATATATATATATAGTAACTTCTTATTCGATATATTATGTCCAAAATACTTTTTTATACCTTGTAATCAGCAGAAGTTTTATATATTTGCAAATTATACATTTGAATATATATGGTAAATATGTTACGACGTTTATGAGTCAAATATTTCCTATATTATATTTCCTAAACAAGGTAATCTTGTATCTTAAAAAGCGACCTTCAATTCATTCAAAATAATTCAATTCATATTTGCCACATAAATTAAATTAATTAATTTTATTACATTATAATTTAAAAAAGTAATGACAAATAAAATACACAATATATATATATATATATATATATATATATATATATATATATATATATATATATATATATATATATATATATATATATATATATATATATATATATATATATATATATATATATATATATATATATATATATATATATATATATATATATATATATATATATATATATATATATATATATATATATATATATATATATATATATATATATATATATATATATATATATATATATATATATATATATATATATATATATATATATATATATATATATATATATATATATATATATATATATATATATATATATATATATATATATATATATATATATATATATATATATATATATATATATATATATATATATATATATATATATATATATATATATATATATATATATAATAACATGCAATGTGTAGAAGGAAAAATAAACTTGTATTATTAACAAGTCATACACAATTAAAGCGCAAAATTGCTAGTGAAGATCATGATTTAAAATATAGAATTACAGCAGTCCTTTCCCTTAAAATGCATATTTAGTATATTAAGTATAGGTAGGTGTATCACAAAATAATATTGTAAAAATGGCAACAGGCATTTTTCTTCAATTTTTTCAAATACAATACGGGTAGCTATAGTAATTTAAAAGGTGAATGTGATAAGTGTTTTCTAAGAAATTTGCGTATTACCAGCTGGCAGGTAACTTTCGGAATTCGTTGCTGATAGTGTATTCATGACATAAAGAATTAGGCACTTTAACTAAAAAAATGCTAAGTAATGCAAACAATGCTCAGGTTAAGATCGCTTTAAACCCTTTAGAATTGTAAAGTGTACATTTTATAAATAACTATATAAATCACTTTTATTTCATATATGCTTATAATGTTGATATTATATGAAAAGTCGTTTATTATGAAAATCTTTGCCATGTTGTTTAAAAATTTCCGCACGACGTCTGAGACATGATACTCTTACTTACGTTCAACAGTGTTTTGAATAACAAAGATAGCCGTGTTCAGAGGGGCAAAACAATGTGTTCTGTCGAAATAATATGAGATGTCGTTACATATGGGCCATTTAGCCTTGTTAGTGTCCATTATTTTGGTCATTTATGTATTATATAGGAAATTATTCTTATTTGGTGCTGATTTTGATGTATTTATATATATATCATCTATTTATATCAGGTGTCATTGTCAATAACCATTATCGATTGTTCATTATTAAATGTAGTCTATTAAATAAATATTATTTCATTTAAAGTCTTCTCAGGGTTAGACGTATCTAAAGCTTACTTAAACTTAATACATACATCTGAGCAGAGCGTCGTGCACTTGGCATAAATTTTGGAGAACTGTTTAAAATAGTTACAATTAGTACTTTTAAACAGTTACTGTTATCAAATACCTGCGCGTTGTTGACGCTAAAGAATGCAAACGATAAAAGAAAATTTCAATTATGCGTACCTACAGAACGTGATTTTATAGAATTTTTATCTAAGATTAACATGACGTATTCTTGGTTACCTTGGTAGAGAGATGAAATTACGTATTGTAAAATCGTTTTACAAGTACATTACAATGAACCTGTTCAAGTAAAAATAATATATGATATTTGGATTAATTAATACAAAAGAGAATGTATTTAAAAATATACATCAAGTATTTGGTACATTGCTATGTAGACAGCTTAACGGCAACTTACTGGAAAAATACTGGCGTGTACTCAATATATATACATCTCCTGTAGGTACTTTATACTGCGGCCTCTGGTGAAAGTATTTCGGTTAATGACTTCATTGGTCTGTGTCCCATGTCTTTATAATTTCTTATTCAGATGTAATTGTATTTAAAAATATAGCATATCCTTTTTAATTATTTTTAATACAGTATACAAACGTGAGGACATGACAATGTCATCTAATATTTTAAAATTCCAAAAAAAACATGTACCGTAGTAAATTAAAAGACATCAAAATTAATTTACATTTATGTATTTAGAATAGCCACGCATAAAAGTAGTAGATACTCTTTGATTGATTGATTGATCAAGTGTCCCAATCGCACGTAATAAACATTTAAAATTTGATATTCAAGTGACAATTCGTTTGAAAATGAAAATTCTAACCAAATACAAAATAGCTTCTAAGAATGTGACTGGTTTGTTTTAAAACTTGATCAAGAGGCATGTTTTAAAACTTGCAAACCTAACAGGTTGTTTAATGTTTTGTTATTTTTCTATACTTTGTAAAACAACAAGAATCGGTATCTACTATCCACTGATCAAACGCAAGTCATCCGTCCTGTTGTTTGTACCTATATGTACCCCGTAGATACCCGAGACTAATTTTATTAGGAAGTATCCGTATAGGTAAATCGTTGTACTTATTTTAATGTCATGGCGTTTTGTTAGGTGACCTCGAATGACTGTTTGAATTACATACATACTATTTGCACGAATAATACAAAACCCAAATAAAGATCATTATTGTGAACAAATAATGTGTCCATACACTGCTGTATGTGTATTTTGTTATTCTAAATTTAAAATTTTATACTAAAGATATTTAAATCACGCGTAAAAATTATATCTTATTTATGGCAGATATGTTAAATATGTCAAAATTATTGACAACAAATAGAAATCTTCTAAATTAATTACTTTAGTATACTCGATATAATATTTCAAGTATTTCAAGCCTCGAATCTTATAATAAATAAATGTATTTCTTCAATAATAATAATGGACATAGATACATATAGTTATTTAATATTTATTAATTCTGATTAAATTTGATCTGTTTATTACTAGGCATATTTAATAGGGTTTTTAGCCAAACGATTGTGGGTGGTTAGTAGTTACTAAATGGTGTTATTAAAATCTGTGACTAGAGACAAAAACGTAAGGGTATTTATTCATTTATTCATGTATTATAGTAGCGTAAACGGAAGTAACTTATAATCATTTTTGACTTCATAAGCAAAACTTTCCATTTAAAAAAAATATACGTTGTTTCAACAAGCGTCTAAGTAGTGCCGCTCCATATCATGCATCAAAAATTAAAATGACGACTAATAGGTATACTTGTGTCGATTAATAGAAATATTTTATTAATTCCTACAATGCACATAGCTCTGGCTATGCTACATAGTAAACAAGGAAAACATTTTGCCACTTCAATTATCACACCAGAATTACCATTTTCGTCAATATAGAAATCAACGTGCTTCCTGCACTTCAGAAAGAATATTTATTTATTGAATCTAATCTAACATGGGTATTACATTAGTATTATATTATAGTTACTTTTCAGTTAAGCAAAATTTATATTTAACGAATATATGATAATAAATCATACTGTAAATAAGGCTCTTGCTGTTGCGTCACTCTTCTTGTGATGTAGTGCAAAATTTCATAATAAATACAATGTGTTAAGAACGATTAGGCTCGGTCGGACGATCGACATAATGTCACCTAATAAATGTTTCTTGCAGATTGTACTTAAATAAAATTATTGAATTATACGTAAAGATAGAGGATCTTCAAGCAGCCATATTATTGAAGGGTTTTATTAACGCTTTAAATATTAGTTGTGTGTTAAACTTTAAAATGTTTTAACCAGTTAGTTATATGTTCATATAAAAAATGTTACTTTTAAATAAATATTATTGATATATATAAAAAAAAATGTTTATTTAACAAATTGACACAAAAGGACTGTTAGTGGTATAGTAAATGTTGTGCCACAATTGTAGCGTCGGTGTGGTTTTAGTAATAGTAAGTAATGGTGGGCCTCAAAATCCCACTTGAGGGAATATTTACATATACTTATTATATATATATATATATATATATATATATATATATATATATATATATATATATATATATATATATATATATATATATATATATATATATATATATATATATATATATATGAGTTAAGTTTTTTATAATTGGAGAAGGATAAAAATTTATTGTAAATGGCAAAACCCATGACATTGGAAAAAATACTTGTCAAAACGTTTTTATACTAGGTTATATCTACCACGGATATGAAGATCAAGCTCACGGCCTTGTGGTTAGTGTCGGTAATCATTAGTTACAAAAAGTAGTCAAATTCAATACAAGAGGATAACATTATAAATTATACCACACTATCTTTAATATAAGTTAGTGATGTAACGAATATTCACATTCGCATTCACGAGTATTCACACGGTTTTACACATTTGCATTCGCCAAAAAGTATGCGTGTGTTTTGCGAATAATGAATGTCAGAAAAAAAATATTTGACGACGATAATGCGTTGTAAAAATCTAAATTAGTTAAGTTAGTTAAGTTTTTATTATTTATTTATTTATTGCTTTAGAAATACCATCGGCATATTCACAAATCATATTTAGGAAAAAACATAAGAAAGAAAACTTGTACAGTGTGATACACCATTACAGGTATTTACATTTTACAACTTACATGTTAACAAAGGTAACTAAACACTACACTCAAACATTTAATAGAATCTGTGAGAATAAATTCAAACAAAGTGGAGAATAAACAATCATTGATAACAAAAAGGATGTTATAATTAATTGACTTACCAATAACGCTAATATTTTTAAATATTAAAACCAACTTACCAACTAAAATAGTATTTAATTTTTTTTTAAAACTATCACTACTTAGGCTGTATATGTCGATGACATGGGAGTCAATTTCATTGTAGGATCTGATACATCGAATTAATGGCGAAAATTTTCCAACATTTGTGCGATATCTAGGAATAGCGAAGGTGCTTTTAATTGGATATCGAGGAATGGTTATCGGAACATATAAATTTATTTGAGATAGTAGCTTTGGAGAATCTATTGAGTTGTGAATGAGCTTATGTAAAAACATTAAATCATTCAGAGACCGCCGTTTCTCCAATGTGTCTAGCTTAAAATATTTTAAACGCGTTACATAGTCTGCTCGATATGGACAGCGCCTGTCTTTATATGCTAAAAACCTTGTAAAACCCTGTTGAATTTTTTCAAGACGACTTTTATAAATTTTGTAACTTGGACTCCAAGCTGGTGATGCATATTCTAAAACACTACGAATTAGGGAACGATACAACGTTATAATAGCATGAATATTTTTAAAATTGTGACAAGTTCTTTTAATAAAACCAACGAGTTTTAAGGATTTTTCTATAATTTTGTTTATATGATTATTAAACTGTAATTTTTTGTCAATAACTACGCCCAAATCTCGGACCTCTTCGACTTGCGCTAATTCTTTATTGTTAATTGTATAGTTATATGAAATGATGTTTCTGTTTTTAGTGAATCTGATGTACTGACATTTATTTACATTGAGTAACATTTTAATTTTATTGCACCACTGTTGTACAGAATTTAAATCACGTTGCAGAAGTTCTGCATCTTGAATAGTTTTAATTGGCCTGTATAACTTTAAATCGTCAGCAAAAATTGAACATTCACTATGATAAATGTAGTTTTCGATATCATTTATAAAAAATAAAAATAATATGGGGCCGAGATGGGAACCTTGCGGGACACCAGAATGCGCTATAAATGATTTAGACTTGAATCCGTTTATAACTACTTGTTGTAATCTATTTTTCAAGTAAGATTCTAAGCAACGCAGTAAATCCCCATGTATTCCGTAATGTTTTAGTTTCTGCAATAATATAGTGTGATCCACCTTGTCGAAAGCACTACTAAAATCAGTATAAATCGCGTCAACTTGGATACCATTATCAACGTGATTAGAGATATCGGAAATGTAACCAACTAAATTACTTACAGTTGATTTCTTTTTACAGAAACTGTGTTGATTTGCCGAGATAACATTTGTACTATATTTTGTAATTTTTTGGCATATAATACGCTCAAATACCTTTGCAAAATGACTTAAGATGGATATGGGTCTATAATTATCTACTAAATCTCTGTCGCCTTTCTTATATATGGGAACGACATTAGCAATTTTCCAAACTGACGGAAATACTCCGGTTCTGAAAGATGTTTCAAAAAATTAGTTTTAATGGCAACGTAATATTGTTATAGGTCATTTTAATGAAAATGGATGGAATTCCATCAGGGCCGGCTCATTTACAAGGGTCAATCGATTTCAAAATTTTTTTAATCGAACGTTCATTAAAATGTACAGAGCTTAAAGAAAATTGGTGGTATAAATTATTAGATGAAAGAGGTAAATTGTAAAAACTGTTACAATTATCTTGTGTAAAAATGGATGCAAATTTCATTCTGAAGAGGTTACAAATTTCTTCGCCAGTTCCAGCAACAAACGTACTATCTGCATTTGCGTATTTCATTTCTTTGGGAATACTTGAGGAGTTCCCACGTGTATTTTTAATGAAAGACCAAAACCGAGCAGAGTTTTTGCAAACAGCATTTTCAGTACCTTCTTTATAACTGGCATAACAACTATTCGTAACCTTAGCAACACGAAAATTTAAACACTTGAGTTCTAAAAGATCTCTTGGATTGTTATATTTTTTGAATTTAATTCTGATTTTTTCTTTTTCGGCTATGATTTTTAATAAACTGGATGAGAACCAAGCAGGATATTTTTGATTTCTAGGTTTTGTCTTAGGTATAAAATTATCAATAATTGTTTTTAATTTATTATAAAAAATTGAAACCATGCCATCGACATCACCCGCAGCTGATCCAAGCACTGATACCCAATCAATCGATTTGAGTTTATCGTTAAGTAAAGCGTAGTCAGCTTTTTTAAAATTATGTGTAGGAAACATTTTGTCGGTTAAAGTACACCTATTATGAAATTCAAGTTGAATTTCTAAGGGTGGATGATAGAATCTACTTTTGTAAATATATCAGAGCCGCTATCAACTGTAATAACGGAAAAATTTGCAAAAACTAAGTCGAGTATTCTACTATTACTATTTTTAACGTTATTAAATTGCGATAGATGATTTAAAGCCATGAAATCCTCCAAGAGACACCCTAAGTATTTAGTATTATTATTTGGTTTTAACAATCCATCCTTGTGTCTAGAAACCCAATCAATAAAACCTAAATTAAAATCACCTAATATTATCGTTTCACATAAATTACTTTCCATTACTCTACTTATATTGTTAAACATATTTTCTAATGAATCATGAGATACAGGAGGAGGTAGGTAAACTATACAGAACAAATCGTTTTTAGTTATACCACTCTCACTTGAACGAACTGAAATCCATAAGTCTTCGTTTTTACTTTCAAGATGTCTTACACGTTTTGATTGTAAACTACTGGATACTTCAAATAAAACGCCGCCACCTTTTTTCCCAGCCAATGATGTGGTGCACCTATCTCTTCTATAAATCGTATAATTTTTGTTTAAAATTTCGTTGTCATCTATGGAATCATCGAGCCAAGTCTCTGTTGCAGCAATAATATCATAATCGTGTGTTAGTGAAGCTAGTTTTATTTCTTGTAGTTTAGTTTTCAAACCACGGACGTTTTTTTGATAATTTATATTGAATTTTTATGATAATATACGGACTAATATGTAACGGTGTTTTATGATGTTTAGATATTTTCTAATGCTTCAATGTGACGTATCTGCTTCGCTGGAGACGTATCATTTTTGCGGACAAAGATACGCCCATTTCGGATCCACACATATGTAACACCTTTATCACGAGCTGCTTGTCTAGTACGGGCATATAAATATTTAAGTTGGGGTGATAAATGTTCCGAAACGTAGATAGGTGTTTTCTTGGTGCCAAAACCGAGATGGCCAGTGTGCAATTTATTTTCTCGGTTTGATTTATTAAATTTGGAAACTGCGGCTATAACTTCATCTCTGGCTCTGGTACTAATAAGCTTAATAATAATGGATCTTGGCTTGCTACTTGTTTCGTCCATTTTCCGTACTCTTACACAATTTACTATGTCAGCATCTTGTAGTGGAGCTGAAACAGTAGAAGCCAGCTGTTTTACAATGGTTATTAGGTTCTCAGACTTATTTTCAGGTACGCCGTTTAGTTCTATATTGTTTTCTCGTGAATGTTGTTCCAATAGAGTCATACGATTAGACAGGTTAATAACTGTATCAGACAGTTTTTTATTTTCTTCGGAAAGTACTTTCATTTTATTTACATATGTATTCAGATCAGTCTTAACTATATCATAGTCAGCGCTAATAAATTCTATTGTAGATTTAAGATCCTTTAAGGTGGCCAAATCTTTTTTTTTGTGCGTTTTAATACAAAAAACAGTGACTTAACCTCGTAATCACATTATCAATCTTCATTACATTACGAAACAATTTTTTAATGCAACCTTAACAAACAAGAATCAATTCTCTCTCCTTTCTAAAAAAAAGTTTTATCAGCTAATACTCAGGTTTTTAGTGTATAATCCAAAGTACTACCTTACTTACCGAAAACAATTGGTGCCAAATTTAAAAGAATTACTGAATATTCGTATTCGCATTGCCGAACGACGGTAGCAAATATTCACATTCGCATTCGCGAATGTTAAAAAAATGACATTCGTTACATCACTAATATAAGTACAATATTGATGTAAGTATTGTACATGGTACAGAAGAAGTACTTTATAGCTATAATTATAATAACATATAAATTGTATTTGTAATTGTTTACGATGTACACGATTTAGCTGTATGAACATATAAAAATAAAATGTTTTAAAATGCGAAGAGCTAATGTCTATGTAGAGGTTTAACATAAATAACACAAGTGACATTTGCATTTGTCATAAATAGTTGTCATTATAGTGTAATTTTTAATTTCAGTCATCCGTGCAATGTTTATAATGATTTTTAAATGAGAAATACACATTCTTATAGCGACGATAAAATGGTCATTTATACTCTTGATCCAAGCGATAGCGGCGATAATAAATGATTTTTGTTACACTATAGAAAAATGTGACAAAATTTTTTATTATGACAGATTTTGCAGCATATCACGTTCATTAGAAATAAACAAAGTAATTAGTAAAAAGTATACAACGTAAATATTATTATGACCACGGAAGGAAAGACTTCAACGGGTTCAAGTAATTCTAGATCTTTAATATTAAGAAATCAAAATAATAGAGATATAGATGACCTGTATAATATTTTGTTATTTATACATATATATGTATATGTATATGTATATGTATATGTATATGTATATGTATATGTATATGTATATGTATATGTATATGTATATGTATATGTATATGTATATGTATATGTATATGTATATGTATATGTATATGTATATGTATATGTATATGTATATGTATATGTATATGTATATGTATATGTATATGTATATGTATATGTATATGTATATGTATATGTATATGTATATGTATATGTATATGTATATGTATATGTATATGTATATGTATATGTATATGTATATGTATATGTATATGTATATGTATATGTATATGTATATGTATATGTATATGTATATGTATATGTATATGTATATGTATATGTATATGTATATGTATATGTATATGTATATGTATATGTATATGTATATGTATATGTATATGTATATGTATATGTATATGTATATGTATATGTATATGTATATGTATATGTATATGTATATGTATATGTATATGTATATGTATATGTATATGTATATGTATATGTATATGTATATGTATATGTATATGTATATGTATATGTATATGTATATGTATATGTATATGTATATGTATATGTATATGTACATGTACATGTACATGTACATGTACATGTATATGTATATGTATATGTATATGTATATGTATATGTATATGTATATGTATATGTATATGTATATGTATATGTATATGTATATGTATATGTATATTAGTAAAAATTAGGTATATTTTTTTTGTGAATCGTCGTTGACTTCCTCCAACCAATACAACGATTCGGACAGATAACTGTATATAGTGAAAACTTAACGAAAAATATACATTGTTAATATTAAATATTCTTTAATAGGTATATACGTATATACGTATACGTATACGTATATAATTAATGAATATCTTTAATCAATTAAATAGTAACTACAAAAAAAATACTAAAGCAACATTAATCACTTTGTATCGTTACAGACGTAATCCCAGTACGTTTCAACCTTTGGATAATGATATTCACAAGTTGCTGGGTAATCTATATGCTACGTGTGAACATGAGTTTGAATTTGATTGCGATGGTGCCACATCCAGCTAAAAATATCTCGTAAGTAGCAAAAAACTACTAAGTACTTTTTATGATGTATAACACACACATATAATATGATGTATGTATGTGAGTGGTATTATTCCAGTTCTTCAAGAAGGAAAAAATGACGGCTTCATTAAAATATACATAAAACATAAAGTTACTAGTCACATTACTCGTATTTATTTATTCGTGGTCCAATAAACATTTAATTATTATATTAAAATATTTAAATCTCATTTGACATTTCAATAAAATATGCAAAATATATTACATTGTTACCAGCAAGCTACCTAATCGAGAAAGCTTAGATTTTTGTAATAAATAGTTTAAATAATTTAATAAAAGCTTAACAAGCTATATGCCTTTACACTAACCATATACACAAATTGATGTATCTATAGAAATATATTCCATAATTGTTTTACTCAGATTTGTAATCGTTTATGCTGTCGGTAACAATAACTTATTTATTTACGTATAAATTATTGTGTAAATAATAAATACATATCTACTAGTTTTTAAATATTGTAGCGTTTAATAACGTTTATGTGTGCCGAACACGTTTCTTAAATATAAACAAAGGGCCATAACATAAAAATGAGAAATGTAATTATATGATTATTGGTCGTATTTCATTTATGTAAAATAGTGATTCTAAAAACAATGAAGGAGTATCGTTAAGTCGCTTTTTTGTTTAATATTTAACTATTGATGTATCGTTAAGTATTTATTTTGTAACTTTTACGGACTTGGAACTGATAAGTTTACCAGGCAGATATGTGCATTCCTAGACGGTCGTTAACTTTTACGCTATTTATAGATATCTAATTGTGAAACAAGTTGGTCTAGTTTATTATAATGTAAAAGAAATTGAAGATTTGTGTGAGTGAAGCTACAAGCGCAAATAAGATTCTTCATAGCTTAGCTTTGGTGTTTATGTTATAACCATTATTATTTGTTTAGTAAATCTTAAATTGCATTTGAACTATATATATATTAATGTAATTCTTATTTTAGTACTCTGTTTATCCATTCCATTGCAAGATATTATGCTAAAATATACATTTTTGTGAAGAAGACTATCTAATCTCTTTCAACTCATATTAAATTTCTTCTTGCTACGATATCTAAATCAATAGAGACATAAGATTAATACCTATTACAATATTATTGATTATAAAGAGATTAATAATCGTGTTATATTTTTAAGATTTTTATATATTGGTTAATAACATAAAAAAAAATTTGACAGGTCAAGATCTCAATGCGGTCCTCAAAAAACACTATTAAATGAAAGTTTCAAGCATGTTGATATCGCTGATGTCAGAGAAGCGCCAAGGGAGGTAATTATTGTATTTAAACATTATTTACAACGCTTTCTCTATATATAGATATTATATATAACGATTTCCTCAGGTTGCCTCACTTAACGTTGCACTTTATTTAACTTGGTTGAACAAATATTTATGTTAGAAATATAAAACATTTTTTATATAATATTAACAAATGATTAGCTTGAACTCCATATGAAAGTGGATTTTTGTAGTCTTCTATGTATACAGAATTTATTAAATTCAAAGTTGTTAAGAGCTAATATTATTTTATAATTAACTTTTTAAAATATTTTATAATGATTATCATTAGTATTTATAATGATATATGGTTATAAATTATTTTGGCTTTGCCTTATGTATTTATTTTGGCCGTGCTTCGAGTGTTCTTCTTTTGCTTATTATTATTAGTAAGTATTTATAACATAGAGATAAATTTAATTTATATTTATGAAATTTAAATTTATAATTACGTTATTTTACAAGGTACACTTCCTTATCCAGTCTATGATTATCTTAACGCACAGTAGGTACCTACATAAATATGCTTGTGCAACGAAAATTGTGAATATTGAAATAGACACAATGGATAATTACTCTATTATAATATATATTTTATTGTAATCTGGATTTACAATATTTCTTATGTTTGTAGTAATTTGTCTTCTTTTATGTCGTCTAAATCTCCGCGTTTTTTCTCAAGACCTACCGAAAAGCCCTTTATGTTTTTAGTATTTGTAAATAATATTATGCGATTACATATGAGTGTTGTTAATTATTGTATGTAAGTAGGTATTTAATATGAATATATTTTTTTAGGTTTTAGGTGGGACGTTCGATTGGTCTCCAAGCCAGCAAGCAACAATCCTTGGGTCGTACTTCTGGTGTTATCCATTTACGTCTCTAGTAGGTGGCATGGCTGCGGAAAGATGGGGTCCAAGATATGTAGTACTTGTGACTTCGTTAGCTAGTGCATTCTTGACTGCAATAAGCCCACTTGCTGCCAGAATTGATTATATTTTCCTAGTTATTGTACGATTTCTTCTCGGTTGTGCTGGAGTAAGTTTCTAGTCTATTTTAATTATTAATAATATATATAAAAATGATAGTAAAAACACACGCACAGAAAACAAAAACCGTCGCATTTATAAAACCAATCTATACAGATTGGTTTAATAAATGCCACTATTGAAATACTTACTTGTACCTACTTATTTTGAATGAATATAATATTTTGTAATTTTAAAGGAATTTATATAATTTTCAGGGCTTTGTTTATCCAGCCTTGCACGTATTGGTGGCTCGTTGGGCACCTCCAGAAGAAAAAGGAAAATTTATTAGTGCTTTAATGGGAGGGACTCTTGGAACAGTAGTTACTTGGTCTCTCACAGGGCCGTTATTAGAAAGATACGGATGGGCGTCAGCTTTTTACGTGCCAGCTGCCTTGACATTTGTTTGGGCCGGGTTTTGGTGGTATCTTGTTGCTGATGCGCCTGCTGACCATCCAAGGATTAGTGTCGCTGAAAAGAAATATATCACAGAGGCGTTAGGCAATAAGATCAATAAATCAAAGGTACTCTACCCTTATAATAACAAAATATATATGTATATAATGTTGCCCATTGAATGTTCTATTTGTAACAGTAAAACTCATTGAAAATATATAATAAAACGAAATATATTACAATTGTTATATGCATAAGAGAATAAGTGTCACATTAATTTTTGCGGACAATAACCATAAAGTTACTTTGTGGTTACTGTGAATTCAGTACACACGAGATGAATTACTATATGATAATTGAAATTTATGATATTTTGTTTGCCGTGTAGCATTTCAAATAAACGTTACTATATTTCTTTTTCAGAAATTACCACCGTTTAAAAATATATGCACGTCGTTCCCGTTCCTAGCTATGGTTGTTTTACACTTTGGAAATCTTTGGGGCTTGTACTTTATAATGACTGTCGGTCCTAAATTTGTGTCAAGCGTACTTGGATTTGAACTATCGGCAGCTGGAATTATATCTGCTCTACCGTACCTAGCGAGATTGTTCTTGGCAACTATATTTGGTGCTATCGGAGATTGTATACTGTCGAGAAAATTAATGACGACAACTGTTATAAGAAAATCTTTCTGCTTATTCTCACACGTCATTCCCGGTATTCTTTTGGTGTTACTAGTTTATACTGGATGCTCTACTGCATTGTCAGTAACAATGATCACATTATCGATGGGTTTTAATGGCGCAGCGACTCTAACAAATCTACAAAATCACCAAGACCTTGCTCCTAATTATGCTGGAACATTATATGGTATAGCTAACTTTATTGGAAGTACGGCAGGATTCTTTACTCCAATGATTACTGCATACTTTACTAGATCAGGGGTAATTATTTTCTTGCTTATTATTTAACAACTACTACTTTTTATAAAAGTTACCTTATGACATTTTTGTTTTTTTTACCAGATATGTTTATGTTGTTTATTTTTTTTACAGAATAGCTTCGAGCAATGGCGTCCAGTATTTTTTGTCGGAGCATCTGTTTACATAGTCTCTGCTATATTTTTTGTTCTATTTGGCTCAGGCAAAACACAAGACTGGAATTATATTGAAACGGAGAAAAATAATGGCAAAGAAGAAAATGGCAAATCTGGTGATCTTAATGCTATGAACGATGCTTCGAAAGAAAATTATACAAAAGATTTGAAAGAAAACCCGACTAGTGTAACTACTCGTACATAAAAGTGCATTCCTTTATTAATTTTATTAATAATCTTTAATAGAATAGTAATTTAGAGGATAAAAGATCTGACTACTCCACTAGCTATGTGTTTAATCTTAGTGTACCACATATTGTAATCAATACTTTCCTATATATGTATATAATAATACTTATATTACAATATAAAAATGTAGGAAAGATTTATCATTTAGTCTTTTTTAGTTCAATGAACAGATTTGCCTAAAGTATTTAAATGTGCCTAATAAATATTGATCAATTATATAAAAACTGTAACTGTGATGTTCATTACCAAAAATATTTAATAGTACGTATTCGTTTCAGTTTATATTTTCATCAATATTTATTATGTGGAAATTAGATTAATATTTCTAATGTCATGACTTCCTTAGACAGGAAACGGAGTTGTAGGAGCGTGTATTTCGTTGTTATGTAACGTAAATTATTTAATGTGACATATTATGATTAAATTAAATTAATTAATGAAATATATTTTTAAAAATAATTTTGAGTATTTATTAAGGTTATATAACCTTAATGAAATTGAAAAATATATATTTTTCAGGTTTATGTCCCTTATGAGAATCTGCGGGGCTATGACTTTATAACAAAATGTTACACATAAATAGTACTAATGTCTTAAGATTTCAGTAATGTTAAAAGTTCGCATAAGGGCCATAGTAGGTTTAAATATATATATAATACTTATATTTATGGGCTATTTTATATATATTTCTTTTTTTATTTATATTTGTAGGCTATTTTTAGTCACTGCATTTTCACAAGTGACATTTATTTATAGGTGGGGATGATGATATTTTTGGGATATTTCCTGGTCTACGTAGTGCGTTACAATATTAGTGTGCATATAGTCGACATGGTAGAAAAGCCAAAAAAATTAAGAGACATCAATTATAACGCGACCAAGAGTTCTCTGCGTACAGTTATAACTACCCATTTTAAATCAGGGGTTTGTTTTGGTTATATAAAATAAATATTTTTGGTTAGTCGTTGGATAATAATTATGCATTTAGAACACAATTACAGAATATTAAAGACGTTATGTATTGGAATGAAGTAAAAATAGCTTTACTTTTTGCTGCCTATCACATTGGATATTGTGTTTGCTTTCCAATATTTCACAATATCGGAGACAGGTTAGTTATTTTAAAATGATTTAAATAAGTAATAATTAAAAATATATTCATTGTTAAAGATTTGTATTAAATATTTAGTTACGGACCAGCGTGGGTTGTTGGCGCAGCTGGCTTAGTGTCTGGTGCTCTAAATTGCTTCACCCCGGCGTCTGCTTATTACAATTTCTGGCTTCTTTTTATTGTTCGGATTTTAATAGGGTTTGGTGCGGTTTGTACTTAAACAAAATAGACAAAATTTTAGTTATTCTCTTATGTGTCTAATTTTAATAGTAAATAATCATTATTTTAGGGAGCTATGATACCAAGTATGGTTCAAGTGCTTAGGTATTGGGTGCCACCGACTGAGAGGCATCATTTTATGTGGGCCTACTGTGGTAGGTTAAATCTTTCATTGAATTTCCATATCTAAATATCTATCTATAATATTTTCCTGTATTTCCGTTTATCAGGTATAACAACGGGGACTTGTTCGACTTTCCTTATCTGCGCAGTCGTACAATATTACTTTAATTGGTCGGTAGGATTTTACATATCGGGTGTCGCTCAAATAACTTGGGCTGGTACATGGATATATATAATTACAGATAGCCCATCAAAAAACACTTTGATTTCTAAAGAAGAATTGGATTACTTGACTACAGCTATTGGGGATGTTTTTAATATTAAAGTACTGTTATATTTTTTACCTTTAAACTTTCTAATTTTTGTAGCAAAATCAAAATAATTAAAATGTCTTAGAGTTTAACGATATTTTACAGTTAACTAATTCTCAAGCCCCATGGAAACTTATTTTAAAATCGATGTCATTTTGGGCTATTTGTATTCTGAATTTTGGATATGCTTGGATGATAATTGCCGTTTGCCTACATGGACCACTTTACTATACAATTATACTACGGTATAGTGTTTATGAAGTAAGGAGAATTATATAATAGTCAGCGTACTTGTATTTTAAATAATGGTTGTCTAATTGTGGGTCAATTTTAAAATTGAAATTATTATTGTTTCGTTTTCTATGAAATTTATGCGCAGGCATTTTTTAAATAAGTGAAGAATTTTGCTACTCTTTTTTCTGACACTATTTCCAAAAATGCTGTAGAAAAATAAAAAATTATGGAAAAATGTATTTATTATATAAAAATAATGATTTTACTTGCGTTAAAATACGAGTATATCTAGTATAGTTTGTCTTTTTTAGGCTTCCGCATTGGTTGCTCTTCCATTTTTTCTAAGATTGATACTTGGCACGATAATTATTCAGACATACCATTGGTATAAACATAAAACGAACATAAAAAAAATAAAACATATGCGAAAATATTTTATTGTAGTATGTAAGTATGTTTTTTATGTTTTATTGTAAATATGAAACTAGGGAAATTTTTTTTTGTAATGACACAGTAACATAATATCTTTTATATAGCCCATATAGTACCAGGAATTTTGGTTTCGAGTGCATGGTTCACTCTGTACAGCCCTGGCCCCGTTCTGCTGACCGCAGCTATCGCTCTTACCGCAGCTGGAATGGATCTTACTTTAGACATTTGTTACGTAAGGAAATGAAAAAAACGTAGTACATTTTTAGTGATATATAATTTATAGATCTGTGTAGTACGGAAACATCAAAGTATCTATATAAGATGATTCTGTAAGAATTTACGTACTTGCAAATTAGCAACAAATTTCAAGTTATACTTTGAATTTAAAATTTCTTGCTACTTGTATCTTGCTCCTTGTTGTGTAAGTTAAAAAATGTATATATAAGTTGTTGTTGCTTCCACATTGCTCCTTCTTAAAAATTTTCTTCAATGCGATGTTCAACGGGATATGTGCTGAACGTGACAGACATTTTACTAAAGCTTTATACTGACATAATAATAAATGTTTTGATATTAACGAGTTTATTACAAAAAAATACAAATTAGTAAAGAGCTTTTTTGACATAAACTTTGACCTATTCCTTTTCAGTAAATGTTTTCTTAAATTTTGCATTCTTCATGTTTAGTCGTCAAGGGACTGCGATAGGCACGGTTAACCCAACCGTTAGGCCAACCCCGGTGATATTGAGCATAACTTTAAAAAAATGATTTACAGTTACCTAATCTCCTATAAATTATTATTTTAATATATAGTTGAAATAGATATTATATTCTATGTATCTTATAATTTTTACATACGAATTTGTTATAAGCTATAACATTTTTCTTTCAGGATTTATCACCCAATTATGTAAATTCCATTCACACAATAATTAAAATGATCGGAAATTTACCCGGAATCATCGTGTCTTTATGTGTTGGACAAGTAACTTACAGATTTAATGTAATTGAAATCATCATGCTAAAAAATAAGTATATACGTAAATACAAATTTATAAATAAAATATTTTCTTAAACTATTAACAAAACATGTAACTCCTATAGTAAATTATATAATGTCACCGTAATTGAGTTTTAAAAATATTTATCGAGATAAGAAGCGTAAAATGAAAAGGTATAGTGCCAAAATTTTTTTTACACCATTATTTGATACAAACACTATTCAAAATATACTTAATTCACATTGAGTAGGTATACTCGTAGAGTAGCACGTTGAATGAACATAACCATATCATAGTCGGCTAGAAATTCAGTACTTGCTTTTTAAATATAATCAGTTGCTAAATTTAAAGTAACAACAAAATAATTAACATGAATTGTGATTTACAAATAAATTTTAATAGTGATGGTTATAATATTGAAATGTTTTTTTAATAAACTAATATCTAATTGAAACTACTTGTGTCATCAGAATTCCGAATATGTTTGGCAATGTGTATGGAGTTTTCATGGGACAATTTTGCTTTTGAGTGGATTGATATTTTTAATTTGGGGCGAAGTATATATTCAAGAATGGAATTATATAAAAAATATTAAAAGGTCACCTATATATTTTATGCTATCCATATTTTTTTAATTAGATTGTAATAAATTTAATCTATTAATAACGTAGATTGCCATAACAAGACTATTTCTTTAGGCCACAGAGAAGACGTCTAGCGTTACCGTCTATTATGTCTAATATTGTTGAAGTCGATGAATAGTAAGCGGTATTTATGATTATTTTATTTTCCTAAGCTAACAATTAAAAGTACATTCAATTATTTAAAATTTAGTAAACATTTATTAATTATTTAAATTTCTTGCAGATATCGAGACTTCAATGCCAAAGAAAGATCTTTTAAACATTCTAGGAACAAAATATTTAAACATTTTTCTTTCTTTAAGAATAAAATTCATTTCGTGTATTGATTTTTATTTAACATTTTGCGCAATTAATTCATTTTATGTGTTTAATATAGTGTAAAATGTTGGTTAAGTATAAAATTGAAATCGATATATATATATATATATATATATATATATATATATATATATATATATATATATATATATATATATATATATATATATATATATATATATATATATATATATATATATATATAAAATACTCATATATTGGTAATAATACATATTTAATAAAATAGCTGTATCGTTTTAACTGCTAGTGTTATAACTTATAACTGCTATGATTTCTTCCAGTACAACAAAAAATTAAGTGGAATCACTAATCATAACATAATTGCTGCATGATGGCCGCATGTGTATGATAATTGCTGCATGATGCGCAAACCTATAAGGTACTTGGAGACCTAAAATTATGTATATATGTTATGCATAAATTAGAACTTATAGTACAAAGGCAAAACTATAAATTTGAAAATTTATAAAGCACGAAATAAAAGATTACAAACTTATTTATGTAGTTCATTTGATACTAAACGAGTGCATTCGTATTGGCACGTGGTGGAGGCTGGAGAATACTGAAGTCTCTCTTGAAAGGGTTCAAGGAGCGATTTTAAAAGTGACACGCTGAGTCAAAGTTCTCAGCTTCTAAACTATAAGCTACGTGTCAGGTCCTGAATGTTAGGTACGAAATGAATTTTTGAAGAATTCGCTACAACCACTGAAAGATAGAAAACGTTCTGGTGATGTCGTTTGCACTTTGCAAATCAACTTCAGTCGCGGGCATGCCTGATGCCCGGCACACACAAAAAAAATAAATATAAATATCTCTTCCCCGATTCCTCTCATATGTGCTCGCTAGATAGCGATGTTATTTATATTTCTTTTAATAGTTATCGCGATTGAAATAAAAGACACAATTTAATTTAATATTCATTCAAAAGCTGTGTCTTGCATTGCTTCTCACTCTTTCTTTATTTCTCACTCTCTTAAAATTTAAAAAGATGATAAATTAGTCAATTTGTATCTCTTAATTTTTTTGTCTTTTCATAAAGTTACAAGTCACAAGTTTAGCGTCGGAAATTAAAGCTGTTGATATAGTTTGTAAAATAATATTCCCTCCAAATTTAACCGACCCCATTACATTTTAATTTTACTTAACATTGGCGAAACAGACTGTGCACCACTGACAAGCTTAAAAATCATAAAATTAAGAAATAGATCAATCAATGTCTTTCTGACATTGACGTTTTATATTTCATTACTTTGTCAAGTTTCAGTTAAAAAAAATAAATTTCAGAATTGGTTATTTAACAGAAATAAAAATTTAAAAATATTAATATATAAGAACTACAGTGATGAAACGTAGCATTATTGAATATTATGCTGGAAATGAAGGTTATAAATGTGGTTACTGCAAGAAACCAGATTCTAATTATAGTCATGGTAAGATTTTTATACTTTTCTATAGTGTAATAGATTCTTATTTGATTATTTGTTTGATTACTAATTTATTGTCAAAATAGGATTATGGGCACACACTATGACGGTGAGTGATTATCAAGATCTAATAGACAGAGGTTGGAGGCGTTCAGGAAAATATTGCTACAAACCGTTTATGGAAGCCATCTGTTGTCCTATGTACACCATTCGGTTTGTATAATTTTGGATTCGCTTTGGTGTACGTGATGAGAACACAGTATAGAGAGTTGAATTTTTTATACACAGATGTAAAGCCTTAGATTTCAAACCTTCAAAGTCTCAAAAAAAAGTGCTGAAAAGATTTAACAGATTTTCGGTGGGTCTAGACGAAGTGATTTCGAGTGGTAACTTAAAGGCAAAAAGTTATGAAGACATGACAATTGATGATACTGAAGCTAGAGAAGAATTTGTTGAAACTACTAGAACTCACCAGAATATTAGTGTTTCTGACATGAACATACCATTTATAGAAGAAGAAGGAGATCCGAGAAATGAACACCACTCAGGTAAATGTTTACTTGTAACCATAACAAAAAATATTGTAATATATTTTAAATATCAATTATGTTATTAATGTTGATTTTTTCTTTGTAAATTACAGAGGGAAAGAAATATGAGGAATTATCTAATGAACCTGGTACAAGTGTGACAATGCTTGAGAAAGGTAATATAAACTAATTATATTTGATAGAATTGAAGAAGTTCTAATTGATTCACACTTAGACATAAATTCTTGAAAAAAGTTTAATTGGCTTATACTTTCTTATAGATAACTTATCGGGAGACATTGAAATTACTGAAAACAAAAAAACTAAAGGTTAGTTGTACTTCAAGTGTTACATTTAATAGTTTAATATTATTTCATAATATCATTTAAAAAGATGTCTGTGTTAGTTTTATATTTTGTAAAAGTACTTTAAGGCTTTAAAATATATAAAACTAGATTACTAGATTAAAAATAATATATATTTCACTAAAATATCCTTTGACATTGATATTAGGAATATGTGCAAACTATTATTATTTTACTCAACACATTTCACCTTGACATTGGTTGAGTGAATTGTGTTCATTTGGCACTTAACTGGTTGCAAATAAAAAGAAGAAGAAGTACTTGACATATGAAGTCTAAATTTTTATTTAGTTTTAAAATAGTTTAACTCAAATACTATTGAATTTTGCACCACTTACAAAAAAATTACCTAAGAAAGATATAAAAATTTGAATGCAGCAAGGTTTTTATGATTTCAAATATTTATGTTTTCTTTAAATATTTTTCCTTAGTGAAAATTAATAGCTTAAAGAATAATAATATGTTTACAGAAACTTATTTGTCACCATGATTTTTATTAGTCCATAAAACTTTTGAATTATGCTATAAAAACTTACACTTACACATTTTTAAAGAAATGTCATCCATATCCCAAATTTTTGTCTGCCTT
The DNA here is from genome assembly GCA_037178615.1 of Dione vanillae. Lineage (NCBI taxonomy): Eukaryota > Metazoa > Arthropoda > Insecta > Lepidoptera > Nymphalidae > Dione > Dione vanillae. The sequence goes on from JAZFAU010000189.1 coordinate 1,645,566, forward strand.
TTACAGTACATATAGAATATTTGTTGTAATTTTCATTTTACATGTTTTGTCTAAGTAAACTTTTAAATTTTATAATAATATTTATAGATCCAAAGGAATTTAATTTTTTTCAGTAAAAAATGTAAAAATATATTTAATTTCGCACTTAACTCTATATGAAAATTTTAATCTATCTTTATTTGTAGTTGCAGGCCCAGATCCAACAAAACCTCCATGCAAAAAAGCTAAACAACTAAGAAAAGAGAGAATGTTAGAGAAATTAAAAAAGAAAGGAGTTGACATCACTTCTGTAAATAAAACTAAAAATAAAGAAAAAGAAATTGAAGAATTTATTAATGACTTGCCAAGTGAAGTAAAAAGAAAACTTGAGGTTATTTTTCAATTTGCTAAGATATTCTGAGATAAGCAGGCTATACTAAAAATAATATAAATATTATAGCTATATGATTCTAAACAATTTTATTCTAAATAACACATAATTGTTAACCACTAGAGATACATCTTATTTATTTGATTTTTTTAGATAAAATTAGTAAGGACTGCACCACCAACTGCTGAATGGCTAGCTTCATCTAAAGAAAGCCATGAGGTATATGTGAAATATCAAACAGTTATTCATGGTGATAAACCTGAGAAGTGTACTGAACCAAAATTTCATGACTTTTTGGTTCATAGCCCTCTGCAGGTAAATATCATATTAAAGATTTTTTAGTTCTAGATAAGTTTCTTAAATAAGATCCTTAGTGAGTAATTAAAAGTAACTACTAGAAAATTGCTTGTGGTTTTGTCACTATCAAGCCAATTTTCATGTGTTTTATTAATGTTTTAAAGATATATTGAACATATTTATATCTTAGTCGCGAGCAATTTTATATTTTACGAGGATACCAAGATGAGAAACCTATATTCACTCCAAAATTACTCTATCTTCCAAAGAAACTCTTAAAAATGAACTAAATACAGTTGTTCCAAAGATTAGGCAGGATATTTCTACAACTAAAATTTCTCTTTTTTGTGATTCTAGGAAGAATATACAGAAGTTGGTCCACCTTGTGGTTATGGTTCATTTCATCAACAATACTGGCTTGATGGAAAAATAATAGCTGTTGGAGTTATAGACATTTTGCCTAAGTGTGTTTCATCTGTATATTTTTTTTATGATCCAGAATATAGAAGTTTGACATTAGGAACTTATGGTGCTCTTAGGTAAGCAAATATTAAGTTTTTTATGGTAAATAGTCTTTACTTCACTACTTCACTAACAGCAAAATTAAGCAGAATAAATTGTTATTGGACAATTTATATGCTATAATACTATTTAATGTGTAAATTATTGATAATAGTAAAAAATATATATTTTTTATGATGATATTATAACTTATGATTATTTTTAATAATAAATTAGATCAAAACATTAGCTAATAATAAATAAAACTCAATAATTTAATAGATTAGTAATTTTAAGGTTTCTGTTTATTTTATTCTAAAAACATATAATTATAATATGATAGTTAACTAAGTTGTTGTTTTATTAGTAAAAATAATTACAATTTTATACTATTTTATACACCAACTCAATTTGACAAAGAAAGATGTTACTAATACAATTAGATAATATTGTTTTTTTAATATTTTTTTTATTTTTATTTCAGAGAGATATCATTTACAAGATATTTGCACACACTGTGTCCAGATCTTAAATATTATTATATGGGATATTACATACATTCATGTCATAAAATGAGATATAAAGGTAACTTTCATCCTTCAGATTTGCTCTGCCCTGAAACTTACCAATGGTTCCCTATTCAGGAAAGTATTAAAAAGATAGATGTTGTGCCAAATTCAAGACTAAACCCAGATATAGATAGCATTGATGAAAACTTTCCTACAGAGAATGATATAAATTATATTCCAATATTATATAAAAGCGAAATGATGAGATATAAAATGTACAGAAGGAAAGTAGGCAAGAAAAATGAAGGGTATGAAGAGATTCAAGAGTATGCTCGTCTAGTCGGCGCGAAAACAGCGAAAAGTTTAATTTTAGTTAAATAACAATTTATTCTATTTTCTTATTATTATCATTACAGTTAGGCAAGTATGTTCTATAATTAAAATGAAGATTTCTTTTGTGTTGTCGATACTGTCATCTTATTTTTCTTTTTAGTGTGATTTAGAAATTAAGTTTGATATTAAAAACTTATGGTACTTAACATTATATAAACACCATTTGCATTTTAACACCCACCTGCTTTCACTAGTAAGTATTTTTATTCATACTACTATAATTATAGTTATAATCATAAATATTTTTTGTAAAATATATGAATTGGTTTAATACAATGTTAAAAAAATATTGAGGTATTTTATTTGTAAACTATACACATATTTTTTTATTATATAATACTTAAACTTTTATGTATATTACTTGAGTACTTTAGTATGCACCCCTTTTGAATTTGAAAAGATAATTTCGAAGAAATTTAAAAAGCAGTAATTGAAAAAAATATGGTTTTTAACATGGTATAAAAAGATATACTTAAAAATGTATATTTTCAACATAAGTTTTAGGCATTCATTTTTAATTGATGTTTTTTAATATTAGTTTAAGTACAATCCATTTAAAATTAAATTCAATTTATTAATTAATTATATTGATGACATTTCAACAATGCATCGTTTCGAAGGGACTGTAACAAATTAATATGAGGATTTTAATATGTCAAGAATTAATTTAAACTTTAAAAAGTTAACTTCTAAACTGCCATGTTTTATTTATTGTAACTACCGGTTTTTTCATCTCTGATACATGTTAATTAAATATAGTATTTTATTTTTTATAAAGTTTATTATAGTCAACGTATTTTGATGTATGCCAAAATAGGCACGATTCGAACCCGCGTCATATTATTTATTTACAGTATTAGTATCATCGTATGAAACAACATACAAAAGCACCTAAACCAAACGTTTTAATTTAAAAATAATAATAAAACAAATACTTTTTTAGTCTTTGTGACCCACCTGGGGTAGCTGTGCAGAGCGGGAGGCTGTCCCTTTAACCCTTACCGTGTCTTTATTGGTTTGAAATAGAAGCCGTTTATGTATTTTCTCTTATTGTTTACAATTTAGTATTAATACAAAAGTAAATAAAGAAAAATGCACAAAAGGCGGCCTCATCTTGGTGATTTCTGCCAGACGTATAGTCAAGTGGACTTCCAATAATCATTAAGGCTTAATGACAACGTCGTGTGATATTGAAATATATATTATACGTAGTGCAGTTTTTAAAAAATATATTGTTTATTAAATAACTAAACTATTAAACTTTTAAATATGTAAGCCCTGGTCACTCAGATCTCTGGGAAATAACTTTAATAATTTGAAGGTAAGTAAGTAAGAAAGTGAAACGTGAATACTGACGTTATGCCCGGTGACGGAAGTACGGAAGTATTTTACAAATAGTAATAAGAAACCTACTTCATAAATGTGACATTTTTAGAGAATATGTAGTCAGTTTAAGTGACCAAATCCGACCGATAGTAGTACTAGAATCGACGTAACATTTAGAATGGAAAATATACAAAGCAAGAATCAGTAGCAACGCTTTATCCTGCACATGCCAGGTTACACAGGCGGAACCGCAGGGACCGTGAGAACTTGGTGTTAAGCCACTCTATTCCCCGTTTTCCACCTGTTCAATGTATTGCGTGTGTACTAACGGAAGTTATTACAATTCCTAATAATTTATTAATTTCTTAAATTTTATCTCCTACAATTCACGTAGTTGTACTCCATCCTCCACTTTTTTACTGCTTTTTTATGCTTCACTTTAGGGGAAACACAGAGTGCTCATATTAAATATCGATCACTACGTACCAGTCTTATCTACTTTATCCCATTAATTTGTTAATTCCCCGTAAACTGCTTTGCTATAATTTATGTATAACCTTTGCTATAATTTATGTATACGTATGGTGACGGGGGAAGATGCGGGGCATAATACGGTATTGCAATTTTAATATTAATATTTCAATTTAGAGGAAAAGTTACAGCTAGTGTTATGGCGTCTGCGTGTTACGGCAATGCTATGACACTTGTAGATATTGGTAGTTAAAACAAAAAATAAATTCTCCTTCGTGTGTTCTTTATTTTACGTGACATTGGTGAAGTAATTTGTGTTCAATTGACACGCAATCGAAATGCCATATTTAACAAAACTGAACTACAAATAAGTTACTATTTTATTATAAATTCAAATTCCATTACTTAATTTTGTTCTTTGCAAAAGAAAACAAAAAAAATATAGATATTACGAATGACTTGCCAGTTGAGCACAATTCACTTCGTCAATGTCACTTTGAATGGAGAACACTAAGCAAAGATCGTCGAACCTCTTGCGAAATTTGTGACAGTGGCAGAACTGTTATAGATGTGACGTAATAAAACCTAATTGCTGTTCAAAATAACAAGTAGGCTTCGTTTTATTTTATGAAAGAATTAATTATCTCGAGTTAAATGAATTGAAAATGTTTTTTTTTAGTATATTTATTTAATTTCCGCAGACTAAAATTTGGAATTATTAATAGCAGCCGTAAACCGTATTATATATATTAAATATATTTTTTTGGAAAAATATAATCTACGCTTACCAATTACTTAGGTGATTTTTTTTATTTTATACGCTACTAATTGTTATTGTAATTTAAAATGGTAATATACAAAACACGCCGTAGCGGCAAAGTGCAGCTGAATGTAAATACAATAGTTGAGGTTTCAAATCTCACATGGGATGAATGATTTTCATTTCCCCGTTAATGCGATTTTAGGTTTTACCATTTAATACGCAACGTTTCCAAAATTAGATAGGAGATAGGAAAAGGAAAAAATATACATTTTTTTTAACGTAAGGTAATAAATTACTTTTGTACTGATATTGAGTAAGGTATATAAATTTGCAAAATTACATTATTGACATTTGTATATGGGACAAATACTTAATGAAATTCGCAAATAATCACTAAGCCATAATAACGGTTCCTAATCGAGTTGCATGGACGTTAATAAGTGCTTAAAGTCTTGTGTCAGGCACTGTCCAGTGTTTAGTTCTCTAAAGACCTATTGTATGAATTCAGAATGGAACAGTAGCGAATAATGTATGTAATAAATTCATTTGTTACAAACGCATTAGAAATACTTTAAACTCATTACTTGATGGTTGTAAATTGTAATTACGGTGCAGAGATTGTAATCTGTAAAACTTAACTATGTTAATTATGATTAATTATTTTTCATAATTGTAACTTGAAAATATAAGTAGGTATTTATCTCGTACATCAAAATGAGAGGAGTATATATTAAATGGCAATATAGTATTTTGTATCTGTGTTTTATAAATATACTGGTTTATACTATCATCTTATTTGTTTTACAGTTTCACCTGATTCAATAATGGAGACACGGCGACATAGAGATTGAAGGTGCGTAATATTAGTATGATTTCACGTTATCGACGTGCAGCGTTATAAGTTGCATATCTTCTGACGGTTGTACGCTTAGGTGGCAGGGGAGCTCGAGCGGTAAGGCTTTTACCATCACGATTAGCAGTCGCACAAAGACAAGCGCGCGCGCAACTCGCCGCGGCCTACCGCGTTTACCTCCTTTAAAGTGTGTGACCCTTCAGTGTTTACAGGTAGTGACATTGTCAATAACAATGAAAATAAACATTAAATGTTTTGGTAAGTATTTTGCAACTTTAATTAATTCTTTATACAAATTGTAATTTGCAGAATCTACCTAGAGTACAGAACAGTATATTATGTTATTATCCTTGGAAAGATATTTTTATTCTTATAATTAACTTTTAATAAATGCTAAGTTATGATAAAAACTATATTGTCTTAGGTTTTGACGATTACAATTTGTGAATAAATTTATTACGATTTAATATTTGCATTAAATTATTGGCTTTAATTTTAAATGTCACACATACTTATATAAAATCTTTTACAAAATGAATAATCAATAAGTGTAGTGCATTTATGTCATAAATATCACGGCATTGAGCTTTCTTTTCTAGTTATTTTTAAATCGAGGAAAAATAACTATAATAACTTATTTGTAAAGTCCATTACTGTGCAAATATCGAAACATAGAGCACTTTATTTTTTGCTTGAACATAGTTCACATAAAACGTGTCATATTGACGCTTACCTTGTGTGTTTGTTGAAAAAGCTTAGGCTACCTCATTAAAAACAAATGAGACGAGATTTCCTTATCATAATAAACAATTTATATATGTACATACTACATATACATATGTACCTGAAGATAATTATCAACTATGAAGAGCGTTATTATAAAACAATAAAGAAGTAAGACTTTAAGTTGTATATATTTGCTTGTTAAATAAATGTATATATTGTAGGTATTAACTTCTGGAATTTTAGAATATACAAATAATAATGATTAGATTTTACAGTAGCAAAAACATTACGTAAAGAAAATCGTGTTCACTGATTTTACATTAGTCTAGGTTTATATTACCTTCTCGTGGATTTTATCTAGAACATATCGTACTAGCACATTCACCGATTTCTATGAATGGATCCCAAGTAATTTTACGCATTTACAGTTAGGTAAATAATAATCAAATATGCTTAGAAATAATATATACTAAACAACAAATAGTTTACTTAACACATAAAAACACAAAGATAAACTATTACTGTGAAGTTTGATCATCTCAACTGTAATAAAATAGGATTAAAATTTAGTCTGAATATTGAATATTTTTACGTAAAAAATATATACGGAGATGTAAAATATTAATTAATTTTAAAAATGTTGTTTGTCTGTTTGCCTGTTTGTATTAGTGATGTAACGAATGTCATTTTGTTAACATTCGCGAATGCGAATATTCAGTAATTATTTTAAAATTGGAGCTAAATATTACAAGATAGTATAGATTATTACACATAGAGTGTTCATTCCGTCGTTACTTATTATTCTTCATAGTTAGAAAAAATGATATATATTTTTATAATTTTTAAAGTGTTAATCCACACTGAAGATAGAAAAAATACTTAAAAAACATATAAAACTTTGAAGTTTATTTAGAAGCGGGTTCAAGTTCCGCTTTGTTCTAATTTTTGTATGTTTTATATAAATATTTTTTTTACAAATTGTTGTATTTATAGTTTATTGTAAGAGAATAGAGTATTTCTTTAATTATTATTTTCATTTTTGTTTCTGTAGATGATTATATAGCATTGAAAACCTAAGTAACAACTGATAAAACTTTTTTAGAAGAGAGAGAGAATTTATTTTTGTTTGTTTATAGTGCAATAAAGAAATTACGTGAGATATAAGGAATACTGATAATATGATTACGAGGTTAAGTTACTATTTTTTGTGTAAACACAAAAAGAAAACTGATTTTGATTTTAATAACGTATTATCGTCGTCAAATTTTTATTTTCCTGACATTCAATATTCGCAAAACATTCGCAAAAATATTTGCGAATGCGAATGTGTAAAAATGTGCGAATATTCGCGAATGCGAATGTGAATATTCATTACATCACTAGTTTGTATATTGTACTGTCAGATCTGGATAGGATATAATTCTGGATAGGATTTTGAAATCCACAATATGAATGAAAAACCTTATGACGAACTATAATGTCGGATCAAACTATATGTAATATAAAACCTAACAATAACGTCTAAGCTGTAGACATCTACTAGATGTTAATAATTAAGATATATCTGCATATTGCACAAATGAAATTAGAATATAATTATTTTACGAAGAAGATTTAGTTATCAAATATCTTTTAACATTGGAATAATATTAAATTATTCTTTTAGCACTGTAACCGCTACAGATCGCCAGTAACTCTATAACTTTTAAAGATGATTTCAGAGAACCAATGTACAATATAGTAAGCAAGCAAATGAATTATTTAATTTTAATTACTTATTAGTTGCGCTTAAAAAATTTATTGTGTTGTCTACATTTGAGGCATGAGTCTTGAAACCAATAATGTTTTTACATCACAGCAAGCTAAGCTGAAATATTTCAAAACTATTTTGTAATATTTTATAACATTTAATTGTGCAATGACGTAATGAAATAAAATCTAGGTGTTAAAATAATTTGTTTTACATACTACTCCTAAATTATGAAAGCAAACCATCTTTTTTACAATGGACTTTATTAGTATATGAGCGGAAACATGTAAGTCATAATTAAAAGTTGAAATATGTAAAACAAGTATCTATGCCCGTACCCGCATTTTACAAACATTCATATTATTACAGTAATGTAAATAAATTTTATCAAAGATGACTCTTCGACGACTTCATATACCTACAATAAATGTCTTTTTTTCATATATTTTTATTACTAATGTTAATGTTGTTATTGACAGGTATTTTATTTTTATATCCATTAAAATAGTATTACAAAGTTAATTATGATTTTTCTATGCCTCTATAAATGTAAGGTAAAAAAATGGCAGCAGGATTGGTGCACCGAGGGTCTCGTATCTGTACTGATTTCTTTCTGCGCTTAGTTTAAATGATTATATTTGAGACTTTATCCTTTCTTTGTACTGTAAGTAAATAATTAAGTAATTAAATTACATAAGTCTAAGTCAATTAAATATAACACAATTGATAAGAGTTGACTAACTTAAATTTGCACTAATCCACAACAGTCTTATGCACTAATTTTATATGAAATGATCTACAGCATAAGTGTATCATTATCATTTAATATAAAATTAGTGTATATCTATATTATAAATAAAGATATGTCACAGAAAAAAGACCATTTCCCTTCTCTGTGACATACCTATCTATATATTTTTTTTTTTCATTTAATAACTTTTATATTATTTCCAAATTACATAACTAACTTAGAGTTGTGTAAAAAAGTATTACCCTATACTATATAAAATGCAAAAAATAAGCATAAAAGCCCACTCATTTTTTTCTGTGCTTTGAAAGTTTATATTCACTTGAATATTTAATATTACTTCAGCTTCATTATTCACGTAATTTAGAGAAAATAGTCTTGATTGACCGATTAGCTTGATTGACTGACAGAAGAACAATGATTCTATCGAATTCCATCTTTTTGGGACACGAAAACCTAAAAAAATCGAAACATTATGAAATAACGTTTTTCATTTATCGATACAATTACTAAAACTGCAACAAATTATTATTGATCAATTGACAAATGGTACGATGTTATTATATTGTACATTGTATTATGGCTATAATACAATGGAGAACTTCACAAGAGTGACGACATATGCAAAAAAACTGTGACGGTCAGTTATTTTTCGCAAAATCCTAAGCTTGTGGCGCATCGTTAAGATTTTTTTTCGCCTTGAGATTCGAACTCGGGTTTTCTGTAATCAACGACGCGTAGCGTGAATTATTATTCAACTAGTAGCTAACTATATTTGAATGTACTTAATGACACTTGCCATGATACTTCCATTTAGCACCCGCCGTACTTCTTCTTATTTTTATTTGTGGCGATTCACACCCAATGTAATTGGAGTTACGAGAACCAAGTGTCATGTCACTCCGGTATTTACTTTTCTTTCAAATTCGAGAGTTGTATATTAAGTGATAATTAAAGGAAAGGAGATTCAACTATCATTATATCAAATATAGGTATATACCTATATATATATATATATATATATATATATATATATATATATATATATATATATATATATATATATATATATATAGGTATATACCTATATGGTCATTTTAATGAACTATTTGTTGAATAAACATTTATTAATAGTCAAGAGATATTTCAGATTAATTTTGATATAACAATTTAAAATGGCATATTAAATGAAAAATCTGGAAAATTTCTGTTAAAGCAATATTTCAGTGTTTCTTTTAGTTTAGCTGGATTGCTATGTTTATGCGTAATTGTGCCAGTTCCAGTCAGTACCAGCCACGTAGCCAGTTAGCTATTAAAAATTCTTGATTACTACTGAAGATATCTTTTTTAATTTAATTTATCTAACAACATTATAATTACCTTACTTAAATAATATTTATAAGACGTATTTCATTTCTACTACAGTTTTAATCATAATCAATATTCACATATATTCGCGTTGAAAAAACCTCTCTTGAGGGTAGACTATGTAGCCAAATAAGATACTACTCAGAATATAATAGGTCTTCATATTTTGACTGATTACAAAATTGATCCATTGGTACTAAAAATATGAAGAAGTTTCGTTCATGTCAAAACAACATGGAAAGAAATACTTTATTTAAGAAAAAATATATTTTAAAAAACCATTGTACAAAAAATTAAAGTAAGTGATGTAACATATTGGGCATATCTATTATTCGGAGCAAAGTTGAGAAATGGTAAATTGTCTCAGATTGGCACACATCCTACACAAGGAAAATGTAAAAGAGGAAGACCAATATGTAGATGGTCAGACGACATACAAATTTTAGCAAGAGCAACTTGGACAACAAAGATACATAATTGTAAGGCGTAGAATGATTTGGTGAAAGCCAATGCTGAAAATTAATTAAACTATTTATCGACTCTATATTATCAAAATATTTTTAATTAAGTTTTGTTAATCCATAATTATCATGTAAGTATTAACTACATCATACTTAAATAAAGTTTTCAATTAAGTTTAGGTAATTTTTTGGTTAAGCTGGCAATAAGCATACCTATCCGACTTTGAAACCGATATTGTCATTTTAATTTCCTTAATTTTATGAATCAATATAATATTATAAAGAAATACAAATTACACATTACGTGATGATTGACGAATAATATTATCAAATTTATATTGCTGGTTACATTGAAATTATATTTACACATCTACTGTTGTTACATAGTAACTTATTACTTAATTCTTAAAATTAAAAGATCTATTTAATTTAGTATTTCAATTTTTGTTACATTTTATACGTATCTTATATTGAGCCCATACTTAATTAAAAATCAACTTTGAGGTCACATAGAGGAAAATTGGTATAAAAAAGGTAAAATGCCTTCTTAGGTATGGTGTCAGGAGCATTGGACAATTTGGGGCCAAGTCGCAAATTATAAAATTTATAGATAATTGTTTTTTTAATTTTGTATTGAGAGTCCAATCGTTGAAGTTATTCTTGATTTAATTTAAAAAAATATGAATGATATAATTATAACACACTATATTAGTTGCAATTTTTTAATCTGTGAATCTAAAGAATTACGTAAAGATGGTTTTAAATAAATAAAATTATAAGTTCGTTAGTTTGGCTTATAACGCTGGAGGTACACAAGTAAAAACCAAAAAAAAAAACAATAAAGCAACAACACAAGCGTAAATATACGATTCAATACATCTTTTCACTTGTATTGTATGTGGAACTAAACTTCAATTCATTCTGTTTCGCCCTTGACAAATCGCATAAAATATGTAGTTACGATTCAACGATTCTGGTACAAACAGATAAGCCACAGTCTGCGTTAACCAACTACCTAGTTCCTAGCACAAAGGATGTAATATTATAATTGCAACAAGTATGAACTATTGTTACATGCAATAGTATTATTAGGTAGGTAATATGCAATATTCCTGTCTTGTAGTTTTTGGTTTAATAATTTGTTACACTTTATGAAAACCTAAGTGTAGAGTGACAAGTACGTAGAATGTTTATCGTTTTAGAACATAGAATTATTAATAAATCTTGAACTCAATATTTACCAGGTAGGTGATATTAATAATGTGGTAAAAGGAAATTAATATAGGCGCCATGGCGCCGCCGTGCTGGCGTCGCGTCGGTCGAACAACTTAGGGCCTGCATTTTTGCACTTTCACCGTAGAGCAAAACGTCGGCCATCCAGTAGGAAAAACTAAGAGCTCGCCGTTACGCAAATATCTACTGTTCGCACCTCGTATATAAATTAGCGTATCAAAAAAAATCGAAGGCAGCATCTATGAGGATAAAGGTCACACGAACAGCCTTAACAAAATTTACAACATGTTTTTGTAAAGTATTTAAATCACATTTATAATATTATCAATTTAAACATAATAGGAAAACGACAAGGATAATGGAACATCAAACACCAATTTCACCTTGTTACACCTGCGTTGGAAAGATGATACGAAAATAGTGAATCTTAGCCTATACAAACGCTAAAGAAATATATAAATATTTGTTATAATTACTTATTTTAAAATATTTGTATGATAAAGTTGAGTCTAATGTTTTTGTTAGGTTAGTTATTTTTTGTTTTATGTCGTCTTGGATTGTATTTTTTTGGCGCGTACTTGAAATATTAAACTAACAAATGACGAGTTATTAAAAGTCTCATTAATCAGTGTATTCTTTAAGTTACAACAAAAATCTTGTCTTTCTTTTATTAAAACAGATTATATACTTGTAAGATATTCATGCCCATTATTTTTTTATGTTATAATACGCAGTTCCAAGCTGTTCTGTCGCCAATTACGAGTATTATGTTTAATTGACCCACAAAAATGTAATTTTAAATTATTTTTTATATGAATCCCATTTGTATTATATTACTTATATATGTATAGTTGTAAACTTACAATTAATTTTACGTTCGGATTCATAACATTTCTCAAACTTGTTTATTGGTTTAGTTGATCACTTTCCTTTCACTGGGCGCTATTTTTAATTTCTATATTTTAATTAATGTTCTATCGTACAATGTCATACCAATTTATTGAGTTGTCACTATTTATCTGATATTGACATTGTATGTATTTGAAAGTTATCTTCCGCGAACTGGCTTTCAGGTTTGTTCGAGGTCACACACTTGAGTGCGATTGGGAATATTTGCAAAGTTGATATTTGTTTATTTCTGTACATCTTAACCTGATTCAACTTTATTATAAATTTTATATAAAAGATAAAACATTATAAAATATCAATCATCGAACTTATCGTCTGTTGTATACGGTGATATACAGTACTCAGAAAATCAAAAAAAAAAGAAAAGAAGTAAATTTTTGTTGCATTTTATTTATAAATTAATTCAACGCTGTTAACAACTACAATGTTATAATTAATATTAAGTTATATATTAAATGTGCATACATTTACATACATTCTTGTATCAAACTGGTTCATCTTAAAAGGCAGTACAATACTTACATACGTACAAATGTATTGGAATGCATAGCTTGAGTGGCGTTAAATTAAAATTGCACCAAGCAGAGACTTAAACAAAGAATATAACAATTTTCATTGTCTTTGCTTTCCATGAGAAAACTTTGAATATGAAATTGATGCTTAAATTTTTGTTATAGAAAAGCAATTGTCTAAATTCCTCATCATTATTTCAAACTAGTTTAGTTTAGTAATATGCACCATATTTCTTCTGAGAATTATTTATTAAATGATTGAGGTTAGGTAAAATGTAACTGTATTTTATATTATTTTTTTCAGACGCCATCCCGGCGCGTTTCAATGTGGCAATAATGCTGTTTTTTGCGTGTTGGGTAAATTACATGCTACGGGTGAATATGAGTGTCAACATCATCGCTATGGTACCTGATCAATCGACAACTGCATCGTAAGTATGTTATAAATATTAATATAATTTACATAAACCATGCAAGGAACACAATTATAAATGTAAGTTCTACTAGACTAGGTCATCCTTACTTTTAGTAGATATATTTAACAGTTATTTTTTGTTATTGTCCAAGTTTTGAGCTTAACTTATCAGTTTATTTATTATATCAACTTATTTAGTCAGCAGTTGCTCCCAACAGTTTTCTTAATAACAGGACAACGTATAACAGCTAACAAATAAATTGTCCACAAATTTATATGATTGAATTAGTCGCGTAATCAAAATCTATATGGTTCTTCTCGTTGACATACAGCAAATGTAAGGAAAAAATCGAAAGTTATAGTTAGATAATAGAAGAAAGAAGAAAAAAATTGGAAAATTGAATATTAAGAGCATACCACTAGAGAATAAAGATAGAGAAGAGAGCTTAGCATTTTGCAACTATACTGAGATAATTTTACTTAAAATGTATGCGGCTTTTAAATTCTCCTCTGGTGACACATTAGCCATAATAAGTGACAGAAGTAACTGTAATTGCAAGTACAGTACGTTATATACTTAGAAACGATTAACGTAATGTTATAGAATATACAGTAACCCGATAAATTTAGTATCCAGCAGAAGAATAGTTACTAGTACCTTTACTAGTTTTAGTATTAGAATAGTAGTTCTTGAGATTAGTCGTTGAATCAACAAACACTTCATCTTTAAACACCCAATTTAAAGTATATGTGCTTACAATTTAAAGTAATAAATGTGTTAATGTAATTATCATTTAAATAAAAAAAAAATACGCCTGATCAAATAATATATCGTCGATGCTTTCAAGAATTTACCTCATATTTAAATATCAGTAGTGAGAAATTGAGATATATTAAATATGTATATGTAATATATGTATGTATGTGTCACGTACGTACGTAAGTAACGTATAGTCCTAATTAAGTATTTATATAATAAGACATAATTATGTGTTGGAGGTCAAACAATTAGAATCCACTTTTTAAAATAAATACGTAATATTTACAAGAATGATAATCAATTGTTTTGTATGTATATTAGGAAAATGGTAAGATACTCAAGTGGTCCTTGATCAAGATTCGTCTTGAGCAAGATAAATATGGCCATCAAATATTACTATTAGCGTTTTTTCCTAATAACTTACATAGCAATCGTTATTAGCTATTGCTATTCTGCCTATTATAAACAACTCTGAGCAAGGCCAACAAGCATCTTCATTCACGTTGAAATGTCAATGAGAAGCCGCTTATTTAAGAGTCACAAACATTAAAATATTTTTTATTTTGATTCATATCTAAGATATAATTTTATGATAAAAAAAATAATCAGCACTTGTAAGTATTCTTTCAAAGACTGAATTGTCATCGTATTTGTACGTCTTTGGATAACAAATCCATATGGTTTATCCAGTTTTGATATAAACATGTCACATTATACAATAAAAATTTGAATGAAGAACCTCACGTTACAGGTGTTATACAAACAGTAAAATCTTAATTTGCTCTTTAAAAATTTTTGATTCAAAACCTGTAAGAGACATAGGAGGGTAGGATAGGAGGGTACTTAGAGATAAATTACTTAAGTGTTAAGTAACTTTTTTCTCCATTTTTCATCCCGCCTTGACTGCCGAAATTTAACGTCGCGCTTTATCTTTACGCCAGAGTGATGAAATGTAAACAATTAGTTTATTCGAATGGATGAAAAACACTTAATTGTTGTGTTTACATTTAGACGGTGTCTCTTACGGGGTGTCTAAGACGGAGGTTAGGCGAGATATTACTTTAGTAGGAAATATTGTTAGTTGTTAGTAAAACTTTTATGTTAAAGTATTACACAGTTAACCTTTTTTTATATAAATTGTAATTAAAAATAAAGTATAATTAAATAATACACATACAGTACTTGTGTTTGAGGAAATAATTTCTTTTGATGAGCTAAACATATCAACTTCTACAATTTGAATCAAATTAATGTCAAGTCCCAACATTGAATATAGAATAGTTTAATAACGTGCGTACATTGTTCTTTTGTTCACAGGGTGAAAAGCGAGTGCGAGGCCATTGCGAATGACGACACTTCGTTATATAATAACACCACAGCAGTGGTTACGAAGCGGGAACTGCGACAGGTATTTACCATAAGTTATTAGATGTTCTTATATGTTATTATTGTTAAATATTATAAATTACTACTTACCTGGTTATGTGCACTTAATTTATTTTATAAACGATATTTAGTTTTTATTATTACTACATAAAAATGAATTATATGTACTTATTTTATTTAAGTACGCTATTATAACATTGCTAATTTTAGTAACATATAATTAATGACTAGTGAAATCTTACTAAAATAGCAATGGTAGTAATATATAATCTAAAATGCATAGGTATATTGCAAAATTTCATGAAATGAAAATTGAAATAGAATAATTAGTTTATTTATCCTGTATAGTCGATATATTCGTGACCTTAAATCAAAGCATAGTTAACTAGTCGTTATGAACGTGGTAAAATTATAAAACAAGTTATATTTTCAAAAATAAAAAAAGTTCTTTTTTTTTTCAATAAAGTAAATAATTAATTTATTGTTTCAAAATTTCACAGTTTTCGTAGTTTCATTTGTAGATTGTGACGCAAAGGTACACTATCTTGTCAAAGTGGCAAAGAGATATATTTTTTCTCGGTCTGTTATTTTTTTTGACTGAAAGGTGACAGATTTTACCTACGTTTAATAGTTTTTTTGTAGCATGAGATTTCACGTCATTCGTATATAATCATGACCTAACAACACATGTCAACATCAAACTCTTCACCTACAGTGTCAATAGAAGACATCGATGATATTGCTTGTGATTTGCGTTTTTTAGAACGTCAAGTGAAAACTGTAACGTGACATATTTCAATATTGCATGTGTACAGATTGAATGTTTACTAATTTGATTAAAAGAGATTAAAAAAAATACACTTCTCAAACTAATATTAATAGAAATAAAAAGTGTAAATTTAAGTACATGTTAATAAACGTAGGTAATAGTAAATTAAAATTATTAAAATTATTAACCGATGTATTCAATATATTAATGTTGAAAAATAATACGAAAATAATAAAATTGCGTAACATAATCGTAAAATTTATTACGTAATTATTATAAAATAATCGATTTACTTAATAACTTGCTAATTTACTTATAAATTAGTAATTATTAGGGTTATGATTATGGTTGGGGTTGATTATGGTTTTCTGCAGGGTTTCGTAGTTCGGTAGGTGATCGTTGAAAATTAACACTGACAGGTTCAAGCGATTGTTGATTTAGCGATTCACACTGTAGAGAAGATTAGATATCTATTTCCCCTGCATCACTTTGTTGACGTTTAGTTTTTGGCTACCATTTTTCTTTTCGTTGGCTTAAGTCACGTGACTTATCTTTAACTCCATATATATTGTTAGCATAAGTAAATGTCAAATTTCGTCTTTGCTAAGGCCTCAGATGGTGTGCAAACTGATAATATTACGATAATATTAGTTCAAAATGTCGAAAACAAATAAGCCCATGAATAGCTTCTCTCGAAAACGCTTTCAATCCCTTTGAGTTCTAACAAAACCATGTACAATGGAATTGTAGCTGTATAATAGTCATAGACAAAAAACGTCCGCGTTGTTTTAATATGTTTGACTTTTAAGTATAACCAACAATAACAGATTTTTTGTTTTAAAACTTAAAAAAAAATATACTATAATATATATAATTTTATTTTCCTGCTGGCTTAAGGTATACTAATTTAGACGGATCGAACTCATCGAATTATTAAAAATAAATGATAAGGAAAACAATCATAATTAAAAAGACTTTATTATTCTTTTATAATTGCGAATGTAACAAAATTGCAACCTGTTTGACTTGATTTAGTTATATACTTTTTGAGAATAAGTTCTCTTAAATATAACAAATAAAATGTATGCAAATAAATGTAATTCAAAAGAAACATTTTAAACGAGTTTTGAATTGAAAACATCTCGAATTAAATTATTTAATAATATATTATAACATAAACTTTGTTAACTTCGTTTTCTTAAATATCTTCATTTAATAGAAGTATTACAAGTAAACAATTATAGTTAAAGTTTTTGTTAACAATTCTTAGTGTATAACAAAAACAATTTTAAAAATATAAAACTTAGTCGCAGTTTTTAATGAAATATTAAACGTAGTCGCAGTTTTTAACGACTACCACTCAATTATCGTCAAATATTTATAAAGAATATGCCTGTACTTGTGCGATTTTTTAATTATTTGAAAAGAGGTATTCAATATATAAAACACAAAAACAAAATACTATAAACAGAAAAAGATAGTGTACGTCAATGTCACATCACGTGTGATAATGTATATCGATTTGCATTATGAAATAGATTGAGATCGCGTTTGATGTAGTCAACACACGATTTGCGAGCTCTGAATTTGAAATTTAATTTTCATTGATTTAATTTTGCATTTTATGTAAATTATTGTATTGTAGATATCAGTTATTTAATAGTGTATTATAAATAGTTAAAGAGGTAAGTATAGTATTTATTTATTTTAGTTTAGGTTTTTTTGTTATATGTGCCATATTTGACATCAAATATGGACAATATTCCGGAACCAGAACCGCCCGATCCGGGTGAGATTTTTTATACTCCAGATAATGATTTCGCTAACGTCTCTAGAAAACGTCACAATGTTGATCATATTGTAATTCCTTTAAAAAAAACTATTAAAGACCCAGCGGCAGCTAACCCATCTATTCAAACCACATTCGTTAACCCCTCTTTGGATGATCTACTAAATTTTTATTGTGAAACAGATTCAGGACCTTACATTGTTCATGTCTCTAGATTAGAGTCTGAAAAATTGTCGGGACTTACATTGAGACCTCTAAAATTTGGCGAATTTCTTTTCAAAAATAAAATTGATAAAATAAATAAAGATGGAGTAAAAAGCATTGGCAGAAACAAAATCAGCGTAGAATTTCTCTCTGCCTCTGCGGCTAACAATTTTATGTTGAATTCCATATTAACAACCCACAAGTATAAAGCTTTTATTCCAACATTCTGTGTTACTCGTATGGGTCTGGTGCGGAATGTACCAATTGATTGGTCCATGGAAAGTTTCACGGAAAGCTTGGAGCTTCCCTCAGGATGTGGCCCTGTGTTAAAGGCCAGAAGATTAAATCGAAAACAGACTGTGGATGGAATCACAAATTGGATTCCTACACAGTCTGTTGTTTTAACATTTAGGGGTCAATTTTTACCCAAAAAAATATTTTTATTTTTTAATGCTCTCGATGTCGAGGTTTACAACTTACCGACGATTCAGTGCAATAACTGCTGCAGATTTGGGCATACGAAATCGATCTGTAGATCAAAACCTAGATGTTTCAAATGTTCTGAATCTCACTCTGGCGATTCATGTTCCGTATCTAAGTCAAATGCATCCTGCGTAAACTGCTCTGGCAGCCATTACGCGCTAGAATCAATTTGTCCTGAGCACGCGAGACAACGATTGATTAAAAATGCAATGTCTCAAGAGAATATTTCTTTTTCTGAGGCATCTGCACAGTTCCCTTCTTCTCGTAGACCTTATGCTGAGGTGTTAAAATCACAAACCGCTCCGCTCGCTCCTCCTTCTACTCATTGTCCTCATAAAGTGTCTCCTTCCTCTAACACACATGCCACATCTTCATATAAAAAAACAGTTTTTAAATCAGTCCGACCTCACACGTCTAAATCTATTGGTTATGACAAAATTGCACATCAAAACATCATATCATTATGTTCATCAACTCTTGGAAATGGCTGTGCCATTGACCCATCTTCATCTCATACTCCATCACTTGATCAACTTTTATATTCTCTTTTGGTCTTATTAACCGACAGACTGTCACCAATCAATAATAATAAAATACCGAACAACGCTGCTGTTAACACTTTAAATTCTCCATCTTCATCATCCATTTCATCTCCTCATGGACCTCATTAAAAATTGCAGTGGAACTGTAAGAGCCTCACAACTAGAAAACCGGAAATTCTTCTTTTAATCCAGTCACATAATCCTGCAATTCTTGCCATCTCTGAGACTTGGTTAAAACCCGGTATACGTTTTCGTATACCAGGGTATTCTTGTTTGAGAGATGACAGAAATGATGGGTATGCTGGCTCTGCTTTTTTAATCAACCGTTCAATCTCATTTTCACGTGTTTCCATTCCTCCTCATAGCCCTTTTATAAATGTTGTTGCTGTTAAAGCCTTCAATTTAACTTTTGTATCTTTTTATATACCACATCCTCACTCTTCCTTAACTTCAGATATTCAGCTAATTTTAGCTAGTTTATCTCGCCCACTGATCATCCTCGGTGATTTTAACTCCCACCACACGGCTTGGGGCTGTCATTCCTGTGACAGCTTTGGCCTACAGTTATTGGACGTATTTGATGATGCAAATGTCTGTATCGTCAATGATGGGTCGCCAACACGTCGTGTTTACCCTCACCAGAATCCAAAGAGTGCGGTAGACTTAACCCTTTGTTCCCCTATTTTATCTTCTTCTTTAAATTGGCAAGTTCTCCCCACGTCATTTGGTAGTGATCATTTTCCTATTATTATTTCATTTTGTAAAAAATCATCACCATCTCCTACTTTTACTTCTTTGATGCCTTTTTTCTTAAATAGAGCTAAATGGTCGGAATTCTCTTCATATGTTGATTCCCAACTGCCTAAATTATCCACAGTTAATAACGAAAATTCCTTGATCTGCTATGAACATTTTATTAGTATTTTACATTCTGCAGCTGCTATTAATATACCACGTAAAAGAAGTGGAGGCAAATTGTTATCTTCTCCTCCTTGGTGGGACGAAGAATGTTCTACTGCCATCATAAACCGTAAGACTGCTGAACGGAACTACATTCAGTGTATGACTCTGTCAAATTTTATAAATTATAAGAAAATAGCAGCCTACACTAAAAGACTCTTTAAACGTAAAAAGAAGTTAGGATGGGTACGTTTTTGTCAATCTCTACATCCCCGCACTCCATCTTCGAAAATTTGGAAATTGTTCAAAATGTTCCGCTCCTCTCGTAGTGATTTTTTATGTAACATTTCATCTAATGATTCTTCTTGGCTAAAAGATTTTGCATGTAGTCTAGCCCCTCCTTACGTGCCTAACTCGGACTGCTTTGGTCCTTCACTCTTTACACACACCGATATGATGGACATTCCCTTTTCTATTAATGAACTTCACTGTGTTTTGAATGGATTATCTGATTCTTCCCCGGGTGAGGATGGTATTCCCTATTCGTTTCTAGTTAATATTAGTTATTCTGCAAAATTGATATACCTTTCCATTGTTAATTCCTTCTTGGAAACTGGATGCATTCCACCATCCTGGAAAACACAAGTCATTATTCCAATTTTAAAACCTGGAAAAGATCCTAGGGAATCTTCTTCTTACCGTCCTATTGCATTATCTTCAACTGTGTGCAAAGTTATGGAACATTTAATAAAAAATAGACTTGACTGGATACTAGAAAACAGGGAAATACTCTCTAAATCACAATTTGGTTTTAGGAAAGGGCTTGGCACAATTGATAGTCTTAGTATTCTCACTTCAGAAATTCGCCTTAGCTTTGCTAATGGTGAGTATTTGATAGGTGTTTTCTTAGATATTAGTTCCGCATATGATAGTGTCATCCTGTCTAATCTTAAACTTAAAATGCTTAGACTTAGCCTCCCTCCAAAATTAACTCAATTTATTTTTAATCTTTTTAGTGGCAGATCAATCCGTATTAGATATCAAGGCAATCTCCTCCCCCCTAGAACACTATGGAACGGACTTCCTCAGGGTTCTGTATTAAGCCCTCTTTTATATAGCTTTTATACTCATGATTTAGAGAAAGCGGTTGATTGTTTTTGTAATATTTTACAATATGCTGATGACATTGTGCTATTTTATAGCTCTAAAAATGTTGATGAAATTGTGTCTAGACTTAATTCTGCTTTATATTATTTAGGAGAATGGCTTTCGTTGCATGGTTTATCCTTGTCCGTCCCCAAAAGCAGTGTAGTTGTTTTTACTAGAAAGAGACATGTCCCTGATGTCAATATTGTTTATAAAAATCAAAGTATTCCTATTTTTAACTCTGTTAAGTTCTTTGGTGTTATTTTAGATTCTAAACTTTCTGGGTCTTATCATATGGAGTATGTGTTGGAAAAATGTGAAAAAAATATTAAAATATTGGGTGCGGTTTTTGGAGTTTGGTGGGGCTCCCATCAATTCACATTAAAACTTCTTTATAATGCCATTATTCGAAGTCATTTTGATTATGCTATATTTTTGTTGGATCCATGTTATAAATCTTCTCTAGCTAAATTAGACAAAATCCATTATAAGGCACTTAGAATTATTTTAGGTGCTATGAAATCTTCTCCTACAAACGCGATGCAAGTGGAATGTGTTGATCCGCCGCTCCACCTTCGTCGCCAATACCTTTCTGATCGTTTTATATCTAAAGTCCTACAATATTCTTCCCATCCCTTACTAAGCCGTCTTCGTTGTATGTCTCGAGTCATTAAGTCCCCACAGCACTTCCCTTGTATTTTAAAAAGTTTTATCAAATTTTCGTCCCTTTCATCTCCTATTTTTAATTCTAAGATTCGCTCCTTATATTCTGTTCCATTTAATTCGCTTACATATATTCCTTCAGTGTTGTTAAGTCTAGGTATTGAAAAAGATGATCCAGAAGCCAATACTAAATTTCAAAGCCTTTTCTCTGATAATTGGTCAGACTTTACAGCTATATACACAGATGCTTCAAAGTCTTCACATTCATCTAACGTTGGGGCAGCTTGTTGGCTTCCAAAATACAAAATTATTTTAAGTTTTAAATGCCCTCCTGAAACTTCGGTTTTTTCTGGTGAATGCATAGCTTTATTTGAAAGCATCTTGTTTGTAGAATCTCACAAATTACAAAAAGTTATAATTTTTACAGATTGCTTAAGTGCTTTACAATCCTTACTTCAAAATCCTTTTCGTAGCAGGTCTGGTTTTCACCTTGTCTTCAAAATTAGGGAAGCTTTACTCCGATGCTATGAACAAGGTATGAACATATCGCTTGCATGGATTCCTAGTCACTCTGGTATTGTTGATAATGAAACAGTTGATTCTTATGCCAAATCTGCAGTATGCTCTGGACACGTAAATTATAATTTTATACATACAC
This sequence comes from Dione vanillae, assembly GCA_037178615.1. NCBI lineage: Eukaryota > Metazoa > Arthropoda > Insecta > Lepidoptera > Nymphalidae > Dione > Dione vanillae. The sequence goes on from JAZFAU010000189.1 coordinate 1,668,471, forward strand.
AAGATTTATTGTCTATATCAAAATTTGATCTCAAGATTTCTTGGAACAATTTTTGGAAAAAATCAACCGTAATAAAAGGTAAATATTACGCTTCTATACAACGAGAAGTTCCAACCTTTCCGTGGTTCTCTCGCTATCGTCGCGCAAATAGAACTGTCACATCTACTATTTGTAGACTCCGCCTTGGTCATGCGTGTACTCCTCTACATCTGGCCAAGTTGCGGGTGAAAGACAGTTCTATTTGTGAATGTGGGTTGGATGAAGGCTCTACCGATCACATTTTATTTAACTGTCCGAAACTTAAATACTCTCTTTATGACATCCTTCCTCCTAATTTACCACGCCCTGTTAACGTTAAATGTATCTTAGGTTTAGTTTTTAGTCCATTTGTTAGATTGTTCACTAAGTTTATTGTAGATAATGATATTAAATTGTAATTGATTTTCCTTTATCATTGTATATCTCATTATGTTTTTATTTTTCAATTTTGTACCTTTTCTTCCACTTTGAATAGTATTTATCTTTAATTTGTTTTATTGTTTGTTCCAGACTACATTTTATCATCTGTTGTGTTTCATCATTTATTCATATTATTCTATAATTTTTTTTTTTTATACGCTGCATTCGTGTTTTCTCTACTATACGTGACACTGGCAGAATATTTTGCGTCTGTCTCCGCAAAATCAAGCCATAAATAAAAAAAAAAAAAAAAAATTATGAAATAGATTGTGTATATCAATACTCGACATTGATACTCGATATCGAGTTATTTGACTGACCCTATATTATCAGTTTTTGTTATTTCTTTTCAGCCCGAAGGAGTAGTGACGTTTAATTGGACTGCTAAAGAACAGGCCTACGTACTGTCTAGTTATTTTTGGGGCTATGCTATCACTTCACTCCTCAGTGGTACTGCAGCCGAAATATGGGGTGCAAGAAAAGTAGTCTTTCTGACCATGTTGTTTTGTGCCATTCTTACAATTTTGACTCCACAGGCAGCAAAATGGAATTTTTACCTTCTAGTTGCTACCAGACTAATCATAGGTCTTTTGTCGGTTAGTAAAATTTTATATATAAATCTGATATATGATGGGTATTTGTAAAGAAGATTGAGACTGACTTTACGTCACTCCACACGCGATGAAAGAAATACGTAAAGATTTCATACGTAGTGTTTTTTTATCGCAGCTTGGATGACATAAAACAAAATAAAAATGTTTTTAATTATTTTTGTTGAGATTACTCATATATCACATTGTTTTTTAACTTTAAATCATAATTAAAATATCACTTTTATATCAAATACGCGTTATAAGCATTCAAATGTTTCTGTTTTTGTAATAAATATTTTGTTCTTCTTCTTCCTCTTTTCATTAATGGCATTTTGTGTGCTCAAATAACAACTAAATATTATATATTCATGAATGAACAAGTATTTTATAGTGAATTTTCCATTTCAACATAAAAATATTTTTCAGGGCTTTCTTTTCCCAGCATTGCACGCGTTAGTGGCTCATTGGGCTCCACCTGCAGAGAAAGGGAAATTTGTTAGTTCATTACTTGGTGGTGCTATCGGAACCGTAGTCACGTGGTCCTTGTCTGGACCACTTATTGAACAGTTCGGCTGGAGCTACGCCTTCTATGTACCAGGTAATATCGTCCATTACTTAAAATTCACTAAAGGACCGCCGTGGCGCAAAGGCGTAGCGTCTACCTGTAAACGCGACGGTTTGAGTTCGATTCCTACTCGGGGAAGATGCATTTGTCTATTTTCATTTTCTTCGCTGTGAAAGCTAGGCAAAGCGCGGCGTTGAGTTCCGCCACTCAATACGCAATGCCTCTATAACGGCGGAAAGCGAGACATAGAAAGCAGGAACAAACGAAGGAGTGTCTTAACACTAGGTTCGTATGGTGTCTGCAGTTTCCTCTGCCTACCCTGCCATGTACGTGATAAAGCGTGAAGCTAAAAAAATTAAACCCACTCTTTATATGTCAACATTGGCTTGAATGTCACTTTTGTTATGATATGGAAAATCTTATTGCAATAAAAATGTTTTACTAGCAATTTATTCCGGTTTATGTGGCCTGTTAAATGGCCTTTATGTGTAGTAAAGTATTAGTGTCAATTGTCAACTAATACTTGTGTTGACTACAATTATTTTCTCTCTGGCTGTAGCTTTTATGTATATATATCATATGTTAATAAATATACACATATATATATATATATATATATATATATATATATATATATATATATATATATATATATATATATATATATATATATATATATATATATATATATATATATATATATATATATATATATATATATATATATATATATATATATATATATATATATATGTATATATTTATATATATAAATGTATGTAATAAGCTCGTAGCACCGATACTAATTCTTTTAAGAAGCGCTTTTCTTATATTTTTACCTCTTTTATATATGTACTTAATATATTTTTATACATAGTCACATATCTTTAAATATGCTAAATCATTTTTTTTGGGTTGTAGGTATTATAGGTATAGTGTGGTGTGCGGCATGGTGGTTTTTAGTTTACGATTCTCCGGTACAGCATCCTCGAATTTCTGAAGAAGAGAAAGCATACATATTGCAAGCTATTGGCGATAAAGTTCAAAATTCAAAGAACTCTAAAGTAATTACTATTTTGACGCCTATTTTATCAATTTGTGGATATAATGCTCAATTAAACTGACACAAACTCCTATTTTCAGAGTCCCCCGTTCAAAAACATATTTACTTCGTTCCCCTTCCTCGCAATGGTCATATTACATTACGGTAACAACTGGGGTCTATACTTCGCCATGACCGCTGCACCCAAATTTGTTTCTAGTGCGCTTGGTTTTAATCTAACATCTACTGGAACACTATCCTCATTACCTTATTTGGCAAGGATGATATTCTCGCTTATATTCGGCGCCATTGGCGACAGGTAAGAAAGTAATACAAATTTTATTCGCTTCATATTACGAGAGTAGGTCAGCAAAATGTTTTTGTTATAAGTTACAATATAATTGGGTCGATATGAAAGTTGTTTGTATTCGATGTCAAACTCTAATTTGTTTTTATCTTATACTTGCTGTTCAATTGTAAATATTTTGTACGTATTTTAAAACATGTTTTTTATTTGTTTGTTCCTTAAACACAATAAAGAAAAGTTTCATTGTTAATAAAGAATACAAAATATAATTTCGGCTTGAATTCGATAATTATTATAGTTTAACAAAGTCCTAACTTAGAGGATACTTCATTAAAAGTAAGTTTTAAAATAATACGATGTGAAAGTAAAATATTTACACAATAAGGCGTTTATGATTGTATTGTTTTGATATTTAAATATATTTTATTAAAGTTGTAAACATTTTTTTTCTAGGATCATAAGACAAAATGTGGTGTCTACGACTTTTATGAGAAAATTCTTCTGTCTATTCTCTCATATAGTGCCAGGCTTGCTTCTCATAGCCCTCGGTTATACTGGTTGCGCTCCCATACTTTCTGTGGTGCTTATTACCTTCTCAATGGGTTCAAATGGAGCCGCAACTCTTACTAATTTAGTGAACCATCAAGACTTAGCACCTAACTTTGCTGGCACACTCTATGGAATTGCCAATGGAATAGGAAACACTGCAGGATTTGTCACACCTCTCGTAACCGCTCACTTCACGAAAAATGGCGTAAGTAAAAACTTCAACGTCTTTATATTTTGATATTAAAGTGGTATGCTTTATATTACTAACTTCCTACTTTAAATTTTGCATATATTTTATTTTTATTTTACATACATATTTAATACATGAAATAATAAATTGCCCTTCATAAAGTTTTCATACAGCACTTACTGGAAGTGAGAATAATATAACAATTATAAAATGTTTTACACAAGTAATATACCTGTGGTTATGTAATAATACTATTTCAACAAATGTTAAGAGCCTTATACGGTATCAGTTTATAATAAACAGTATTAATAAAGTGGAATATTTATTTTCCTCGAACCAGGATATTCTAAGAAAAGCTTCCGATGATAATATATACATAAAACTATTTAATACTCTGTATTTAATATACTAAAGGAATTATTAGTATAAATACCGTCATATTTGTAGCAAAGGCCAAGCTGACATGTGTTATTTTAGTTCTAAAAGATAAATTAAAAATTCATATTATTTACTGTATGCAGTTTTGTGTTCATTTGGTTTTATAAGTGCTTATTTAATTTACAGAATGGTTTCGCCGAGTGGCGTCCAGTATTTATCACTGGAGCCTCTTTGTACATCGCTTCTGCTGTTTACTTCATTTTGTTTGGTACCGCCGAGACGCAGCAATGGAACTACGTTGCCCCCACTGAAGAAGAAGAGGAAGATAAAAGACCAAATGCCAATACTTCAGATACTACTGTCACAATTCCCGTTAAGACATAAAGTTATAATTAAGCATAAATCACGTTGTTAATTGGAACTTATAAATTAATTAATAAGTTAGAAAACTTTCAAGCACTACAGACTCTGTAGTGAATGAATGTTAATTTATAAAGTTTTTTTTTTTTTTCTCTTGAGATGTTTTGCCATTAATAACTAAATTACTTTATGGTTGTGTATCACAAAAAGTAACTAACTTACCCACATGGGCAAGTCCCACGTTTTAAGATAATAGAGATTGATTGGAGTGCAAAAAAATCAACACGATAAGCTATCTCGTTGTTAGAAGTAACATAAGTACCTAACTTACAATTTATTTATGAGCTTTCTGGCTTCATTGGCTTTCAAACCGGTAAATGAGGCTCACCTGGACATAACAATATCGACTATTAAATATTAAAAAATAATGACGTTTGTCATTCCCATTAGAATACCTTGTAAAAATAACATAATATAATTAACTACTTGTTATCCATGATACGTGCTAATATCACTTTTTGTTTAGTATTACATACTTGTATCTAGAAAACCATTGCATAGAGAACAAAACAACCTACATTCATATAGTAGAAACATAAATTGTTAGATACATAAACTAAAGAAATATTTATTATAGAAAATATATTTTATTTAAATGGTTATTATTTGTTATAATAATAATAAAATTTTTACTTTAGTAATATGGAAGATAACTGTAACATTCTTAAGTAGCAAAAATAGATGTAAATATATTTTAAAATGTGTAATGTCGTAGGATTTTTGTATTTTGCAAAGTTTTCTATCGAAACTATTCTAATATGTTGTAAGTATTCAATATAAAACTTTCACACACTTATTCTGTGTAATATTCATCTAATAATGTGCCAATTGAGGTTCAAATGGACGCAGTATAATGTTTTGTAACAACATATTCTTGTATAAGTAATTTTAAGAAATAAGAAACAATTTTATTGACTGTGATTAAGTATATGATTTTATGAAATAATTATTAAATTTATTTAATTCATACAGTTTTTCATTAAATAGCATGCACAAAATTATAATATGTCATCATAGGTTTATTTATTTGCCAGCAACTACTGTTTAAAATTAACATTTGCTGCGCTTATGTCAACTGTCTTATCAATTATTTTAACACAATACGGGAAAAAAGTAATTATAGGGCTCATAAGATTGCAACTTAGTGTGTCAAGAGTCCAAGACCATTTTCTCAAAACCGTGTGACGTTATCAGCTTATAGTACAAACAGACGATGAAACACAAAGATTAAAATGAAACTATCACAATCTTTTATTTTTAGTTCATTTCGTACAAAATTAGTGACATAGGACCGTAAAATTAAATTTGTCTTGAATTGTTCTTTCCACTGAATCCGGTTATTGGTACGGAACCCTCAGTGCGTCGCACTTGGTCGATTTTTTTATATTGCTTCAAAATCTTTTTTTTTTTTTTTTTTATATTGCTTCAAAATCCTCACGAAAAACCTTTTTTGATTGACGTAGACTGTGTATTGAAGAATTAAATTTTATTTATTATAAATAAAATTTTATATTTTCATATTTAAAAACTATCATGTTTTGTTTATTACATGTGAAGTTTGTTTACGTATAACGACAATTATTCTTTGTATTATTTATGATATATGTACGTACGTTACCTACGTAGGAATTGAGTTATTTTTTAATTCATTATTAAATTATATTATTTTAAACTTATTAATAAAATAATCTGCATTACTTAATTGCATCACAGGAGTCGAATTAAATATAAATGTATATTTCATAAGTCCTTTTTTAAAGCATAAATACAGTACTTAGTAGCACGCAACATTGCATTTTAAGTGCGACAACGGGCGTGTTAGTTAACGGTTGAAAAATATGAGTTAATAAAGTTACAATTATTAGAAGAATTTTAATTATTCTGACAACAAAAATGAATTTAATTTTAAGTATTTAGTTTTTATTTTGTAACTGTATATATTTCGTGACTATAAATAATATTTTCGATATTGTCATAGAATGCGATATCTAGTATTAAGTATATAAACATACTTTTACTATAAAAAGATACTTTATATTTTCGTTCTATACTTTTCGCTTGCTTTATTATTCTGTAATTGAAATGTAAAATATATAATATAATATAAAATTACATAAAGTCGTCCTGATAGACGAGATTTTGTATTTTCATTTTTCATTTATGTACTCGTTTGACTATTTAGAACAGTCTAAGTCTAAGTCTTGATCGATCAAGATATTTAAAATCTTAAAATCACGAACGATATATTTAATATCTACAATAGCCAAGGAATTAATTTATTTGAAACTCCATGTAGTAGTTTGTTATATAGAAGTTGTAAAAACAAATATGTTGCAAAAAATGTTAATGTTTGTAATTGATCAGGTAGTTACATTGTTTTTAAAATGAGAAAACTTACAAATATTTGTCACTGCCAACTTTATGACTCACTAAACCTACTGAGAATTGTCCATATGTACATAATAAAAATGTCACTGGTAGCTGTCCATACATGGAACATACATGACAATATCTACAATGATGTGATGGAAGCTAAAACAAAGAATTTATTAATTGTTACCATTGTTGTCTTTGCATTTGTTACATATAAACTATAACCGAACATTATGAGAGTGTAGTTAGGTCCCAGAAATAAAACGCAAGTCTCATTACAAATTGTATGTATGTATTTGTAATAATAATTATTTTAGTAAGTTTACTAAAACGTTTAGGTACATTATTATACATTATATACAAATCTATATGTTATACATCATATTTATATTATATAATATTTTCAAACTCTACACGTACATGACACAATAGATAAGGTCTAACACTACATATAATCCAATAAACAACAATTAATAAGAAGTGTAAAAATTTTAAACGTAGCTGTTGTAATTCTACATAGTCGATTAAAATACCTACTATAATTACTTTATCAGATTCTCGGAATAAATTTCTGTATACAATTAAGCTTGCAAACTATTCTTACGTCTTTGGAATTCATCACCAGAACAGCTCAGGTTATGGTCACATACATAGAAAGTTTAAGGCGGGATTCACACGATAACGCTAAAATTAAATAAAGGTAGTTTATCCGCGTATAATGGAACTAAATCATTATCAATCACGATCATTATCTTTCTAAAAGAGGAAGTGCGTTTAGTTAACGTTCTGCACCTCAATAATGAATATCTAATTGTGCTCGCAAATATTATACGTAAGATTCCGATTCTGTGTCAGATTCTGAACAACCGAGAGCAACTACGTTTTGTCCGTCTTTCTCAATTCCGTTGGGTGGATCTCTGTATACAGGCGGCACAGACTTCGATCGAGACGCTTTATCGTCTTTGTTAACGTGGACAGGTTGAAATTTTTTCAGAACCCTTTGATAAACCATTTTTCTTGGTGGTACAGGTGGAGGGTTGTGAGGCGGTTTCATGTTATTGTTTTGTTCTTTCTCTGAGAAATCAGGTTGCACCGAAGTTGGGGTCGCTTTGTATATATCATTCGGAAATCTGTTTTTTTCTTCGTGGAAAATATCCCTTCTGCGATTGTAAACGGATGTATAAAGGGGTTCTATGTACTGGGTCGTATAACAGTTTTCAAATGAGTTTTCGCTAGCTGTAGATTCTGATCGACTATTGTATGAATTCTGTGGTTGGTATAATGTATCGCAGCTGCTTGAATCACTTTGTAGTATTATATTCGCTAACGACTTCGATTGACTCAATTTTGTGTTGTTGTAGTTGCGTACTCTACATTTCTTATCTTCTGCATTATTGTGAACTTCATCTGCATAAGCATAAGAATTTGGCGAGTTTGTAGTGTGTTTATCCTTTTCTCTACCATTCATAATTGGTGTATTGCAATTCTTCGTGCACAAGTGAGAAGGATCAAATCGTCTCTTGCGACAACAATTGACAACGTTAATTTCGTAACTTCCGTTACGAGTTTTATCACCGACATTACTGTGCACTTCATCGCTGGCTTCCAAGCTTTTTGTCCTCGCTGCTTGACGAGACCAGTCATTTCGTATAAAAATGGTGGCTGCCGGAGTTATTTTTCCATCTGAATTATTTTGCGAGGACTCTCCCGGATTTTTGTTCATTTGACCATATATATTTTCAGTCGCACAAGTGTTTACTTGGTTGTAGTTAGTACTCTTGTTCTCCCATCCAGTGTAAACACGCGAATAGTTCATATTAGACATAATTTCGCCATGCGACTGGTACTGGTTCTGCCTTTGAATATTTTCAGTAAACATGGCAAGGTCGTGAATGTTACTGTATACTATATTTTCTTGACTGGAGACCATGTCGCGCTTATTATCACTTTCTTGCTTCGATTCTAACAAATTGTCTGAACTTTTCGCTCTGTTAAAATTCTTGTTATTAATATTCTTATCAGTTTCCTGAGATTCTGCGTACATACTGTATACTTTTGAGGTCCTAGCTGCTTTAGATACATTGCTTCTCGGTGGTTTCTGTGGTTCCAAACCTGTTATATACTTCGCAGGGCTCTGTCCATAGATGTCAGCAGTTGACCGTTGCACTGCCGTTTTAGAAATATAATTTCTATCATCGATATTATTCGCTATTCCGATGTTAACCGAGTTATGTACGTAACGTTCAGCCATATATGGCATCGTATAAAGATCCTCATTTACCGTACTATATAATTCAGCTTTATTTGAGTATATATTTTGCTGCCGTTGTGATATTTGAGGAAGGCCATTAACATTGTGATTTTCCTTATTGTATCGAGTTTGTTTAGGATCTTGTAGATTACAGGTTGGCGCTGAAAGACTATGTAAAATATTTCGGGGAGCTGGACTATTTCCTCCATTACTGTTAGAGTCATCTTCAGAAAGTGTCAGCCCTGAGTCCCGACTTAGAGATAATTTTTCTTTTCTAGGTGTCGATAGTTCCATAGAATCTAGAGATATTCCAACAGAATGAAGACTGTCGCTCTCTTCTGCGCCCGAATCAAGTAAAGCATTCGAGGATTCAGGGCTACCGCTTCCAAGAAGTCCAGATATTTGTGGTCCGAACAACGCTTCTGCTTTTACAATGAGTAATTCTACAATCATTGGCACTGCTTTGGGAGCTTTGTCACAGGACGCGTTAGGCCAGAGAAGACTTGGTCCAACGCATACACCCAAGTTCATGGGGCACATCAGGTTTATGTTAGATTTTTTAGCTATTGCTTGCAAGAGACATACGAAGTAGGTTAACATGTTGTAGTGGGCCTTAGGCAGCTTTAGTAAAAGTGAGCGTACGGCATTTACTTTTTCAGCTTGAGGTAAATCTGGAATAGAAAAACGAAATAAAAAAATTGTAAAAAAATTTCCTAATGAAACTTTCTTCATAACTTGCTAATGTTAAATACTTAACTGAAAATATATTTATTGCAGATTGTTTTAGAGTTAATAAACTTTTTAAATAAAAATTAAAATTAAATATTATGTATAATAATTAATTGCATCCATAGTTATTGATAGTTGGCGGCTATAAATAACCAATATATAATAATATCTGATAACATTCCGAACACTTACTTAATACTTGTAGCCAAGATGGGTAAAGATCAGAGGCAAGAAGTGGCTGTGGCAAAGCACGAAAGAATTCTTTTACTAAGGCAGCCACGAGTAGCACCGGCGCGCGGTCCAACTCAACACAGCCTTCCGCCCATGGACCTAACGTGTCCAACTGCAATTTTCAAACATTTTAATATGATTATTTTAAATATTTTATATAAAATTTTCTGTTTCTTACTACACATATATTAGTATTGATTCTTATTAACAAATCTAATAAAAATAAACTATAAACATTCACTAATAAATTGAAATTTGCTGATTTTATACCTTATCTCTAAGTAATCTAAGAGCTTTTGCGTTCGCACTGCGTCTAAACACGCCGTGCGTAAGCGGCGCTGCGACGCGCAGGCGACGTAACGCATTGAGAAGCACCGGCGGTGGCGTGCCGTTGCAAAGCCTTGTCAACGCAACGCCGAACAGTCGGCCACCGCGACGTAGCAGACGTAGACCCCGACCGGGAGTTCCGCCACTAAATAATATTAAAGATAATTAAGTATACAAATGAATGTATGTTTTAATAAATTTTATATATCATTACATCTGTAATATACATACCTTTTCAACCCAAGATTTTTCTTTCTTAATTCAAATACTAATCCACACGGATTGTTCTTAGCATTAACGTGTTCTAAGTCAAAACCATCTTCATTAGACAACGTTTGCCTTATTCGGGACATCTGTAAACAATTGACATGTACTTTTAATATTTATAGGCTTTTCATAATAAATATAAGAAAGTAATTCATATTTTATTCATATATTTAAAATTTTTAATATCAATTACCTGGACAGCATGTGGTCGTTCTGTACCCTGTAGAGGGAATGGCGGGGCGTCGCGTCCAGTTCTTACGTAGAGCGTGAAATCCCTTGCTGATCCCCATCTGCCTTCGTCCCTTTCTGCCTCCCCATCGGGTTCACCATCTCCCTCTCCTCCATTAAACACATGGAGTGCGTGTCGTACTACACACCGTGCGCTCATTTCAGGAGTAATAGAGACGGTTTTGCACTAAAATAATACAACATTATAACGTACTACTATATTACAATATTATATTTAAAATATTATCTACAGTATTTTATTGAAAATGGTAAGCTTAAAATCAACAATAAAAATATAAATGTTCAGTTTGATAACTTTACTTGAGCATGTGGTAAAGAGAGTCGCCAATCGTATTTAACAGCACTGAATACTAATTCAAAAAGAATTCTTTATTTTGCATGATCTAACTAGCTGATCTGAATGGCTTGCTGTACATTCGCAAAATTCACTTTAGTCAGATAGTGTGTGATGAAAATAACAATAAAATAATTCAGGATATGTGTATGGGAATATCCGTGAAAGTGAAACGAATGAAAGTTTTAGTTTTCCAACATGACAGTACGGCAAAGAATTGTGATACGAGTTAAATTACAAAAACTTTTACTTTTGACTTACAAATTCTATTAAGCTCGTAGGATCTTTGTATAAGATTTGAATATTTGTTGACTTTGGTTCAGTCGCAAGCTGGACATTTAAAGCATTTTGTATTTTCCTAGAAAAAGAAAAATAAAATCATCAGTCATCTCTTATTCTGCTTTTTATTAATATTGATATAATATTTGTATAGTGTTTGTATGTACCTGTGCCAAGTATCTCTGGCTGCTTGTGTTGGGTACGTAGCGAGATAATTAGTTATACCAGAGGCAGATGGCCAACCAAGAATAAAGCCTGTGTCATCATTTTCTGGTAAGGATAACCAAATTTCGGCGAGCCTTACACTTTCCTTAAGTTTAAAGCAGTTTGTTCCTCTAGACTTTCCAACTAACAGTAAGTCACTAAAAAGAAATAGGTGGCGATCTAAGGGTGGGCCAGTTGATCCGAAACATATAATTGGACACAATTGGACTGGTGCCTCCATGATAAAAGTTCGTGGCGATATTGCGCTGCTATTAGCACTAACCGTACCACCAATGTCCAAACTTGGCCGTTTGCGCAGACTTTTGGATTTCTGAAATGAAAATCCGTGTGTAGAAAAATGTGTTATAAAACAAAGGATAAAATATTCAAATAATATTTAAGATGAATAACAGCAATAAAAAAGCAACCTAATTATCATAGCAAGGTAATTGGATTTCACAGCTAGCTACCTGTCCATGGTGCGAGGCAAGAGCGGCGGGTGCGTCAGCGTCGTGCAGCGCGAGGTAGTCGTGCGGAAACAGATCTTGTACACGTTCCAGGTCGGAGAGACGCGCTGCACGCCTTCTCGCGCAACCTCCACCTACCAGACGTTCATATTGCGCTAAACGTTCAATCTGAAAGTATTAAATATTCTCCTTTATAATGGTGATTTGCTAGTAAAGTTAAATTTTATTCTAATATATTGAAAAATTTAAGCCATTGTACGGTGACACATCCTAAATGTACCTGGCATAGCAAGTTTTTTTTTTTTAGCTTCACGCTTTATCCCGCACATGGCAGGGTAGGCAGAGGGAACTGCAGGGACCGTGGGAACCTAGTGTTAAAACACTCCGTTGCTTAGTCCCAGCTTTCTCCGTCCCCGCTTTCCGCCTTTTTCGAGGCATTGCGTGTTGAGTGGCGGAACTCAACGCCGCGTTTTGCCTAGTTTGCCAGAGCGAAGAAAATGGAAATAGAAAAATCCATCTTCTCCGACTGGGGATCGAACTTAGAAATCGTCGCGTTACAGGCAGACGTTGCGCCTCTGCGCCACGACGGTCCTCGTGTTAAGTCTGGAGATGTTTTTTAAATATATATTATTTTTATACAAAAATCTTCATCGAGTATGTAAGGTGCAACGATAAAAGTGGAGGCTTATGAAGTAATAATAGAATTTAGTCCATTATATAAATATATATATATATATATATATATATATATATATATATATATATATATATATATATATATATATATATATATATATATATATATATATATATATATATATATATATATATATATATATATATATATATATATATATATATATATATATATATATATATATATATATATATATATATAAATATAACACAAATGTTAGCCAGCAATAAAAATAAATACACGGATAATACCGCCACAGGGACATGTTCATGAATGATATGGTGATATTTTAAGTTTACATTCGCTCGAAGTGTTATATCATAACTTCAGATTATAAGCTACTACTCACGCTTGGTACAAAAACGAAATTCATCTATCATTTGAGCAAATAGATTTAAAGCGATAAGAAGGTGAATAAGAAACTTAATTTCCGTTGAATTTTATGCTTCATTAGCGAGTGGTATTGTAACGTAACGATACTAATCTATATTCTAATGGCATACGAAGTCCTGAAGGAGACTTCCCGAGTGCACGACGCTCTCTCGAGCGTGTCCGCGACAAAGCCACTGTATTATAAGGCAGACCGTGAGACTTTTTACTATTCATTGTATGCATCTACAATTTAAAATTATCTACTGATGCTACCTAGAAAACAAACCCTTGTTTATTGAAGTATTATAAATTTAAAATAGTATTATTTTTGCTTTTCGAAAGAAGTTATATCATTGTTACTAAAAGTATAATATTATTATTATAAAATAAACACGGAAACTTTGAAGGTGTACTAAATATCTAGATGGTTACACTGTAAATTGTAATGCATATATGAACGGACGACTCACAAAACGTTGCATTTGACCTGTGACTAATGAAAGACATCAACGGGATTGCCGTCATTACGTCTTCTAAGAACGTTGCCATTCCGCTTATCGTCATCGCAATAAATTACAGTAGTCTAGAGTTGTTGATTTGTTAGAAGATTTTGACTATTAAGTCGTTGTAACGGCAGTGGATGGAGTTTAAGTTAATTAACATATTTCTTATAAACAAAATAAAAGCTTCGTATTTTTATAACATTCTAGTAAATAAAATAGTTGAGATTTTAGCTATAATTGAATATACAGTATAGTTTATAACAAATTATTTTGTATATCAGATAAGCGTTTGACAGTTTGCAAAAAAAAAGGTGAGATCTTAAGTAATGCTAATGTGAAGGATAAAGTGCGGGCACAAAACATAAAGCGATTGAACTGTAAGTAATTATATATTAGGAACCGATCAAAATTTATAATTCTTATTACTATTTAGATAAAGTTTAAAATATAAGAGATTTTTTTTCGGTTGTCATTGAACAACCACAAGATACCCCATCTTATACGAATGGACAAGTCCGTTACATGATCCAATTTGTGCCGATTACATCAACAGAGCACACATGATAAACTATGGTACTTTCTGATAACGACTAATTTACGATTATTATCAATGTAGGACGACGTTTGCTGTGATATATTTTAATCATTTTAGAGCTATCGCACTTTCTTTGAACTAAGGACAGGCCATAAATATATTTACTTTTACAATTAATATTTAGTGTCAAGAATGTGTATTTGAAAATTGTTGTATGATTAATTAATATTTTTAACAGTTACAAGTATATAGTAGTTGAATTTAGCTATACTATGCGTAGTCAATAAAGTAATTAGGCTGCATTACATTAACCTAAGATTCTGAAAGTAAGAAGTCTTCTGATAATCATAACAAAAATATTCAAAAATAAAAAAAAGGTTTGAAGAGATAAATACTAAAAACGGCATTTTTATTGTTTAAGTGTTCTTTAAATATTTTTAAATGTTTACTAGATAAGTGAGCGTTCCAATGAAAAACAATTGAAAGATTATGATTAAAACTGATAAGCAAAAGGCTCTACCATTGTTTGTCAAAATTATCTACTTTTAGCTTCGAGATTGAAAATTTTGGTATGTTTGCTCTATAATCGACACCTGAATCTGGTTAAGTACCAAGAATTCGGCTTATCACAAATAAGCACGTAAAGCTTATTTCCAACGTAACACGAAACTGCACTTTCTAACTCAAATGTTTACTCAGAGTAAGTGGAGACGTTAACGTTAGTTTTTTAGATAACGAGCAAACTGTCCTATAACAGAGATAAACATGCGCGCACGCTGCTCGTACTTTATGACCACTTGCTCTTTACAAATTAGTCACTTTACCGTGTTCCTTGTCCAGCAGACATATTTTGTTTGAAAAAGTACGTATTTTATTCTAAAACATTAAGTTGCAAAACATTTTAAAACCTATTATAATTTGCTTTACACTAACTAGTAGAGCACATATGTATATCTGTTTTAATCGTTTGCACATTCTAAATTCTTGCCTTTAAAAGCAAGACCGCTTGTTGTAAGAATTCAAAGAATGTAACTGGATAAATTTCTATGATCAATTTGGTTTCTTGGAACCAACAAGTTATTACTGACAAGATAGTATTGAGAGGAAACTGTGAAGGTTTGCCGCTCGAGCAGGTAATATAATAATTTACTTAGCCTAGCAATGTTACCTTTCACTTTCTTAGAGGTATATAAGACGTCGAACGCGCCCTTCGGTTCGAAATCTCATAGATCTTAACTTTTGTTGACACAATTATGATATTGCCGAAAGGAGTGGAAAGTCAACACGTGCTGAGAATTCACGTAACATTTGTGTATTCGAGCGAAATTAATGTTTGTTATGTTATGCAACATTCTTATCTCATTAAATAATAAAATGAATCAATAATGACTTTTTAAGTACCTCCATTCTCCTCGATTACTTGTTATAGATGATCATTTCACTATACATTAATATTTTATTGGTTAGTAGTGAAATAAATTATTGTAAGCTGAAAGCTTGAAAATATGACTGTTCAGTGATAGATATACTTATGTAATGAAAGTGCATAAATTAAATCCCCCTTTACGTTACTGTAAACTAGTTCAGGATATAATAAATGAATTGTTCGACGTATATTACGGTAAATTAAAAACAAGACTTGTAAGTTTTACAAGTATGCAAAGAAAATTAGAACATGACTCAACAGAAATATTATATGATCCTTAATACGGAGGCGGCCTACGAAGGAATTTACATTTGCACAAAATATTAAAGTTAATTTATTCCATAAATGTGAAAAATGTAGATTTTTTTCATTTTTATATCAACAACATCGCCAAAGGTTCAAATCCGATGACCATATATTTTGGTTTGGACTATTGTTATTCAGATGCAGCGTAAGCGTGTCAATTCATATTCATTGAAAACAAGCCTCTGCGATACGTAAACGATAATATCTTTCGAAACTGAATGTATTTTAATAAAATAATGGTAGTAAAGTAAAGTAAAATAGTAAAGTAGTAAAGTAGTAGTAAAGTAAAGTGAAAAAAGGCAAAATAGTATGTCATAGTATCTCAAATATTATTTTAAGTGTGTTAAATATTAAAGATTTAACATAGGTACTACAGTATCTCTAAAAATTTAACGACAATACTTTTTTATGTATTATAATGATGTTAAATTTTAAAAATTATAAAAGTATATACAAGAAAAACAGTTAATGTTTATAAATAAAAACGACAGAAATAAACATAAATCATAAAGAAAACAATGTTACTGTATAAGGAATCAAGCAAAGAATTCTCGATAGGGAATTATGTAGGACAGCGGTGAATCGAAATAATGTATTCGGTCGAATCACGGCGAGAAAGAGGTCGTTGACCTTCTTACTTTATCCTCCAATCTCCCGCGACAGTGGTCAAAAAGGACAAGAAAAAGTACTTAAAAGAACATACATAGAATGTTATCCGCCAAACATTTTTACGCGTTTATTTTTTGTCAAATAAATTTAAAAATATTTGACCAAAGGTAAGAAAGGCACGTTTATAAAATATTACAATTACACCAAATTTCTATATTTCTTCTGTATTTTAAGAAATATCATAACTATACTGATCTTATTAAGAACATCAAGGAAGCTTTATTTAAAGTAAGCTATTAACGCATGTACGTTAATTTAGTCCGCGTTTTACTTCGATCTATGAAAAATATAAAATGAGCTCTTTGTTTGATACTTACCAAACTTAGCATAAATAGAACTCACACAGATTCATATATAGCTATTAGCTAATCCCCTCGAGGACTATCGATTACAATAGCATAAGACTAAATCAAATCTTTCAATAAGCTTTTAATTTACTCTCATCTTAAACGTAACTATTGGTACATAGGTTAAACGGACACATTT
Organism: Dione vanillae; assembly: GCA_037178615.1. Taxonomy (NCBI): domain Eukaryota; kingdom Metazoa; phylum Arthropoda; class Insecta; order Lepidoptera; family Nymphalidae; genus Dione; species Dione vanillae. The sequence goes on from JAZFAU010000189.1 coordinate 1,685,679, forward strand.
ATTGCTCAACAATTAAATGGCAAGCGCGTAGAATACGCATCATTACACATTAACAAAACAAAATCTTTTCAAAATATTCGTTTGAGTGACGGCACATCAAATCGGGTTATGTAATGATTAGGGTAACAATAGAGCGAGCGTCAATCATGCGTTGGAGACGATTTAAATAAGTTTAAGGGAGAAAGTACATTGCCTCGGGTTCGGGCGTTGGAATATGATTGCGCGACGATACCTCAACTGCAGGCTCGTTAATTGAGGTAGTCGGGAGACTTTGCCCTCGGGCCTCAGGTCATGCGCTATATGTGATGTCTTATAATAGGTGCTTATTGCAGCATACCACCAATTATGTTAGTTAATCTTTTTGTAAGTCATTTGAAAAGATGACAGAAGATATCACTTTATGTCAGAGCTTAATCAGCTTATTATTACGTAAATATTAGTTATTACGTAAAATTCATTAGTCTTTAATAGATTTAATAGCTTTTACGACGTGACTATTAAAGATGCACTTAAGAAATGTCACATTTTTATAGTTTTAGATAGTTATGCAATCACACTAATATTGGAAGGCTTGGAAATAAATTATCTCCCTAAACCCGAAAAAGCTCTTAGGAATAAAATTTCAATACCGTTAAAAAATTGAGCGGATTTGTGTCAGCTTGCGATACATTGGTTCGATATCCCAGTCGTATATTACCGTCTGTCAGTGTAAATTTAAAGCGATTTTATATATAGAAAAAGCTTAATAACTTACTACATGGTCTTACAAATAATTAAGACCTAAACAAAATTTATCATTTTATATTAAGTAAGAATGCCTGGCATTATTTAACAAAACTTATATAGATGACTAAATCATAATTTGAGTTTTGTTTAATGAGTAAGAAGTTGCTAAGAAGCAATAAAAAGCCAGTAAACTATCGGTAACTCACTGTTTCCCGCTTTCTCCTTGCGCAACGTTGTTTTCCAATAACTTACTTTACATCATCAACAGCTATACATGTCTATAGCTAGTGTGACTCAAACGTTGCCCTTTTTATTTAAATACAATTTTTACTTTATTACTACGTACAAAAGACACCACAGTAAACTTAAAAAGTGTCAAAATAAAGTTTGATAATTAAAAGTGGGACAAAATTATTAATAAGAAAATGAAATTATATATGATGCATATGCACATAAAAGGTATTACTTTTCTCTATTACATAATTTTCTATCATAGTATTCACATATATGTATATGTATTTTGATAGACTAATGTAATACTACGTATAAGTTGTCAAAATTACCAGACGACTTATACGTAATATAATTGTTAATTTCTTTCAAAGCTTTTCTATTAAAGTATATATCGATTGCAGTGCACCGAGACCTTCTTGAAACAAACATTTATTACACAATATTCTATTCACATTGATCCAGCGGTTTTGTGGGGTCTAGGGTGACAGATTATATAGATTTATATTTATTAGAAACCTTGACGTCAATAAAACATACATCGATTATTAAATAATTATTATCTATAATTAAAATATATTTCTGAAAAACCATAATTAAGAACTTATTACGTTGCTCAGAAAGTCTACCATTCAGACAGGTGTGTAACATCATAAATAGGTACAAGTATTGTTACAAAAAGTTGTTGATGGCTGAAGACGGCCAGGTGCAAATTAAAAAATAAAAAAAATAATATCTTATTGGATAAATAAGAAATAGATAAACCAAAAAAAAATATTCTTCTCTTTTAATTATTTCGTATAGCAGCGTTGAGTTACGTTTACTCAACAATTTATCTTCTTGAAAATTGAGCCGAAAGTGGGAAACGCCGTGCTCTGCTAGATGTGTGGAAAAATAGCACGATGTGTGCTTAGTACATTCGAATATATATATTATTTGAGAGATAACAGAATTACGGAACCAACAGTTTATATGTTACGTATTTGATTAAATTTGTAAATAACACCAAACAATTATCGTATAACATTATATTGTTTAAATTCAATCATATATATTTACTACTACGTGTGTAACTGCACGAACGAGCACCAAAATGTTGTATAATTTTTTAAGGTCGATACTAATACAGATAAAATAATGCTGTATCCGATCCGAACAAAGAACACAAATAGAGTTTTATTTATGATCCCGTGGAACACATGCTAGAAAGCCTGTGGCTTATAGTGGACATGTGACATTTTAAAAAAATGATCTATTTCATATACAGAAAACGTCGTGATGTCGTTATCGAAAAAAAATGATTGTTACAGGCAGACGTTGCGCCTCTGCGCCACGACGGTGGCGCAACGTCTGCCTGTAACGCGACGGTTACTGGGTTCGATCCCCAGTCGAGGAAGATGGATTTTTCTATTTCCATTTTCTTCGCTCTGGCAAACTAGGCAAAGCGCGGCGTTGAGTTCCGCCACTCAACACGCAATGCCTCGAAAACGGCGGAAAGCGGGGACGGAGAAAGCAGGGGCTAAGCAACGGAGTGTCTTAACACTAGGTTCCCACGGTCCCTGCAGTTCCCTCTGCCTACCCTGCCTTGTGCGGGATAAAAAGCGTGAAGCTAAAAAAAAAAAAAATTATCAATCATTAAATATTTTAATTAAGAAAGATTGAGTTTAAATAAAAAATCATTTTAGATTGGAATAAAAGTATAAATTTTTTTTTCGATCTCTTTTAGATTTCTTATTTAATTAATATATTCATAGCTTACTTATATAAAAAATTAAATAATCATAGGTTACTTTACTTGGATAAAAGAAAATTTTATCGATTTAAATGATATTTTGCCAGTGACTCACAAGTGGGTACATTTATAAGTCTTATTTGGTGATTTTGCTTTAAAGTAAACCCATATTTTATACAAGTTTTACTTTTATAAGGCGTGAATCGTTTGCTAAACAAATCTTTTGAATACAAAAAATATATTGTATTAATTCTAAGTTTAAACTACCTATGTATTCAAAATTGTTATGTTCGTACAAAAAAGGGAAGAAATTGTTTAAACGCATCATTTTTGTCGTATTTTTATGTAGTGATACTAATATGTGTATATATGGAATTCTACGATATCTTCATATATAAAGTCTATTATAGTTCGACGTTAATTACTATTTTGGGACGCGATGTGGTCGGTTTAGTGCATTCTTATCTATAGAGTTGGTTGTAGTGTTAGAGTAATGAAGTACATATAATATTTGTGAAAGTTTTAGCTCACATAAGACATTTTTTATACAAAATATTAAACAATAAATAAGATGGAAAATCGATACAAGAAGATTGCCTGCATATTTTATATTGCATTAATATATATGATTCCGCCAAGCGTCGTGCGTTTTTAGTAACGTTACTTTCTACGTGATTTCATTATATTTTTGCGGTGTGTGGGAATTGCCTAGGATGCACAATGACGTCGGCTGTATTAGAACTCGTCGATCGAGAATGCACTAACAAACGGTGTTCCGTGAACTCAGAACAATGGTGGAGTAATTTTGTAATGTCTTCTACTTGCCTCTTGCCACGTATGACGCAAGCTTGCATATAAGTACCATGCTCATAGCTTTAAGCTCATTATTCATAAACAGTCATACAATTTTAAATAATCTCGTACGCGCCTGAATTCGCTAAATGACTATATTGTTTAAAGCGACGCGGCGCAACGTAGCATTTTAATATAATGGCATTTGTATTAATATACAAATCATGTACTTTAGTGACTTGTTGTTACTGAAATAAACAATCAATTCGTTTAAAGAAAAAAAAAACAGAAATATCTTTTGATAATTAAATCCAGGCATCTCACATGGAAGTCATTTATAAAGGATAATATTTTAAAGCTTCCTGTTATTCAAAAAACAATATGAAAAGCAATTAAAATATGAGGCCTATGGCGAACAAGGAAAAGGTTAAACATTTCAACGGTCGTTAAGGTTATCATTAATACGTTGTAAATTACAAATATTGAAAGCTACATGTAATAATATTTACCTCATTCAAACATTTTAACTTTAGTTTTACCAGTCAAGGTATTTCATTAGGTAATCAATTCAAACTAACCATAGTTCATAGTTAAAATGTTCTTGACATGATTAATGAACCGAAGAATAAGAAACATTAGGTTTTTTACCAAAGTATCCACATTTTGTTAATATACATTGCTTGTTTTAATTCTATTTTGCTATGTATTTATTGTTACCAATCATATAAACATGTATGTAATATTAAAGTTATATTTGACACTTTTCAAAATGGTACAGTATACAATTTATAATTTAATTGGCTCTTTACTAGCATACCGCATCAGAAAACAATACAATATTTTCCTTATATCCATGAATACGTTACTTAAAGAAGTCACGATCGGAATACCTTGAAGGAATACTAATCGTAAACCGACGTTTATATTACACATACGAAACATTATAACTAACGCTGACCAAGTTTTTAAATTATTTTATAATTTTTTAAAAGGAATTTAATGTTTTTTTACTATTATATTAAAAATAATCTGTTATATCATACCTGCGTATTATATTTATTTTAATTAATAAAGAAAAATCATAAATAATGTTGGAGCTGTTACTAATATATGATTCATATTTAGATCACTAGGTTATACTAGATATCGAATAAAGTAGGTAATTATGTAATGGAAATAAATTTTTATGTCACCCAACTCAAACGTGATTTCTATAAACTTCTAATTATTATATAATACATATGTGTATATGTTATATGTTTTAAGAGTAATGAACTGCTTGTAACGCTTCTTTTAATATTTAAAGTATTTTTTAAGATTTCCACAAACCTACATTCTTAAACGATTTGTAATATTTTTGTAATAATTCGTAATAGATTAATTAATAAGTATCTAAACCATCCTAACTGCGCATTTTTCAAGTTTATATATTGGGACGAAATAAATTATTTCGTCCCAATATATAAACTTGAAAAATACGCTAACTTGATAACTTGTTTCCATTGACTACCAGAACCACACAAATTTGGTTATAATTAAAAACTAGTAAATATTTTTTTTTTAATTAATAATATCCATCTCCCTGATCTTTAATTCAATAAACAATTAAGTAGATACAGGCAAATAAGTAATATTTTATGGCGCCTCTTTAAAGTCTGTGTTGGTTCATATTCTTTAAAACTAAATTGAGTTAATCAAGACAACTTGTTTAAAGAAATATAAGCTGTAAAATGACCACTGTTGTTAATGTAAACAAAACACTTTACATATCAACATTAGCGTAGTTATGCATAATTATCATCTTAGAAACCTGAGTCTTATTATGCAGGTTTATTAGAAACGAACTCGATCTCTATCATTATTAAGAAACTACCTACTTCATATACTACATACTTTTTTAGATAAGAATATTAAATTTATTTAGCTTTACTGACAAACTGTAATAATGAAAACATTTAAATAAACATATAAGTATATTAAAAGTAAGTGACAAATTATTTACTTATTTTATATTAGGCATTTAGCCTAACAAAATATATAACTTAATTTACTAAAAATAAAATATTGTTCAACAAGCTTTAACCTCAACGGACGACTAAATTTCAAGGTGGACATGCACAAGGAGATAGATAATTTATTTTTTTACCAAAATACTACTTAATTATTCTCTATATATATATTTTGTTTCTTTTTAAATTTTCTGCCGAGTTGTATTTCTAATGTTCTTTTTTTATTTTAGGACAAAAATAATAAAAAATAATAAAAAATGTTTATGATAAAAATAACATTAAAAAATAATATATCTTTGTAGCTACTCACATGCATCATAAGTGTCAATCACGTATGTAGGTAGTCCAATAAAAAGTCACTAACACAACTCCTGCATCGTACTGCGGGTCACGTCGACCCTTGTTACGAACTAAAAGTTTGAAGTTAAAGCCGTGCGTATACAGACGCCGCGCGCTTTGGACTGGAGGATCGGCCAAGAGTTTGCGTTGCGCCCGCGCACTCAAGCCACTAATGTAAGCTCGATGTCACCGTGTGTAGTGGTCCGATGACAATAGCATATAAAAGCGTTTTTATAAATATTTTAGTTTGCTGCACTATATTTAGCAGATGCAGTTCGACTTCGCTGATGAGCAAGTAAAAAATATACGAGTTACTACAACACATTTTCCATTATTTCGTCCTTGTCATTTAAGTTTTTGTTATCAAACTCGTCCTTACAAATATAGAAACATCCTTCATTTATTTATAGAATAAAGTTTTACAATTAAAACCAATTGTTTTCAAATTAACTTTTAACTAAGATTTTACCGTCCAAACTATACACATTCAAAAAAATAATAATAATGTTAAATATTATATTTGTATTTACTATTCCTGTTATATATTCCAATAGTGTACTATCGACAAATTAAAGCATTGATCTCTAATTAAGTATAACGACTCAAAGAATTAGACTAATTTTTACTTATCCAGGTATTGGTGATTAAAATACACGAATAAAAACAAAAAATGTAATAAATCATCCAAAAAAATTTTCATGGTGTTTTCCTAGGGTGGTAGGGATCAATCGATGTCATTTATCTTAATATTCTAAATCTGAGGTTTATATTAATTTTTCAATTTAATTACAATTGTAAATACCTTCCATCTGTGTTATGTATGTAACAAGTGACATAAACCGAATAGGTGGCACTTACAATTATAATATAAATTGTTATTGTTATACAAACTGGGTCATAAATGTAAGAAGTAATATTTATAATGAAAGCTTCGTGAATGGAAATTGCGAGCGGCATTTTAGTGGCACGCGCAATATTCTATAGGTTGTCTCCAAACGAATGACAGATTTTTTTTTTATTTTATTATAATAATAAGTTTTTGCCTAACATTAATTGAAATCAATTATAAATTATTAAACAATATATTATCTGTGGTTATTTGTTACATATATTTTTTCAATTGAAATAAAACAATATGTCTATTAGAAAAAATGGTTTAACATCCTTTATTTGTAACAAAAAATGTAGCAAAGGAAAATATAGCATGTGATAACGTCGTTTTGCCAGGCAAGTTCATTCAAATTTCGCAAACAACAATTGCTCGTATGCGGAAGCCTTTACAATACGTAACGTGAAGCAGAGTATGTCACACGACTTATCAATCATAAGAACCCGATTGAAATCATCACGCTACCAATGTCTGATATCGATTACAACACTTAGTAAGTCGAGACCAAGTCATTTAAGTCAGTATAAGCTTTTATAGAGCTATAGATTTGAGTGCAAGAAATTTAATTGGTACCTTTTGTAACTTTATAATTAAAATAATGGAAACAATATTACTTAATTGTCAAATTGTAATTGCATTTTGACATTAATTAACAAACATTATTTTATTGTAGAAAGAAGATAACATATGTGTACAATTCATTTACATAATACTAGTGACTATAATCTGGCTACCCGTTGGTGTCGAAACTTCCCATCGCTTGCAACAGACCTCTAATAAGTATTAGGCGCTTATTTGGTTGTCAACTGTGTCAGTTGAATAACGATTTTATTACGTAATAATCTTATAAATATACAATAATCCACTGATGTCAGAAACCTCTAAAATATGAGCGTATTAACATTGAAAAATTTTCAAACCATCATTTATTTTTATAGCCCATTAACGAAGCCAATGATACAACTCGTATCAAAGCTTTTGTTTATGAAAATTATTTTTAATATTTTTTATTCGTGTAGAAGAGTTATAGATAGTTTAATACCGTCCTAAATTCGTCGACCCCAAGCTACGTCTGATTCAATTAAACCAGTTCAATTATATCATTGACCGTCTTACAGCAGTAAATCGATTATCCACCGCACGACACGCTTCGCTGCGGAATACCACAAATTAGTATTGTGATGTGTCTTTATAACCCTTCAAAATTAATTAAGAGTAGCGCTCATCATTGGACTAAGTCAATAATAAGTACTTGCCGGACCAAAACAATATTTTATTATCATGTACTTACTTATAGTTGTTATTGTGTTAAAAGAGATAGTAACGTCAGAGAATCTCTCATTTCTAACATAACAATCTCTTTTGTGGTAGATTAAAAACCCAAAAATTTATAATGAGTTTTATATTAATTACGAATGTTTTAGTAGTTTACTATACAACTTTTACATATGTAAATATATGTATCTTAATTATTTAATTAAGAAAAAAGGAAAATAATACGCCGTCAAATAGTCAACAAGCGCTATTTTGTATTCTAAGCAAATCTATTTTGACTAACACACTCAAACATGTGTCCATTACCAAAGTGGCAAGCGAAATAGGCCTCCAAACCAAAATGCGCTGAATCGAAAATGAATTATTAATGCAAAGTAGTACTAATATTATATTATTGAAATGTTGATATTTCTATAGCTTATTAATGTAGTTTAATATATTTGAATTTCTTTGATTAATAAAGTACTGTGTAATGTTTACTTTAAAATATTCACAGCAAAAGTCATATAAGATTACGTAAAAGAAACTCAAGACTAGATAAATCTGCAATGTACACCGGATATTTTTATGTACCAAGGTTGGTTGGCACATTAAAATATGATGGCAGTTTTGAAAGCGTTCTTGTAAATATCTCAAGTTTCAACAGCAAGCAGTTGTTAAATATAATGAATTTTAACACTGAAATATTGCAGTTGTCACGACGCTTAAGAAATAGTGAAAATAGGAAAGATAAATGCAGAAAGTATGAAAGTAGCTACAAATATAAAATAAATACATAGGTATATACGAAATCAAACTATTCTTGCTTACAACATATCGTATATATGGACGCAAAGCAATGCATACTTAATGATTTTATTGTTTTGAAAATATTAAGTATTACAATATCGTATCAGAGGACCGTCGTGGCGCAGAGGTGTAGCTTCTGCCTGTGATCGCAACGGTTTGTGGGTTCAATTCCCACTCCGGGGAGATAGATTTTTCTATTTCCATTTTCTTCGCTCTGTAAACTAGGCAAAGCGCGGCGTTGAGTTCAACACGTAATGCTTCGAATAAGGCGGAAAGTGGGGACGGAGAAAGCAGGGACTAAGCAACGGAATGTCTTAACACTAGGTTCATATGGTTCCTGCAGTTCCCTCTGCTTACCCTGCCATGTGTGGGATAAAGCGTGAAGCTAAAAAAAGTATTATAATTATTGTTAAAGAATTTAAATATGTATAACCTTATTTGTAATAATGTAAAATGGTTTACGACGTTAATTTCAAATTTTGAACAGAAGTCAATGTACAACGTTATTAATAATAATAATAATATTCTTTATTGTACACCCATAAAGAAAACAACAAAGAAAGTAAACAAACAAAATAAGAGACGTACAAGAGGCGACCTTATCGCTAAAATAGCGATCTCTTCCAGGCAACCTTAAGGCATAGGACATATAGAAAGGATAAGAGTTGGGGATGTGAACAATATAAATGTTAAAAAAAACATACACACATACATACGCATACATACACATATACATATACAAACACATACATATATACATACATACATACATACATACATACAAACATACACATAGTATATACTTACAAAATAACATTGGCAGTGATGTAAATATAAATTATTGGTTATATAAAAGGGTTTAATTGTATAAAATCAGGAATTGTTCTTAAGAGTTCTTATTGAGATTTCTATATTAATGAACGCATTGTTTTTACATTACGAAAAAAGGCCTCCTGACGTCGTTACTGTGGCTTAACTGTGCTGGCGAGATATACCAAAACTACTAGTAGCCACCACCAATTTATACGCAATATTCAAAATATGTTTGTAGTTCACCTAATTTTAAGTTACATACGTAGCAACACTTTACCCTAATGGAGATGTCAGTCTTTATTACATTGCTATGCAAAAATCAAATCAAAAACACTATTGTTTCTTTTTTGTTGTAGTAATAATCGGGTCCAATATATTCAATGGTATTTATTTAAATTGGCACAGCCATCGACCACTTCATTTAAATGCTATTGTTTTAAGAACATCTTTCATCGTTTTTATCTTCCCAATAGAATAGTAAGACCACCAATGAGATATTGGCAAGTCATGGTCTTTAATTTCAATAAATGTTTAGGTTATCTTCCTAGAAATTGAATTGAGGTTTGTTCTACTAACCTGATTGTGGACATTTAATATAATCACTTTGTTTTCCATAGCAAAATAAACTAGCTCAAGACACCAAAAGTTCACTTGTGCTTAAAGAGATAAGATTACGGCTAATCTTAGCATGAATACATCTTAAGAGATTAAGTAAGACACTAAGCTTAGATAAAAATTTTACTTATGTACTTGTCTACTGTATATTTTTTTATTATGGTCAACAAATATTTCTTTACCATTAATATACTAGTTGTAGGAAGTTATGAAACGTATATCATTTATATAATAAAACAGTTCTGTTAGTTTTGATATAAAAATGACATTACGCCGCTTATTTCTCTTAGTAAAAGCCGGGCTTAAACTTTGTCCATCATTTACATACAACCAACATCACTTGAAGTGACTTTCTCTGATTAATACAAATTATATGATTTGAAACATATGTACACCGATTGACATAAAAGTAGAAGTAATCCTATAAGTACTATAAAATTACACCTATTTATATGAGTTTTTTTACATTTCGTTTGAAAAACATGTTGGTATCTGTTGAGGAGGAAGTATTGAATACAAATTAGGTAATAAAATACGATGATAAAATAAATTTTTAATAGTGAAGGAGCTTTAAATTTGTATTAATACCTTATATCCTCATCGTCATGCAGTGAGGTTGCGCAGGCACATTAGCCATGCGAGTGGCGACGTCCACAGCGGCACTATCGATTGTTTACAGTCTTACACGTTTACTTATTCTTGTCAAGGTCGTTTGATTTTGAATTATAAGCTTTATTACAAACGTTGAAGAGCCGCTGTTCTTACATTTGAAGCTTATAAGCAGCGATCCGTGGCCACACGGACCGACATCGATATGTCCATTTCAGGAGTTTAGTCACGAACTTACGCACTCTAGCATGCTCCTTTAGAAGGGGATATCGACTTTGACCGATGGTTATGACGTTAGAATAACTTTGAATAGAGTAATTAAGTCATAAATACACAGATTCTCAAAGAATTTATTAATGTATATTAATTTCTATTGTTTTCATTGCTTTAGTATTGTAAGAGTGTACATTGACGTCTCAATACTTATGTTGGAATAACTTGGGAAAAAAAATCACTTTATAATTTTAAAAAGGTAATTGAATACAAATATATACTACTAATTTTCTAAGTGGAGGTCATACCAAGTTTAAGTGATATACACGTTACAAAGTTTAAAGTGAAAAAAAAGAATAATAAAATATATAAGATGCTGTTTTTATTTTGCTCTGGTTATAAACGTTTCATATTATATATAGTCACACTGCTTAAAGTAATTTATAGAGACATTTGAGTGCTTTAAGTGTAAAATATTGGTTCTCATCTCTACGATAATATTCTTTATTCCTATCATAATGATTGCAGCAATCAATCTTTTAATGGTATCGTTAAAAAATTACTAACGTCACTGGACGTTCCTGAAATATCGCCTCTGGCGTAGGTGATATATAATGACGTCATTACTCGACTTATCTTTTCTAATGTATAATGATTTGTCGTTAAGAATGTTCAGCATAAATCTTAGAGCTTTCAAAGAGATCACTTTCACTCTATAACGAGCATGGGACAGCATGAAGTTCAATATAAGTCAACTTAAGTTCATTGTACATTGACGCTACTTCAGTAATACAAATAGACTTATATATTTTTTTAGGTACAAAATAAATATATTTATAATATGTAATAATAATATTAGTGTAATATTTATAGACGATGATCAAATGACACGAAATCATGGTTTCAATTAAATGATACTGGTTGTGTGTAATTATTAAAAAGCAACTGGTAATTATAATGCGACACTAGTTATATAAAAGCTTCAGACATATCATGCGGTGATAATATTGATTGAGTGTAGCAAAGAAATTTATTTTTCAATTTTAACTTCCGAACTTGATTGGCGATATTCAATATCAAGTTTGGCGGCTTTATAACCCACTTTATAAAAGAGCAAAGGGCCGACGCAACTTTTCGTATTACGTAAGCTTATACACGTTGACATATAGATAGGAGTCGAAATTTAATTAGTCTCAATTTATTAAAAATTCATGAGAGCTTTTTGATATAAAGAATTATATGTTTTAATTTATTTCCCAAAGCTTTATTTCTTAAACATTTGAATAAAAACCATTTATCGATCTAAGGAGCTGCATAATAAGTGTTTGCCTAAGGGTATCGTGATCCTCACTCTTGTTATGTAACGCCTGCAATAGATAATGGATAATGCTAATGACAACCGATACATTAAATGTACAAGGGGCCGCACGAGTGCCACTATATGATCGAGCGAGACTAATAAGATAAGAGTTTGTGATTAAAGTTGAACTTTCACTAAAGCTCTAACTTCTCGTCTATTATAAGTACTTATGTCAATTATAAAACATAAATATGAGATCAAATGAGGCCTATTTTATGTTATATAACTTTTTGTTCACATATCCTACTAAGAGAAGGCAGTTGATGGGTAATTTGTGTAATTAGAAACATGTCTTCAGTACTAAGACCGCACAATCGTATATGCACGTCACTGAGCGGCATATTTTGCGGTCTATATTTAGTAGAAAATGGGTATGCGTAGCATTCACATCATTTTCGTTACTTTGTTGTTGCTAATTATTTGTAATAATGGGTGTACCTAATTGTATTCAGACGTACAAATTAAATCATTTTAATAGTAGTAGGTCACTTCGATGTAGTAAAATATAATGAGCGAAGTAATTGAATTTAATTCACTCAATATTGTAAAATTAATTATAAAAAATAAATGCAGCTTTATTATAAGAACTTATAAAAAACTATAATCTTCTTAAATTACTTTTGGTAAGATTAAGAAATGACTGATAAAATTTAAAAAAAAAAATTATTTATCAAACTTTTTATCCAAATGATGTAACCAATTTTAAGTTTTAATTTAAAAATAATAATATTAGAACGAAAGCACCTATTTTTCACATACGTGTTGTATAAGCTAAACAGTTGTATTAAGAAAAAACAGTGCCTGTTAGTGGGGTACGATAGGGAAGGATACGGTAGATGCTTGAACACCTAACCCTTGCTACTATAACCTAAACTAAAAAAACCTAAACTAAAAACGGTTGTTAAGAAGAGATTCTCGTGTATATATTTGACTAACCTTTAAAACCTAACTAAAAGCTTAATTCGGATAAGTACTTTTACTTAATTAACTGGTTCAAAAAAGTATAATTAAGAAAACTCAATCTGGGCTTTATTTGATAGAGGAAGCATCAGATTTCAAGTCACATGTACTTTGCGGACTCTTTTTAAATTTGTACATACAGACTGTTAAATTTGGTCGTAATAGTCTAAAATCAATGTTTTGATGTTTAACATCGAATAAAATTAAATTCTTAACAAAAATATTAAAAATATTGTCACAAAAATATTTTTTGTTACTATTTCATAAACTTTACAGAATTTTTGGTGGATTCCAAAAAATAGTCATTTGATTTATATTATATATCACATATATCGTAAATAAAGCAGGTTTAATGCTTTAGACGTCTATAAAAAGATATCGAAAATATTTCCTTAAAAATTCTTATCATAGACGCCTTGTTTAGGGTAAACTTTCTCTGATAATATATGGGATGTGAGTGCTATAACTACTAACTTTTCCCTCGCCGCTGTTTGACTATCAAAATAATTACCTCTATCCATATTAATTATGTCCTAGAACTTTCTAATGCCCAGATATAATGGTTGGTAATTGGAAATGTATAATGAGACAGCAGTGAATATTTTTCAGATTTGTAGCAGTTGTCATCATTAAGTACCTACCTATAATCTTGCGTTTCCATTTACGTTCTATGCTACATTTAAACGATATTGCTTAAGCAAGCAAGAAGTACAGAACTTACTTAAGTTTATAATTTTACTTTTTCTGTTCAGTTACTTAATCATTCGACATATTGATATTGGTAAAGACATAACATATGGTTATGTAGACAACTTGTTTATACGCGATTCAGATCTATATATTCGTCACTCATTGCTGTTTCAGTTACGCAATCTAAATAAGTAAAAAAACATTTTCTTAATAATATACATTACCAATTGACTTGCATGGCATTCAACTTAACTTACCTGTAAAAGAAAAAAATATATCAATTACTTCTATAGGTACGTTATATTTTATCTAAAGGATTTTTATATGTTTTACAAAAATATTTGTATTTACTGCACTTTCTTCATCCATTCAACCACCCTTGTTAGCCCCAAAGCCCTTCTAATACTAAAAAGGAAATATTTTAACAATATTACTAGTGCTTACAGAAGACTTTCTGCGTGAGAAAAAGGTAAAGGTAATATTTTCTCATATTTTAAAAGTAGTGTTTTGGTAGAAGCTTCGCCATTGTGAATTTGTGAAAAAAGAATAATTATTTAATTTCCTAATTTTATTTTAATATTGCATACATTTATTATTCATATAACAAGTATTCTATTGAATCTGTCTTTATTATTGAAAACCGCAATGAAAGCTGTAGCATAGCATAAAGTAATTAAGAGTACGTGCATCAGTGGGAAGAGATTTTACATGTTACTATGTATAGATGAAGGAAATAAATAACATGAATAGTCCCAATATTTTTTATATTAAAGTCATAAACCTTAATCTATTTATGTTTATAAGCAAATTACTTAAGCGTGAGTGAAGCATTGCCATGCAATTTATAGACTATGGTTAAAGCAGCTTTACAAAATAGAAACTTAATGAAAACGTTTGTACCTAAGTCCATAAGTAAGATCACGTGACATGGTGTAAGTAAGAACATGTTTTCCGTGTTAGTCAATTTCGCAACACCTGTGCTTTGCCTACAACATCCGCTGATCGCCGCGTGACTGTGCACACGTGCTGATTGCACCCAACCATGCTATGACTTTTTGTTTTTACGAAAATATATATGTATATGTTGGATATTGCTTCACAATGTTATAAAATGATTAAGTTTGTTTTCTTAATCTAGTGAGTTTTTATGAACTACTAGTACGTAGTATTATTTTAGACATATTTCCGTAACAAATGAAGGATAATAAAATAAATAAAACAATTTTACATTTTCGGGACCGGTAGTACGAGTTAAAACATATTTTTATTTTGAATTCTCGGCTTATCGAGGCAAGCCATAAACTATATTATTATGTCTATCATTTCAATACAACCTAATGTACCTGCGCTCAGAGATACTTCGAGCACTTACAATGTGTCATATATTAGTTATTTTCAATTAACTGCGAGTGTAAAGCAGTAGTTAAAATATAGTGTAGCTATATCTTTAATTTCCGTCATCATCTGTATTATTATATTTGCATTATTCACCGCTGATTCATAAAATTAATGCAACATTCATATAAAATGGTTAAAAGATGACAGGAAATTGTTTCTACGTTAAAATAATCACAAGATTATAAACATAAAGTATTAGAATCGTCTAAAACGATACGTAAATCGTGATGCAATAAAGTGTTTTATGCAACTGAAATATATGTATCTTCAACAAATCTGTTACAACATAACAACTGGTCAGACATCGTAATTCACATGTCGTCGTAAAAACCTATTCTTTCCACTGTAAATGTATGTTGAGCTAAACGACTTGGTTACGCTCGATCTATTTAAAGAGAAAGTTTGTTTATCATGTTTTTACTTTTTTATATTGAAACGGATATCAACACGTTTGCTAGCAATGTTTACAGGTACATGTCATAATTAATGTATATTATAATTGTTAAATTTGTCAAAACATAAAATACTTTAGAAAGGTAAGTTGTATATTTTTTACGTTTAATTGAAAGCTATTACACGAAAAGATTTTTAATTGATTTTTAGATTGTAAACTCGAGTGAGAAGCAATACAATAAATTTGGTAATAACGTAAGAACATTTATGTAGTCGTAGCACAAATAAATTTAAAGACAAGTTATTTCTTTAATATAAATTTAATATAAGTTGATTTTTTTATATTTATTAAAATAATCCTACAATTAATAGCTTTTAAATAATTAGTATCAATTTGTATGTATTGAATGGTTGTAGTAAACTATTAAAGAGTACTTTTAATAGTTTGTTACAATCATCATAATCATCAGTGAGAAGGGTTTCACTGAAAACCCTTCTCACTTACGTCTGTACGTGACAGCAGAAAATAATACTCATTGGCACGCTCGAAACGCCATAAACAAAGATAAGAAGAAGAAAACTATACTAAGTTTCGTGCTACAAACTGACATACACAGTTTAACTGATTACTTAAACTTACATGGTGTGGTTAACTTTTCATATATGTATATCCATAGAATATGCGTACTTAACTAGAAATCCACTCTCACTTACGTAGCGAAAGTTCACATACAAATGATTATCTATAGTTGATGAATCGCAACAGTGTGTCATAGTATCATAGTATATATACACATGATAAATACTAAAAGCATATTATTATTTCTATATGATTTCTGTAAATCATTTCCAAAACTAAACTAGTGAAACACATTTAAATAAGCATGTAAGTTATAAGTTAAGTTAAAATATATAAAATAATTACATTAATTGTAGACTTGCATGCGATGCTTTTATAATTTTTAAAATGATGATGAATTAAGGATTTCGATATTTAATTTTTCGATATCACGTATAAAGTTGGCTAGATTATTAGATTCATAAATGTACTCATGGATTTATACAATGATCAAAGGTAACTTAAACGGTTTGCAATTTATTGTAGCTTTCGGAAATGGGTAACTAACATCGCCATCATTTCGAGCATTCGAGATAGTACAAGAAATGCTTCTCTTACATTTGCATAAATTATTATGGAATGGTTATTGATCACATTAGTTTAGAATGTGGTAATCGAAACGTTGAATGGTAATTACACATTAAATTTGCCTTGCCTGACGTATATTATCAAGTGCAGCAAAATTACTGCACCGATTTTCGAATTGAATTGATATTCCTACAAACATTACAAATGATTAACGAGAAACTCTACATTTATATCAATATATAATATTATATTTAATGACAGTGATACACACTACGTGATCTGGTGCTATGAACGGAATCATATTTAGGTCTTATACAGAACACGGCAGTAGGTTGACTAGGAGCGATATTGTTTAAAATGTACTATTAGGAACTTTTGACGCATGTTTATAACCGGACGCATCTAACGCATTTTCTCTTCGGTAGCGAGCTCGGTCAGTTACCGCGGGCTAAAGATAGAGAAATTAGCCGTGCAGGAGTGCGAGTGAATGCACTCAAGCAATGCGTCTGCGCAGTCCCGCCCCTACCATATACGAACGAGCGTAAACAGCAAGATCGATTACCACTAATTACTGCCTTCGCGCAGAGCCTCACCCTGAAATATTAGTAAGCTACATTTAAGATTGACCATCCATTACTTATTACGATAACACATTTCTCTAGATATTTCATCAATAGTTTAGAATTATGGAAAATCTATTAGTGGCTTACAATTTGTAATTTGTCAATTTAAATAAATATCAGTCATATATATTAAATATATCATTCAGGAGGAGCCATTTCATGTAAGTCGAAGAACAATACAACTTATAAAAGTTGACAAACTTAAATTTGCGGTCATGTGCACCCAATTTATATGAAATTGTGTTCCGCTACACTTAACTTTTTTATTTCAGAAAACCTTCTTTTGACCGTTAATAAAATAATTTTAAAAAATATAGCGAAATTTATCTATCCGTTCACACGTCAAGCCATGACCAAAGAAAATAGAGCTTCATTTTTATATATTTAGATTTCCATATTACAAAGTATATGCTAAATACATGTAGCCACAAGAACAGGGCGAATAATACCATGACATTTACATGTCTTGGTAACTATTGATGACGTAATTATAGTTTTTACTTGCAGGAGCGTTATGCATTATTTAAGAAGTGGCGTCTTCAGGAAATCGTGTCCTCCTCCAGAAGAAGAAACAGACTCGCCTTATATACATGCAGTATTTATATATGCCTTATATCCGTGCAAGATGTACGTCGATTTTGCTTATTTTTTGCAAATTATTTTACACATTGTAATTATATTATTTATACTATACTATTGATATAAGATATTTTCCCTATGTAATTTGCATAGGACGTATAACCATGACGTATGATGTTTTAAAAATGTATCCGACCCCTTTACCAGTTCTATTAGGTTTGTGCTGACTTTAATATATATCGAAGAAACTTAACTTAACTTAACTTAGCTTAACTTTATGTAGAATCATAATGTGGACAACTATGATTCTACATGAAGTGTTGAATGTTGTTATAAGAAATATTGAAATGCTATTAACAGAAGCAAAGCTTTTTACTTTGTCATATAAAAAATCAAGATCAAATACCACCTTAGCAAAAGTTTCATTCATTAATCCAATCAGTTTTATAGGTACTTTCTATTCACATAGAAATATTAGAGATAAAACACCTGAAGTGAAAATTAACTAAATGCTAAAATAACGAGCACCGCTAAACTACACACAGAGAGTGATACAAAAATACCATCTTAGAAAATTTTTATTATTATTATTATTTTATAATTAATAAATTAAAAATCATGTCTTGGGGCATGATTAAATTTTAATTGTCGTATTTTTTTTATTCTGGTAACTAATACTAACAAGTATTATATGTGACAGGTTATAGTGCCATAGTGAGGCAGTGCCTAATTTGGCTGTATGCGTTTGGTGGTTTTGGATTTAATCTCCACTCGGAACAACGCATTAGTTTAATTTCAACAAAGAGTAGCGTTAGTACTCTTATAATTACAATAAAAGAAATGTCTCAAAATAATCAAGTATGCTAGAATTAGTTAACGTTGATTATTTTATGCAAATTTTATTAAGATTTAAAAATTTCATATGTGGAACATATAATAAACAATCCTAATGAACTAGACAAAATATAAGAAATCAGTAAATGGGTCATTAGCAAACATGATAATTTTGAGTTGGGTGTCGCTTGGGGGCTGAGATTATATTTAAACTGTTTTCATTTCCACGTCCAAACACTTCCGCATTCAAATTCAAAAGTATTCCATTTTAAACAAAAATATGGAGAACAAGGCAAGGTATTACCTTACACATTACCTTAAAGATTCAAATTGCATTCAAAAGTCACTTTGATTTAAAATGTAGTACTTATTATTATTAACGTAATAAATCAGTACACCATATAGCTTCTCATATTAATTTCGAAGAAAGCAACTTTTGTTATTTTTATTCAACAAGTAGATGCAAACAGGTAACAGCAATCCGAAGTACATTGACCGTCATCACATCTTGAATTAAAAGTCTGGCTCTGTCATGAATTTTACAGTGAAAACGATATATAATATAATGAAAATATTACTTACAATTTTTTATAGCCAGTTTATTAGTTTGCCCTTATTTTTTACAATAATTAATAAATATTATTTGGTTTTCGCGTTATATATCGCGGAAAAGTGTAGAAGGGCTTTAGCACAAATTATTGAATTGTATCGTTTTGTATTAGTGATTTACAATGAATATTAAAAATAACAACAAGTTATTGCATTTAAATACACGCCGAAGCTGTAAATAAATAATTCGTTTTCTCAAACTTCCTCAGATACATTGGTTTTTTAGTAAAAATCATTTAAAATTTTCTTTAATTGTGAAGCGGCATTTCTATTCTTTACGGTTATTTAAGCGTAACGGTAACCTACGAAATTTTGATGAGTCGTAATGATCTTAATTCGGGAAAATTACTTAATCAAAACTTTTAGTATAATCATTTATATAATTTATACCTTAAGCGTAAAAGTTATGTACAGTCAATATCATTTCATAAAATATTTTATTAAAATCTTGACTATTACATAAAACATATAACATACAGGTTTAAAAAAAAATATAAATTGGCTGAGTACGTAATGAGAAAGTGCAAGCAACGATACGGAGGTTATAATTGGCGCGGTGCATTTCCCGTTATATTAGCCACATTCAACGACAATTTTCTTAGGGACCGTCCCGTAATGCAAATACAAATCTGTGTATGCTATGCCTTAACAAAAATGTGTGTCTTTGGCTTTTGAACAATATTATTACCTATTTTTATTATATTATCTTTTTTTCAATTGAACGTATATGTATGATAAATTTATAATTCAAATGTAATCTTTAAACCAACTTCTGTTAAAAAATGTTTCTAGTTAAACTGAAGTAACATATTAGTAAATATAATAAATGAATGGAATTCAGAATAATAAATCACAATAAAACACAATCTATCTATAAGTTATATGTTAACGGTCCCTAGACATATTTCACAGTTTCCGCTAGAGACATTTTGCCATTTCATTAATACCTGCAGTACTTTATAAAAACGACACAGCGGATAAAGAAATGCTGTTGCGGTAGCAGGGACGTGTAGCGATAGCGGTTAATGCTATTAGCACTGCATTCTAAAGCCCAAAGGCACACCTGGGCTGGAAGATGCGCCTTTCACTAGCGCATATCGAAAGTTTTGATGCAACCTGAACGACCTTTGAACTCGAATAAGGTGCAATACTTTAGACAGTCCTTCTTTAGTAACCCGATGTATTTTACAAAATTACTTCTTTTGTAGTTCTAAACGTTGGTTTCATTTCATTATGAAATTTTCTTTTACAGTAAATACTATAATAATTAATAATTGCGCGTTAGACGTAAGTAAGATTCAATAACCATTCACATAAGTATTAAACACAAAGTTCCCTTACTTTATATTATTCAGTTAACCACCTGTCAAATGGTTACCATTCCGCTGGACAAATCGCGAAGACCACCTACCTAAGGAGACTCGTAAACATGCAAATACATAAGTTATGCTGTTTTGCCGATAATAAGTTATCAGTGTCTCTCTGTTAGAAAATATTGGAACAGACATAAATATAAAGAAACGCTTATTATTTAAAATGAATGTTCCTTATGGATCAATAATATTTTAAATTTAATTTAAAATATTATTGATCCATGAGGAACATAAAGAGATGTAGTCTTGATTTTGCTTTTATTTCTTTAAGAATGATGGCAGTTTACTAATATTATAATAAAATATCTATTACAAAGTCAATAAATAATACTGTACATTCAAGGCGCAGTCCTTAATAAACGCACACTGTGAATATAAATTCCATTACCATCAACGTAAAAGGAGCTTTACTCTTCAAAGACTGCAAGATCCAACATCAATTTAAACTGACATATGATTTATAAGAAAAAATATTGCTAGTTATAAATCATGCAGATATAAATGAGAAGAATGCAAGTACCGTTTGTGGAAGCGGTACATCCAGATATCTTCGGGATATAACACTATTTCGCGAGGCTGGTATTATTCAAAATTCTAAAGATAACAATTTTTCAAAATTTTATTTTATTAATGATATAACCTTTTTATGTGAAGACATTAGTAATCATACAGACATTCATATATAGCCTAACAATTTATCCCCAGCGGGGTAATCATAATATATAATTGGAGTAAAACGAACAAATTTTAAGGAGTTACATTTAAACGTATTAGGATTAGTACAAAACAATAGCTATTTAATTTTAACAAATTTTACAAAACGATGAAATAAATATATATTTTTATACGATGAGATTTACGTGAGATAAAAATTTAAAACACTTTCTCTGCGTAATTGGACATAGTTTAGGCTGTTATAGCAGTTTTATGAGGTGGGCGAGTTGCCACAGGTGTCGCCTACGTGTCTATTTACTTATGTAATAGAACCTGGAAAGTTATAGTAGCTATTAACTGTTTATTTTCATATAAGATATATTTAGCACATCACTTAAAATAAAACCTAACCGTACGTAATTCAAACAACTTAGTAATTAATGTCACTGTAATTAAAACAACTTGGTTTGCTGAATAGTATTTTTGTGTAAATAGATATTTATCATAAGAGAGTAAAATCATGCGAAACAAGTCTAAAGTCTGGCCATTTACTACCGATTTACGCAACGTTTATTCTGAATAACGTGTTTTGCATATTAAGATTGCTTTTATAAAAACAGAAAAAAATCGGCTATTCTTCGAAATAAAAGTTATAAAATACGTTTACAGATTTGACCGTTGTAGAGTATGAGTCAGACCTTTGTGTTTAATATACGAGCATGTAAATACCTGAGCGGGTATTGAAAAGTCAATATAAATTACGTTAGCGATCGAATTCTCGTCGATGAGAGACCAATGACTTCATGTGAGGATCATTTATTGTCAATTCAAACGACTAATGCCTTTTGTTTCTTAATTAATTGCTTATTTATTTTATATAAACAGTAATCAATAAACCTAATTGCAAGAAACATTTTAAATCAAACACGTACCTTGAATGAGAAATGTAAACAAATGTGATGTGAATATGTGATAAATAATACCTAATTAGTTAAACTTGCCACGAGTTTAAAAAACAACGCAGTTACAACTACAGAGTAAATTTTTGTTGACAAGTATAGTATTGCAGTTAAAACTATTTAATGATTTAGATGTTTTTTAAACATTGTAATCATTATTTGATAGTGCTTTTGGTCTCCATCAAACTAAATTTAAATTCTAAAATATTTTTCTATTCTAATAAAATTTATCTATTTATGAGAACCTCAGAACTACTTTTCAAAGAATGAGTAATATTTTTCATCATTCTCTTTTTACTTAGCATAATAATGTTTTCAATTACTTACAGTGTGAAAAACTACGTTCTTGAATCATTACATCCCATAAAAACCATCAATACCACGTAAAGTTAAAAGCTCGCATTCAATAGTTCTATTGTACCGTTTATATGTAAAACAGTGCTTTAATTAATCTTAATTATCTACCATTATATGACAAACCGCTGCATCATTCGTTCAAACATTTAAAATAGCACCTAGAAGATAGGCAAATGGCAAACCTTACCACATTCTTACAGCAATTACAAAATATAAAAAGCTTGTCATTTGTCAAAGACCACGTTAGAATCGAATCCTATGTCAGCATCGTGAACACAATAAGGTAATGTAGACGCGTATACGCATTAAGAGCGCGAGTGCCGGGTGTAATAACCTCAGTATGCACATCGCGTGCGGATAGCAGGAGGCGGGAGGCGAGCTCGGGTACGAGTGCGAATTCCACGGCCCGCCAAGGAGGACGGCTCTCGTGCAAGACATCGCGCCATTAACACTACGCTCACAAGTTGCCGCGGTAAGCTGCGCCCTGAGGTATGTCAAATATGCAGCATATCAGGCTAATTTGCAAAGAAAACTTTTCCTTGTAATATAAATGTTTATAAATAAATATGTATGTATTAAAACAAAGATTTGTTTAATTATATAATTAGTAATGTCTGTTTTTTTAATATTGTTATCATATCATAGCATTTAATGGAGCAATGATATAAATTAAATCGAACAATGAATAATATCATAAAATATTGAAAAATTTTATATATTATGCTCGATTTTCGTTCTTCTTATTGAAACTGTGGCACTGCTCATTATTTCACAAAAACTTTACCAAAACACCATGTTTATGTACACAATTCAAAAACAGCTGCCATCACAAAAACGTAGGAAAATAATTATGAAACTACACTAGATAATATATAAATAATGTAATAAAGTTACAGATGTAACGTCAGCTGCATCTGCCTAATAGACCACGATTGTCTTTATACCAGAAGCCAGGTGCGACCATTCTAGTTTAACTACTGTTAAATATAACTCAAGGCAAAAAAATATCAAATAATGGAATTAACCATATTGACAATATAAGTTTTTCAAACTAAATGAATGAGAGAATAACTAAAAATTGCAATAATTAGACCTTAAGCATTTATAAACCACTGTCGCTTATACTGAAAAGAACTGAAGTTTATCCGTTACACATTTACAACCCACCATGAGAGTGATTTTCAATTCTATTTCATAAAAGACAGACTACGAGACATAGAGAATCATTGATACTAATGTGACCAATTAAGTTTAATGTGTTAAAACAAATGTAAGTGATATACAAAATAGAATGTATTAACAGATTACTTGAGAAATAAACGATGTAAGAATTAAATAAATAACTTAGCACGCTTTCTCGCAGGTAAAAGGAATTTGGTTTTAAAGCACTCAGTTCTCCCTTCTTTCCAAAGACTTTTCAACTCAACGCTGGTAACAAGATAAAGTGGTTACCAGAGTAAAGTAAGAAATGAAATATTGAATTTCCCCGCGTGGAAATAGAAACGATATTATTATACTGGGATAATGGATATTAATTGATATTTAATCAAATCTCTTACTTGCGAACTAAACGCTAAATCAAATTATTACGTTACAATATATTTTGTTCGAATGGCTTTCTTATACATATAATCTATTTATCTCGACTGTCAATTCCCTCGAAATAAACAAACGCATTGGCATAAGTATTTAAGGTTACCATAAGTAGGACAGAGTACAGTGTTATTAATTACCGACATACTATCAAACAAGTTTTGTACGTTCGAGGGCTGCTAGCTTAAATATATAAATTATTTTATAATTTACAATAGACACAGATGTTTAAACATATAGCTTAGGTTACATAATAAATATATATACATAGTATACAATTTACTTGTTATATGATATCTTTCTTGAAATAAGCATTGTTTTATTTATAAGGGATATAAAAAACAAGGATGAGGCAACCCTAATACTACTTGACATACTAATCTCACATTAAAGTTTAATCAATCATAATCAATCCCTAACTAAATTCCTAAACTGTATATTTAAATATTTCAAAATACATTGCTGTTTGCAAAAATTGTATAAAAGGTATGAAAAAAAAATGAAAGAAGTAGTTTTAATTAAGCAAATGAAATAAATTAATAATATTCTGTTACTACTCATATTATACTTTTATATATTACTACTACAAAGAGTGTTTAGACTGTAATCACAACGCACAGTTAAGAATTTACATATTCATATGTAAGATATATAGGTATAATCATAATTAAATAATGTAATGACTATAGCGGTATGATTTTATTAGATATGTTAAAAATGCAAAGTTTTCTTTGGGTAGCATTCATAAAGAGCGGCTTCGATTGTGGGTTTTAGGTATATGTTACTTCGATATATCTTTTCCTTCTATACAATACCAAAATATTGCATATATTTTGGTATTGTACATATATTTTCCAGTTTTGGTTAATTTATTATGAATCTCAATAGCGATAAATGTAATCTGACATCACATTTCACGTCGACCAATGTGATTTTGAATTTTGGTACCTTGTTTTTCACTTTTGTATTTTTTATTTTTTTTCGTTGGAGGCATCGTGAAGGCATATCTTCAATAAAATATAATACCTATATTTTTTCTTGCTATAATAACAAACTAATATTTGAAACAAGGTCCTATATGCATATTTCGTGGAATATTATCTTTTTAGTCAAGGTTATATAAATACATACATTCACGGCTACAGAGATGATCGATGAATGCTGTATGTAAACTATTCTGTACCGTACTATTATGTGATGTTTAACATCAATTATGTTCTACAAATAATCACAAAGCACTTGTTCTATGCAAATATTAATCACAATAGTGTATACAAAACAGTCATCACCCGATGAACATAAATCGTGTATATAGTCCAATACTTCGGGATCGTTATTATGATTAATGAATAAAGTAATTTAATTCATCGCATCATTAAACGAGTACTATAATTACAATGAGGCAGATTCCAGCATCCTAGTGCTTTACTAGTGGATCACCTGCGGTTTCACTAGTTTATTTACTTAAAATGGATTTTGTTCTATTTGATTTTTTTGTTCTATTTGAGGACCATCGTGGCGCAGTCACAGCTTCTACCTGTAAAACGCGACGGTTTCTGTGTTCGTTTTCCACTCAAAGAAGATAGACTTTTCTATATCCATTTTCTTCGCTCTGGTAATTAGGCAATGCGCGACGTTAAGTTCCGTCACTCAACACGCAATGCCTCGAAAAAGGCGGAAAGCGGAGACGGAGAATACAGGGACTAAGCAACGGAGTGTCTTAACACTAGGTTCTTATAGTTTCTGCAGTTTCCTCTGCCTACCCTGCCATGTGCGGGATAAAGCGTGAAGCTAAAATAAACGGTAATATAGATAAAGTGGATTTGTGTGCATCTAAATAAATAATAATGGTAATTACATATAAGGCACTTTATACATATAATTGTGAAAGTTAATGTATAATAAACATATTGTACAAAACATTTACGAGCAGACATTTTCCAGTTTATTACTTTATCACACACTTTAAACAAACAATCTACTTCTCACAATTGGAATTTGTATTCCAAATTAGTTCCAACACACTTTATTTTTTTACCTTTTTCTATTTTTAGCTATCTTTAAATGATTTAAGGTCGGCTATGTTGTTACTTCAATTTATTTTTTGTTATAAAATGGGAGTAATGTAAGAGGCGTTAAATAAACAGAAAGATAAACAATAACAGAAAAGGAAATCAATTACTTTAAATAAAATATTTTTCCTAAATTACATTGTATGACATCAGCTAGACTGAAATTCATACACTTTCATTCATTTTTTAACCTGAAAATTAGTTGACCTGCATTAAATACCGGGAATAAATATTTTATGTGTAGTTACTTAGAGCTACTAAATTCATTAATTTCTCACCAGTATTTTATAAGTGATTGAGAACTAATTAACAGACAAGATAGTGCTGATGTATTTATTATATATTACACTTTATTTAAAATAAATTATATAGCATTATATAATATTACAGTCATGTACTATATGTACAATACTAACTTAAAAATAATTTTCTTATTACATAAACTTATCGGTCAATGAGTTCGAATCGGTGATCTTATTTTAGTGACGATTCAATTTACCGTTACTTGAGCTGGCACAAATTACTACCAGGAAAATGAATCGCTTTATTTGCAAAAACGCATTGTCGCTGTCGTAATAGTTTTTTGCGCACAAATAGCTGGCCAAGTACTATTAATAAATTGTCAAAGTAGTACATTGTACATTTTATTTATTATTAGTAATTCAATTTATTATATTTAAATCAAAACATTTCTATTTTTTTGGTATTTGTATAGAATTTATAAGCAAATTAAGTGTGCAAATAATATCACTAATATGTTTTATAAATTCGCCAAAACTAGCTAACAAGGGAAAAATAATAACCACATGATTCAACCACTTGGTTGAGTTTCATACGAGCTCTTTTAGAGCAGATGCTCCCATTCAATGCGACAGACAAAAGGCGTTAACGCGTTA
Organism: Dione vanillae; assembly: GCA_037178615.1. Lineage (NCBI taxonomy): Eukaryota > Metazoa > Arthropoda > Insecta > Lepidoptera > Nymphalidae > Dione > Dione vanillae. Next base: position 1,713,208 of record JAZFAU010000189.1, read on the forward strand.
AGGTGGTTCACTACGCGGCAAACAGATGCGCAGCTCGACGTGGCATTTGTCTGTAAATCACATGGGTAAATAGCACGCACACTGAGCTTGCAGCTCGTGCTCACGGCGAGCGTGGGTGTGTGAGTATCTCCAGTCAAGGCTGAGCGTACCTGCCCCTACCTGCCTATCGCATTCTTGCTCTATCTGCGGAATATCAGAGGTTCGCGTGTGTCGTAACGGTTCAAGCTTCTTAGGCTTGTCTTGAATCAAACTTGGACGGTTTCCGATGATTGACAATGTAATTACAAATGCAAAAAAGTCTTTCATTATTAACCTTGGTTGGTTTTGGCGAGGTGAGCTTAGAATATTGACAAATAGAATGACAAGTAGCGTTCAAGTACTTAATATTAAAAATATATTTAACACTTTATATATGTTTCTAATATGCTTTATATTATTTATACGAAATATTTTTATAAACATTTTAGAAATCGATAATAATGTCGTGCGTGGCGCGCTAGTTTATCTTGCTGACTTTAACATCGTAAAAATTAATCGTGTAATATCTAGGTCATGGACTATTCAATCTGCAACGCGCTCAATCCTTCCTAGGAAATAGAGATCAAAATTAACATTGCAAATTTTATACGTTTCCGATTTCATTTTATATTGAAACCAATTTGTAGCTTCCATTGGAACTTATAACAGATAACAACCTTTTAACCATAAAAATATTCACAATTTAAAGTTTATGTTTTGCACATAAAAGTACTCTGTGACGTGTTTGGTACTAGTTGTAGCGTGCCACTATTTTTATACGATATATTTTATCTCGAAACAAAAAAGTATTAAGTCCGTGTTTATATGTATAAAACCTTACTGTACCTGTGCACCTTGAATTTAAATCTCAGATTGCATTATGATTGCGCTTTGTTAGAAATTCTTCAAGCCTTGCCACTGTATGACTGATGCTGTTTTGTTGTTTGTATTATTTTTGGCTTAAATATAACTTTTAAAAATATATTAAAGTATATTAAATATGTTATAGGCATAATAACCATATATAAAAAAAATTAAGTGTTTAAAAATAATAGGGATACAAAAAAGACGATAGGATCATAATAAAAATAACCATAGGAAAAATCTATTACTTCACAATTTTATCACGAAAGGCAGCTCTTTAGCTTCCTTTCATGATATTTATCTCTCTAGATATTTATCTCTTTAGATAAATATCTTTCAACGCTTATAAAATGAGAACTGTTTGTTTTTATAATTATTCATTTTGGATCTTAGCCATTCATAAGACGCAAATACTATTAATATCACTCACCTCTTTGAGACCATCAAGCCTTCCAAGTGATTTAGATTGTCGTAATGGCAAGAAAGCTTTAAGTGCATCCATACGAGAAGTTCGCTCTGGTTCGTTGCTGGTAACTGTTGTAAGATCAGCACAGGATAAACGAGCTTTGCGACGTTTGTCCAACAGATGCTTAGCAGTTCTTGAACGGCGCTGCACAGGTGCAGCCTCTTCTTCCGGCTCGCTACATACTTCTCGCGATGCATGAACTGTGTGCCGCCGCCTAGACACCGGCGGCGAAGTCAACCGTGACACCAAAGACTCAAACATTGCACTATCCGCTGTGATATTTCGAGGACCAATCGCGCGGTATTCTCACATCACCTTCACTAAAACCCATTTTTCGTGGTTGCCTCTATCTTGGGTCGCCAATACCCTACAATCAAATAAAACTGTTTCACAATAACGTCACTTTTGCACTTTTGGGTGGTGAGCCGTTAACGCCTCTCGTGAGTCGTGATGCCTCAAAAGCTAATAATATAATTTGCAGGTTTAGATCGTTGACCGTTCTCAGTTGTTATTGTCATTGAACTATTTTTTGAGCTCACTCGATATGGTTCATATGGAATTCATTCACACAGAATGCACACCGTGACGGACAACACGCAATTCCGGAAGTGACAGAATGTGATCGCGCACTGGGACCATACTTTTTAATAACAACTTTTTAACAAAAGTTAACAAATTCTGCTAACAATAAATACTGTCATTTTCGCACGTTTTGAGAGAATCTCGATATGTTTGTTAGCCTGGTTACCGCGTTTTGTAATTATGAGAGACTAGGACTGGTGTCCTAATGTGAGCGTCTCACACTCGGGTGGGGCACAGAGTTGGAAAGTGTGCCATCTCCGAATACAAAATATTGCGATGGCACCTTGCCACGCACGAGCTGTCTAAATAGATTCACACAAGGTTAATCACTGATAGTGAAAATAGAAAAAAACTCAATGTTAATTCCTGGTAGTGTCCGACAATTGAAGTCAAGTACACTGTAGACTTTAAATGTTTAGTAAATTTAAGTTGTATTTAAATTCATTAGTTAAGTTTTTATTTTCATCAATAATATAGTGATTAAATATTACAATTAATTTATATTAGGTTTAATTGACCGCGATTAACTTTGTGTTCTACATTTACAACTTTGCAATGAGGAAATTTTAGAAAATAAATTGATTTATGATGCAGTTTTGACTAGCAATTAATTTACGATACACTAGAAGTGAAGTGAGTTTTAAAATGACTTGCCCGATTTTACGTAATAAAGTCAGCAATATGTGATTACGAAACGAACACCTGTGTCAAGAGATTTATTCATTTTAATGCCACGTTAATCAAAGTAGCGAAGTTGAATAATGAAATGAATTATTTTTTGATACATAGATATAACTAAACTTATAAATATATAAAGTACCTAGGTTACTACGACGTGCCTTTATTACCTATATCATGAACATACAATTGTTTCATAGGATGTTACTTAGGCAATGATTCATAAAATACAATTATCTCTTGTACAAGGTGTCGTAGAGGCGGCCCCGGGGGCTGTTAGCTCCGGTCGGTGGCGGTCGTTTGTGGAGCATGGCTCAGCTAATAAAACGGTTACTCCTAAGCTAGCCCGCGACGTCGAAGCAAACCGGTACAGAGACCCGTCTACCGCCCCCCGCGCACGCTTCCACTCCGCACGCTTCTAAAATACACGCATCCACATCATCTTATCAAGAAAGCCATTGCGGCTAAGCTTGTTGTCTGTCCGCTCTCCTATTTCACAGCCCGCTCGAACTTGAGATAGCCCATATCGAATTCATCGTTGGGAGCGAGCTCGGTTTAAACTGGCAATATGATATAAGACCACTGATCCGACTAACCACACTTTAGATTTCATTAAATAAAAATATCTATAAAAGCTGATATAATTTCCAATGAAACGTGAGTTTTAAGGGCACCATGTCAATTATAATTGGTTACGGTTTGCATTGTTGTGATGCAACTAAAACGTTTATAAGCGAAGAGAAGACATCTAATGTACCGTGAAAACAATTGGCGAAAATCGGGTGAACTAAGTTAACCAATAGGCGAATAGTGACAAAGGCACAGATTAGAAAGTATAGTGCGTTGTGTATTACACAGCCTGTAATACGGTGAACGCACACGCTCTGATTGGCGTCCTATCTGTAAATCTGTCACGGCAAAGTCTACACTACCATCTACCATGGCACACCACAGTACACCATGGCGGCGCTGTAAGGTGACGAGGCGACACTGCAAACAACGTGGACGCGCTTAAATCATGTGCCGTTTAAATTAGGCAACGTTCAACAAGAAACGGCTCTCTGCTAATAGTATCGCTAGTTGCGAGAATATTTTACAAGTTAACAAAACTAAAAATACAAAAAGTGACTTCTTTTATTTTGTATTTATGACTGCTTCAATAAAGAATAAAAGGAACAAAAAAATTATAATAGTGTGTCGTTGTCTATCTTTTTAATAAATTTTAGCGACTGCTTTTATTTTACGTTCCATAAACTATATAGGCACCTATATATATATAAATATATATATATATATATATATATATATATATATATATATATATATATATATATATATATATATATATATATATATATATATATATATATATATATATATATATATATATACATATATATATATATATATATATATATATATATATATATATATATATATATATATATATATATATATATATATATATATATATATATATATATATATATATATATATATATATATATATATATATATATATATATATATATATATATATATACATTAAACTACGAGCAAAATTAAGATAACTACTCCTTAAGTTAAGTTTATCCATTGCTATATACTTTTTTAACATCCTTACTAAATTTTTTTTAATATTGTTCAATTAATTTAATTATTGTTCAAAAATTACGGTTTCTATTCCGATTGCGTAAGGTATGCACCATGCGCTACCAAAATACTACTTAGTAACGGAGTATTGTAAGAGTATTCGGCTCAATACTTTAAAATTTCCAGCTAACAGTAAACATGGAGCATTGGAAAAAATATCAAATAATATAATATAGCTTTTTCACCAGCAGCCACCCGCTGGCGCGTTCTTAATTTTAAAGGTGTCAATATAAACCAAAATATGAAACACTATGACACCTGTTTGACTGTTATTAGTGTTTAGTACTAAGGCAGTAAAAAAATGTTTCTTTTAACCTGTGTTGAACTATCCTACAAAAGTACAGAAATAGAGAGATTAGGAGGTCAGGCGGTGACCTTGGTTGAAAGTATGTCATTCGTGAGATGGGCTATCGGGTGTCGCTGAGGCAGACGTCACGCTTCAAATACCAGCTCGTGCCCATAGTAGGCATTTTATTGTTGAAACATAGACAGTGTATTTCTTATTAAAATAATAATGAGTCTTCTTTCTAGCCTTCGTATTTCTGTATAATTAATAAGAGCATTAAATATAACAATAGGCAACTACTTTGAATCAAATTATAACTTCAAAATTTAATATCTTTTATAATAAATAATAATAATAATAAGCTCTAGTAAAACAATAAAAATTTAATGTTTTATATACATTTACATGATTGATTCAGAAAAACAAGAAAATCGAAAATTAAAAATCCATAATAGATCGGCTAAACTATAAAGAAATGGCCCCTTACTATAAAAGTTGCGGAAAATTTTCAGGGACCAATAAAAACAAAGGTTTAGAACATCTTAGTTTTAATATATAAAGTCATAAAGTGAACGTGAACGAAGTCACAACAAGTTCATGTAAGACTTAAATATTTTACTATTTAATTTATTTACATCAATGTTTTAAAAGTAGAGAATGCAATAGACTTCTTATAGTTATATGTTTACATTCGCTTCAGTTATGCAAACAACTCGTTGGATAGGTCTATAGAGTGTCAACCATTAACAAAATTGTGTCGATGGAGTGGTCTTGGAAACACTTTTGAAATGAAGGTTATTCCGTTATGTGGCCCTTAGTTGTAAGTATTTATATAAAGGCACATGTAGTAATAGCCTGACAAAGTTATTTAATGTTTCTAACTGTTACTTCAGAGTGCCGCAATTAGGTTATTATCAACAACTTAATTATTTTAAATTGAAAAATATAAATATATTTTAATGAAATCACTTACACATGTATGTACATTTGTGACGTGTAGGTTAGGAGTAGCTTTGTGTTATGCCAATACATAAAATATCAATATTAAATTTTATTTAAAAATATTAATGATTATTTTAATTATTATAAATATTGCTAATAAAAACTATAGAACTATTTTGAATCTATTAATACAATATTGTCGTTTAATAATTCATAATTGTTTATATTTTAAAATACCATAATATGATTTTTTATCAACAAATATAATTTGATTTCTTGAATTATAGCCCACGAAACAAAAGTATTTAACTCCATACGGCTATTAAGTGTTAGATCTTTTTATTACAGGTGTTAATAAGTTCGTTACATACATTTCAATACAACATCTCAATAAGAATTTTGTGTGTACTCTGCAGGTTAAAGGTTCGATTAATTTAAGTAAATTACTTTTTTGTGGAAAATTTTAAACAATTTAAAACCAATATAAAAATGGCGAAACATTTTTAATTGCCTTAATAGCTTTGTTTTTTTTTGCTATCAATAAGTTAGTGTCATACAATTATTAGATGTTAAAAGGATTATGATTGGCCAAAGATGATCAATTTTATTATTATAGTCTTATTGTTTTAATAAATATAAAGATTGAAATTCTTTATTACTATATTTGTCTTCTTTTCTAATTTATTTAAAGTAAAGAGATATATACAAATTACGTTTTATCATATTTATAAATTAATACAAAACATACACGTATTTGAATTTTACAGGTATTAGTTTCCTTTACTCATAACACTTAACACTTCGAGTGTTGCTAGAACATGTATATACTTTTTAAACTACTACATATGTAATGTTATTCCATTAAATACGAAAATAAACACAAAAATTTAGAACGAATATTTTAGTGATAGTTTATAACTCATTTTTTTTGGGTCGAGAGAATAAAATTTTATGTTCCCTTTTGGACAGCTATAAAAATTCTTTCTACTGGTTTTAAAAGCATTGTAAAGCTAAGAAACTGTCATGAGATTTTAATCCGTTTGAAGTCATCAAAAAAACATAAACAATTGACGAACCTTTTTAAAAAATCTTTAAATAGCTTGCTTCATGTTTGGTATATCTATTTACACTTTACTCGTACAGTTTCCAAACACAAAGTAGTAGAGTAGTTTCGTAACAAGCCTCGTCGTACTTGATAAAATTGAAGTAACAATATTTATTTTCAGATAGCTAGTGAAAGACGTGTTAAATTTGATAATAATTACTTAGAGTAATTATCTTATCTAGCGTTTAGCTCCACCCATCAGTAGGTTTGAGCATTTGGGTCAACCTTCTAAGCTTATGAAAACGTCCGTTTTTATTTTATTTTATGTAAATAACAATAAACATTGCGTAAAGCTTTTATTTTTTGAGCTTTTAGTACTATATTATATATTTTCCTATTTAATTTATTTATATCTATTTACATACTTTTTGTATTTAACTTTCCTCCCTCATTTACAACCTCTATAAAAATGTATTTTAATACATATAATTTAGAATTACATAGATTATGATGTAATTCTAAATTTAAGTATAAAAGCTTTTACCTTATAAAGTAAAAGAATATTATATATATATATATATATATATATATATATATATATATATATATATATATATATATATATATATATATATATATATATATATATATATATATATATATATATATATACATATATATATATATATATATATATATATATATATATATATATATATATATATATATATATATATATATATATATATATATATATATATATATATATATATGTATATATATATAAGTGATTAAATTACGACATTAATTCTTGCACAATAACATCTGGTGACAAAAATATAAACACTAAAATTATATAAGCAAATTATTGGTAATACTCTACTAATTCTTTAAGCTATTAACGTTTTCCAAAAGATTGGTCATTATAAAGCGATCTAAAATTACATCATTATTTGATTTTAAGTGAATTTAAATAAATGGTTATTATAGTACTATCATGTTTTAGCAACAATCTATACCTTAATGATATTTATTATGTTTATTTTCTTTTATAACGTTATTAAGTTGGCAGATGATTAATTCTTTTTAGAGATGTAACAGATATCATGGGATCTATGTCAACTTTCAAGATGAAACCTTATAATACTTATTCAAAACTTCACACACAGTTGAGGTATTTTAAAAAAGTTTACATATTCAACATATTGTAATTTACTTACGAGAAATATACTTACATGAAAGTTTTCTGATTCACTTAAAAAAAATTGATAACAAATATATGCCTACAAATAAAGTAGAATGTGATAATCTCAAAGAAGTATATAAATAAATATTAAAAATGGCATTAAAAAATTAAAATCTTAAAATATAAAATTATATAACAAATCGTTAAAATTTGGAACCGTCCGTTGTTATAGAATGTTAAATAACATTTCACACGAGAAAGAAGATTGATCTTCATGTGTTCGTATTGTATGAACTCTACTAAGACACTATCTCAGGTTCAGTAACTAACTTCTAGCACAATGCTTTCAAAGTCTTGTGTACTATAGGGAAAACGAAAGCGAAACTGTACTGCAACAAGTGTCATGTAGTAATGAGGTTATAATCAGCCTTTCCGGCGTCGCATCCGGCGCTTTCTTTATGTACTACCAATGGAAGTTTGTGATCTAAACAAGAGCTTATTTATTTTATAGTATTTGACATATTATAAAGCAATAAATAAATAGATTAAGTTAAATAAGAACTCTAATCAAAAAAATAAGCTACTCGCCTTTTCTCACATAATAAACATAATATATGCAGAAAAAACCTAATATTATGAGATATTGCTTTTTGAGAGATGGAAATTAACACTACATTTTTCCTACCAGAACGGGGAAATTACTAAAGTATAATCATTACTCTGAATGGGTATTAAGCCTATCATACTATTCCACTATTTGGTGACAGCTCCGTTTTATTAACATTACCACCGACACAATAATTATTTTATCAATTAACTATCATAATTTTCTAAGAGAACTAGTAGTCTCATATTTAATAACCATTTCCAATGTTATTACAAATTTCAACGTATTTTGTAGGTAACGTATTAAATTTTACATCGAAATAAATATAAATCAAAACGGCTATTTTTATTTCAAAAATATAACGTTTTATTACTTTTCCATTACCATGCATTCGAATTGACGCATACTGTCGAAATATTTGCGTATAACCTTTTGATACCGGTTATAGCATATTCTGAGCCGAAGAATCGCATATTTTTTAATAGTTTTTTTTTTTCACAATTTTACTTAAACCTGTCTAATATATCACAAGGTGTGCTGCTGCTACTAATATCTTATGAATCGACATAAAATTTGAGGCAGAATATAAAATATAAAAAAAGGAATATAAAAAAAGCTTATAAATGAGGTAGAATAGCTAGTTGTTAACAAGTAAAAGGTGTACAGTATCCAAAGTTAATAGATTAATGGAGCATTTTAATACAGTTTTAGAATTAATAATAATTTAATTATGTAGTTAGTTTAATTCAGCTATTTGAATATGGCCTTCTGAGGGTGTCAATGACAAAAAAATAAAGTTTGACTTGTTGTTGTTGTTTTTTGTTTCAGACAACATCATCTTTAAATTGTTATAATTTCCTTTTATTTTTACTCTAGGATCAAATCCGGTTATTGAGGGATATAGTCCATCATCAAATTCAACGTTACCGAACCCAGGGTCTATAATTATGAATAATTTATTTTTTGTTTAAGCTGATAGTAGTTTCCTACTTATAAACGTAGTCAGGTTAAAAATAAATATAAGAAAATATCATTTCGTAGAACAAATAAGGTGTGAGTACATATTTCTTATCTCTATATACGTTTAAAATTACTACTTATTTCACTTCATATTTTACTTTTACTTTTCCTTTTTCATTGATAAAGTGTTTCAATCACAAACTTTCTGAACTCTTAATTAACATTCAATCTGTTTAAATTGATTTCTGGCATAGAATTTACGAGTTGTCCGTTACAATGTGGACTGGTTCCTTATTTATATTCTTAGCGTTAATTTCGTTAATGTACGCACAAAATATGTCAAATAGAAAAAAAATCAGTAAAAAAATATTGACTATTAATTTAATATAAAACCGATCTACATTGTATATGCACAAATATCGTTTAAAATGTATTCCATATATAATAAAACATAGTAACAATACTCTAAAAGGTTTTTTTAAGTTAACGGAACGTATCAGACGTGCACAATGAGGCCGCAAAGACTCACCACCCGTCGAGTAATCATAATTTCATTCCTTACTTAATTAAAAGTTTAAATTTTTACCGTAAATTACAGAACATTTCCAAGTTGAGCAGATATTGTAGCAATAGCTTCATAGATTTTTTCTCAAACAAAATAGTCACTCATACACGATTGCTGCTTTATAGCCTATCGATGCACGCAATCCAAAACAAAAAATAACACGGTTTCCACACTGAGTCTGAATTAAGTTTCCAGTATCAATATTCTCTTACGGGTCACACAAAGATCAAACAAATTGTAAATTTTAGAACAAATCACTTAAAAGTTTCAACATCCAGTATATTCGACACGGAAAAGTTTGTTGACAGATAACTTGCGCAGACGAACAAGTGAGACGTTCACACTGCTCTCGCGCATACTTCAGTGTGAAGTCGGCCGCAGTCAGCGCCACCGGCTACGTTCGACTCTACTCGGTAGCGTTCGGCATCACTCGAAAAGAATGTGCGGCACGCAAACTGAGCCAGAGGCTACGAGTTCTGCCGGTAGGTACTGATTCCGATCTACGTGGCGTCTGCTTCACATCACATACTTAAAATATAATTAAATTGCAACGATCGCTATATCAACGCTGTAATGTACTAAGATCAGGTTCTGTCCAAAGTCGGCATTAAGTCAACGGGAAAGTACAGTTAGATGCAAACGCGGGAATGCGTGAGCGAGGTCACGGAACTAGTTGTAAAATGACAAGTCCTCCAAAGAAATATGTACAAACCGCCAAATTCCTTTTATTTACACAGCAAGCGATTTTTAATCATTAAACCTACTAGAATCGCGTCAACAGATGAAGTTGTGCAAAATTAACGACTCTTCATTAAGGTTTAAAAATGATGTTTGGTTTTTCTCAATCACCATTATTTTTATAACATTGTTATAAAGAGCACTATATTTTAAGAGACCAATATTACGAAGCTTACCTGCTTTATAATATAGCAGCACATTAATAGAGCGTTCTTAACATCGTTTAACCATCATATACCAGTACTTAAAAAATATACACAAATTTCAAATAAGCATCGTGAATTCATTAAAAAGTTGATAGATTCCATCAGGTTCAGCGCCAGTCAGCTCAATCGACGCTAAAGATAAGAGGCTAAATGTTTTCTATCAAATAGAAAACATTTAGCATTTTGCCAGTTAGCTATTATCAAATTTACATTCAAGTTAGTCGTTGAATGCGGATCTGCCACTTTTGCGGGTCATTGACGCACGCATCTCCACCCACCCACTCGATTCCTGAATTAAGAACCATTAAACAGTCTAAATTCCAGTCCGGCTTAGTCGACCACAATAGTGTTCCATGTTAATGACTGTACTCCGAAAGCCTGTGTCTACACAGCAAAACTTAGCCGGTTTATGCGGTTTTGTATGAATTAACGCAATAATTACATTACATTCTACGTTTAATAAAAATAATATTGTCGCAATCAACGATACCTTACATTTATGCGTAAATAGGTACATAAGTAATAAATTGTTACATCACATTACTCCTCTAAATTATAAAATTAAGTGTCATACCTTATTCGATTAAAATATATATATATTTTTATTATTATTTATTTATCTATTATTTCTTTTATTAGTATTTGAAAAATGCAAGTTATGCACGTGAAATGTACCTAATATGCAATGCACAATATTGTATAGATCCATGAATTTGTATTTCTTTTTAATGTATATTTGCTATTTTATAGTTATACTAAAATGTTCGGACCACTTTATCTACGTTTACTCTAGAGGATAAACATTAAAGATTTCGCTTTGTCCACAAAAACATAGTTGTTTGGTAAGGCAACTTTTTTTACCTGTTTCCAAATCTATTTGACCAAACACGTGCAGTTGAGTTTTTTTGTTTTAACTCACCCTAATTATGGAAAATGCTAAAATTTATTTTGGTTTTTATTCTAGTGTAAACACGCAATATCTCATATTAGATGGAGTTCAAGGAATGGAATGGTTTGACACTAATTACTATCTTACAGTAAGCTATATGAAAACTTAAAACAAATGTTAAATACGTTTTTCTATAACATATATACATATATATATACATAAAATTTAGCCAGTACACATAATACTATATTGCATCATGATTCCTTGCAACGAGATTAAATTCATACAAAAGAACGGATGTTGTGCGAACAGAACAAGCGTAATCGTACCAAGTGAACTTCCGCTGTGTCTATAGTAAAACGTAGTTTATAATCACAGTACCTACTACCTTGCAAAATAATACAAACATATAAGTGGCGCCTTAAAAATATAAAGACGCCGTGGCACAATAGTGCAGTGCTTATTTGAAACGTGATGTTTTTGCGTTCAATTCTTACACACAGTTCCCTCAAGTTATAATATGATTCAACAGGTAATGTTTCAAGAGAACGGAGAGTGGGTGTCTTAACATTTAGTTTTCTCCGAGGATAGCATGATGACATGAGTGGATCCGGGGCTACGTTAAGTTAAAAGCAAAAAATCTATATGTCAATGAAAACATCAATGACATGTTTTTTTCGCTTTTGGACATAGCCTGTTTGACTTTCGGGATACTCCTTGCAAAATTTAAATAAACACTAAGAATTGAGTACATATTTTATTTGTCAGACATTTGATTGCCATACTATTAAAAGTAATTTAAGAACTACAAGTCTTTCTAATAAAATATCATTTGGAACATATACCTTTTATGTGTTTATAAATATGTCAATAATTACATACTTCATAAAAGATAATATACAAAGATAAAATTGCACGTATATGACAGTCGCTAAAATTTTAATTACGCGCTAAAGTTACAAATCAAGTTCTCAGATCTTAGGGATTTTTGGTGTGACTCAGAGATGAGTCATCGGCATCAGTGCAGCAAAGAAAGCCTTTATAGACGACATTCTTGCGCGCACTGATATAGCCGAAGAATCCTATTGTGAGTGCTGAATTGTTTATGACCTTATTTAACTACTAAAACTATTGAAATGTTTAAAAATATTAGAGATATTGGTTACAGTGATTCATTGTAATGATAAATCCACATATCGCCTGCTCGCAACTACAACTTGCTAATGCAAAACATATGTTTGTCATTTGAAAAGTTTTAACGTGTGTAATTTTTATTTTTTTGGTTTTAATTTATTTTATTAAGTTAAGTTTTATAGATATATATTGGAAAATTTCTACATTTTTCTTCTCTATCGAATACGAAAAATAAACTTAATAAAAATATGATATATATCTTAATAAAATTTCCCAATGTAAAACAGGTGCTAAAATATTATTATTATGGTATTTGTGGAAAATCGCGTGCGCAAATACAAAAAAACAAGTCGACGCTAACCTGGGCGCCTCCATCAGTGAAATCGTAGAAAGCAGAACTTAGGAGGGGACGTCCACACGCACTGTTGCTTCTAGTCAATAATATAATAGTATGTTCTCTATTAGTGAGACAAGCGAATCCATGTTGGGTATATGATTTGAATAATGAAGTTGATATTTATAACAACAACGCCTTATTAAGCACTACCGGTACCTACTGGTACCAGTATACAAAAAAAAATATATTTTTATTGATTATACTAAAAAAAATTCATACTTTTTATACAAAAAAAAATATTAATTTTTAAATAGATAATACTTATACGTTTATGACATAAAAGTTTCAGTTTTCCAGTATATATTAATTATAACGATGAACTTAGAATGTACGATTACAAATTTATCTTGTAGTTAATAAAAAATAAGAAAAATAGTATATTTTATGACTGATTCTAATAATTCTGTATTATATTAAAAAGTAAACATTTATAAAATATAATAGTTATCTATGTTTTTAGTTAATTAGGGAAAACTTTTAAAAACCGAGATAATGATCAACGTTTTCTATCTATAAAAGATATAAGTTAAAACCGAACTATTTCACGACAAATTAGGTAAACAATAGATATACTATGGTAAGTAATTGTAATCTCATGATACAAGTAATATTTTTATTATTTTTACTATGTACACAATTATACCTAGGTCTACATGCACACATAAAAATACAGATGTAACTGATATTAAGCTATAGGCTATCGTAATACTGCATTTGCAATACTTAAAAAAAATATTTTTACGATTACTAATCCCAGTACTATATTTTTCAATTTTTTTGCTAATAATATTTGCTCCGCAGGAAAGAATACGATTTTACATTCTTGTACACAAGATTATTTATTCATAAGATTTGACTATTAGTTAACTTTACTTTTAAAAATATTTATCAGTATTTCTTTTTTTATTTTGTTATATGTTCTATATGACTATCTATTACTTTAGTCACTGGTTATTATGAAAACATGAATCTTTCAAAATTCTTAAGTGAAATATGAAATATGGTACAACTATTTGTAATGTTCTATCAAGCACTGTACGCTTGACTTTGCATAATATGCGAATTTGCGTAAACACACGATCAATGTTCCACATGATAAGCCAGACACGTATGTTGACTGGTTACGAAAAAAATGTAGCGTATGTTACATCAACATAAACAAATGTGAACCACTATTAAATATGTAGATAACTATCTAGATATATTAGAGGAAATAATAATTAAATAGAGGACTGTCGTGGCGCAGGCCCTCAATGTTTGGTCAGTGGGTTTGATTTCCACTCGGGGCGAATGGGTTATTATACCATTTCTATCATTTTCTTTATCAACTTCGCAATCGCTGCGATGATTTGCGCCACTCAACACGCAATGTCTCGAACGGCGGAAAGCAGGGATCGGCGTGTCTTAAAATTAGCTTACCATTATTTCTGGGGTTCACCCTGGCATCTTCGATACGTGTGAGATAGAGCGTGAAGCTAAAAAATCTAAACGTATATAAAAATGTTACTTCCTATAATAAATCAGTAACCACCGGGTATAGGACACATTCAGTGTTAAAGTGTATGTTTGGAAATATGGTGACTTGTAGCGACTATTTTAAAATGTTGTAAAAAAAATTTCTATTGTAAACTTTTTTTAATTTATTACATGACTGCGAGACACAAAAAAAGGATAATGTGCTTATTTATATATTATACTATTAAACACTACGCTTGTATGTTTCTATGTAGCGTTAAAGCGACCAAATAGACTAAAAGATTTTAATGAATCAATCAATTAATTTACGATCATCGATCGAATTAACGACATGAGTATAATAAATAAATACTACAGTGAATAAAATATTAAAAATCAGTTATCGTTGAATAGGTATTTAATAAAATATTTTAATTAAATGTGTTTAAACAATTCGTTTGACGAAATACTTAATACTTTCATATTTTACCGAGAAGTTATTTAAGATTTTGTTACTTTGACCTAATTATATAGTGATAACAGCAATGATAGTCTTCGTAGTCTATCTGTGAAAGCATAGATCAAGTTTGACTGGACCTGACGTCCACGATATTAGATTAAATTTAAAATTCTAATAACAAAGTGCATATATTATTCTTAACTAAAAAGAGGTAAAAGAATAGAATATTTAAAAAACCAAACACCAGTCATAAGAATAATGACACCAATAAAATAATTTTAGAATCGATACACACATAAACAAATCATTTTTAGCAAAATAGAAGAGTAAGACTAAAATAGCTGGGACCCATTCTTCAAAAAATTAAATCTACTTATTTTTTTTCCTGATGGAATTTACTGCTTGTTGACTTTTTAGTCTTTATTACGTCACTGGGCGGGTAAATCTGGCCAACTGACTGTTAATCCCTTATTTCGAAAAAAATACAAGATTTATTTAAATTCCCTTTATTATAACAAAAAATTAAGCTGCATTGTGTCGTAGTCTCATTAAATACATAGAACGTGCCTTACATAGTATTATTTTACCATTAATATACTATAAGAAAATGAGTACACAAATAAATTAGACATATACTCAACCCGAGTCATCTTTGCAAAGTAAGAGATTTTGACGAAAAAGTAATATGATATAGTGGCTTATATTACCTAGCATTGCCAAGTTGCAAAACAAGCTCATGACGCGCACACGCACACAATATAAAAGAATTGACTTATGTAAGCAGTGGTTGAAACATTGAGATATACTTTCAAGTTCCATTGCCATATTAGATCTTAATTTACTAGCCTGTTAATTGTCCGTAATTTTAATATTTATTAGATAATAAATCAAGTTGTGAGAACAAATGATACAATATAATACATTACGTACGTAATTGCGGCTTTAACCAGTTCCTGAAAGGCGTTAAAGCTTCAAATAAAATTAAAGCATTTTGAAAAAGCTCTATTTTTCTTTTAAATTATTTTAGCAGTCGTGGCCGCAGTGACACAGTCTGACTGTACACGTGACGATTGGCGTTTGTGTTTTTTAATTGAATTTAATTTCAATACGATTGTTTCTCATATTTGGAAAAAAAAGTTCAGTGTTGAGATTGCCACGCAAAGAGACTCAACATGTTTTAATATAGTAAAAGTTTTTTTTTATTTTCTGTGATAATTATAATTCTATCACTACAAATTGATTATATAAGCTCGTTAAGGTTTTACATTTATCTCACAATAATTATATAAAAATTAGACAATCACGACATGCAAACAATTTCCGCTCCGGAAGTGAGGGGATTGTAACAAGCATGCATATTTTGCCAATTGTATAAATATATATTTGTAACAAATATTCATTATCAGTAAAATTATAGAAAACATTAGAATTAGCTTTATTTGTAAACTGAATTTTAACAATAAACAAACACTATTCCCAATAACTCCGAAGGGCTAAAATATATTTCTATAAATACATATTTTTAATAAAGGTAAAGGTAAAGGCTCAATTCAAGGTATCGCGAAGCAGTATGTGGACATTCCACACCAACGGCTATTAAATTCATCCAAACGAAATTGTGTGGATTGTCTGGCAATTTTCAAAAAATTCAGAATTAAATAGTTTTAAATTAAGTTATGTGTCCATAATACGTATTTTAAATCTCATCTATATTTTTTTTAAATAAGAAAACATATTATAAAACACATACAGAGAGTCTTCGCAACTTCTTTATTTATGAGTACGTTCATTTCAACGCTTATTGGAATTCTGTAAAGCGATCCTTGAATTTATTTACTAGGTATATTTGTTTTTCATTTACAAGTCAATTTTCTCAATTTGTATGCTAGTATGTGAAAACAAGGCAAAATTTCGGTTATGAAATATTTAATAAACAAAAACATGATTGTACCTAATACGATGTGTCGCTTTTTTGCAGCAAATATTCAGATTCTATTCTGAGTCAAGTGCAAAATCGACAGTTTTCATCAGTTAATGCGATTTTCACTCTTAGACATGTCTAACACGTCAAACTCAAGAGTCATTTTATAATTTTAAAAGTCTTATTAGCTTCAATACCTCGAATATATATATATCCAATGTAATTATAGTAAACTAATTATTACTTACGTGTTCATAACAATAGTGGTTTAGCAATATTGAGCTTGAAGTAACCTTCACAATCAAATTTAGTGATTTGGCATTTTAAGTAATTACCTTTAATCTGATGACAATAAACGCGTAGGCGAACGGCAAAATATTGTGGGCGGATTTGGTCTGTCATCCAGGACACTTGTTTCGGTATTACGTCATACACGGTCCATAAAAATTATAAATGGTATGAATATTTACTTCGTCCATTCAAATTGGTTCAAAAAAAAATTTATATTATGTTAGTGGGAGACTTGAGTAAAAGATAATAGTCAAGTACATTGTTATACATATAATTTTATTTTTTATTCGTTTGATTGTAATTATATATCTTTTATTTGTATTGTATTACCCGTTTATTAACAGTTTGATAAATACTAGCAATTTAAAAGGTTAGTAGTCATAATTGTATTATATATAATGATCACTAAAATTAAATTTGTGTGGCGTGTCACTAAATATAAGCCAATCGATTAAAATAAAAACTTTAGTAAAAAAGGACAGTTAAATCAGGGGCCATTATGCTTAATTAAACTGCAGATACATAATATTATCATAAATCGTGATAATTTAGCCAATATCTTAAGCTGTACGCCACAAGGCGCACCTGCAGATACATAAAAAGTTTCAAGTCAACTTTGCATCTGTATATAATTAAGTGTTGGATGATAGGTCTTAACGCTGTGTTTTATCTAAACATAATACGAGTACAAATATTAGCTTCGAAGAGATTCAGACACGTATACATCTATACTGTACACAAACATATCAAAGATTGAAATATTATGTAAAGTTTACGTAACATTTTTATAGAAGTGTCATCAACCTGTATAACATAATATGCGAATGTCTTCGATACAATCTGAATCACGAATCCGTGAGCTTACAGCTCCACCGGTATTTAGTACTTACCTACTAAACACACGTAAACCACACGTGTTGTGTTACAACCATTGAGGTTTATAAAATAGGTAACTTTTGCAATATAACACTTTGTTTGTAAGTTTATTTTTATGTCATATAATATAATTTAATAAATTTTCGTTGTTTAGTAATTTGTAAATCTTAATAATATTTGTAACAAAATAAATAATATACCTATAGTGGTCAGGAACGTTTTGATTTTTAGAAAAAAACAAATTATTAATTCATTAAATCCCATATACATTATGAGGGCATTTTTAGGACTTTTTAAAATTTTGTCCCATGCAAAATTGAAATGGCTTCGAAACTACTTGGAAATTATGCTTGTAATCGGCGAAAGAGAGAGAGTTACATGGGTACTCTTCCGGCCCATTAGCATTGAATGGCGACGCGTGCGCAAGGCGCGTGTATCATTGTCGCGGGCCGCCATCAAACCTACACTGAATCAATCTTATTCCTCTCCGTATAACGTATTGTTCTCGATCAAACGTAATGACCACGTTTAATTTGAACTTTTCATTCCTTCGATGCAGTCACTGGAGTTAAGGTCAAAGGCGTGAAATAAAAGATTACATCTCATTACACGTTTTGAATGCCTCGACTTTTCCTGTGACGAAATTTTATCAGACACGCATGCGAATGCATTTCTCTTTGTGACCTTTAATGAGTTGAACTTACATTTACATGACACAATGATAGTATAAAGTGAGATTTTTATAATAGTGTGTTAATGATAAAGAGATCCACGTACTCTTATATAGGTATAAGAAAAGTTAATACTGACAATTAACTTACCGGTAACTCCAGATATTCGCTGATAGTATATTTCGCAGCACCTCGCCTGATGTCAGCTAGAGCAGCAAAATGTTCATCACGTCGAATTTTTCGTCGCAACAGCGCTCTTGCATAGGGGTACGCCGAGAGATATTCACCATACGCATCAAGCAATTCACCCATGAAAAGCTGTCTTAACAGTATAGTACTTTCATTCAAGTCACTATCAGCCGGCGGCGGTGGCAATTCGCGACACTTTAATGAATCAGAAATAATCTTCGGTATGAATGAGCTAATCCCACTTGTCGACTCGCAGGACGTATAGGCCCCGGTCGAATCACTCGAACCACATTTTGAAAATGGAAATACCGATGAAGTACTTTTTTCACTACTTGCAGAACTTTGCCGAGTAGTACAAGACTTTTCAAAATAGTCTGGATAGTGAAGTTCTGATTGACATTCAGTTGAAGGCGACGACTCCTCTGCAGCAATGTTATTATAAACTGTATTTTTTATACAATCGTATAAATCTTCTATCGATTCATATGGTGTTACACTTCCACATGATTCGTTTTCATCATCACGCAGTGTTTCATATATTTCATCATTTCGTCGTTTAGCTATGGGCGTCAAAGCAGAATCAGATCTACTTCGCTTTACGTTTGGAACTTGATCATAACCAAAATCAGCTGGATTTAAAAAATTCCACCTGACATTCGACCATACATTATCTGTAAGATCTGCTGATATCCTATGATCAGCACAACACTGCCTACCGCTTCTTATAGTGACAGTCGTCACGTTTTCACTGCTCTCTATAACAGAATCATCGACAATCGATTCATTATTGTCAACTGGCACATCAACAACTATTCTGCGTAGTGCTGAGCAAACCGACGAAGTGCTAGATTGGATATCATCATCCAATTTATTGTTAATGATATTTTCATCATTGCAATCCGAGTTTGTTATAACAGAAGACAAATCTATATCGTGTTGAGATAATATTCCTTCTTTGATTAATTCTGTGAGTATGCTTTTAGAATGTTCTTCATTGGAACATTCTTCAAGGTCTTTTGTCTCTTTGGAACAGTTTTCATCATCAATTTTACTTCTTATTAGACCTGAATCAATATATTTTCTCATTCTTTGTGTTAAAGCATCGCTTGCTTCAGAAATAGATTCTAGGTAGTAGAAAAGAAGATGATATTCCTCCTTGTTAATAACAGAAGCGCGAAGTAGAGGTTTGCCAAAAAGTTCAAGAGCAGAAAACAATGTTGACGCTGAAATAAAAAGAAATATATATTAAATAAAAACAAAAATATTATAAATATATGTACAAAATTGGTATAGAACTATACTTCATCCTTAGCACATTCAACAGTATTTTGTGATTAATATATTATTATTTAAATTTATTATTCTTACAGAATATGTATTTTTTTCTTGATTTTGAAACATTATTCCATTATACTTGATATTTATTCTAATTTAATAAATATTAATATACTTTTTAAATTAATTTTATTTTTTATATAAAAATAGGTCATATTATACTGGTGTACATATGCTGTAACACGGGCACAGACCCTAAGTAGGTCCAGCGCCCATCATAGAAAGAACAAAATTAAACAAGCATTACTAATCAATATGACGGTCACGGTAGCTGCATTAGGTTTGCATACAAGTAGTTTCTGCGAAAGATTACCGGACAATAGCGCGCGTTTCATTATTGCCAAACAGCTTTCTACAAACATCGCTTGGTTGCCACCTGAATACTCAATACGTTGTACAGTAAACGCTAAGATAATCAACGATAAGAAAGTAAAACAAACAACAGTTGAACCTAGATCGCATAAGTCTTGTGTAACTGAGATGTGAAGGTTTTGATGTTAATAGATTTAACAGGCTAATTTACCAATTTGGCAGACTATTTAACATGTATAGAAATACATTTAATTACTATAATTATCGTTTACTTTTCAAATTATTTCACTAAAAACCATTACAACGTTCACACCTTCAAATCTAATTAATGTTTCAATAATTTATCATTACCGACATAATACGGTTTGCTGCTATATATTTTCACGGATGGTAGAGTAGGCTTAAGAAAATTATCATAATTATTACTTACCATAAATCGTTTCCCACGCAAGGAAAACTTCGAGATCTTTCCCATCCCATTGCGGTGGTTCGTGTTCAACTACAAGCACTTCCCCTTCTAATGACATTGCGGATGCTCGCGGTTCTACCGGCGCCTTTGAGCCTCCTAGGAATAGTAAAGCCGTGGGTGGCGCGATGGTCATAGTTGGAGGTGGTAAAGGCTCTGACAATGGCAGAGTCAAGGGGGCTGATAGTGGTCCAGTTGGTGATCCAGCTAGGACTACTCCAACTTCATGAAGAGTTTCGCAGACGACCTCCGCTACCGTACTTTGGCCCCATACTGTCACCTAAAACAATTAATATATATTGGAGTTATTTTTATTATTTGCTTAAAATCACGTCGTTATATCTTGCACAATTTGAACTTAACGGTTCAGTGTGAGTTTTATCGTATATAATTTATTTTATTGTGCCTTAAATGTTTATAAATTACTGCACTACGCTTAAAGTTTCTCAAGATGTGATAACATCTTAAGTAGAGTTTATTTGCCTAAAGATCCATAATGTCATATTCTTATCTACTTGTTAAATATGCAGACGGTAAATTTGTTTTATTAGGTTTATATAATATGCTTTATTATGCTAGAAGACAAAATTTATCTACGTTGTATCGACGTGTCGTGTTCTCCTTAGGATTTCTTGAAACTAATCTGCTCTGAGCATCAACAGTCGACATAAAAAACAAAAGTGCGGCCATTAGAAACGTAATACTTCTTAGAAGTAGCAACTGGCTTATCTTTCAGGAACGACAAACCTTCAAATTATTTTAAATAGATTTATATTTAAACAATATTTTTTACCTAACGAGTGATTGAAGCTTAATGCAATTTACTGATTGTATTCTAAAAAATATACAAAGTACCTACTATATTTATAAAAACTGACAATTTTATTTAGGTACCGCAAATAAATACAAAAGACTTCGAGTACATGTTTGTATATAGCAAACATGTAAATGTAAGCCTCAAAGACCTTGACTACCCGGGTTCATGGAGTTTTTACCGTCCCTCATGACGTCACACTCGAGTTATGCGCACGCGCTCCTCCCCGCGCATGTATCTGCCGCACCCAAAAACGAACCTACAGGATAATGCGTTGATGTATCTTCAAAATACAAAAAAAATTAAAACGAGCTCCGTCAAGAAACAGTAAGTTTAACAGAGCCGTTTTAATATTAAAAGATCCAAGAAAATGGCCATGTTGTTTTATTTTGTAACTTGAGCCAGCATTATATTTTATCCTCCGATAACGTTGCGGTGTGATAAATACATTGTTTAAAGTGAATTATTAGAAAACAAATAAATGCACAGAATTATTTCTTACTTGAAAATTAAATATACTGGAAAAATAAATGTCCATTTTTAAGTAGATAAATTACAGATGAAACTATGTTAAATACGTTTCAACTAGTTTGCTCATTAGTCTTCTGAGTAAACCTTGAATACTAATAGAAAATTTGAGTAACATATGGGTCAATCGCGACGAGTAAACAAGTACATTAAAATTTTATGGACATAAATGAATAAAAAAATGAACATTCAAACACAATATTCATAGCGTTCGCGTTCCTATTTACATATGAGTATCAATATAATGCACTATATATAAGAATTATTGACAGGTTATAAATTACGTAATTTTTTTCCCACGTTCATCTAATACAAAGAAGAAAGTCAAGTTTATTTGCTTACAAGTGTTTACAAAATACCTATATATTATATGATACGTCTCTACGTGCATAATTATTGGTGTAATTTTAAAATACAATATAACAATTTATTAGAGCAAGATTTTAAAATACTACGCATACTGTGCCAACCTTTATTTTAAAGTTATATTATGAAAATGTTGCTTTATTTTTATAGCTTCATATCTAAAAGGAAACTACTTTTACCGTATTTCTTTTTCAATTTTCTGTTTATCTTAAAGATATTGCGAGTAGAGGATCTCGCTCCTGTTTTGTTTTACCGTACTATAATATTTTTATGTTGGATTTCCAGTGTGAGAATAGAACCTGGTTCTACCATTAGCGGCTTAAAGCTCCCTTAATCAATTATTTAAACAATACAAAAAACATGATTGAAGTCATATTTACTATAATATTTATTAAATACAAATAAATAGCTAGACAAAGAGTCCTTCTCTCTGTCACCCAGCTCTAAGACACTCCGTCCTCCGTTGTTGGCCCATTTGATAAAATGAATGAAAAAAATGAAATGAAATAATTCATCCCATAGAATGCGATTTGAACTCACAACTGTCACCTTTGATGTAAGACGCAGCCACTTTGCCACGATGTCATAAATCACATTATAATAAAAGATTTAAATAAGTAACCGTTTTAGTTCAGAATTTTATTCATGTACTATTAACAAGTACACAGTAAAGTATATTACGTTACGATGATGATGTTAAGAAGCAAGATTTTGAAAATAGAACTGACAAGTTAGATAAAAACGAGAACCAACTTATGAGTCACTCCTTCACTAGCCTTAATTCTTACTAAGTATCTTTAAAAACTTTGAGTTACTAATGCATGTAATTTGTTTAACAAAGCTCTTCAAATATTTTTTACATCAGTGCTTGTGCTTTAATCTTTCTGCACTTATTTAGGTACTAATAACGTTCGATAAAATTTGAGATAATATATTAAATAATAAGCACATATTCAATCATATGTGCATAAAGACTACAATTGTTCAGCAAAAAATTGTATTCTTTCAGTTTCTCGTAATAAGGTGAATGACCTTGGATTTCAGTGTACAATACTTGGTGTGCGAATAAAAAAACAAAAGATTCCGCTACGTAATTAGCAACCAGGTATTGCTTTAAATTATACATAATTCTAACTATACAATAAAATATTTTGGAAAAATGATTACTCATGTTTACTATAGATATATTGGCTAAAACTAATACCACATAAACATATATAAGTATAAGTGAATATTCGTTTCAGTTAAATGTATAGTTATATTGAGCAAAAGTCATGTTTTTAAAATAAATATTATATTCTGACAGTATTTATTATAAATATATTTTATATTTTTAATTGTAACACAAACGCCCTCTTGTGTAAGTTATAAATGTTCTTTCAAGCTCTAATTGATTAGAGCGCCATCTAGTATCAGAGTCGTAAAATATAAATGTATAAAAGTTGAAATTCTTTTATGACTTAGTTCGTTAATTGAACAATAGATGGCGTTATAATTAGATGTTAGTACTTAATTTTCACAAATTACAAAATGAGGTACATGTTTAAATGTTTATTACATATATTATTTATAAAACAAATAAACGATAGTGAAATTATTATGCTATAATTAAAGTAATTAATATTAATATAATCTCCTGGTTGCTTAAAAGAAATTGCTGTGTCAATTGATATTCAAGGATAGATAGAAACTAGACTACCTAACTAGATATAAAATTATAAACCAACTTTTTCCTTAACTAAAACCAATATACTAATAATAATAAAATTAACATTTATATCGATTTGTTAGTGATGTATTTCACTTGAAAAATTATTAATTTGTCAGGTATGTAACTGTAAACTGGCAATTACTTACTATATATATTATATACATTTATATATACATCTACGTAATCAAAAGATTTCAATCGAGACATAAACATATACATAGACAATTATGTCACATGTTGCATATTAACCTAGAATTATATAATTTGGCAAGAACTACCTGCATACTGGACTATTAAGGGAAATGATCTTAAAATTGGAAATTTATAGGTATGTATATCACCGAAAGAAAACTGTTACAAATTTATATGTGTAGTTAATTTCCTACAATGTTTGTGGGTACGCAAATTCAAGTTTCTTAATTTTCAAGTTGTTTGTACGCAATAATGACATAACGACTCGAATTTAACCGGTTTGTTTGAAACCGTTAAAGCATCACTTTGTTTTCTGTATGTCGTATGAGAAGAATATTTTTTTAACATCACGTAGAGATTTCAAGCTTAAATTAATATCAAAAACCTAAGTCTTTTTAATCCCTTCTAAGCCAAAATAATTAAAAGATATAAACATTTATGATTTATGTTTGCCCTAGTTATAACATTTGGTAATAACCTGAAATTTATAGTATAAACATCCGAATATATAAGATAAAAATCCAGTTATTATGTTATTTATTTATTTGTATACGAGTATGTTAATCACTTTTATACAAAATGTATGAACGTGACCACAAATTTAAGATAAAATGTCAAATGCAAATTTTATTTTCAAGAGCTGCAATCATGAAATTGTTACAGAGTCTTGGTGCGCGAGTGCCTGCCACTCGCAATAGACCAATGTTCTTTCGAATCAAATTAACGTAGGTAGTTTATATAATAATAAGGAACTGCCCCGTGCCAGCTGCGCTCGTTTATTGGTCAAACAAATTAAATTCCTTGAAACAATGGACAACTATATAATGTTTTTATATTTTGCACCAATTTGTTCCAAAATAAACACACAAAACCTTTATAATATATTAACTGACGAAAATAGTTGGTAAGATACTTCGTCGTCATACATTTTTTAGCGTCACTGTTTATCTCACTTATAGCAGGGTAGGCCAAAGGAACCGCAGGAACTAGAAATCTAGTGTTAAGACATTCCGTTCCCCACTTTTCGCCTCTTGGAGGTATTACGTGTTGAGTTGCGGAACTCAACGCTACGCCGCTTGCCTAGTTCCCAGAGCGAAGAAAATGCAAATGAAATAATCCATCTTCCATGAGTGGGAAGGGATATTGAAACCGTCTCTTTCTCTGCACCACGACGGTCATCAGTTTAATATAATCATTTTAATATTTATTTTTCTTTTCTTTATTTATGTTTCTTTTTTGAATATCACAACCTGTCTAGTGACTACACAGTTGACAGTTGAATTACTAAATTTCTTTATGTAGACATCGACTATTTAACGTGTAGTACCTATATTGACAGAGAATCATGTGTAGTAATAGATATATACCTCCCAATCCTTATTCGATAAATCTTCAACTAAAACAACTTGTCAAATGTCCATACGTTCTTAATATGGTCTGTTTAAAATGTTTATTCGAAAGTTGACGGCCTCTAAATCCGAAATTGTACGTGATACAAATATTGAAATACTTATTTAAAGAGATCCTTCATGTCCTAAGAGAGAATAATATATTTTAATATACTTATTTTATATATATATATATATATATATATATATATATATATATATATATATATATATATATATATATATATATATATATATATATATATATATATATATATATATATATATATATATATATATATATATATATATATATATATATATATATATATATATATATATATATATATATATATATATATATATATATATATATATATATATATATTTCGCTTAAATTATAAGTATTTATATATTTCGTACATAATTATGTTCGTTTGTAATTGTTAATAGTTGTTTTGCTACATAGGACTTTATCTACTTAATACAATTTGATCTTAAGTTCCTTATCAACCACTATAATGACAAAATTTTACACTTTTAATAGTAGTAGTATTCGCTACTAAGTTAGATATAAAAAGGTACCTTAATGTAATTCAGCACTGGTTTTATGTAACTACGGAAGCACTTCGCAAGTTCGCATTCGATATCCATTACGCACACCGTATTAGTAAATGTCATGTAGAACTACTATTGAGTCAGGTTTGATTTAACGAAAAGACGCCATCTCGCCATCACATTACATATAACGTTAGATATATTATGTGTATATTACTCAACTTTTAAAAATAATTTTCAGTTTTATTGAACTTAGGTTGGCACAAAGAGGTATTCGGCTTAATTTACTGCACAATGACATTAAAATTATACGAGTTATGTTTAGAATTTAATTTATTTTTCATTATTTCCTGTGTCACAAAAAAAACAAAGCACCATCGCTCGCTAAGTAATCTTCAGTTTGTGAACCAGTCAGACTGAGTGCGTATCTGTCTAGACAGTAGACTCTCAAGCGTCCAACGTTTCAGCTCCGCAGGTAATAAGACGCACTGATTGAATACTCTTGTCTCTTGACGATTCAACTATATTAGGTATATTTCGAAATGAAACCTATTCAAAAATGTCTTACTTTTCCATACATGACTTAAAATTTTCTATATAGTTTCTATCGTAAATTAAAAAACCAGTAATTTTTTTTTTAAATTAAATATTCAATTTTAAGACTTTTTCACTTTAAAATTATTAAGTTCCCACTTAATATTTTGTTTAATTTTTCTTTTTTTATGTCTTCACGTTTTATCCTGCACACCGCGTTTTGCCTAGTTGCCAGAGCGAAGAAAATGGAAATATCGAGTGAAGATCGAACCCATAAACCGTCGTGTTTACAGGTAGACGCTACGCCTCTGTGCCGCTACGGTCCTCAATATTTTGTATACTTAAAAAAATTGTAAAAATATGTTAAAGATTATAATATACATTATATTCTTCTATTCTTATTATTATTATGCCATTTCTTATTTTTATTAGGTATATTTGTATGTATATATGAATATATGTAAGTATTAATGAATCTATTTATGTTTCATTTCTGTATATCACTAATATTTATATCATTTACTACACTCGTACTTTGTCTAGTTCGCGTAGATGATAAATGTAGTAAGCTTTACTATACAACCACTTGTATGTATATATATATATATATATATATATATATATATATATATATATATATATATATATATATATATATATATATATATATATATATATATATATATATATATATATATATATATATATATATATATATATATAAATATATATATATATATATATATATATATATATATATATATATATATATATATATATATATATATATATATATATATATATATATATATATATATATATATATATATATATATATATATATATATATATATATATATATATATATATATATATATATATATATATATATATATATATATATATATATATATATATATATATATATATATATATATATATATATATATATATATATATATATATATATCTCGAAGATCGCTTGCACGCAGCGATCCCTGCCAGCCCTACCTAGGGCTGCAACATTCCATCAGCCACGAGCACCATACGGGAGCACAATGCTAGGGCGTCCCCCCGAGGCGACGCGCACCAGTGCGTCCCCGCTGGTGTGAAAAGTGGAGACGAATGCGGCGTTGGGGACCGCCACCCAGCACGCCATGTCCGGAAAGGCGGGAAGTGGAGGACGGAGCTACAAATAGCTGCGTGGAATGTAAGAGGAGGAATGGACCAGAAGATGAATGAGCTATTAGATGTGATGGATGAGCGAGATTTGGATGTCATTTGTATGACTGAGACCAAGCGAAAGGGTAATAATGCAACCGATTTGCCGGGCAGCCGCGTCGCTCTCTGGGCCGGCGTTCCAGAGAGCGAACGCGGGTGTCAAGGTGTAGGTGTGTTATTGTCCTCTCGATTGGTTAGTGCAGTGGTAGAGTACGAGGCGATCAACCCTAGACTGCTTTGGGTTCGCTTCAAGCTGGGGATTACAAGAATATTCTTGTTGGTAGCATATGCGCCGGTATCCTCAGCTTCATTGAGCGAACTTGAGGGGTTTTGGGAGAGTGTCAGGGATGTTCTAAGCAGTGTTAGAGGAAATGAAAAATTAATATTATGTGGAGACATGAATGAATGGGTCGGAACCGCGAGAAGTGGTTACGAAGGTGTGTTAGGTCAATATGGTGACAGAAGAGTGACTGAGGCTGGAAAGCTCATTTTGGAACTTTGCAAGGAAAGGAATTTGTTTGTGGCAAACACGATGTTTGACCACAAACAAATTCACATGTATACGTGGGAGCGCATGGGAGAGAAAAGTATGATTGACTTATTCCTAGTGGATCAGCGGATTCGAAAACAAGTGATGGACACACGTGTGTTTAGGGGTGCCGACTTTGGAACGGACCACTATCTAGTAATTGCTAGATTTAGGGGTTTGTTCGTAGGATGGCGTAACCGCACGAGGTGTTCATACTTGGAATCGAATTATCGCATAAGAAGCTGGAAGCTTCAAGATCCACCGATCAGAGAGGAATATATAGAAAGGGTTTCCGAAAAGATTGACAGTTGTGAAATAGGAAATGAAAGTGTTGAAGTATGCTGGCAGAACCTTAGGAGCTGCATGGTGGAAGCTGCGACAGATGTATGTGGTACAAGGAAAAGAGGCTTTAGTAAAAAGCGTGACGAATGTTGGGATGATGAAGTGAAAGATGCTGTAGAAAGAAAGAAGAAGGCATGGCAAGATTATAAAGCCTCGAGTAAGAATAAAAGTATGAGAGAGATTAAAAAGAAAGAGTATAAGCTGCAAAAGCACCAAACGAAAGCACTGATAAAGATGAAGCGTGAAAGAACCGAGAGTAAAAGAGATGAAAGGCTGACGAGCAACTTCCGGGATAATACGAAGCTTTTCTGGCGAGAAGTTAGTGATTCACGGAGTTGTTCGTCAACCTTTAAAATGAAAGGGGTGCTTTCGAAGGACGGTGAGATACTTACAAGCAGATCACACGTTTTGCAGCGATGGGCGGAATTCTACAAGGAGATGTATGAATGTGATGACGCTTCTGCCTCAAGTGACAGCGACAAGCTGAGTCTTGATGTAGCAGATGGCGAAATCAGTATAAAAGAAGTTGAGAGTGCAATAAGAAGCTTGAAATGTGGTAAGTCAGCGGGAGCGGATGGAGTTATTGCCGAGATGATCAAATATGGTGGACCTCGCATCTTGGACTTGTTCTGGTTTCTGTGCAATTTATGCTGGAAATCGGGGGAGGTCCCAGATGATTGGCAAGGTGCAGTCATCGTGCCTTTGTATAAAGGCAAAGGTTCACAGATAGACTGTGCAAGCTATAGGGCAATCAGTTTGATTAGCTTAGGTGGTAAAGTATATGCAAAAATTTTAGCGAGAAGAATGCAAGACAGATCCGAAAGGCTACTGTGGGAGGCCCAAGGAGGTTTTAGACCTGGAAGAGGATGCATGGATCAGATCTTTTCCATCCGTATGATCACAGAGAAGTTTTTGGCTGTAAACCAAAAGGTTTTCTGTGCTTTTGTGGACTTGGAGAACGTTGGCGTTTGACAGGGTTGTGAGAAAGAAGTTGTGGGAGATACTACCCCGGTACAATGTGAACGGACCCTTGCTGCAGGCTGTAAAATCTCTTTATAGAGATCACTCAGCCTGTGTGCGAGTAGGAGCCGACATGTCGCCTCGGTTTGGCATCCAATCGTGTGTTAAACAGGGTTGTGCCATGTCGGCTTGGTTGTTCAATTTGTATTTGGATAGCTGTCTCCAAGGACTGAAAGAAAGTGATATGGGTGTAAAAGTGGGTGACTTGAAGGTAAATTGCTTGCTGTACGCAGATGATGCAGTGCTTATTGCATCATCAGAAAGCGAGTTGCAGGCATTGGTCACCATTCTGAAAGACGGGTGTGAAACTAATGGTCTAAACCTGAGTGCAAGTAAGACAAAGGTTCTGGTATTTGAAAGAGACGAGGAAAGGACGGAATGCAAGATTTTCGTGAATGGAAAATTATTGGAACAAGTGAACGAAGTAGTATACTTGGGAAGTATGTTAAGTAGAGATGGTAGATACGAAATGGATGTGGAAAGACGTGTTGTTGCCGGTAACAGAACGAGCGGTGCCTTAGCTGCGTTGTTGAGACGGCAGAACGTCAGCGTCGCTGCACGTTTGGCCGTACACAATGCAGTTTTGGTTCCGACGCTGTTATATGGCAGTGAAACGTGGGTATTACAGAAGAAGAATGAAAGAAAGATGAATGCTGTGGAGATGCGATCTCTTCGAAAGATATGCGGAGTCAGCTTAGCTGACCGAATCCGCAACGAAGAGGTACACAGGATGGTAGGTACCAGCGAGGATGTCACAGTAAGAATGAAGAAGAACGTGCTCAGATGGTTTGGGCACGTCGAAAGAATGAGTGACGAAAGAATGGTAAAAAAGATATATGATGGAAAAGTGAGTGGTAAGAGAGGTAAGGGGAGACCTCGGTTGACTTTCGAAAACACAGTATCGAAGATACTGGAGGAAGGTCACGTAAAAAGCATGAGGACTCCCCGGAGAGCATGCATGAAGAGGTTAATGACAGTGGACGAGGCGAAAGAGGTATGCAGGGACCGCAGCGTTTGGCGCTCCGTTCTCTCCGACTACCCCGCTAGGGATAGAGCGTGAAGCTATGTATGTATGTATGTATGTATATATATATATATATATATATATATATATATATATATATATATATATATATATATATATATATATATATATATATATATATATATATATATATATATATATATATATATATATATATATATATATATATATATATATATATATATATATATATATATATATATATATATATATATATATATATATATATATATATATATATATATATATATATATATATATATATATATATATATATATATATATATATATATATATATATATATATATATATATATATATATATATATATATATATATATATATATATATATATATATATATATATAATTGTGTTTCAATTTAATTAAAATTATTAAAACAAATAACATAAAAGTAATCGTTATATCGGAAATCATTGGTTATCATTGTGTAACAATATATTATATCTAATGGTGCTACAGCACGTAATACCGTTAATAAAGGAATACATATATTGAAATATTACTTGTAATATGATTAAATCGATATTTTATTTATCTTTCATATAATTATAAATTTAGCATATATTGTTTTATAAATATTTTCGTTTTCAAGTGACTGACATACAAGTACCTACAATCCAAAATTAAGCAGTTTAATAGACTGAAATTACAGCATTCCGGGTCGATAGAGAGTGTAGGGGACACCAAAATAGCATATTCCAAAATTTCAACTAATTTCAACTGAACCGGGAACTGAATGAAACGTGTTTTTACGTTTTATAACTTTTTATTGTTTTTACTCTTGAAATAAATATATTACCTTGTAATAAATACAAGTACTAATATAAACAAAAAGAAGGAACTAATGTTACGATAAACATAAACATAAACAAAGCAAAGTAATTTCATAGAAAGTGTACAAAATTTGTTTGAATATTCTACAGTTCAGTCAAAAAATAGTAAATAAATCGTATAAATGAGTTACTGAATAGTATTATTTTAATATTTTCTCATAACGAATTAAAATATTTAATAAAATGCCGTCTCCTTCACTAGCAACAGAGTATGTCATCATAATTCCGTCTATAGTACTGAGTGTAGTATGTACAGCGAATTGCTTCGCAACTAATTTATAACCAATCCGTATGCAGTTACGCAAAACAAAAAGGGGATAATGTGTGAAAACAGAGAATGACCGATATTCACGTTCGTAAATAAAAAACATCGTTACCAAGAAACGAGATTGACATAAACATTTTTGTTGATGCAAAAATTATTTATACTCTACTTAATAACATGACAACTAAAATTACAGAAAAATAAATGTTGCCCTCCTGCCTTAATGCATAGCTTTCTAAATCCTCTACACAGTCCATTAAAAACTACATTATGCTGTTGTACTTATATTCTTAAATATTCTTTTTGGTAAAGCGAAAAAAAATTAATATTTAAAAACTTTAAAAGAGTGATGCTTGTAAAATTAATGTAAAGCATTGGAAATGTAGGTTGTATAGCAATTATTTTTGTTATAAATGACAAAAAAACTAAGTATGCGTATACTAAATATAAATAGAAGTACCTAAGTATAAATTAGTTTGCTTTAGGTACACACTTTTTGCTGCGCTGCTGAAACAGTGAGGTGAATAACACTCTTTTCTCTATTTTGAAAACATTATTTCCCCGAGTAAGGAATCGCTATCGAGCATACGTTTATAATCAGACTCTGCCCCACTGCGCGACGACGTTCTAATTATCGTCATAAATGAAAATGAAGTATTTATTTATTTATATCATATATTCAATCGATAAAAACAACGTAGATTTATTCTTTTCCAAATACATCACTACTGCATTTGGACCAGTATAATTTATATTTTATAATCTGTCATGACTTTAAAAAGTGGGAAGCAACTTTCGTTTAATAAATTGTGTCAGTCTCTTTCACTTAGTAGCCTGTTTATGTCACACTAACGATTGACAAACGTCTTCAAAAATTTAAATGAATATTTATATAATTAAATTTTATTTTTGTATTCAAAAACAAAAAAATATCATTGATTAATCTTCATAAATTTCAAGTACATTTTTATGTTATAGTTTAGTATTATTTAAGTTTAATATGAGACGTGCAAAAGGGGCCTAAAAGTATATTCGGTTAACGAGTGTGGACAGGCCGCCTGACACACTTTCCTGTGTCGCGATGTTATAATTATTTTATCAATATAAGAACACATGCCTGCGCTCGAATTTCGTGCGTATCGGAATGTTGTTTGCATATTTTCTCTTTCTTTATATTTTTTTATTATTTCACTCAGTGACATTGACCTACTAATCAATTATTTTATTTTTTTACAGGTATTACAGTACAAAATACCGGTAAATATGAATACGAGAAATTTTAAAACAACATTATATATAAATTTATCAAAACAAAAATATTCGTATAAAGTCAATTATATTAAAAATGTATTTGTACTTCTTATTAGTAATTTGTGTGTTGTGATTAAGTTATATTAATAGTTAAGTTAATATGTCACGAAGAGTTATTATTTGGGTAAGTTTTAAAAATTGAAAATACGTTCACAATGTGATTACAGAACATTTTGAAAAGGAATATCATCGTTGTACTGAACATTAATTTAATAATTTTCCAAATAAAATTGTGATGACACACGACTATTTGTACTTTTTGCTTATGTGAAATCTAATGTACTTCCACGGTAAGAAAAAGTTTCCTACTATACTCGAAAAACATACATGTTCGAAAATTGTAATAAAGAAATTTAAAAATAACTATTATATTCTTATAATAGTTATATTTAAATCACAACAGTGTACAACTAACGTAGGTATCGTCAAGGGTCGTTTATCATTAGACTCTGGAAAATCATTTCCGACCTTTGTTGTAAATTCACTTTCTAATACTAGCACACTACTCGACTTTTAGCAATGGCGATCCGCTCTCATTCTTTTCACGACAAAGAAGACTCTTCAAAAAATAGGTTATACCGTCACTGACGGCATCTCAAAGGCTAAAGCCTTGTCTTAATAACATGAAATGGCTGGTTACTGTTGCTGCTAGTTTATTTTGACATTCATCGAATAGCTGACCGCACAAGAATTTATTACAAATTTATTACCAACGCGAAAAAAACACCTCTTTAAATGTAGGCCCATTTTTCAATCAATGTATAGAAATATGAGTGCGACGTCTTAAAATAAGCGGAAATAACAATTTTATTGAACAGTAGAGATATAGACATTTGTTAAGGTCAATTTAAAACCAAAAAATATACATATTTTATAATTATATTGTTATTCAGTAAAATTTAATTCCTGTAAATACGAAGTAACAAATCTTACTATTAAAATATAAAACGCATTGATCGTTTATATTACTCACTATGATTAAGTTATAGGTATGTTAAGTAATGATTCAACAATAAAAAAAATATAATATATTTTTCATACTTTCTAGTTAACTAAGTTGATGGTGTACGTTAAATGTGAATTAAACATATTTTATCTCCAAATTTTTATCTTTATCTTTAAAAAAAACACATTTGTATGTGATTTTTTTTAAATATCTATTTGTATTTTTATTATATTTATTTATTACTCTCGCTGCAAAAATTGTATACAAGTAAAAATTATATGGTAGTCAAATATTAAGCAAAGTTATAATTGATTCCTCTATTCGTTACAAGTCAAGTCTATAGTTGTAATAAATATTACTAGGAAACAAGAGTCAACCATGTATGACTCATTGTACCGGAACGTATTGGATGGTCACTTCGAAAATTAATAATAGTTGAATTTGCAATGAATAAAAATTAAACAGACAGTTTATAGCTTTCTATGTTAGTTACAAAAACCTTTTACCTCTCAATTTCTCTAAAAAATTGACATTAATCGATTTGAAAAAGTATAAAAATGATATTTTATATTTACTAATCCAAAAGTTTTCAAGCAGATTCAACACAAGAAGAAAATAACACTAACAAAAGCACTCCATATATTTAAATTCTCCTAATTATCACATATATTCTATCATATTCTATCATAGTTGTTATATAACATTCCTTAGAGATATCAGACCAATGACTCGGTAGTTATAATAGAAACAGCAGAATCGATGTCAAAAGGACTCTACCGTATCTTTAGTTCACACTATTAAATTTATTGCCTCTTAATATCCCTTTATTTAAGATATATGTACTAACATTGCATTACACAAGTAATATTCCTCTTTTACGAGTATGTAAAGTACAATAGTTGTTAAATAAAGCTATTTAAGTGATCAATGATGTGATGTATGATATGTAATACTTTATTTTTTTATATAATCAAGTAGTAGTACTAAGGACTACTTTATAATAAGCGAAACTACAACGTAGACAACTAGTTTTACTTTAAGAAATCATATCAAAATGAATTTACAGACTTGTTATACCTGAACTGAAATGATTTTGTATACTATAATATAACTATGTTAATATGGGCTTACGGTGCGGTTATCATCATCAAAATCTAGTTTGACTTGCCATTAATATACTTAAATTATACATATATAACAAACCTATACTTGTAAATAGATTATGTTGTCTAACAACACACAACGCTACATAACTACCTTTTGCTGATAGTCACGTGAATATTATGTACCTATACAGAAAACATGTTTATATCGTAATACAGTGTAGTGCCATACATTGATAAAATAATATTATGAAAATTAAAATGACGAATACCAAACCAAAACCAATATTAATCCTGAAACTGCTAAGCCTATCCTCATTCTATCCTGCTCTATCATCTTTTGGTTTCTGAGTAAAGGAGATCTCGTTCCAAATAAATAATAATCAGAAACCTGCTCCTAACGGACATTTTCAATTCTATAGAATTAATTTTAGCTACACTATGACTGCGAAATATTTTAATAAACATATAACACACACTGGATGTTCATTATCATATTAGGACTAACGACAAGCTATGTAAAAGTTATTAAAAAATCAACACTCGTAGCCATATAAATACGACATCGTATTACTAATAAATATGCAAGGCACAAAGTATGCGTTGAATGAAGGAAAAGTTGGGCAAGATCAGGTAAATAGAAATACTGACTTTAAGAGTCATTCAGAACTTATGTGAACTTACAAGAGTAAACATTGTTTTATAAAGAATGTATAAAAATAAAAGAAAATATTACTAATAATTCACAGACATTAAACG
Source organism: Dione vanillae (assembly GCA_037178615.1). NCBI lineage: Eukaryota > Metazoa > Arthropoda > Insecta > Lepidoptera > Nymphalidae > Dione > Dione vanillae. Next base: position 1,749,888 of record JAZFAU010000189.1, read on the forward strand.
TAATAAGCTTTCTCTAAAATAAAGACGAACTCTTAAGCTACTTTTATGTTTCCTTGAAATTTTGACCATGTTAAAGAAGTAATATGTACATATATGTATGGAATAAGAAATTAAAAATTGTAATTTGTTTTTAGATATAAAAGCTATGATAAAAGTTTAAAAGTAGAAGTGCATACAATATAAATTTGCTTATGTCATCGAGGATGGAGCATAATCTTGTTTTGACAGCAGTTAAGTCGTTATACGATTTGTACTGTAGTGAAGATTTAAGAAATTATATTTTTTATTTTAGAAATTATATCTTACAATACAGATTATATGTTAAATAGAATAAGTCATTATTTGTAAAAATAATTTATAAAAAAATATGTTATGTTACAAATATTTAAGCCGTAATAATAATAAGGAACGCAGAAGGGTATATAATAATGCCATAATGTTCCAATTGAGAAAATATTGGTCAAGTGCGAGTATGCCTCGCGCACCGAGAGTTCCGTAGAGTTTCTCATCAACCGCTTATAAAAGTCGACAAAGTTAAATTTAAGGTCGCCTGTACTCATTTTATATGAAATTAACTACACATAAAGCTTTTATTGGTTTTGTCTGTAATTTATTCCTTTGTATATGTTATTCTAACTTATTGCCTGAATTCATAAAGGGAAAAGGGAAGCATCATGTAGAATTTGATTACGCGGCGATGTTTATATAATCAAGGTAAAAAAATTATATACGTTCTTTCTTTAAATATTTTGACTATGTTGATTTCTTCTGTGCTTTAAAAGGATTATAGACATAGATATTTAGTAATAATTTCAGCTAGATATCTCGTCTCGTAATTTTATCTTAAGAAAAATATTGTTGACTTTTGACAGACAGACAGACGGGTATCAAAGTGATTCTATAAGGGTTCCGTTTTTTACTTTTATTATGGAATCCTAATAACGGACCCGCACTCAAATTAAATGTACGCAGTAGAAGAAATGTTAGAACTATGAAGTGAATGGCTAAAATTGCACGCGCGATTAAATGCTTCGATAGTTACATGCAACAGTTAGGTATTACAGTAATTAATGAAAGATCGCGTGTTTACCTGTTATGTTCGGACAGCCGCCTAGTTGAATTTTAAATAATTAATATGGGTATATAATATATTGTGCAGAATATTTGTATAGTATGTAAACAAGCTTATGGGCAACATAATACAATTAAACATAATCTCCAACATTAAACTAAAAACAATTTTAATTTTTACTGCAGAAAGTATGAATTTTTACTTTTTTTTCTAAGACATAGTTATAAGCTTTTTAGTTATTTCAAGTTTTGTTAGTTGACACTGGTGTTTACTTTTTTTTTTTAAGAACTTCGTTTCTAGTCAGCAAGTTAGTCTTCAGATTCCGTGTTACACAACAAGTTTCGGTAAACGCAAGAATTATTGAAACGGAACAGAAAAAGAAACCTTCTTGCTATTTAGACGTATAATTAATTAGTTTATTTTTTCAATTAATTAACTGCTACAATTATTTAATTCATAAATACCTTTTGAATTGGCAAAAAGTAAGAAACTAAGTACATTTTTGTACTTAATGCGTTTTTATATAAATATATTAGACAGAAAAAAAAATACTTATAATCTAATCTAATTTATTAGGAGATTGAATTTTGTAGAATTATGAATGGAATTGTTATTTAATTGTACTATACATATTTCTATGTGCTATATAGTGACTTATTTTTATATAATAACAATATTACCTTATTAAACAATCTATGCTATACCGTTAATCTGGTCTTAAAGTTCAATCTGATCTTCACTCTACGTGACAAGGACAAAGTAACGTATTCAACCGACACGCTTCGGCTATAAAATAAGAAATTAATTAAAAAATGTAATACAATGTACTCAAAATTTAGTATTTTTAATATTTTTAAAATAATTCATTTATTCAAGTCATTTCACAATAGTTTAAATAAAAAATAACTTGTTTCATAATTTCTTTTGTTGTTATATATATTTGTTATTTTTCTATTTAATTAATATTTTTAAAAATAATTTTAAATTTAACTAATTCACGGTTTACCCCGCTCGTGACAGGTGAAACCACATGAACGCCGCGGTCCTTAGTTGCCAGAGTAAAGAAAATGGAAATGAAATTAATTCAAATAATGTTGTTGTAATGGCTTATTTTAATCTATATTTCTTTTTGGAATATGCTGTAGCATAGAATTAATATTTATTTGTACGTGGACCACTGCGTCGTATTTGTACGTGGACCACAATATCGCTCTTAAGTAAGGCAACGAGTGCTATTGTAGCATGTTTGAGTTTAAATCTAATTGACCTATTTCTTAAATATATCTTAAAATCTTTTTAATATAACTCTACTCTCTTTTTCCCAACGAAAGAAAAATAATATTTGCACAGCTAGATATAAGTACATCTGTTACTTTTTATATTACAAAAAATTCCATCACCAGCATAATAACATCTTAAAACAGTTGCACGCAAATATCAAACAACGGTAACAAGCCTACGTGAATAGAAATGTTTACTGGCCAACATTGATTATCTATAATGCTCTTAACATATTATGCACGTCCGGATACGGGTATTGGTCTCACTGTTTGTGTGTTTTATTTATATCAAACCATTTGATGTATTTTATTCAATAAAAAAAGTGGATTATCATCACTAATTGATTATAAGTTTTTACTTTGTTTGTATTTTTTATGATTTCTTTGTACGTAACATAGTTACGTTTGTGTTCAATTTTTATTTTGCCCCAAGAGACAATTAATCTGGATTGTTTAATATTAATTTCAGCTTGAGCAGAAAGCCAGACACAACAAAGTGATCCTATAAAAGTTCCGGTTTTAGTTTTTTTTTAAGTGAAACTCTAATATAACATTTGGGAATATATAATTTATTTTAAAATAAGTCATATGAAAAAGGAAACCAGTTTACTATATATTTTTAAACATAAATATGTAAAAGTATTTCTAAAATCTCAAAAAAGGGATTTGCATTTAGGTGACTAGTGTAGGTGTAAAACTGAGGTAGCATTAAAATCATTCGCCCACGGTGAATATGTACAGTTAAGGACAAAATGTTACAACAACCTTTAGAATCGGAACATTATACATTAGAACTGAGTTGCAAATTAATACTGAAAAGACCTTATTGTAAATAACTAAGTTTCACGTTTCAAAAAACATAAATTTACCAAAGTACGGGCAGGCCTATGACCTGTCAGAAAAAAGGGCTAACCCAACCCAGAACGGGTTATTGGGTCAGGCAATTAGTCATTTAGTAACCCAAAATAAATTAAATTAAGCAAATAGCAAACCAAAATAACGGAATCAGCAACGTAAAACGCCGAAAAAAGTTCAAAATATATAATTAAGTAACTCATTCGTCCCTATGGATTATGTTCATTTTTATTTGAAATTTTATAAATCGCTTACTTTATTGATTCTTATGTCGTTTATTTCAAGATAATAAATATGAATATTGTAATTGCTTCAAGCGATATTGACCCCGATTATAACATAATAGAGCGTAACAAACGTTCTTACGAACACTCATCATTATCACTTTACATCGCACTCGCTGTCTACGTTCCTTTAATACAAGAAGCCAGAATTTTTTTTATATTATTATTATAAAAATGTAGATTAGTTTATAAGTTCATAATATCGTCAGCTTGAAAGACATGTTTAAAATTTTTAAACATTTCTTTCAAGATATGTCAAATCAGCGCAGATATTTACCCTTGGAATTGCAAAGCGATGCAAAATTTTGCCTAGAATCCGATACAAAGTCGCTAATGAGGCAGATTTTCCGTAAATAGAAACTGTGCGCTGAATACAAAAGAGTTATCATTTTTAATAGCGAAAATGCGGGCCTGATTAAAAAGTATTCACTCTGTATATTACTAGGTCAGTGTATTGTGATACTGTTTTCAGAAAAATTTCAGTGCATTACTTTATTTTAAATACAAAGACAGATGTGTATAATTTTCATTTATTTTAATGTCAGTTTAAAATATTATTTCACACAATGTTGCCTCCCTTAACACCTTAATTAAAAATGTGTAAATTATATACTGATTTCGCAATGAATCTTTCAATATTTATAAACAAAAGACTGCAATTAGCAACTATTTCAAACAAACGAATAATATATTAACAAAACAGTTGTATAATGAGTAATACTTAATCATAATTGGATTGGTATCCATATGTGTGAATGTATAAACACCGCGCAACTTTACCAGTAACCTACTTCGAAAGTGTTATGTTTTTAATCAGCTTTCACGTAGACATTAGTTTTGAAAGAAGGAAATTTACGATACTAATGATTTCACGTTCACATTTTAAATTACAAATTCAGCATGTTTCTCTTGTGTTGATATATATTTTTGTTACATGACCGTGACACAGAAGACATTTGATATTTATCAAACCTAAATAAAAATTAATATATTTCATCGTACAATTTATATCCTTCCATCACCATAAATGTTGTTTTTGTTTACAATGGTATAATTAAAATCGGTTTTAAATTTAATCACACTTGCCAAATGGGTAGGTAAGGTCAAATCGTCGAATAAAAAAGAATGGTATATATGTATATAGGAATAAATAATATTAAGAATTATAATTTAATGAATGAAAAAACAATTATTCAAAAAAACAAAAGGGTTTTTATCAAAAGAAAATTTTATTATTTATTAAATAAAGATTTGGTAACAAAAGAATAATGTTCAAAATTACAATAACAGTGCCGATAGAGTTTAATCTAAAGCCGCACGTTTCCGACATGTGTTCAATAAAAATTTTACAGATGTTATTTTCCATATTTATGTGCCTACTATTACTATATATTTTTTTACGTTAAAGGTGACCTGGTTAATTACGCTTCCACGGTACATGACTCAACTATGGATATACTATGGATTTTCAGCGTATAATAGAAAAATAACTATAAGTTGATTTTTATATACATATCTCCACTAGAAATAATCTAATGATATTTTACTTATTATAATTAATGCTTTAATAGCCTATTACTTTTTTGTTTTTATAATCAGTCTTACTCATTTTATATCGTAAAACAAAACATTTCCTTTGATAATCAGTTAGTAAAATTAATTGATATGAAAGAAAACATTGCTTATCATAGCAATTGATTTTTTGCTTTATTTTTATTATATTTAATCTTATCAATATAAACATAGGACAGCAAAGACTTGCTATCTTGAATATTTTTTAATTTTTTTTATGCATTTTTTGAGCTTTAACAATATCTTCGAGAAACACAAAAATATGAGCTTGGTCAGCCATTTTCAACCGACTATTCTGCTAGTCCAGTCTGGCTAATCTCCAGATGTAACAATTGTCTTTCTATATAATACTTATAACGATTAATATACCATTCAACTTAATAAGAGCTTTAGTTTTGTTTTAAATAAAGTAAGAGAGCTTTATTTATAAACAAAAGTAAGTTACTGCAAAATGTCTCAATTTAAAAATATATATATATCTAAAATAATTTTTAAATTTTTAAAATACCAAATACGCGATTAATTAATTATTTACCTTTTGACCTACTGAACTATGAAATCTATTGACACTTAAAATTAATGCATTCACTAAACTTTTACAGTTGACTGTTAGAGCAAACTAGCTTTACCTACTTTCTCTGTTTCTTTTTTTATATATATTCCGTTTCAGTAAAAAGGACGTTTAAGCTTTAATAATTCTTTCTATGGATGTTTGAGTAGCATGATCATTCGATTTTCTCGCTTTCAACCTAAATTATACATTTTAATCAGTATATTCCTTTTAAGATCTTTATTCCACAAAATACAACACATATGATATATGCTGTAAGTAAGATGACAGAAACATTAATATTCTTAGATTCTATGGTTACTCTATATTTATTATTACATTTCCTAATTTTTTATGTTTAAAATGAAGATAAATAAAAATTAGGCGTGATCATATATACTATCATCATCATATATATATATATATATATATATATATATATATATATATATATATATATATATATATATATATATATATATATATATATATATATATATATATATATATATATATATATATATATATATATATATATATATATATATATATATATATATATATATATATATATATATATATATATATATATATATATATATATGAGGACCGTCGTGGCGCAGAGGCGCAACGTCTGCCTGTAACGCGACGGTTACTGGGTTCGATCCCCAGTCGGAGAAGATGGATTTTTCTATTTCCATTTTCTTCGCTCTGGTAAACTAGGCAAAGCGCGGCGTTGAGTTCCGCCACTCAACACGCAATGCCTCGAAAACGGCGGAAAGCGGGGACGGAGAAAGCAGGGACTGAGCAACGGAGTGTCTTAACACTAGGTTCCCACGGTCCCTGCAGTTCCCTCTGCCTACCCTGCCTTGTGCGGGATAAAGCGTGAAGCTAAAAAAAAAAAAAAAAAAAAAAATATATATATATATATATATATATATGTATATATATATATATATATATATATATATATATATATATATATATATATATATAGAGAGAGAGAGAGAGAGAGAGAGAGAGAGAGATTTTCTACAACAGATACTATTAAAAAACAAACAAATAAATTAGACTTGCTCAAAAGGAAAGTTATTTAATCATAACGTGACGCAAAAGCAGTTGGCACCTCCAGTACCATTGTTCATTCATTTTATCTACATGCGACTAGCTACATAATCATCAGCCAGTAAGCGTAGCTATAATAAGTGTACTTGAAGAAGTCTATTTTAAGATTTTAAAAATAGTTTATTATACAAATATTTTTATTTAGGTCCAAATTTATTTATTTTAATAATAAATATTATAGTCTACCTGGTTTGGGTTAGGTAAAAAACGTTATACAGTACAATTACAATATTATGAACATAACCATATTACATATTATTGTGTTATGTAAACATTTTACTCTGTTTTAAAACTTCATTGACTGTTATGAGAACTCATGTTGTCTTCATAAACATCTGTTTATTTAATATTAACAGAAAAATATCGAAAATGTACAGTTTGAGGACCGTCGTGGCGCAGAGGCGACGTCTGCCTGTAACGTGACGGTTTCTGGGTTCGGTCCGCAGTCGGGGAAGATGGATTTCTCTATTTCTATTTTCTTCGCTCTGGCAATCTAGGCAAAGCACGGCGTTGAGTTCGCCACTCAATACGCAATGCCACGAAAAAGGCGGAAACTGGGGACGGAGAACGCAGGGACTAAGCAACGGAGTGTCTTAACAATAGGTTCCCACGGTCCCTGCAGTTCCCTCTGCCTATCCTGCCATGTGCGGGATAAAGCGTGAAGCTTAAAATAAAATGTACAGTTTTAAACTATAGACTTAAAGAGTTTAATAAAAATAAAATATTAATTTTGATATATGTAAAATAGATACATTTTTTACTAAATATGAGGTTTAAATTAGAATCTACAGCAAATAGTTTAAAAACTGACCATGACCCCACCACGACTTTTCGTATTTTTGTCGACAACTCGTCCATAATTACCCACGCATTTGAATGGTCGATGTATATAGTTAAATTACATTGTGTATCGTGCGAAATTTCGTCCACATTTTTATTCATCTTCACTCATCTCAAAGTTCATTACACTTAGTTAAAACGAATTAAAATTAAAGTAGCATAAAATGAAATCGGATAATGATTTATAAAATATATAGGGTATATTAAAATATGTGTACCTTTGTCATTTAAAAGGTGGCAAAATATATGAACATTTCTATGAATGTTTGTGTGAATATTATATAATTATATACCTATAAATTAATTTTTTTTTTTTAGTTTCACGCTTTATCCGGCATATTGCAGGGTAGGCCGAGCGAACTGTAGAAACTATATGAACCTAGTGTTAAGACACTCCGTTGCTTAGTTCCTGCTTTCTCTGTCCCCACTTTCCGCCTTTTTCGAGGCATTCCGCGTGTTGAGTGGCAGAACTCAACGCCGCGCTTTGCCTAGTTTCCAGAGCGAAGAAAATGGAAATAGAAAAATCCATCTTCCCCGAGTGGAAATCAAACCCACAAACCGTCGCGTTTACAGGTAGACGCTTATACCTCTGCGCCACGACGGCCCTCATATACTTACACTTACCTAATATAAGTATAAAGTTAATTTATCACACATACAGAATATAAAATGCTAAAATTGCATGATTTTTACAAAAAATAGTAATCGCTTTAATTTGATATAGTACCTATGAGTAAAAATCTTTCAATACTATAGGTACCTACTCTCTAAAGCCTTGTAACATAGCAAATTAGCGTAAAAATTATAACTGTATTATCTAAAGACTCGCCTACTTCTCCTGACAAAAATAACATAACATAGGTATACACGACTATAGCTGAGTATACATTACTTTTCTCTTTCTGATATTATAAGTTATTAAACATTGTTTCTTTTAAGTAACCATAATTGAGTGCTGAGAAAGAATAAGTTATTTTTTAAAGTAAATTAGACAAAAGTCGTAAAATGTCGTAAATTTATAATATAAATGTACAGTTAAAGTTTAGTTCGACAAATTTTAAAGTATAGCAACTAGCGGTAGCCAAATGCAGGCAAACAAGAGTTTTGTATGACACATGATACATTCTTAGTGTCCGACGTAATTGTGACCACAGTTACAGTAGAACCTATCGAAACCATTTACGTGATGTATCATGTACTATATAACTATGAACTATAAGCCTTCTTCGACAAATAGATTATGTGGAGATGATTGAATATATTATAAAAGGTTTTTTTATATCAGTATTTTTTGAGTAACTCTTTAAACTAAGCTTACGTACTCTTTAACATCATAAATTTAAGCTTTTTTTTAAAAATCTCAGCTAAAAGAGACAAAAATATGCATTAGTTTTAATATTTTTTTACTAATAAGAATTATGAAATTTATGGTTTCTTTTCCTAAGAGATGTTATGTGTAATAAATGATATTTATAATTATAAGCGTATGATATTCTTCAAAAACAAATATTTTAGTTTTTATAAATTTGCAAAGATATTTTACTTAATACATATTTTCAATATCAATTTAACCGGAGATACAGCCCGACCACTTCATGGTATGCACTATTAGAAGGCCTGTCGTGACCTTTACTCGAAGAATTAATAGACTTCAAGGTACAAATGTAATTCAGTTCAATTTTATACACTAAGATAATATTTTAAACTCATTTAATATAAGAAAATTGAAATCTCAACTCTTAACTAAATTTGGAGATTATAGTGACTAATTATTAGTGATAACAATCTAATTTTTTTTGAATATAAATATTATTGTTGTGAAGGCTTTGTCTCGTGATCATAATTGTCTAGATGCAACAATCGCGTGCATAATTCTATGCAATGAAATAACTCGTAATACAAGGTTACGTATCACCTTTATAACTGCTGGAGTCATACGATATCCTTAGATGTATTACGTTACATCTGTGGGACTCGCAAAGTGACGTTATAAATATGGGAAGCCGTTGAAAAGGTAAAATTCGAACACTTTATGTTATAAATTATACTAATAACGTTTTTAGCTAATTTCCTCGTTTCATATTCACCTTGAGCCACTTAGGCTTTGCGTCTGCCTTTTCATTATTTTAAAATTTTTCTTACTATCAATTTAATCACAAATATACAATATTCTCGATAACTAAAGATATAATTATATCTTTAGTTAATCTTTAAAATTATATATTTAGTAAAAATGTATCAATAAACATATGTAGGTATATGATTTGTGTGCATCCTTCCATTCTAAGTGTAGTAGTAGAAAGTGCTAAAGTTGGTCACCGCCAATATAACGAACGGTTAACCCCACGCTAAATCACAAAACGCATTCGAAATAGTAAATGTTAAAAGCTAAATGAATAGCATACCGTTATTTCCAACTCGTACCGCTTGTCACTCGTGTTTGTTTGAATGTTATGTGTATCTCCTGCTCTTACATGCTCTTATCATGATGGAGAATTAAGTGTGCATTTTCTCCTTTTACGATAAAAAAAGTATACTCATTATTACGAGGGTATTTTTTCAACAGGTACTTTAAATCTTTGTTTCATTAATTATTACAAAATGTATTTCTCTTTTGCCAAAATCTGGAACCGAAATTATGATAACAGCTTGCCTTATTATATTTTTTAGCGCGTTACTACAAATGAAATTATATAGATCTAAACAAACGTTATTTTTTATCATACTACATTAATAAAATATAGAGATAAAATAATGATTGACTCATATTGTTTATAATAAAACTAGTAATAAAAAATATAGTATCCGGTTCCTATGCAAGCAAGACAAAGTTCACAACGGTGATGACCCTGAGAATTTCATATCCGCGACACCGCGTTTCACTTTCTAACAATAAGGCTCTACGTACGTCACACCAAACACAATCATGCAATTTGTTCATAAGGTATTGTAATGTTGACATTTTGTATATCTTTACATATTTTCCCTTTTAATTTATTCATATTCCTGTATATGTAGAAATAATAGACAAGTCAGGATATATATATGTATATATATATGTATATATATATATATATATATATATATATATATATATATATATATATATATATATATATATATATATATATATATATATATATTTGAAATACTAACTATAATTTTTTAGCTAAAGCTTTTTTTTTTATAGCTTCACGCTTTATCCCGCAAGTTGAAGGGTCGGCAGAGGGAACTGCACGGACCTTATGAACCTAGTGTTAAGACACTCCGTTGCTTAGTCCCTGCTTTCTCCGTCCCCGCTAAAGCTATTTATAATTAAATAAAATATTTGTGACTTACACAAAGTTCTACTAAGCTTTAACGAAGACGATACTGGTGTTATTATTTTAAATGAATCCCAATATCGAATACAATCGCTATCGGCACATGTTCTACATCTAAATTTGTAAAAATAACAACTCAAGATTTAGTACATGTATAATTGTATATAATCCTATTTCAAATTTCAGTATTATTTTGTTAAGCCTTATAATATATTTACTTGTACAAAAAATATTAAAATCCATATAATGGAATAAAAAAAAATAGCCAAATAAACCAAAAAACCAAAATAAACTTTACCGCTAGTTTGTTGACCGAGGACATCTCATTCTCTCCGCTAATTGCATAACTGTGCCATCCTTTTTACCTCTATTTACTGTTAATGCTCACACACACACACATGTACTTGAGATTTTTACAAATAACTTATATTTTTGTTTATAATTCTTATAATTGGTTCTTAATATAGGTTATTATTTTTACGATATTTACGACGTTGTAACATTTTTATATATTTTAATTTAGTTAACTGACTTAGCTATAATAAATTAAAATAAATAGATAATAACAAAGTATACAATGAGGTTATATATATGAAAATTCTGTCGTTGATAATTCATAATTAATATACCTATTGATAACCTACGATAACGTAGCGTATATAACAAAAACCTCGTTGTACACATCGCTAACTTGTTAATGAGAATGTGACAAACATATTAATTTTAACGTAATGTAAATAGGTCAAGTATTCATGTTAAAATGAAGCTGCATTCGCTAACATCACTCAAGAGAATTTTAGTCTACTAACTTCAAATAATCGATTTAAAAAGTCTATTTGTTTCACCCAATTTTTTGACATTTTGAAAGCGTGGCGTGACATTCTCTTGATTAGTAATATTATGACATGCCAAGAAAATATACATAAGCTTTAAATACATAATATTAATAACTCATTTTTACTGGCAGCGCAATTTCGCGTACATTAAATTTGTTTTTAAAGAAAATAGTTGAGTAAATTAATTTCGTCGTAGGGTCATACTTTATATACAAGTGCTACTTGCTGTGATTTTTTCGTGTATATTTTGCTTTGCCTAAAGTTAGTGTTTTCTTTAACTGAACTTAATGAATTATAAATTAATAGATTTAAAGAAAATTTCAAATGTATACAATTGAAGTTCGCATATATTAAATATTACACAATACTAGAAACCCTTGTAATTCAAGCATAAAGATTTAAAATATTTTTGTGAACAATAAAAATTGTTTAGTTATTTGGGAACGTTACTTCTGACCTAAAACTGCCGAGATGACACACGTGTGACTTTCTCCAACAACGATCTATTTTTGTATACCTTATTAGGGACTTCGTAAATATTTTGCTGTTATTATTATTTGTCGTGCTAAACTATTATTTTTATATAAGTCTTAAGTAAAAAATAAAACAATAAGTATTGTCTGTAAGGGGTAACATAATTAATAAATTTAAGTTTATCTTTGAAATTCGAATAAATTAAAAATACATACACATAAGTAAACGTAACTTTTAAATTGTTTGAATATTTTTAAAAGTATTTACAATTTAGAAAACAAAATAGGCTATGAATTTCAGACTGCAAACGCAACAGTTATGGATTCAATCACCAACCTGCAAAAACAAATTACGTATTATTATTTTAAAGTTCCGGTGTAACATTCGGTTCTGTCATTCAACATCGGATTCCGTTGAAAAGTCGAAAACGTTATCTCTATGAAGTAAGACTTCAATACATTAATTTCATAAATATAATTAATAATAACAAAAAAGTAACTATTATATAAATGCAAATAATATTTAAAAATAACTAAGTATAAAGCACAAAAGAACAGGTTACAGATATTCTTGGGTGCCCCTGAAAACCATTGAATAGATGTTTTTCACGATTCGTTGATCAAAGCGTTTCCACTCTTTGGTCAATTGCTTGCTATTCTGATGTTGTATTTACAATTACGTCATAATCTCTGATGTTTTGTGCAAAACCAATTTGTTGAGATAAAAATACAATGTTATTTTACAGATCTAAAGTTTAGAGAGCTTCTTCACAAATATTTTTAGTGGGGAATTTAATTATAACATATACATTAATGATAGGTGTTATTTTATTCTAAAGTTTATTCCTTTTTCATTATATATATAGATTTGTGACCAAGTAAATGTTAAAATATCTCTACAAGCACATACATTCATAATCGTTAAAGAAAATGACAAGAAAATACAAGTCTTTCCTTATTATTCATTATACAACTACTACGTCCGTTACCCTAAACCTATTTGAAAGTAAAACCAAACCACTGACATATCACAATATCGTACTTTAATACGGGTACGTATTAACGGTAAATTACGTAAATAATTTCATAACATTATCGGTTTAATTAGAAAGTGAAACATGATTCATACAGTTACGGTGTCAGTTGAGGATTTATTTACTTTTATTCATCAAATTCACACTGTGTTATATTTACTTTTCATCTCTCCAATATTTGAATTATTAGATTTGAAATCACCCCTATAGCATACGTTAAAAGAAAGTAACACTATTTATATATTTTGATCGAGGTTCGCGATCTAGCAAACAATATAGTTCACAATATTATATATATTTCTTATTTATTTGTTTATATATATTTATATATGTTAGTATATTAACGTGTAAGGCCATCCTAGCACATTGAAACTTCTCTGACTGCAAACACGATTTTAAATACAATCCCCATAAGATTATATTAATTTTATATTTACGAATTAATATATTTTAGGAATTCTCATATTGGTTTATTATCATATGGTTTATAAATATATCATATTATCCCATTCTTTCACTGCTTGATTTTTTAGTCTATTCTTTATCTTTTATATAACTTCCTGTTTTAATCAGTTGGGCTACGTGATTTTTTGTTTAACAAGAGTGTTTTTTTAAAAACTAGGCTACACAAATAAAAGTTCCTCGCTCCTTAATTATGCAGAGCAAAAATTAAAAACAATATACAGTTTTTTACTCTTTTATGAATGTTGGAATCTTAAAACATATACTTATGCCAATATGAATATATTCATGCCAAGAACTGGTTTTTAATATAATATACAGAAATCTTTGAATGCCAGCAACATAGCTAGTTCCTCGCTTTCTTGTTCTAGCAGTATTAAAACCTATAGGGAAACACCTTGTAATATGAATATAAGATTTAGTGATAGGAACTTAAAAGAAACTCTTTACTAAAATATATAATGGTTTCAAATTCTAATCTGTTTGCCGAAAAATATGAAAATAATAAATAGTACAATAAATTGCATTGAAGTGAAAAAATATGATTTGCTTTCTTCAATTGAATTCAAGCATTATTAAGATTCGTTGAAACATATCTCAAAATAGCATTAAAATAGTACAATATTTTTCCCTAAGCAGACTCTCCCTATACGTTGACGACTTCAATGTATACATTGTATATTTATTTTAATCATTTTAATATTTTGACCTGTAATTGGTAAACAGTAGTTTACTTAATTATGTTAAGTATACATATTAGTTACATTTAAAATTTTCCTCAAAATAAATACTAAGTAACTGATATGGACATACAAATATGTTTTTTAAAACTCATACTTATCAGTCGCGTCACGTATTCGCAACAAAGGCAGTTTTGTACGGATAAGCGCTAACACGAATCTTTGTTGTCTTCATGTTAATTGGAGACTATACTTTAATGCAAAAATGACGCCAAAGTACATCGGCTTTATTCTCCATTTTAAGAAAACTATTTGCATTGAGCTAGTTTAGAGTACAATATGAATTTATAGTTGATATACATTATTAAAAACCTAAATAAATATTCATTTACAAATACCTTAATATATAAACTTTATTTTAAAAAGAATCAGATAATTAAAAATCAAAGAATAGTAAGAATAGTAAAAGAAAAGTAGTAAGTTGTATATAATATTTTTTATGTAATTATTTGGTGTTTGGTAATATATTGAATTAATTAATTTATTAGAATAACGCAATACCGTGCAAACTCTTCACATTGTGACATTAAAAAACGATTAGTGAGTGGTTTTATAATAAAACTAACGAGATATTCCATTAAATTATTCATAATTATTAGTTATTAGAAAATGACCTGAATATGAAATTGTGCATTTGTTAATAATATTTATGTTATAGTCAAATAACTTAAATATATCAATCATTATAGTTTATCTAATTTGAAAAGTGTTTGACTAACTATTTGATCGACTGATTGTTTGACTTGCGTCAAGAATATGTTTACTAGTCAAGTCTAGTCTTATAATCCAATGGTACGTAATTTATTTGAAATAAAACTATGAAATTTCTTCAAAAAATATACCAAGTATGTTCTGAGTATGCATAGAAAGTGTGAATGATGTGTGAAAGATGAATGAATTATATGAGATTGAAATTTATATCTTTTGATCTGCTTTGTTGTTATGTTAGCTTAGTACCTTACTTTACCGTAACTTAGTAGTAATACGTTAACAATTATTAATTGTAAATATCAAAATTGGTGAATACTACTTTGGCTTAGGTCTTACATTTTTATTGTTTTCACAATGGTGAAAATCACCTTCAAGCATCCTTTACATTCACGTCGCAGTTTGAGTGGAGATAATCGTGTATTCTGTAATTTTCCTATCGTTTATAAAATATTACAAATTAGTTACTACATATAGCAAAAGTAATGTTTTTTAAACTATTCGAATAATATATTTCCATTATGAATAGGATGAAATACTTTATGTATTGGTATATGTGTTGGTACCTGACCGGTTTTAATCCCGATTCAAAAAAGTGATAGTCATCTTGCTTGGAAACCTAGTCTGGTCTTCATATGTTTACCTACACACATGAAATATTTAAAGCCTATTTGTATGTAGAGATTTCTTTTACTTTCCAGTGAAAACTAAACAAATTATAAAGTAATTATTAATTTTGCATTAGAATTTGTTGAACTTAAATAGTTATACCTATTACTTGAATTGCGTTCAAATTTATAATAATCAAAAATAAACAATGCTTATTTCTCTATTTAAGCAAAGCTATATAAAGCTAAAATCATATAAGATTTCATTAAAAATATTTTTATTACACAAATGCAACGCTAGTACCTACATAAGTATTCATTACAACGAACCTTATCTTGATTGCAGAAAAGTGGAAACCGTTTACGAAACATTACTTGCTGTTTTCATCACATGTACACGGTTGTAGTTGTCAGTGTTATACATACCATGTGTATTATAAAGTAGATCGCTTTTTGTTATTTTCATATATTGGAATACTTTGTATTCATGTGAACTTACTAAATTAACAGATGAATAAATTAAATCAAATTCACTTGTCAACAAAGCTGTAAAAAAGAATAATTAAATAAATTTAATGTCTAATAATAATAATAATATTGATAAATATACATTAAACTCTTGAATTTGACCTTGCACCATCTAACCCATTTTAGACATATAAGTGAGGTTACAGTATCCTCAAAAACGAATATGTTAATAAATAGAATAAAAAAATATTTAGTATATTAAATAATATTTTATCCCATTATATCTATCTATTCTCTTAAATTTTATCATAAATACAAATACAAATATATATAAATATTTTTGCATACACTTTTTAGACTATGTGTGTACCTTTTACTCAAGGCTAAGCAAGAATATTAACAGAAAAATATATGGCTTATTGAACTACGGATTTCCAAAATAACATAAGAAATATTATCAAAAGGTGCAATTGGAATATTCCAAAGCTGTAAGTATGCATTAATAAAATGATTCGCGTATTTTTATTAGTATGTACAGATGTTCAAAAATATCATTACCTAATGTTCAATGTAAATGGCAACACTCCAAACACAACAACAATGTTTACAAACACTGAACGGCGAAGTGAAAATATTCACATGTCGAAGAGAAATAAGAAATGATTTCAAACGTTATTTGTATTGTATTAATCTTATTTTGTATACATAAATTATATATTGATATCGGATTTCGTTACCCAATTCAACTAAATGTTTTAATAATAAATATACGCTCAATTGATTATTATTTCTTATAATAGGAAATGAAAAATATCTTATACAATACTATATTAACTATATATACATACAAATAATATACTATCAATACTATGCCACCGTATATTTATCGATGTTATACGTAATCAATATCTGTATGTGTATTATATAGGTCGGAATTAAGAAAGCATAACGCTGATTATAATCGAACGTGACTTTATAGCGACCGATAGTTTTATCAGATACTTCTGGTTATAATTATTCCACGGACGTCTCGAATTATAACGTATAATTAAATTGACTACCTCAAGCCCGCATGCAAGCACGCAACTTGCACTGATTGCGACATCACTTTCACTCGCTAGGCAATGCCAAAGATATTCTATTTATGATTTCTGAATTTAGATGCAATACTTATTGAAAGTATAGAAAGACATTTAATTTTTTTTTATCAATATTTGATATATAATAATACGAGGGCAACACTGTATCTTTATTTATTTATAAAGTTATAGTTGTTAGGCAATTTATACTTTAAAATTATTAAAAAAAAAAACAAAATTAACTAAAATAAAATTAAAGATTAACTTTAATTATTTCAGCTCAAAGAAAAAGTGTTCAGTCTTAAATTGTAATCAATTTATAAATCGCATATTTATAAAACTACTGGATAATTATTTACGTGCTCCATCAGATACTCTTTTGTGATAGTTAATTTATTTAAAATCATTACTGATAAAGATTCTATGTAGACTATATTTGACCACGTCAATCTTTTAATTTCCTAACACGTGTTATGGCGAACTGAAAGATATGTATGACAAAAATGTACATATGTTATTACAGTCGTTACTTACAGATCACTTGATTGCTATAACATCCTTCTTTAACTATAATAGACAACCATTTCAAATAAGTATGATGATGTGTTATTTCCTTCTTATTTCTGCAATACTCGTCATTTAATGTTTAAGTATAGGTGGGCGTTCTTCCTCATTGAGGGTAAATGCATCTTTGTCAGCTGTGTTATTGTCTGGGCAATGTTGCATTCAGGCTAACAGTAAAATATAGAATAACAAGTTTAACCATCGTAAGCTTCTAGTTAAACTTTAATTTCTTAAAAAAATAATCCTGATTTAGAAAACGAAATGTTGATATATAGATAGAGTCCCATATAGATATAGAGATAGATCTAGCTTTTCTAAATATTAATTTTACTCACATGTATACTCTGAATTACACTCAGGCCTGCAAAAATAAGCTTTCTATCATACCCATAGATTGACTGGAAAAAATCTCTACTAGAGATGAGTTCACCTTTGCCAACAATGTCTCCAATTCTGTACTTGTTACAAATGCAATAAAGAATATATACGTAAAGTATAACATGTCACATTTTTATTCAAAGTAGATCATTTTAAAAGTTTAACCTCAATTTGTTTTAACAAAAAATATAATTCGTTACCTTGTCTGAAATGTCAGGGTTCTACCTTAATCATTAAAGTAACCTATCTGTGTATTTATTAACATGCAATAACAATAAGAATATCTAATATAATAAAGAAGAGCGGTGTAATTAGCATGTCGATATTTTATATGACTTAATAATGTTCATGCTGTTTAGTTTCATTGTAAAATTGTATTAATTTTAATTAGCACAGATTTAACGACAAATACATGACGACTTGTTTTAAAATGTAATGTTACATATCTAACGAAATCTAAATAAATATAGATTAGTGTACATTAATAATTTGTATCTATATTTTTCTACATATTATTGGAGCTGTAACAATTCATAAGTAATAGTAATCTGGTAGCTAGTTGGCGGACAGTCAAACAATCGAGTAAAGAGTGCGCAATTCCCCGGTTCAATGACAAAGGCAAACAATGCATGACGGATTCAAATGGCAATTGGCTTATTATTAATCAATGGAGAAATCCACGGTAAGGGCTACTGTATCGAAACGAAATATCAATGAAAACACAATAAAACGGTGCGTATTTGGAGTTGGATACGTCACATACTTTTATTTATTTATTTATTTATGTTTCGGGAATCTGAATTTGTCTGGACAGGACTAGGTTTTCAGAGTTTTATTTACAAATCATTCTATAAGTATTTCGAAATTATTAACTGGCACGTTGGTCATATTAATTGTGTGATAGGCGTTTTTTGTGTGATATTTACTTAGTTCTAGATATTTCTCTTTATTATTTCTACGTACTGTATTTCAAATCGCTTAATTAGATATTTTAAATAAGACATTATGGATCCGGTCGAAATAGACTAATGATAACTAATAATAAAACTGATAGTTTAATTATCTTTCGAGGTTTCAATTAACTTGAGGAAACTTTTTTTTAAAAGTTAAATATTTACCTGTCTCTGTGTTTTATCAGGAAGTATAATAGAGAGCTCAAACGATCTATTCTTCTTGTCACGACTGCCTGATCGCATTAGTTTAGATGACGTTCGAGTAATACTCTGTGCCTTTTCAGGTAACTTTAACGCCACTATAGACATACTACGAGACAGCCGCCTCCCCAACTTGCGCGTGCGCACCGACATCGAACCGCTAAGCCCTCGCCTGCGAGGCTCTTGCGCGGTGACATTATCCACCACAGGTACTCCCTCCTCACTGACACCAGCCATTGCACTATCTTTTAACACAATGTATTTCACAACGTTCACAATCACATTTCCGGCTCAACCGAGTCACAAAGCTGACACCAAAACACGAGAAAGTCTTCTGTTACCACTGAGTCATCCTCTTCGAATCCGTCTTTTACAATTGAACTTTAATAGTTAATCTGCATTGTATCTAACTGCACAACAACAATCGAGAGAGTCGCGCGGTTTGAACGGGTCCAGTGCAGATCATATGGTCACGAAGCCGGTTTGGAGATTGCGCACAGATCTATCTATAGTTAAAATAAATAGAAAATATCAGTGCAACTGATTCGATAACCTCAATATCGCCAACTTAAATTCAAAAAAAAAGTGTCCGATATCGTGCGTACTGCATTTAAATAGGGCGCGTTATCGTAGAGCGCGGAACATGAGGAGTAGAGCGGCGACGTGCGCGCGGGCCTTCACGATGTAAACGACTAGAGGTAGAGCGGCCGATCAGCGCGCTCACCGCCCCCGCCGTTACCAGCGCCAGAACATAAGTAAATGTAGCTGACACTTAAGTCCAATTGCTTATCGAATCATATTGTATCACTAAACAGTATGACACCAAATAAATGATCTTTTGTTTATCACAAAGAATCTAGTAACGCTCCCACGATATTTTTGACTCTGAAAAACATTTGCAGCGTGTAACGGGACAGCGTCTTTAGATTACTAACATAGTGGTTAGTCTACATTGCAATGACTTTGTTTTTGTTTTAATAATAAAATCTGTTACATGAAATTTGTCACACATTTGTTTTAATAAGTACTAAATACATATGTATTTATATAAATCTACATATATATGTAGATTGAAATTGACTTCAAATTAAAATTAGCGCTTAGTCTACTAATAGATTTTACAACTTCAAGGTGAACAAGTAAATTCATAATAAAGGAATCGGTATATAACTTATATTTCTACATTCGTTTTTTAACAATAAAAATTGTAGCGTGGTTGTTGTAGATTTAATGACATAAAAAGATATGACAAAGTTTAGCATTGAATTCCGGGCAGGGAGCGGTGTGAGCTATACCTGTTTTTTTTTTATTTTGTTAAAATTACCTAATTTAATATTTTGTTTTTTTTTACATATATTTTGATAAATTAATAAATTTCTGTTATTTTTATAATCTATTTACTGTTTTTTATGAAAAGCGTATTACAATAATTTGTGTCATTTTTATGTATTAAAAATGTAAATAATTTAGAACATTATTAATCTATTCTATATGTCAAAAAAATTTAAACATTTTATATAACAATATATTTCCGAATATGGTTTCTTAAAGCATTTTAAAAATGAAAATATTCTAAAAAGTTTACATAGAAACACAAACCAAAATAAAACTTTGCATTTTGACTATTTGTAAACAATCATTGTAACGTCATTTCAGATTATTTTATTTTGTAATTAGTATTGAAATGTTCATACTGGAGTAAGAAAAATATCATTAAAAAAATTAATGAATGAAACAAACGTCTTGTGAGTACAATTATCGATATATATATGATTTCAAATTGTAGCTTTTATTTTACTGGCTACCATACAAAACATTTTGAATTAAAAATAAGACATTTTAATGTATTACTTATATATGTTTAAAATTTATCTATACAAAGACAAATATAACATTTTTGTTTTGATAATAAGAATAGGTCTCTACTATCTTGGCAGATACCTTAGGTAGGTTACCTTTATATCTAAACCACTCTATTAAATAGGCAGGGCATTTCAAAAGTACGTAAGGTTTATAAAAACTATACATTTTGAAATCCTTATATATATTTTACCTACTTATATCGTTAATGAAAACGTGGGATATTTTAACAGCTCATATTGTGATTAGTGTCACAGCGCTAACATGACCTTCGTCTAAACGCAGTGGCCTAGCGACTTTCAAACAATAGGTACGTCATTCAGTAAAGTGTAAAATTACTTACTAGATATTATTAAAAAGATTTAAATCTATAAAAATTCTCATTATCACAGAATTACATAAATGTAACCGTCATGTAACGTCCTACATATTTTAAAATCTATATTTATACATACAAAGGCAACGTGTATCCTACTAAGTGACTAATTTTTTTTTTCATATAACTTAGGTATATAGGTATTTGCGACAATATATTACATCGGTATTGAAGTTAGGTCAAATCTTATACGTCTGTCTTGATTTTTAATGCAAGCTAAAAGTTAATTTTTATCTTTCGTCCATTGAGTCAGAGTTTAAGATGTAAAACAAAAATAGATTATGTTATTCAAAAAAATAGAATATTTTATTTAAAAAAGTCCAGAAAAATATCCATTTGTGCCATACTTAGAGTCCCATATCATATCTTAGACAAATTAATAAATTAATTTATCTAATAAATCTACATGATACGCAACAGTACTAGATGAATCATACGACTGTATCATATATAGTTTATGTATAAACAAAAAACTATATCATTTGCCAGTTTAGACACAATGCGAACGTTTTGCAATTAGTTTTAAACATAAGAATTTATTTTATGTGGCAATGAAAAATAAACAAAGGCTTCTAGAATTAATTAAGACTCTCTAATCAATGCAAATTACGTACTATTTAGTTGTAATAATGATTAGTATAACATAATGTATAACAGTTATTTTACGTAGATTTAACTTAAGTACATAATTTATTTCAATTATCAATTTACTAGTAACATAATCGATCACTTGATATAAGTCAAGGTGCATTTACGTATAATTTACAGCATTAAATTTATTTTTTCCTGCATAACTAAATAGGTATAATAATCAAGTCTTGCATCATATCTCTCATTTCTCCACTTTTCGCCCAAATTCAAAACTTCATATTGCGTAAATTCATTCAATACACCGCGCTTTGTCTTACCATAGCGGGAATATAAAAATATATATTTAATGTTTAATATATCGAAATTATATATCATAGATATACAAAACAATTAATTAAATATATATTATTATCGATTAGGCAGTCCGAAACAGCCTGGAGGAAGAATGGGGATTGGAAAGCTCGATACTCAAAGTTGTACTCATCAAAAGGATTATCTACGTAAATATAAACTTTATTTAATAACTTTCTTTCTGTAATTCAATAAGCCAATTAAATCAAAGATATATATTATTGCCAATAAAAATATTATACACATTAACATTTTATAGTACAGAACAATTCTGATGGTGGTTTTATCGCTATGCCGCTTAGACACTTCGTTTAGTAGACTTTGGCATTACTATTAGGCTTTAGTCAAAATTAGTTAGCCACTAAATTTGGTCAAAGCTTAGCATTATGTAATATCCCATTTGTTCACATAAATTAAAAATAAATTTTAGATTTGAAATAAAAAATATATAAATATTATAAAAACAAAAAAAAATAAAGAAAATGAATAACATCATCATATAAACCTATTTAAGACTCAAAAGACAAGACTTAACCAAGAGATTTATATTAATCACCACTTTATTATAAGATAATATTAGCTTCACCAACTTCTTACTTGTAAAATCAAAACCTAATTTGGTATAATAGTTTACTTGATACGAGTTACTTTAAATCAGATCGTCAAGGCCTATTGCGTTTACCAAGCGTAGTGGTAACCAAACCTTTTGAGTCATCGCGTGATTCAGTATCCGAGAAAAGTCAATACAGCATCACGACGCCATTTAATATTTACAGTTTATTTGTAAATACTCAACCATAAAACCACAAACGAGACAATTGTTTTTTCGACTTCGTTAGTTGTTTACTGTATAAATGTTTTGGGTAGTCAATTTTAACAGATAAAAAATAAACATACATTGTAACGTCCAGGACGAAAAAAGAAGAGGCCCGACGAATTTCATTTATGGGGAATGAATCCACACCGTACGCCTCTTTGTTAATAAAATTACGAGCCAGTCAAAAAGATACATCTATTAAATCAAACGAAGCTACACCCCACTATATTGCCTCGTTAATGTCACAGCGTAGTAAGTATTGTGGGATTGAAGACATCCAAAAGTAAGTGTATCTATGTACATAAGTGAGTTACACAGTACTAACATATAGCTAGTACTTACAATTAAATTGTATACGTACACAATTTTGAATATATAAGTTTTTGTATTTCTTACCCCTATAGTCGTTAATGTGTATATATTTTTATGTCTTCACATAAATTATTTTTATATTCTTACATTTTTATCTACTATATCTATATATATAAACTAAGTAATTATTAAATAGTTATGCTTCTTGTAATTCATCTTGTAAACGTATATTTGTACATAAACAATGAACACGTGTAACATTCACACTAGAACTGTTTGTTAAGTGTTGAATTGAATTATTACTAAATAATTTATATTCACAAATTATTTACATTTGTTTTACTTTTTGACATATTGTAAATAAGTATTTTGATAAGAGCGTATTGTGGTACAGTGGCACATCATATGATTGTAGTCACCATAGTGGGTTTGATCCCCAATCGGAAAAATAAATGATTTCTTTTTCTCTGCTATGTAGAGACAATGTGATATGTTGAGTTTTGTCATAGCACACTTTACATCTCGAATTCTGGCGGAATGGGAACAGTGTCCTGGCATTGGGTTCTATCCGAGTTTATAAATATCATATCTATAAAATCGAATGTATATAATCATCATATCAATAAAATAACAAGTTTGATTTCTTGTTTACTATAAATATCTTTTAAATATTTCACTTAATCAACTGTCACACTTGTATCATTTGATTTAGTGTATACGAGTATATGGTTCATGAGCATATCGTACAATAATGATAGGTCAAGAACTTTATTAAATAGATATTTCTGTATTTTAGATCCTGCTAACTATAGCGAACTAGAAACATCTCTTTTGAATATGGTACGCTCAAGGAGCCGAGAAGCTGAAGATGAAGTACGCGATACTCCATTAATGTTGACATGTGAGGATAATAATAATGAGTAAGGCAATTTCACCTTTTCACACATAATTCGATAAATTTTTAAATACTTAATTTTTGATCAGTTCAGGCACTACTATTCTGAACAATTTATTATAATAATTTATCAAAGGGATACTTCCTTTTTAATAATAAAAATTTAAAATTATGTATACTCAATCAAAATCAAAAGTCACTACATCATATTTCATAACCCAACAGAAAATGTATTTTCCCGCGGCTTTCACTATAGAACTTTCTCACAGTTTTATGCCATGGTCGCACACAATACATACTATTGTAATATAGAGGCTTATTCACTATTGTATATTACGCACCTTTATGAAAAAATATTTTATTTTAAGTAATAATGGAAGCATAATTATTCTTAGTATGACGTACATATATTTAAAATTTGTATATACATACTTGCACTTAGTGTAACCGATAGTATAATTATTATTTTGGACAGGTAAGATCTGTTTGATGATTGTGTGATAAATAACATATAACTTTAAAAATACTCAGAGTTTGAAGTATTCCTAAACAAAAATAGTGCGTCAAATAAATGAATTAAAAGAAAAATAGTTTCAGGAGAAAACCTGAAGCCTGCCTTTTTCATATAAAATCGTATTTCATATGGAAACCAAATTCAATAAAAATAAACTTTATTATTATTATTTAACTTTATTATTATTATTTATAGTCGCCCAAGCTAGGCTACAGTTTGCTTAAGGCCCAACCGAATAAAACATTTTAAATTCTCTCACTTTTTCACTCTGTATCCTCCTCATGGCAGGATAGACAAATGGAACCGTAGGAAACTAGTGTTAAGACAGTCCATTTTATGCATAGCGCCTATTGAAGCATTGCATGTTGAGTGGCGGAACTCAACGTCACACTTTTCCTTGTTAACGAAGCAAAGAAAATAAAAAATTATATTCTCTATTCGAATCGAGCGCAGAAACGCGCCTGCATCCTCTTTTTTTTTGATTTGTAAAGTTTTTGTCAAAAATATTTAATTAAA
Source organism: Dione vanillae (assembly GCA_037178615.1). Lineage (NCBI taxonomy): Eukaryota > Metazoa > Arthropoda > Insecta > Lepidoptera > Nymphalidae > Dione > Dione vanillae. The sequence goes on from JAZFAU010000189.1 coordinate 1,775,525, forward strand.
TCATTTATACTATTTAATGATAGAATAGTTCATTTACTAATCCAGCATATTATATCATATCCATGGCGTTTCTTAGTGAAAACATTTGTGAAACCTGCGTACACGGTCTGAGCATCCGGATGACAGATCGCAGTGTGTCCCGCTCACGTATCTCCCGGATGTCCACACGACGCGACATGGACATTCCGTCCATACTTGCATTCACTGCTAACGTGCCTAAATCGGTTAGTGATATATACTAACTTAGTTAAGATGCGATTATTTTTAACTGTTTAATAGATATATTTTCTTGATTAAAATCAAAATCTTAATTAAAACAGACGCATCTTGAAATACCAGCGTTTCAAAAAATAGTGCCACAACGTGAAGAGATCCCAAAGTGGTCTATACGTCGTTCAATTTGTCCCGTCTGTTCTCAGAAATGGAGGGACAGGAGCACCATAAATATTATTAAATCATCAGGTTTTAAGGATTTTATTACTTACGTGATTAATATGTCTCACTATTTGTTTTTAACTAAGCAGGGAAAGGTAATAGTTATGCTCGTAATTATTTTAGGGTTGAGAAGAAATTTATCATATGAACCGCTATCTGTAAAAGCGCCAGCTCGAATAAGGACGTCGGTCGCAATGGATTCGTATGTATCTAAAGATTTACTCTAAACGTTAAACAATGAAGTTTAATCTACTTTCTTTTAAATTAAAAAATGTTGTATATAATTGATTGAAAAATGTTGTATATAAAAAAACTACTACCGATACTTTTATACAAATGTACTAACTATATAATATTATATCTTCATAAGATGTTCATGTACCTGTATTCATTCTTCATAGATAACGCCAAATTCTTTTAAATTTTCGAAGCTGTTGTAAAATAAGTATGTATAGGTAAGTGCTCGACAATGAAACGAAATAATTACAACGATAGGTAGTTTTTATTTATTTATTTTAATCAAAATCTAATGAATTGTCATTGTAATTAATATATGCCATCGATACAATAACTTTTTGGTCAAATACTACAACTATCAAATAAGAACTGTCATCGACAACTTAAAGAATGTTTAATAGCATATGTACATATATATTTTATTCATTAGTATAATATCAATAATTAATTAAATGCTTAAACATCTAGTACTACTCGAAATATACCTGGAGCATTGGACAAAGACATTGGAGTATCCTATAGTAGTCTACGAAATACAAGTGCTACATGGCAGTTGACACGAGCCCGACGATTTAGGGCGCCAAAGCCATTACTACCCTCCCCCGAAGCTATTGCACCACCAAGCTGCAATGCACCGTTGGCTAGGAAGGACTTGGATTTACGTGTTAACCGTTTTCTTTCGGATAATTTTAAATTACAATAAATGTTTTAATAACAAAACTATTTGTTTTAAATTCAGTTTATTAATAGTAACAGAAGACAAATTACTTTAGTAAAGCTTATTAAATTCTGCTCAATGAAACTACAGTAAAAATATTTAAAACTACATAATAAATAGGTATTTGTGGTTTGCATTATTGAAAAATAAAAAATCATGTCATACGTCAATATACCTAATAATACAGCCGATATGACTATTAAAATTTTTATTTTGCAGAAGCGACCTTTTCACACAATCTATAATCTAGGACTTAAGGCAAAATTTTAAAGAAAAAATATATATTGACAGTTGCATCTCAATATAATTCTGTAATTGTGATATATGTTATTAGTGATAAAGATACTAAGATATAAAAATATGATTCTGCCAAAATCAGTGATTCGCATAATATTTACACGAAAATTAGGCATAAATTTACACCGCCCGCAACTAGATTGCCGAATCCGTAATTCTTTCATGGGGCAGCGTGAGCGTTTTTACAACTGGATGCCAATAACGTACAAGTGTCCTATATCTTGTGTGTTAAAGTTATTAATTTATCTTTTTTTTTTAGCTTCACGCTTTATCCTGCACATGGCAGGGTAGGCAGAGGGAACTGCAGGGACCGTGGGAACCTAGTGTTAAGACACTCCCTTGCTTAGTCCCTGCTTTCTCTGTGCCCGCTTTCCGCCTTTTTCGAGGCATTTCGTGTTGAGTGGCGAAACTCAACGCCGCGCTTTGCCTAGTTTGCCAGAGCGAAGAAAATGGAAATAGAAAAATCCATCTTCTCCGACTGCGAATCGAACCCAGAAACCGTAGCGTTACATGCAGACATTGCGCCTCTGCGTCACGACATTTATAATTTTTAAATTTGAAATTATTATTTATGACCGTATAAAATAAAATTACGCCTGAGTTGGCGCTGATTATTCGCAGACTGAGGCATTACCTTTAGTGATGTTTTTAATGTTTAAAAACGAATCTTGTATTCTTATTGTTATTAAAATTATTTTAATCTGATATATAGAGACGCTTTGCGTAGTTAATAGAGAATATTATTGTTAAGGAGCAAATATTTCAGTATTATTTATAGTTTAATAATAACTTGCTAAATTTTTAAAGTTGATAACTATTTTATTATTATAAGTAGACGAATAGACGCCCATAATGTTGTCGGTGTGAACTTTACTATCCTTATCATGATGTAGCAGACACTGTATATTATAAATCAATTTTTATTGAAAAATGACAATAACTATAAATTAACTTCGCTTATGCGATATTTTTCACATTTTACATTATATAATTTAAAACTGCACATCAAGTCAGTCTATATTCTATTATTTTATTATGGTAGCATTTGATTATTTTTCGCAATTCAGCTGTTTTCAAAATGAATACATCCAACAGATTCGAACATTTGTGTCACGTACAAACAGACAAAACAACCGGATATTTCTTTTAAAAACGCTGTTGGAGGTTCATTATTCAAACACCAACAGAGTTGTTGGTAACAGAGATGTTGATTGTACATCACCCGTACTATTATGCAAAACTGCTACTATTTTCCAAAACTATTTAATGCGCATATTTTTTACTGTTTTATTTATTATTTATTTAATAGTAAAATGAATATTTTTTGTACATATTTAAAAATATTCATTTTACTATTACTAATATGTATTACACAACATTACTCTAAAAGCGTAGTAAGTGGCAACACTGTTTTTGTATATATTGGTTGGCATTATTGTTATTCAATTTTTCACTATTTTATTGATCGCCGCTTAAAAAGCGGTCTTGATAGCCATATTTTTTCAGACAACAAGGTAAAAAATTCTGTGTAAGACAAAACGAGAAGAATGCCTTTACTTCCGCGAGCGCGTACTATGATATGCGCCAGTAGGTGTCTTAATGTAAACTTTCTTACGACTACACGAAGAATTATGTCGAGAACTTTATACTACTGCGAATTTGGTGATCCACTTCAAGTCGTCAAGATAAGAGACTTACAGACGATGCCCCTTATGTCACATGAAGTTCTAGTCAGAATGTTAGCAGCTCCCGTGAACCCAGCTGATATTAACACCATTCAAGGTACCATGTAAATTGAATTATTTTACCAGTTCATTATTTCAGAATATTAAATACTTTTTCAATAGGACAGCATGTCAAAGAAGAATTAAAAATCTTAATTTCTGAAAATTTTATTAAGGTACTTTCTTTTTTTTCTTTTTGGATACTATAATACTACACTAATCATATATTTATTTTGAAGTTTCATTTTAAATTTTAGGGAAATATCCTGTTAATATACAACTCCCCAGTATACCAGGGAATGAAGGTGTGGGAATTGTTGAAGATATTGGAGAAGATGTTGATGGAATATGTCCAGGTGATAAGGTCATTGTTACCAAACCTGGGAAAGGTACATGGAGAAATCTAGGATCCTTTGACAAAAAAGTTTTAAGAGTTGTGCCAAAAAACCTAGGATTGATAGAAGCAGCAACTCTAACAGTCAATCCTTGTACTGCTTATAGAATGCTTACAGATTTTAAGCCAGTGAAAGATGGTCTTGTTGTCATGCAAAATGGTGCTAACAGTGCTTGTGGACAAAATGTTATCCAGATATGTAAAGCTTGGGGTGTTAAAACTGTAAATATTGTAAGAAACAGGCCAAATATTAATGAATTAAAACAATATCTGGAAAACTTAGGAGCTACTTATGTGTTAACAGAAGAAGAATTGCGCAAAACTGACATATTCAAAGAAAATAAAATTGATCGGCCAGCATTAGCTTTAAATTGTGTAGGAGGCAAAAGTGCGTTAGAAATGCTACGACACTTAGATAATAGCTGTGTAGTAGTCACATATGGAGCTATGTCAAGGGAACCACTAAATGTTCCAAATTCTTTGATTATTTTCAGAAATATATCTTTCTGTGGATTTTGGATGACAGCTTGGAATCAGAAAGCTTCACCTGAAGAAAAAGAAAAGATGTTGCAAGATGTTATTCATTTAATGTGTGAAAATAAGCTTAAAGCTCCTGTACATAAAATGGTGAAATTTGAAGAATATAAAGAAGCTTTAGAAAACACTCTTACACCAAAGGGCTTTAAAGGCTGCAAATATATACTAGATTTTAGTTGTTAGAATTAAGTGTTTTGACTAATTGTGATGAGTTGTGATTGAATATGATTGATATCATTCTTTTAAGAGAAGTGTTAAATGAAAATTTACATTTAAACATTTAATACTATAATACTTTTTACTATGATGCCTATATAATATATTATTTTGTTGCTAAGATTTATAAATCTTATATCTTTAGAGTAACTCTGCTTATGTGTAATTTATGAAATAAATGTATACATGGGAAAATATTAGTATTTATATTTTCAGGTAGAAATTTCTGCTTGCCAAGGTTACCCAGCATTCCTGGGGATGAGGGAGTTGGAGAGGTGGTAGAAATTGGTAATAAAGTGAGCTCTGTAGTTAATGGTGAAAGAGTAGTTTTGACTACAAGATATCTTGGTACTTGGCGATACTATGGTATTTATGATGAGAGAGATGTCCATGTAATTTCCCCTCAAATTCCCCTTCCTGAAGCATCCATGTTAACAGTTGCTCCTTGCTACTGCATATAGAATGTTGTGTGATTTTAGAAAATTATCTGAAGGGGACACAGTAATGCAAAATGCTGCTAATAGTGCTTATGGCCAATGTGTTATTCAACTTTGTAAGGCAAAGAATATTAACACTTTTAATATAATTGCCAAAAATAGTTCTTATGAATATATAAAGAAGCACCTATTAAATATAGGTGCGACTGCGGTATATTCCCTAGAGGAAGCAGAGGAGCTTACATCATTTAATACATCATTGACAAAGCCAGTATTAGCTTTGAATTGTCTAGGAGGCAAATTCGAAGATGTTCTTCTTAAACTACTTGAACGTAAAGGCACAATAGTTTATTATGGATCGGCTTTTGACGTTCCAATAGCAAAACATGTTTTGCGTCCAGATGTTCACTTTAACAGATTTCATCTCTTAGAATGGGATTCTCAAGCAAGTGTCATGGAAAAGGATATTATGATGAATAACATCACTAAGTTAATTATTCTTGGAAAATTAAGAGCCCCTTTATATGAACCTATAGAAATGAAAAATTATATACATGCTCTTAAAAATACAAGTACTTGTGAAGCTTTTTCTTATATGAATTATGTATTTGACCTCACATTACCATAGAATTATCAATTGATTATGTCATTTTTAAATTGATACTATTTAGGTTGATAAATTATATACCAACCTTATTTATTTACAGCTGGTCTATTTCCTATGTTTTTAATATATTTTTATAAAATGAACATTGCTTTTGATTTCTTTAAAGTATAATTTACCCACAATTTCTTAAGTTGGCTTAGGTCAGGGTCAGGGACCATTCGCTGTGTGAATGTGGCCTTGACGATGGCTCTCCTTTTCACATCCTTTTCTCCTTGTCCTAAGTTAACTAGTCCCTTGTATGATATTCTTCCCAACAGAGTTCCTCTTAATGTTCAGTGTGTGTTAATGTTTGTTTAGTCCTCTATGTAAATACAATAAGTATAATAATATTAGATTATAAACTAACACCCGTGAGAATATTATTTAGTACTAACCCAATGTATTGTGTATATACTGTAATTCTTACATGGTAAATTTGTTTTGGGTGAAGGTTTTTTTAATGGATCTCTTTTTTACACGTATTTTATTATTGTGTATAGTAATAAATACTTAATTTTAAATTCTGCATACTTTGAAACTACTCATGTTACTAAATATACATTTATTTTTTAGGCTTTATTAATATTAGTTGGTCACCTTTCAACTTAACCTCTATGCAACATGTTTCCTCTCCTTATACTTCTACTCTTTATAGACGATTCCAAAATATTACTGATTGTCAAATATTACTGATTCATAAAATAGATCTTTTTTAAAAGCAATCGTTTGAAACAGTTGAAAAAGATTGATACCTAATAAATTTATAATTATTTTGTAGACCTTTATAAAGTGTTAATCCACACTGAGGATGTTTAATTTTGTGGTATTGCGAACCGTGCAAGAGGGCGGGGGTTCGAGTCCTGCTGCGTTCAAAATTTTTATATGTTTTCTTTAAGTAAATTACGATTAATTTACACTTTGCCCTAAATGGTGGTTCATTTAGAATGTGCTATTGTAATCTATAGTATACATTATCTATGCTTCTGGCTTCACTTCACAATTGTAATTTACATTGTCAAAACAATACACTTCTGTAAATGTATTCTGTGGACTGTGGTCTAATGACAGTGACAAAAAAATTAACATTTTGAATTGTTTGCGAAAATTATGTTGATACTCTTTAAGTGAAATATATACTTTCATATCTATTTAATAATTCCTCATCGGCAGTAATGAGACGAACCTTATTTTATAGTAAAATTTTATTTTAACTAACGGAATAGTATAAATTTTAATATTCAGGTTGGTTATGTAAATTAAAGCATTTTCTTGTATTGTTATACTTTCAAAATATAATTTATAAAATATTTATATTAGTATGGCGAAAGATGAGGCAACTTATGAAGCTTTCGAATTCTTGGAAGACAACGCGGATAATGATGAAAACCAACTTATCGTTGTTCAAGAAGATGGCACTATTCTCACAGGTACTTAAGTGTATATTGCAATAATTTTATTTAGACTGCTCTTTTTTATATTACTTTTATATAATTCTTAGATAAACCCAAAATTATAACCTAACATTTTCTGAACAATCAATCTAAACTCTTTAATTTTGTGGTATGTTATATATACATTCAGTTAACACTGTCAAACGAAACACGAAACGATTCAGTCAAACGAAAATAAAAAATATATATAAAGTAAATAGTAATCATCTTATTGCAGTGAATAGGCCAATTCAGTATCTAACTCAAGTGCAAGATGTCAAGGAAGTTTTGGATACTGCACAGTCAAATATTGTATATGATGTTACACCACAACAATTTTATGTCAATGTTGATAATTCTTCAGAACTTGTTTCTGTATCTGGTAATTATTATGCTACTTATAATTCAATATTCAATTTGAAGAAAAATGTTGTATAAAATAAATTTATAAACAAATACATGAATGTTGAGTGATCTTACTAAACATTCATATAATGTTTTTTGATATGGTACAGTTAGCATATAAATTATAATACTTATTAATTGTATAATTATGTGTTATATTACTGCTTATAAATTCAAATTTAATAAAGATATTGTTCTTTGTGACTGTAAATCTAAGTATTTTTTAAAAGAATATTTAATAAGCAATATATGAACAAAATCAAAATATCAAAATATGTAAGGAAATGACAAAGATACTTACATATGTTTGTATTTATTTATATGAATTGTTTAAATGTATGTTTCAACACCTCATCTTGGCATATTTTATAATAAGAATTATATTATTTCCAGATCAATTTATGATGCCTGAGGGTGAAAATAATATGTATGCCAATAGTTTCTTAATACAAGCAGTAGAGAATAACAAAGAAGAACAGGTAATATATATTTTTTATTAATTTTAATATATTGAGACTATTATATAGTCCAAGGCATGAAACGAATTTGACTGGACTTGGTCAAATTTGACTAATTACAAGTATTTTAAGTAAGTTAGAAACAAATGAATAAAATAAAAAAAATAGTCTTAATTGTAACATCTCTTGTATTATACTTTCTACTTCAGATTTGTCACCAAACTGGAAAATTAGTTTCTCATAACCATTAACTGAGATCACTAACTCTACCATTAATTTAACCAATTTGTATATTGATTATAATTAACTATTAAAAACTAATCTTTTATTTTACAATTATGTCATTAAAGATTCCAATGTGTGCCCACAGAGGGTATGAAGGTGAAATTTGGTATAGCATATAAAACTATTTCATAATTAAAAAATAAATTATAATTTTCGAAAATATATTATGGGATTGATCTATAAAATTTGTTTTTAGATGGAACAGGAAGTTTTACCAATAGAATTTAAAGCTGAGCCAGAAAATAATGCTACTATTGAAGTAAACATTGAAGTAGAGAATATGGAGAGCAAGACAAATGGTGATTGTACTGAGGTAAGGTTTCTTTTGGTGTATAACTTTCTATCACAATTAAGTTAAAACCTATTTATATTACTATATTTATTGTAAATAAATAAAATGCAAATCTTATTTTTCAGATAACTTTAAGTGATGACCAATATCAGTTATTAGAGCGAAAAGGCTGGATACTTTTGGAGACATCAGATAAAATTTATTTACTTGATACACTTGGGCTACATGATATATCGGCTGATAAAAGTATGTATATTTAAATACATCAGACTCGCTTAAGATAATCTCCCTCAATACAATATCCCATCACCCATGTAACTCATCCTTTGCCTTATTACGGCAACAATCCTGTGACTTATTCTTCTTTCTATATATGTCTTAACACTTAATATTCTTTTTAGGATATTTTGACTGTGCGAAACATTGTCGTGTGTTGAAAATTGCCAAAATTGAGATTCTGCTTTGCCTTTGACCAAAGCAAGATAGTGAAAATTATTATTTTTAACAAGTGGTAATTGAACCCAGAACCGTCACATATACCAGCCAGACATTGTGCCATTGCGCCTCAACTGCAATTTGAATTTTTTTATCTTATTCTGATAAAAATCAGAATAGAAATTGGATGAGATAATTTTTAAAGAAATTTTCAAAATTATACATTTGATGTTTTTTACAGAGTTAATTGAAAAACTGAGATATGAAAGTCAGATAGAGACTAATGAAGAAACAAGGTAAATTATATAGTTGTTATTTTTACACTATATGTGTATGTATTTATAAAAATCAATAAAATTAACCTTTATAATATTTCATTATTATGATTAAGTTATTTAATGATTAATTAAATTTAATGAAACATGCTTAAAAATTTTTTAACATAATATTCAATAATTTTAACAAAATGCTGTTTCTGGTAGTGATAAAATAGAAGATGAACAAATGATTTATGAAAATTGTGAGGAAAATTATGATACAAATCAAGTAGACGAGACAGGTTATGTAATTGAAGATGGAGTGGAACATCAAACAGAAGAGGTGTCATATATAGATAGTGAACAAGGTAAAATTTTTTTCATTTACGTATGTGTGTCTTTGGCATTGTATTTATAAAAAAAATGGTCAGATTTTATTGCTTAATTATTTTTTTCGTCCAAAACCAGGAAGGTGATATTAACTATAGCTTTTTAAGTAAAAATGACTCTAGCAGCTTATGCTAGAATATAAGCTATTACTGCTTAAAATTGTTTTTTTTTTGTAATTTTGTAACTTAAATGTTGTCCTAACCATAGTAATGTAGGACAAGACTAACTTACCAAAAAAATTTTAAAAAATCTGTAATAAACATAAAAAAAGGAATATATATATATATATATATATATATATATATATATATATATATATATATATATATATATATATATATATATATATATATATATATATATATATATATATATATATATATATATATATATATATATATATATATATATATATATATATATATATATATATATATATATATATATATATATATATATATATATATATATATATATATATATATATATATATATATATATCTCACTACTTTCACCATTTCAAGTCAAAAATATTGTTCATTTTAAAATCTGTAAATAAGTAACTTAAAGAGGAGGGAATTTAAAGAGGACCCTTGATATAAATGTTATTCGGGTTAATCCTATTAAATATATTATACATAATAAAAACTATAAATTTTAGAACGTGAAAGTGGCCATATATCGTCTAAACATTTTCCACACGACTATGTGAAGCTGAACTCTTACAAGGATACGTCATACAGAAGGGAAGGCGAGGCGCTAAAAATTAAGACAAAATTTTCGTTCAAAGGTAAATAGTAAATATACGTATTTGCTGTTATTATGCTCTAGATCTCTGTAACTTAACGGCCGGAGTGTACTGTATTATTAAATGGTCATCTTCTTTATGTAATATCAATTAAAGTTAATCACGTTTACTCGTATACAGGGACAAAATAATTAATGAGTAATGTAACGACGATATTACCATTATTATTTTTAATGTACTGTAGTAAATAATATATTTTATAAAATATAATTATATTAAATAAAATATAATGAATCCAAGTTGCATTAGTATTATATAAAACAGTTAAAATTCTACTTAACTATATATTATTAAATAATTATTTTAATAATTTTCAGACATTCCACCAGAAATAGTGCTAGGTAGAACGGTACACGGTAAAAAGTTAGTTGCAAGTGTGAAAACGGAAAAGCAAAACCTGCGAAGTGCTCTCACTAATAAAGCTGTGGGTGACAAATTCCAGCGAGTGCCCGACGAGGAGTCTGAGGAACATTTGCAAAGTATGTATTTTTATTATATATTTTTTGAAAATGAACCTATTACCGTTGTGTTATAGTAATGTTATCTTTATCTAGATACTAACAAAAGCAAGCAATGTTAGCTAAATGAAATAAAAATAATTGTGTGCTCTTTGACTACCTGTGCACATGTGACTTGAACAGTTTTTGGATATGTTAAAGGTAGAAATCTTTTTTGTTAAAAGACGCATTTTCGACTTTGAGCGCGTACACGTACAGAATTTGTTTGACCAATTATTAAATGAACTTTTTCATGTTCGAGCATCGGCTATATTGTTCACCAAACCGCTTTTATATATTTTATAGTAGGTATCCAAAGTAAAATTCTAGGTCTTAAAACTTGCCCCTCTAAGTGTGCGCAATTAGAACAATTTCAATTATTATATATAATGATTGTATTCAATAAATATCTTGTCTACATAAAATATTTGTTTTTTACACAACTTAAGTAAGATTGATCTGCCAATGACAAGAAAAATACTAAAATTTATACTTAACAATTTGTATAAACGTTAGTTACTTTTAGCATAAGCACAATAATCCTCAAATCTAATTAGCCAGGATTATGAGAAAATACTTTAAAAAAAAAATTTTTTTTTCAGATGACACTGGCTTAGAAGCTGCTAAGTTTGATGCTTTATTACAAGAAAATTTATGGGGAAATGGTGATAATTGTTCAAAGAAGGATGTAACTGCTGCCGAGATTGTTGTTGAACAATTGTTGAGGGTGCCAGCTTTTAAGCCTACTATTATAGAAAGAAGGCTGCTTGTTACCAAGGTATTTGTTGCTTATATATTCATATTTGTTAAGTTATTTCACATTTACTTATTTCGAGATAAATTGATTTAACTTTAAATTTTATCTAGTCATGGTTAAATAAGATATTAAGAAAGCAGGGACTAAGCAACGGAGTGTCTTAATACTAGGTTCCTATTCCTATGGTTCCTGCTTTTCTCTCTTCACCTTGCCATGTGCGGGATAAAGCGTGATGATATAAAAATAATATTTTACAGGTAGTAATAGAAGAACACAAAACGGATGAAATGTACACAGAGACGGTGCCGACGCTGGTGACGGGTCGCGTCATGCGGAACGACTCCAAGTTCTACTTCGTGTACATACCAGACCTATTGCGGCGGTCGCTCAAATACGCTCAAAGTCAGTTTGCTTTACGATTTTAATTATATTTCTGAGTACCATGTTTTGGATAATACAGTGCCTTAATGGTCTCTTTATTTGTTGGCTTAGTAGTAGATTTTGAATATTTGATTTATATTTTTTTAATAGTTCTAATATATATAATAAATTTTTGAAAACATAATAAATATATGTTCCATTGAAATATTATGCTAATTTGGTATACAATTTTAGGTGGGAAGAAAGTGAATGAAGATAACTATTTACATATTCACATTCGTGAAATGAAGGGTGCCGATGGTATCACTAGGATCTCCATCACCCTTAACAAGAGACGTAAGTATGAACTTAAATTCTGTATTCGTAATAACTACATAACACTGTTAAAAATGAGTAATAATTGTAAAATTGTACATTACCAAATAATAAATAAGTTCCGGAAGTTAGAACCGGTAGTAATGTTTGACATTTTAGAAATGAATCTTGTATTTTTATTTTGAATAATTAATAATAATAACACGTTATTGCACATAAGAAAATAAAAAGAAGAAATACAAATAATTGATAAATAATCAATAAAGTTATTAGAATTTGACTAGACTAGACTATTAATAATTGAATAAAGAGTAGTTTAACAACATCACGTGTTACATTTATATTATTCACACAGGCTCTAAAGAAGACTATCTAGTGTAGTATTTGAATATATTTATTTTAATAAATGCTATTTTTCTTTAGATATTCCTTTGGCGGCTTTAGCTAATAAAGCGAGGAATAAACAGAAATTGGCGTTTGCGTGTAGCGCATGCGCAGCTGTATACAAAACGGAGGAAGGCCTAAAGTTGCATCAAGAGGTTATATGTATTTTCTATTATAAATTAGATCAACTTTATCTTTAATATAATAATTTTCTTTTAATCAACTACGATAAAATTTGATTATTCAAAATGATTAAAAAAATAATATTGCTCAATAAGTAAATCTTACAAAAAACAAATAGGTATGCTTTTATTTCTAAATGATGGTGTGTACATGATGTGTACTAAACGACATTGACTTTTTCAGACTGAGTGTATGGAAATAGATGATCTTTTAACTATTGATACTGAAGCAGACAATTCAAATAATCCTACTTTTAGTGTAGTACTGACTGGTAACAATAAACAGTATATGTGTAATCAATGTCATGTAAGTAATTCAAAGCTAAAAACATTTTAAATATCAAAAATAATTATAAATTAATTAATTTTATACTTTTTTATTATTCTTTATTACAGTCCGTGTTTACAAAATTAAACAATTGCCAAAAACATATTAAAACGCATTTCAATCAAGATTCTGTAGATGAAGAATCTAACAAGAAAGAAATCAAGAAGTCCGGTGATGTCTACAAATGCAATATGTGCTCGTGTACATATTTGCATGCAGCAACGTTGTCTAAACATATTGTATCCAAACATATAAAAATGAAAGCCAATTAAAATGTATTAGAACAGTATGAAAACTTTCTTTTAATATAAACATGTTGCATTTCTGTAGATTATAATAAACAATTAGCACAATTAACATAACCAGAATAGAACTGCAGATATTATAGTAGCTATTTATAGTGATGCAAAAAATGATAAATGAATCTTAAAAATAAATATTTTAATGTGATGTATAACGCTTTTATTTCCACGCTATTCTTTCATGTACCATCTTAGGATTTATAATTTCTAATATTTTTGGAAATACATATATTTTAAATGTTGTTCTTACATGCAACTCTTGAGTAATATAATAAACAAGACAATATTGTAGTCCTTATATCTTACTTACCGCGTACATTATTGGTTATATGGACTTTAAGTACTTGCTGCGCCATTTCCACTAACAACCTAAACTACACACTAAAATACGACAAATATTAAAATAGAACCTAGTACAAAGGCGCTTCTTTCTGTATTTGCAATAATTAAAAATTATTTTGAGTAATGAAAAAATAATAATCAACCTGACATAATAATTGAAATAGAGTAATTATATAAGAAAAATGCTATAACAAATGGTGTTGAGCATAAAAGTAGTGAGTATTAATCACTAATAATTTAGTGTTTTAAATATCTGATGATGTACCAAGAGAACCCTTTATTAATAATTAAATAAATTCCAAAAGTAAGGTACTTTTAACCCATTACGTCCACTTTATATCACATACGTATGATTATTACACCATTAACAATGATCACAAAAAAAATATTCAGCAATAAGACGAACTAACACATTAAAGTAAATAATAGATGATAGAGATAGAGTAAGTGCGGGTAGTACTCGCACAAGGAGAATTCCATCCCTAGTTCATGATTAATTAGGTATTCCACTGAAAAATACTCGTCATAAAAATTGAAAAATTTAAGTTTGCAATCATATTCATTCATTTTGTATGAAACTAACTACAAATATAAGTTTTTAATGGTTTCATAAATATATAATACTCTTTGGTTTTGGTTATACTGCATTTAAATGAAAAAATAAGAAAATAAAGCATAAACACTTGTATATATAAATTTATTGTATTGACTTATATACTAGTATGATACTAGTATCCACATGATTTAGAGGAAATTGTCTTGACAGATAGTTAAGAAAGTAATTCTATAAAGGTTTTCATTTTGAGATATGGAACACTAAAAATAATGTAAACAAAATTATATTTTTATTATAAAAAGATATTTTTAAAGTTGAGAATTACAACCTAAATTTGAATTGTTTCTTCTTTATATAATTAAAATTCTTCATCTAAAAATACATTATCAAGGTCTTCTAAATCTGGAAGTGTTTCATCAGAAGACAAATTATCTGTAAGATAAAATAAGATTAATTTATTAAACAAACTATTGTAACAAAATTAGTAAGTTCAATAAGGATTTATTAAATAAAAATATGCCAAAACCAATCATATATTTGTTACAAAAACTATATTCATGTAATATATTATATATTTTATATACATAATAAAGTTAAATTATGTATTAGTTATTGAGTTTACTACAAGAATATTTATATAAATAAAGTACCTGATTTGTTAATGCTAATTATGCTGAACTCATTTTCACAGATCTTCTTATATCCATTTGGTAACACTTCTTCATCATTTATAATTGCTGAAGTATAGATTGATGCAATGTTACTTAAAGTTATATTTAAATAATGTTTTTTAAAGGCACTTCCTGTGGTGAGCACAGTAGGTTTCCATAATACTAAAGCACAACATTCTGTCACAATGTAATTAGAGAATGTGTTCCAAGCATCCCTGTGTAATGTGCATTTTATAGTTCCTTAAAAAAATATTATTTCAAAGTAAAATTTTTAAAATATGTAAATTCAATTTTAATTTATAAAGCTTATTTCTAATTCCAAAAGCTCTTACCCGTTTTATCTCTTAGAATAATTAGTGGATCAACAGCAGATCTATCAACTGACTCAACAAATGCAGTAACAATTTGAGCCTTCTTCCTTCGTAAATTACCAGCAAGAGCCTGATTTTTTATAGTATTTATTGAATTAATCTCCCCTAAGACGAGTGTATCATTTATCAGTCGTTTCCACAAAGGTGTTTCAAAAATATCACCATGTAAATAGTTTTGACTGAAATCTATGTCCTAAAATAAAATTTTATTTAATATAAAATATTAGAATTCTAAAAGTAAAAGAAAAGGATATGTGTCAATTACTTAATTATATACCTGAGTTTGTAATTCTATGTGACCAATACTTTCATCATCATTTTTTTCAAAAGAACCTGTTAACAAGCCAGCTGGACCAGGAAATTTTCTTTTGGTTTTGTGGTCAAAGTAAGAATTAATTATTTTCCTCTTTGTATGTTTAGGAGAAATAACATTTTCTGTATTCGAAACACTATTTTTAACACTTATAATATCATTATTACATGTAATAACATTGCTAGTTAAACTTTTTAATTCTTTACTTGTTGTATCTGGAGAAACTTCTTTTGTTTGACTTAGATTAAAATCATCTTTTTTCAATGAATTTGAATTAAATTCAGGAAAATCTATCTGAGACAAAATCTAGGAAAAAAAATTTAATTAGTATCGATTCATGTTTTATCAGAACATACAAATTTTAAAACAAGTACCTGATCATAGTCGTCAGATTCAAACATTATAACAAATAGTTTTAAAATTGAGTGTCTTACTAAATTAAACTGTTTAAGACCATTTAAATCTTTAATTTTTATCCCTCTAAAGTAAGTAAACTTGCAATATAATGAATTAATTATTATTTAATAAAACAAACTTTAAAAAGCGCTCCTTAAGAACGTCACATTGACATTGTCATTCGCGCTTACGTTTTTAAAATAAATATTGAATGTGGCGTGGATCAGAAAAGATGTAAGGAAAATTACATCGTTCTGCCCTAAATGAAGTTGTCTCTAAACATATCATTTTGTTTATATCTCATTGTCTTGCTATAAGGTGAGACAATATTTTATATGTTTTCTGTAAATACGGATAGATTTTTCTTTTCTTTATTAAACAATCTCTATCATGTGTTCTCGTTGTTGTTACAACGAGACTTGCATTGTAATTTAGGAAGAAAAAGGAGACAAATAAATAATCACTATATATTTTTTTATTTTATTTTAAAATTAATCTTTAACTTTAAACCGTTTTCTAGATGAAAAGAAATATAATTACAATTAATCGCTAGTGTTTTTTAAAAATATAGCTTATTTTGCATAAAATATAAAGAATAATAAATATTATATATAAAGTATTCATTACTCCACATTTAATGCAAAATTAATAATTACTTTAAAAAGAGTTTTTGTAACTATTATTGTGTTTTTAGTTTCTGTACTGATTCATACGATTATTTACGTTATATTTGGTTGACAAATTTTAGATAGTAAATGTCATTTTTACAAAATTTTAGTAATATTATTAGTAATTATGGTTGAATTTGATGTTTTAAATCCTCTTGAATCTGTTAAATTACTTTTAACAGAGGAACAAATAACAGAAATTGGCGAATATTTTGATGCTAATGCCAAACCTTCCGTAATTATTGAAGAAGAACCACCAGTTGATGCTATTACTATAGAAAAATTAATTGAATACTTAGATTTAAAAAAGTTAAGTGCTCATAATTTGTCATCATTTTCAGTACTCTAAAATTGTAGTATTTAAAAAAGTAGTAGTACTTGAAAATGAATTGTCCAGAATATGGTATGCTTGGAAATAGCATTTTTATACATATCGAAATCATTAAGACTGTATTTTTTAAGCTCCTAGCCTCTTAGAACTTCGGTGGAAAGTAAATATTGCTAAAACTCATAACTTCAAACTTAACAAGCTGAAATCAAACTTAGTAACGACCTAACCAGGAATAGGTTTAAAATAAATTTGTAGCAACAAGAGATTATAACAGCTAAATTTATCCGTAGTTTGCTAAATCATTTCGGACTGTCTAGATCTTTTACAAGTTTGAATTTCTGCTTTATATCCTTCTAAAGAAAATATATGCTCATATCATCTTTCAACATCTAGCTAAACTTAGGCTAAACTTTTTCTAGCAGTCAATACTGGAATTGTATTGAACATTGATTATATGCCAAAATTTTGGCCGTGGCTTCACTAGCTTAAAGAAAAAAAAGAAAGAAAACGTCATTATTTTTTGTACTCGGTCTTTCACATCTGAGGATTGTGGTCAACATTGGGATTGCATCTGGAGCGAATGATCTGCAGCTCCACCGATTTGTATCAAGAGCCTCCGTGAAAACCATCGCGGTTACGAACAACCATGCGATATATTGCTTTCAGTATTTTCAACAGCGATAAGCTTTTCCAGGCTGTCATCTTTTTGGCACATTGTGTTGTTAAGACAAGTAAGATTTTTGTTGTGATTGTGACAGAATTGATACATTAATGTGTGTGCAGAGTACGCTTAGCGTACATCTCGGGCACCACATTTTGTATACGTACCTAATTCGGAAACCTTCTCGTGGCTAGATAGTCCACCTATCTACTCCTTATGGTAACATAGGAAATCTCTCTTTTCTTTCATATATTGTTTTAACGAGTCGTAGTGTCTTTTTCGAGGACGCAGCCTCCGTCCTCTCCGTTTTAGCTCCGTTCACTGTGACATCACTATTGGCACTTTTTTAATTCGAGCTTTTAAAACAAATTATGCATAACTTTCATGGATGTCGCCAGAAGAGTGACTTTGTGATTATTTAGTTAATACCACTTTGTCAGTTTTGCTTTCTCTTAGCTTAATCTTAGACAAACTTTCAAAGCTAAAATATAACTAAGTAATTGCTAATTTTAGTTAAAAATAGATTTTTTTTTGATAAAATTGGATTTTAGAGAAGAATTAGATTTTTAATATTATAATTTTACGGTTTCATTTTTGTTCATTAATAAAGAATATATACTTAATTTTTAACAAAGTAAAATAATTGAAAGAGATCTCTCTTCTAATCTGAAATCGTACAATAATGGGAAATATATTAGCGAAATTTCGTATTTGCAAAATTTCGATATCGTAGAATAATCTTACTTAGATGATTCTAAGTCATAGTTGCCTTTCGACGGATAGTCGTTACTTATACTTTTCAATGTCTAAGCTTAGGTATTTCTTCTAAATCACGAAGCAGAAACTGTATAAACACACGTATAAATTATAGTTGATATAATACTACAACCAAATATTTAATGAAGTCGTATAAAATTACATTTATAACTACACAATGGCTTTTGTGTATCACATTATATTAATAATTATTTAGGAGAAAGTTTTATAAGTAGAACACAAGCACAATGTAGTAGGTCCATATTGCTCATTGTAAAGATTTCTAATGTGATGTCGTAGATTTTAGAATATATTTTTTGTACTTGCATTGCAATTTTCAAGTGCTGGCTGAAGATCTAAATAATGTATTACAATATTTACAACTAAAAATGTCGCGAAGGTATATGTTTTTAAGATAAGCATCGATTGCATGCGTTTATCAGAGCTTTCTTTCGAGTAAAATAACAATACTTAAAATATGGGCAAAGACTATATTAGAATAATATTAGATGTTATTAATAACCAGAAAACCAAAACGAGTTTCAAGTTGCTTGCAACCAGATTTTTAAAAATGTCCAACAGCGAAAACTGGAGGTTGCAGTCAAATGCTCTTGGTACAGCCAAAGTGATTCGTTCTAAAAACAGAATGCGAATGCTTTATCTGAAGATATTACTGAATGTATTAAAAAGGCCATCATCCATTGAAATCTACGTCTGAGAACTGTATGAAGTGTTATTTACAACATATATTTATTAAAACATAACGCAAAGGTATGGGATTCTAGGAAAACAATTGTCACTGGAAAAACTTATTTATTATATGTACATTGTGATTATCTTAAGCATATTTATATGTACGCAGTATCAAAGGGTGTAACACTCTTGCGAAGTCAGGACGGGTCCTTAGCATAAGATTAATTTGAAAAACAAATATTTGTTTGCGTTTTCTTAAATTTTATATTATGAAAAATGAGCAAAATAATTCAATTAAGTATAATCATTCAAAAATATTATGCGTAAATACATAGGTTTATTTTTTTTGTAGATACTTATAAAATATAGGTATATTTTATAAATATCTACAAAATAAATATATTTGGCTTCATTTTTACAAATTTACAAATATTTTTCCACTATAATAGGTATCATAGAAGAAATTTTCACTATCCCAGTTATGGAGAAATAATGGATGAAGCAGAAAAGTTAAAAGCAGGACTAAGCAGATTTATAACAAAAGATCAATTTATATATATGATAAATAAATGGGTTAAAGAAGTAAACATTAAGCATGAAATTGTACTTGCATTTGAGGTAGTACCGATTTTATATTTCAATTCAAAATTCCAATTTGCGTATATTTGCAAATTTTATTTTTAATTTTTAGGTTTTTGATACAGAAAAACGCAATTTTTTGGATGTAGAAGAAGTAAAAACTATAGTTACAACCTATGGTGATGAATTTAATGAAGAAGAAGCTAGAGAATTGCTATATGATGCAAACACACGAGGCGATGGCAACGTTTTCTTTAAAGATTTTGTAGAAAGCTTATTTAGTAATGCCCCTGAGCTATATCAATTAGAGGTAAATCTATTTTTAGTATAATTATTATTTTTCGTAGCAACGTGGTATATAAGTAATCAAAATATATGGGGCAATAAATAATAAAGTATTTTTAGGCAGAATATTTATATGAAGATCCAAACGATGATCCTTCAGTTCCGCCAGAAGTTATTGAAGAAGAAGAAATTGTTGTTCCGCCTCCAATAGAAGAACCAATTCCAGCTAAGAAACCAAAAAAGAAAAAATAAAAATATTCTCCTTTTTATCATTATTTTAATATCCTTCATAAAACGAGTAATTATTATTTTTAATTATATTTGTGTATTCACAGAAACCTCGATTCTAGAGCATTGTCCATAAACGCCACAACCAAAATTTAGATTTAACGCTATATATTTATCTTTCTTCTTTAAATTAAGTACGCTGTTACGTACTATATGCTGCCACTGGAAACATGGATCTAAAATTCTATTCATGGATTTAAAATTGAGATTCTAATATATAGTTTGTAAAAGAAAAACATTTAGCTACAAAATACGAAAATAAATTCATATTAGTTATTACAAATATAAAAAAGTGTAATATTATCAGGCTGGCTTAATAATTCCGTGAGGAGTTATATTAAAGTCGTGCTTATCTAAAGTAAGCTGTATCTTATTTCAACTAGCATGTTAAATTTAAATTTAACAAATAATAATAATATTAATAAGCTCGCAGGGTAGCTTGTGGCGAGCTGTTGGGGAGTGGCGACCTAGAGCTCCTACGCATTATCCGGCGACCATCTCTGGGCAATTGCCTGTGGTTACTCAAAGATGGATCCCGGATAATGCGTTACTGTAATATCTTTTATATTCTCTAAGGGGCATCTACGTGTTGGACCTGTGCCCCCACGCAAACCCTCCAAAGGACCGGGTTCAGTTGAACCCGAGCAATCCGAAAAGAGAAACATAATCATAATAGTATTCTTTATTGTACACCCATAAAGGAAACAACAAAGAAAACTATACATACAAAATACGACGTACAAGAGGCGACTTTATCGATAAAATAGTGATCTCTTCCAGGCAACCTTAAGGCATAGGACATATAGAGAGGACAAGAGTTGGGGATGTGAACAATAAAAATATAAAAAAAATAGGAATTAACGTATACTTTTAGTACATATATGGACAGTAAAAAAAAATAAAAAATTTTAATTTTAAATTTATTTTGGCTTTAAGTTACGCAAGATATATTTGAACAGTGTTGCTCTTATTTAAAAAAATATCATACTTACTACATATGACATATCATGACATGTCAACTTCGAAAAGTCAGATATTGTGTAGGCATTATATTGTGGAAAACATTTCTATCTTTCAATTTGTTAGATATTATTTTTTTGTTAATTTTTGTTCATAAGCACATTTATGTAGAGTTACGTATAGGATAATTTATATCAACCAACATTTTTGCGTTTTTCATATATTAAATTCAAAGCAATGGACTTAGAAGACAATGCCTTGGGCTTGACCCAAGAACAAACTGATAAAATACTACAATTTCAAGATTTAACAGGCATTGAGGATATGTCAATATGCAGAGATGTTTTGCAAAGGCATCAATGGGATTTAGAGGTAAATATAATAAATTTTCCGTATAGAAAATTGTCGATCGTTTTTAGGTCAACTATGGCTAATTTTATGTGTAAATCTGTGCTAATTTTAAACTCTATTTTATTGTATGATTCATTTTTTAACTGGTTTATATCTTGTAGGTTGCAATACAGGAACAACTAAACATTAGGGAGGGTCGACCATCAGTATTTGCCACAGAAGCGCGAGCGCCACCCGTGGTACACGACCATATAGCTCAACAAGTATTTACTGATGATGTTCCAGAGGGTCCTGGAGGCGTGAGAGGACTATTCCGCTATGTCGTCAACTTAGTTGTGTCAATGTGTTATAGTACAATATCCTCTGTTGTTAATTTATTATTGAGTTTTATGAGAAATGATGAAAGAAGAAGTAAGTATAAACCTTATATCAAATAGTATATGTTATACATATTGATTTGACTTTTGATTTTATTTAATTTTCATATTAGATTTATCTCCATTTAATGTGCTATTTCTTAGTTGTGACAGATCCACTTGGTGATGTAATGGGATTCATCAACAGTTACAATTCACGATATAGTGAACATCCAGTATTTTACCAGGGTACATATTCACAGGCTCTAAATGATGCTAAAAATGAGCTTAGGTTCCTTATTGTATACCTACATTCAGAGTCAGCCACTGAAACACAAAACTTTTGCAGGTAAATTTATTAATTGACTTAAATGAAGTTCCTTGTACTTTAAACATATATTTAATTCAGTGGAGTATCAAATTTGATAATATTGTTAATAGGTGAATGTGTATGAATTCTTATCTATATGGTTACTTCAAGTTAGAAAATAATGTGATTATAAATAGTAAAATTGAAGCTCTGTTTATAGTCAAGTTGAACATAGTTTTACATATTATTCTCTAATAAAATACTTAAATTTAAAGATGTAACCTTTTATAATCAATACTTTATTTCAGCCTCATACCAAGTTTGTTTAATAATACTAACTAGATAATGTTAATAATGCAATTATTTTTAGAACAACTTTAGCAGATCCAGATGTAATTGAATTCATAAATACACATGCATTATTCTGGGGATGCTCAATTGATACTTCAGAGGGATGGAGAGTTGCCCAATCAGTCAATGGCCGTAGATACCCTCTATTATGTGTAGTGTGTGTTCGAGATCATCGCATGACAGTTGTTGCTAAGAGTGAAGGATCTTGTGGTCCATATCAATTGCTCCAAAGGTTAATGGCAGTGGTGACAGAAAATGAACCACATCTAGCAGCAGCAAGAGCAGACAGGTGTGATACATTTAAATAGTTAACTGATTTTTTAATGTCTACATGTATTGTAAAATTATTAAAAAAAAATGTTATTTATTGAAATATACAACAGCTAACAATATAACTTAAATTATGTCATTATGTAAGAACGTCTTTTCTTCTTCTTGGGCAAGCAAGGACAGAGAAAACACTTCGCAACAGAGTGTCTAAGCACTAGGTTCCTATGGATCCTGCAGTTCCCTCTACCTACCCATGCCATGTGCGGGATTAAGCATGAAGACATACATTTTCTTTCTTTTTTCTTACTTTTTTATATATTTATAGCCATTAAGTTTGATCATATTTGAGGAGATTTTATTAATTTCATTTCTATACTATGGTAATAGTAAGCAAGACATTGAGTTCCCTCTGACTAGTAATATTTCGAATTTTAACATATAGCAGAGAGCATGTGAAAAATACTGTGAAAATCATAGTTTGATTTTGGCACTAGAATCTTACTTACATTACATTGCTATTACAGTAAAAGTTTATCTGTATGCGCTTCAAATTTGTAATAGTAATCATACATATAACAACTATATATTTTATCAAATTTATTTACTAAGTCGAAAACGGAGTGTTTTAACATATAGTTCTTTAAGTACTTACCTTATTAGAATACAACGAGAAACTACAAATATAAATTAACCATCCAAACATTAAATATAAATAAAAATATAATTAAATAAAGCAAATTCTTAAAAGTAATGACACAAAATGTTACCAGAGTGGAGAGGGAAGTGACGGCCCGACTGCGGGCGGCGCAGGACGAGGCGTACGCGGAGTCGCTGGCCGCCGACCAGGAGAAGGAGCGGCGGCGGGCGGCCGACCGCGCCGCGCGCGACCAGCTGCAGCGCGACACGCTGCAGCGACAGCAGCTGGAGGAGCAGCGGCGGCTCGATGTATGGACCCTATTGTATAGTGTTATAGGATATAAAAAATACCTTCTTTAGAGTGGATTGATACTTCAAAGAATTACAGAAGTAATATTATAGGATATTTTTAATTATAAGGAAAACAGGGACTCTGCAGTTCGTTCTGTCTACCCTGCCGTAGCGGGTAAAGCGATATATGTAAGAACAAAAAGATATATATATATATATATTTAAGTTTATAGGCAGTAAAACCTGATTTAGCGAATGAAAACGTAAGTATCTTAAGCAGGAAAGCGTATTGAGAATGATGGGTAAAATATAACATAATATTTTTTAATTTTTGTATCTAATGATATAAGTATATATAATTAGTATATATTAATTACGACTTTGATTTAATTAAAAATACAAATGCAAAGAGATTTCGTTTGGGATCGTCAAATGTTAGTAACTCTGGGCGTTTGACAAAATTGAGTTCACTGATCTTGGTTTTCATTATTATCACTTAAGTATTTTAACTTTACGGGATATTAAAAATTTCAATTTATTGAGTTTCAAACAGTGTTCAAATTGAGGTTCAAACACATTATAATTACACTAACCAATTACACTAACCAATTTAAAAATAATTTTTAATTTTTTTTTTAACAGAAATATAAAAACCCGCTTCTTAAATTGATGTCCTTCGCACACTTCGCACAAAACAGTGTTATATAAAACATATCGTATTGAGCGGGTTTTTCCGTACATTGTATGTTTGAACATAGTCTCTCTAACTCCATAAACGAATGTTAAGAGACTTGTGTAATCGTTATTTAGGTGATAGCAGCTCGCCAGGCGATGGCGGCCAGGCTGCCGGAGGAGCCCGCGCCGGGCAAGTCCGCCGTCGCGCTGCTCATACGGCTGCCCGGCGGAGAGAGGCTTACGAGGCGGTTCTTGCTCGATCATACTACGCAGGTTAGTTTGTTTATTTGTTTTTAGTAGTTATGTATGCCATTGGAAAACTGTGAACAGATTATTATAATATTATGGTTATTTGGCTATTCGAGAACTTGTTTATGAAAATGATAGATCGAAAAAAAAAGTATACTATATGGACCAACGGCTTGCGATTCTTCTTATCCTCCTCTTAAAAGAATCCTTCTTGTTATTGTGAAATGTTCGTATTAAATTTACTAATACTAACTGTATTAGTAATACTTTACTTATAATATTGATCTTTATAATGTCTTAAAATAAAGCTTTTTGTGTATAATTTTTTTATATTATTATTTTCAGGACTTATATGACTTTGTGTTCAGTAATCCGCAAGCACCAGAAGAATTCGAGATCACAACTAACTTCCCCAAACGAGTAATAGAGCGTGGAAACTCAAATTTATTCGACGTTGGTCTTAAGGACCGGGACGTGCTCTTCGTTAACGACGTCAACGCGTAGATGTATAAAAATGTATTTTATTAAGTCCATTTTAAGGTTTGTTTTGTATTGCATAATATGTATCATATCATTTGGACCTGTTATAATATATTTATTAAACAATCCTTAAAAATAAATCGCTTTTAAAAAAACAAGGAACTCTTCAAATTGATTTTAAAGCTTTATTTAATTACCACCTTGAAGCAAACCGCCATCATTCAATAAATGATTTTTTTTTTACTTTAAATACTTTTTTATTTGTAATGCATACTGTTCAATACAAAATGTCACCGTCAATATGATAATAAGATCGCAGCTAAAGGCATTTCCAAATGTATGTTTTGGTTTTTAATTAGTCGAAAACTTTTATTAAATTTTATGTAACATTTAATATTCATATATTAAAATATTTGATCATCTCATATGAATTATTATCTCAATTTAAATATTTTGTAAAATGGAGGCAACTAAAATGTAATATTACAATCTTCCTTCCATTTTTTTAATCTTAATCACAAAATAAAGAAAACGTTTAAGCATTTCTGAAATCACATATCACAATATATGTATTCAAAATAAATAGCTTCATATATCCATAGTATGTATAGAATAATAAACTCTTACATTGCTGAATTTATCAAGTGAAGACCAATTTTTTTATACTTAACGACATTTTCGACCAATTAAAAATTATTACCATAAGATATCTTCCATTAGTTACAAACAAACACAAGGACTAACTTTAGACAGGATAGTTTCAAATATTGTCTGAATGTTTAACTTTAGAAAACATATTAACTTAAAAGTCTCATTCATAATAAAATTTGTAAAAATATAAGTATATACAAATGTCTTAATGATAAATTAAGTAATATATTTAAATAAGCTCCACCATTTGTTGGACAGGAAAGCACAGATTGACACAGATTATTTCTGCCTAATTTAGTATGAGTGCTAACGGTTTTAAGCTTTGGCCTTTGTATTAAAATTATTTGTAGTAAACATTGTCAAGTTTGATTTATAAATGATAATTCACAATTTAGTTCTTTTCCATGTTGCTCATATATTCATGTATTGAATTTTATTGGTGATAATTTTTAAGTAAGTAGTAAAGTAATATAATAAAGATGATGATAACACCAGATGTCACTATGCAATATTTCAAGTTCCATTTATAATTTTACATAATTTTAAAACATTTTTATGTGATTTTTAAAAAAATATTGTTTTAAATTTTCTCCATTTTACTTGAACTGTCGTGTTTTATGTGTATTAGATAAGTTTATAAAAGAGATGCACACATTTCTCTTTATTTCTTAGAGTTTGAATGGCTATATAATAATTAAGTCTGAATTGATTGTAATTTTTTTGGTTTTGCTTATTGAATTATATTTTTGTTATACTTAAATTTTCTGAATATTCATTTAAAAAAAGAGTTTATTTAACGTGATAGTATCATCACCTTTCAACAAAATCTTCATTATATAAATTTATGAATGTTGTATATAGATAGATATTTATAAATTTAAATATTATGTATGTGTATATAATAATTGGTGTGGCAGTGATTTTTAATAGATATATAAAAAAATTACTCCCTTTAGTTGACTCTTGTTGGTTTTAAAAATTGTTGTTAAGTTGGAAAGTATATTTGAGGAAATAATTAAAGTTATACTTATCATTAACTTATGTTTATTATATTGGTTATGTATGAAGTGTTTGAAATAGTACTTGTAGTATTTTAGTTCCAATCTATAAACTATTTTAATTTTTGGTTGTAGTTTCAGACTAATAAATAACTTCTTAGATATAGAGTATAATAGTTAGTTATTGTGTCAAAATTCTATATAAAATAATCAAAACATGTCTCCAAATTATACTTTGCTTTTGTTTAAATACAACATAATAAATTGTAAATATTTAAAAATTGTGAATTACATTACATGTTGTAATGAAGTCAAAATTTTATTAATTTATTTCCATGGATTTTCATACAACTATATCCAGATAACTATTTTAGGTATAGAAAGTTTTTCAGTTGCTCTCATCATGTGTTTGGTTCCATCCAAGCTGATATTGTTTCTTATAATTTTGTTATATAAGTTAGATATATTTTGTAAATGTACTTCTGTTATAGAGTATGTCTGCATTTTACTTTACTTTTGCGTACAATTGAGCTTTTTTGTGATATTCGGCAAGTAGGTATAGTAAATGGTACCATGGGTGCTTAAGGACTACAAGCATTTTCTTTTGATTAACTATGTAATATATTATGTTTTGTTGTAATATAATGTTCCTTATGAATTTTTTTTTTATTTATGACCACAAAATTTATTATTAAAACAGTGTCCATATTAAACTTTAATTATTAATGATTCATATTGCTTTTGTAGGCAGTGCTCTTTTGGCAGAGTGAATAAAATGGATATTTCCACAATCTATCTTCCCCGAGTGGGAATTGAACCCACAAAACATCGCATTTACACTCAGACGCTACGCTTCTGTGCCACGACGAATAATCTCTTACGAAGTTTTTTAAATTTACAACTACATATGTATGTAAAATTTCTTCACAAATAATTGTGTAAATTGAAACCGCTCTAAAATTCATTGTAGCCTACAATGAATGAATTTAGTTCCAATTCAAAAAATATTTTTTTTCTTGTTCTTGTTGAAAGTGGAGATGGGAGCACTATAGCTACTCTGTCTGTATTGGAATATGTGGAATATAATGCGAAGCTGATAGGAAAGAAGTACTTTTGCGTTTTCAGTCTTCACTAGTTTAGGCAAGATTTTTAAAGATAAATAGGTACAATAAAAGAAAGTCAAATAAAATGCAGCAGATTTGTCAAAACTATATTTAGTAAAATTTAAAACAATACAAAAAAATTACATCTTAAACATACCTGGAATGTAGGCACTTTTATAATACACTATAAATAAACTAATTATAACTAATGTATGCATAATAATGGTAAAGGTAACTAAACGAATGGAAATTGATGCCATACCATGATTCAGTGTAATTTTTACAATCAAATTCGTCATAAGTGTAAGTTATATATAATCAATAAAATCGGTTAAATTGCGTTAATTATTTATTTGTAATCAATTTAAACCATTGAAACAATCAGTGTCATATTGCAATTTGTTTTCATCTCTAAGATTGTCATACTGAGTAGTTTTAATGTGCAAATAACGTAACGTAATAATGTAGTGAATGTTACATCTAAGAAATGAATTAAGGACAAGGTGCCTAAAAGGCGCTCTAATTACTTAGCGTTAAAAAGACTACTACACTTATTAAAATACAATAGCAAACAGTAAAACGATATAATGCCATATAGTATAATGATTTTAACAGTGTGTAGAATTATATGTTAGGATTTTTAAATACTTTCTGCTTGAGGAATTATAAAAACTATGTTTTAATTTCTAAGTACAACAATAATAAGCATATTTGTATACGGTAAAATCCGAAATTTCAGTAACTATATATTAAATCTACTTATTTATAATCACAAGAACCATATTTTGAATTTATTAAAATTTAAATTTCAAAATTGTTTAGCTTAAATAAATTTAATACAACCCTGACTGAAGACAAAATTTACATACTTACTTGTGTATTTAGTAAAATTGATAAACAAAACAAAATATACTTCATGTTTCCGGATGTCAAAATTGATTTTGACGTATAAAAATAGCTCAAATGTGGATGGATTAAAATAGTAACACCTTTAATTAATTTAATAAAATATCATTTCAATATAATGTAATAATATCTCGCAATTAGTATTAATATTAAGAATTTGCACATGTAGTCTATCACTAATTTATCACTATTTGTTTTTAACTGTTACTATAAAAATAATAAAATTCATTTGTGGTGCGTAGAAAAATTATGCTGGCATTAGGCATTTTTATAAATTGTTATATGATAATTTTCATAACACATTCGTAAATTAGTTTTGTCAACAGTGCCTCATATGCCTCAATGTTTGTGAACATGTAACTAAATCAATATTTCTTTAAATATATAAATAAAATAATGGTGCACTTTTTATTCTATAGGTTTTTATCAATATTTCCAAAAATTGACAATTTATATGATTGCATATATTTTTTTATATTTCTACAAGTGCGACAAATAGTATATACAGTGGAGTTTATCCATTTGAACATTCAACTACACAATATCTACACGGATTTATTTTAGTGTTTTAAGCGCTTTTTATTTATTATCTATTTAATTTCTCACTTTTAGGACGACATTTTATTTTACAAGCTTTACATACTTTGTCTTTATTTTTCTTAACTATTAAGTTTATCTAATTTGTACTTAAAATTAGCACAAAACTATTCTAACTTATGGTTCTAGTAAGAATGTTTCTTGCTATTGTGGAAATAGACTACAAAAATATGACTCTGGAAATATTTACTCATAAATTTCAAGACATAAGTAGCTTACTTTATTTCATTATTTATTGAAATAAATTTTAAAAATATTTACAGCAAACGAAAAAATTGTCGACAAAATTGTGTAGGCGTTGCCTACGAGGCGGAGACGAAGTGAACTGAATAGTACTATACAAAATAACTATTATTAAGCATAAAATAAAGTAATAAAATTAAAGAATTAAAAATAAATTTTGACAATTTTTTAAATCCCTTTTTTAATTAAAGGTAACCAAATCTTATTAACAAATAAAAAAAATATGAGTCCTTTTTTTAATGGACAATATTCATTTAAGTACATTTGACACGAGTATACGAGTATGACGTTTACAGTTATCCTATGAATCCATGTGTGTCATCGTCCTTTAACCCAAATTTCTTAAGCAAATCTAGGCTAATTTGTGTAAATTCTGTCGGTCCACAGACACATGCGAACTGTGATCCTTCTGTAAGCCTTTCTTTCTCTATGATTTCACATAAAATCTTTTCAGATATACGACCTTTGTGTCCCGTCCACGACTCACTAGCGTTCGATAAGATATGAATGACGTTAAATCTGAAAATAAAATATATGAACATATTAAAGATAATCATTATTTTTAAATATATTACTTGTGCTGTTTTTGGATTGCGCACCCTTAGAGAGGCGAGTGTTTGACTTAGGACTTTACTTTTGGTACTTTTTTTAACATCTTAAGAAAGCAGACTGGTGAAAAATATAGCTAATATTCGACTTTTAACACTGAATTGATAATTGATTAAACATATCCTACACGTTAACCAATTTTATTTGCTTGAAATCAAATGCGCTGTTTGTCAGTTTCAAAAATTCTGCCTTTTAAAAAAACATTTCTAACTTTTACATACCTAAAAGCCAAAGGTAATACGCTAATAAATCGAAGCGCATGTATGGGGGAATTCTCTAGTATTATATAAATTTTTTTATTTATTATTTACGACAACTATTAAATACTAATCCGATTAAACAAAGTAACTTTATTATGACTTCAAGAAGTAATAAAGGAAAAAATAAAGAAAAACTCTCGGAGTTACTTCGCTAAGTTACAATAATGATAAAATCCCATTTAAACGTCCAAGCTTACCTTTTGTCTTGTTTAGCGATCGCGTCGAAACTATCCTTGAACAGGATATCCTTTTCCGTTTTATTAAAGAAAAGTAAATGCACACGTTCACTGTAACACAAATAGAATGTTTTAGAATAAATGTCAGTGCTTAATTTTTGTGCCCTAACTTTAATGGGTTAAATTAACAACTAATGTGTTAAGTCTCAATCACTATTTAATATTAATAGGTTATATTGAAGTATAAAAAATAACAAGACACATTACTGTATAAAAGTAGTAGTTTGATTTATTGAATTATGTGATAACTAAAATGTACAAGAAAATGACAGCGAAAGTTTCAATATATATAAGCCTCAAGATATGGTATGAATGTAAAAGTTGACAAATTTGATGTTATCAGAAAATTTACTTACAAAATAAATATTCAAATGAATGGATTTTCTTTGCCCGCACCAAAAACTTTTTGTTAAGGCAAGGTTTATTGAGTTAAGAAAGTGAATAGGAGTAGTCGATAAAATATAAGAAGAAACCTTTCTGTAAAATATATTTTTTATAAGTAAACAGATATGATTGTTATAACTTACCATCTGGGGTTTGATCTTGTTAGCATAAATCTTAATAATCCTAGCATGGGCGTTATGCCAGTACCCGCCGCTATTAAATAGAGGATCTTGATTGGTTTTAACTGAAATAAGATGTATAATTATATATTTATTTAGTATTTATGTTTTCAGTCGTTTATATTACAACTTTTCTACGTTATTTTTTTATTGTTTAATTGTTGGAGATAATAAATCTTATTAAAAATAGTGTCACGTTTAAGGCTTCAAGGAAAGCTACATAGGTGTGCTTTTATGTTAATAGTGCCGCACTCACACTTTAAGTATAGTTTTTTAACTATATTTTTTTTTTTTATTCTGGATTAACACTTTAAAGTGTTAGGTAGTGTTGACACACTACTTTCTTCACATAGTGTGTTGAGTGGCTAGACTTAACGCAGTAATTTATCTTACCAAACTAGATAAATGAACATTCATTATACTGAGTGATGTTGTACTTACAACCATCGCGTTTATAATCTGACGATGGCCTACTACGAAACAATAGCCTCGATTTAATTGATGTTTCCCAATTTATCCATGAATATTGGAAATTTCGGACGAAGCTCGAATGGGTCGAAAATTAAATAAAGCTAAGATAAAATAATTAAAAAAATAACAAACCTTTTGTAAGTGAAAATTGCCGTACGGTCCTGAGAGTGTGACCAGGTCTCCAATTTTCATGGTAGCCAAATGCGGCGACAGTATGCCTTTGTCATACCTTTTAACTGCCAACTTCAAAGCGCTTAAATCACTTCCGTAGTGATCCCAATAGTCCCCCACGGGCGTATACGAGCGGACACATTCTTTGTCTATAACATACAATAAGGAAAAAAGAAAAATACAGACATATTTTTAAAAGTCGGTTAATATTATATAACAATAATAATGTAAAAGTTTTAGCTATCCCTCGACAGTGTATTTCCAAGCTACGAACTTGGAGTAAACATTCGTTATCTGTTAAAATAATAATAGCTCAACTTGTAAGCTCCCTCATAATATTCATTTAGTAGTTTGGTCTTCTAAGCACGAGTGCTAAAGTTGATGTTTGAGTAGGATTACGTGATTCTATATTGTAGACGCTAGTCCCGAGACAACTTTGCCGCTTAAGTAAACTAAGTTGCGTTCGTTTCGAAGTTATGAAATTATGTTGTTATAACATAATTACACTACGTAAATTATCCTCTAATTTCTTTCTAGTTATAAAAAAGAAGACAGTAGAAGGTACAACTCTAAATTCATATCAGTATCTACATCTACAAATGTAAAGTCGCAGCATATTGATAGTAACAAATAAAACACACGATATATTTATATACAATGTTTAAAGTAATTTTTTAAAAAAAAAATAAGCATTATGTATTTTCTAAAGTGGTGTAAGTTGTGGGTGCTGTGAGCCGTCCCAGTATTTTAAAAGCTGATTACTTTTATATATACGATAACAATACACTTCACATTCATTTAAATGTAATTATACAGTCCACTCAAAGTAAACACACTTCGTAGCTAGCTTAAATAGTTAGAAAAATAATACTTTTTATTGTTTAAATAGTTTCGTTAATAATATTTTATCTATTTAAGAGAATAACAAATGAGAATAACAAATTACAGTAGGAACTTATTGAGTTTTGTAAAAAGAAGGTTTAGAAATATGAAATACGATAAAATATGTAAGTTACTTATTTAAATTGCGCTAAGATACGTGATTGCGATCTTTTTAGAGAGAGACTAGAGAAAAGGTGAAAGATTTATTATCACTAATAATTTGTTATTCAATTATTTTTTTCACTAATTCACCTTAAGTATTTATATAAAAGTATAGTGAAAAATACACACAATAATATTAGTTTTAACTACAATATCACTATATTTATAGCCATAATAAAATGTACGGTTTTACGATAGCTTGTAAGAACATTAAAGGAGAATAAATAAACGAATGATTCGTTCAATTTGTTTCAGACAATCTACTAGACGTTTTCGTGTCTAGTTCACGCAAAATTAGTAATTTTCGCCTTGAACGCTACTATAAACATTTATTCAGTACGCTAAACATAGGTTTTATTACATACAATATTGAGAATTGGAATTGATTCTTTTCAAACAAGACTAACTTTCTTCATGAGTCGCGTCTTAGTCGTGTGAGTTTCTTTTCTTAAAATATTAGAGAGACTCCTTCAATGAGTACTGACGCCTACTTAGTATATATACTTGATACATATTTTTCACCTACATACATCGATTTTAAGGAGTAAACCTAGCTAGGTTTACTCCTTTCGTTTCCTTTCGTTTCTTTTCCTTTCGTTTAAAATCGTGCTAAACCCAGAGTTAAGAAATTTGGCAATAACTTAAATTAAAAACAAAGGGATGTTCCAAATACTGATAAATTTAAGATTGCCAATTTTATAACATACATTTTTCGATAACCTATATTCATGAAATGGTATGGTAAATCCTCGGCGGGCACTTGACCGATATTTGTTTGTATTTCAATACAAAAATGGTAGAGACTAAGCGTACAATATATACCTACAATCTATAACATTTATTATATGTATGATCACGGGAAGAAATCAGTTAAAACCTGCTAAAGTAAAAAAACATAATTTTAGTTCAACATTAAAGACTATTGGATTTCTATAAACACCTAAAACTCGTCAAATTATATTATCTGGGAAAATGATAAGCGACGATATTTTTGAACAAGTAGATTACCCAAAACAAGCCGAAGCCCCGGAGCTCAAATCGATGCTTCAATTTTCACAAGCAGCAGTGACTTATTATAAATGTGCTTTTAAGACATCACATAAACTATGGTTAACAGTGAATGAGAAAGTCCCAAGACAGACATAATAAAAGACATATTCTGCAAGGCGAGATCCACGAACGCGCTCGCTTATTTCTAAGCCCATCAGAAATGCGGAATGGGTGACTAACTATAAGAAAGCATTGTATATCTTTAAAATGGTGCACCATAATTCACAAATGGTTTCTCGCACTGTCAAAATCTTATATTTTGACAGTGATTGAATATTCAATATCCAAATAACTTGGTAAGATGGAGTAAAGGTACCGAGGTGAAGGTGAGGTTAAGAGGACAAAGTAATGTAAAACATAAGCGAACATAAAATCAGTAAACGATCAATAGTTTGGAAAAGGCTCGTCTAAAAAATGAGAGATATCTTTCCTTTAAGCTTTAGAAGCCTAAAGTGCGTAATGTTAGTAAGATTCACAGTTCCACAAAAAACAAATTTCCCTTAAAATCATAGTTTTAAAGTTAACAATTACTTCGACCATACTACCGAACTACGCGGGTTTAGAGTTAATTTATGCGCGGTAGAAATAACGGTGAGAAGTATAACGGCGAAATTTATTTCTAGTTTATGGATTTATCATCAATTTATTTCTGGGAACGTACTAATTAGCTGAAATAAATTTTCAGAACAAAGTATCCATTATAAAAGGCGCTTTTGAATTTTATGTGCGATTATTATCAAATTCTTATCAAATGAATTAGATAACAATCGTAAATAAAATGAAATAAAATACAAATTGTAACAATAATATTATATAGGCACATGATGTATTTTTGTGGTATCATGATATGGTATTATTAGTATGAAATATAAACATGTAAAACTATTTTGGCTTGTATTGAATCATGTACCAAATTATTTGGTTTTCATCTAAATTTACGATACAATTAACTTTTCTTCATAACCCACACAGTAATCAATTTTAAGACTACAATTCTCAATTTAAAAGTTTATCTTCTCGGTATCTACTTATATTTATTATAATATTTACCATCACACTTATGATGAACACGGATATGATGCCCCAACGGAACGATGACTGGTCCAGTTTTAGGAGATAATGCCAATAGAGTGGTGTCGTGTGATATCCTTTCTATGTGCATGACTCGGCATTCCAGTGTACGTGGTGATAAAATAGGGGTTGCAGAACAGAATGTTGTTTCACCGACGTTACTCCACACTTTTCCTGTAGCTTTTAGTATTGTAACCTGATAATTTTATTATTATTAGTAAGATTATATGTCTCTGAAGAAAAAAAAATGGACAGAATCACTTTATTGCGAATGTCTTTCTTGACGGTCTTAATTGACGGACAGACGACCATCAAGACCGTTCCTGTCATAATTAAACAAATCTAAATCTGTAGTTATAGAAACGATTATTTTTTTACGTCAGCAAATAAAATTACTTACTTTACAAATGGAGTAAAAATTCGATAATTGATTGCTTACAAATGTATTAAATTTAAAATTTCACTATATACTGGTTTGTAAAATCAATATCTTCATTACTTAAGTTTGTACGGAACTATGGATGCGCGATTTCAATTGATTTTGATTTCGCACTTGCATTATTAATTTAAAATAATAGACAACATTAGTTGCAATGAACAGAGTAATTAAAAAAAGAAATTAACCTCTATTTTGCCACTCTCGGGGAAAACACGTATTTGCAAAGGTTCTATAATTGCTTCCTCAGGCACAAGCTTTACCATTCTAAGCCACCCATTTGTTGCCACTTCTATAAACAATGTACCGTCAGTAATCCTAGCACAAGCGCCCGGATTCGATAGAAGTCCTGTATACACAGAGACTGTTAGCTTTGTCGAGGTTTGAATCCAATCAAAGCGTAGTGGCGGTGGAGCTTCTTTTGATCTATCTACGGACTTTAATGGACTTGATCCTGCTCTACGGCTTATCGACACGGGTAAGTCACTCGATTGTATTAGGCTTTGCATAATTTTACTCGGCGGACTTCCTTTTACGCTTTCTTCACTCTTGGCTGTTATTTTCTTTCTCACTGGTGTTATGCAATTTGCTAAATTTTCCATCGATTTTCGAACAAGCTCTTGAGCTTTAGATGGTTCTTTAAGTCTTTCAGATTTTGGCGAGGAATTTGTTATATCAAATAATTCTTCACTGTCTGGTCGATCGAACCTAAGAGGCCCAACTAAACATTTAGCAAGGAGTGAATCATAATTGACCCAAGGGTGGACTTTGTCAAAAAGCTCTGTTGCATCTATGCCAGCGCCACGCATTAATTCTTCGGCTCCTACAAATTAAATATATCATATAAAGTTTTTACATTCCTATTAAATAATAATAAAATATATTAAATAAAAATAGTTTGAATGTAATTACCTCCAGGATGATAAGGCAAATAGTGCGTTATATTATAAACGCGTCCTCGTATTGCTAACCATGCGTCCTCTGTAAAGAAAAAAGCATTTACAATCATTGTATCAAAATAATTTAGAAATAAATTTAAAGTCTATTCTATATTTTTATAGGAAAATAAAATAGTCTATACTTAATATATTTATAGAAATTTATAAACTAGGAACAATATATTATTCTACATACATCTACTTCATTCTATAGTGACAAAATGTTACAGCTGTTCTTTATTTTACCAATAACTTAACTGGTAAAACACGAATGACCCAGTGAATATATTATTGCAACGTATATATGTAAATGTAGGAAATATGAAAATGAGTTAAGTGTAAGCTTTATTTACTTTCTGTACTGTGTGCCGCTAGTTCTTGTGGTGTCACAGGTCGGATGCGGCCTCCGACACCGGTGAGATCCTTTCCGGAGTTCCCCAGTCGGATCCAGTCCATAAGACTGTGACCTGGTTGAAGTGCACATTTGTTACGAGGGTTGCCTGTAAAAATAGCGGGGTTATAGTAATGACAATATTAAGATTTAAAACATTCTTATTACAATTAATAAATGCCAAATGATTGACAGGTATAATTAGAAATTAAATACTAGATATATTAAATTTGGTAAAGGGTATTATTTGAAATTTTAAGTACCTTAAAGAACACCTCAAAGTTAGACAAGTACTTCCTTTTTCTGTGAATGAAGCTACTGTGAAAGTTATCAGTCTGTAGTTATTGATTATCTATTTCATCTTCCTAAGTATTACATTAGTATCAATAGGAACATCGTGATTGAAAATGGACAATTTAAATGAAAATCTTGAGCGTTCTCAAAGTAATTAAATTTTGTCTTGAAGAGATTTATGAAGTACGGCTTCGTTTATATTTTTAGAAATGATTAGATTACATTTATTGAAATTATACTTAATTTAAGTCATAACTTATGTTAAGAGGTTGTGTTACGTTTTTGTGAAAGGATGTGTTAGTTATATTGTTCTTTTCATAAATAAGATAATTTTCAATAAATAAGATTACATATACAAGTACAAAAATACGGCTGTATCGTCTCTTTTTCTCTCTCTCGTTTTGATTTTGTATTTCATCTGTCGTAGGTAATACTTTTTGGTAACAAAACATGTGTGTTTAAGAAGTTATTTTGTTCAACAGTGCTATGGGAACTAAAAGAAAAATGAAAGAATTTTCAGTATTTGCAAGATCTCACTTTTACAGATGAATAAACGAATATTCGTAAAATTTAAGGCGATGTATACATCCAGTAATTCTTGTGACGCAGATACGACGCTATATCTACCGTTCTTATAATAAGGGTTACAGGTAGCAACAAGATATTTATATTGTAGAAAATAAATAATTTGATGTTATTGTAAATCAGTCTCAGAACAATATAAAAATTGTGATACTCGTGATCATAGTTAATTCGTCTAGACCTGATAGATATATTCTGTTTAAGTTACACTTGTATATATAGTTTCTCATTTGACCAATTATAGTATAAATGGCATGGAATTGGTACAAGGGACAAGTACACTTCTGTTCATACACAATTTAACAAGTGACTTTCACTATTATTTAACAAGTGACTATTGAAGTGATGGAGCTGAAGAGCTGTTTGATTGCTTTACACTTTTGCTGACTTTGCAATAAACTGATGTTACCGTGCTATGTGTGTGATATAATACAATGTGAAAAACACTTTACTTTATAAAGTATACTACTGTATTAAATATAAATTTATGGTATTAATAGAACCTTTTTTGGCTTCATGGATATAGTTCCATGGTAGGGTGACACGGAACCCAGGAACCGTAGGAACCATATGTTAAAATGTTGCGTTTCGCAACTTTTTGCATTTCGAAACATTGGGTGTTGAGTGACGGAACTTAACGCCGCCCTTGGCCTTATTTCTACAGCCGAGAAAGTGAAAATTAATTTTTCCCGAGAAGAAATCGATTCAATAGACCGTCGTGTTTGCTCCTCGACCTCTGCGCCGCAAAGGTCCTTTATATACATCAATTTAATATTAATTCCTTTACATATCAAGTTTCAAATTTCTGTCACGTTTCTACCGGTCTGTTTACGCTTTCCTTGTAATTTCCATTAGGTAAATGGTTTCCACAATAATCTGGGGACTCTAAATTTGATGAAAATATATTATTTAAATATACTAATAGCTTTGAAATCATAAAAAACTGAAATATAAAACATTGTATATATATATATATATATTATATATATATATATATATATATATATATATATATATATATATATATATATATATATATATATATATATATATATATATATATATATATATATATATATATATATATATATATATATATATGTATATATATATATATATATATATATATATATATATATATATATATATATATATATATATATATATATATATATATATATATATATATATATATATATATATATATATATATATATATATAAATATATATATATATATATATATATATATATATATATATATATATATATATATATATATATATATATATATATATATATATGTGCGTATATATAAGCTTTGATAAGTTATTAAAGACAAATTTGATCAATGAAATGTTAAACGGATCTCTGTTTTTACTTCCATAATTTTTAGATTTATATCGATATCGATGAATATTTTTATTGTTCCGTACTTCAAAGGGCAAATAAGGAACTCTTATATGATAACTTTGTTATCACTTT
Organism: Dione vanillae; assembly: GCA_037178615.1. NCBI lineage: Eukaryota > Metazoa > Arthropoda > Insecta > Lepidoptera > Nymphalidae > Dione > Dione vanillae. The sequence goes on from JAZFAU010000189.1 coordinate 1,815,009, forward strand.
TTGGTTGTTAATCTTTTGGCTGTTAAAATATTAATATGCAAAAAATCCGAAAATTTGAAATATTCGGTCTTATAATATTAACAGTATGAATTTGATATGGGACTTAACACATTTTCTCTTATAGCAGGTATACTTCGCTAATAACTTTGTATATCAATTTCATAGTGCATCGCAAAAATATAACTATTTTCGATAATTACAATTTTTTTTATTTATTTTAAATATATTTAACTTCTGCACAAAAAATTTACAGCGAAACAAAATTAATGAATATTAGAAACTTATATATCTATAATGTTTGTATTTATGTAAGAAAATCTTTAAGCAATAGTGTTCATTCCAATATACTTTTTACTGAATATAGTTAAATTTCTAAACGATGCTCCCGACGAGCTAGTCTTTTGATTTTACCTAAAACCTGAACAAATTATAACAAAAGAGCAATAACAGTTGCAGGAGCACAACTTTATAACAAGATACCATCCCACATTAAAAATGTAAACTCGTTTAACATATTTACAACACAGCTGGCTCATTACTTATTGTGTGACAAGAGACTACAAGTTAATAAATAATGTGTCAAATTACTATTTAAATTTGTATGTTCTTTTTTTACTTTTCTTATGTATTTTCTCAAGTAAGTGATATGTCTATATCTTTTGTGAGAATAAATGGCTCTTAACCTATGCTTATATAATTAGAATAAAACTTTAAAGGATCCAAGCAACGCTTATTAAAACCTTGACTATTTAATTAATCAATCCATCCAAGCAAGCCCATGTCTCCACATTTAATTATCTGTTCTATTTCATCTTTTAGCTTCTCCAAAACCAATTTTTGAAAGAATTTCGCATAGTTTCATTTGTAGATTACAAACTAAAATAGGATTTAGATTTTCTGCAAATATTTCTAATTTACCTACTGCTCAAATTACACTAAAATAATGTAATATAACTAAATACATTATGCAGCGTTTTATTTCCAATATATTTAACATTAAGATCCCCATATAGATTAAAGCGCCTTGGCAGTGATTTGTTGACTGTTACTTATACTTTTGTAAACAATATTAATCAAAACAAACAAATAGAAAGCTCTTTGTAATTATTTTATACACTGCGCAAAAGAAAGACAATCAGTAGAATTAAGTATAGTGTTGCTAGTGACCAGAAGTGGTTAGATTATCGAACCACACGTATCGAGCGTATTTGGGCAGTGATTGTGCGTAATTGCATTTAGTGCCATAAATTAATTTATAATAATATTCCAGAATAATTTTATTATAATTTTAAATATTCCAGAATAATTTTATTATTTTAGAATTATTTTATTTTATTTAAATACCCCTTTAAATATATGCCGTTGCTTGCATACAAATTCCCCACTTGACATAATTTCATTGTTTATATAATCTTTGTTTTCTAAGACTAGATAGATTTAAATAATTATTTAAAATATAATGCAAAATTAGCTAATATACTTACCGCTACATATTTCTTATTTGTACATCGACTCTAAATAAACCACAAAAACGTACATAATTCGTCACGTAACTTATAAATAATTCATCCAAATGTATTCCCTTGAAATCGTCAATCGTTTTATTTTCAAACAAAAAAAGAATAACATAAAACGCAACGCCCACGAAACCTTAATAAAGGAACCCTTACCTTTAATAGTAACAGCTATCTACTAGCGATAAAACCTTTTTCTTTCTTTATTACGTAATCAGAATATTGCTACTTTTAGGCGTAACGGATTTTTTCGCGGGTTCTTGGAAGGACTCCATAAATTTATTTTTTAATTACTATGGCTTAAATAAGTTACGGTACATATTTATTTAAGAAATGTAATACTCTTTTTACTTAAGTAAAAAATTACAAATATATATTAAACAAAACTCGATATACTTTGTAAATATTTCACCAACTACGTATAACATCAAATTGAAGAGAACAATAAATATTATCCTATTTACGAAAACATATCAGAATGTATAAGAAAATGTATTAAACCGTATCGAAGGACGAATTTCACCTGTTATCCTTGTATATAGCCTACAAGGTGATAGATTCGCATTCGAACAAATAAACATACTATTTTTAGTTAAATATACTATAGTAACAATAGCTTGTACTAAATAAGTTATAAGCCTAAGTTTTATTTTTCTACATTATGGAAGTAAAAACAGAGATCCGTTTAACATTTCATTGATCAAATTTGTCTTTAATAACTTATCAAAGCTTATATATACGCACATATATATATATATATATATATATATATATATATATATATATATATATATATATATATATATATATATATATATATATATATATATATATATATATATATATATAATATATATATATATATATATATATATATATATACATATATATATATATATATATATATATATATATATATATATATATATATATATATATATATATATATATATATATATATATATGTGCGTATATATAAGCTTTGATAAGTTATTAAAGACAAATTTGATCAATGAAATGTTAAACGGATCTCTGTTTTTACTTCCATAATGTAGAAAAATAAAACTTAGGCTTATAACTTATTTAGTACAAGCTATTGTTACTATAGTATATTTAACTAAAAATAGTATGTTTATTTGTTCGAATGCGAATCTATCACCTTGTAGGCTATATACAAGGATAACAGGTGAAATTCGTCCTTCGATACGGTTTAATACATTTTCTTATACATTCTGATATGTTTTCGTAAATAGGATAATATTTATTGTTCTCTTCAATTTGATGTTATACGTAGTTGGTGAAATATTTACAAAGTATATCGAGTTTTGTTTAATATATATTTGTAATTTTTTACTTAAGTAAAAAGAGTATTACATTTCTTAAATAAATATGTACCGTAACTTATTTAAGCCATAGTAATTAAAAAATAAATTTATGGAGTCCTTCCAAGAACCCGCGAAAAAATCCGTTACGCCTAAAAGTAGCAATATTCTGATTACGTAATAAAGAAAGAAAAAGGTTTTATCGCTAGTAGATAGCTGTTACTATTAAAGGTAAGGGTTCCTTTATTAAGGTTTCGTGGGCGTTGCGTTTTATGTTATTCTTTTTTTGTTTGAAAATAAAACGATTGACGATTTCAAGGGAATACATTTGGATGAATTATTTATAAGTTACGTGACGAATTATGTACGTTTTTGTGGTTTATTTAGAGTCGATGTACAAATAAGAAATATGTAGCGGTAAGTATATTAGCTAATTTTGCATTATATTTTAAATAATTATTTAAATCTATCTAGTCTTAGAAAACAAAGATTATATAAACAATGAAATTATGTCAAGTGGGGAAGTTGTATGCAAGCAACGGCATATATTTAAAGGGGTATTATTCTGGAATATTATTATAAATTGATTTATGCCACTAAATGCAATTACGCACAATCACTGCACAAATACGCTCGATACGTATGGTTCGATAATCTAACCACTTCTGGTAACTAACTACACTATACTTAATTCTACTGATTGTCTTTCTTTTGCGCAGTGTATAAAATAATTACAAAGAGCTTTCTATTTGTTTGTTTTGAATTAATGTTGTTTACAAAAGTCTAAGTAACAGTCAACAAATCACTGCCAAGGCGCTTTAATCTATACGGGGATCTTAATGTTAAATATATTGGAAATAAAACGCTGTATAATGTATTTAGTTATATTACATTATATTAGTGTAATTTGAGCAGTAGGTAAATTAGAAATATTTGCAGAAAATCAAAATCCTATTTTTAGTCTTTAATCTACAAATGATACTATGCGAAATTCTTTCAAAAAATGGTTTTGGAGAAGTTAAAAGATGAAATAGAACAGATATTTAAATGTGGAGACATGGGCTTGCTTGGATCCTTTAAAGTTTTATTCTAATTATATAAGCATAGGTTTAGAGCCATTTATTCTCACAAAAGATATAGACATATCAATTACTTGAGAACATACAAAAGAAATGTAAAAAAAGAACATACAAATTTAAATAGTAATTTGACACATTATTTCTTAACTTGTAGTCTCTTGTCACACAATAAGTAATGAGCCAGCTGTGTTGTAAATATGTTAAACGAGTTTACATTTTTAATGTGGGATGGTATTTTGTTATAAAGTTGTGCTCCTGCAAATGTTATTGCTCTTTTGTTATAATTTGTTCAAGTTTTAGGTAAAATCAAAAGACTAGCTCGTCGGGAGCATCGTTTAGAAATTTAACTATATTCAGTAAAAAGTATATTGGAATGAACACTATTGCTTAAAGATTTTCTTACATAAATACAAACATTATAGATATATAAGTTTCTAACATTCATTAATTTTGTTTCGCTGTAATTTTTTTGTGCAGAAGTTAAATATATTTAAAATAAATAAAAAAAATTGTAATTATCGAAAATAGTTATATTTTTGCGATGCACTATGAAATTGATATACAAAGTTATTAGCGAAGTATACCTGCTATAAGAGAAAATGTGTTAAGTCCCATATCAAATTCATACTGTTAATATTATAAAACCGAATATTTCAAATTTAAAAAAAATTCGGATTTTTTGCATATTAATATTTTAACAGCCAAAAGATTAACAACCAAAAAGTGATAACAAAGTTATCATATAAGAGTTCCTTATTTGCCCTTTGAAGTACAGAACAATAAAAATATTCATCGATGTCGATATAAATCGTGACTTATCAAGGTTTAAACAATAACGAAATATGAAATATGAAACATACTTAATATAATTATAATATATATATGGGAATCAGTTATACATACAGTTATATACACAACTAAGTTAAGTGACTGGCACGTAGTCCAGAGATGACACAGCCCAAAACGCTGGAGTCTGCGTAGAGCTCTACGTAGACTCCAGCGTAGAGCTTTTAAAGTCGCTCGCTAAAGGTGCTCGGAGAGTAATTTTGGAAAATCAACCTTATGTAAATGGGGGCTAAAAGCCTAAAGTAAAAGTTCCTATTTAATGGAAACCTATAATTTGAAAAGTTCACTTTTATTTATTCAAAAAGAAAGTATTTGAGATTGAAATAATGATTTTACCGCGTGAAACTATTTCATAAGTCACGATTACAGCGAAAACCACTACCAAAGAAAACCAAAAACAATACCGTTTACATTGTTTATCTTAATAAAATTGTAATAAGCTATAAAGGGAAATAAACATTTCATATAGAAATAGGTATACGAAGTAAGTGCTAAATGGAGCATCATATTGAAGGGCGATATTCGAATTAGGCTATGTCGTCGAAAATGTTCCGGTACATAAAATCCTGGACTAGTTCGTCGTAAACAGTAAATCCACATATGCACAACATGGATATGTTTAATACCGAATACCGAAATAAGAAAATGGTTTGGTAATGGCTAATAAAATTAAGTTATTTTAAATACTACTCACGACATCATTATCACGACATATTGTGACAGGTATTGAAACTTTACATGATTTACGTAGAACACTTGCTTGTGCTTTTACTTTTGAGTAATTGTGTATTAAATACGTTCTTATTAACGTTGGATTGGACTTCAATAAAAATATTTCATTCACTGAAAAAAAAAATTTCATAAAAATATTTCATTGGAAATATTTCCAATTATTAATATTTGTAAGAAATAATACTGGCTGATATTTTCATAACAATATTATAAGTCATTAATTATATTAATTTAAACAGACCTCTTTGAAATATGATGACAAAAAGTTGCTTTGATAAAAAGTTATTTGAAACCATTCATAATTAAGAACTTGGACACATAAAAAGATTTAAAGTACTGAAATTTCTATTTTTAACCAGGATTAGATTAAAGCGGGGACGGAGAAAGCAGGGGCTAAGCAACGGAGTGTCTTAACACTAGGTTCCCACAGTCCCTGCAGTTCCCTCTGCCTACCCTGCCTTGTGCGGGATAAAGCGTGAAGCTAAAAAAAAAAAAAAAAAAACCAGGATTAGAATATAAGTTTAGTTTGTTAATATAATAAAATTGAACAAAAACGAAGAAGATAATGTGGTCGGTAACTTTGTTGTGTGTAACTATACGTGACGATTGTGTTGTTGTGTGTTTATATTTTCAATAGTACCTATATAATATTAAGTAGTGCACAAAAATATTATTGATTCTCAGTTAGTAAGCAGTTCAGATTAAATTCTTGGAAAGAAATTAAAATGTGGGCTGCAGCTCCTTTTATTTACATTCAAGTTAAGATTATTAAAATGTATAAAGTTATACATACGCTATATTTTGGTAAGTAGTATTTATTTAAAAAAAATAATTTAAGCACATTATTCGCGTATATTATAATTTTTTGAAATCTGACATTTTGAAAAATTTGCTGTAGTGGTCAGATTGGTTTCCATTTTTTTTTTAAATATATCCAGAAAATCAAATACCTTATTAAAGCACTTATATTTAGTTTATTTAAAATAATATTCAACTTGTATTAATATATGACAAATTTAATCGCACAATTTCTCGGCTCAGTGCTAGTGAAAAATTAAACTTAGCAAATTCTTGTGCTCACGAATTACACTTTACTGAAACTTAATAATTATTTAGAATAGTGTTTAATTCTAAAAGATATTTATTATTTTTGCTTTTAATTTTTTCACGGTGAATGAATTGTATTATAACATGAACTATGTACTTTGATTTTCGTACGACTATAAATCTTTATAATTGGAATACGAATAAATATATTGTATTCACAATAATTATAACCCAGGACTTGATGGCCTCCTCTAAACAGCATCACCCACTGTGTTAAAAAAGGCAAGGTAAGTAGTTTGTTTAAAAATATAATTAATTTAAAATTACGCGGTTCTATGCATGGTTTTTGCCACATTTTTCAACTTTATGCATGAATCCAACTTGAATTTGATAAGATATTCATCAAACAATACAAATAAGTCTCATTTTTTATATATTTTACTTATATATATTCTTTTTAGCTTCACTCTTTGTTCCGTATATTGTAGGGTAGTCAGAAGTCAGAGGGAACTGCAGGAACTAACCTAGGTTGGGCGGCACCTGCCTACTTACCAAACATAATTATATATATATATATATAAAAGAATTGTGAACACGTTGTCAAAAATAATAGGATAAAGGTCTTTCACGTTCTTATCGTCAAATATGAAAATAACAAATATAATGGAAAAATGGCCGATGGAAAATATTAGTAACGATGTTGGTTTTGTGTGTGGCATCTTTCGGGACATGAATAAAACGTACATTGAATGCTAATGTTATGTGATTGATTTTGTAACGCGCTTGGAATAAATAGGGTAGCTCAATTGTAATTATGATTTTATTTTTTAAAAGATATTTACATTTTTGAAATATTTCTGCCTATCTAATCCCCCAGATAAGATCGTCTCAATTATTTTAATGTTAATGTTAAACATATTAAAAAGACATGCTTTTTTCATATTCAAGCAGTAAATAAATAGTTAAAAAATAGGTTCCTTCTTAGTTAAAAAAATTCGTAAGTTAATAAAAATAAAATATAAATAATAGAACGGAATCATAGAATCAGAATGTCAAAATATATCTCTCTATAGTTTGACATTCTGATGCTATTATTGCGTACTTTTATGAAATATAAACTACTATATCAAAAGTCTCTCTGCTTTTGATAAAACATAAATAAATACACTCAAAGCTGAATGCGCTGCAATCATCCGATGAAAGATCAATAGTATGCGAAGCCACTTCATAGCAAGACAGTTCCATTGGCTCAACTCGTTTCAACTCGTGTACATAAACTTAGTTTGCTTATATATTAAGACAAAATAAATTATCACTACTTAGGTTATCATGTAATTTTTGTTTTAAAATTACTGTAGTAGCGGCTCTACTTCTTCTATATTAGAATATAGATGCTAATACACAGTAAACTATTATATACAATTAGAATTCTAAGCTAAATATATAGTGCTCTTTAAATTTAAATATATATTTTTAACAGTGATTTTTATAAGAGAACTATCTGAATTACACACTCCTCGCATAACGCAGTTGATACTTCATTTTTCGCTTTCTGTCCTAATAGTTTGTATAAGTCATTAATGTATTCTCACAACACACATATATGTATTTAATAATTACATTACTCAAACCACTAATTAAAGTATCGAAATTTATTAATAGTAGTGATCAATATTAATTTAGTAGGTAAAGTTTGTATTTAGGCCCGTATTTGAACTCAAACATGCTTTAATTGCTATAAACCTTCCTATGTATGTACATATGACAATAAGGGAAGACATGTCATGAAGAAGCCATATTTATATGATTTAGTTTAATAACAAATAATATTTCAGTGGTTATTTACGAAACTACTTGTCGGTAAATAAACACTGCTATACATAAATAATAAAAGCAAAAACATCTTAGACTATAAACATCTCACGTTATGGCTTTACCAAGGCTAGGGTTTTTTATTTTACGCGTATTATTTGATTTATTATGCATACTATTTAAGATGTTTCTATCACCGTCTTCTTCTTCCACTAAGCATTATCCCGGCTTACTGCCAGGATCTGCTTTCCGACTCAAACTACTCCACTTTGCACGGTCTTTAGCATCCTCAGTGGATAGTCCATTGCCTCTCATGCATGACAAGGCATTGTGTTCCGACATAGTTCCTAGGCCGGCGCAAAATGTGGCCATAACGCCTCAGACAACGCTCTTGGAGCTTATCCGCTACGTCACGGACCCCCAGACTCCCTCGAATGAATGTGTTGCGTATGCGGTCAGCCCGCGTTACACCAGACATCCATCTCAGCATCTTCATTTCCGTGACTTGAAGCTCCTGAGTGTGCCGAGATAATGCTGGCCAATATTCGCTGCCATATAAAAGAACTGGTCGTATCATACTCTTGTATATCAGTCCTTTGAGTTTGGGTGGTATTCTGCGATCACAAACCACACCAGTGACCTCCCGCCATTTGGCCCAAGCAGCGCTAGGCGTGGACATCGTGGTCGATGCCTCCGGACTCGTGCATAATGGATCCAAGGTATCTGAACTTTTCCGTTTTGACGACTGATAACAACATAATGCATAGTGCTCGAGTCCGGGTTTTCGCATATCATCTACTCGGTCTTCAACACATTTAGTTTAAGATCACCGTTCTCAAGTGCATCCTTCAAGATGTTCAATTTGTGCTCGAGCGTCAGTCAGTTCTCGTCAATGAGTGCTATGTCATCGGCATACATCATCATGTGTATGTATAAGTATATAGATATGGTATTGTTGTGTATATGTTTATGTATATATTTTATTAGTATGCATTATAATTACTAAGAATAATAATTATATTTATTTACACCTACAACCCCTTTTTCCTCCCCATTATTTAATATACCTTAAGGTTGCCTGGAAGAGATCACTGTAATAGCGATAACGTCGCTTATTGTATATTTTATTTAAATAGTGTTTCTAATTGTCATATCATATAGGTAGGCATAAAGAGTATATCTATCTATCTATCTATATTATATGTAATCGGTTGGTATCGGTTCTTTGGACAATGTAATTATTGTTAGCCGTATGTTCGATGTTGAAAGTAGAGAACATTTATATACAAACTTTGAATGAAAGGGTTGATTTCAAAGGACGGTGAGATATTAACAGACTCATCACATGTTTGGAGCGATGGGCAGAATTCTACAAGGAGATGTATAAATATGATGACGCTTCTATTTCAAGTAACAGCGAAAAGTCCTTCGCAGTTTGCTATATCAATAATTTTGATATAGCAGATGGCGAAATCAGTATAAAAGAAGTTGAGAGTGCATTAAGAAGCCTACAATGTGGTAGATGTTACATACGAAATGAATGTGGTAAGATATATTGCTGCCGGTAACAGAATGAACGGTGCCTTAGCTGCGTTCTTGAGACGGCAGAAAGTTAGTGTCGCTGCACATTTGGCCGTACACAATGCAGTTCTGATTTCGACGCTGTTATGTGGCAGTGAAACGTGGGTTAATACCCACGCAACAGAAGAAGAATGAAAGAAAGATGATCGACGGAATCCACAACGAAAAGATACACAGGGTGGTAGGTACAAGCGAGGATGTCACAATGAAAATAAAGAAGAACTTGTTCAGATTGTTTGGGCACGTCGTAAGAGTGAGTGATGAAAAATGGTAAAAAAAATATATACGAAGCAAAAGTGAGTGATAAGAGAGGTAAGGTGAGTCCTCGGTTGACTTACGACTCCCGAAAACTTAGTATCAAAGATACTAGAGGAAGATTACGTAAAAAGCATGCGGACTCCCCAGAGAACATGTATGTAGAGGCAAATGAAAGTGAACGAGGCGAAAGAGGTACGCAGGAGCCGCAGCATTTGGCGCTCCGTTCACTGTGAGTACCCCACTAGGGGTAAAATGTGAAGATATATATGTATGTATGAATGTAATATAATTAACATGATTAAAAATTTAAATATTCTATAAAAATACTATTGGATAAAATTATAATCTACTGAATAACAAAGATCATAAATAATTTATTATTTTTCAAATCTTCATTGGCAACATAAACGTTTATAAGTATTACATAGATGATATATAATATGTACGTGGTATATAACAACAATATACTCGTATCACAATTTTATTCAATATGTTATCATATATATCATAATATATAGAATAAAATTATTTTCCTAACAATTCTAAAGTTCCCAATTTGTCGTGTATAAATTTTAAAAGATTTTGTTATTTTATTTTCTGCTTTCCTTAGTATTTTCCTCAGCAGTCTTATTAGATTCTTTATTCGATAACACGATAGTATAGACATCCTTTTACAAATGTCGTCAACGATTTCTAAGTAAAGCTTCATCCGTCATTTTAGTTATATAGAGCTTAGAGCGCATTTTAAAATTTTTTAATCGCAATTTTATTTAGAAACACCACCATATAATGTTAATTAAAAAAGTTTTATATTTTGATGAAAATTTGTTACGATACTTGTTACGATTTCATGTAAAATAAGGTTTTTTTTATTCAACAGTTTATCATTCGTCATGTTACTTTATAAACCCTTTCAAGGTTAAATTTATTTCTGAAATTTAATCATCATAAATTTAATTTATGATTATTATATTACGATTTATGATGCTTGCAAGTGATGTTAATTTTTTTTTTCTTTTTTTTGTAGCTTCAAGTTTTATCCCGCACAAGACAGGGTAGGCAAAGGGAACCTTGGGAACCATAGGAACCTAGTGCTAAGACACTCCGTTGCTCAGTCCCTGCTTTCTCCGTCCCCGCTTTCCGTCTTTTTCGAGGCATGCGTGTTGAGTGGCGGAACTCAACACCGCGCTTTGCCTAGTTTACCAGAGCGAAGAAAATGGAAATAGAAAAAACCATCTTCTCCGATTGGGAATCGAACCCAGAAATTGTTATTTAAATTAAATAAAAAAATTTTCAAACTTATTTTTATTGCTTGATCCAAAAAACCATTTGACTTCTTCATTTTCTTTATACGAAACCATTTATTTATTAGTTTTTCAAGTACTTTTGTGTATTAACGCACAATAGATCAAAATTTGATGAGAGTAATATTGACAGAGAGGGGAACTGAATTTTTTATTCAATAAACATCGAATAAAAAATTCTGTCCAATATTCGTTTTATAGGATATCTGAAAATCTACCTTTTTTATAGCTATATCTTATATATATATGAGCTTAAGGTCGTAATCATGTTGGAAGAAGACTTCAGAATACGGTGTGTATATTCACATCTTTTAATATGTCTTAATTTTGTGAAGATTCATTAAAAGGATTTGGTCACAAACTAACAAAGTTTAATATTTTGACGAAATGTGGCTTATTACTTGTATATAATATATACTTTTTTGCGTATAAATGTCTTTTTTGCGTATAAATCTGTTAATTGCGTCTTCCTGTAAACGCGACGGTTTATGGGTTCGATTCCCACTAGTAGAGGATGAAATTTTCATTTTCGCTCTGGCAAGTAGGCAAAGCGTGTTGAGTTAAAGCCTGAAGCTCCAACAAAAATAAAAATAAAATAAATTTACAAGGCTTTTTCCATTGGCTTTGTTAGCAGATACTGGCTCCATTTAAACTTAATTTTCGCACTTTTATTTTTAATAATTATTTCATATGACATAGCTTATTACACACAACAATGTTTTTTAAAATAATCATTATAACATTAACTATGTGGAATAGTCGATCCAACCCTAAGGGAAAAGAATAAATAATATTCCTACAAAATATGTTTCCATACTTGGCAAAGAACTTGTTTTTGTTTATGTTTTTTTTAAATTTATATAATTTTTTGACAAGATTTAGTATGAAATTTGACATTGCATACTTCGTTATTGGAAGTATGCTTTTTCGCAAACATGTCTGTTTAGAAAAAGAAACATTCGCGAAAATTACTAAATCTTTACTAATTTTTAAAAAAATATATTTTTTTAAATTATTGGTTAACGTCAAGTCCAGCTTCGGAAATCTTTCATATAAAATAAATTCTTAGGGATGAAATAAGCTTACTGAGACTTATCCATTAAATAAAATGGCTAAAACTTTCTTAATGATGTCAGATTTTACGTGGTTTCTTACTTAGTTTATAGTGTTATTGGTAAATATTGAAATTTAAAATATAAATGTTATTAGTACGACGACCGTCGTGGCACAGAGGCGTAGCCTCTACCTGTAAACGCGACGGTTTTTAGGTTCGATTCTCACACGGGGAAGCTAAATTTTTTCTATTTCCATTTGAGTTCCGCCACTCAACACGTAATGCCTAGAAAAAGGACGGAAGACGGAAAGTGGAGACAGAGAAACAGGGACAAAGCAATGGAGCTCTGGTAAAGCTAAAGAAATTTAGCTTGGCTTCAAAGAAGACGTTTTAGTTACTTTTTCCTCGACTGAGTGACACTAAGAAGTAATAACGGAAATATACAAACCAACCTAAGCCAGTGTTTTACATTTTGGTTAATATAATAATACTTGATTCAAAATGAAAATATTCTTTATACAATTAGCTCAAACTATGTTTTACAAACATTAATTAAAACGGCGAAACGCCGTACATTGTTAATATTCGGAGTAGGTACTACAAAAGGTTTAAGAAACATGATTCCCAAACGTGTACTGCTATTTCAAGTTTGTCATCGGTTTGTCTGTTTCTCATAACCATTTTTGTTAAAAAGTAGTGAGTTTACTAAACTAAAGTTTTTATCAAATATCCAAGTTCGTATTTCATAGTCGGTAGTACTGAAAAATTGTAACTTCTAGACAACGCACTGAGGATAAGCTTAATGAAATCAAAAAATCAATATATTTATAGTTGACTTTCACTTATCCAGAATTTATTTTAATATTGGAAATAAGTACATGACAGTAAAAACACAAAACAAAACACAAAAGTTAAGTTAATTTCAGAAAAAAATGAGTGAAACGACAGCAAAATTAAGTCAGTCAGATATAAGTTGTATTTTTCGTACATCTACAATTATGAAATTGGTATGAAATTGGTTTTTTACAAACTTGCTATGATTGGTCAATGTTAAGGAATTTAAATTAAAGTAAGTGTTAAGCGTCCAAGTGCTTTTCTAAAAAAAAAGGAATAAGTAATTCATTGTTTTACTACATTTAAATAAATTTATTATTGAAATATTAATACCTGTACCATTTTAGTTTATGTATAATATTTTACACTCTTTAAAAGACTAGTACAAAAGTTATAATACGATTGCTCACATATATATGAATATTACATACACACATACAAGTATACTATTGACTACACAAAAGGACATCTATTCTGTTCACACAATCTTCTCAATAAAAATCAATAAATTACGCAACTTTGTAGACAATTTTCATGATTCAATGATGTTTAACATCCACAGAAATGAATGTAAGCGGATCAAAGAAGAGAAGAAATTTCTTAGCAAAATTTTTGCTAAAAAATGTGGACTAAATTTGTAAAACGAAATTATTTCTACCAAAAATCGGTTGAGTGTATCACAACTAGTTTATTTTCATTTACAGCTTTTTAAGCTTTAGTTTAAGTTCTGTACATGTTGTAAAAAATGCAATCGTAAGTTTTATATTAAATTCTCATACCAAACAGTTGGGTTACTAAAGTATTAGGGGTTATTAGAGTTTCCCTGCAAACGTAATATATGATACACATCTACATATGTGTACATATTATATGATCCATATATGATTATACTTATTGGGTATTGGATATGGGTCAACACACATATTTTATTAGATAGGCAAACCGATAGTGAAGTTATAAAACAAATAATTACAAACAAACAAGAATAAAAAATAACAATTAATATTTACAATCAAATAGAACACAAACACGACTGAAATGACCTTAAACAGTACCTAATACTCAAAGTTATATCAAATTATATCAAAATAGGATGTATTGTCGGTTTTTGTATTCTTAAAACAAAATTTGGAATTATAATAATGTTTCCCCAATCATTAAAATTGTTATATTAGAATTTAGAAGTCACTATAACACAAACAAGTAAAAAGGGAGCGGATTTGACTAATTTACAAGTAAATCTCATCTGTATATTAATTTAATAACCTCTTTTAGCATTCTGCATAAGCAGAGGGGTTGATAATGAAAATGTTGTATTATGACTGTTTTTCCACGTCAATTTGCTGGAATTCGAGAATTCGAATGACATAACTAGTTTTTATTTTATCTATATATTTATTTAAGAAAAAGTGTGACAATGCAGAATAATAAACTTATTTACAATAGCCTTACCTTTTTTTTGTTTGCTTTGTTTAAAATAAAATATTTATTTTATTTACTACCTTATTTTTAAACTATAATTGTTCCTAAATAATGAACGTCATTTGTATTTACTGCATAACGACGGTTCTCCTTCCCATATTCGTTTTTCCTGTCCGAATTAATCCGTCCTTTGTATGATGTCCTTCCTAACCAAATGCTTCGTCCTCTCAATGTTCAGTGTTTGTATTTAGTCTTTTATGTAAATTTTTATGTCAAAAAAAAATATTAAGTATAATAATATTAAGGTATGAACTAACATCCATGTAGGTTAATATTTGTTACTAACCTTCAATATAGTTTGTATATATATATATATATATATATATATATATATATATATATATATATATATATATATATATATATATATATATATATATATATATATATATATATATATATATATATATATATATATAAATATATATATAATATTTATCTTGTTTATAGGTGAAGGATTAAAACTGGATCTCTTATAAAAATGCATCACTCTATTGCGTAATATTTTTTCTTTTTTATCCAACGTGACATTGGCGAAGTGTATTGTGCTCAACTGGCACGCTCGGAACGCCATAAATTAAGAGAAGAAAGAAGAAGAAAAATTTACAGCATAAATGTAAAACATTTCACAGTAAAGCCGATGCTAATCAACTTGTTACAACCACGAAAGTTACACTGTTTGCAAACAAAATATTTGACGGAAAATTGACGCTTTTAATACGCTGTTAAGTCACTCACCGTGTCTTGAGAACTGGAAACATTTACACTTTGAATTGAATATGAAATTTATGACTTAAAATAGTATGTTTATATATATATATATATATATATATATATATATATATAGATATATATATATATATATATATATATATATATATATATATATATATATATATATATATATATATATATATATATATATATATATATATATATATATATATATATATATATATATATATATATATATATATATATATATATATATATATATATATATATATAGGTTTGTGGGTTCGATTCTCACTTGAGGAAGATGGATTTTTCTACTTCCATTTTCGCTAGGCAAAGCGCGGCGTTGAGTTGAGTTTGGAGTTGAGTTGAGTTTCGCCATTCAACACGCAGTGCCTCGAAAGAGACGGAATGCGGCGACGGAGAAAGGAAGGTCTAAACAACGGAGTGTCTTAACCTAGTGTTAGTGGTGTTCGAATGGTTCCCTCTGCAGTTCCCTCTGCAGTTCCCTCTGCCTACCCAGCTATGTGCGGAATAAAGCGTGATAAGCTGTTTTTATTCATATTAAATAGTGTAGACGTTTCTTTTGTCGAATAATAAATATAAATACCAGTTTTAATTGTCGCAAGCCGACAACAAATCTTTAAATAGGCTGGAAAGAAGACTTATTGCCTACTATGCCAACTATGAAATATCCTTAAAACTGAAAAAAAAAATACCATAATAATAACGTGAGATCGCGTCTCGAAGATGCACTGAACTATCAACGTGACAGTTGTGTGTTCGTCGAGCGAAAAGTGAGGAACAGAGTGTCTTAACACTAGATTCTCTCTTCATGCTTATCTAAATGCAGTATTCGGCGAGAAGTGAAACATTGTATAATAAAATATCAATCTATGTGTAAGAAAACTCGCCACGTAGAATTTTCTACGAAAATGTTATTGAAATTTCAGTTTTCATGTGAACCGGCTTCTGTTATATTAGTAATGTATACAACACCTCAGAATAAAGTACTCAAAGCTCCAATTAAGTCACTCAGTACTTTAAATTATATAGTACAACATGTTATCGTGTCACAATTTTAATAAGCAGAATTTATCAACATCTACCTAATTAAACAAGGTGACATAAATGAGGTTACTAAACACGTACAAACATTAAAAGCTTAATATATACATGTCACTATTTTTATACTTTACAATGGTTATTTTTGAGTACACATTTTTTACACACAATACATACTAAAATTCAAACAATCGAATTTAAAGTGTTTGTCTGTCTGTCTTTTTGTTGAGCAACATATAAAATTGAGATTTTCGCAAGATGGCAGAAAATATATATATATATATATATATATATATATATATATATATATATATATATATATATATATATATATATATATATATATATATATATATATATATATATATATATATATATATATATATATATATATATATATATATATATATATATATATATATATATATATATATATATATATATATATATATATATATATATATATATATATATATATATATATATATATATATATATATATATATATATATATATATATATATATATATATATATATATATATATATATATATATAGCAAGTTGTTCTTTATACTTTATTGATTGATGACGTTTAAATTTAATAGTTATATAAGAATTAAGCGATGGAACAGTCATTTAAGGTTGCTAGTTAGTATATTTTATTAATAATAAGCACTATTCATATTTTAACAAAGACGTTGTGTTAATTGAAGATTTCTGTCATATGATTAAATTCCTAATATTACTCCTGTTTATATTTAGCTGTAAATGTTGAAACTGCCCGGAGTAATTTTGATTTTATTTACTTACATTATAATTATATGTGACATAAGGAAATATAAACAGTTAAATAAAAATTATTTGATTACGATTTTACTATCTATATATTATTAAAAATTTTTTACATAAACTGCTATACAATATTGTACCAATAATTAATTAATAGAACAAATGTTTATTTTAAAAATGTTTCCTTTGTTTCCGTGTACATCCGATGTCCTTTCTTTTATATAACATTTTTACCTTGATCTTATATGTTTACGTAACAACACATGTTACGTTTGCTTGAAAAGTTTGTTTTAAAGGTTACCTTACGTATGATGATACCGTTAATTCTAAGTGCACAATTATATTAAATATAATTTTGAATTTCGGAAAGTTGTAGTTATCAATTTCTTATAATTTATACGTCATTAATGTTTAGAGAAAAAAAAATAATAATCTCATAAATTCAGATTTAAATTACGTTAGAAGCTTTCTTCTAATCAAATTCTCTAATAATGTTCCAATGAACAATCACGCATAAATTACGTACAAGTCTTAAATTTCTGCAGTAGATAGATATATATGATGGATATTAGACGTATTCATAGTATCATTCATCCACTGTGTTAAAACCGAACATTTAATGACTTGTGTTTACTAAGGTCAGAAACAACTCTCTTTGCAAATACGGCAGAACTTAACAACAATAAGTAAAACCTAGATACCAATCACAAGTGTAATAATTTTTCTTTTTTATAATACATTCTCCTTTGCGTGTTCTCCATTCAACGTGACAATGGTGAAGTGAATTGTGCTGAACTGGCACGCTCGAGGTGCCATCAATTAAAAGAAGAAGATGGACGGTTTGACTTATCGTACGTTATAATTATATTTATGAGTATATATTTAATTTATTATGATTGTTTAGTATTAGCAAACATAACGCTAAATAAACACAACAAGCAAAACATTAAATACTAATCAAAAAAGCTTTGAATTACGTTTTATTGATATTATTACACAACATAAAAATCTATCTATAACGTATTTGTATTGTATAGAAAAAGTATTAATTATTTTACGTATAAAGACTACATCCATTCATACAACTGATCTTACATTATATTATATTTAAAATCCGGTAAGTTTCGCTCACGAAAGGTATGAAAAAATCTCAAAAAAAAATCTTTGTATTTGCATCTACCAGCAGCGCAGTAAAACAATTACAGAATATTTATTCGAAATAATTTGAGTAGTAATTCCACACGCATAATCTAAATTTAAGTATGTTTGTATGTAAGTATTTGTATATGACATATTAAATTTAGTAGTAATAATAAAACGAAACAAATTTATTGAAGTTTCCATATTGGATCGTAAGACGACGTTAGTTTTACTTAAATCATCATAGTGCATACAGATATATAAGATATTAAGGCAGCTATGCTGAAACAAGATGTTTATATGGGTTGAGTCAATAGTAAATAAGTTTTGAGTAAAACGCAGGCACTTCACTCTGTTTATCTAATAAAAGACGGGATCTCAAGCTTAAAATATATCGCTTCAATAAAGTTATCCATCCAGCCGTTAATATGTTTCATTGCTAAAATAAATTATGAATATACATACATTATATTTGAATACCAAATTAATATGAAATTAAATATATTTTGTTTTGTTTAGATATTGAGGACATTTGGTGTTGACGTGAAAGAATTTGGTTGCTCGTTGCATATATTAATGAGACTTAGCTTGGAAAACTCATTTCAACAACGTTTTACACCGTAAAGGAATATACAAAACTTTCCCTGATGAGTTTATACTAAATTTACCGAGCTAATAAGAAAAGTATTTTACCGACCTACTGAAGAAAAAAAACCAATGAATGAATTTACAATTTTCTTATGAGATCTTAAACGATTTAGGAAAGTTATATATAAAAATTTAATCAAGCATTGAATATTTTCTTTAAGCTTTAAACACGTGACACAGAAAAGTGCTGATAAATTCGCAAAAATAATAAAATATATAAAGTAATTTTCACATTCAAACAAATGAGTTGCCGGCTTCTAAAACGAGTTCATAAACTTTTTCTACAAATATGAAACAAGCGACGTAATGGAAAAATGATTGATGGAAAATATTACTAACGATGTTGGTTTCGCGTGTGGCATTATCCACCTTTCAGGACATAAATTCTAATGTAATGCGATTGATTTTGTAACGCGCTTGAAACAAAAAGGGCATCACGATTATTTTAATATTAAATATTGATATATTGTGCAAATAGTAAATAAGTTATAGTTTAGAAATTAAGTTACTTCCTGGATAAAAATGCGTAAGTCAATAAAAATAAAGTATAAAAAACTAAATAAATAGTTGCTTTAGAACGCCGAATGGTAGAGAAGCTTATGATAAAACATAGGTATAAATATATACACTGAATGCTGCAAACATCTAATGAAAGATCAATAGTATACGAAGCAACTTCATAGCGAGACAGTTACTACGGCTGTGTGATACAATATTCATAAATGACAACTCGTGTACCTAACATCAGTTTGCTATTATAGATAGATTGGAGGAAACTTTTATTACTTAAAGGATCATGTAGTTTTTGTTTTAAAATAGCAGTGATGTGGTAGTATTGAATTCCATACTCTAATAGTAACAGTGCCCTTCAAATCTAAATACCTATACATTTTTCACAGTGATTTTTATGAGAGAACTATGACAGTCTCTCTTTCTCGTATATGATAGACACTCCGTTTCTCACTTTCTGTCTTAATAATTTGGATATGTCACTAATGTATTCTCACAACACATACATGTATTTAATAATTACAGTACTCAAACCACCAAATTAAGCATCGAAATTTATAGTAATGTATTTAATAGTAATGAAATACATTAGGTTAATAAACAAGGTTTGTATTTCGGCCTGCAATTCGAACTCAAACATGTTTTAAATTATTTTAAGCGTTCCTATGTACGTGTATACGTAGATAAGGGAAAACATGACAGGAGCTTAATAGTTAATAAATTTTTTGTGACTATTTATGAAAGTACTCGTTGGTAAATAAACACTACAATATATAACCCAATAAAAATATCGTAGACTTTTAACGTCTTACGTTACGGCTATACCAAGGCTAAGCGTATTTTGTTACATGTAATATTTTTATGACTCTTTTTATGCATACAATCTTTAGTGCGTTTCAAAAATAATTAATGTAATTTTAGTAATTCAATACAGGTTTTTGTGGATTTATATCGTATAATAAATTCTATATATTGTAAATACTTATACTACTAAGATCTATCTTTAATATCGAGAGTGGATATCGAGCACTTCACTAAATGTAAATATTGATTTTAAACACTAACAAAATATTAGTTTAGTGATCGGAAATATACCCGCGGATTTATAAATATTAAACAACATTCGTCATTTGCCTAGTTACCAAAAAAAGATTAACGAGGTTTGGTGTTACTTTAAGTTCTAACTTACTGTCAAATTTCATGACTGTAGGTCAATAGGTTTAGATTACGCCGCATTTTGAATAGAAAATAAAAAATTAAGTATAAACGCATGTCATTTCATATGATTGCGCTTACAACTTCTAAACTAAAAATGTTAAGCTTTAATGTACCGTATCATACGACAACTTACAAATTGATTTTTTTATACTATTTTCAGCTCGATATTTCCACCTGATTTGGAGAAAATAGTCTTAATAGAAGGACAACCAAACAGACTAATAAAAATTACCCTTCCGTACGCTACAATAAAGATATTTCGCAGTCAATAAATACAATAAAGAATTAAAGATCTATTAAGCCAAATTGAGTCCCAATTGTTATTATAATACACATTTTTTTTTTTTTTTTTTTTTTTTTTATTTCAAAATAATTAGCTCTACAGACACTTGGTCCGTACCCTTTTTTAACTTACACTATATGTTCTTATTACAAATATTGATTATATTAATACATAGAATTAATATTTATCATAATGAACATCTATAATAATCTTTACATTTTTTTTTTATATTTAATATTACTTAGAACTAAGGCTATGATAAGCGAATTACACAAGTCTATACGTTTTATCCTTGGTTAAATAAAATTAAATTTTATAATAAATTAAGGTTATAATACACATTGAGAAATTCCTCTCACTGATTGACATACGATGGGCAAGTTAATTTCAGACGAGTAAAAATATGTAATAGAATAATTTGACTTGACACTGAAAGTTTGCTTGAATGATCTCTCTTGATGAACTATTTATCGTACATACACATAATGTTAAGTAGTATATTTTATGCTATCTGCGTACGAATACTTTGGAATTGCAAGAAAAATGTAGTTATTCATATGTGCGCTGTTGAATGTAGGGAACATTCTTTTTTTTTAGCTTGACGCTTTATCCCGCACATGGCAGGGTAGGCAGGAGGAACTGCAGGGACCGTGGGAACCTAGTGGTAAGACACTCCGTTGCTTAGTCCCTGCTTTCTTCGTTCCCACTTTCCGCCTTTTTCGAGGCATTGCGTGTTGAGTGATGGAACTCAACGCCGCGCTTTGCCTAGTTTCCAGAGCGAAGAAAATGGAAAAAGAAAAATCCATCTTCTCCGAGCGGGAATTGAACCCACAAACAGTCGCGTTTACAGGCAGAAGCTTACGCCTTTGCGCCACGACGGTCCTCACTGGGAACGTTCGTGGTCAATATTATCGCCATCTTTTTACAAATGTCGACAAAGATTTATACGAAAAGCTTCACCCGTCCTTTTATAGCTCAGAGCGCCTTTTCAAATCTTTTAATCGCATTTACATTTAGAAACGCCATTTTTTATATATGGCAATCTTAGCATTTAGCTTCTTCATTTTCTTTAAACAATATAATTTACTTCTTATTTTTACTTTTATTTATTAATAGACAATAATATTGATGTGATGAGATAATACTATTTCTTCCACACGATACAATGTATATTCTTTATCTTACAATGTGTCTTAATTTTGTGAAGATTCATTAAGAGGATTTAGTAATTTTATTTTAGTTCGGAAACTGTTCCGACTAACAAAGTTTAATATTCTTAGAGAATATGCTTCATTACATGTGAACTTTTGTGTATAATGATGTGTAGGTTTAGGTTGCCACTAAATCCATATTAATTTATAACAACATTTAATCCCAAATTTCAACATAAAACAATTAGCAACATTAATAACATAATTAATATATAATAGATATCGTTAAATTCATAGATAACATGAATTTCAGACATAAATATTCGATAAAAAACTGTTCAGGCTTGAAAACCAGCCTCCAGCCTTATCTCCAGATCACTAGTCTATATCAACAACAGTATTTCAGATTAAAAAAAAATTACAATCATATACCAAAAGAACATAAAAATTGACTTGCGTAAATAAAGCATATCGTACTTCTTTGTGAGTTGGGTAAAGTCAGTGTCATTAATTGAATAAAAGTCAATCAATAAAAAAGACTGTCAATAATATTTAATTATTTGAAAGTCAAATAATTTATTTAATTAAACACCAGTTCCTTAAGTTAATGAGAAACAACGGTACAAGAAACTCAGCGTAACTTTTTTTTTATTTTACCTAAAGTGTACAAATCAACAATTCTTATGAGTAACAATAAATTAGGATACCAGTGACATATTTCTTTTACTGATTAGCATCGTCATAAACCTTAAGTATGTTAAGAAGCAATATTACCTACTAACATAATTAATAGTAGGTAAGCTTAAATCTATCATTGTAATATAATAGTTAATTATAAGTATAAAGAAATTAATAATGTTACAACAGCCACTGACCCAGTTTTGCACAGAACTGTATATTTTTACATTTAAGAATTTTGGTACAACTCAGATTTAATGTTCGCACCATTGTTTTTGTAAACAAATTGATATTGCTAGGCGTACATACAATTTGAATATTGATATTAAACCTAATGCTCTATAAAAGACGAATAAACTTAGCTTTATATTCCCACGAAACTTATTTAAATACTTGTATAAGAACTTTTGCATAACTTTATGACAACTCTAAATTTGACCATTGTCAATAAGTTAAAAAACAGAAGTATGTCAATTTGGTATTTCGTAAATATACCCATTTATAAAAAGCTTCATCTAAGAAAATCACTTAACCTTCACTTTTAAGTTTCGTTAAAGTTACTGGTAAACGTCAAGTCCAGCTTCAGAAATCTTTCATGTAAAATTAAATTCTTAAGGATAAAACAAACTTGTAGACTGCGGAACTTTTAAGCTCTTAGACTTATCCGTTAAGTAAAATGGCTAAAACTTTCTTAATGATCTCGGATGTTACGTAGCTTCTTACTTGGTTTATAGAGTTATTGGTAAATTCCTACGAGATCAGTGTACAAGTAGATTTTACGTTCATATTACACGCAAGCGAAATGTCTTGATACAACTTACATATTGTTCATGCCAATTCAAGAGTCGATTTGATCAATTTGACAATTTACATTTGATTTGTTAAAAGATGTTGAAATTATTTTTTATCTGACTGCGTGACACAATGAAACGATATAGAGAAATAATTATTCAATTAAACCAATATAATTGCAGTCCATGACACCCCACGCGGTTCCACGCGTACATTGTTGTTGTTAAAATGAAATTTAAAAAATTTTCAACCGAAAATAAGTACGTATAATCTAGCATATGTATATATCAGTTACGGTGGTAATAAAGTAATACATATTAAAAAATAATAAATAATAATTCATAACATATAACATAAATCTATTTTACTTACACACCAACTTTTGTCACACTGTTCAATATACCGCCGTATTTGATAAATCTGTAATTCAAGGTATCAAAATGTCACTCATGTCACTAGTCGCTAACTATAAGTGCACTCGCTGCATATAAACATATGTTAGAACACGAACGCAATTTACTTTATTAACCTTCTTCCTACTCTCCTAGATGTAATTTTGAATGCAATCAAAATAAGACTAATGCTTAATTTATTTGTTTAACCCTTTCAGACCTCGCGTGCACAATTGAGGACATAAAAGTTTTGAGTCTTTTTACTACTAAATTTAAATTTTACGTAAATAAAAACTGTTGTCATCGCTTGCGAACATTCTAAATTATTAAAAATGAAACAACTAGCGGCATCTATTGATACGTGTGTGCACTTCTAAGCCATTTTCGGTCAGTTACCAGCGAAACTTTGAACTGAGTAGGTAAGTCATTTTTATTTTATTGAAATTTCAAGTTTTTCTGCTAGATATGTTTTGAAATAAATATAAATGGATAAGTTATACTATATAGGCAAAGAACAAAGTATTTTACATCAAAATTTTTAGTTATTTGTACAATAAATCGCGAATATTCGTTATGTCCACAAACGTGGACAGTAGGTATTGGTTAAACATTTTTTTCAAAATAGGTACTTTGCTGCTGTTAGTAAATAAAGTTATTTTCTGGTAATAAATGTTATAATTTATTATAAAATTTGCGTGGTAAAGTCTTAAATTGTGTTTATTACAGGTAAATTTATGATCAAATTATAATCATGTTTTCGAGGGATGCTTTGAGAGCTTTGGAAAAGGATAACCAGTCGGAATTTGAGCTATCTTCGGATGATGAGGATGTGGGAAATAATAATAATGTCCCATTTGCGAGACACGTTAGGTTGGGAGCCGATGTAGTAACTCAGAATCAAAGAGAGTACACCCCACTTGACCCCCCTGACGAACAAGAAGACGAAAGTGAAGACGAAGAAAGGTCAGCTTTCAATTACGAGTCCGAGCCTGAGGCGCCAAGAGAGCCGGATATTGTGGAGGGCGAAGAGGAGCAAGTTACGCCGAATGCTGAACTTTTCGATTACCTTACGCCAAAACCGAACATAAAGTGGAGGCATAGACAAATAAATAACACAATACCAACGGATTTCTTGCTACCAATAGCTTTAGAACCCATCGTGCAAGATCCCATTTGTTATTATAATAGATATGTTCCTGTAGAGCTTTTTGAACAAATGGCCGAAATGACAAACTTATATGCAGTACAGTCAGGAAAAACCAGGTTTAAGCCTACGTCCAGCTATGAAATTGAAATTTTATTTGGTTTGCACATGGCAACGGGAGTTTTCAATTATCCAGTTTTGAAAATGTACTGGGAAAATCATATTAGCATTCCACTTTTCACTAACAATATGGCAAGAGATAGGTTCTTTGAACTTCGTAACAATCTCCATTTAGTAGATAATATGAAAAAGCCTACTAATTGCACTGACGTGTTTTATAAAGTAAGACCAATCTATAATGCGATCCGAAGCCGATGCTTAGAAATACCGCTAGAAAAAGAATTGTGTGTCGATGAACAAATAGTTCCTTTTACAGGGAAACATTCTGCTAAGCAGTACATCAAAGGAAAACCTTGTCCATGGGGAATGAAGCTTTTCTTTTTGTGTGGGAAAAATGGCCGTGCCTATGACTTTATTATTTATCAAAATTCTATTCCAGAATTAGACAGGTCACTGATAAAGAAAGTAGGCTTTGGAGCTGCGGTAGTATTACATCTAATGAAAAGAGTCGGTGACAGTAGAGGTCATGAGTTATATTGCGATAATTACTTCTCGTCTTATTACATGCTCCAAATTTTGAAACACAAAGGCATAATGGCTACCTGCACTGCGCGTGTCAATAGATTTACAAGGCCACCGTTGCTTAGTGACAAAGATATAAAAAAGAAACCAAGGGGTTTTGCCGAAGAGATTTGTAGTACGGATGGAGATGTCACCATGGTGAAATGGCTTGATAACAAACCAGCCAACTTAGCTTCCAATTTCGTTGGTATAGGAGAAAAAGATATGGTGAAAAGATGGTCCAAAACAGAGAAGAGATTTATAGAAGTCGAGAGGCCTGAAATTGTAAAAAAGTACAATCACGCCATGGGAGGGGTAGATCTCCTTGATCAACTTATGAGTTATTATAGAACGTTTATAAAGTCAAAGAAGTGGCCTTTGCGTATGATATTCCACGCATCAGATTTGGCAGTTGTTCAAGCCTACCGCGAGTATGATATGGATTGTGACTTGCTTGGGATACCAAAAGCAAAACGGCTCGCACTTCTTCACTTTCGTCGACGCTTAGCTGAAAGTTTAGTTCTTCGAAACAAAATATCAGGTGCTAAAAGGGGTCGTCCAAGTAGTTTGAGCAGTCCTTTACCAGTAGTTGTTCCTAGAAGACCAGGAGAAGTACGTCCGTCAACTGAAATTGCTCGAGATGGTATTGGTCACTTTCCAGCTCATGACGATGGTTGTGGAACGCGCTGTAAGTTAACGGGGTGTAAAGGGAAATCCCGCATCAAATGCATAAAGTGCAAAGTGCACTTATGTCTGACTAAAGACAAAAATTGCTTCCTAAGTTTTCATACCTAAGTAACTAAAGTTCCTATTATTTTGTTGTCTTTTTAGAAGATTTTTTATGTTGTTTTATTTTGTAAGAAGATTTATTTTTGTTTTGAAGATGTTTAATTATTTTTAGTTTGAATTTCATACTTTTGTAATAATAAAAATGGCCAAAATCAAGCTATTTGTTATTTGTTCAATTATACCCATACATCAGTTATTATAATCACTTAGGCCGAATGTCCACATTTGATCACATAAAGAAAACATCAATTTTCTCGGAAAATAATCTAATAATCAATTTTTTTTTGTTTTTCCATGCTCAATAGAATATCTAACTGAAATAAAATCGGCTCAAACAAATTCTAAAAAATAAAAAATCAGGTCTGAAAGGGTTAAACAAAAGCGTAATTTAAACAAATTCCAAAAAAGAAAATATTTACAGTTAATCTACCTTTGGCGGGAAATAAGAACTTTTTATAAATCAAAAAATCATTAATTAAAAAATTATGAGCATAACACATATTTAAAGAGCTATATGTAATTGAAATAAGACTTTTTCATAAAAAGAGAAAATAAGTTAGTGGTTCAAATTATTTTCCAAATATTTGAGATATACCTAATTAAAATTACTGATACCGTAGAGCATTCCCATATAGGTAATATGTATGTGAATGTTACATACATGTGTATTGGCTACAAAAAAAGGACATATATTCTGTTCAAGCGATCTTCGGAATAGAAATCAATAAACGACGCAACTTCGTAGCTGTGACAATTTTCATGTTTCTATGATACATACGACCCGCTGTAATGAATGCGATCGAAATATACCTAAGTTAAATATGTTTCTTCGCTGAAAAATTATGGTAACCACGCGTACTGTATTAATATGTTTAATGAGATTAAACAAGATGATTTCAGAAGCAAAAATATTTTCAATATATTATCATAAGTATTATGTGTAGCATGTATCTCAATTTCATACAAATTAATAAAAAGTGTAGATATAAAAATTTTCTGAGTAAATTGATTTTATAAAAATGTAGGAAAACTAATTACTAAGATGAGTTAAAATCAATTTAAAAATAAATTACATTAGAAATGTACAATGATGTACTATTCACAAAAATTAACACTTGTTATGTCCTATTTCACATTGTAAGTGTCGAATCTAGGTCACCGTATAATTTTATCGTTATGAGCGTTCATAAAATTTTCTTTGGTACAAAAGGAAAAACTATGAACTAAATTCGTAATTTTGCCAAAAAAATGGTCGAGTTATCATAAGTACTTTTTCTTTTAGCTTAGGCAGACATTTATTTAAGAACTTGTTCTTTATATATATATATATATATATATATATATATATATATATAAATATATATATATATATATATATATATATATATATATATATATATATATATATATATATATATATATATATATATATATATATATATATATATATATATATATATATATATATATATATATATATATATATATATATATATATGATGAAAATTCTATAAGGCAATATTTGAGTACAAATATAATATACAATGTACACATATGTTAATATACTATACTATTTTTGTAACATACTCGCACATTTTATACTGTCATAATTAATTAAAGGTTAATGGGATTCATAACAGACAAATTCCTTTATAATTCATAAAGAGCTAAACCAGTCCCACACACCAAATATAAATAATTTTTAATTATTTAGATTATGTATTTGATCTACGTAACAACTTTTTGGCCAGCCATTTTACGCAGTAATGTAGCGAACAGATAGACTAGCAAAATTATTCTACTAGTTTATTAGTCTTTGTGTTCTCATTCATTTTAAATGTTAGCCATTACATTGGCTATTTGTTTAACATTTAAAACACATAATAAACAGTGTAGACCTGGTAAAATACATTTAAGAAAAGTAATAATATTCTTAAGATCCTATAAATCCTAATACTAATTATTTTATTAATAATTTAAGCTGTTTATGTATGAGCTAATTACTTATTACTTACATTATTCAAATCCTGTTAATGGCTTTAATATAATACGTGTATATATTTACGCTCTGTTGGTCAACAAACATTATATTAGATAACCAAACCAAAAGTGATGTAATAAAACGAATTGCACACAAAAAATACAACAACATAATTTTTTTGTTATTTCACAATTGCAAACAAATATTGCAACTTTAAATAGTATCTAATATTCAAAGTGATATTTTTCATGTTAATATACATTGTATTTTTAATCTCCATTTATATTTCTTGTTTTAATAAAATTAATCTTTTTTGTCTCATTACTTAGTTTTAGTATAGTCTAAGACACTCTGTTTTCCTCTTTCAGCCAGAATTCGAGACACAATCCAACGCTGTACTTTGTCTACTCGGACCTTATTTATTTATTTAAACAATTGATATTGTTATAATATAATATAATAACTCAGGGTTCAATCACAAATTCTGTCACAATGATATAACATTTTTTACTATTCATAAATCAAATCTCGTTACAATTTTAAATAGTCTTGGAAGAGGATTTATTGCCTACTCTGCCAACTATGAAGTATACTTAAGAGAGAAATAAAAACAACCATAATAAAAACGTGAGACCACGTTAAGATGAAGCACTTCACCATTAACGTGACAGTTGTGTAGTCTCGCCAGTAAACTCGCCTTGTGGAATATGTTAATGGAAAATGTTATTAACGAGCAATTTCAGTCTTCGTGTGAAGCAACTTCTGTTACATTAGAAATGTATACAACGTATGTACACCTAAGAATAACGTACTGAAAGCTCCAATTAAGTCACTCATTATTTCAAATTACATAACATAACATGTTTCAGTGTCATATTCTTAATGCGCAACATTTACTACCATCTACTTAATTAAGCAAAATGACATGAATAGTTATTAAATATCTCATTATACATCTCATTACTTAAATAATATATAACTGTGTATTTTTAATTACATATTGTAATTCATACGACACTACAATACAAGTAGGCGTAGTTAACACATTTTTCTGTATCTTTTTATTCATCCATGCTAATCTCTTACTTTTTCTAACTGGAAAACAGTATAAAATGGAATGTGGAACAACGTATAACACATATGTACTGAAGTTCTCGCACGATGCCAGAAAAACCGCGTGTGAGTACCGCCTACATAAAATCTTGCTTCAAAAGATATGATGACGACCCTCGTGGCGCAGAGTTGCAATGTCTGTCGGTAACGCGATGGTTTCTGGGTTTGATTCCCAGTCGGGAAAGATGGATTTTTCTAATTCCATTTTCTTCGCTCTGGCAACTAGGCAAAGCCCAGCCATGAGTTCTGCCACTCAACACACAATGCCTCGAAAAAGGCAGAAATCGGGGACGAAGAAAGCTTATCCATGGAGTGTCTTAACACTAGGTTGCTATGGTCTCTACAGTTCCGTCTGCCTACACGTGCGGAATAAAAAGCGTGAAGCAAAAAAATGATATGATTTTTATTATACATATGTGTATTTGTCAATTATTTTCAAAAACAAGTTTGATATACAAAAATACATAACTATAATTTACAAGGAGATGTGAGAGATCACTTAAAAAAAATAATAATGGAGTTAAGGAGCAATCAACAAAATCTAAAAAGACAAACCTGGTCTACTTGATACTTTGATCAGTTCAAGAGGCACTACTTGAAGCGGAATGAATCAAAATTACGGATTCGCTGAATAAGTCAAACAATTTACTAATTCACTAAAGCTATAAAGCAATTTTGTCATAAACATTGTTCTTATATTCTTATGGCCTTATTCATAAAAAGTTATAGCACGCTTAAAGACTCTATATAGTACAGTTGTCAAAAAACGTTATTCATAACAGCATTTTAGTGCCAATCAGTTCTATAAACCTATCATAAAGTTATAGAGCCGAAAACCCTACTATAAGAGTGTTTTAACGTCCAAAGATGGCCGATTCATATAACAGCTGATTATAGCTCATACTAATATGAGCATTGATATGACGTCGTCGAGTCGCTTGTCATCAAGAGTGTCAATTTCAGTTTCGTAAACAAAACAATATAACAATTGACATTTTGTTCGATATTTATTAACTATATTTAGTTATTAACAAGTTTATTAATAAGAAATTCTACATAAGAAAGGTGCACAGAACATAGGTAATACTTGTCCACGTCTAAACAATTTTTAATTATTTGTCGTTTTACATCTTTTGACTTAATTTTTTAAAAATTAAGGAAGTTTATAAACTAAAATAAAATAAACATTCGTGTATTTGTAATAACAACGACGTAAATGAAGCCGGTAAATGTCAAGCCAGATCCAAAAATATATTTTTGTACGTAATATTATCTGTGGTCATACTATGTCAATGCGTTTGTCACTTGTCATCTGTGGATTTACTGGTATTTTCGGCAACAAGTCGACCGACTTCAGTATAGTGGCAGCATTGTGAACGTATAAATCAAATTAGTGACACTTTAGTTATAGAAGGCTTATAGAGTGTTTATGAATACAAACATTTATCGAACGTTCTATAAGCCTAAAGAGCGTGTTAACTAAAGTATACTTAAAACGTTCTATAAAACTTTTTTATGAATAAGGCCGTTAATGTTTTACACAAAAATTATAAGATTAAATAATAAAATAAATTTTAGTACCCATAATATGCAGGAACGAAGTCGAGCGACCACGATACAAACTTACAAAAACATAATTTACAAAAAAATCGTATACGCATTATACAGGTTTAAAAACAACGTTATAATATACAAGCGAGCAGCTTACTATGGTTGCATTCTATCATTGTATAGAATGGAAAGGCACTTGCTATTTATGTAGTTACGTATATAACGGCCTCATCAAATGGATCCACAATTGGCAATTTAAAAGCCATCATTGGAACTATATCAATTATTTTCTGTGTTCAAATGAAAATAAAGTATAGCGACGAGTGATTCAGTGTAAGCAAAATGAAAAATATAAATCTTTTAGTATATATATATATATATATATATATATATATATATATATATATATATATATATATATATATATATATATATATATATATATATATATATATATATATATATATATATATATATATATATATATATATATATATATATATATATATATATATATATATATATATATATATATATATATATATATATATATATATATATATATATATATATATATATATATATATATATATATATATATATATATATATATATATATATATATATATATATATATATATATATATATATATATATATATATATATATATATATATATATATATATATATATATATATATATATATATATATATATATATATATATATATATATATATATATATATATATATATATATATATATATATATATATATATATATATATATATATATATATATATATATATATATATATATATATATATATATATATATATATATATATATATATATATATATAGTATTATAATGAATATAATGAACTGCGTTCTGCTACCAAAAAATATATATTTTAGGGGGTAGGGTTATGCCGCAATTGTGGAAGCGTGCTGAGGGGGAGGTTATTTATTAATTATTTACCTTATAGTCGGTTTTAGGATAATAGAAATTGTACAGTACCTTATCTTCATAATTCACAACACAAACACTGATTGTTCTCGGCACCGTGGTATGTTTCACATTAGTCTTCTTCACTTAGGGTTACTTGCACTATTATCTTTTGTAGGTTTGTCTTTGTCAGGTTCAATATCAAGAGGGAATACACAAAAGGGAAATCAAATAAGGCTGAGGGAAAATCACACCGCTAATTAATATTAGATTCAGGAAGGACGTGCGCTCGCGTCGGCCGTCTCACGTGCCCCTTTTACTACTTCTCGACAACTACTACTAACCGCTCGCGCCGGGAGATGGCACCAGACTCTAAACTAGTCGGGGATGCCATATATAAACAAACATAGCCCCCGCCCTAAACATCTAATGTTTACGAGAAAATGGGAGTAGCTAACTAATAGGTAGACGAACTAATTTGGTTAAGGCTCTCTTTAGGATACCTGTCGATGTCTTAACATCGACCACACGCACAACGCTATCTTTACCAGGATAAATTTGGGAAATGCGACCACGTCGCCACTGTAAAGGGGGTAAATTATCATCTTTTATGAGGACTAGCTCGCCTACTGTTGGAGGATTCACTGGATCAGTCCACTTCTGCCTAGTCTGCAGAGTGTATAGGTACTCTAACTGCCACCGCGACCAAAAATGTTGAGTTATCTGTTGCACTACTTGAAAACGGGTTAAACGATTAATTTTTACATTGTTATAGGGATACTCCGGCAAAGCACTAAGAGGTTGGCCAATCAAAAAATGACCAGGCGTCAAAACTTCTAGATCGTTAGGGTCATTAGATAAGGGACATAACGGCCGGGAATTTAATACCGCTTCAATTTTAGCAAAAATTGTAGTTAATTCCTCGAATGTTAAAGGAGTTTCGCCAATCACTCTTTTAAGGTGGGTTTTCGCAGATTTAACGGCTGCTTCGAACAATCCTCCCCAATGAGGGCAGGCAGGTGGGTCAAATAACCAATTTATACCCTTTTTAGCGAGGGTATCACTAATATCAAGTTTATTTTTAACTAAAAAATCATAAACATCGCTTAAATAGTTCGAAGCTCCTATATAATTTCTACCGCAATCTGATCTTACTAAACTAGGGAGACCGCGACGGGAAACAAAACGAGAGAATGCAGCGATAAAGGCTTCGGTTGATAATTCTGAAACTACTTCAAGGTGGACTGCCTTTGTAGAAAGACACACGAAAACACAAAGGTAACTCTTTACTAATCTTTTATTTCTAAACACCTGGGTTTTGGTCAGGAATGGGCCGGCAAAATCTGTTCCAACACCATCAAAGGCACGGGTAGGAGTAACACGATCTCTAGGGAGTTCACCCATAGGAGGTTGAGATGTGGCAGTTTTAAGGCGATAACAAAGGAGACACCTAAAAATTACATTCTGGATAGCTCTGCGAGCAGACAATATCCAGAACTCACGGGATAATAAAGCTTGAAGAGCATTGGCTCCAGCATGACAATTTTCTACGTGGTAATGGGATATCAATAAGGTAACAAAATGACACCTTTTTGGAAGAAGTATAGGATGACGAGCATCGTAAGGAAGATTAGAGTTTCGTAAACGACCACCGACTCTGATGATTTCTTCCTTGTCAAGAAAGAGTGAGAGTCGTCTTAGGGAAGACCGCAAGGAAACGCCACGTTTTAACAAACTCAGCTCATCAGAAAAACAATAAGACTGTACTATTTTTACTAAATACAGGAGTGCATGCTTTCTTGGGTAGATAAGGATACAGATAGCTCAACGGGTAAGTTTCGGGTTTTATTTACAAATCTCAACATATAACAGGTCACGCCAATTAATTTTGTAAAGGAACTAAAACGTTCAAGTAAGAATAATGTATCAGGTGCAGGTAAGGAAGTAGTGGTTAACAAACAACGAAGTCCGGGAAGATTAGGATCAGAATCAGTATTAGACTCTGCAACGGGCCACTGGGTGTGAGGAAGTAATAACCAGGTACAGGACCACCATAAATAATTTTTAAGTAAGGTTGATGCTGTTAATCCACGGGATGCACAATCGCTCGGATTCACATTACCAGGAATATGCCGCCACTCTGATTGAACTTCTGAGCAGGATATCTGGGAAACTCGATTGGCTTCAAAGGTTTGTAAGTTATGAGGAGGGGTCTTAAGCCAGGCCAACACAATTTTACTATCGGTCCAGGTAGTGATGGAGTCTAACTGGATTGACTTTCGTAATTCAGGGACAACATGATTAATTAATTTAGTAAGCAGGGTAGCACCGAGTAATTCTAATTTAGGTATAGTCAATCGGGTACGTATAGGGGCAACTTTAGTTTTAGAAATTAGGAGATGAACTGAACACTGGCCTGAAGGATTTTCTGCTCTTAAATACACTACTGCGGCAAAGGCGGATTCTGACGCATCACAGAAACCATGTATGGAATAGGAAAAGGAACTGTCAGTAAAGACACGCCGCGGGATTGAAATATCTTTAACACACTCAAGGTTTCTAATAAAAAGGTTCCATTCTAGGGTTAGCTCAGGGGTAAGTACATCATCCCAGGAAAGGCCAGACAGCCACAATTTCTGTATAAATAATTTTGCTTTTAATACAACAGGGGATATCCAACCGCAAGGATCATAAATTCTGGCTATTAAGGACAAAACCTTGCGCTTTGTGACTGTCTCAGTAGGTTGAAATGAAAAACGGTAAGTAAATGCATCACTGGTGGGGTTATAAAGGACACCGAGGACTGCAAATGTTTGAGGGTTATCAGGGTCTTGAAAAGAGTGAGACAGCTGCAGATGATCTGAAGGTAAGTCTGCGAGAAGTTCAGGTTTGTTACTAATCCATTTCCTAAGCTCGTAACCACCACAAGTCATAATATTCTCAAGTTCAGATTTAAGGATACGAGCATTTTCAAGGGAATCCGAACCAGTAAGACAGTCATCAACGTATACATCATTCTCTAGGACTGCAGCAGCTTTGGGGTAAGTATCACGTTCCTGCTCAGCTAACTCTAATAATGTACGCATTGCAACGTAAGGACTAGAACGCAAACCGTAAGTTGTAGTATTTAGGGAATAGGTGAGTAAGGGATCAGAAGGGGATTCACGCCATAAAATAAGTTGGTATTTACGATCATCCTGATGTACCCACGACATACGGAACATCATGCGTATGTCTGCCACAAACACAACGACATGCTTACGAAAGTTAAGGAGGATTAGGCTAATGTCCTTTTGTAATTTAGGACCACTATGTAGGCATTCATTAGGTGAGATACCGTTAGACGAGGGACAACTACCATCAAAAACAACACGTATTTTAGATGTGTCTCCGGCCAAGGAAACGACGGATAGCTGTAAGTTTAGATTCTCCAAGAGTAGGTCGATCGTTCAGGAAGGGGAGTCTCACAATGAACCGACCGTCAGTGTGACGGGAGGTTGTACTTTTAAAAAATATCTCACACACGTTATCTAAGGGGTTAGCAATCATAGGTTGAGGAGTCTCTTCGACCTTCCAGAATTTCTCGATGAGACGGGATAAGGATATTCCAGTCATGGGGGGCTCTAATTCACCATAATCGGCAGCGACTGGACCGCAAACAATATAACCAAAAATTGTAGATAAAGCAGTAAGGCCGTTAAAGTTAAATATTTTATCTTGTAATAAAAGCGCGCCGAACACGTCAGCACCCAATAGTATATCTATCGGGCCAGGCTTATTATAGGTAGGGTCAGCAAGGGAAAAATCACTACTAGGAAAAAACACAGACTCAGGGAACTCAAACTCAGGATGCGTACCGGCAATCACATCTATAACCATAGCAGAGGTTGACACCTCAGGGAAGGAATTATACAAAGGTTTAAAACACAGGGAAATAGAAGCACGGGAAACCACTAAAGGAATATTACCTATGCCACGTACAGGGGCACAGGAGGGGGAGATGGTCAAATTGAGGTAATTAACAACAAGATCGGTTGTAATGAGGCAACCCTGGGCACCGGTATCACATAAGGCACGCGCTTCAATAAAATAGCCACTAGCAGTTTTAACGTGTAATTTAACAGTAGGCAATAATATAAGGGAATTGGGTGAGATATTAAGGCAAGGGGAAGGGGGAGTAATACAAGTATCTAGCTATGTGGGTCTATCTTCTCTATTATAGGAATTATCACGATATCTTATAATATTTTCAACCTGTCTATTATTTTCAACCTGTCTAGGTTGGGGTGGAGCATTTTCTCTGGGGGGAGAAACTCTCTGGGAATGTCGTTGGGGGGAGCGCTGGAGTTGCGAAGGAGAATATTTCTTATGCTGGCCCCCGCCCATATGGGGACCGCGGGTAGAAGCAGGACAGGTACGCGGATAATTGCGTTTATCAAATTTGGAACCACAATTATAATTGCGATTGGATGAGGTAGGATACATTGGGTTACGGGAATCATTAAAACATAGCATAGTGTGATGGGATGAGCGACCGCAGGTTGAACATTTGTAGTCCCGCTTGCACATAAAAATTGAATGTTTGTCCAAACACCTATAACATAACCGGGAATGTTTTACAAATCCCGATCTTTCTCTAGGATTCATAGCTCTAAATTTGGGGCATTCACGGAGGTAATGGGAAGAGGAAGCACACAGGTAACATTTTTTACTATTATTTATTACAGGTAACATTTTTTGTCTATTATCTAATATAGGGGAGGGAGGAGCCGCAAAGTAAGTATGTTTAGGTACAGTACTTTTAAATTTCGTCAGGTTAGAATCTACAAGGGAGGTGTTGCCAACGTTGTCATGGTGACGACATTCGTCTTCCAAAAAGGTAGTAAGATTTTTAAAGGTAGGTAATTCATCAGCGTCACCGCCATAACAACGCTCAAAACGGGATTTCAAATCAGAGGGAAGCTTAGTCATACATATATGTACTAACATATAAGACCATGAGGAGACGGGTAACTCTAAACGTTCTAAACAGCGATAGGCAGTTAACAAGGGG
Source organism: Dione vanillae (assembly GCA_037178615.1). Classification (NCBI taxonomy): domain Eukaryota; kingdom Metazoa; phylum Arthropoda; class Insecta; order Lepidoptera; family Nymphalidae; genus Dione; species Dione vanillae. The sequence goes on from JAZFAU010000189.1 coordinate 1,852,536, forward strand.
TTCAAGAAGGCCGCGCGCAAACCTGTAAATTTATTCGAAATCTCCGGCAGGGTAAGTATCTGGGTTATGTAGGTATCAGCAAGAACCCGTGTATTGTGATACCGCTGTTTCAACAACTCACGAGCAACTTCATAGTTGCCTTCTTCAATTTTTAAATGTAGCAACAACCGCTTAGGTTCATCTGCTAAGGATCCAACTAAGTACTGCAATTTCATTGTGGAGGTCAAATGGTGTTGGGAATCTACTACACTGTCAAACTGGTCAATAAAACTTATCCAGGAATCAGGACGTCCATCAAACTTAGGGATAGGTAAATCAGGTAATCTATTATAAGGAGTTCACTCAGTAATATTTCTACTACTCATTCTTACGGGTGTACTGGCCATGACAGGATCAACTACGGGAGCAGGTGGGCACAACTCTAACTGACGCACCCGGAGGTCGTCTATTTTCTTATTTACTAAACGCACTTCTTTTTTTACATAACTAATTTCTTGGTAATCGATAGCCGGGTCTAACCCACCCAGGAGCACTGAGGACGCGTTTACAAATAAATTACAATGAGAATCTAAATCCTTGAACCTAACTAATAATCTAGGTATTTCAGAAGTGCCAAGAAGTTCCGAGGTATCGGCAATCCAATTCCGATTGGATTGGATTGGAACAAAGCGTACCACACCTATATTTTTTCTATATTCTGCGCTTTCCGTATATAAGGAACATTTTACTGTTTCATCATGAGTAGCCATTTTAAATTATCAAGTAAACTAATAACTGAACTAAAATATTAAAAATTAATAAACGCGTAATAAACAATGAACCCACTACCAACGGGCGAGATCAGAAATCAAGTAAACAAATAACTCAACTAAAATATTAAAAAAAATAATAAACTCGTAATAAACAATGAATCCACAACAACTGGCGAGATAAGAAACCAGTTACGCGTCGAGTCGGCAATCTACTATATCGCAATATAATAAAATACTATGATATATAATATGACTACAATTAAGGCTTAAACTTCATTTAAATAAAAATAAAAAAAAGGGTAACAATAAAAGTGTAGGGATAATATTTTAAAGTAAGTTAGTTTTTTAAGGAAATTATATTAAAATATTTTAACTAACTTCAATTATAATTTAAAACGGGATAGGTAATAACGTATAGGCGTAATATTATAAAATATATGTAACCATTTTATGTATATTTATTATTTTTTATATTTAATATATAAAATTATATTCAATATTTATTTATATATTTTACACATTATACATTCACCCTACACAATTATATATTCAATATTATATGTATAAAAATTTCATATAACATTATTTTTTAAACAACTCGATGCGAACACGTTTTTAAAAGGTTAGGAAATCAAATTATATTGTAATTATGCGTTAGGTACCAAATTAAGAGCCAAAATACCAAAACGGGAGAATAACACTGAAATCAAAGGGACTCAGGGGCATGAAACTACGCTATAATCAGGGAGACTCAGAGGGATTAAACCACGCTCTGATCAAGGGGGACTCAGAGGGATGAAACTATGCTATAATTAAGGGGACCCAGAGGGATGTAACCACGCTCTGATCAAGGGGACTCAGAGGGATGAAACCACGCTATAATCAAGGGGGACCCAGAGGGATGAAACCACGCTCTGCTACCAGAAAATGTATATAGTATTATATAATGAATATAATGAACTGCGTTCTGCTACCAAAAAATATATATTTCAGGGGGTAGGGTTATGCCGCAATTGTGGAAGCGTGCTGAGGGGGAGGTTATTTATTAATTATTTACCTTATAGTCGGTTTTAGGATAATAGAAATTGTACAGTACCTTATCTTCATAATTCACAACACAAACACTGATTGTTCTCGGCACCGTGGTATGTTTCACATTAGTCTTCTTCACTTAGGGTTACTTGCACTATTATCTTTTGTAGGTTTGTCTTTGTCAGGTTCAATATCAAGAGGGAATACACAAAAGGGAAATCAAATAAGGCTGAGGAAAAATCACACCGCTAATTAATATTAGATTCAGGAAGGACGTGCGCTCGCGTCGGCCGTCTCACGTGCCCCTTTTACTACTTCTCGACAACTACTACTATTCGCTCGCGCCGGGAGATGGCACCAGACTCTAAACTAGTCGGGGATGATATATATATATATATATATATATATATATATATATATATATATATATATATATATATATATATATATATATATATATATATATATATATATATATATATATATATATATATATATATATATATATATATATATATATATATATATATATATATATATATATATATATATATATATATATATATATAGAAATTATCATTAATGTACTTAATAGATTAATAGATAGATTATAGAAGATAAAGCCTCTACGAAAGCATACCAGGCCATCGTATAAATTTGAATATTAACAAATTTAAACTGAAAGTACGGGATTATCTCATTTCCCATAAACAATAACGATGGCACGATTCCGCGAGAGGTTTTAGGATATATTTATTGTGTTGAAAATTATGTTTAAAGCATTAGCTTATTTGGAACAAAATTTATTTGATTATCACTTTAGTAATCACTTAGTAAAGAATTTAATTATAATTCTTGAGTTATTTAAAAATAGTATACGGAGTGCGAGGCATGTACATAACAGAAATAAGAGTTCTTAATAACATAATGTAAATTATATAATACAATGTAATCTATTGTCACAATTTTATGGATTTTAGAAATTGTCAAAATAGTGGATTTGCTGAAGAAAAACTTTATCGTAAATTTTAATGTGTAAATCAAATCTATCTAAATATAAAACGCACACATACTTCGTTAGTAAATAAATGAATCCCAATTTTTATGTTAAACTATGAATATTATTTAATTAAATTTTCTTATTTTGTGAACGCTGTCACAGGTTATGATAATGAAAAATGATTGCTTCAACCAAAAAGTTATAAGGACGGTTATAAAACAAAGAAAAAGAAAAATTCACTTGATACTCGATTAATTTCTTCAACCACAACTTGTTTTCTCAAAATGTATTATCATTTTCCTTTGTCATAAATAACGATTTTAATTTCACCAAGAAATTTCTATTTCTATTCATCAAGGAAAAGTATTAAGCTTTTGTGCTTCATTAACTTATTTTCTTTGTTATTTTATAGAAAAAAAGTGACAACATTAATAAGTAATGTACGAGTAACAATTTATTGTTAAACGGATAAAAGCAGGAACTAAGCAACGAAGTGTCTTAACACTAGGTTCGTATGGTTCCTGCAGTTCCCTCTGCCTACCCTGCCCATGTGCGGGATACAGCGTGAAGCTATTGTTAAAAATCTTTATTAAATATGTAATATATTTATAAATGGTTCAAGAAACCTAATCATTTCAAAGCTTTTTTTCATCACACTTAACCCGCATATAGAAAAACGTGGTGTTCAGACACTCCATTCTCTGCATCCCACGTAAAATGAAGACATGTAGAGTGGCAGACCTCGAACGTCATACTATGTCTTCCCGCGGGGAAATAAAATAATTGATTCTTCCACTAGTAAAGGGAGCCCACGACTATTGCATTTTCAGTTCAATACTTTTCCACTGTGCCATGATTACCAAGAGACACAAATTTCATAAATTCTTAGGAGATTATTATTTATTATATTTTATGATTTATATTTTATATGGATATTTAGGATCTGTAATCCGTAAAAAAACAATATAATAACATTATTATTTTAAATAGTCTACTAACTTAAAGTCTATTTATTTGTAGAGTAGAGTAGATATGGGTTTAAGATATTGTTTAGTTATAAACGGAACTATGATCATGAATCGAAAACTAACTGAACTCACCATCGCTCTAATTATCACGTATCAAAAGATTTTCTAAAACTAAAATGGAAAGCAGCAAGCTTTGTACGTTACATGTGTTTAATAAATTGAAAATTGAAATATATTGAACACGTCTGACTCATAACGTTCGGAGGGAGGCCTCATTCTATACAACAGCATACTGACCTGGGGAACGTATTGTTAATTGTATGCCTTGTATTTACTCCTCCATGAAATATAGTCATATATCTACACTGCCTACGTTGTTTGTAATTATACCAGCATATAGCTTTATACGTTACTGAAACACTGTTCATACTTTAACAAACGTGTAGGGTTAATTGGAGATTTCGATCCTTTGATTGATTTACTAATATTGCTCCTGCTTTTTTGGCTGTGATTATAGCCAAATACAGAAATTTGAAATTTGAATCGATTTATAGTTAGCTGTTTATATTTATTTATATTATAATTACATCTTCGATAAATTAAAACTCTACAATAACCGTCATAGACTAGCTATGTCCTACTTCTAGAATTTAAATTTTGCAAAGTTATAGTTCATTAAACTTGTATGTTATTTATTATAAGAAAAAAATATAATAAGCTTCTAAATTTGTTACTTTGTTAAAAAAACAAGTTATTTAAGGAACTGAGCAACGGAGTGTCTTAACACTAGGTTCATATGGTTCCTGAGGTTCCCTCTGCAATATGCGAAATAAAGCTTGAAGCTATAAAAAAAAAAGTTTATCGGATTATACGCGTATGTTACTGTATTGTACTTCAGGCCGAACTACCAGAAAGGGTTCCTACCTGGAATTTCTGGATGCCTGGAGCATAATACTTTGTTAACCGAAAGCTTAAAAGACGCCAGAAAGTGTGAGAGGCAAATTACGGTATGTTGGATAGATTTAGAAAACGCGTTCGGATCAGTACAACACGATCTATTGATGTTTGCTTTAAAATGGTACAACTTTCCTACAATAGTAAGCAACATAATCGCGTCATACTATTCAAAATTAAAATTCGTTATAACCTCAAAAAACGGTAATTCAAAACCTTTAAGCTATAGAGTAGGTCTTTTCCAGGGTTGTTGTTTATCCCCAATAATATTTAATATCGTCATAAATATTTTAATAGATAATTTAATTAAACATGAGAGAAAATGGGGTTATCGGTTTAAGTTAAACAATAAATACACAGAATCCATTCTTGCTTTTGCGGACGATCTCGCGATACTTACTAGGAATCCAAAGCAATGTCAGCTGCTATTGGATGAAGTGGAAGAATTTTGTGCGTGGACGAAGGGAATGAGGACAAAACCTAGTAAGTGTCACTGCTTATGTCTGGGTAGACGAAACACTAAATATACCTCATACGATCCGGGACTTAAAATAGATGGTAAAAGCATTTCTATAGTTTCCGAAGCGGCACCTTTTAAATTTCTCGGCAAGAAAATAGATTATAAAGGCCGTACTCCATCTTTAGATGTACTAGTCGACAGCTTTTTGACAGATCTTGAAAAGGTAGAACATCAACCTATAAGTAATGTCAAAAAAGTTTGGATATACGACAATTTTCTAACATCACGTCTGAATTGGCCTTTCCTCGTATATGATTTTAATAAAACCCTCTTGGCTAAGTTAGATGCAAGCGTCATAAAGATACTGAAGTTTTGGCTTGGGCTAGCGCATTCGGCAGACACCTCAACCTTATTTAGGGAAAAAAATAACTTTGGGTTGAGATTAAAGAAACCATCGGAGCTCTATAAACATCTAAGAGTTGCCAAAACACATATTCTGGGAAAATCACGAGATGAGATTGTTACCTCACTTCCAAAGACAGAAGTGTCCCAGAGCTCGAGTCAAGACTTAAGTTCCATAAACAATTTATGATAGGAGCACAATCAAGTAAAGTAGGGTTAGGATCAAAGAGGAAAGTTCAAGATATGGACATAATAAAATCTTTTATACGGCAAGACGAGAATGATAGGTATAAGATGCACGCAATGGGGTTAGAAATGCAAAACGAGTGGCTAACTCTGGGAGAATTTTGTATCCCTTTAGCTTTAAAATGGCGCACCCTAATTCATGACTGGTCTCCAGCACTATTAAAATTCTACCTGAATGCGTTCCAAATGACTCTTCCAGATCAAAGTAATTTAGTGAGATGGGGTAAAGCTACCGATAAATCTTGCTACATCTGTAAAGAGGCAGTGGGGACAGCTAAACATATGCTGGTGGGGTGTAGGGTACTCCTGGAAAGTGGTCAATACTCGCGGCGCCATGACAAGGTACTAGAAATTATACGTGAAGCCGTTAGTCTTTCAGTAGCAAGAGCACAGAGAAACATTACAACCAGCAAACGTTCAACAGAGTTTGTGAAAGAAGGTTCTGTTAAAAAACACACGCAAAAACCTTTCTCAATATTAGATCCAGCTCCTGATTGGACTCTTTTGATGGACACGTATGAGAAACAGTATAAAATCCCTGAGGACATTGGTGTTTCGTCATCCAGACCTGATATTTTTCTTTATTCTCGAAACCTAAAACGCGTAGTACTGGTAGAACTTACAGTTCCGTGGGAGACTAATATACCTAAAAGTCATAGCTTCAAACTTAATAAATATTTCGAGCTTACTAACGAACTGACCAGGAATAGGTTTAGAGTAAATTCATACGCGGTAGAAGTAGGAGCGAGAGGTATAACAGCGAAATCTCTCTTTAGCTTGCTAAAAGATCTCGGCCTGTCTAGAACTATTACTAATACATTTCTAGAACGTACTTCAAAGGCGGCATTAGCAGAATCTTTTCGAATTTGGTTAGGTAGTGGGAGGAGCTCGGACAGTGAAGGTGAGCGTTAATGCATTTTAAAGGGGCCCTTTAAACCTACACTTGGGTCGCAAGTCCCAAGCGCTGATCGGAGCTCCTCTTCCTACAACGCGATGGGCCCGGCACCCGCACGGTGAATCCATGGAATGCTAAGCAGTTTCTTCTCATTTTTGGAAGCCCGGCGTTTCAAATTCTCTGCTGTCAGAGTTATCAGAAGATAGACTTAGTTGATATTCGTTTGACAGTTGAAACAATTTCTACGATTTCTTAGTTGAATCGCGTACTGAGCTGGATTCCAGTGAGATGACCCAACTGTATCTTGTCCTCTGGTGAGACTCCAGAGGGTAGAAAGTTTCTTTATTGAAATTAGGTTCTTGAATATGAATAGCCTTGCGAATTATGCTAGAAATGTATCTAATTTCCCTAGCGAAGCTATGGTCATCAAACCTTATGTAATTGATTAGTTTACGTTTCTAATGCTTCAGCGACAATGAACTAACATGAGTGTAGTTTTCATTAACAGACAGTGCATCGATATAACATTTTACAAGTATGAATAGATATTATATTACAAAAAAATCAAAAACACTAAAGATGTGTTGGCAGTGTTGTAAATTTTGAATATAAACGAGATTCAGCTTCGTAAATAAATAACCATGTAGTTCAAGCAGTTAAAGTCGTGGGCAGGCAGCAGATGTGTTAGCAGGCACTTTAATATATAGGTAATATAATATTTAACATTTTAAACAATTTGGTTAAATCAGTTTTACAAATATAGATTCTCTCAATACATATTTGCAATTTGTCAGTATAATTTTTGTTGATGCCGTCAATATTACCGTACCTACAAGGAGTTTTGTATTATGGCATACAATACCACTATGCAGATCGAGGCAGATAGTAAACAAATTTATATTGTAAAAATTGTTTTAATGTCTATAGAAAATCACAAAATAAAGTCCTGTTGTCATGTTCCTTTATTTAAATGAAGCACTCAAATACGAGGAAGAAAGTAAAAAAACCCGTATCCTAATTAAGGTATTTTTTCCAGAGAAAGCATTTTCTTTTTTCTTGTAAGTTTAATACAAATGGAATAATTAACATCCGCAAATTGTTGTCTCAGAGGGATTGGCGACGTGAACTAATTTACTTTTTGTATACAGGCATCTGGAAAATACTGGTCAGCGATCTGTAAGTTACACTCACGTCCCATTAAGGATTGTTAACCTACTTCCCTTGACAATCAAAGTAAAATAAAGAAACATGATTAAATACGTGATAAAAAAAGGAATTTTGACAGACTTAAATGAGTCCAAAGATGAAAATTAAGTTTAGTTGAGTAGAAGTTAGAAAGTATTTTTTTTCCGTATTATAAAAACTTGGGACTGTTATTGCTCGAAGAGAACGAACAAACGATTTATTTTCATTTTGCTCTGGCAATGAGACAGCATGGCATTAAGTTCTGCCACTCAACACAAGCAATAAAAACCGGAAGTGGAGTGTTTTAACACTAAACTCCTGTTAGAAATAAAAAAAAAAATATAATATAAAATTTCGAAATTAAAACATTTTTACTATTGTAAATTAATGAGAATTTAAAAATATGTTTACATAAAAGTAAAGTTAACAAAACTTTGGTGACAGACCAAAGTTTCGTACATGTTTGTATTTAGATAATGTCGTGCAAAATTTGGGCATCTTATACTTATTGCATTCTAAGCATAACAATTTCTTTGTTCTTTTTTCCTTAACAGAGCCTAGTATATCATATACAATTTGTTTATAAGACGTTAGAGATGCGCATGGAATACTATTATCTTTTATATCCCGAAAAGTAAGCTATAAAAATAATATTTTTTACCGCGTTTAGTATGTTTTTGTTGATTTTCATGAATCACTGAGCAATTTGGCAACCTTCCAACCATCGTTTAAGCGTCTAGTTACACGTTAGTCTATTTAGTTAAATTACTCTACATATAAAATAACAAAACTTACTTGAACTAGAGTGTGTAGACAACGAGTCTCTTCGGGACATTAATTTGGGAAAGACACAGCAGAACATTTTCGTTACGTTTAAATTAGCCAGTATAAAATACACACGAGAATTCAGTTGCCACTGTTTAATGGATGTGATTCAGTCAATCGATACGCAATCCATTATAACAGTCACAATAAGGTACGTGCCTTTTATGGGAGAGACGTAACTTCGTATGTCACCGTCGCGTCGCAATTTCTGTGGATATTAAATTTTTAAATAGTGTCAGATAAAATATATATATATATATATATATATATATATATATATATATATATATATATATATATATATATATATATATATATATATATATATATATATATATATATATATATATATATATATATATATATATATATATATATATATATATATATATATATATATATATATATATATATATATATATATATATATATATATATATATATATATATATATATATATATATATATATATATATATATATATATATATATATATATTAGTGATATAGCAAAATAATTCTTACGTTTCGACATCCAGTAAAACTTACATGGAGATGCGAACATAACCATGAGTACACTAAAGAGCGAGCTCATTTTTAATAATATAACTTGCAACATATTTGCAGCTTCGCCCTCTATATCGATCGTAAACTGGATCTCTTTTAAACATGCATTCTCCAATCTCTTTTTACCGTACATTCTCCTTTGTGTGTTCTCCATTCAACGTGACATTGGCGAAGTGAATTGTGCTCAACTGGCATGCTCGAAACGCCATAAATAAAGAGAAGTAGAAGAAGAATCGATGTTCTAGGATTATTTCTAAAATAATATGCATGTCACGACATCGTCAAAAAAGGTAATGAGGTAGTGAAAATAAAAATCGGTTCAGTTCTTCCGAATAATACTTGGACAAGCGCAAGGACAGACAGAGACTTTTTTAAATATACACTTAAAATTTCATATTTTACTCTATGTTCATTTAAAAAAGACAGTTCTTTTTAGTTTAAATCAAAACCAAGTACTTAAATATACTACGGATGAATTAATATTATGAATCAATCTATAAATGCAGTGTGAAAGTGTTATGTGTAAAATCATAAACTTAGTGTAAGTTGGTTAAAATATATTATTCACTCGTTGAATTGTTTACATTGTGATATGTCCGTCTCGTTCAATCTTTACCTTAACCGTTCGTTTCATGATTTGGAAGCGAAATTTGATCATGTCGATTGTATTTAAGCGGATTTTGTACTTATATACATTGTTCCTAGTAATTTGGATTAAAATCATATAAAATAAATATGTTTAACCATAATAATTCATTTTTTTCAAATATTTATTACTTTTGCTACAAAACTCACGCACGTATGTTGTTTGTGTATCCTCCACCACTGCATAAATAAAACAGAGCGTACAAATAAAATAAATTCGCAAATTGCCTTGTAATAAAGTGGCGGTATCAACTAATGTGCTTTTTGCCGGATTTTTTGACTTATAAGATATCACTAGGATCATTACTAGTAAAAGACGAAGTGCTGTTGTTTTATAAAATGCGGCACATTTACAATTTTCCCATTTAATGTATATTTCTACGTTACAGAAATAGTAACACTCAAAGTAAATATAATATAAAACTTTTACACTTTGTATACCAATAATTATGCCCATAATAACTCAACTGCGTTACAAGTTTAGTAAAATTTATTAAAAAGAAGAGTAAAACAAAGCCAAACTTTAGTAATAAATCAACGAGAGCAAAATATTATTATAAATACTTAGAAGGATGTTTGAAAAATATGTTAATACAACAACATAACACTGTAAAATGTACCTAAGATTAAAAACTAAATTAATTAATTTAATGAAAACGATATTATAATTACACTCCTCATTTTGTTTATGTTCATTCATAAGTATTGTCAACATAATCAACATAATATAAATAAGATAACCTGTGGTAGTATCAGGCGGTCGATGTCTCTGTCTGCCATTCCACCAGCAACCACAACACGGCATTATTTACAATTTTTTACATCTCGTTTATAGCGAGATTTTTCACTGTTCGCGAAAAATGCATCGCTTTTTGCTAAGAACTTGATTTTAATTTTATTATTCACACACATCCAGCTTTACTTATTCATATACCACTAAAATTAAACGCTTTTTAGATTGTGTCATCGAAGGCTCACTGTTGTTTACGTAGCCAATGTAATTGTAGAGTAGAGGTAACATTGTCAAGTTTCGGCAAAGACACGCCCGACACAGGCCGCGCTCTACGCTCGACTGCGGTAAACCAACGGGTTTATACATTTTCAACATCCTCCTTATTTGGAAAAGCACCAAATAGCAGGTTTTATTCCTAAAATTGGCTTATACCCTAATTTAATTACTGAACATAGCATTACAATGTTGTAAATGATGACATTATGAAGGTTAAAGAAGTTTTCTAATTATACTATTTGCAGCAACGCTGCTTTAGTTAAAATTGTAATTGTCTTATTCTCTCACTTCCGTGGTCCTTGATATTTAATGATTGACTTTGAAAGTTTTAATCAAACAGAACTTGCCACTTAGCTTGGTTCATATTATACGGAATGTTATGAATGAATTTAATTTTAACAAATAATCACCGTAAGTATATTTCGTAATAAAATTAACTAAAAATTCACAGTACGTAACGATTTTTTTATGAAATATATTCTAGGTAAAGTATTTTAAAATATTGTACTACATATGTAAGTGTAACGCTTTCGAAAGTAATTAATGTAAAAATCTTTTCAAAGTAAAGATTAATTTCTATTTAAAACTCGAAAACACAGCACATTACTGTAATATTCCACAACTAATCAACTAATTTTGTGAGTCGCCCGTCGCATCTTCGCCTCTTCAAATTAAGGTCACAAGTCACGACAATTTAAAACATGGATGATGAAACATGGTAGATAGACAGACCATAAAAAAATTTGTAATGATTTCTTATACACTATTACGAATATAAAAAAATACTTTGACTTCGTTGACGGAAAAATAGCCTTAACAGTAAAATTACTTACTAAAAATCTACATACATACATTACCTGTAGTTTCTCATAGTAATTTCTAGGAGCTTGCACATAGCATGTTAAGTGCCCGAGATATGGTGAAAAATATTCCGCCATTGCATGTTGAGTAAGTCGGTAAGTCTTGGTACCAGGACGAAGAAAATAAAAATAATGTATTCTCCGTGACTGGGAATCGAACCTAACTCCAGCGTATTTAAAGTCTGGCGCTTTATTACTACTGTACAACATATTTTACATTTTTTGTTTTCTGGATAAATGGACTATCTAAAACTTTTTCAAAGAATTGTCTAATTTGATGAAGTAGCGTTTAAACAAATAAACTTTCAATTTTATAATATATTGTGTAGTACAAGTATAAATGATTTATGAGAAATGAGTGAAGGCAAATTATACATAAATTATTATATGTAGACACGCGGCACTGTCTCCAGCCAAGGTCAAAATAAATTGGAGACGTAGACGTTACATGCACCATTTGGAGCCACTTTAAATCCTCTATAAGTCTAAATTTATTTAACTTATAAACATGGAATTTGGCCTATTCCTTTACATAGAATTTCAAGTTTCATAAAACTACAATTAAGCTTTTTGAAATATTCTTTTATAAAATTAACTGGCAGAAGCCATATGTATAGATAAAATTTTATTTATTGTAAAAAGAATTTTACAATAAATAAAATTTTATCTATACATAAGTTTTAGATCTCATTTAATTTATCGGCGAACACATGTTTCACGATGTACTTAATATTGAATTTGATTTTCTTCTCATTTGGCTTTATATAGAATACTATTTATATGCATAAATTCAGATATACAGCATGGCCTCGGTAAATTAAACATCAAAGGATATACAAAAATTCGAGTTATAAAATTCGACGAAATAAGAAGTTGAGATTCATTCTTATAAACTTGAATTGAAAGTGTTGTAGTTGTCAAGTTTGCAGGTCGTACAAATAGATTTGTATTACTTAAACACTAAATTAATTCAGAAAATATTTCAGTCTACAAGAAATGTCTTACTTCGATAAAGTTCAGTTGAAATCCAAAATAATAAAATTAAACACCTGACAGCAAACGTGTGTATATGTGGGTCATAAATTCCTGTTAATTCTTAAAGTCGCTAACTTATTTTAATTCAAACTACAAAGACTCAAATTTTAAATATCCGAGTTGTAAATGTTATTAAAAAATATATGTGTGCTAAGTCCCATTAATTTTTACTAGTTGTAGGGGTCAAATATGTACTAAAATGGTTTACAGGGACTCTTAATCCTCTTTTCTCAACCCTTCATTAGTCGAATAGATTGTTTCGACTAATAGAGGGTTGAGATTTCGAGTAATGGAGGTTTCAAATTTGAAAGGAAGGGGACAAACATTTTTTCAACATTCGTTTCATTCGAGATTGGTTTTCTACTTACCGAGGTTCGACTTAAACGATGTCCTACTGTATAAAAAATATAATTATATTGACTTACCAGTAGCTGATCCTGAAGTGGTTATAGGTTTATTCATAGTGTTTGGCTTGTTTTTTTCTGAGGGTTCATCTAGAGATTTGTTAGACCGTGTTTGAAGCGGTGTCTTTGTGAACGGTGTTGGTGACGTAGGCAAAGATAGAGGTGATGATAATCTTAAAGGTGTTGTTGGAGTGCCAAAACTAGATGTCAAGGATAGTTTTGTGTCTGAATTCACAAAAGCATTTGTATCGGATATGGGAGCATTGTCAGAGGTATCTGTGCAAAGGACAGTTGGTAAGGATATTTTAAGTGAATTACTTCGTGACGACGATTCTTCGTCTTGCAGCTTATCAGACATATCGATCTGTAAAGAAGAATCATAGAGTTACATAAACTTATCAAATGATAGTAATAAATGTTTTTTAAATGTATATATATATATATATATATATATATATATATATATATATATATATATATATATATATATATATATATATATATATATATATATATATATATATATATATATATATATATATATATATATATATATATATATATATATATATATATATATATATATATATATATATATATATATATATATATATATATATATATATATATATATATATATATATATATATATATATATATATATATATATATATATATATATATATATATATATATATATATATATATATATATATATATATATATATATATATATATATATATGAAAAACAGTAAGCGTTAAATTTCTACAAAAAATATTTGATTAAATATCACTAAAACGCTGTTCTTGTTTTTTTTTTCACAATACAACAATTTCACAGAGAGAGCCTAGTGTTAAGAGTAAGTGAGTGAGTGTTAAGTTTTAAGAGTTAAGTTCTCCGAGACATTCCTTTCGAGACATTGTCGGATTGTTAAAATTTAGCCGCGCTTGGTTTTATTACCAAATCGAGGAAAATGGAAATGGTTGATTCTACCAGATTGGGAACGAATTAAACGAACGATTGGGAAAATTCGTATTAATTCATATAAATTATGTTTTAAATAGAATGATATATAACTAACTAGTAATACATGGTGCAAGAGATGCAGAAGTTACAATTATTAAAATAATTGTCCTGTAAATAAATTTGCTTTAGTTTATTGAAACGAAAACATACTACCAGTAATATGTTTGTTTACAAAACACTATGTAATCGTATTCATCGTAATTCATCGAAAAAAAAATGCGAAACTGAAACGATTTATCAGATCTTAAAATTATCAATAATCCAATAATATCTAATACTTCACTCACTATGCTGCTGATACAAAGTGCGTATCTGAAATTATTAGTCGTGAAAGAAAATTAGAGAATTTAAATGATAACAGTAAAGCAAGTCATAAAGTTTACGCAAACAAGGCTACGGATAAAAATGTACTCGTAGTAACAAAATTACCTATATGGATCAAATTATTTATAGGTGACACATAAAAGAGATATTTAAAATCAAATTTGTGTAACTAAATTGCTGTTGGAGCATTACTATGACTTAATTATAATGAACATTATATTTATATTAAAGCCGTCGCGGCGCAAAGAGACGGTAAGTATCAGCCTGTATCAATGAATTTGTAGTGTATTTTCCCTTATTATGATAAAACGTTAAGCAGTCATTCAATGCGTCAAGTTTCAACTTCGAGCGCAAAGTGGTGAACGGAATGTTTCGATATTTCTCTTTTCGAAATATCTACTGGCTATGCTAATCCAAAGTGGAATATATTGTAAAACTGTATCCAACGATTGATTAATGCACGTCGGATACCCGTCAGATGAATAAGACTGAAGTTTTAAACTACCTTTGCCATAGCAACAAGCAGAAGTAGAT
The DNA here is from genome assembly GCA_037178615.1 of Dione vanillae. Classification (NCBI taxonomy): domain Eukaryota; kingdom Metazoa; phylum Arthropoda; class Insecta; order Lepidoptera; family Nymphalidae; genus Dione; species Dione vanillae. Next base: position 1,867,660 of record JAZFAU010000189.1, read on the forward strand.
TTTAGGAGCCAAAAGTAAACTATTATTACATCGTATACAAAATAAAATGCAGAACTAGTTTTATTTTTTAAAAACATTAATGTAGTTTGTTGTGGTCATAAGTCCACGGACATATGGAAGTGTGTAGGAGGTAGTGTTTGCCGTCTATATTATGACGTGACGTTTCATATAAAGTCAATGCGAAAGAGAGAGACAGGCTACGTTTAAAAACTCGCGCTCCATATTGTTACTTCACAATTGGATTTAAGTCGACTATCTACAGAGCACGGTGCGGTTGTGTCGAGTTGTTATTTCTATGATTCATACGATAAAGTACGTGATAGCAAGTAATTCAGTTCACACGGTCAGGAATATTGCTGCATTGTAGTGTAATTTACTGAAAAACGCGTTTGAAAAGCTAAAATGAATGCAACCGAAGTAAAATTCCGGCCTATACCGTTTAGCGTACATGTTTTTAGTGCATTAAGAACATTAATCGATGTGATCACCAGTATTTTCTTCAAATTGTATTATGGATCACAAGGAAATAGGATACCGCCTATAAAAGACGACATTCTAAAGCAACCGGCTATAGAGGTCGCCAGAAAAATAAGGGCTAAACAGGTTTGCTTACATATTATTTTATCTTTAAAGGTTTTATTGAAGAGTAATTTTAATTATACAGCAATTATATGAACAATAGAACTAATCACATGATTGTTTAATTTTTCCTCATTTCAGCAATAAGTATTATTTATGTTTTAAGATATAATAAAATATTCAATGTATGTTGTTATTCAAATAAAATATATTTTTATAGTTATGAGTATTTATATAAATTATAAAACGTATTTTATGAACAATTTATAAGTACTTACTGAATATATATTTTTTACTTCATCCAAACAAATAGGTAATAAAAGACATTTAGGCGTTATCTAGTTGACATTACTCATCATTATCACGTCACTATTTTATACTATACAATATTTATATTAAAAAAAAACTCGTATAACAAAAATGTTCTTTGAGTAAAACAACACACAAAGAGTGGGATAAGGATGAATTATAGCAACTACACATTAAATTTCTTCAATTACTGATTACGTGTTGTAAAAAGTATTCATTGATTACATTGAGTATTTTATGTATGAGAACGTACCTATATATATGTATATATGTCTACTTGCTAAAAATCAGTACACATAACAAATATATGATGAACTTGCATTTTATTTACAAAAATTAAACAAATAATTCAAAATATCAATTTACATTACATGAACCAATAATTTAGAATGCACACTCGTGTATCATTTTCTTATTTCTTTCAGCTATCCTCTAAAAAGTTCGGACTATAAAATTTGTAAATTATTACATTACTGCTACTTGTATTTTCGATTTATTGGTGGCGGCAAGAAAGAATTGTTGTACCATATAAAAATTTACAATTTGATATGCAAAACAAATTCAGGCGAAAATATTCCATTCTGAAAAATATCTTTTTTAATAACGGTTGCGTAGACATTTAGTAGCAGAACTCAATGGTACACTTGAAAACTTAAAATAATTCTTTCTCTCGAGAAGATTGAATCTACTATAATTGCGCTTACGCTGTTCTACTGCGCCACGGTGGCTCAAGCCATAATTACTGAGTACTTGACATAAAACCACATCCTCAGTATATTTTAATAATATTTAATACGTCTTAATGATATGTTTGTAATTGTAGCAGTAATCATATTGTTTAGTAAAAAACGTTGAGTCATATTGTATTGAGTGTTGCTTTTATATATATATATATATATATATATATATATATATATATATATATATATATATATATATATATATATATATATATATATATATATATATATATATATATATATATATATATATATATATATATATATATATATATATATATATTTATATATATATTTATATATATATATATATATATATATATATATATATATATATATATATATATATATATATATATATATATATATATATATATATATATATATATATATATATATATATATATATATAAATCCATTGGTACGAATAAGAGCGATATGTCGATTACAAATTAGTAAGTACAAAGGTAATCTGATTATACAGCCACGTTTACACGTATTAATTTTATTAACTAATTATACAAAAATTAACAAAAAAGAATAAGATATTACATATTATGTCGCATATACCACAAATATTTCAGATTGTACAAAATACTTGCGTTTAATATCGTAAACCTCAATTCCATATTTACTTACATGGACTACATGACTGAATTAAATGCAATATTTAAATTATATACAAATATAGATGACTAGGAAACGCGCATTCAAAGTTAACAATGCGTATAATACAATAATAATAAAAAGATTTCCCACGAAAAATATGATTAAGATTTTAAGGGGTTTTTTGATTTACCTACTTCAAGTAGGTACTAATAATCATAACAGCCTATCGGATATAAAGGAAAATAATCAAATTAATAAAACACACAATTTTGGAATGCTTCCTTTAACGAATATTTCACGAAATAAATGAACTGTTATTAACTCTAAAATTTGCATGTTATATAACTTTATATATAACTTTCAGATAAGCAGTGAAGATGTAGTACAAATATGTATACAACGGATTCGGGACGTTAATCGCGAGCTAAATTGTTTTGTTGAAGATCGGTTTGAACTCGCTTTAGATGAAGCTAAAAAGGCTGATGAACTGGTAAGAAGTGGTTCGAAAACCGAAGATGAATTAGCAAGAGAAAAACCTTTCTTGGGTGTTCCATTTACAACGAAAGATTGCATTGGTGTTAAAGGTAAAGCAAATTATCTTGGAACATTTAAAATATTTCGTATGTAATATAACGTCAAAGTGACAAAAAATAATACTTATTATTTATATTTAATCCTTTTTTAATTCTAACCAACCCATTGTTTGTTAGCTTCTTAGACTTAATTCGATTTTAACAAAAGACATTGTAGATATAAATAATATATTTGCCAAATATTAAATTTGAACCAAAATTTTTCATAATTTAGTACATAAACTATAATTATAAAACATACTTGTGAAACGAGTCAAAGAATTAATTATTCAGTCCGTAGAAATTAATTAAACCTTTTTAGACTAGATTTTAAGTTGATTATGTCAAGAGCGATATTTGGGATGATGAATAATCTTGCTTACAATTGTTTAAATGAAATCAAAATATTGGTTTATATAATTTTCAGGACTTCATCAAACAGCTGGAGTGGTTATGCGAAAGGATTTCATAGCGGATAAGGATGCCGAGGCGATTAAGTTACTGAGAGACGCGGGTGCCATTATTTTAGGACTGACTAATGTTCCAGAACTTTGCATGTGGTGTGTAACATATTTTTTATAGTATTACAAATTTAAAAACAAAAATAAACAAATAAAAATCATTAAAGAAGAAGACATATTGTACACTGCTTATTATCCCTTAAAATTAATCATTAAAAAATAACGTTATGATATGATGATGTTGGTTTTCCTTAAAGTTGCTTTAATAAGGCATACATATGTTTATAATATGAATATAAACGACAATTATGATAATAATTGTCTCAAAAGTTGAAGTCACTAAATATACTTTAAAGTTCACGGAAATCAAGTTTTTATGACCTTATTGTTTGCAGTATTGTATATCTTTGCGTATATTTTTTGTTATTAAATGTTAAACAGGTATGAAACTTACAACAAAATCCATGGTAGGACAAATAATCCTTATAACACTAATCGGATCGTTGGCGGATCTTCCGGCGGTGAGGGATGCATTCAAGCAGCTGCCGGCAGCTGTTTTGGAATTGGTAATTTCTTTCTAAAATATTTAATATAAGTTATAAAAAATACTTTATTTTAATATTAAGCTAAGGCCTCTGTTACGCTGGAAGATTAAATTGATTTGCATGAGGATGTCACATATTTAATGTAAACTGCGTCCATTAAAATATGAAGATCTATTCTACTGCCAATGTAATTGTCCACATACAAAATATACTATTAAAATTAATTACTTATATTCTAGGTTCTGATATAGGCGGGTCTATTCGCATGCCTGCTTTCTTTAATGGTATCTTTGGGCATAAACCTTCAAGGAAAATCGTTTCTAATGACGGACAATATCCTATGGCTTACACTGAAAATCAGCAAAACTTTTTGTGTAAGGTTTCAAGCAATTTTATTTCATAATAATATGTGTATTATTATCGTTATAAAGCACAGTTTTACAGGCAAAACAATCTGTATTATTAATTTATCTATTACTATTTTAAAATATTAATATTTACTGGCTGGTAATATATAATTTTTAATAATTGCGTTCTTGTTTATATTCTTCGCCATTCTTCTCTTATAATGTTTATTCTCTGAAAAAGGTAGTGTAGCTTGTTTTGACATGAATTAAGCAATTTAATGTGTTAAATATCATTAAATATAATGATATAAATTTATAATTCGCAGTTGTAATTTGACGAATAACTTACGTTTTAAAACACGCTTATTTACGAAATATAAATCGTTGGATTTACAGGTATAGGACCTATGACAAGACATGCAGCTGATTTAAAGCCTATTCTTGAAATAATATCAGGAGAAAATAGTAAGAAGCTAAATTTAGAACGACCAGTCAATATTGCCAGTCTTAAAATATTCTATCAAATTAGCAACAATGCTCCTCTATGTAGTGATGTTGACCCAGAAATTGTTACCGCTATGAAAAAGGTTATAGACCACTTCAATGTAAAACACAAGGTTTCAGCAGAGCAGAAAAACATTGATTGGTTACAGAAATCATCCGCAATATGGTTTGTTACAATGAGAGGTGAAAAGAACTTTGGTGAAGCTATTATTAAAGATTATGCATACTGGAAGAACTTTAGAGAAATAGCCAAATGTGCCATCGGGCAATCTGATAATACTTTCATAGCCCTTCTAACTTCTGTAATAGATAAAAGATCTGACGAAATGGATAAAGAACAGTATCTGCGATATGGACAGATTTTAATAGAATTGGAGAATATTTTCAAAAATATGCTTGGTGATAATGGTATATTTTTGTTCCCAACTCATCCAACACCAGCGCCATATCATAACCAGCCTTTAATAAGACCAATGAACTTTATGTACACTGCCATAATCAATTGTCTTGGTCTTCCTGCAACAACTGTACCTCTAGGATTAAGCAAAGATGGTCTTCCGTTAGGCATTCAAGTGATTGCAAACTACAATAATGATAGATTGTGCTTCGCTGTTGCTGAAGAATTGGAAAAAGCATTTGGAGGTTGGGTTCCCCCACAATCATAAGAAAAGATTTACCAATAAGTAAAATCTATAAATATTTGAAATATGAGTTTTATATTTGCACAATTATTATATAATAAGGTAAAAGCACCAATGGTGGACAGTGAACCAAAAGATGACACTTTCAACAATTAAGTTCAATATTAAGAATATTTTTACTTGTATATCACAACCATAACAACGGTCTTTTGCTTAAAAAGTTAAAATAGCATCAATTAGCATTGAACAATGTAACGAATTCACACGTTTTTAACCATTTCTTGTGAGTTTAGCTAAGGACAAGTGATTTTAATAAATTTTATAAAGATATTTTTTTGTTATTTGTTATGTTTTGTATTGATATTTATATTTTCTAAACATTACAACAATTCATTATTTGTCCCAATATTATTTTTCTAAAAAATCATATTTCTAGGGTCATTTAACTTAATTACTAAAATAGAATTTTTGTTTTAATTTACGTTGATTCGGTGGGATTTTAGTTTAAAATATACTTTTGTATAAACCAATGTGCAATTAAATTTTTTGTTTCTTTTGTATTTCTTTTCCAATAAAAAAATATTTTTGTTTAAATCTTGTGTCGTCCTTATAATGTCTACCATTGGTGCCTTTACCTTAGTATACAAAATAAAAAAATGTTTATGACAATGCCAAAAACTGACCTTTGAATTACATTAATTTTATTTATATTTTGTAAAGGAAACATTTCTAAAAAATAAGCCATTTTTAAGGGCAAGTAGGTAGTGGATAAATTAAATATATTTTGTATATTGGTTTATTTATTGTTTAAATATTTTATATAGTATTATTCAGAACGTGATAGACTTTTTATAATGTTCAAGATTTCTTTTCTTTTAATATTAGGATTAATTTTCACTGTCATGTCACAAGATTGTAATTCACCAAAATTTTTTGCATGATTGGCCAACAGCTCAGTATTGCATATTACATGGACTCCACAATCATAACCATTGCTCTGTTGTTGACATTCCTTATCAACAAAGTTTATATCTAAAAATAAAAATATATATGTAAAACATGAATGTATTATGAAGTATATTATATTTTATTAAAGAGATTTTTTATATTTTATTTAGAAATTCATATAATTTGTATTATTATTGTTAATGTACCTCTTACCTCCTTTGCCTAAGTAAGACATTAAGTGACTACCCAAATCCCAACCAACATTATGATTGGTTCCAGATGATGAATCAAGATGATAAAAACAATTTTCATTTCTAGAGAAAACGAGTAGGCTCCAATGTGAGCCTCCAGCCATTTCAGGTGAATCATTATCATTAAGAGCAAAGAATACAAATTTCTTTGCTTTTATGTTGAGTGGTTCCAAAAAAATTCCAATTTCATTGGCTTGAACCATTTTTATACATTGAGTAACTTCAGGTGACACAAACAAGATATTTTTGTCATTGCTAAATTTAACTTTTTCTAAGTATTCAAAGTAAAATGATATAATGGTATCATTAAGCCAATGTGGCCCATCTAAAAGTGCAATATCTGATTGATGTAATAAAATTTCATGAAAACTTAACACAACTGAAGATTTTGCCATGTTAAATCACACTATTTATTTATTTATATTCTTCTAATGTAAATCACTTTCAGAACATTGCTTATCGCCAAGTAATCTGTTAAGTAGAGAATAATAAATAATATCTAAAATTATATTTACTGTGACAAATATAAACATTCGAATAAAAATAAAACTTACCTTTTCAATGTGTTGTTTATATAACGTAAGGGTCTTTTTGTGATCAACAAGAAATAAACATGAACTTCACAACCACCAGTGAGAAAAATAACAATAAAATTGATAATGCCTTAACCAAAAACTTTTGATAGTTTAGAACGAATAAAATAGTGTTCAATTCAAAAGACAAATAAAGTTCATTTTAACACATTACATTAATTTAATTTAGAAATCTTTACATCTAAATCTAGAACTTGAAGTTGATAACTGTCAAATCGTATGATAAAACACTGTCAATGTCATAAAAAATATGATATTGAAAAAATCATTAGGTGCTGCCACATTATTTTTATTGAATAGATCTTATTAATTAGACATGATAAGATTTAAATTTAATTTATTTTTAAATCTTATACGGTGATTTTAGAACTGAAACTGGTATTTATTTATAACGTGAAGCGTTAAATTGGAATTTTGATAGTGTCAACTTTACGCTCCTAAGGGAAATAGCACACGGCGTATTTTAAACGCGCTTAAGACGCGCGTTCCAGGAACGCGCGTCTTCGGCGCCGTAGACACTGATATTTGCGTTTACATTGATGAAATAAAAGCGCGCGTCTGACGCGCGTTCAACGCGCGTTTGAAGCTATACAAACGCGCGTACAAAGGAGTGCAGTAGGTGCGGGGGCGGGGCGGGCCATTGTACAAGTGAAGTAGAGGAGAGTCTGATCAAAATGCAAAAGCTACGCGCGATTACAGCGCGTTTGTTCGCTGTATCTGCGCGTATACGCGTAGTAGACACGCGTTTCATGATCTCCTCGTGTGCTTAGGTTACAAGGTTGCGATCGAATGTCGTTCGAATCGCGTATACGCGCGTAATCTGCGCGTCGTCTGCGCGTTTAAAATACGCCGTGTGCTATGGCCCTAACCAACCATTTTTATTTACTGATTTCCTTGTTTTACTGTTTAGTTTATTGGTGTGGTTTTACTTCAAATGCCCCAGGTCCTTGATGTTTATCAATCTAATTTTCAATGAGAAATATGTACCACATTTAAAATTCTTTGTTGAAGCACTATTTATTTTTGCTTTATATAGTTATGCTTACCAATATGTTCATGTTCATCATACGATGTTCCAAATCTTAAATTTTCATATGTCAATAAAAATTGTTAGGTATGATCACCCTCATCATAGGTAATATTTTTTATTGACAATAATTTCTTTTACCGTCGGTAAATACACGTTATATTCAGCAACCTTCCGCCGCGTTGAGCGCCATTTCCGCAGTTTTTATAATTTTACTGGTCTCTTAAAGGTCCACGCCAGGTCTTCCAGATGCACGATTTTTAATTACATACTTACTGATGATGATGACTATAAAAAAAAAACTATAAAAAAAAAAATTATTATAATTTCATACTTCATACTTCATATTATTATAATTTCATACTTCAGGTTATTTTCCAATCCGTTTCCAGCGACATCTAATGGATAATATTGTAAATAATATTATATAACTCGATAGCCTTGAATGATGAATCCACAGTTGTACAAAATGCCTACATAGTACATATATCACATTATCATCATTCATGAGTTACGATTCTTACGTCAGCTAGACTATCCACGAGGGCAAGGTTGACTACACATGTAAGACTATAGATATTATACATAAGGTTGCTATCTAATAACTTCTCTTCCGTTAACGTATTTTCACGCTCCGATGACATTATTATCTTGATTTTTAGGTTAAACATTATCTTTATCTGATAATTATGGAAATTTTCACTCGTTCACATTTAAGGTCTTTGCCAGTTATTTAAAATCGTACGGTAAAAAAATGAATATATTCACTACAATTTGAAACTACGAAGGTGCCGTTCAATTGTATTGCATAATTGTCAGTTTTATAATTATTTTGTGTATTCATTAATAATCCTATTTAATAATTAAAAAAAAAAATAGCATGTGCCATTTAAAGCGACGAGGAATATACCAAACAATAAAACAAATTTTATGGTGCTATTTGCACTATTTTATTACATTTCATGTGAATATTGATTGTTGTCCAAACACAATATTTATGAACATGTTTTTTTAATAAATCAGTAATACTTTTATGAAGGACAAGGATCAAACAAAAAAAAAATATCACTGGAGTAAAACTATAATTAAATACAGCTAGGTATTGGTAACATTGGTTTCATAAAACAAATAATTTGCTAGGAATCATTCTACAAATGAAAAGCTATTTAAGACTGTACTATTAATAATTTAATAACATTACACTCACAACATTGCTATGTTTGGCAAACAATTTTTGTCATACATAATTAACAATACATTCAATTCACATATCTATGTTACATACAGATGGTATAAATGAGTAACAAGTTTAAAATTGTCCAAAATGTTAACTCAAAATAAATATATAAATAATGATGATACTGATTGCGCTAATAAATAAGAAGCATCTCCCATATAATGGAATATTCTTCTTATTTTAGTTTACATTTCCTAATGTCATTAGAAGTTACTTTGTAGCTTCCTTAAGGTATGCAATGAGATCTGCACGCTCATTAGCCTTCTTTAATCCAGCAAAGACCATTTTAGTTCCAGGGATGTACTTCTTGGGATTTTCCAAGTATTCAAAAAGTGTGTCATCACCCCAGGTAATACCTGTAGAAGAAGAACAATATAATAATTTCTATTTGTTCAAAAATTATTCGGAAATGATTTATTAGAACAAGTAGTGTAAGTACTACTATTAGTTTCTGAATATATGAAATCTTATCTGGAATAACTGTCAGTCACAGTAGATTAGTGTATAATTATATAGTGTATAAAAATTTATTAATTGTGTCAATTTGTCATGTCAGATGGTGCAGAATAATCACTTTAAAAACAAAAGAAATGAAAAATTACCTTTAGCTTTGTTAGCTTCTGAGTAAGAAAAGCCAGGAGCTTGACCAGTTTTACGTCCATAGAATCCATGAAGATTTGGTCCTACTTTGTGTTTGCCACCAGCTTCAACCTACAAGTGACATCAAATTTGCATTATATATAAGTCAATAAACTAGAAATGAAAAATATATGTAAAAATAAAATTATATTAGCATAACTAGTTGTATCACTCACTTCCTTGAAATATTTATAGATTTTTCATATCCTTTAAGTATTATTACTATACTTTTAGTTGCAATGTATGGGTTTGTACAGATTGCAAATAACATACAAGTAATAAGGAAAACCCTAACTCCAAAGAACATGACATGTGAATATGACATGGCATGTTGCAGAAAGAGGTGAAATTTAAATTGGATTAACACTTACAGTATGACACTGAGCACATCTTTGCACAAAGATTTTTTTTCCATTTTCAGCATTTCCTGCAGGAACACCCATTGTGGTTCTGCAATCGAAATTGTTTTACACAAATAAATATAATATAACTTTATATTGATGATTGATGCTAAATTAATTGATGTTCAAAACAGTAATTAAATCTGACAGTGATCTTATTAAGTAACAACGTTACATAATAATGTGATTTTTTTTTTAAAAAAAAGCGCGAAATATTGATTTTACTAGACACGATATATACAAGGTAAACTGAAAGAGTTCAAGAGTTCAACAATAAAGGTAACAATAAATTAGTTTCAATATTTACAATGCCCTATGAAATTAGGAATGAGGTCACTTAAAATGGATCAATGTCAGTTGGGATAGGGAATCGCCAAGAAGCGTGATAATGACACCATTACGTAAGCTTGTGAAATTTATGTAAGGGTTGCAATACTATTTGTGTTGTAAATTTACACATTTTATACATATTATATTTAATTTATTTTAAGGAATAATTAGGATTTTCTAATGGTATATGTAAAAAAACGAATTATAGGTTAACCTTGAAAAGTGTTCAGATCTTACACTATCAACTGAAAAAAAATATATTATAATAGTCTCACCTATGTAGTTTTCAATAAATTATAAAACATGTACTCACGTTTTTTACTAAAATAATTTGAATGAAGGTTAATGTAAGATTTTCCTTATGAAGTCTATCCACGACGTCTCGTTACAATGAAATCACACGACTGGCGAGTGGCGAGTTCCGATTTGCCGACTAGTGCCGAATAAACGTCACGAGTGACGTAACTCGTATAAAGATTAATTAGTGATTGCAAAATGTCTATAAAATATCTGTTTTTTTTATTAAGCAGATTTACACAATTTAATATATTTAATAAGAAATTAGAACAACCTTTTGTTTAAAAATTAAAAAAATATTTTAAATTATTGTCCAAAATAGAGTTTAATTCCAGTCTGTGAGATTAAAACGACATCTCACTGAAATAATGAAAACATTTTTACTCAATGTAACTCCATCAATTTTACACTAGAGGGCCTTGTCAGGTGAACTGTGAAATTTAAACAATACAGACGTAGCGTTATTAAATAACGAAAAGATTGCTTTATTTTAGCGTAATTCTAAACAAAAAGAAACTTTTGTTAAACGTAAATATGGTCCATATATTGTAGACTAAGTGTATGTAGAGTAAATAGTGTGTGTAGAGTTTTCGTTACTAAAAATTCTAAGATGAGACGGACCACCCAGATCCAGTTTTCCCACTTTGTCCCGACTTTGTCCATAGGAAATGACAATATGTCTAAAACTGAAACTGAAAATTTTTTTTCATGTATTACATATTTTCTATGGGCTAAATGTATCGGCATAAACATATGCAAATCGCAAAAAATAAAATTATAATAAGTAAGTAGTTAATGAAATTAAAGTAAGAAATTTTTGTTTTGGGAGATCATGGAGAAGTTTATCCCTATTACATTGTCATCAATGAAAAGTTGTTTATGACACATGAGTCATGACTAGTCCTTAGTCTTCGAGGTATAATGGAGTTACATCGGAACGATGACGAACGATGACGTTATCAAAAGCTTCTTCAGGAAGTGGACTATTCAAAATAAACATCGTTCTTAAAATTATAAGCTTTTTATGTTTATAAGAAAAGGCTTTAATTTACAATTCACTAATAAAGTGAATATTTAACTTTTTAAAACAGTTTTGGACTTGAAAAAAATTATTATACTAAGTATCCTCCAATTTTGCCATGTTGCTAATAAATGATAAATGCAACTTTAAACAATGAATAATAATCTGAACAATGATTCAAAATTGGATAATTGTCTTTTATGTGTTTGTTATTTTTAGGACAAGGTACAAACTACAATTTCTGACAATCTTCAAAATTCTTTTGAAGATCCTTAAATACAATATTTTATTTCATTGTCTACCTTCCTATTTCAACGCACTCCGCACTCCTTCACGATCTAGGTCGTACGTGTTTCTGTTGCTTGACGTACCTACGAGGAAGACAAATTTATTGCAAAAAATATTTTCTGTGTAGGTATCTACTATGCATCTCTTTAGAACTATAATAATATCTAAAAAATTCAGTCCCTACTGTTTTTTAGATGTCCATTAAAAAAGAATTACTAGTGAGTGAAAATGCTAATATAGTTTCTGATAGTGTTAAGCACATAAAAACCGCGTCTTATAATAATATAATTGTTCCAAATATTCGTTATATTGTTATATTGAATGTTTGACGATCTTTCACTTCACTAGTTAGCTGAAGATCCAGTGTCTCTTTGTTTTTTTAATATACTATTTTGGTCTCCAACATAGTATTTTCAAAACGACAAAGAGACACCACTATTATCTATATACAAAAAATGAAACTGAAACAGTAATACCTACATAATATTTAACGTTGCCTTACTTAGAGAGGTAGGTACCTAGAGGTAGGACCTTCGTCGTGTAGTTTTTACTAACTAGGTAAAATACCTACGTGAAGAAACTTAATATTACAAAGAAAAAAAAACGATGCTGATAACAGCGTCGTTATCGTCGTCGTCGTCGTCGTCGGTCGTCGTCGTTTTTAGGTTCTTTTAACATTGTAAACTGTAAACTTGTAACAAAGAAAATTGTGGGTTAAATTTTGAATAAAGACCACTAGAAACAGTCTCTCTTTGTCTGTACAAAATAGACGACAGCCACAACAGACACAAATTGAGAGCCTGCTTTAATATCGCCGAGTGCTTGATAAAGCACAATGGTCAGAATACGATTTTAGCACCACACTATTTCATTCAAATGAAATGTGACCGGAGTAATATATGAGTGTTTACAATAGTTAATCTTTTTGATTAGATATTTCTGTATATATTCAATATAAATATGTAGCAACTCGTAGCCAATTAGTTGAATTACTGATTCAATTGATAGCCTAGCCACTATAAAGGCATCGTACATCTAGCATGAATGGCTCAATCGTTCATTCTGCCATTCAATTAGACAACTAGGCAATTGATTCAAATCATTAGCTATACAAACAAACTCACCGTACCAAAGAGCCCGAAGAGTTAGCTAACTCTACAAGAATCCGGGACAGTACGCGAGACAATTAAGAAATTACTGTCGGTAGTTTGAAATAATAATTGTCCACTACAGTTTATCCGTGACGATTGAAGCGTTCAATTTCAATGAACAGTATAAAAATAATACAGTTAATTTAGGTTAGAGGGTTTGATTTCAATATTCACTAGGTGTTAGACTCAACAAATGTAACGTGTTTCTAAAGTTGAAATACCTAGTTTAATAGTTATACTGTAGTGAAGTATAGTTATCCAAAGATATTATCTTTAAAACAAACAAATAAAAAACTGCTTATAGAAATGGCTGTATGGCCCAAGACATAGAATAAAGCCTATATTTTGTTCCACAATCTTGTCTATGTTTCAGTTTGTTCAGACGTTGGTCGGAGCTTGCTAGGAAATTTGAAAAAACCATCTTTGGGAATGTTTTCCTTTCTTAATCTTTGAAGTAATATTGGCAGGGATTTTCTTGATGAAATTTTGTAGTTTAAATAAAGATTTTTCTCTTGACAGACAAATTAAAAAAATATATACTTATTAGTACTGACTTCTTTTACTGTCTAGAAACTGCTTTACCAGTTACTACGAGAATAAATATAATTTAATATAAAAGGTTTCTGTTGCTGGCAATTTCAAGGTAAGGTAACTTCTTGATGCTGTAGTGCAAAAATATAAGGTTGCCAGCAAATTGTATGTTTTGCTTTTAATTTCAATATATAAAAATGTTTTCTATTTGAGATTTAATTTTAAATGTAAAATAGGGCTTATTTTAAGATATTTTTTATTTTTAAAATCTTACTATGTAGATTGAGCCAGTATTTCCTTACTTGAAATAAATTCTAGTAGTATTTCATAAATTGAAGTCACCTATTTATTTATTTGTTTGTTTAGTAAATTTTAATTACTCCTAATAACATATACCAGACGTGAAATACTAAAGCCTTATAAGTTGTTGCCTGTTCGTATGTCAACAACATTTTTTTAAGCATATACTAATTCCTATACTGTTTGAGCATAAATAAAGTTTTCTCCTAAAATCACTGGTACTGTATAGGCAGAAAGCGTTCAATATTAACAGTATATTATTCAAATAATGTCCTAACATTGTTCAACATTAATTATGTGATTCAAATTGAGCGTGAATTTCAACCCTATTACACTAAAATAGGCTAAATTTTCTCGTTGACACAGCTTCCTGATGTTGCCCAGAGGTGGAACGTGGAATAAATATTCAAACGCGTTCAGTGTCGTCTTAAAGTCCATACAACACAAAAATATGTAAAATAATATCACAGTTACATGTTTTTCAACATATAAAAATAAAAAAGACCTTCGTCGTGTAGTTTTTATAAATACACTTGTTTTGGGTTTGTTTATAAAATGTTTTTAATTTTATAATATTTTTAACATAAGGTCAAAATATTATTTATATTTTGTAAAAATAATTATAATAAACACAAGCAACCTACAAGCCGCTCGTGCTATAAATATTTACCTCATGCTGAATTTTTAACAGTCAATTCATTAAAAAGGATCGTAAACAACTTTTCTATCTTTTATGTTGACAGTTGCAATTTATGCTTTACAGACTTTGAAATATTGTTAAAGTCCATAATTGTAACTTAGCTTATATATATATATATATATATATATATATATATATATATATATATATATATATATATATATATATATATATATATATATATATATATATATATATATATATATATATATATATATATATATATATATATATATATATATATATATATATATATATATATATATATATATATATATATATATATATATATTTTTATTCACAGTTTTTTAAAACTAACTAACTACGAACAGATAGATAGATGGACAGCAAGATAATGTTATAGGGCTTGGTTTTTTCCTTTTGATATACTTTTGATATACGGGACCGCGTATGACTGAAGACCTGAAGATAATATTTTTTTCTAGAGATATAAAATCATACAACCACGTTTATCTTGCACAACTTCGTTATGTACGTATTATGTTTTTCCTTTATGTGATACGTGCTAAGAATAGGAAAAGTGAGAATGCTGAAAATTTATGTTTATTGTGAATTTTAACTTTTTTATATTGTCGTAGATGCTAGTAGATGCCAGCTCCAAATAGTCTTATGTCTCAATAAACACGACATTGAAACGACGCAGAGTGAAATAAGATTTTCTATAATAAGCCATGTAAAAACTTAATATAGGTACCAAGGTTAGGAAAATCCTTAATAGATATTTACTTTTAACATAAAAAATGACCAATATAAACATTTATACAAGACTTATTTAATTAGTAAATTTTAGTACTAACATTTAACGTAATTTAATCATTACGTCTAAATACTTATTCATATGTAATGATTAAATATACCTACTGTATATTCGATTTGGCTTACTGATAATATTACTTTGATATCTATTGACCTTTGATATTACAAGACCGTTATGGCACCGTTAGGAATTAGAAACTGTCGAGTCGTGTTGGTTTTGAGTTCAAATCTTACTTGTATTTAATTATTGAATTGAATTTCTATACGAAATGGATAAATTTATAACAACGAGTTATTGAATCTTATTGTACCAAATTTACATTAAAAGTTCAAGGTTGTGCCTAGTTTTGCAGATAAAAACTAGAAAAGAGGCACAGATTGTCAAACATTATGGTCACAACAGTCAGTCAATCGGTCATCAGCATCTCTATATATGATCTCTTCTTTTACTACTCAAGGTCTGCTGTGGTTTCCACATTTACCTGTTTTACTCAGTTATATCGTATTTATGTATTTTCCTTATTTTCACGTTCTTGTTAGTCTTAATATGACAAAATTTTCCGTTCTTACTATCATGGTTACATTTATCATTTGTATCATGTAATTTGTAAATAAATATGTATAATGTTTATATCTAAATGAAAATTAGCTAATATTTTTTTATAACACGTGTATAAAAGAAGTAAAGATACTGCTTAGCGACATTGTGATAAGGGTAAATAACGTCAAGGCTTACGAATACCTAATTCATCATATTTCGGTAAACAATTTCGTGTTGAGAAGATATTATTTTGAGATGAAATCTAAATTTTATATTGATTTTGTGATTATAAAAATATTGATAATAATTATAAAAATAAGTAAAACGATAAAATTCGTATTATAGGTTAAATACGAAAATGATTGCATTTTTGACATTGGTTTATAATATTAAAACTCACTTATCACATTTTTCCTTTGTTTTGACTACAAGCCTACCTTTATATCAAATATAAAATTTATAAATCATTTGGAAGCGGATGGAAGTGGATTGAATTATGTAAAAATGCCAACTTTTAAACGTGCATATATTTAGAAATACTTCTTTTTCAACTAATTGGGCTAATTTATGACTGACTGAATGACTATTGACAAACTACATGTATGTACTTCATATAGATTTAATTGTTTACAAGTTGTTTAGCGGTCAAAAGTAGCTCAAAATAGTACATATGAGATGGCACGTTGCTAGTTCTATTTATATGAACTGTAATTAATACAATAATAATTAAGATATGATGTAACATTATTCTATAGCAGCTTTTGTAATCAATACTAAAATACCCATATCGCAAAATGTAAGAAATTCAACAACAGAAAATCTTCAAAAAACGTGCATTTAAAAGTGCAGAGTCTACAATTTTCTGAATAAAAAAAACAGGATTCTTTTCGAATTATGTCTGTCTGATGAATGAAAATAAAAAAAAAGGAAAATGAAAAAATGTTTATTAACAAAAAACAACATTATACAATGAAATGTCCAGTGGTACCCACACTAGCTATTCCTGTGTCGTGGGTACCTAAAATGTCAGCAAAATACAGCGAAATGGACGCGAAGTAAATTTATACCCTATTTTTTCCATTCACAAAATTGAGTGGAGCGTAATGCTATAAAGAAACATTTTAAAAATGTATTTTTCTTTATATTTTAAACTTTTGTAGATTACCTGTAACAGCATATGCTGTTGTAGGTACTTTACAAAAGTTAGGGCTATATAGCACTTTAACCACATAAGTACCCACCAGTACTTTTGTTTGTGTTTGTTATAGAGCCCAGAGCCATTAAAATAAAACGATGAGGATGACAGCGAAGATTTATGATATACTTTGGTATACTGAAAATATTATGTAAAAAGGTACATTTGAACTGTAATATTTACTGAATGCGTCTCATCAATCGTAGCGCAGTAGGATAGCAATTAGGCTTTAAACGCAACGATTATAGATTGCATCTTCGTTTTAAGGAAAAACTTATTTTTATTTTCCAGCTCTAGTAAGGCAAAGCAATAATATGAGCCTCTAAACACATGGGTACACTTACAGACGCGCAGTAGGTTCAGCTATGTATGTATGTATATAAAAATAAAATAAAAAAATATGAAAAGAAAATATTTGAAAACATTTTACTCTTGATAAAGCAACTTTCGAAAGGAAACAGCGTTGATAGAAATCTAACTACTAGTAGGAGGTGTCAATTGAATCCTCCCAGTAACGGAAATAGGGAAGCAGACCTGAATAAAAGAGGATGCTTGGCATTGAAAATATACTTGCCATAAAAGATATGATACGTTACATATACTTGACACAACATTTTGTAAAATATTTTTGTCATTGAGTTAGTATTTCGGTACATTTTATTCGTTGTTCATAGTAATATATATATAGTAGTACAGTTATTTTTATCAAATCTTACTCATATATCAAATTAATGAAAAGAAATTAGAATAAAATTTAAATATCATAAATATCGAGGAAACAAAAATTGAAGCTTTCCAATGATGAGCATTATTACATAGATCTGTAAAACACAGAGTGCAAGAGGTGAAAGAGTCAGTATTTTTACTAAAAGCCGATGCAATGCAGGTACTGCCACATTCCCTTACCATGTATTTGGAACCTGAAAAAAATTCAACAGTTAAAGAGCAAGAACTTTTAAAACAAAAAAAATATAAAATTATACTATTATTATCATATTAAATATATTATAGGTAACGGGCTAGGCCTAGGGAACATATGGTTAGAGATATTTTTAATTTGTGGATATCAAGAAAATATTTGTTGAGTGGTGTATTTTGCCGCCACGATTTGTCTTCTTACCAGAGTCAAGAAAATACTTAATCATCTAAAACTATTAAAATATAATGAAAATAATTAGTATATAATCCAGTAGGATGACCTCTTAGATAAGTATTTGTCAATAATAGATTATTCGCACATGTAATTACCGTCATGTACATAAAGGTGAGCTAAACAAAATTGATGTTCCCTTCGACAGTATTTAACAGCAGTTCTTCTGCCAGGAGACCAACACGACGGATCGTGAATACTATTACATGCATAGCAGAGTCTTGGACGTCTAGGCATTGAATCACGAGTTTCGGTAATGTCGCTAAGACCAATTCCGTTATCTTGACCCTCTTTCTCATTTGTAACATTTTCAGCATTCAAAACTCTTCTATATTTTATTTCACTAACATTTTTTTCAGTGTTTTCTGGATCGCATTTTATTGGAATATTATTTCTAGATATATTTGTAGGTGATTGTAGGCTTTCATTTCCTGAATTCATTCTTCTAGATGGCAGATCATGTGATGTTGAAAATTTGTCTAATATACTCGATAATAAGCGCTCATTTGACCCTTTATTATGTTTAGAATCCGAATCAGTCGCGTTTGAATTAAATTTTTCCAGTGTGGTATTTCCTTTTAAATTATGTTTAAATGCAATAGTATCAGACATTACCTCTTTTTCAAAGTTTTCCCCGTTAGCATCTTTGTATTGGCGTATGTTAAATTTATTGATATTCAAATAAATTAAAGGATTATCCTTATTATTTAATGAAGAAGAAGATGAATTTTCTTCATTTGTGTCTCTTTTACGAGACTTGACATCTGTCGATTCAAAAGGCAGCACGTTATCCGGTTCCTGCGTACTGACTAAAAAAATATTTCATATTTTAATTTATTAAGGGTCTTTATAAGATCATCGATATTAATGCACAAGCAAACTGTCAATGTAACTTACCAAGGTAAAAAAATGTAGTCGAAATAAATAATATTTTGTAAATCATCTTGATCTTGTGTACTTTTACAAAAGACTGATACGAAATATCATATAAATAATACTTACTTTTAATAATATTTATCAATACATTGTGATCGTTAACTGGAAAGATATTTTTAAGATTGAACAATAGACGTTCCACAAAAGTGACTTTTATTGTTTTGAGGTGTTTTCATAAGCATGTCCTGCTTGATATGATGTTTTGGATATGATTTTGTAACAGCGTAAGATGTAAGTGTAATAATTTTAATTTATTACTTTTTTTAGTAAAAAAAATAAGCCAACATCAAAATTGTACCGAACCACGTGTATCAACTTAACCATAAAATTAAAAATAGAAACTAATATTTTAATTACTTTAGAACCAAGTAAATAAAAAACGTACATACATCATTTTTCCTAATAAAAGATAGTAAAATTATTTTAAATGTACTCAAATAGTCACTAATTCCAAAAATACAGATTCTGACGTGGTGACATAGAGACCATATCAGGAGTATTCTCTTTAAAAAAATATAAGATGTTGAGTGATATACGTTAAACATATGTGTTGCACATAGATAGAAATGATATAGATTTGAAAGTTGTTTAAAAACTATTTCTATAGTAGTTTGATCTTAATATACGTAACATTTCTAATTTAGATTATCAATTACTATTTTGTATTCTTTTATCTTTATTATTTTTCAAAACTTATAAGCGAATGTCATAAAAAGCTTGCACTTCAATTTTATAATAATAGGGCAAGTTGTAGTAGCAAAAACTTCATTGTGTATCCCATTTCAAATGCTTGTTAGCGACAGCTGACAGCAGCCGGCGAGATTTTGCTTTACTCAAATATCGAATTTTGCGGACCAAGGCCTCAATCAACTAGAATTAATATCCGTATCTTCTTATTTATTGTAGAACGTAGAAATCTAAATTGAATTTTTACTTCAAACTGCTTCATCGTACAGTAACATCTGTAATTTGATATATTTTTTTAAAAGAAAAAACTTTGTGTAATTAAACGTGATTGTAAGTTACAAAAACAAATTTATTAGAATCTTGCTGTGTCTTACCAATTAATTCAAATCACCTTTTGTTCTAGAAAAAAATGTTGGCACAGATAAGCGTAGGCAAATTATTTTAACAAAGGCAGGGGTCGAAGTGTCACTCTGCGTAATTGGACATGCGTTCACAATTCACGCGGAATAAAACGTTAGGCTTACGTGCTTTTATTTATTATTAGTATTTTTTCCTATAAGAATTTAATGGCGTAATTTTTTTTATTTAAGTCTAATTTATGGGCTTGATTTTATAAGAATTTATAAATACTCGTATTGATATGATGAAATTTAGATATTTTAAATTAGGTATTAATAAAAAGCAATGTTTAAATGCTGTGATTTTGCATTTGTATCTTGCTAGTTATAGTAAAATGAATTTTATAAGCAAATAAATATTATATAATGAAAAATAAAAAATGGAGTTAATTATAAGTATTGTAGAAATCAGCATTTCGCTTACAAACAAAACTGATATTTGGTAGGGATCTTGAGCGTACAATATTACAAGTAAAATGTCAAAAGTTCTATGAATCACTGTATCACAAAAAAAAAAACACAATTTATCAGCAACTAGTTTGTTTCAGTAGTTTAAATATAATTACTATTTACGAGAAATATGTTAATACGGAAGATATTGACGTTTGGTCCTCATCAATCTCATGTGTGCTAAAAATATATTTTAGATAGGATACCCTAAATATATTTTAAGCAAACATGAAACCGATGAGAACGTCTAATAATTTATTTTAATAACGTATACCGTGCTCGTTTAAATATTTATTCGTACTGAATTTTAGCTTCGTGCACTTTTAGTGTCTTGTACCAAAAAAAAAACCGTAATCTCTATAAGATTACTTTGTTGATCGTCTTAATTTCACCGCATGTAAGAATAAAGCAGAAATTAATCTTAAAAATCCAACTCAACACCATCTCGAATCACAGAAGACGTCGAGAGTTTATGCTTAATTTTCTTGTATTTTATATGAAAATCGACGCATAATCTAAACTTACGGGGTATTTTCTGATGAACTAGAATAAATGAAATTTGGAAATAAGCCAGAACTTATGGTATTAGGGAAGAAAAAGTCTGAAAATTAGAAAATTGTAGATATATATATGAAAAACCAATATAAACTAACACTTACTCTACACTGTATTTCATTTCATAAAAAAGGAGTGTACCCGAACGCAAATTTAAGTTAAGTTATTCCACTGACTTAGACTTATGAAATCTAACGAGAAGTGTTGTGAGAGAGCTTATTGTAATCATAAAGAAGAATAACTCAAAATTTATAATTTATAAGTTTAACACGGGAAGAAACAACAACAAACTTATATTTATAATTAATTTCATACAAAATCGCCTGGATACGTCTTACAAACTTAAGTTAAGTTTATAAACTTGTACAGTTTAGTTTAGTGATATTTTTTTTGGTACTTGACAAATATTACTATAATTCATTTAAACGAATTTTATATGATATCTATAAGCAGAAAATTAATGTGTAGCAAACAAAAAATAATTGCAATTTTTCTTGACAAGCCATACTATATTAAGACAGTAAATGTTTACTTAACAAGCTACTTCAAAGCTTTGAAGTATTAAACCAATGTTGAATGTTTTCCAGGTGTCATTACAGCTATACAAATTTGTAAACTGAAAATAATGTATTACTTTTTCTTCGCCCAAGAAAGCCTCTGGCGAAAATATAAAGATTACCAAGTTATATTGAAAGAGGGGAGCTACGATTTTTTAATGGAGCGGAAAGTATTTTCTTCGATACAGATAAAAGTTTATAAAACTGAATAAACTACAACAACATACCTATTATATTTTAAATATTTAATAAAATTCTTATTGAAATTTAATTCCCTTGTAAACTTGTACAAACTATCTTACAATTTAATTTATTCACAATAGCGACTAGTAAATTCAAAATAAGTAATATTCACAAAAGCGACTAGTAAATTCAAAATTCAAAATAAGTATGTTAAAATGAGGTTACAAAAAACAGTTAATAATATTTCCAAAATTGTTGTTTACATACAAAATAAAACTTCAAAACTATATATAACTTTTTAGTTAAATAGATTCAGCAAATGAGAAAATCTAAATGTATAATGATAAAATGGTTAAAGTTTACATTTGCGATATTCCACGTAAATTTACATCAGTCCTTGCAACTTGTAACGTATTTTAAAACATTTCTCAACGCGTAATAGAGTTGCAATCTCGTTTTATATAAGATTATGTGTTATACATCTATATATTTTAAATAATTAATATAAACGGAATCTCCAAAGTAAAACACCTTTGAGCTTTGTTCATACGATTCGAACTATGCAGAAGCATTAAAAGAAATTGAAATTGTTACCTACAACCATATTCAATTTGTTCAGTGGAGTCTCAGCAATAACAAATACAATGACTTGACATCAGACTGGAAAAAGAAAACGTTTTTTTACCTGAAAATTGTTTCATTAATAACATTGTACTACACTATGTACGTGATATTAAAACCGGTAAAAAGTAATAAATAAATATCTAATTATATATAAGAATGCTATGAAAAAATGGAACCAAAGTATTTATGATAGAAAGCACGATATAAGGTAATAATTTCAAATAGCAGACATTCTTGGCAATTACCAATTATATTATAAACAATTTTTCACTTGAATATATGACTACTAACTTTCTACTAGTACTTTCAAGAAGATTTTATTATTATTAAAAACTTAGTCTTGAATAAACTATGATATAATGCCACGTTTTCCTGTGACTATATAATGAAATTGAGCATATTTCATAGTATTTTCTTTTTCCAGCTTAATACAATTTTCCACGTAAGATACGTTTTTGGTCAGGTTTCGAAAATTCGCCACATTCAAGGTTTACGCTGTATATAAAAAGTTATTTTTTTATTAACAATGGCAGAAGATTTCAGAAGATAAAACTTGTCTTTACTTGAATAAACAAATATAGATCAACCATTGTTTACATTTATACACATCCCTACCATTTTCATTTATAAATTAAAACAGTTTAATATCTCAAGTTAGATGACACCTGGAGAGGTTTTGATTAGAAGGTTACTTAGATTTACGTACCTATATGATATTGAAACATGAAATAGAAATATATAATATGTTGTAGAATATGAGCTTTCACTGCTATAGTTTTTGGCTTTATGTCGTTTAAAACATAGTAGGCAGAGAGAGAGAGAGCTTAGTGCCGGGTGTTTTTACTTTATGACGAAATTAGAGATATTACCTAAGTGTTACGCATTGATATGCATAACACTTAGGTATGTCAATATACATAATTGCAGGATATGAATATTTAAAAATGTAAATAAAAATATTCATAAATCTTTTTAAATTATTTAGTTAGTATTGTGGTTTTGTGGTTTCTTGTAGTTAAGTAGTTTCATAGTGTACACGAAGTAGTATGTGATGGCAGGAGAAAAAGTGAAATAATCCTCGTTGGTTAGGTTTTGTCATTATGGTTATCGAAAATCATCTTAATAGTGTTTTTTCTATGTACTAGTATTAAGTTAGTGAAATCTACCTTATAAGGTAAATATTCATTAGCTTATAAAAAATGGAAACTAATGCTAACCATGTCTTTTCTTTTCCACACACACACACACACATTATAGTAATGTGCATTAAAGCTAACATACAATAGCAGCATGTAGTAACATAAATAAAGATAAGGATTTGAAAGGAATATTATCTCATGTGGAAGGACGATCGTTCGTATGGGGTAGACGGAAACGTGCAAAGTGCGCTATTAGTGATGTAGTGAACGTAGGGGAGAAGCGGATAATTAGAGTCTACTGAGGAAAAATATTCGTAAGATTTAAAATTGAAAATATATATAAAACACGTTGATTATATAATTATATTATAATCGCCACATTTTAACGTTTTGGAAAGGCTAAGCTTGGGTAATTTTTGTTTAGTACTTAATAGGAATCTAATATTTCTGTTTGGAGAGTGAATATTTATACTGTGACAATTGAATAATGTATTTGAATAAGAACAAACTAAGACTTTTTAAGAGTAATAATTGCTTCCTTAACAAAACGAACGTAAATCTTAAAATATTAACTAAATTACGTAATATAAGAGAGTAATTGGACAATGTGGTGGTAATTTTACTCATTCATTAGTATGGCTTTCAAAAATAACAACATAAAAATTGTGATTGGCATATAATGACATTTATAAGAATGTTACAATACAAGAGACGAGTGTAAGGATGAATACAGGAAACATACGCTAATAACAATATATTTAGGACTGTCGTGGCGCAGAGGTGCAACGTCTGCCTGTAACGGGACGGTTGCTGGGCTCGATATCCACTCGCGGAAGATGAATTTTTCTATTTTCCATTTTCTTTGTTCTAGCAACTAGGCAAAGCGCGGCGTTGAGTTCCGCCACTCAACACGCAATGCCGAGAAAATGGCAAAAAGCGGGGCGGAGAAAAGTAGGGACTTAGCAAGGGAGTGTCTTAATACTAGGTTCATATGGTTCGTGCAGTTCCCCCTGCCTACCCTGCCATGTGCCTGCCGGGATAAAGCGTGAAACTAAACAAAACCGTTATAATTTTGCCTAGAACCTAATATTATGGGAAAATCTAAATAATATTTAACACAAACCAGTGGTTCAATAAATGGCCCTAATGAGTCTTGTGCATCTGGTGAATGTTTATTTATTTATTTATCCTTTATTGCTCACAATATAAGGAGTAAACATGTACAAAATGTTATCGTTGATTGACATCTTAAGGAACACATGAAAGTTCTGTCACAATTACTGCTGCTCCCATTAGCTAAGCGCTAACGCTCTTTTTGCCTGACTTTTTTTCTATATTACAAATAAAATGCGTTGAATGCGAAAATAAATAATTAAAATTGTTGTTTTGATCTCAAAAACATACTTCGTTTTGTACCTAACCTACTTTAATCCTAGTAAAATTTTATCCCCTACCATTTATTGTTATTTTATTATTTCTGATTTCTATTATTTATTATTTATCAAATAATAGTAATTTTTTTAATCACATATTATTTTTTCAAGTAACCACTTTGTTTAGGTACGATAACAAAATTATTAAAAACATTATTAGTAAGTTGATTTTTGATATGGAAAAAGATGAAGGGATGGAGATTTAATAAAAAAGTTTTAATGACCAAAAAATAGTCACTGGTAGGATAGAGAGCGGAGCTATGACTATGTATACAAATACAATCTACGAAAAAATAAGTGGACACGATAGAGAAGTGGTAATTTTCTTTTTTATTATTTGTTAATTATAACAGAGCACATTTATAATTACTGTTTTTATGTCTTTGCTAAATGTGTTTTTAAAAATAAAACAATTTACAAAATACGTCAACCTTTCAGAATTATTTTAATAGTAGGTAAATAATAAAAGTACAAGGACAGAAACAAGTGGACACTTCAAAAAAACGTTATTTAATATTTTTTATGGTCACCTTTTGTTGTAATAATAGTTTCTAATTGCCGAGGTAAACTTCCTTCTAAGTTGTTTAATAAATTTTGATCAAAAATTATTCCATTTTTCACGCAAAATTCTAAATAAAATCTGTTTTATTCAAATAATGAAGTGTAAACACTTTTTTTTATCCAACAATAGAAAATCTATGGGAGATTTTCATTTATTTATTAGATTATTATATTGGGTTAGTATCTGGAGATTGTGGCGGCCATTCCAAAACTTTTATACCACAATCGTTGAAAAATTTTTAAGTTGTTTTTACTGTATGCTTAGGATCATTATCCTGTTGAAATTTAGAATCGTCCCAAATATCCATTTTCAAGCATGATCCCTAAAAATGTTCATTGAGAATATCAATATAAAAGTCAGCAGTCATTCTTTTTCCCTTTATTTCAACTAAATTACCCACCCTGTACCATGAAGAGCAACCTCACACTAAGATAGAGCCACCTCCATGCTTTATCGTTTTTGCTATGAATTTATTCTACAAAGCTTCACCTGACTTTCTCTATATTTCTTTTCATTGTTTACTACAAAACAGTTTCATTTTACTCTCATCACTCCCAATTATCTTATTTCAAAAAGATAAAGGCATTTTTATATTTTTTTCTTTTACTATCTTTATTAATAAAAGGGTTTTTTATGAGCATATCAGCTCAATTGTTTTTTTTTTAGCTTCACGCTTTATCCCGCACATATCAGGGTAAGCAGAGGGAACTGTTTTTAGTTCATCTTTGATTTCTCGACACGTTTTTGTAGGAATTTTCATCACAAGTCTCATGACTTGCCTGTCAGGCTGCTGTGGAACATTTTCTCCCCTTACCTCTTAAATTTGCTGCAGTTCCATGCTTCATAAATTTCTTCATATTTTTTTATCAGAGCTCTTAGAAATATGATATTTTTTTGCACAATCCTGATAAGAATATCCAGCACGTCGATCACAAGTCACTGAAAGTAGTACTTGATTCGAAATTATTTTGTACTACGACATTCTTGTACATAATATATAATTAAAACAACGATTATTATTTATGCATGTTTCGGAAAAACTCACTAATTAATAACAACACTTATTATTGCGTAAAACTATTACTTCACTTATTTCAATCACGATTCTTATGAATATCCACTTAATTGTGTCCGTATGAAATAACGTTTATTTTTTTTAACGTTTTCAAACTCGTATATATCAAAAGAGTCGGCGGCTTTTTGGATACATTTTAAAACATTTTTTTTTTTTTTAGCTTCACGCTTTATCCCGCACATGGCAGGGTAGGCAGAGGGAACTGCAGGAACCATATGAACCTAGTGTTAAGACACTCCGTTATTTAGTCCCTGCTTACTCCGTCCCCACTTTCCGCCGTTTTCGAGGCATTGCGTGTTGAGTGGCGGAACTCAACGCCGCGGTTTGCCTTAGTTGCCAGAGCGAAGAAAATGGAAATAGAAAAATCCATCTTCCCCGACTGGGGGATCGAACCCAGAAACCGTCGCGTTAGTCGCGTTACAGGCAGACGTTGCGCCTCTGCGCCACGACGGTCCTCAATTTTAAAACATCTACGTAAGTATTATTAAATAGGAGAAAGCTGATAATTAAAATATAATAATAAAGTTATTTTTGTTTACATATTTTAATATAGATAAAGGTGTCCACTTATTTTTGTCGTAGACTGTATGTAAAAACACGCAGATTTGCGGGCGCCGTATTATGATGATGATCAACTATTTCTTCTTTTATTTTCTATTTTTTGTTGTTTTTTTTTTTTTTTTATTTTTCAGCTTCACGCTTTATCCCGCACATGGCAGGGTAGGCAGAGGGAACTGCAGGAACTATTAGAACCTAGTGTTAAGACACTCCGTTACTTAGTCCCTGCTTAATCCGTCCCCACTTTCCGCCGTTTTCGAGGCATTGCGTGTTGAGTGGCGGAACTCAACGTTTTATATTAATAGTCTTTTTTTATTTTTATAGTGTTTCAGCTCTTAAAGTTAACTAAAATGAAATTAAAAATATTAGTTAAATTGAAATAGACAGCGTATTAAGTGCCGCAGATCAACGCCGCGCTTTAACTTTTTAACAGAGCAAAACTAATGATTTTTCTACGAGTGTAAGTGGTTAACGCTGCTCTAAGACGATCCTGATTTAAGCTTATAATTTATGATTGTTAACAATTTAGTACTGGAAAATATATTAAAAAATATGCTTAAATTATATTTATAAGTAAGCGAACGTTATTTCCTAATTCTTTTTACTTTAAATGTAATTTTATGGGACGCTAACTTTACGCATAATAATATTGTATTTTTACAATCTCGTTACATATTTTCTTTAGCTACCACATAAAAGACAATAACGTTGACCATTTTAACCATGAAAACGTGTCTCTACGTAAAAGAACATAAATAACAATTATTGAAATGTATTCTTTTGAAATTTGGAATAACATTTCTTGGTTTGATACAGTCGTCAGGATTAAGTTCCTCGCCCTCTTAATGTTCAGTGTGTGTTAATGTTTGTGTTTAATCCTCTATGTAAATTTCAATGTAAATACATTAAGTGTAATAATATTAGATTATAAAGTAACTAACCCAATGTATAATGTGTATATACTGTAACTAACCCAATGTATAATGTGTATGTACTGTTTTAGGTGTAGGAATTTTTATTGGATCACTTTTTACATGCATTCTATTATTGTGTAAATTTTTTTTTTACCGTACGTTCTCCTTCAGTCGTCAAGATTTCAGCACAATTTAATATTTTTTACATAGCAGAGTACCACTAATTGTTGGATTAGACTTTTATGTTCTAATAGAAAAGTATAATGTAAATATAAAATTGAAATTATTAGAAGAATAAATTAAATAAAATTAGACAAGTCAAGTTCCTGTTCAAACATCAAACAATACTACACCGACCTGATTTCTATTGTCACAGCTGCGTATTGTAGAAATTGATGGCGGAGCTTTATTTGCCGCAATTCCACTTATCTAACAATAAGTGTTCTGGGTTCTTGAAATGGTTTTTATACTTTCAACTTTAATGTATTAAAATATAACTTTACATAGTATAGAACAAAGTAATTTGCTAATGATGTACTCTTTTATTCTTTAAATTAAACAACGCATTTTAAAACAATTTACTGTAATAGACTTAGAATAGATAGAATCTTTTTGATTTGATCTTCGCTCCGCTTAATTGCTGTCGTCCTACGTTTCGTTTACCCTGCTTAGGTTTCCATTATAAAATTTTTCGCTCGGATCTTCCGTCAGGTCTGGGGCATACGTGTTTCACCTATCACCATTAAGGCTATTCTATGGCTCGAACAATGTCAGTTACTCTAGTTCTTTTTTATTTTTACATTTGTATGTATAATATTTTCATACAAGTATAAAAGCATAGATTAATCACTATATTTAATAAAATAGACAATTCTATTATATTTATATATATTATTATAGACAATTCTGTTATATTTATATATATATATATATATATATATATATATATATATATATATATATATATATATATATATATATATATATATATATATATATATATATATATATATATATATATATATATATATATATATATATATATATATATATATATATATATATATATATATATATATATATATATATATATATATATATATATATATATATATATATATATATATATATATATATATATTGTTTGTTTATATATGGCATCCCCGACTAGTTTAAAGTCTTGTGCCAACTCCCGGCGCGAGCGGTCAGTAGTAGTAGTCGAGAAGTAGTAAAAGGGGCACGTGAGACGGCCGACGCGAGCGCACGTCCTTCCTGAGTCGATATATTAATTAGCGGTGTGATTTTCCCTCAGCCTTATTTGATTTCCCTTTTGTGTATTCCCTCTTGATATTGAACCTGACAAAGACAAACCTACAAAAGATAATAGTGCAAGTAACCCCTAGTGAAGAAGACTCAAGTGAAACATTCCATGGCGGCCGGGAACAATCAGTGTTTGTGTTGTGAATTATGAAGATAAGGTACTGTACAATTTCTATTATCCTAAAACCGACTATAAAGTAAATAATTAATAAATAACCTCCCCCTCAGCACGCTTCCACAAATGCGGCACACCCTACCCTACATTATTCAATATACATTTTCTGGTAGCAGGGCGTGGTTCACTATATACTATATACATTTTCTGGTAGCAGAGCGTAGTTCACTATATACTATATACATTTTCTGGTAGCAGAGCGTGGTTTTCATCCCTCTGGGCCCCCTTAATTATAGCGTGGTTTAATCCCTCTGAGTCCCCCTGATTATAGCGTAGTTTCATGCCCCTGAGTCCCTTTGATTACAGTGTTATTCTCCCGTTTTGGTATTTTGGCTCTTAATTTGGTACCTAACGCATAATTACAATATAATTTACTTGATTTCCTAACCTTTTAAAACGTGTTCGCATCGAGTTGTTTAAAAAATAATGTTATATGAAATTTTATACATATTATATTGAATATATAATTGTGTAGGGTGAATGTATAATGTGTAAAATATATAAATAAATATTGAATATAATTTTATATATTAAATATAAAATATAATAAATACACATAATATGGTTACATATATTTTATAATATTACGCCTATACGTTATTACCTATCCCGTTTTAAATTATAATTGAAGTTAGTTAATATATTTTAATATAATTTCCTTAAAAAACTAACTTACTTTAAAATATTATCCCTACACTTTTATTGTCACCCTTTTTTTTTATTTTTATTTAAATGAAGCTTAAGCCTTAATTGTAGTCATATTGTATATCATATTATTTTGTTGTATTGCGATATATGTAGATGCGACGCGTCCCTGAACTTGATCGTAACTGGTTTCTTATCTCGCCAGTTGTTGTGGATTCATTGTTTATTACGAGTTTATTATTTTTTTTAATATTTTAGTTGAGTTATTTGTTTACTTGATTTCTGATCTCGCCCGTTGGTAGTGGGTTCATTGTTTATTACGCGTTTATTAATTTTTAATATTTTAGTTCAGTTATTAGTTTACTTGATAATTTAAAATGGCTACTCATGATGAAACAGTAAAATGTTCCTTATATACGGAAAGCGCAGAATATAGAAAAAATATAGGTGTGGTACGCTTTGTTTCCGATTGGATTGCCGATACCTCGGAACTTCTTGGCACTTCTGAAATACCTAGATT
The DNA here is from genome assembly GCA_037178615.1 of Dione vanillae. Taxonomy (NCBI): domain Eukaryota; kingdom Metazoa; phylum Arthropoda; class Insecta; order Lepidoptera; family Nymphalidae; genus Dione; species Dione vanillae. The sequence goes on from JAZFAU010000189.1 coordinate 1,899,075, forward strand.
ATTAGTTAGGTTCAAGGATTTAGATTCTCATTGTAATTTATTTGTAAACGCGTCCTCAGTGCTCCTGGGTGGGTTAGACCCGGCTGTCGATTACCAAGAAATTAGTTATGTAAAAAAGAAGTGCGTTTAGTAAATAAGAAAATAGACGACCTCCGGGTGCGTCAGTTAGAGTTGTGCCCACCTGCTCCCGTAGTTGATCTTGTTATGGCCAGTACACCCGTAAGAATGAGTAGTAAAAATATTACTGAGCGAACTCCTTGTAATAGATTACCTGATTTACCTATCCCTAAGTTTGATGGACGTCCTGACTCCTGGATAAGTTTTATTGATCAGTTTGACAGTGTAGTAGATTCCCAACACCATTTGACCTCCACAATGAAATTGCAGTACTTAGTTGGATCCTTAGCAGATGAACCTAAGCGGTTGTTGCTACATTTAAAAATTGAAGAAGGCAACTATGAAGTTGCTCGTGAGTTGTTGAAACAGCGGTATCACAATACACGGGTTCTTGCTGATACCTACATAACCCAGATACTTACCCTGCCGGAGATTTCGAATAAATTTACAGGTTTGCGCGCGGCCTTTTTGAACCCCTTGTTAACTGCCTATCGCTGTTTAGAACGTTTAGAGTTACCCGTCTCCTCATGGTCTTATATGTTAGTACATATATGTTTGACTAAGCTTCCCTCTGATTTGAAATCCCGTTTTGAGCGTTGTTATGGCGGTGACGCTGATGAATTACCTACCTTTAAAAATCTTACTACCTTTTTGGAAGACGAATGTCGTCACCATGACAACGTTGGCAACACCTCCCTTGTAGATTCTAACCTGACGAAATTTAAAAGTACTGTACCTAAACATACTTACTTTGCGGCTCCTCCCTCCCCTATATTAAACAATAGACAAAAAATGTTACCCGTAATAAATAATAGTAAAAAATGTTACCTGTGTGCTTCCTCTTCCCATTACCTCCGTGAATGTCCTGAATTTAGAGCTATGAATCCTAGAGAAAGATCGGGATTTGTAAAACATTCCCGGTTATGTTATAGGTGTTTGGACAAACATTCAATTCTTATGTGCAAGCGGGATTACAAATGTTCAACCTGCGGTCGCTCATCCCATCACACTATGCTATGTTTTAATGATTCCCGTAACCCAATGTATCCCACCTCATCCAATCGCAATTATAATTATAATTCCAAATTTAATAAACGCAATTATCCGCGTACCTGTCCTTCTTCTACCCGCGGTCCCCATATGGGCGGGGGCCAGCATAAGAAATATTCCCCTTCGCAACTCCAGCGCTCCCCCCAACGACATTCCCAGAGAGCTTCTCCCCCCAGAGAAAATGCTCCGCCCCAACCTAGACAGGTTGAAAATAATATAAGATATCGTGATAATTCCTATAATAGAGAAGATAGACCCACATAGCTAGATACTTGTATTACTCCCCCTTCCCCTTGCCTTAATATCTCACCCAATTCCCTTATATTATTGCCTACTGTTAAATTACACGTTAAAACTGCTAGTGGCTATTTTATTGAAGCGCGTGCCTTATGTGATACCGGTGCCCAGGGTTGCCTCATTACAACCGATCTTGTTGTTAATTACCTCAATTTGACCATCTCCCCCTCCTGTGCCCCTGTACGTGGCATAGGTAATATTCCTTTAGTGGTTTCCCGTGGTTCTATTTCCCTGTGTTTTAAACCTTTGTATAATTCCTTCCCTGAGGTGTCAACCTCTGCTATGGTTATAGATGTGATTGCCGGTACGCATCCTGAGTTTGAGTTCCCTGAGTCTGTGTTTTTTCCTAATAGTGATTTTTCCCTTGCTGACCCTACCTATAATAAGCCTGGCCCGATAGATATACTATTGGGTGCTGACGTGTTCGGCGCGCTTTTATTACAAGATAAAATATTTAACTTTAACGGCCTTACTGCTTTATCTACAATTTTTGGTTATATTGTTTGCGGTCCAGTCGCTGCCGATTATGGTGAATTAGAGCCCCCCATGACTGGAATATCCTTATCCCGTCTCATCGAGAGATTCTGGAAGGTCGAAGAGACCCCTCAAACCATGATTGCTTACCCCTTAGATAACAATGGTGAGATTTATAAATAAAACCCGAAACTTACCCGTTGAGCTATCTGTATCCTTATCGCGTTAGCGCGTAGCTTTTCCTTGCGGTCTTCCCTAAGACGACTCTCACTCTTTCTTGACAAAGAAGGAATCATCAGAGTCGGTGGTCGTTTATGAAACTCCTTTAATATTCGAGGAATTAACTACAATTTTTGCTAAAATTGATGCGGTATTAAATTCCCGGCCGTTATGTCCCTTATCTAATGATCCTAACGATCTAGAAGTTTTGACGCCTGGTCATTTTTTGATTGGCTAACCTCTTAGTGCTTTGCCGGAGTATCCCTATAACAATGTAAAAATTAATCGTTTAACCCGTTTTCAAGTAGTACAACAGATAACTCAACATTTTTGGTCGCGGTGGCAGTTAGAGTACCTATACACTCTGCAGACTAGGCAGAAGTGGACTGATCCAGTGAATCCTCCAACAGTAGGTGAGCTAGTCCTCATAAAAGATGATAATTTACCCCCTTTACAGTGGCGACGTGGTCGCATTTCCCAAATTTATCCTGGTAAAGATAGCGTTGTGCGTGTGGTCGATGTTAAGACATCGACAGGTATCCTAAAGAGAGCCTTAACCAAATTAGTTCGTCTACCTATTAGTTAGCTACTCCCATTTTCTCGTAAACATTAGATGTTTAGGGCGGGGGCTATGTTTGTTTATATATGGCATCCCCGACTAGTTTAAAGTCTTGTGCCAACTCCCGGCGCGAGCGGTCAGTAGTAGTAGTCGAGAAGTAGTAAAAGGGGCACGTGAGACGGCCGACGCGAGCGCACGTCCTTCCTGAGTCGATATATTAATTAGCGGTGTGATTTTCCCTCAGCCTTATTTGATTTCCCTTTTGTGTATTCCCTCTTGATATTGAACCTGACAAAGACAAACCTACAAAAGATAATAGTGCAAGTAACCCCTAGTGAAGAAGACTCAAGTGAAACATTCCATGGCGGCCGGGAACAATCAGTGTTTGTGTTGTGAATTATGAAGATAAGGTACTGTACAATTTCTATTATCCTAAGACCGACTATAAGGTAAATAATTAATAAATAACCTCCCCCTCAGCACGCTTCCACAAATGCGGCACACCCTACCCTCCACTATTCAATATACATTTTCTGGTAGCAGGGCGTGGTTTCACTATATACTATATACATATATATATATATATATATATATATATATATATATATATATATATATATATATATATATATATATATATATATATATATATATATATATATATATATATATATATATATATATATATATATATATATATATATATATATATATATATATATATATATATATCTCTATACAAAACGATAGCATTACAAGAAAGGACGGGTTATACGTAGAATGTAATAATATAACACGACTCTATTGAGTCAAAATGTCCCAACTAGTGACAAATTGTAACATTGTCAAACATTGCTTCATAGCATGTATTTGGAATCAATCATGACAAATCCGCTATATCATTCAATGGATTACAATAATGCCTGCTACTATGAACATGAATATAGCATATTAGAAAATGTGCTTAGTACATTAAATTTGTAATTTTCATAGTGAAGAGCATAAATATTACAAATGATATTATGGAGAAATATATTTATATATTTAGTTAATAGCTTACACAATTTAAGTATAATTGATATTAAGTTAACAAGATATATGACTAGAATTAACACAAACATCACCAATTTTTATATTTACTTTTTGGCAAGAATGTTTTAATTGTTTTAACAAATGGATTTTTTATTTGTGAGTAAAATACAGTTTTATTGAAAAGATTTGAGTAGAAGACGTTTTTAGCGTCTGCCTGTAAACTCGGCGGGTTGTGACTTCGATTCCCACCCAAGAAGATGAAATTTTTCACTTCTTTTTTCTTCGCTCTGGCTACTAGGCAAAGCACGGCGTTGAGTTTCGCCACTCAAAGCGTAATTCCTCAAAAAAAGGCGGGAAGCGGAGAATGGAGCATCTTAACACTAGGTTTCCATGGTTTCCTCTGCTTACTACTAACAGTATGAATTTAACTTACTAATAGTATGAATTTAAGTAAGCAAAAAACAAAAACAAAATCACTCATGCGTAAGTTTCAAAATAACTCATTGTATGCAATAGCGACCTTATTACTATCTAACAATAGTGATCTCTTATAGGTAACCACCATTTTCTATGATTTAACAATAAGAGCATAATGAGACTAAGAAAATGTAATTACTAAATGCAGTATCAACAGTAAAAATACACATAAATAAAAACTTAGATACACGTTGAATACATAGAAAAATATAATAGATTTTTGTCTGTTGATTAATTGAATGAAATTCATAATTTACAACAATAATGTTGATACATGTGTATCAATTTTAATTTTACCTGTCGTCTGAATTCCCTTTGATAACTTTTGTATCTCGGTTAGCTGAGGTTGCTTTTACTAGCCAAAGAGGGTATTCTTTAAATATTTGTAGACACGGCACGGCACAGTATTATTTAATTTTAATTAATTACAACCTATCAACAACTTAAGAGGGAATTAAAATATGTACTTAGAATCTTTAACAATATATAAAGGATCGTATAAAATAAACATGAATAGCACAAAAATTTCTCATTTAAATGTATATAACGTCTTTGTTTTAATAATTAATGATAAAAAAAAATTGGCACTGACAGATACAAAGGTGCATTGTGTAAATAAACCAATAAAATTTGTAATTCCAATCACGTCTATCCCAGAACTGTTTTAATAAATAAAAAGCTATTGAATTCTAAAAGGGGTACAATCCTATGGGATTTTAATGGAATTTACGGGCGCCGTTTAATTCTACACGTAGGTATCATTGTCATGTACGAATCCTTTGTCAGTGAAGGCCACAATCGAGCCTCTTAACTATGATTTATTGTGACCCGGGAACACGTTAACCCTTCATAATACTTGTTAGAGAGCACGTTGTCAAATTAATGTACTATTTGGAATGTTGTGTTTATTGTAAATTTATTTCTAATTATTCCGTGTAACTTTGATATTTTGGTACTATTTTTAGACTATTTTTTGTTGAGTAACCAATATTATCGACAAACATATTACATATTTCACAATCTCATGCCCGTAATTTCAAATGCAATCAAAGTAGGACGATAGATAGATAAGAAAAGCGAACCATAAACATAATAAAGAGTGTTAAAATATAAATAGCAACACATCGATTGATTACATTTTATTCTAATTATGCCTTCTTGTCAAACATTTGAAATTTGTTGATAACCAAATAAAAAAGTCATATTTATAACCATTCTTAAGTGTGGTCATTTGGTCGGCTCAAGGGAATTAGGTAGCGACAATGAAGGGAGTTTCTCGTGTAATGACCCGCGGGATTACCACTCGCTCGGATAACATTTCGTTAGATACCAACGTATATATGTAGGTATATACGCAGGAATGTACTATATGTGTACATATGAGTCCGTAAAGATAGACCTTTACGTAGCAATTAAGATGTATATAAGACACGTACTTTCCCACTAACATAAAACGACGAGAGCAGCTTGTTTAATAAAGGTTTCGTAATCGTACTACGTTTTTGTTTCCGTGGTTAGTAATATACTAAAACTATGGTACATGAATGACTTTAACTATTGTATAAAAAGCACTATTCATATATTTAGATATATATATATATATATATATATATATATATATATATATATATATATATATATATATATATATATATATATATATATATATATATATATATATATATATATATATATATATATATATATATATATATATATATATATATATATATATATATATATATATATATATATATATATATATATATATATATATATATATATATATATATATATATATATATATATATATATATATATATATATATATATATATGTAGCAGATATGTATGTAAATTTATTAATTATATATATAATTAGTTTAATTTTTTTTTCATTTTAATTTTTACATTTATTTTTGGTCTTATATTTTTTTGGGTTGTGGCACAGCCTATTCTTGCTGTTTGATATATATCCAATCAAAAAAATAGGAGACTTAGAATACTGCGATTCCTGTGTACCTTTTTCACCTTATCCACTGTCGCCATCAAGTTGATGCCAGTATATAGGGATCTTAAAAGCACCCTATTCCTAACTTACACATAAGAGAAAAAAATATCTCTGATTAGCCAGGGAGAAGAGACAGGTTCGAAGGTGCTGACTATTTATGAGGCTCAGAGCTTGACCAGCGTGACTAACGATAGTCACAGACATGACTACGAAGTCATTCCCAACGTATCAATCATGCTACAGTCACATGATAGTAGTTCATATGCGACACACCAGCGGCTCTCGTACTATAGCGAGGGCTAAGATGATGCAGTCCTAAGACTTATACGTAATGCGATGGCAATCACAGCTGGCATGCCCTAACATTTAGTTTCATTCACTGCTCATTTTCATCATTTTCATTATTTGTTTATTTTATAATGTCAAAAATACATATATAGATTTATGTAATTTGCCACAGCCTTACTTAAAAATAACAATAAATGTAAAAAAAGTACGTAAAAATAAAATATGAGTTCATTATGTTTAATATTAATTGAATATACTATGTTTTAACATTAATTTAGTTAATGATTATTTTAAAAACATATAGTATAAGTTAAAAAGGACCGAGTGTATGTAGTGTTAATTATATTACAAACTAGGTATTCAGCCCATCCGGCCTGTTAATTGAGCGAGCGCGGAAGCGGTACAATAAAGACACTTTCTTGACAAACCGAATTAGAATGTATGCAAAATTATATGTGGAGTGAAAAATTGTTCAAAAATGGCCTAAATCGGACTACTACACGACAAATTTGGCAAAAGCTTTGCTCTCGAATCGAGCCGTAACTCGACTAAATGTAAACAAATTGCACGCGCAAGCTAATCCAATGCATTTTCAATGAAAATCGAATTTTGTTGGTTTTTTCTCAATTATTCCTCAAGGACATGTCCGATCACAGTTTTTTATATATGTTGGCACTCCTCATGACCACAGTGATCGTTTAAAACAAATCCGATCAAAATCGGTTCAGTGGTCTAGGAGGAGTTAGCGAACAAAGAATGCATAGACCCCCACTAACAGAGAGCTTCGCTCGTCGCTGCGCTCCTCACTCGCTCAATAAAAAAATATACATGCATTATATTTACTTTCCGGGGAACCACATGCTTTTTATACGAGTTTCCTCCTTCTTTGGTACTGGGTTTCCAAAAGTCGTAATCTTTTTCTTTTAAAGGTATAATAAATACCCTTTGTACCATTTTTTACTCGTACTTGCTATTCTGTGAGTCTCTTAGTGGCAGATTCAGCCAGCTAAACTGACTCTGCATATTTTACGAAGACATCGCATCTCCACACATTTATCTATCTAAGCCCGATGACTGCACCAAAAACTAGAACAAGTCCAATGTGCGAGTCCTATTGTTTTCCCACTGTTTTTTATCATATCAAATTTGCCACACTTTGGCATTACTAACAATGCTTAATATATATAGTTCTATATTATGTTTCTTTTTATAGCTTCACGCTTTATCCCGCATATTGCAGGGTAGGTAGAGGGAACTGCAGGAACCATATGAGCCTAGTGTTAAAACACTCCGTTGCTTAGTCCCTGCTTTCTTCGTCCTCACTTTCGTTTGAGTTTTGATATAGAAGATAAATTAATACACATTTTGTTTCAATTATTACGCACCAAAGTTTCAATGTAATTTTTAGTTTAACGAAACACTTGTAGAAGCCGAATGCTAGTGTCGAAACATTGTTGCGCACTGTTGTACGCTTTCCGTTCATTTTAAATATTAAGCGGTGTTTTAACTTAATAGAAATAATTCAACACTTGAACTTGATACTTAGACACATTTATGCTAGCTATTTCAGAAATATTTAGCCAGTAAAAGCCAATAGTAAAGCCAAGCGTAAATAATAACCAATAGATAAAAATTTTGTAGAAATTAGTTGAATACATTTTTTAAATAAATTTTTGTGATACCTTATTTTTCGTGTTTAATTTATAGGTGCATCACAAATTTTGATTTTATGTTAAATAGTATAAACGCCAGAAAGCAGAAATTAATCAATCAAATGACGTAATAAAAACAAACATAAAAAATTGTATAAATTTGTATTGTAAACTCGTATTATGAGCGAAATATGTCAAATCTTAAAATTGGATAGTGTAATTTTAATAAGATAGACGAATAGCCACTGTCTATTGTACTTATACTAAAGTACGTGTCGAATGTACCTTTGTAACAGTATTGCGATTATATTAATAGTAAAGTGTCACACTACACTTGCGATTATATTAATAGAAAAGTTCAGTAGTTGAGAATTTTTTGAATACAAATCTTTAGAGTTCATAGGAATAGAGCACGTCCAAAGTAGAGCGACAGGGCCGCGAGCAACTTGGCGTACACCGAGATTTGAAGTGCCGCTGGGTTAATGTCGCTCCTACTGTTTACTCTAAAATAAAAGACGCTTGAATAGGAATGTTTATTATTTAAGTATCGTTGCAATTTTTGTTGTGATTTCAGCTAGCTATTTATAAAGATACTTTTAAATATAGTTGTTGTTACAAAAGGGTTTTTTTTTGCTACATGCATTATTCTGCTCGTAGCAGGGTAGGTTAGATAATGCATAAACTAATGGACGAGTTGAAAAATAATTAATATATTATGGTTTAATATATAAATATATTAAATAATTAACGTAAATTTAGTTTTCACCACAATATTTATATATGTATATTAAATTACTAATACTACAATACGATACTATTCTACAAAAGGGGCTTAATAATGTTTATTCAGTGTCAAAGGGATCTTAATATATAGTATATAAATATATATATATATATATATATATATATACAACAATACATATAATTGCTTGTAAAATAATTAGAATATATTCTTATATTTTTCTATATAGAGATATAAATATTTACATTTTAACATTGTTTTTTATGTACATGATTCTAAAATTATAGATTTTAAACATTAAATATGCACAACAAAGTGTAAATGAATATTTTTATTTTTCTTTAGTTATGTTTACTATTAAAATATTTTTATATGATCTCTTCTCTCATTCTCGTAATCACACACGCATAGATGCACACGTCACCTTTTTAGTTATATGTTTAACTTTTACTTCTCAGGTTTTTTTAGATATTTGTAGTATATAGGTGTAGAAATTCAGTGCAATCTAAGTGATGAGACCCTGAACCTTAAATACAAGGAAACTGAGGCTCCTGCCTCTTATAATTGCGTCATCACTTGACTATAGGACCACATTTTGTATATGCATGCTATTTGTGAGAGAAAATAAGATTTATATTTTTATATATCATTTATATTTGTATTTTTATATAACATTTAATAAAAATTCATTTCATAGAGAGCCCTTTATGAATGTAAAATTTACTTATTTATTCTATTCAAAAAGCCCTATTAAAGCTGAGAGGAAACATTAACTACACCTTTAGTGAGATTCTTTTCTGATTCCTCGAGTAACGTAATACTTACATAAAAAGTTTTATTGCTTCTTATATGATACATAGTTCTTAGTTCTTTTACTTCAACTGCTTCTTTCATGCATGGTAATATTTAATTATACAGAATACATTCAAAAGAAACCAAAATAAATTATAAATAAAGTTTTCTTAAGCTGGACCGTCGTGGCCCAGAGGCGTAAGCGTCTGCTTGTTATCTTCTTTTACCTCTCATGGAGAGGGTTCTTGTTGAGGCGTAAGCGTCTGCTTGTTATCTTCTTTTACCTCTCATGGAGAGGGTTCAAGTACGAGTTGAACTCGCGTGGAAAGGGTTCCGTACACAATATACTGAAATATCTCCCCTGAAAACGTTTTTTCCCTAAAAACATTTTTTATCGAATTTACCATTTTATTTTCAATTTATTTATAGGTTTTCCTGTAATCTACAATATAAACTAAATAAACTAAATTCAGCAATTTTTTCAAATTTTTCGGCCCAGTAGTTTCGGAGATTTGGGGGGGAATGGTCAATTTTCGGCTTTTTTCATGAATATCACCGAAATTATTTATTTTAAAAAATTTAAAAAAATATATTCGAGATCCTGATAACAAGCCCTTTCATTTGATATATGACTCAGTAAGGTTCGCAATTTTTTTTTAATTACCTAATTTATCCCCCGAAAATTACCCTTATTTATACGTTAATATTTTTTACATTACACATCTGTGTTCGGGTCAGAGCATTACACCATCCTGCCAAATTTCACCTGATTCGGTCTAGTAGATTCAGAGAAAATTGGCTGTGACAGACGGACGGACAAGAACACGAGTGATTCTATAAGGGTTCCGTTTTTTTATTTTTGTACAGAACCCCAAAAAACTAATTATATATTGTTTTAATTAAATTATATATTGTATTATGTCAATTGCAATATTAACTTCATATCAAATCAATAACTAATTAATTGTATTTATAATCTATTGAATGAAATTACAAAAATTGTTATGAATTATAATATATTTATATTATAATCTAATTTAATTATTTGTTCATGTCGTCATAATCACATTGTTTTTGTTTAATTTTAATTTAACTTAATTTAATTTTAATTTAATTTACTTTGATTGTTAATTTATTTTGCATGCACACTGTTAATGAACTATGGAATACAAGAAGTATAAGGCTTTTTTATTTTTTTTATTTTTATTTATTTATTTTAATTTAGCTTTATACAAAAATATTAATATCTGAAAGATATACAGGCAACTCTTAAGGCTTTGTTGAAATTATTACAAGACGTGAATACTAATATGTGGTGCTTGATCAAAAATCTGGACGTTATGGAACGTCACGTTCGCTTCTCCAATTTTGCGTTGGTGTGGGTCATGAGATGTCCAGCGACGATCGTATAACTAAAGCAATATCCATAAACTTAAAAATTTATGGGAAAAACCTTCTTTTTTATAGGGCCAATGGGGTTTACAGCGTTGTTTTACATTTTAATGGAAGGTAATGTGTTCCGGAAATCTTTAAATGGATGGAATGTGATTTTTATGATATTATCTCCTATATTAGTAGTTATTTATTTAATTTTTATAATAAAACATTTGGATTAATAAACACAATTCAGCTATGGTAGTCACATACATCTCTTCTTATTACATGATAATAATTATGCAAAAAGTTGAATCAATAATGTACCACTTAAAACTTATTCCTTTTTCAACTAACAATTAAAATTTTCACTATCGTTCGTACCACACACGTTCACTAACATTAATACTGTACTGCATTAATACTATTATTATAAAGGCAGAGCAAGGACTAAAATTTTACTTATAGTAAAAATATAAAGTAATCCATCTAGAAATGTTTGTCTAGTTATGTTTTGTTCAAATGTTGACTATGCATAAAGGAGAAACAGCCTGACGACAAACCCTGATGGCGTATTAAGTCCTACTCTTGGGTGTTTAATTAAATCTCCATATTCATCTTCTTCGATATTTCTCTGAACGTACGTCAAAATCAACTGTTTATGTTCATTGAAAACGTTGTGGAAAATAATATTGATATACATTTTAAGAAAATATATTCTTAATATATTATGATTAATATATAAGTTGTTAAAAAAAGATACTACTCTTTATGTGCTTTATCCAAATCTGTGTCTTTTTTTCAGGTCGTTTCTGTTTTTTACATACGGAATTTCAAGCGTATACATACATAACTTCACGCTCTATCCCTAGCGGGATAGTCAGAGAACGGAGGGAGAGAACGGGAGAGAACGGAGCGCCAAACGCTGCGGTCCCTGCATACCTCTTTCGCCTCGTCCACTGTCATTAACCTCTTCATACATGCTCCCCGGGGAGTCCTCATGCTTTTTACGTGACCTTCCTCCAGTATCTTCGATACTGTGTTTTCGAAAGTCAACCGAGGTCTCCCCTTACCTCTCTTACCACTCACTTATCCATCGTATATCTTTTTTACCATTCTTTCGTCACTCATTCTTTCGACGTGCACAAACCACCTGAGCACGTTCTTCTTCATTCTTACAGTGACATCCTCACTGGTACCTACCATCCTGTGTACCTCTCCGTTGCGAATTCGGTCAGCTAAGCTGACTCCGCATATCCTTCGAAGAGATCGCATCTCCACAGCATTCATATTTCTTTCATTCTTCTTCTGTAATACCCACGTTTCACTGCCATATAACAGCGTCGGAACCAGAACTGCATTGTGTACGGCCAAACGTGCAGCGACGCTGACGTTCTGCCGTCTCAACAACGCAGCTAAGGCACCGTTCATTCTGTTACCGGCAGCAATACGTCTTTCAACATCCATTTCGTATCTACCATCTCTACTTAACATACTTCCCAAGTATACTACTTCGTTCACTTGTCCTAATAATAATTGTTTGATGGATTAAGCATTGCAGCAAGATTGTTGAATGGATTAAGCATAATATGGATGAAGCTTAAAGCAAAAAATACCAATATAAATGTATTATATAGTAAATAAAATTTTTTGAATATCTATTTCAAGAATATGTCTTAAAATTACACATCAAAAAACAAATCAGAATTTATTTGATGTTTGACTTTGTTATACAAATAATTTACTTTCCCAGCCATCTACATCAACAGGAAGTTGAAGATATAACCGAGCGACTCATCGTCTGTCGCGTCGGGAAGAGGCCGGAACTTAACTCATCATTTGGCCTGCTTCATTGCCATGCTTTGTGAGATCTGAGACAACACTTTGGCAAAATATGTCAAGAATGGCAAAATATTTCTTTTTACATAAACATTGCTTATTACTTGGCAAAAGCGGACAATGCTGCTCTAATGTAAATTGTTTTGATTAAATTTTCCGTGGCCTTGCGTGTTTCTTTCTTTATATGTATGTATAAGATTTATTACCATAATGTAAACATTTATATTAAACTTACATTAGTAGCTTCATATGACATTGTAAACGAAACAAATACTTTGAACTATTTAAGAATAAAAGTTTAAATGAGTACAACTACGTGATTTATGAGTATTATAATTTAAAATAAGAATATCTACTACATTTTATTATGAACTTGTCGTAACATGTGTGTATTTGATTGCCATGTGTGCTGCGGCTCGGCGTGCAGTTCATTAGTCCTTCATTTAACATTTCAGTTGTAGTTACAAAACGAGACCTACTTTAAGATATTAATCAGCGTTTCATATGAAATCTGAATATCTTTCTTTCTTATGAAATAAAGTAGCGAAACATGAACTCCAAGATATATAATAAAATCAATTTTAAAGCTATAAGATAAGAACGCGGTGGTAAAGTTTTTATTCAGGCTTGGAAAACATCCAAAAGCTTTAACAAATAGCATTAGGTTTTGTACATTGTGACACATATTTCGACTGAATATTTTTATACAGTTTCTAATTTACATACTTTTTATAGAATAGAGGTTGGCCTTATGTCTATTGCAGATGTAGTCTAGTAAGTAATGTCATGCATGAATCTCACCGTCTTTAGTTTGTCAGAGTAACGGTTATAATAACTATATTACGTGTCAAACATTAATAAGTTCTATAAAACCTAGCATTAAACCGACAGTTAAAATGACACTTTAGTAATCTAGCACTACCCATCGTTAATTTAATTTTGGATATAAAAATGGATTCTACATTATTCTTTAATTTATAACGCTTACAATTTTTTTTTCATTAAAATGTTAACACTTGCGACCACAAGCTAACATTTCATATTTTAAAATATTGGTCAAGAGTAAGCAGTGGTCAGGCAATATGTGTTCCGTAAAACAAAATAATTTTTGCGATTGTATATATATATATATATATATATATATATATATATATATATATATATATATATATATATATATATATATATATTTATATATATATATAGATATATATATATATATATATATATATATATATATATATATATATATATATATATATATATATATATATATATATATATATATATATATATATATATATATATATATATATATATATATATATATATATATATATATATATATATATATATATATATATATATATATATATATATATATATATATATATATATATATATATATATATATATATATATATATATATATATACATACATACATATATATTTCTTTTTTCTGGAATATACTAATAAATTTTCAATTTTGGAATTTTTCAATTTGGTTGTACTATAAGTAGTTGGCAATACCAACTCTATTTCTTCTAAGCATGGCTACGGATAGTATCGTGTACGTAGGTTACGCGACGATTTTTATACGAAATCGCTTACATATTTTGATTGCGTTGACGTTGAAGTTGATTTCGATATCAGATTTCAGCTTAACGTTTCCACGTGACTTGGAGAAAATGGTTTTGACGGCAGGCAAAAAGATAGACGGAAAACAAAGTAAAAATCCCCAACCCCTCCAACGTCACTGATTACCGTCCCATTTAATTATACAAAAGCGAGCAATACGAATAATCGCAAACATATCACAAGGTACATCAGCACGTCCTTACTTTGAAAAATTGAATATCTTGACCTTACCTTCATTAATGATTTACGCTGTAGCTATTTATGTAATGGAAAATAAAGATTATTTCGAACGTCGAAACAATACATCGAGGCGTTTTGACTTTCGGCATGGAAACAGGCTTATTGCAATAAAAAGAAAATTAGCAAAGTCTGGGAAAACATTGCACTTAATGGGACCAGAGGTGTACAACAGAATACCCTTAGAAATACGCAACGCTCCCAGCATGTATACATTTAAAACAAAGTTAAAGAAATGGCTACTCAAGCAGTCCTTCTATAGCTATTCAGAATTTTTAAGCCTTGATGTAATATAATAATTGTAAATAAAAATGTTAATACTAATTATAAATTATCAAGTTGTAAAATTTGTTGACTTGTAAAGATTATTTACCAAATAAAATGATTATGATTATTATGATTATCTATCCTCCCTGTTCTATCCAAGATCCTAGAAACTTTAGTCAGTAACCAATTGTACTCTTACCTTTCCACCAATAATCTCCTCTGTCCCTTACAATCCGGTTTCCGTCCGTTCTACAGCACAGTTGGGGCTTTGTTGAATATTACGGAGGACATTCGGGGCGCTATGGATAACACCAAGCTAACCGTTATGGTACTCTTAGATTTCAGCAGTGCTTTCAACTCTGTTGATTTCGATATACTTCTTGGCACTCTTCGAGCAGTCAATGTCTCTTCTGAAGCTATAAGCTGGTTCCGATCTTATCTTTTCAGGCGCCGGCAATGTGTAAAAGCAAACGATATAACTTCGTCCTGGCTTGATATCACAGCTGGCGTTCCCCAAGGCGGCGTTCTATCTCCACTTCTTTTCTCTGTTTTTATCAACAACATCTCAAGAGTCATTACTTCTCCTTTCCATCTGTATGCGGATGATCTGCAACTTTACCGCCATAGTAATTTGAATGAGTTACCTGAAGCCATCGAAATTTTAAACAACAACCTCGCTGCCATCAAAAATTGGGCAGAATCTTTTGGCCTATTGGTAAACCCAAATAAATCTCAGGCCTTAGACACAAAGTCAAGTGGGATTCAATGCCTGCAATACAATACTCAGGTGTGTCAATTCCTTACTGTAACGAAGTTAGGAATTTAGGTCTAATAATTGATTGTAACATGTCATGGGCGTCTCATATTAATGCAATCAGCAAGCGCATGCATTTCTTCTTCCATTGCCTTAAGCGTCTCCAGTACTTCCTTCCTCACAAAACCAAAATTATGCTAGCCCAATGTCTTCTCCTTCCCATTCTCGACTACGCTGACATCTGCTATCTGGATGTGACCGAGGAGCTACTTAATAAATTAGAGCGACTTCAAAATCTGGCCATACGCTTTGTTTATGGCTTACGTAAGTATGACCATGTCTCTCAATTTCACGCTCAACTTAATTGGCTCCCAATCCGACTTCGCCGTGATATGCACATCCTTGTATTTCTTTTTAAGATCCTTAATTATCCTGATTTCCCCTCCTACCTACGTTCCCGTTTTAACTTTCTTCCCCCTCTCTCACGCTTTAGGCGGTCTGGCGTGGTTCCGTCGCTTGACGTACCTATGAGCAACACGAAATTTTTACAAAGGTCCTTTTCGGTGTACGCTGCATCCCTCTGGAACAAACTTCCCAATTCCTCCCAATTCCTTCCCAAATCCCTATACAAAGAAGCCCATCCCTTTTATCCTTTAAAACCTGATTAAAAAATATTTACTGGAACGTCAAAACAACTTTTCACAGACAGTTTCTAGCCTATCATTCGCATTACTATTTTAGCAATTATTTTAGCAATATATAGACTGTTTTATTCAGCATAATATGTATAAATTTATGTATATGTTTGTTATATATATGTATGTGTGTATGTATGTGTATATATATTTATGTATGTATGTACGTTTTAAAATATGCTCATTACCTACATACTTTTCTTATTCAAATTCATTCCAATATTCTTTTTTTTTCATCTGAATTTTTTTTGACAATTGCACTGCACATTCCCGCTGTTAGACAAACCTTTGTAAACTAAAATGTATTTTTTTGTATTCAATTGAATTTTTATGTGTGCAATAAAGAATATATATATATATATATATATATATATATATATATATATATTATATATATATATATATATATATATATATATATATATATATATATATATATATATATATATATATATATATATATATATATATATATATATATATATATATATATATATATATATATATATATATATATATATATATATATATATATATATATATATATATATATCCTATAAGGGATACTTTTTTCCTCTTTTGCGGAACTCTAAATATAATTATATCTATTTTGATGTTGAATCACATAAGGTCAGTTTAATCCATCTGTTTAATGATAAAATTTTAGAAGATGTTTTATATGTAATATGTATATATTTAAAGAAATCCACGGTGTAGTTAAAATCATTCCGTTCATGTCCTTACAGTATAAATAAAAAGTACGCAGCCCACATTTAAGTTTGACAATTTCAGCTACGTGTATGGCTAGTTGTGGAGGACTACAGAGCCAATGGAATAACTTCTGAAGATGCTTAGACTATGTTAGTCAGAAGAAATATTCTATCACTCATATAAAAAAAATATAACAGAATCAAACTCAAAATGTTGTGGAATAGTAAAAGCCTATTTATATACTTACAGTTTTATTAATAGTTCCAACTATCACCGGTTTTAATAGAATTTAATCTTAATATAAAACTTATCAGTCATTCTCTAATTTTAACTCAACGTTAGTTCCAAGAATATTAAAAAATGCTTTTGTTTAATATTAATTTTCAGATCCACACTGTACTTAGAACATAGGCAGGTAGTGGCTGCCTAGTGTTTAGACACTCTGTTCTCCGCTTTCTGCCCCTCGAGGTATTGTTTTATGAGAGGCGAAAATGGACGCCGTAGGATGTTTCGTTACCAGTGTAACGAAAGAGGAAGCCGCTGCACCACCGTGGTGAAGATAATTTTTTTTAGCTTCACGCTTCGTGCCGCACGTTGCAGGGTAAGCAGAGGGAACTGCAGGAACCATATGAACCTAGTGTTAAAATACTCCGTTGCTTAGTCCCTGCTTTCTCTGTCACCGCTTTCCGCCTTTTTTAAGGCATTGCGTGTTGAGTGGTGGAACTAAACGCCGCGTTTTGCGTAGTTTCGAGAGCGAAGAAAATGGAAATAGAAAAATCCATCTTCCCACCCACAAACCGTCGCGATTACAGACAGACACTTACGCCTCTGCGCCACGAAAGTCCTCAAGATTATTTTATATAGATAAATAACTTTATATAATATATACTATTTATGTTATATACGATGCAAACATTTAAAAGTTTCGAAATGTGATTCATATTGCCTTATCTGATGTAGTACGTTGTAAATAGAATCATGATGTTAATTTTAGTCAAAGTTTCCTACATAATGGAGCTCGCTCTTTGAAAATTTCCCTGACAAATTTTGTATGGCTTCATGAGTTTCGGATATGTGTCGCTTCACGGTACCCGAACATAAGGACGAGTCGATGGAAGCTGAAAGTCGCCATAATTTATTACATGTATATCTTATGAGTGTAATGGAATCTTATATGTTCTTTTTTATTTTTTATATTTATTTATTGTCAAAACAATCACAGTTTTTTTCTTATTGTACAAAATATCTACAAAAGCAATAAAATCTGTTGAAATAAATAAATGCCTCCGATTTTTATTATAAAAAGAGTATGTATTTGTGTTCCTACAGGAAGTATTCAGTATGAGTTAAACTTTCCAACACTTCAAATAGATATTTTATTGAGTAGATGAACTTAATCATTCTAATTGCATATGTATGTACAGTCGAGCATGTAGTCAGTATCTCACAAGTTGTTCTGTACAATATAGAGGACACAGCTCCAGCTGGTATGTCGAGCACAAAACCAAAATCGTTGTTTATTAAACTTAGCCTGGAGCAAAGACTGGAGTTTCATTGTAAAAGACAATTCAATACATATTTTCTTTCAATTGTTGCACACTAATGTTTCAATTTAATTATTAACTGTGATGTTTATAAGTTACGATAGCTTAAAGTTTCTGGCTTGCATATACCAGGGTAGGCCGAGTGAACCTAGTGTCAAAATACTGCGGTGTATGTTTTTAGCTCGAATTCGAAACGTAGCAATATTAAGCGGTGGTTCCACCTAATTCAACACTTGAATAATTTGATACTTAGCCACATTTTGGCCAACTATTAAAGAATATTTATGCAATAGATATAAGATATTGTATCATATTATTGTAGTATGTAATAAAGTAATATACACACTATTTTACATGTTACTTTATTTTTCGTGTCTAATTTCTAGGTGAGTCACGAATTTTTGAGTAATTTTATAATTTTATTAAACAGTATGATTGCCAGAGAGCTTAATTTATCAATCAAATGTTGAACTAAAAATACACAATAAAACTTTACAAATTCATGTTTAAAATTGTATTACTAGCGAGATAATATATCAAATCTTAAAGTTGGATAGTGTCATTTTAATAAGATGGCACTTGTTCTAAAATACGTGTCGAATGTATCACCGTACAGTATTGAGGTTATATTTATAGAAAATTGTAATACAGTAGTAATTTATTTATAAATAGAGAATAAAAATAGAGAAGTTCAGTAGTTGAGAGTTTTTTGAATATGAATCTTTAAAGTTCACAGAAATAGAGCACGTCCAAAGTAGAGCGACAGGGCCGCGAGCAACTTGGCGTACACCTAGATTTGAAGTGCCGCCGGGTTAATGTCGCTCCCACTGCTTACTCTAAAATAAAAGACGCTTGATGAGGCATGTTCATCATTTAAGTGTCGTTGAAATTTTTGTTGTGATTTCAAGCCACTTATTATTAATATTTTTTTTTAAATATATTTTTTTGGTAATAAAAGAAAATAAATAGTAAGTAAAGTGATCGTGTGTTTTATTAAACCATTAAGTAGGTTAAGACACTCCGTTGCTTAGACCCTGCTTTCTCCGTCCCCACTTTCCGCCTTTTTCGAGGCATTGCGTGCTGAGTGGGTTTTATTTGAGACGAAAATAGGATTATCTTATGTTATGCTTATTATACGCATTAAATCAGTTATAAACAATTATTTTAATTAAACTTTTAAGTGAATAAATTAAAATCTGTTGTAAAATACCTTTAAAGCTCCTCACTGTAACGTTCAATTATAGGTAATCTGAAATAAATACCTACTAGGTGCATACTTACTTAGTACAACAACGTATAACACATTAAAAGGCCAATAAAAGGTCAAATTGTATGACCACATTTTGTAAATTAAATTACTGATACCACAATACGCTACTATTCCACAAAAGGGTTTTCGTTATGCTCCAGTTACAAAGGGCTCTTTTTATATAGTGGAATTATTTCATTTATTGTTTATTAATTATGTTTACTTAAAAGTACATGCACATACACAAACGCATACATCACCTTTCTAGGTATAACTTTTACTATAACGTTTATTTTTGTTTTTTTTTTTAATTTATAGGAATTCAGACTTGCAACACAAGGAATCCCAGTGTAGGCTCCTGTCTCTCATAGTCGCCAGATTGTTTTTTAATTCAGAGTGTGGATCACATTTGGTGTGATAGGTAGCAGTGATAGGGCGTGATGAAATACGGAGTCAGACTGAATTAACAAAAATGGTGAAATAAAAAGCATACTTATGATTCACTTGTGGTTCTAACATAAAATTGATAAGTCATCATACCTGCATAACTGCAGTTTTTGTAAGTAATTTATAAAATTTAATATTTACAAAGACTTAAATTTTGTATACAAATCACAGGATTTTCCATATATGAACTGTGCACGAAGTATAATAGAACAAACGTATCCTTCCATATTTTTCTTTAAAACAAGAAAGCGAAGTAGCAATAAGTATTTGAATATTGCTACAAAAAATATTGATTTTTACTTTAATATACTTACTGTATTATTAATAGCATGAAGTATGCAGTAGATTTCTATAAACGTTTTTTGCGGAAAATGAGCAGGCCGCAGGTGTGTTGAAGAGCAATTTTAGGCGGCTAAGCGTATAAATCGATATCTTTGTTCTTTGTGAGTATAAATATATAATCATTCATTATAAGAAACCAATTTGTTATCATATAAATTGTGATGTCATAATGACATAATGTCATGACATGACATGACATGTCTGGTTTTTTGTGTAATAAATATTTAAATAATATTTGGGATTAAACATTTACCTGTAGACTGTAGGCTTAACACGGTTAAAATTTTATGAATGAATCTAAGGATAGATTAAAATTTCATCAAACCGCTGATCTTTTATTCCGACCTGTTGGTCGAATAGTATTTTAGACTATTCAACAAAAATTCATGTCGACCCACTTTATTTATAAGATTTCGGGCCTCTAAAATATGTCAGTGAATCTTACCTTAGCTATCTTACCTTAACCAAAATATTTTTACTTTAGCAAAAATTTGGAACTAAATATCTTACATAAAAGATTCAAGTGCCAGCGTTTTGAGTTTTCATTTGAAAAGACCGGGCGTGTCTTACTACATATGGCATTTATATCTTTAATAGTGTTTCGAGATGTTCTTTAAAATGCATGTGGAAATATACAGCAAAATTTAAACTTTAACATTTTAATAAGAACAAAACGAAAATCTAATGGTTTCAGATACCGTTTAAATTTTGATGTCACTTATTTACCTACAGTCTACAAATTATAGATTAGTACAACTCTCTATTCTGCTTTCTATACACATTGTGTATTGTGGCAGAAATAAAAGCTGTATTAAAAAATAATGTTATTTGCAAAATTTATTTTTTACGACAACTTTTATGGCTTTTTAAAATTATTACTAGATGTAAATATTAATAGTGGTGCCTGATCAAAAATCTAGGCGTCATGTAACGTCACGTTCGCTTCTCCAATTTTGCGGAGGTCCGGGTCATGACACATCCAGCGACGATCGTTTAACTAAAGCAATATCCATAAACTTAAAATATATAGAAAAAAACCTTCCCTTTTTAGGTCTAATGGCACAGGATTTACAGCGTTGTTTTACATTCTAATGGAAGGGAATATGTTCGGGAAGTCTTTAACCAAAAGAATTGTGATTTCTATTTGATATTATTACCTATATCATAGTTTATATTAAAAATAAAACAATTTACTTATTATAAATATTTGAATTATGGTAAAATAATAATTTAAAACACTTTCTTTTTCCTATACCCATCTATATTTATTTTCTATGCATAAGGAAGAAACAGCTTGATGATAAACCTTGATGGCGTATTAAATCCTACTTTCGGATGTTTGATTAAATCTCCATATTCATCATCTTCGATAATATCAGAAGGGATGACAAATTCATTTGTTTGTTTTGAGTCTTCTGTACTGTGACACTTTTAATATGTATTTTAACTGAATATAATAATGTCTCGTTGAATGGAGAACACACAACGGTTGAATTAAAATTATATAAATGTGTAATTATATAAGTGAGTAAAAATCAAAAATTTTAAACTAAGTAAACAAAAAGTACCAAGAGAAATGTGTTTCATATCGAGTAAGATTATTTTCAAGGAAAAGCAAATATCAAATAATAAATCAAGATGATGATTTTTTATTTTGTTATAGATAATTTACATCTCCCATCCATCTACATCAACAGGAAGTTGAAGATATAACCGAGTGACTTATTCCGTCTCGTCGGGAAGAGGCCGGAACTCCACTCATCATTTCGCCTGCTTCATTGCCATACTTTGTGACATCCGAGGCAACATTTTGGCAAGATATGTCAAGATTACTAAATAATTTCTTTTTAAAATGTACGTAAGTATATATATCTTATTTATAAATACTATAGTTTAAAGTGCAAATATGTATTATATTTTATTAGCGACGTTTCGTAAAAAGTATGAATTTGATTCCCACATTTCAGTTGTAGTTACGAATTATGGCTACACTAAGATATTAATCAGCGTTTCACATTAAGCCCGAATATATTTTTCTTTTCTGCTTCCTGAAGTATCAAAATATTAGCTATAAAAATAACTTAAAATCAAATTTAAGTTATGAGAAAAACACGCAGCAGTAATGTTTATATCGAGGTTTGGAAAACATACAAAAGCTTTAATAAATAGCTTTAAGCTTTGTACATAGTTCAATGAAATATTGTTATATACTTTTTATTTCAATTACTTTTTAAGGAACTGAGGTTATCATTATATCTATGAGGTTATCATTATATCTAATGCAGATACTAGTTTAATGAGGAATGTTATTTGCATCTTATCCTTCTGCTCAAATTGAATATATGCATGAATCCCCACCGTCTTTGGTATATCAAAGTAACGTTTATATTATTAATATAAGCTTTAAACGTAAATTGATTGTAAATTCTATAAAACCTAGTATTAAAACGCTTTCTCATTTTACCCTTCCTACCACAAGCTAAAAATTAATATAACGTTAATTACTAAACAATATATAAACACTATTTATTTTAATTTCAAAGTCTTAAGCTTTTAATTACGCCGTGGTCTTAGGATTATGAAATTCAGCAAAAAATTGGAGATTATAGTATAAATAAAGAGTACATACGAGGTTTGGCAACTTGCTGGATGAAGCTGGATGAGGCGTGTTTATGGCTGGTCCTGCTCGCGGAATTGATAGCCAACGTAACAACTACTGAGGATGCTTGAAATCCTGCTTAGTTAGAAGACTCAGTTTACAATAAATAACAAAAACAGAAATATAATCAAAAACAATCTGTACAAAAATAATATTTTTTGTTATAATCAATATGTTGTTGTTTAGCAATATACTAAACTTTATTGAATGATATATTATTTTCAAACAATTTGTCGTAGACATTTCATAAACTCTTAAAGACAAACATGCCCGGGAGGGTTGTAAGTTTGTCACTCACAACGGGACAGTATGATTTACAAGTTTTGTTCATGTACTTACATAGTTCACAAAATTTATATAAACATGTTGTGAAATAGTAGAAGCCTATTTATATACTTTTAGTTTGATTAATATTTTCAGTTATAGTCGGTCTTACTATAGCCGGTTAATAGAATTTTAATTATTATTATTAACTATTTATAGAATTCTCGTTACAGTATGGACTAAATGTGAGATCTTATTTGTGGTATATGTTTTTATAAGGCTATAAGTGTACGCTGAATTATTGTGTTAACTACAGTAAGATATACATCAACATATATTTATAATACATAGTTGTTTTAAGCCTATCGCATTAAATATTAGATTGAAAGAGCTTTAGTAAAGCTTAATGCAAAGGATACAACTGCTAAATTGTTTAGAGCTCATTATAATATCATGATTTTAAGAATACCGGATTATCAAACAAACCGCTTTGGCTTTTTAATTATATTTAGTAATATACTTAAAATAACACTATTTTTGTTGGTCTAGAGATGTTTAATATAAAATATTCTTTTAACTTAAAGTACATATAACGTACCTAACGTGATAAAAGCAATGTGGTGTAGTAAACTGTAAAATAAAGTACTAATAACAACTTTCTTCAAAATTAAATAATTTCGTTACTTAAATGTATAAAAACTAGAGTTTGAAATTGCAAGCTCTAGTTTTTATACATTTAAGTAACGAAATTATTTAATTATAGTATAATTTAATTTAGATTTCCTAACGACTGAAGTAGACATTGGATTCCTATTCAAGGAGAGTTTGAATTTTTTTTATTCTATGTTAGGTTTAAATATTAATATTAATTGAACGCCATATAATATGAGGAAAGAGTAGTATAAGAACAAAACTTCCGACTATAATATGAAATTTTAACCTGATGTCGATTTTTTCAAGTTTCAACAAAGATTATTGTGACTATTTAATTAATAGTAACAAGCAATTGAAGTGACTTTCGCAAGTTAAGTTATATTTGAAAGAAACAATATTAATTCATTTTAAGTGATTTTTCAGTATGCTAGAGTGCAAACTCATAACAATGAGGACTTCGACGCCCTATATAATACAGAATCATAGTAAGCGGGGCGCGCTCGCAATTTCCACCGCATATTTTCGTAACGGAAACGAGGCCGAAATAGGTACATATTGAAATTTTTAAGTGAGGTCAATTTTGAACTTAACGTACGTTGACAGGTGAACTGTAGTATGTTTATATACTATTTAGAATATTATTATTATTGTTATTATTTATTTATTTATCATATTACAATTTGTTACACTACTAGGTATACAGAACATCATAAAAACCTGAACCGGTTTGTGTTGATGTTACATTAAATTAAATAACATGCATTAAATTAAATAAAAATTATGTTTCATTAAATAAAATAAAATAAATTACATGGTTACTTAATGCTTGTAAAGAAATGGTTTAATAAAAATTACAAAATATTGTTTAAAAAATGATATTTTAGCTTGGCTTTAATATTGTCTTTTGAAATAGTACTACATAAGCTTAAGGGTAATTCATTGATTAATCTTGGAATAAGGTAAGCAGCAGTACGTTCGCCGTAAGAATTGTTAGCTCGTGTCGTCCGCAACCGGTTATTAGTGACTGATCGTGTACATACAGGATGTTCAACGGGAATCTTAAATTCATCACAAAAATAGTATTTTTTAATAAATTATACTTTAATAGGCTATGTACAGATAAAATTTTGTAAAATTTCAAAAGGCCTTCTTTATTGTCCTCATATTTACGTAGTATATTACTGGAGGCTACATTTTTTATTATTTTCACTTGTAAATTATATATATACGAGTATGTATGTAAGATAACTTTTGTAAGTTCGCCCATAACACTCAAGCCCATATTGTATATACGAGTGAGCTAACGCGTAATATAACAGAAGCTTCACTTTAGATGGGATACGATTTTTTACAATTTTAATTATAGCTAAAAACTGTCTAAGTTTGTTGCATACGTAGTCTATATGATGTCTCCAATTGAATTTATTATCAATTATAAGTCCTAGATAAGTATGCTTGTTAACCATTTCAATATAGGGACAGTGGCATAATCTAGTTTTATTTCTAGTTGTATGCAAACATATATGATTATGGGCGATTATACTTTGTATAGGCGATTGTCTAATATACGGCGATTTAATTACCACCAATTTTGTTTTACTGGCATTAAGAACTAGTCCTACATCATGACACCACATTATAAGGCTGTTAAAATCTTTTTGTAATAATTGCCTGGCTTTATCCGGATCATTGCTAGCAGCTATGAGACATGTGTCGTCTGCAAATTGATAACACGTGCAGTACTTCACATTATTGCTTAAATCGTTAACATATGATAAAAAATGCAACGGACCCAGGACTGATCCTTGTGCTGTACCTTCGGACACTGATATTGATTCGCTAAATGAATTATTAATTTTAACAGTATATGAGCGGTTATTCAGGTAATTCTCACACCATGCGAGTAGGGGACCACGTATTCCACAGCCTTCTAGTGTTTTGACGAGTTGTTTGTGGTTTAAGATATCAAACGCGCGTGAAAAATCCATGAAAAGTGCATAAACGTGTTTTTTATTATTTAGATGTTCATTGACTTCATCTGTAAATTTATCCAATAAGTATGTTGTACCCTTACCAGGCTGAAATCCAAACTGACTTTTCGCTATGACGTCATGTTTACGATAAAACTGATGTATTTGTTCACAGACATATTTTTCTACAATTTTGTCGATGGATGAAAGAAGTGTAATAGGACGATAGTTAGCGTATTCATCTTGCTTACCTTTCTTATACACTGGTCTAACACAGCCTATCTTCAGTCTATCTGGGTATAACCCGGTTTTTATACTTCGGTTTATAAGGTTAGTTATTGCAATTGAAATTTCCTTATTTATGACTTTTACAACTGATACTTCAATATTATCAAAGCCAGGTGCCTCATGAGGATTGAGATCTTTAATTATTTTACATATCTTTTTATTTTCGGCAGTTTTAAATAAAATACTTGAATCTAACTGCTTACTATAGGATTTTTCTTCTAAAAGTCTTAGACTACAATTCGGAATAATATCCTTAACAGCTCTATTAAATCCAGCAGCAAAATTATCAGCAACCTCTTTAGAAGTAAGTCCTTGTGTTTCAAATGCCTTGCATATTGATGCATCAATAGACAGGGTCACTCGTCCCAATATTTTGTTAAGTATTTGATAAACTTTTTTTATATCGTTAATATTATTATTTATTTTTTTATAGTAGTATGTATCCCTCTTAGTTATCATAACTTTGTTTAGTTTATTACGTGTTTTATTATACTCCAATCTTACTTTGGGATCAAAACTTTTTTTCCATTTACTAAACAATGAGTCACGTTTCTTACATAACCGAGTGACATTATTATCAATCCAAGGTATTCTAGTTGTCTTATCTTTATTTTGAATTTTAGTTCTAGTTGCTGATTTTATTGCGTTTTGAAATGCATTGTATATAAATATATAAATATCATTTGGTTGTGTCATATTATTAGTATCATACCAGTTAATATTAGTAAGTTGTTTCCGCATGATATTATAATCAATAACTTTCGATGGTATAGCCTGTTTTCTTACAAATCTCGCATCATTTATACAAGTAAATATAATACCTCTATGATCTGCCAGTACAGTATCTAACACTGCCGTGTATGAACGTAATGTGGGAAACCGTAAAAATATATGGTCAATACATGACTTAGTGACAATGTCAAGTTTATTTTCAATCCTTGTATAATCTGATATTCCACATGACAGTCCAGACTCGCCAAGTGTTTCCAGATATGTTTCCCTATGCGATGTAAATGAATTAAGATCAATATTAGTGTCACCAATTAATAAACAGTTTTGTTTTGAGTTAAATGTTGAAATACATTTACTAAGCTCTTTAATAAAAAGGTGTTTATTAGACGAGGGTGGTCTATATACTGCACACAAAACCACGTCGAGGGATGCGCCTAACTTTAAAGTGCCAATTAAGGTTTCGAACATTACGCTTTTATATGGTATAATAGTAAATTTAAAGTGACTTTTTACGTAAATTATTATCCCTCCGCCCCGCCTATCATTTCGTAGTTTTGTGTACATATTATAGCCAGGAAGGCTATATAGCTGCGTAATATTATTATCGGTGAAATTAACTTCAGTTAATACGATAACATCAATAGGATATAAACAATTATGAATAGTCTGCTGTAACTTAGTAAAATTTTTAACTATAGACCTAATATTAAAATGCAAACATGATAAAGTTATTTCAGTTTTATACGGTACCTTTTTAAAAAAATCTGTTAAATTAATACAATTTAAAATTTCTTCATTTTGTTTATACATACTTAATAATAATTTTTTATTAATAATTTATAATAATAATATTAAAAACAAAGCTAGGTTTGGGAATCTTTGATATTACCGACTAGGGATTTAATATCAAGTTCCGAACGAATGTAATAAATTTTACTATTTGGATTCTTTCTAGCACAAACTTTACCATCTTCTTCACCATATAAATTGATAGGATTGACTTAGCTTTAGTTTAGCATTATAAAGTAGGGTTTTGATTTGTTTAGTGAGTGCTTCTCTTACGTAAATTCGTTTTTCTGAGACTTCTTTTGACGTATTTAATAACTATTTAATATTGTTTATATTGTGCGTGTCCTAACCTATTGTGGATGACATATAAGTTAATCCATCTTCCTCGACTTGGGATCGAACCCAGAAACCGTCGCGTTACAGGCAGACGTTGCGCCTCTGCGCCACGACGGTCCTCTAGTTTAATTAGTACTTATTGAAATTATGATTTAACAATTTTACTAGTAAAGTTTAATATCGATTTCTGTGAATATATAAATTGAAAGTTTTCTATTGCAAAAAATTAGAAAAAATATATTATGTAACTATAATGATGTATACATATATACCTCTGTATATAAACGTGCTCAATATATACATGTACTCAACACCCAACACCCATACACATATACATATATGTATTCGTTAAGTGATTATTCACTATCACATTCAAAATGTAACAATAGCTATAAACAGTTATTGAACAGTTTATATGCATAACATGATAAGTTCAATTTCAGGAGGGTTTTGTAGGAATTACAATTCAATTCAGTTCAATTCTTTACTTATGGCCTGTAGAGCACAGAAAAAGTATATAATTTTACACTTTTATTTATAAAGTGATCCACAAGACAGATCCAGAAAAAATTACAAATTTACATATTGACATTCATTTACCAAAACATGAATATATTTTTCATAGGCGTGTGCTGCTGTCAGTGCAATGAATATGATGGCTTTTGTCAATATACAGAGAAATAAATACACAGAAATAGAAAACTATTTTATATTATATAAAAACTATTCTAGCGTAATGCGTGTCAAAACACACCTCCACGTGCGGCGAAAAAGTTATACAAGTTGCTGCACAAGTATTCAACGATTTTATAGTTATTTATGAGGTGGCTATAAGAGAAATACAGCACTTGCAAAAGCTTAAAGTTTCTGTCTTTCATATACCAGGGTAGGCCGAGTAAACTTGGTGTCAAAATACAGAAGTGTACGCTTTCAGCACGTTCAGGACTTCAAAACATGTCAGTATTAAGCGGTGATTCAACTTAATAGTAATCATTCAACATTTGAAGAATCCGATACTTAGCCACATTTATGCCAACTGTTTAAGGAATATTTGACCAATATAATCGATATAAAATAATGTATCTATATACATATTAGTATCGTATGTAATTAAGTAACACATAAAAATTTGACATGTGACTTTATTTTTCGTGTCTATTTTAGGTGAATCACAAATGTTGATTAAATTTATAACAATATTAAACAGTATAATTGCATTGAGAGCTTCATTTATCAATCAAATGTCTAACTGAAAATGCATAGTAAAACTTTATAAATTTATATTGAAAACTTGTATTACTAGCGAGATAATATATCAAATCTTAGAGTTGGATACTGTCATTTTAATAAGATAGACGAAAATCCATTTTCTATGGTACTTGTACTAAAGTACGTGTCGAATGTATCACCGTAACAGCATTGTGGTTATATTAATAGTAAATTCTAATGTAGTAGTAATTTATTTATTATTATAATTTATTCAGTAGTTGAGAATCTTTTGAATACAAATCTTTAGAGTTCATAGGAGTAGAGCACGTCCGAAGTAGAGCGACAGGGCCGCGAGCAACTTGGCGTACACCGAGATTTGAAGTGCCGCCGGGTTAATGTCGCTCCCACTGTTTACTCTAAAATAAAAGACGCTTGATAAGACATGCTTATTATGTAAGTATCGTTGAAATTTAATAATGTAAAATAATGTAGCATAATTTAAAACATTTTCTTTTTGCTATACCCATCTATATTTATTTTTTATTCATCTCCATGACAAGGTTTTTATGAAGCAATCTATCATTAAGGTTAATTTTATTTCAATGTTCAAATGTTATTGTGTATGCATAAAGGAGAAACAGGTTGATGATAAACCTTGATGGCGTAATAAATCCTACTCTCGGGTATTGATTGATTGATTAAATCTCCATATTCATCATCTACGATAATACTCAGAAGGGATGTCAAATTCATTTGTTTGTTTTGAGTCTTCTATACTGTGACACTGTAAAATTAATATGGGTTTTAATTGAATATAATAATGTCTCGTTGAATGGAGAACACACAATGGTTAAATTAAAATTATATAAATGTTATATTAGAATATGAAAAGGAGTGACATTGAAGTGAGCAAAAATCAAAATATTAAATGATAAATGAAGGTGATGATTTTTTTATTTTGTTATAGAAACAATTTACGTCTCCCAGCCATCTACGATCGTACATCAATAGGAAGTTGAAGATATAACCGAGCGACTTATCTTCCGTCGCGTCGGGAACAGGCCGGAACTTTACTCATCATTTCGCCTGTTTCATTACCATGCTTTGTGAGACCCGAGGCAACATTGTGGCAAAATATTGCTTATTACTCGGCAGAAGCGGGCATTGCTCCTCCAACGTGAATTGTTTTTATTAAATTTCCCGTGGCCTTACGTGTTTCTTTCTTTATGTATGTATAAGATTTATAATAAAAGTGTAAACATTTATATTAAAGTAACATTAGTCTTTTCATATGACATTGTAAAAAATATAAATATTCACAAGTTAAGTTATATTTCATGGAAATATTGTAGACTGATTTTAAGTGATTTTCCAGTATATTAGAGTGCAAGTTCATAACAATGAGGACTTCGACATAGGGCAGAATCATGGTAAGCGGGGCGTGCTCGCAATTTCCACGGCATATTTTCGTAACGGAAACGAGGTCGAAATAGGTACATATTGCAATTTTAAGTGAGGTCTATATTAAATCTAACGAACGTTGACAGGTGAATTGTCGTATGTTTATATACTATTTTGAATAACTATTTAATATTGTTTATGTGCGTGTCCTAACCTGTATTAGATGACATATAAGTTAAATGATATATTTTAGAGTTGTAAAGATGAAAATGGTCCATTATGGTTGGTTCATATATGGCTTAGTGATGTGCATTAAAGCTAACAAACAGTAGAAGCATATAATAACATAAGTAAAGATAATCATTTGAGAGGAATATTATCTCATGTGGAAGGAGGATCATTCGTTTGGCGTAGTCGGAAAGGTGCAAAGTGCGATATTAGTGATGTAATGAACGAGGAGAAGCGGATATTTAGAGTCTACCGAGAAAAAATATTAAGATAAGTAAGATGTAAAATTGATAATATTTTTAAAACACGCCAATTATACGATTACATTATAATCACCACGCTTTAACCCTTTGGAAAGACTAAACTTGGGTAATTTTTGTTTAGTACTTAAGAATCTTATATTTTTGTTTGGAGAGTGAATATTTATACTGTGACAATAAGAACAAAGTAAGACTTTTGAAGAGTAAAATTTCTTTTTTAACAAATAAAAAACGTATATTATTGTATAACGTAATTTAAATCCTAAAAAATCCCATAACTAAATGAAATTATCCCATAACCAAACAATATAAGAGAGTAATAGGTTATTCATTAGTATGGCTTTCAAAAGTAATAACATAAATATTGTGATCGGCATATAATGACATTTCTAAGAATGTTACGATACAAATGAGTGTAAGGATGAATACAGGAAACATACGCTAATAACAATATATTGAGGACCGTCGCGGCGCAGAGGTGCAACGTTTGCCTGTAACGCGACGGTTTCTGGGTTAGATTCCCATTGGGAAGATGAATTTTTCTATTTTCCATTATCTTCACTTTGGCAACTAGACAAAACGTGGCGTTGAGATCCACCGATTAACACACAATGCCTCGAAAAAGGCGAAAAGTGGGAACGGAGAAAAGCAGGGACTAAGAAACGGAGTGTCTTAAAACTAGGTTCGTATGGTTCCTACAGTTCCCTCTGCCTACCCTATCATGTGCGGGATAAAGCGTGAAGCTAAAAAAATCTTCTTAATTTTACTTAGAACCTAATACTTATTATGGGAAAATCTAAATAATATATAACACAAACCAGTGGTTTAATAAATGGTCCTAATGAATCTTGTGCATTTAGTGAATGTTATCGTTGATTGACATCATTTAAGAACACATAAATGTGCAAAGTTTTGTCACAATTACTGCTGCTCCCATTAGCAAAGCGCTAACGCTCTCTTTGCCTGACATTTTCCTATATTACGTATAAAATGCATTGTTTTTAGTCACCTGTTATTTTTTCAACCAATCACTTTGTTTAGGTACGTATTGATTACAAAATTATAAAAAACATTATTAGTAAGATGATTTTTGATATGAGAAAAATGAAGAGGATTCTTGATTGCAATTTATTACATAAAAAAGTTTTAGTGAGCGAAAATAGTTCCTGGTCGGCTAGCGAGCGAGCGGAGCAATGACTGCGTATAAAAACTTGTTAAAACACGCAGATTTGCGGGCGCCGTATTGTAATCATGATGATCATTAACTATTTATTGTTTTGTTTTTTATTTTAATAGTATTATTTATTTTTTTAATTTTTGTAGTGTAAGCTCTTAAAGTTAACTAAAATATATACTTTAACTAAAACGAAATTAGTAATATTTATTAAAGTAAAATCTAATTCTTTTAACGTTAACCTTACGCCTAATAGCATTATATTTTTACAATCTCGTTACATATTTTCTTTAGCTACCGCAGAAAAAACAGTAACGTTCACCATTTTAACCGTGAAAACGTATTTCTAAGTAAGAGAACATAACTAAAAATTATAAATAAAACGTATTGAAATGTTTTTCTTTTGAAATTTGTAATAACATTTCTTGGTTTGATAGAGTCGTCAGGATATTCAAAGCACAATTTCCTATTTTTTACGTAGCAGAGTACCACTAATTGTTGGATTAGACTTTTATGTGCTAATAGAAATGTACAATGTAAATATAAAATTGAAATTAATAGAAGAATAAATTAAATAAAATTAGACAAGTCAAGTTCCTGTTCAAACATCAAACAATACTACACCGACCTGATTTCTATTGTCACAGCTGCGTATTGTAGAAATTGATGGCGGAGCTATATTTGCCGCAGTTCCACTTATCTAACAATAAGTGTTCTGGGTTCTTGAAATGGTTTTTATACTTTCAACTTTAATGTATTAAAATATATCTTTACATAGTATAGAACAAAGTAGTTTGCTCTTTTATCTTCGTAATCAACGGAAATTAATACAATTTACTGTATTAGACTGATTTAAGAGAGTATTTTTTATATATTCATCTATTTTGTCCCTCAACCGCGTGGTATCCTTGATACCATTGAGGATACCATACGGTACTAAATAAAAAAACACACCATTATATATACAAATATATCTACATACATTTAAAGCAGTGGTTAATTTTTTTTTAGTTTAGCATTACAAGAAATAATATGTTATATATGTAGTAATTACTTACATAACACGACTCTATTGTGTCAAATTGTCCCAACTAGTGACAAATTGTAACATTGTCAAACATTGCTTGATAGCATGTATTTGAAATCAATTACGACAAATCCGCTATATCAATCAATGGATTTCAATAATGCCTGCTACTATGAACATGAATATAGCATATTAGAAAATGTGCTTAGTACATTAAATTTGTAATTTTCATAGTGAAGAGCATAAACATTACAAATTATATTATGGAGAAATATATGTATATATTTTGCAAATATTTTACAAAATTTCACTATAAATGATAACAAGTTACCAAGATACATGACTTTAGGATTAACACAAACGCCATCAATGTTTTATATTTAGTTTTTGGTAAGAATGTTTTAATTGTTTTAACAGATGGATTTTTTATTTGTGAGTAAAATACAGTTTCATTGGAAAGATTTGAAATTTGGCCAGTTACGGAGAATTTTGTTTATATTCTAATTTCCGAAGTACGAAGTTATTATGGTAGTCCAAAGTAGAATATAATCACTATAATGAGGACGTTTAAGACATTAGCGTTTGTCTGTAAGCGGCGGTTTGTGATTCCCACTCGAGGAAGACGGAATTTATCATTTCCATTTTTTACGCTCTGGCAACAAGGCAATGGTAAGAAATTCTGCCACTCAACACGCAATGCCCCAAAAAAAAGCGGAAAACGGAGAATGGAGCATCTTAATAATAGGTTCCCACGGTTCCCTCTACCTACCCTGTTATGTGCGGGATAAAGTGTGAAACTAAAAAAAACTTCAATGATTGTATGAATTTACATAAGCGAAAAACAAAATAAAGACACTCATACAAATAATTTTTTTATAGGTAACCACCATTATCTAGAATGTAACAATAATAGCATAGTAAGACTACGAAAATGTGTTACTAAATGCAGTATCAAAAGTGAAAGTATACATAAATAAAAACTTAGATACACGTTGAACACATAGAAAAATATAATAGATATTTTTCTGTTAATTACTTGAATGAAGATCATAACTTACAACAATATATGTTGATAAATGTGTATGTATTAAGACAACTTACAATTTTAATTTTATCTTTCGTCTAAATCCTTCTCCGTTCTTTGATAACTCTTGTATCTCGGTTAGCTGAGGTTGCTTTTACTCGGCCAAAAGGGTAACCTTTAAATAGACACGGCACAGTACAGTATTATTTAATTTTAATTAATTACAACCCATCAACAACTTAAGAAGGAATTAAAATATGTAGTTAGTATCTTTAACAATATGTAAAAGAACGTATAAAATAAACATTAATAGCACCAAAATTTCTCATTTAAATGTATATAAGCTCTTTGTTTTAAGAATTAATGATAAAAACAAAATTTGGGACTGACAGTTACAAAGGTGCATTGTGTTAATAAACCAACAAAATTTGTAATTCCAATCACGTCTATCCCATCTAAAAGGGGTACAATCCTATGGGATTTTAATGGAATTTACGGGCGCCGTTTAATTCTACACGTAGGTATAATTGTCATGTACGAATCCTTTGTCAGTGAAGGCCACAATCGAGCCTCTTAACTGTGATTTATTGTGACTCGGGAACACGTTAACCCTTCATAACACTTGTTAAAGAGCACGTTTTCAAATGAATGTACTATTTTGAATGTTGTGATTGTTGTAAATTTATTTTTAATTAGCCCTTATAATTTTGACATTTTGGTACTATGTTTAGGCTATTTTTTGTTGAGTAACCAGTATTATCGACAAAAATATTACATATTTCACAATTTCATGCCTTCGTATCAAACATTTGTGTTAGATATTGCAAATAGATGAAGGTAGTTTACGATAAAAAAATGTTCAGTCTGTCAGTTGAAAGCTATAAATACGAAGACAACACTACAAGGCGGCTACGACCGCGCCTCGGCGCGGCGGGGCCAGTCGGTCCATGACCGTCCTACACACCTTCTTCTGAGCAGCCATTAATGCTCACTTTATTCTCTGGGGACGAGGCACACTCCGTCCCCCCCCGCCCGGTGACGCTGTCAAGACCAATTGAGGTCAACAGCATTCAAGTCCTTCAGAAAAAAAAAAAAAAAAAAATACAAGGCGGCATTATTGTGAGAGACGTGAACGAAGAAGGAACGACAATTAAAGTAGTAGTTTATTATTTATAGTATATTGTAGTTAATTAAAAAGTATTTACGTATATGTAAAAGTAAGTTTTAAGATAAAATAAATAAAAAGGAAAAAGAAACAAGTGTTTTAATAGATCAGAAGTGGAACGAAACCCAAAAAAAAAAATTATTCTGTGAGTATCATTGATAATTTACCTATTTTCATTATTATTATTATTATTTTCTTTCAGATTCTATTTATCTATTGTGAGTTTGTGTAAATGCAAAAATATTTGTGTACTATATTTGTTCTAACACCTGAGCTTTGCCAGGGCTACTCTCTTGATGCTCGTGGTATTCTTTTATAATATTTATATCGTATTTATTTTTTTAACACCCGAGCTTTGCCAGGGCTACTCTCTGGAAGCTCGTAGTATTCTTTTGTAATTTATATTGTATTTATAATAATTATTTAATTGTATTTGTAATAATTAGTAATTTCATTTAATAGTTGTATTTATATTGTATTTATAATAATTAGTAATTTATATTATATTTATTTTTAACACCTGAGCTTTGCCAGGGCTACTCTCTGGAAGCTAGTGGTATTCTTTTATAATATTTGTATCGTATTTATTTTTTTTAGCATTTGACCTTCGCCAGGGCTACTCTCTGGAAGGTTGTTAACAAGATTGACACTTATTTTCATAACTATGAGTATAACACTAGAAAAAAATTTAATTTAGTTTTAAGTTTTTAATTTTGTTAATATTACAGCCCTATTTATAATGGAATCGTATACACCACCTCATAACGACATAACATCGGATGATATAATTATTGTAGAGAAACCAAGTAAAAATAAACGAGATAAAACAAAACAACGTAAAAGAAAAATCAAGTCAAAAAGATCCAAGCAAAGTTCAAGTCACCGTAGTCGTTCTTTAATTAGATTAAGAAACAAAGGGACAATGTCTTCTTCCAGTACGTCCTCAAGTAGCTCAGATTCATCGTCAAACAAACGAAAGAAAAGTAAATCAAACAGAAGAAAACGGAGACGATATTCTTCTAGCGCAAGCCCGTCACCCAAAACTAGACGAACTCAAGATAAAATGAGACATTCATCTATTTTAGGATCTCAAAATATGATACCAGAATTCAATCCTCAAGCTAAAACGCAATCTATTAAAGACTGGCTGTATAAAATAAATGAATCTGCAGCAGTATACGGATGGACAGAAGTACAAACCATCTATTTTGCTTTGCCACGACTTACGAGTACTGCAAAGAAATGGTACGACGGCCTCACTAGTGTAAAATACACGTGGCAACAGTGGCAAGATAAACTACTGAAAACTTTTTCATCTGAAGATAATTATGGTGATCTTTTGTCTGAAATGCTTTCAAGAAAAAGTAAGAGATATGAGACATTGGAAGAATATTATTATGATAAAATTCGTCTTTTAAATCTATGTGAGATTACTGGAACTAAAGCGGTAGATTGCTTGATTCACGGAATTTTTGATCACAATACAAGAATGAATATACAAGGATCTCGATTTAGTGAACCAGAAGAAGTACTCTCTTATTTTCGAAAAATTTCCACAGGGAATAGAAAGGAAGAGACTTATACTAATTTTGGTCAGTCGCGGGAACTTAAAAAGCCGCAACAAAGAATCCAAAATTCTAATGAAAATAGATTTAATGCATATAAATGTTTTAATTGCGGTGAAAACGGTCATGCGTGGATGAAGTGTCCAAAAGATTTGATTAAATGTGGAAAATGCAGAAGAATAGGCCATACTGCTGCACAGTGCCAATCAAATAAGGTGTCAGAGAATATAGATGCTAGTAAAAATGTATTAAGACTTCAAATAAATAAAGATATGAGTCAGAAATTTTTCAAAGACGTGATCGTTAACAATAAGCAATTTAAAGCATTTATCGACTTTGGGAGTGAATGCAGTTTAATAGGAGATACCACACTCTATAAAATAGAAGCTGTTCAAAATATAACCGAAACCACGGATCTTCCAGTTCTAAAGGGATTTGGCAATAAAGGGTTAAAACCCAAGGCACGTTTACCTGTGGAACTTACAGTAGATGGCGTGATAGAAAATATAGACGTTTTTGTTGTGTCACAATCTTTACTTCCTAATGATGTCGACTTGCTTTTGGGTCAAAATCTAACTGAACTTCCAAATATACGAGTTTTAAAAACAGATACTTTACTGACATTATTCAGTATGCCGCATAATAGATCTGTCAAGATAATAACACAAGAAAACACAAACATAATTGGGACAATGTCAGTTAAAGTAAGTTGTGGTGACAAAGGGATAAATTTTATTTATGTGTCAACATGTCCATGCCTAAAACCTGGTTCCGAATATTTAATTGTACCAGGGATATATAAATTTGAATATGGATGCTCTGAAGTTATAATAATGAGTTTATTGCAAACAACATTCGTATTACCTTCTGGAACACTAATAGCGAGAGGAAAAATAATACCTGACACGATGTTAAGTGTTGTTCCATCAAGTTTATATAGCTTCGAATCGGAAATACTAAACATTTGTCGCTTGTCAAAAGAGGATTTGCAAGACTCTGAGCCTGACTTTAGCAATATTAACGTGGATATAGATCTAGACGAGAGAACAAAGAAACGCCTGTATGAAATTTTGCACAAAAATCGTAACTGTTTCGCGTTGTCAATGGCAGAATTAGGTGAAACCTCCGCTGCTGAAATGCATATTCGTCTTAAAGATGACACCCCAGTTACATATAGACCATACAGACTTTCTTTTTCTGAAAGGATAAAAGTAAAAGAAATACTAGAAGATCTTTTACAAAACGGAATAATACGAGAATCCGAATCGGAATACGCCAGCCCTATTATAATCGTTCCAAAGAAAAATGGAGAACTACGTCTTTGCGTCGATTACCGAGCTCTAAACAAGAAGACATTAAAGGACAAATACCCAATGCCATTAATTGAAGATCAAATAGATAGTTTAAGTTGCCAGGTCTACTTCTCAACTTTAGATCTAACATCTGGATATCACCAAATCCCAATAGCAGAACAATCGAAACACCTGACTGCTTTTATAACACCTGATGGCCACTTCGAATATAATAGGATGCCATTTGGCTTATGTAACGCGCCAGCGGTGTTTCAAAGAATGATTCATAAAGTATTAAATCCTAAAAAAATCCCAGGTGTACTCACTTATATGGACGACGTAATAATAGCTTCGCAAACTATTGAAGAAGGTATGGAAAGATTAGAACGTGTTTTTGATGCCCTCAAAGAAGCGAACTTAACACTCAACCTTAAAAAGTGTAATTTTTTTAGAAAGAAAATAGAATTTCTTGGATATGAGATTTCCAGTGAAGGAATTAAGCCAGGACAAAAGAAAATAGAAGCAGTCGCTTCGTTTAAAAAACTCAGAATGCTCACGAAATTCGACAATTTATAGGTTTGGCTAGTTTTTTCCGTCGTTTTGTTGAAAACTTTGCCTCAATCGCTAGACCACTGACAATGCTTACTAAATCAAACACAAAATTTGTCTGGAATATTGAACAAGAACAAGCTTTCAGTAAAATTAAGAATATTCTCGTTTCACGCCCAGTACTAGTAATTTACAATCCATTGTTTTTAACGGAACTCCACACTGATGCAAGCCAAAAAGGAATAGGAGGAATTCTCCTACAACGACCAAATAAAGAAACTCCTCTTTGACCTGTAGCGTACTTTAGTAGACAAACGACCACTGAAGAACAACATTTTCATTCATTCGAGTTGGAAACGTTAGCAGTAGTTATGTCCTTAAATCGGTTTCGTGTGTACCTTCTAGGTATAGAATTTAAAATAATGACAGATTGTCATGCAGTAAGGCAAATTTGGACAAAGCGTGATTTGGTGCCTAGAATAGCGAGATGGTGGTTGCAAGCCCAAGAATTTAACTTTGATATTGAATATCGACCGGGAGCACAAATGTTACATGCAGATGCATTGAGTCGGAATCCATTGGTAAATAATGAAGATTCGAGTCAAAAAGATAATTCATTGAACATTTTTAAAATATGTATAAATAATAAAATCATTGATAATAATCTAGAAAGTATACAATTCATCGATCCCAATCTTTACAACATTAAATGTATACTTGATAATAACTGTCCCGAAGCTAAAGATATAAAAAATAAATATGTTTTAAAAAATGGTAAGGTATATCGTAAAATCGACAACGAACTCCGGTGGGCCGTACCACATAACGCAAGGTGGAAAATATGTCATACGGCACATGACGAATCTGGACACTTCTCGCTGGAAAAAACCCTTGATAAACTAAAACGTACTTACTGGTTCCCACGTATGAACCAGTTTGTAAAAAAATATGTTAAGGCATGCATACCATGTGCATATGCGAAGCAAACCAGTGGACGTAAGGAGGGATTTCTTCACCCAATACCAAAGACACCTATACCATTCTATTGTATTCATATTGACCACTTGGGACCTTTTACTAAAAGTAAAAATGGGAACACTTATATTTTAGGAATAATTGACGGCTATACAAAATTCATCATCCTTAAAGCTGTACGCAATACAAAAAGTCGAACCACAATAAATTTGTTACGGGATGTGTTTGGTCTATTTGGAGCGCCGAAATTACTTATATCGGACCGGGGTACAAGAAGAATTCGCTCGAACTCAAGAAATTAAGCACATTAAGAACGCCGTGGCAACACCAAGAGCCAATGGACAGATAGAGCGCTACAACCGATCCATTCTAGCATCCTTGACAGCACTTACCAATGGAGACGAGAAAAATTAGGATGCCCATCTAAATACGGTGCAGTGGAGCCTGAATAACACCTTAAACAAGGGTATTGGAAAGACTCCATCTGAAGTCATATTTGGTAAGCAGACGATAAGTCCTAATGAATCTCATATTCATGACCTCATGCCTGACCCAAAAATACCTAATGCGGATCAAATATCTGAAATTCGCAAAGCAGTAACACAGCACATTCAAGAAAAACAAAACGACATGACAAAAAGGTTTAACAAAACTAGATGCAGTGCAAAGACCTATAAAGAAAATGATTTAGTCCTGGTACAAAAGCAAGTCAACAATCCAGGTGCTAGTAACAAGTTATTACCACGTTATAGTGGTCCATATAGAGTGTCTAAAGTCCTCGAAAATGATCGATATGAGGTGAGCAGTATTGAAGGATTTTCCAAAAGAAAATATGTCAATATTTACGCAGCAGATAAAATGAAGCCATGGATAACCTTTTCAGTCCCTGACAGTGCAGAGGAAAATGAGCAAAGCTCCAGTAGTAATTCGGAATATTCAGATACAGAACCAAATTAATTAATTATGTTTTATCGGAGATGAATTATTCATATTAATCAAATATATATTGTGCATGTATATAATTTAAGTCATAAAATAATTTAATGAATAAATCAGAATGAAGAATGGTGATTTTATTTCTAATATAAAATATGTTTCATTATTTTAAAATTAGTTTCTTTAAGAGGTTGGTAAACTTAAGGATAGGAAAAAATAATATTTATTATAGTATATACATACTGCCGTGATATTTCTTTTTTATGTTTCAGATGAATTCCTTAAAAGGGCTAGCATGCCGCTGCAGGTCAATTTATTAATGAATAACACTGCCACTTACCAAGACCATGAAATGAGAGCATTGTCATGGCTAATCACAAAGATTATCAACCTAGCATGCCGCTGCAGGTCAATTTATGAATGAATAATACTGTTACTTACCAAGACCATGAAATGAGAGCATTGTCATGGCTAATCACAAAGATTATGAACCTAGCATGGTTAATTGAATTGAAGTATAGGTTTTGCTTATGGAACGAGAGGGTTGCCATAACAAAACCCATTTTAGTAGCCTAAAATGAATGTCTGGGGTCAGACATGGAGCCAGGGTGGCCGAATGTTAGATATTGCAAATAGATGAAGGTAGTTTACGATAAAAAAATGTTCAGTCTGTCAGTTGAAAGCTATAAATACGAAGACAACACTACAAGGCGGCATTATTGTGAGAGACGTGAACGAAGAAGGAACGACAATTAAAGTAGTAGTTTATTATTTATAGTATATTGTAGGTAATTAAAAAGTATTTACGTATATGTAAAAGTAAGTTTAAAGATAAAATAAATAAAAAGGAAAAAGAAACAAGTGTTTTAATATTTGTAAATCTATGTAATTTGTTGATAACAAAATAAAAAATTCATATTTATAACCATTCTTAAGTGTGGTCATTTGGTCGGCTCAAAGGAATTAGTTAGTGACAATGAAGGGAGTTTCTCGTCTAATGACCCGCGGGATTACCACTCGCTCGGATAACATTTCGTTAGACACCAACGTATATATGTAGGAATGTACTATATGTAGGGGAAATATGGACAAAATGTCATATATGGACAAAATGACATAGTCATCTTATTTCATAATTGGCGGGCTTTAGAGACGTCCCCGCTGTTGTACCACGTAAAGGTATATTAACAATCCTG
The DNA here is from genome assembly GCA_037178615.1 of Dione vanillae. NCBI lineage: Eukaryota > Metazoa > Arthropoda > Insecta > Lepidoptera > Nymphalidae > Dione > Dione vanillae. The sequence goes on from JAZFAU010000189.1 coordinate 1,941,576, forward strand.
TCAAGCGTTAAGCGTCGTTGGTACAGTCAAGACGTCAAGTTAACCAGCTTAAATGTGTTTCGTGCCTACAAAATTTATTTTACAGTTGTTTTATTCCTAGTTTTTGGTGACTAATTTGTTGTTATTTGTAATTATTGCTATTAATATCGATTACTTGTAACTGTAACCAGTGATTTTAATTAATTTTATTTCAATGATTAGATGTTTGATAGAATTATGACATTTTATTGGTATTTGTTTATATTCGGACAAAATTACATATCTGAACAATGGACAAAATGACATGGAATGTAATTATGTAAGTATGTGTTTTCTTTGGGCTTATGCATCATGTGCTGATATCTCGAAAAATACCAAACGTGTAATTTGTGAATTGTGTACTTAGATTTTTAGTATATCATTATGGCCTTAACATCTATGTCATTTTGTCCGTACTATAGGGACAAAATGGTTTTTGCTATTGGTTAGTATGTTTTTTAATAAATATTTTATTATACTTTCTATTTAATTAAAATTGTGTGTCATTGATAGTTAATTAATCTAAGATGAATAAAAAGTAGTTAGACTAATAATAGTTACGATAAATAAATAAATAAATGTGGTTAAAAAACAAGACACCCTGTCATTTTGTCTGTACTTCCCCTATACATATGAGTCCATAAAGATAGACCTTTACGTAGCAATAAAGATGTATATAAGACACGTACTTTCCCACTAACATAAAACGACGAGCTTGTTTAATAAAGGTTTCGTAATCGTACTACGTTTTTGTTTCCATGGTTAGTAATATACTAAAACTATGGTACATGAACGATTTTAACTATTATATAAAAAGAACTATTCATTTATATGTATTTTGTTCTATGTAGCAGATATGTATGTAAATTTATTAATTATAGGTATATTTAGTTTAATTTTATTTCAGTTTAATTTTTACATTTCTTTTTGGTCTTATATTTTTTTGGGTTGTGACACTGCCCATTCTTGCTGTTTGATATTTATACAATAAAAAAAATAGGAAAATTAGAAGCTGCGATTCCTGTGTAACTTTTTCATCTCATCCACTGTCATCGTTAAGTTGATACCAGTATCTAGGGATCTTAAAAACACCCTATTCCTCACACATAAGAGGAAAAAGAAGCTAGGGAGAAGAGACAGATTCGAAGATGCTGACTATTATTCATGAGGCTCAGAGTCTGACCAGCGTGACTATCGTAGTCATTCCAAACAAATCAGTCAAGCTGCAGTTGTCATATGCGACACACGAAGGGCTACACCTACTACAGAGAGGACAAAGATGAAGTAGTTCTAAGACTAATTCATAATGTTACGGGCAAAGACAAAAAGCATTGAGGAGTATAATCTAAAGGACTAGAACGTAGCGGTCATAGAGGGTATGTCCTAACATTTAGTTTCATTCACTGTTCGTTTTCACCATCACTGTGTGACCCCCATCAATAAGTAGCCTCCACTTTGTAGAATCTTTTTATTTTATAATATCAAAAATACATATTTAGATTTATGTAATTTGCTATAGCCTTGTTTAATTTAGCCAATGCTTGATATAGTTATGTATTATTGTGTCTTTATATCTTTTTTAAATCAATGTAACTTTAAACGAATTCGAGATTGTTGGATAACAGGGAAGAAACTCACACTTTAGTAGTAATTTAAACGAAATAATTTACTTAACTAAATATTTTCATAAGTTATACAGTTCATTTTTTAGCCAATAGTTCCGAGCGCGCCAGTAGAGCACAGAAAAAGTATATAGCTTTACAATAATATTTAGAACGAGATCCACGAGACAGATCCAGGAAACATTACATATTTACATATTGACCTAGTAGTCCAAAGTAGAATATAATCACTATAATGAGGACGTTTAAGACATTAGCGTCTGTCTGTAAGCGGCGGTTTGTGAGTTTGATTCCCACTCGAGGAAGACGGAATTTATCATTTCCATTTTTTACGCTCTGGCAACAAGGCAATGGTAAGAAATTCTGCAACTCAACACGCAATGCCCTAAAAAAGGCGGAAAGCGGAGAATGGAGCATCTTATTAATAGGTTCCCACGGTTCCCTCTACCTACCCTGTTATGTGCGGGATAAAGCGTGAAACTAAAAAAAACTTCAATGATTGTATGAATTTACATAAGCGAAAAACAAAATAAAGATACTCATACAAATATTTTTTTTATAGGTAACCACCATTATTTAGAATGTAACAATAATAGCATAGTAAGACTACGAAAATGTGTTACTAAATGCAGTATCAACAGTAAAAATATACATAAATGAAAACTTAGATACACGTTGAATACATAGAAAAAAATATAATAGACATTTGTCTGTTAATTACTTGAATGTAGATCATAACTTACAACAATATATGTTGATAAATGTGTATGTATTAAGACAACTTACAATTTTAATTTTATCTTTCGTCTAAATCCTTCACCGTTCTTTGATAACTCTTGTATCTCGGTTAGCTGAGGTTGCTTTTACTCGGCCAAAAGGGTAACCTTTAAATAGACACGGCACAGTACAGTATTATTTAATTTTAATTAATTACAACCCATCAACAAGTTAAGAAGGAATTAAAATATGTAGTTAGTATCTTTAACAATATGTAAAGTTACAAACAGCATTGTGTTAACAAACCAACAAAATTTGTAATTCCAATCACGTCTATTCCAGAACTGTTTTAATAAATAAAAAGCTATTGAATTCTAAAAGGGGTATAATCCTATGGGATTTTAATGGAATTTACGGGCGCCGTTTAATTCTACACGTAGGTATCATTTACATATTGACATATACACTTTTAAAAACATATTTTTCATAGGCGTGTCCAGTTCCAGCGCAATAAATATGATGGCTTTTGTCAATATACAGAGAAATGAGTAAAAGCTGTAGTAGTTATAATGGCGTGAAAAATATTTTATATATAAAATTATTGTAGCGTAATATTTGACACACCTTCACGCGCGGCGAAAAATCACACGCGTCGTTGCACAACAGTTCAATGTGGGATTTTATAGTTATTTATGAGGTGGCAAACTACAAGTGGCTTTACAGTTATATGCTAGACTAATCTCATAATTTAAATTTGCTTCAACAAAATTTTTATTTTATAAACCTAGCCTAAATTAAACTAAAGATTCATTATCAAAGATAGCTTACTATATATAATCTTTCAGTGACCGCACAACAAAGTTTCAATTTAATTTATGACTTTGTATAGCACTTGTAAAAGCTTCAAGTTACTATCCCGCATTAACTACTACAGTAAATATAAAATATTGCAAGTATCTGTTCTGTAAATATTGTTTAACTAAAACATACAAATACTACTTCGTAATAAAAAAATAAACCAACATGTTCTATATTTTTTATCGCAGTTTATTTTTCGTGTCTAAATTCTAAGTGAAACATATATTCATTTTGATTCATTTATCAATCAAATGACTGACTGATAATACACATTAAAATTTTACAAATTCGTTTTCAAAACTCGTATTCTGAGTGAAATATGTCACATCTTAACGTTAGATTCTTTAATTTTAACTTTTTTTAAAGTTTGATGAAAAGCTACTGTCTATAGTACTTAAATACGAGTACATGTCGTGTGTCTGTTATAATAAAAGTAAATCGTAAAACAATAATAATGTTTAGAAATAGAGAATAAAAATAGTAAAGTACTGCACTTTATATATTTGTAATTGAGAATTTTTTGAATACAAATGTTTAGAGTTCATAGAAATAGAGCACGTCCAAAGTAGAGCGACAAGGCCGCGAGCAACTTGGCGTACACCGAGATTTGTAGTGCCGTGGGTTAATGTCGCTCCCACTGTTTATTTTAGAATAAAAGAAGCTTCATGATGCATGTTAATTATTTAAGTATCTTCAGATTTCAGATAGCTACTAATTTATAAGTAGTTATCTTTAAATTGATTAAAGTTAAAAAGACAAATGACTTGTGGGGCATATCTGTTAGCATAATTAAATCGTTAATTGACATTGTTGCACCTGATTTGGCGTTGATATTTAATACTTGCGTTGACTGTGGTGTATTTCCTGATTTAATGAAATATAGTAAAATCACTCCACTATTTAAATCGGGTAGTACGACAGATCCCACTAATTTTAGACCTATTTCAGTACTACCTACATTTAGCAAGATTTTTGAAAAACTAGTTTTGTCTCAATTAATTAATCATTTTTATAAGAATCAATTGCTACATACAAAACAGTTTGGATTCACTCGGGGTCGCTCAACAACCGATGCTGGTGTTGACTTAATACTTAATATTTTTGAAGCCTGGGAGGAGTCACGTGACGCTCTAGGAGTGTTCTGTGATTTGTCCAAGGCATTTGATTGTGTACAGCATGAAACATTAATTCAGAAATTACACCACTACGGAATAAGAAATAAAGCTCTGGACTTTGTCAGTTCTTACCTAAATGATAGAATCCAGAAAGTAGACATTAATGGAAAGCGTTCTCCCGGGTCATTTGTCAAAATGGGGGTGCCACAGGGCTCGATATTAGGCCCTTTTCTGTTCCTTATCTATATTAATGACCTACCTTACCTTGTAAAGGACAAACATGGGATAGTATTATTTGCAGATGATACATCTTTGATTTTTAAAATAAATAGAGGACATGATGAAATTGACAATGTGAACAATACTCTCTCAAATATTGTCAAATGGTTTAATGTCAATAATTTACTGTTAAATGAGAAGAAAACGAAGTGTATTAAATTCACACTCCCGAATGTTAAATGTGCCAAAACTATTGTAAAAATTGGCGATGGGGAACTAGATTTAGTAAATACTACAGTTTTTCTGGGCATTACTTTAGATTCAAAACTTCAGTGGGGCCCTCATGTGAACGATTTGTCGAACAGACTTAGCTCAGCCGCGTATGCGATCAAAAAGATCCGCTACTTAACCGACGTCAATACCGCTAGACTAGTTTATTTAGTTACTTCCACAGCATTATGTCATATGGTATACTATTATGGGGTAATGCTGCTGATATTGATACTATATTTGTTCTTCAGAAACGGGCTGTTCGAGCAATCTATAACATGAGGCCCAGAGATTCCCTTAGGGATAAATTTAAAAAATTTAAAATCATGACTCTTCACAGTCAATATATATTCGAGAATTTAATATATATTCATAAAAATATTGATAAATTTAGATTAAATTGTGATGTTCACAATGTTAATACGAGGAATAAGTATAAACTTGTTATGCCCACCACTAGGCTCCATAAAATAGGCAACTCCTTCCCATGTAATTGTGTCCGTTTCTACAATAAACTGCCGAAAGAAGTATTTGATCTCTCGTTAAATAAATTTAAAATCTATGTTAAACGGCAATTAATTACTAAATCCTATTATAGTGTAAAGGATTACATTGATGATAAAACGGCATGGAATTAATGAATTGCTCATAAGTTCGAGTGACGTTTGTGAAGTGATCACAATAGGTTTAGGGAAACCTGGCTGAGTTTGTTGTGGGCTCTTCTCACCAGGCCGCGCTTGGAACCCTCGTAACCTTAGTTTTAAGTCATGGAGTGTGTAGGTTTCAGAGGGGCTCAATTCGATATTTACTATCAAATTGGGCTCCTTTGACACTCCTCCGTTCGCTCTGACGTACACAAGTGATCATCTTATTGATTCTAAGTGGAAAATAAATAAATAAATAAATAAATAAATACTTGTAGAAACTTTCATATGCAGGTTTTGTTATAGAAAGGCTGTTTTTAAGTATATACTTTATCGTGCACGTAGCAGAGTAGGCAGAGGGAACTCAGTGTTAAGATACTTCGTATTTTGAAACATTGAGTGTTGAGTGACGGGACTCCATGCCGCATTTGTTTTGAAAACTAAATCCATGTATATAACTACCTAATATATATATATATATATATATATATATATATATATATATATATATATATATATATATATATATATATATATATATATATATATATATATATATATATATATATATATATATATATATATATATATATATATATATATATATATATATATATATATACATATATATATTCAAAAGTCCTTATATTAGGTAGTCATATACATGGATTTAGTTTTCAAAACATATGTAAGTTTTTTGTTCATTTTTTAAATAAGATTTCAATGTAATATAATTTTATCAGAATAATGCAATATTGTAAAATAAGTTATTTCTGCTTATTAAGTCCATGTATTTAACATATCATAAAATGGTTTACTTTTCAATCGATTTGGATTGGAAAATCGCATTGAAAATGGAAGCAACTGAAACCATTAGGTAATGAAAAAGCTACTGAACGAATTGAAAACTTAATTGTGGTTTAATATATAATTGATGTACTTTACTTTTCACCACAATATTTACATTATCAACAATATTTATTACATAGTTATGTCGCGCATAACTCTCATTTTACTTTAGTTTTCATTTCATTTTCAGTCATTTTAATTTTCACAGATCTCCCAAGGGTGAAGATATTGAGATAGAGAAAAATGTATGATGATATTATATTAAGTTTACTTGCGACCATTTAAGTATAAATAATTGTTTTCGTTAAGTGAATAAATTAAAGTCTTTAATTTATTAAACCTAAACTTAATTTTTAAATATAACATGATAATAAGTACCTACTTCTTACTTAATGCCATATACAATAACATTTTAAAGACAAATTAAATAAATATTTGATTTTCATTTTCTAAAATATACATATGAGTATATTTACAGTAAAAACTAATTATTTACTTACTAAAGCAAGTAGTAGACTTACTTATTAAGTCGTAAGAAATATAGAAAAAACGGCCTCATTGCTAATTGTATGACCATATTCTGTAAATTTAATTACTGATACCATAATATGTTCTGTTCTACAAAAGGAGTTTAATTATGCTGCTTCAGTGATAAAGGGTTCTTAATATATACTATATATGTATACAACAAGACGTAAACTTGCATGTAGATTTAATAATTAGAGTATATGTTTCATATTTTTATAATTTTCTATAGGAGATATTCAACTGATAATAAATTTTTACACCATTTTCTATGTACATATATGACTACATTCAATCGAAAAAAGAAATCTAGAAGTAAAATTAAATACTTTTATCAAAATTGATCTGTTTCACGATAATGACTTATTATAATTTCGGAGTACAAATTTGGCGGTGCCAGCTAAGTACTAAATGTGAAAAAAGTATTTAAAAAATAACCTAAATTCTTTAAAATAATAGAGAATAAATAATATGTATATATGCATATTACCATCTATATAGCTACATATTTATTTCTCTTTGTTTTTTTGTACATTTCTAAAGTATGTAGCAATAGAAAATTAGTGCAATAGAAAATCAGTAAAATATCAGAAGTGAGGTCCAGGAGACCTAAAACATAATCTTTGTTTTGGTTCCTGTCGCTCATAATTACTAGACCACTAGACGGCAAGATCACAATTTGTGTAATCGTTTTAATTATGAGAAATAATAAAACCTTTCGTATTTGTATATTTACATACATGTTTTAAGAATTTATTCTCAAAAAGAAATACAATTTCACTTATATGAGAACAGTGTTATTACAGTGTTAACAATTCACATCACCTTACACTCAATATAATTTCATAAAAATGTTATTATATAGAAAGTCTTTTAAAAATGTAAAGCTTACTTATTTATTCCATTCGAAAGCCTTATTAAAGCGAGATGAAACATTAACTATGCCTTTAGTGAGATCTTTTTCTGATTTCTCTTGTAATGTCATACTTACATCCATGTTTTAGTATGTCAATGTTATAGAAAGCTTTATTGTTTCTTATACGAAACATAGTTCTTAGTACATTTACTTCCACTGCTTCTCTTAAGCATGCCAATATTTAATTATAGAGGATACATCCAGAAGTCATCAGAATAAGTCATAAATAAAGTTTTATTTAGCCGGATCCCGAACCGGAGAAATCGTCTATATCAAATTAAAATCAATCATGAAGATTAATACAGCATATAGGTACATACTATTTATTATAGTTATATCCGCATTATACTTTTTTATTTTTATTTTCGTGAATTAATTATAGTTATAGTAGCAAGTTATAAAGAGTGGCATTTCCATAAAAGATTTCTGTGGACAATAAGCAGATCGCAGGTGTGTAAAAGAGTAATTTTAGGCGAATAAACTTACTCACCGATATCTTATTTCTTTGTGGGTATATCTTTAATATTACCACACAATGTAATAAATATTTAAGCAATATTTGTAAGTAAAACTCTCATATTTTACTTACAAATATTTTTTGAGTGTAGACTGAAGGGTTTATACGCTTACCGTTTTATGAATGAATCTAAAAGATAGATTAAAACTGCAAAAAATGGCTGATTTTTTATTCCGACCAACATAGTTTTTTAGACTATTCAACAAAAATTCATGTCAACCCGCTTTATTCATAAGATTTTATGCCTCTAAAATATGTCAGTAAAACTTCACCAAAATATTTATACTTTAGCTTGAAATTTGGAACTAAATAACTTACCGTATAGATACAAGAGCTTGTGTTTTGAATTTTTACTTGGAAATACGTGAATGTTTTGCTACATATGGCAATTGTATTTTTAATAGTGTTTTGACTTTTTCTTAAAAATGCATTTTATGATGATAAAATATGCAGTAAAATTCAAACTTATATACTATAACATCTAAGTAAATTCCAAATACATTTCGCTTTTCGCTTTTTTATAGATATTGTATATTATGGAAAAACTGAACGGTGAATTAAAAAAATATAATAATTGCATTATTTTTTTTCAAACTCTAATATATTAAATACAGAGTGTATCTGACAAGACGGCCATTATCAAAACTAATTATAGGCGAAAATATTTTGAAGCTATATACAAACAACTATAATTGTATAAGCAAGGTTTTGTTGAAATTATTACAACGTGTGAACATTAATATGTGGTGTCTGATCAAAAACCTAGGCGTTATGTAACGTCACGTTCGCTTCTCCAATTTCGCGTTGCTCCGGATCATAGGACATCCAGCGACGATCGTATAACTAAAGCAATATTAATAAACTTGAAAATTTATGGAAAAAACCTTCTTTTTTATAGGTCCAATGGGATTTACAGCGTTGTTTTACATTTTAATGGAAGGTACTGTGTTCCGAAATCTTTAAGTAAAAGAAATGTAAATTCTATTTGACATAGTTACTTATATCATAGTTAATATTAAAAATAAAACATTTTTATTAACATACAATAATTTCAATTTAAATATAATATATAATATCTGGTGTAGCTATATTATACAGTGTCATTTTAAACATTTTGCTTTTGCTTTAGTATGACCTACAATAACAATATATAATATTCAAATTTTTGCTTTCGCTTCACGATGTATCTCGTATATAGCAGGGTAGTAGGAAGGAACCTAGTGTTAGGCACTTGTTACCCACTTTCCCCTTTCAAGACAAAGCATGTTGAGTGTCGTTATTCAACGTCCTGTGCTTTGTCTTCTAACTAGCGTGAGGAAAATGTATCAATTATTGCATTTACAGATGCTGTGCTACTGTACCATGACTTTCTTATACACAATAACCAGTCAGGACATTAAAGCAAAGTCTAACTAAGACTACGCCTGTGGGTTCTTGTATAAAAAGCGCTGTATTAAGTTTTTTAAAAAGTGACGAGCGTAGATTTATGACATTACATCATTTTTGTTTTCGACACTTATGAGTGTCAACCTGGACAAAACCATTTTTATAAATCATTTTAATGTAGAGCGACTGCCTGGCTATCAATATTAGCATAATTTCTATACCAAAGATGTATAGTATCATATAAAATAATTCGATTTCTACTCAGGGAGATTGAAATACTTTATTTTCTTCGCTTTGGTAATATGGCAAAAAGCTGCGTTGAGTTCCACCACTCCACATGCAAACTGCGAAAAATATTAAATCAATCTATGATTAAAATTATACTTTATTTAATTCAAATGCTGACTATGTATCAAGGAGGAATAGCTTAATGATAAATCTTGATACCATATTAAATCCTAGTCTCGGGTGTTTGATTAAATCTCCATATTCATAGTCTTCGATAATACTCTAAATAGATGTACGCCAAAATCAATTGTTTGTGATAATGTAAAGCACTGTAACATAATAATATTAATATGTATATTTCAAGGGAATACGATCATTTTAGAATTATGATGATTAATACGTAACACAAAAATACCAATATTTTATATGTCATTTACCATATTACACTTTGATAATATCATATTAGTTTTATTAATTATTATTAATTTTATGTTAGAATAAAATAAGAGAAAATGAGTGACATTGACATGAGCAAAAATCAAAAAGCATAAACTAAGTAAGTAAAAACTACCAACATAAATGTATTTCATAACGAATTCAATTATTCAGGATATCTGTTCAATTGTAATTCAATTATTTAGGATTTCTGTATATTTAAAACTAAATTTCAAAAGATAAATCAAGAATTTATACATTTGATTTTGTTATTCAAACAATTTACGTCTCCCAGCCATCTACATCAACAGGAAGTTAAAGATATAACCGAGCGACTTATCTTTCGTCGCGTCTGGAAGAGGCCGGAACTTTACTCATCATTTTGCCTGCTTCATTGCCATGCTTTGTGACATCCGACGCGACATTTTTGCAAATATGTCAAGACTGGCAAAATATTTCTTTTTACACAAACATTCCTTATTACTTGACAGAAGCGGGCAAAGCTCCTCTCTTGTAAATTATTTTTATAAAATTTGTCGTGGCTGTGCGTGTTTCTTTCTTTCTATGTATGTATAAGATTTATCATAATAATGTAAGTATTTATATTAAAGTAAAATAAATAGTTTCTTATGACCACGAATGTGATTTTATATTAAAATAATTTCGTGTAATTTTTTTTTCTAATAATATCGTAAAAAATTACAAATATTTAATCAATTTTAAAATAAAAGTGTATGTTAGTACAAAACCATTACTTCTAAATGTTTTAAGTTATAATACAAATATGTACTACATTCTATTATGGACTTGTCGAAAGAAAGGAATTTATTTCCCTGTGTGTGCACCGGCGTAGCGTGCAGTTCATTAGTTCTTCATTTAAAATTTCAGTTGTAGTTACGAAACGAAAGCTATTCTAAGATATTAATCAGCGTTTCACATGAAATCTTTTGGCATATCTTCTTCTTTCCTGTAAATTGAAGCAACGAAATATGCGCTTGAAGAAATATAATGAAATCAATTTAAAGTTATAAGCGCGGTAAAGTTTTTATCGAAGATTTCACAAATGGCTTTAGGTTTTGTTACATTGTGACATATATTTCAACTGAATATTGTCACCCAGTTTCTAATTTAAATACTTTTTATAAAGCTCAGTTAGCCTTATGTCTGGCAGACATTGTCTAATGAGTAATGTTATTAGCATCATATGCTTGTGCTCAAAAACATTCATGAATCTCGTCGTCTGCAGTATGTTAAAGTAATATTTACATTATTAATATAATAAGTTTTAAGTCTAGCATTAAGTACTAGTTAATTCGATACTTAAAATGAAATAAAAATGGAGTCTACGTTATTCTATAATTTATAACGCTCACAATGTTTTTTGCTCATTTTGCACTTTCGATTTCAAGGTTAATTTAAAATAGTACCATAATATTTTTTCTTTTGGTTGTACATCAGGGTTATTGTATAATTTCGTAGTCAACATTTCAATTACGTGATTATTAAAATACAAAATGCATATCAAAAATAAGCATAAACGCTAATATCTTTTAATTGTTTTAACTTTTACTAGGCTTTAATAGGTTATTCTTTCATTTTTGGTAATAATTTAAACTTGATTTTTCTACGTGAGTTAGAGAAAATAGCCTTGATAACAAGCAGATAGGCACACAGAAAGACGGACAACGGACTGATCCTACAACAGAATGTTGTTGTTGTCTTTTGAAGTACGGGATCCAACAAGTATAAGATCTGTTTTATGTAGGCTGTTGATCTAGTAGATTACGTATGTTCAGTTTAATCCACTTGAGTATTAATAAAATTTAAGGAGATGTTTGACATATAGTAAAAATTTTAAAGATATTCATGGTGTAATTAAAAGATATTCCGTACACGTTGAATTATGAAATTTAGCAAAGAATTAAAAAAAAAGACTATGAAATTCAGCAAACAATTAGAGCTTACAGTATAAATAACGTCTTACTACACAAGTCCATGTTTAGGTTTGACAATTTTAGTTAGATGTCGCGTATATTGCGGCTAATTGTGCAGGATTGGAGGTCCAATAGAAGTCCAATAGAATAGCTATTAGCTATTCTATTGGACCTCCAATCCTGGTTGCTTAGTTGAAAGAACAACTCTCAAATATAAATAAACACTTTGTGAATTTAACAATAGTAATAAACTTTGTTAAACAGTATATTATTTCAAAACAAATTGTCGTAGACATTTTACAAAGTTTTAAGACAAACATGCCCGAGAGTGTGCAGACGGGATAATGTGATTTACAAGTTTTGTTCACGTACTAACGTAGGTCACTAAATTCATAAAAATATGTTGTAAAGTAGTAGCAGCGTACTTATATACTTATTGTTTTATTAATAGTACAAATTATAATCAGTCGTAATAGAAATTACTCTTAATATATAATTTATCATCAGTCATACACTAATTATAAAATTTATAAAATTCTCATTAGAGTAAGAGACTAAATGTATAATTTTATTTATGGTATAAGTATTTACATTGAATTATTTTGTTAAATACAAGTGAGATCTTAATGCACTTATATGTATAATACGTAGTGGTTAAGCCTATCACATTAAATATTTCAATGAAAGAGCTTTAGTATAGCTTAAGCCTAATGCAAAGGATACAAGCTGCTAAATTGTTTAGAGTCATTATAATATTATAATGGTAAGAATACCTGAATGATAAAATAAACCACTTTGGCTGTTCAAATTCATTCATATAGTTTACACTACTATATAAATATATTTAGGAGATGAAAATACGATTTTGAGTGAACTGAAGATTGTGTTCCTATCCAAAGGAGAGATTGAATTTGGACTGAGTTTTCCTAATGTTTAATCTAATGTCAAATGATATTTTATTATGTTCCATCTTGGATGGTGATGTCTTTATATTAAAACTAGACAACACGATGAATAATGTGAGCGTCATATACAATTCAGTTGTGACTATAATATGAAATTTTAATTCAATGTATAATTTTCTCAAGTGTCAACAAAGGTTCTTGTGATTATTTAATTAATAGTAATTAGCGCGTGAAGTAATTTTCACAAGTCATATTTGATGGAAACATTATAGACGGACTTTAAATGATTTTCCAGTATGTTAGAGTGGAAACTCACAACAATGAAGACTTCGACGCCCCACACAGTGCAGAATCATGGTAATCGGGGCGCGCTCGCAATTTCCACGGCATATATTCGTAACGGAAACGAGGTCGAAATAAGTACATATTGAAATTTTTAAGTGAGGTCAACATTGAATTTAAAATTACTTACAATGACAGGTAACCCGCCATATGTTTGTGTTTTATTTAGAATAACTATGTAATAATGTAATATTTCGTTACTTAATACGACCTCGTTAACCTTACTTGAATGATAAATAAGTAAAATAATCCGTTTGAGATTTTAATATGATAACCATTCATTGTATATAGTATAACACTCCACAAAATGTTAAGAATTTAAAAACAGATATATTGTAACAGTTATTATAATATAAGCTTGTAAAACGTCTATTTCTTTCAAAAATATGAATTAAAAATATCTGAACATTATAATGCTAAAACATTTTTTTTCAGACAGAGCTTATTGAAATAATTAATATTAAAGGCTTGTCGCCTGCTTCTCAACGTATTTGTTCCAAGAATATTAAAAAGTATGTCTGTTATATATTTTAGATTCACACTGTATCCAGCACATAGCATACATGGCGGAGGTAACCTAGTGTTTAGACACTATTCTTCGGTTTCCGCCTTTCGAAACATTGTTTTCTGAGTAGCAACACTCAACGACCCGGTTTGTCTCGTTAGCAGAGCGAAGTGATTGAAAATATTTCACTCTTACATACTTTTTATACTATGCAAATAAAAACATTTAAAAGTTTCAAATCGTGATTCATATTACTTTATATGATGCAGTACGACGTAAAAAGAATCATTATGTTAATTTTAATCAAAGATTTACATGACCTCATGAGTTTCGGATATGATTTGCTTCACGGTACCCGAACATTAGGGTGAGTCTCAAAGTCACCATAATTTGTATCATGTATTTTCATGTTGTTTCTTTTCTTTATTTACGTAAGAAAATCAAAGAAATAAAATCTTAATACAGTAAGTAATCATATAAAGTTGAATAAACATAAATTTACTATAGAAAAGGAATACAGAAATTGCACTCTCTTATCTGCCTTAGATTTACAAAAGCTATTTATAAAATTCATTTACAAAATAACTGACTCAATATTTGTGTTGTAGAAAGTTTCTACTTCATTTGTATCATTTGAGTGCAAGTCAAACACATTTAATATAATGAGTTAAACACTAACATTTCACATAGACATTTTATTAAGTAGATTAACTTAATCATTCTAATTGCATATGTACTCGTATATACGTACAGTCGAGTATGTAGTCGTAACCCACAAATAGTTCTGAACAGACACAGCGGAAGCTAAAATCATAAGTTTTGTTCAGATTACGTTAACTATATATTGAAAATATAATTTAACAACTATATTAGCAAAGTTTGAAATTTATTTCTGTAAAAATATATAAATAATAACAATATTGAACGTTTAGTATTGTCCTAAATATTACGATCTAAAAATCTATGTTACCTTCAAAGTACTACGCTAGACAGTTTTTAACATGAAGTTGACGAGATTAAGGGCCGGTTTCACCAATTACAGATAAAATCCCAGATAGCAAATATATTTCTTGTCTCGATAAACAACGAATCTCGTTTCCTCCGATAGAAATATCTAACAGATATAGACCTTTCTGAAGTATCTGCTGATTAAGTAAAAAAAATGTTGTATGTGGTGACAACGAACATATTTTTAATTTTTATCCAAACAGTATATTTTTAGCGGACTTTTGAGTTTAGTATTTCTAAAAATTTGTAATAATAAAAAAAATGAACTAAAAAAAGTTTAATAAATAAATACCTTTAAAAACAAAGTTCTAAAATAGCATAATGGCGGTCCTCCTACTCCTCCTCCTACTACCCAACCAAATTCGAAATTATTCTGCTAATGCCGCCTTTGAAGTATGTTATAGAAATGTACTATTAATAGTTCTAGACATGCCGAGATCTTTTAGTAAGCTATAGAGAGATTTCGCTGTTATACCTCTCGCTCCTACTTCTAACGCATATGAATTTACTTTAAACCTATTCCTGATCAGTTCGTTAGTAAGCTCGAAATATATATTAAGTTTGAAGTTATGACTTTTAGGGATATTTGTCTCCCACAGAACTGTAAGTTCTATCAGTACTACGCGTTTTAGGTTTCGAGAATAAAGAAAAATACCTAGTCTGGATGACGAAACACCAATGTCCTCAGGGATTTTGTAATGTTTCTCGTACGAATGGATCTAATATTGAGAAAGGTTTTTGCGTGTGTTTTTTAACAGAACCTTCTTTCACAAACTCTATTAAACGTTTGCTGGTAGTAATGTTTCTTTGTGCTCTTGCCACTGAAAGACTAACGGCTTCACGTATGATTTCTTGTACGTTGTCATGGCGCCGCGAGTATTGACCACTTTACAAGAGTACCCTACACCCCACCAGCATATGTTTAGCTGTCCCCACTGCCTCTTTACAGATGTAGCAAGATTTAACGGTAGCTTTACCCTATCTTACTAAATTACTTTGACCTGGAAGAGTCATTTGGAACGCATTCAGATAGAATTTTAATAGTGCTGGAGACCAGTCATGAATTAGGGTGCGCCATTTTAAAGCTAAAGGGATACAGAATTCTCCCAGAGTTAGCCACTCGTTTTGCATTTCTAAGCCCATTGAGTGCACCATATACTTATCATTCTTGTCTTGCCGAATAAAAGATTTTATTATGTCCCTGTCTTGAACTTTCCTCTTTGATCTTAACCCTACTCTACTTGATTGTGCTCCTTTCATAAATTGTTTATGGAACTGAAGTCTTGACTCGAGGTCTGGGACACTTCTGTCTTTTGGAAGTGAGGTAACAATCTCATCTTGTGATTTTCCCTCAATATGTGTTTTGGCAACTCTTAGATGTTTATAGAGCTCCGATGGTTTCTTTAATCTCAACTCAAAATAATTATTTTCCCTTAATAAGGTTAAGGTGTCTGCCGAATGCGCTAGCCCAAGCCAAAATTTCAGTATCTTTATGACGCTTGCATTTAGCTTAGCCAAGAGGGTTTTATTAAAATCATATACGAGGAAAGGCCAATTCAGACGTGATGTTAGAAAATTGTCGTATTTTAAAGCTTTTTTGACATTATTTATAGTTGCATATTGATGTCATACTGTTTGTCGTCTAATTAATTATTATAAATGTATTTATAGTCAAGAGTAATAAGTAAATAGTGGAATGAAGTGATTGTAAAACACACTGCGATATAGTATAAATACTAATATTTATTTCATAGGGCTACCCGAGGAAGGTTTTTACGAGTAACAAAATGGCTGGGCGAGCTCGTTAAATTTAATATTTAATTTATACGCTCATTTGTCTTTTGCGACGGACTGTGATGAAACAGAGACTGGCAACAGTAATTGTAGAATATTTTTATCATTTTTATTGATTGGACTTGGTATTACTCTTCGATATGTCCAGCATCGTTATGAGTTTTTTTGACAAACTTAGAAGACGTTCCAAATCCACTAAAGCTTTTTTTTGGTGTACAGCCTAAAACCATCCGTGATTGTGCGATGGGAAAAGATTTGATCCATGCATTCTCTTCTAGATATAAAACCTCATTGGACCTGAATTTATTTTATTTTATGTATTTTATTTTTAAATAACTTCACGTCTATTCACAGGCATATTTACAGTACGATCACAAGCAGGCGCTCTATTTGTATACAAAGGCAGAGGGAACCATAGGAATCTTAGTGTTAAGACACTCCATTTCTCGCTTTCCTCCTTTTGAGGCATTGCATATTGAGTGGCGAAGCTCAACTCCGCACTTGCCTAGTTGTCAGAGCGAAGAAAAGAGAAATGAAATAATCCACCTTCCCCGAGTGGGAATCGAACTCACAAACCGTCCGGTTACAGACAAATTTTCAATAATAATCCTAAAGTACCTGATTAGTAATTTTAATTTAATAATTTACTAATAAATATATTTTATAAATTATACAGTTCAATTCTTTACTTATGATATTTTGAGTGCGCCAGCAGCCCTATGAAGGGCCCTATGAAAGAAAAAATATACAACTTTACACTATCATTTAAAAAGAGATCCACGAGACAGGTCCAGAAAAAGAACACAAATATACATATTGACATACCCACTAACAAAAACTAATTTTTCATAGGAATATGCTGCCACTGCAATGAATATGATTGCATTTATCAATATACAAAAATTATATAAAATTATTCTAGCGTAATATTTGACACACCTCCACGCGCGGCGAAAAATTACACGCGTCGTTGCGTTGTTGTGTTCTGTTCAATGTAGGATTTTGTATTTATTTATGAGGTGACAAACTATAAGTGGACTTTACAGTTATAATCGCAAAATTAGGTTTGTTTTATCAAAGTTTTTCTTTTATAAACTTAGCCTGAAGTGACTAGAGTTTCATTATCAAAGATCATTTAACAAAATAATCCTACAATTTCTGCACATCAACGCTTCAATTCAATTTTTGACTATAATACAGATTTGTTAAATCTTCTAGTTTGTATCCTGTATAGATCAGGGTAGGCCTAGTGAATCTAGTGTCGAAACTCTATAGTTTACGGTTCTTAAGAGTAACTTTAACAAGGTTGACGAAAACTCACTGTCTGTATTAATTGTACTAAAAAAAAGTAATAGTAGTTCGTTTATATTTATAGTAAATTTTAATATAATAGTAATTTATCTATAAATAAAGAATAAAAATAGTAAAGTAATAATTCAGAGTTCATTGAAATAGAGCACGTCCAAAGTAGAGCGACAGGGCCGCGAGCAACTTGGCGTACACCGAGATTTGAAGTGCCGCCGGGTTAATGTCGCTCCCACTGTTTACTCTAAAATAAAAGACGCTTGATGAGGCATGTTTATTATTTAAGTATTGTTGCAATTTTCGTTATGATTTCAGCTACCTACAATTATAAAGATACTTTTATTTTATAAACTTGTTGTTTAGGAAGCGAAAAATAAGTTGTCAAATAGAGTTCAAGTTTTTATAATATATGTCAAGTTGTTGTTTGCTTAGAAGAATATGTTTCTTTTAAATATATTATTAAATAACATTTAAATGTAATATAATTTTATCAGAATAATACTTTAAATGCAATACTTTAAAATTAACTTTTTTACCTACCAAGTCCATGAGTTTAACTTATTAAATAAAATTGTTCAGTGTATAATTGATTTGGGTTGGAAAATTTCATTGAAAATGGAAGCGACTGAAATTAATAAGTTATGAAAAACCTACTGGACGAGTTGAAAAATAAATTGTAGTTTTATATATGAATGATATAAATTGCTTTTCACCACAATATTTCTCCAATATTTATTACATAGCTATGTTGCACCGAAATCCCTTTTTTAAGACTTCCCAAGAGTTAAGATATTCTTAAAATGATTAATTTGACAATGAGTTAATTTGAAATAAAAGATCTATGATATCATATTAAGTAAAAAGTTATTACTTGAAATCAATCAATTAAGTATAAATAATTGTTTTAAATAAATTCTTTAGTAAACCAAATGAAGTTTATCTTAAAACACCTTTAATGTGCCTAACCGTGACTTTTAAGTATAGGTGACCCGAAATATCTACCTACTGCTTACTCTTTGCAATATCGATTAACATTTTTAAACACAATTCGTTAAACACTTGACATCGCTAATTATATGACCATAATCTGTAAATTAAATTACTGATACCACAACACGTTACTGTTTTACAAATATTTACTTTAATTTTCTATAGAGAATATATTAAACTGATTTACATTTTTACACTATTGTTTACGAATGTGACTATATTCAATTAGAAAGAGAAATCCAAAAATAAATATAAATATTTGTTATAAAATTAAACACGATAATGTCTTATTATAATTTGGCGGTGCCAGATAAGTACTAAATTTTAAGAAAATAATAAAAAAATACCCAAACCTACTGTAAAATAATAATATAATTATTTGTTTTTTAATTATGTTTACTTTTAAAATATTTTAATATGTTATCATAGCTGGATAGCAATAATCTCTTTTCTCATCCCAGTACACACATACACACACATACATCATCTTTTTAAGTATATGTTTAATTTTTATTTCTCAGTTTTGATCTTTTTAGATACTTATAGTAGTTGAAATTTTGTATATAGCAGTCGAAATTTATTGCAAGTGATGCGACTCGGGAGACCTAAAACAAATGGAATCTTAATTTAGGCTTCTGTCTCTCATAATTAACTTTTATATTTGCATTTTTATACATTATTTCATAAAAATAGCATTTCATAGAGAGCCCTTTAAGAATGTAAAGATACTTATTTATTCCATTCGGAAAGCCCTATTAAAGCTGAGAGGAAACATTAACTACGCCTTTAGTGAGATCCTTTTCTGATTGCTCTTGTAATGTAATATGTACGTCCGTGTTTTAGTATGTAAATGTTATAGAAAGTTTTATTGCTTCTTATATGAAACGTAGTCTTTAGTTTATTTACTTCTACTGCTTTTTTCAAACATGCCAATATTTAATTATACAAGATACATCCAAAAATCACCAGAATAAATCATAAATAAAGTTTTATGAGGCCGAATCGTCTATCAACTTCATATCAATCAAGAAAGTTTAGGCCTGTTATCACATACTATTTATTAACTGGTTCTAATATCAAGTCGTAATACCAAGTTTTGTACATGGTTATGTACATACATTAGCAATTACAAAGATGTTGCACCTTTCATTATTTTTGTTTAAAACAAGTGAGTAAAATAGTAAAAAAGATTTGAGTATTGCTACAAAAACTAATGAATCCTACTTCAATATATTAAGTCGTTTCTACAATTCTACTTTATAAAAATGCATGACTTACTGTATAATTAATAACATTAAGTACTGATAAGTAGCAAATTATACAGAATGGTATTTTTATAAACGATTTTTGCGGAAAATGAGCAGACCGCAGGTGCGTAAAAGAGTAATTTTAAGCGAATAAACTTACACACCGATATCGTTGTTCCTTGTGTGTGTAAATATCGTATACTTCATCACTATGAAGGTTTTACTTCCAAAGAGATACAATTACGTTTAAAACTTTAATTTCAAAAGACGTGAATGTTTTACTATATATGACAATTATATCTTTAATAATCTTTTTCTTAAAATGCATTTTATGATGTAGAAACATAACGTAAAATTTAAATTTTTATACTTTAACATCTAAACAAATTCCAGCTATCGTTCAAATTTTGATTTCACAACTAGTACAACTCGCTTTTTGCTTTTTTATAGATATTGTATATTATGGAAAAACTGAACGGTGAATTAAAAAAATAATAATATTTGCATATTTTTTTTGAATCTCTAATATATTATATATGAGCAATATATCTTACTGGTTTTGTTGAAATTATTACAACGTGTAAACATTAATATGTGGTGCCTGATCAAAAATCTAGGCATTATGTAACGTCACGTTCGCTTCTCCAATTTCGCGTTGGTCCGGGTCATGACACATCCAGCGACGATCGTATAACTAAAGCAATATCCATAAACTTAAAAATTTATGGAAAAAACCTTCCCTTGTATAGGTCCAATGGGATTTACAGCGTCGTTTTATATTTTAATGGAAGGTAATAAGTTCCAGAACTCTTTAAGTAACGGTAATGTAAATTCTATTTGACATATCATAGAAACACTGTAATACAATGATATTAATACGTATTTTAAAGAACTATGATATGATATTGCGGAAATATTCATAATCGTTAATAAGTAACACCAATCTAGATTTTTTTTAATATTAATCATAACAAATAGTGGTTTCTAAAACTGTTAGTAAATTTCATTTTTAGAGTGTCAATGAATCACAAATCGCTTCGTTAAAGTATTGTTGAATGGAGAACACACAACTGTTGAATCAAAATTATATAAATGTTACATTAAAATACCAACAACGTTGAGGTTAGTATAAATGAAATACTTTAAACTATGTTAATAAAAAGTACCAACATAAAAGTATTTCATTTTGAGCGATTTTCAGCCAATTAGATTTATAAGTAAAAATTTATATCAAAAGATAAATCAAGAATTTAGACGTTTGATTTTGTTATTCAAACAATTTACTTCTCCCAGCCATCTACATCAACAGGAAGTTGAAGATATAACCGAGCGACTTATCTTCCGTCGCGTCGGGAAGAGGCCGGAACTTTACTCATCATTTCGCCTGCTTCATTGCCATGCTTTGTGAGATCCGAGGCAACATTTGGCAAAATATGTCAAGACTAGCAAAATAATAAAAACAAATTTTATGTAAAGATTGTACTTATTATTTGGCAAAAGCGGGCAACGCTCCTCTCCTGTGAATTGTTTTTATTATTTTTTTCGTGGCTTCTATGTGTTTCTTTTTTCATATCTATGTATAACATTTATTATAATAATATTAGCATTTATATATTAAAGTAACATAAATATTTTCATACAATATTGTAATAAATTACAAATATTTTAATCTTTTTCAGAATAAAAATTGAAATGAATGCAAAAAAACGAGTACACATGCGTTATTTATAATGTATGTAAAAACGAATATGTACTACATTTTATTATGGATTTGTCGTAAAAGGAAGGAATTTGTTTCCCATGTGTGCGCCGGCGCGGCGTGCAGTTCACTAGCACTTTATTTAACATCATAGTTGTAGTTACGAAACGAGAGCTATTCTAAGATATTAATCAGCGTTTCACATGAAATCTGGATATTCTTTTCTTTCTTACGAAATAAAGTAGCGAAACATGTACTCCAAGATATATAATAAAATCAATTTTAAAGTTATAAGATAAGCGGCGGTAGTTTTTATTCAGGCTTGGAAAATATCCAAAAGCTTTAACAAATAGCATTAGGTTTTGTGCATTGTGACAGATATTTCAATTGAATATTGCATACAGTTTCTAATTTAAATACTTTTTATAGAATTTAATGCAGATATAGTCTAGTGAGTAAAGTCATGCATGAATCCGACCGTCTTCAGTAAGTCAGAGTAACATTTAAATTATTAAAATGTACTATATTTTAAAACTTAAAATGGTAATAAGTACCATCAAATTTAGCATTAAATCGATACTTAAAATGAAAGTTAAGTCCAGCAGTGCCCATAAATCACTAATTTTTTGAAATGAAAATAGAGTCGACACAATTCTTTAATTTACCACGTTTATAATTTTTTTCTCGTTTTTCACTTAATGACTTTATGACTTAATGAATTACTGATCACAAGCCTCAAATACATAGTGAAATTTCATATTTTAAAGTGTCGGTCAGTGTGAGCAGAACTCACTATAAAAAGATAAACTTAAACGTGTGTACCGTATCCACTCATTTTGTATAAAAAGAACTCCATATAAAAGTCTGTTATAGTAGAGATTGTCCTGTATTAAGCTTTTTTATAAACAATTTTAAAAATTTTTTATGTGTCAAATTTCATAAACTACAATAAATTTGTAACAGTTTTTTTTCTGGTATGTTCTAGGTTATTGCCAAATTTAACTGATTGACTTTGAAAGTCAACGGTTTTATTGGATTCGTGTCTTAGAGAAAATAATCTGACAAACAGGCAGACAGAGAGATGAACAACAGAGAGATCCTATGAGAGACCCGCTTTTTTGGGGCGGAGCCCTAAATATAATATTTTATTTAGGCTATCGATCTAATATATCACGTATGGTCAGTTTATTCCATTCGAGTACTAATAAAAGTTTATAAGATGTTCGAACTGTTATACCGTAAATTTCGTTTACGTTTTTAAAAAAAAGATTTATTTTAATTAAAGTTCATTTATTAGAAATAGAAAGGACTTAGAAATCTTTAGGCAATTATTAGAAATAGAAAGGAATTAGAAATCTTTAGGCAACCTTTCTTTAAGAAATAGAAACAGAGACTGACTGAATAATAAAGAATAAGATACTCAGGATATATGATCTAGCTGACGCGATAGCGTCAGTTTTAGGGATAGGCAATTAATAATACAGGGTTCGCGTATAACACCTCCCCCCTTAAAGAAATAAACTTCTATCTTAGGAAGTTTATGTACTATAGGAAAAGAATAAAGAATTAAACATTGATTCTAAGTTTAGCAGGAGAGACTGGTTTAGGAGTAATGTCTGTCTGTTTATCAACTTTGTCCTTTGTTGTGATAGCAATAGATGAATCAGAAGGAGATGCGTCTGGGTAAGAAAGGGTGCTGCCAGATTTATACAATTTTAAATAAAATCTAAACATAATATAACAAATAATAGTAATTATAATAAAAATAGTTAAAACTGAATAATGAGCCCCATATTTTATTATATATGGTTCATTTATTATTTTATCAAGATTCTTTTCGAAAGATTTTATGATTTGATTGTAGTTAACTTCAATATTTCCAGTATCTAAATTTTGTAATTTAATATGTGGCACATTACTTATGCTTTCCTTAAGCTTATTTATATTACAACATTCATCATTTATCAAGTTAAAATTAGAAAAACTTGACACTGGTGAAGTAATATTTAAAATATTATTATATGCATACAATTTTGTGTTCTTACAATACGCCTTACAATATTTAGGTAAATTAAGTACACCGATGCCATGAATGTTTTCTTCTACCATCTTGGAGTTGATACAGTCTATGGACAGTTTAACTGAATGAGATTGTATAAAGATCCACTTGTTATTTGTTAGACTTTTCCAAACGTCTAAGTCACCTTTCAGGAATTCCGTTTTACACTGCACTGGCAAGTTTTTGATCACTTTTGACAATAATTCACTTTCGCAAGACGGGTTGGCGTTTACAGACAAAACGTTCATAATATAGCATGTATAATCTTGAGAGTTCACGTTTCTGCATATTTCGAGAGAGTCGATACTTGTGTACTGCAATTTGTCCTTGGTAATAGCAATATATTTGCTATTGGGTAATACGATAGAGAATGAGTCTGGCATATTAATGTCGTGAGGTACGGGCAATGGAATATTATGATACAAATAGAATTCTTTAGACGTAACTAACGGTATTTGTAATACAAAGACTACTTTAGAGTTTGAATAATAACAACTTAACTTAGATATATTAATAATAGAATGTATTGAACTTAAATCTAAACTTACACCTAGTTCAAGACTACTGGGTAAATGTCTATAGTTGTCAGCAAGCTCTTGAAATAATTGATTTGGTGTAATTACTGAAGGATGAAGAATATTCATACTACAAAATAAAATAGCATTAATTAAATCGTCTAACTGAAAAGATAAAATAAGAATGGAAGACTCTAAATTATTTAATATAGAATTAATTTCTGAAGTTAAAATTAGTTTGTTTGTAACAACTGAGACGTTTTTCATAGATGCAGAGAGCTTGTCAACAGCTTCAATTAAACTTTCTTCATTAATTTTCAATTTATGTAGAGAATAATTATAAAATGAAATTACAGATGATGTAACTAGAATATTTTCTTTCATTAATGAAGCTAGTTTTTTATTATTATTCTGTACAATGGTTATAGCATTATCATATTTAAGTGCATCGTTTTCATCCAAAGTGCCAAAAATGTGTTTTAATACAGTTCCTATTCCGCCAATCCATGCACCACGTTTCATTCTAGTATCAAGTAAATGGGAAATAGAAGAATATTGTTTAATTATATCCTGATATCGAGTAGTCAAAGGTTCGAGCATGTTATGACATTCTGAATTATTGACTGTCTCTGAAATTTGACAAAGATATCTAATGGTTCCCAAAACTGAGTTAATATTGTCGATATGTGATTTAATATTGGAAATATTTATTGGTATTATTACATTAAGATGCCCATTAATAATTTTTAATTTTCCTAAAAAGTCAAAATAGACTCCTGAACTCGAAGGAATTGGTTGAATGTAGCTTGAGTTTGCTATTACGCTGTAACGACTGCACAGTGCATTACTGAAATAGAAAAGAAGATAATAAGCACTAAACTAAAAGTTGAAATAACAATATAAAGTATATAATAAGCTTAAGAGCTGGAAGGGCTATTCATTACGTTACTAGCTAGTTTAACCTCATCGTAATGATGTTTGACATGTCTCCTGTTGATCAATAAAGACAGTGTGTTGTTGCCATGAATCTTTACTATTTTATAGGGGCCTTTCCATATTGGAGATAACGCTTTTCTAAGTCTTAAATGATTTTTTAAATATACAAATTGACCCACTTTGTATTGTATTTTCCTAGATTCTTGATCATAATATGCTTTAGAAGTCTCCTTAGACTTCCTTATGTAGTCTAAAGCTTTCTCATGGGAAAATTTGAGCCTATGTTGTAACATTTTAACATAATCGGGATATGTCACATACGGTGCTTCGTCATAAATAGAATCAGGAATAAAAGCTTTATGACCGAAAATTAGTTCGTAAGGTGTATAATGTGTTGTGCAATGTACTGCAGTGTTATAAGCTAACATAGCAGTGAAAACATATCGAGGCCAGTTATCTTGATTTTCATTAACGTAGGATTTCAAATATTCTTTTAAAGTAGAATGAGACCTTTCTAAGGCGCCCTGGGTCTGAGGGTGATACGGTGTCGACCACAGTTGTTTTTATTTTTAGGAATTCACACGTTTTCTTAAAAAGATCTGCGGTAAAATTAGTACCTTGATCAGTCAAAATCATTTTTGGAATACCGAACATGGAAATGAAATGTAAGAGACAATCACTTGTTTCCTCTGCAGAAACACCACGAAGTGGATACGCGGCACAATATTTTGTAAGATCATCCTGAAGTGTCATTATATATTTTAGTTTTGCTGTGCCAGATTCTGGCAAAGGACCCACAATATCGAGAGCTACCCTTTGAAAAGGAGCATTAGAGGATGTGGTAATTTGCATTGGTGCTCTATTAGTTTTCCTAAGAGCTTTATTTTCCTGACAGAGAGAACACGCCTTGACATAATTTTCTACATCCTGTCTCATACCTTTCCAATAATATTTTTCCTGGATTCGTTTAAGCATCCTAACTGAACCTAGATGGCCTGCGATTGGTAAATCATGATTATCACGCAGAATTTTCTTCACTTCACTAACTGCAGGATATATTATATTATTGTGGTATATGTTTACCGTTATATTTGTATTGTGAAATATATAAGTAATCATATTATATATTTTAATAAACGAATTATTCTCAAAAGGATTCTTGAAGTCGGAGATAGCAATTTCAGATATATTAGGATAATTATGTAATAAAAAGTTTTTAATTAAATTCAAAGTATGAAAGATCTCAGGGTAGGTGCATTCATCAAAGTGATGAACCTTCGTATAAATTAGGAAACAGTCTTTGTTATTAAACAATACTTTATTAAATGAATATAACTGTTTTTCACAATACATTATTTCGTTATAATTTTCTAAAGTATTCATTACTTCTTGTATATAAGCATTTGATTCGTCCAAATCAATAGAGCTTGGAATTAAAATAATTTTACAATTCGTTTTAAGTAATGATTCATTTTTCTCAATAATTTTAGTATCGTATTGTGTAGACTTATGAGCTATTTCCTTAATAAATTTTGAATACTCCGCGTTAAGTTTTGTTGGTTTTGAAGTACTACTCTTTCCTGAAGTACGTAGATTAGTAGGAGAGTTTAATGTAATTTCATTGTTATCACATGACTGTGGTAAATTTTCTTGTTGTGGAGTAGTGATAGGAGGATTTGAAGGTTCCGGATTTGGGGATTTAAGAATTTCAGGAGTAAGACTTGGAACAGCAGTATTAGGAATAGAAGGGTGTTCAACTAGTGAAGGTGGATTTTCCTGAGTAACAGCAGTTTCTATGGGAGGAATTAGTAAAGGATCAGTCTGTGGGGAAGGATTCAAAAATGGAATTTTGAGATCAGGAAAGTTGAGATTTAGATCATTACTCTGTGGATTAAGATTCATTTCCCCGAAATTGGTAATTAAGTCAAGAGAATTAGCATTGCTGTCTGGATTAGGAGTGTTTTCAGGATAAATTGGATTAACGGGGTAACGAGAAAGTGCATCTGCAACAGAATTTAATTTTCCCTTGCGATACGTTATCTCATAGTCAAACTCTTCAAGTTTAAGACGCCACCTTTGAAGCTTGCTGCTGGGATCTTTGTGGTTAAATAACCATTTTAGAGGTCGGTGATCGGTAATAATTTCGAATTTCCTACCGTACAAATAAGGACGAAATGTTTTACAGCCGAAAATAATCGCTAAAAGTTCTTTTTCCGTTGTACTATAATTACTTTCGCTTTTGTTTAGTGTTCGTGAGGCGAAAGCAATAGGTTTGTCTTTGCCGATTTGGCCTTGTGATAGGACTGCCGCAATGGAATAATTTGATGCATCACATGACAATACAAATGGTTTAGTAAAGTCTGGGTAACATAGTATAGGAGCTGTTGTTAGTTTATGTTTCAATGAGTCAAAAGCAAGTTGCTGTTCGTTTTCCCACTTAAAAGTAGTATCTTTCCGTAGCAGAGAAGTTAATGGTTTGGCAATTTTGGAAAAATCTGGAATGAAGCGTCGATAATATGACACGAGGCCTAGAAAAGACTTAATATCTTTAGGTGACGATGGTATCGGGAATTGCATTACTGCTTTGATTTTGTCTGGGTTAGGCTTTACCCCTTCCTCGGTGATAATATGTCCTAGATAATCTACTTCTCTTCTTAAGAATTCGCATTTATCTGGTTGAAGCTTAAGATTAAATTGTCTTAGTTTTTGAAAAACCAATTTTAAATTTTCTATCTGTGATTGTAAATCATGAGAATAAATAACTATGTCGTCTAAATAAACAAAGCATCGGATGCCTTGAAGTCCAGAAAGAGCAGTGTTCATTAGACGTTGGAATGTGGCTGGAGCGTTTTTAAGGCCAAAAGGCATACGAGTAAATTGATAATGACCTTGGGGAATGCTAAAAGCGGTTTTAGCTGCATCAGATGGGTTCATAGGAATTTGATGAAATCCTGATGCCAGGTCTAATGTGGAGAAGTATTTGCTGTTTCCCAGTTGGTCTAGAATTTCATTAATCTGTGGAATTGGATAAGTGTCACCTATTGTAATGTCGTTAAGTTTTCGGTAATCAATAACTACCCGCCACTTTTGTTCACCGGAAGCATCTATTTTTTTTGGGACTACCCAAATAGGAGAAGACCAAGGAGAATTTGAAGGTTCAATTATACCCTGTTCGAGCATTGTCTCGGTTTGTTTTTGTACTTCAGCTTTGTGTACCTCGGGGAAACGATAAGATTTAGTATGAATTGGGATTTCAGAATGAGTTTTTATTTCATGTTTAACAGCCGTTGTACAAGTTAATAGCTCTCCGGGTAGGTGGAATATGTCAGAATATTCAGAACAAAGTTCAAAAAGGGAAGTTCTTTCTTCAGAATTAAGGTGTGATACTCTAAGTTGGTTCAGGACAGATTGAGTTCTGTGGTATGTATTTATTTGTTCTGAGGAAGCAGTATAATTAATTGTTTTAAAAGTGTGTTTCAGGGACTCGGTAGATTTGGGTTTAGAAGTTATTAATAAATTAAGATTAGAATTGAGAGTGACGTAAGTTTCTGAAGTATTTATGACAGAGACGTTAATTCTATTATTATCTTTAACTTTAACAAAACAGTTAGCTACTAATAACGTATCAGAAATATTTTGGTCTAAAACAAAGCCTTCCTCAGTTTCAGGATTTTTTACGGAACATTCTATTATCATTTCACATCGAGGGGGAATAATGTAAGTTGGTACACGAAATTGAAGTTTAACATAGTTATCATCTATTTTAAGCATATCTTTATTGTAATCTATGTTACATTTAAAATGATTTAGCATGTCAGAACCAATTATTCCATCATAAGGTAAATTGATGTCCTTTACTACGTGAAATTTGTAAGAAATAAACTTTCGCGGATATTTAGAGAAGTGTATTTTAAGATTGAAATGGCCCATTGTTTGAGTGCATTCCTCTACGGGATCAATTCCTTTTAAATTTACAATTTCTTTAGTAAGTTTTGGAGTGTTTTGAATGCAACTAGATTTAATAAGACTTATTGAGGATCCGGAATCGATTAACAATGATAAGGGCATCTTAGATAGGGACGTCTGAATTAGAATATGTGGCAATAATATCCTTGTTGGATTAGATGTAATTTCAAAAATTTTCATTTCAGATTTAGTAGAAGTTACGGAATTAGCAGATACAGAGGGTTGGTTAACTTCAATAGATTCAGTGGTCGTAGGTGATTTAGAATTTAATTGAGGTTCAATAACTCTAGTCTCAATAGAAACAGTGGATTTAGCAACTTTAGTTAATTCAGAGCGTTTAGAGGATTCAGAGGATTCAGAAGATTCAGTGGGTTTGAAAGATACAGTGGTATTTTTAGAGGATTCAGAGGATTCAGAAGATTCAGTGGGTTTGAAAGATACAGTGGTATTTTTAGAGGATTCAGAGGATTCAGAAGATTCAGTGGGTTTGAAAGATACAGTGGTATTATTATGTTTACTTAATGGATTGGTGCCCGTTTTATTATTCTGGCGTCTCACACGACACCGTTGTGAGACATCAACTAGTTTTTTACGTCGTCTACTTCATCGCGACCGTCATCTGACATTGCCTGAGAGTAATTTACCATTTGCTGAGGTCTAGAAGTGGAAGGTCTACCATAGTATTTGTTGTTATACTCTCGTTTTTTACAATTTTCTATTGTATGACCTATATTTTTACAGTAATTGCATACTTTAGGAGGAGTTTGGTTAGGGTTCCTATAAGTGAGAGGCTTGGGAGATTCAAGAAACTTCTGTGAATAATTATTAAAGTTACTACCTAATCGTTTAGGCTGCAAAGGCTTACTATTATACCTAGAGGTTGTGTCATTTCTTTTAAAAAGATTTTGATGTACACGTTCTTCAGAAATAGCTATATTTATAGCATCATTTAAATTTTTAGGGGTTCTACACCTAACTAACATTGATATTCTTGGATGTAAGCCCATTGTAAAGTGGTGGAGAGCAAGATCTTCCATCGCCGCTACTCGGCCTGGGATTTCTTTTATCTTTGTCGAATTTAGAGATATTTCTGTCAGTAACTGAGACAAGCAAGTTTCAATTCGTAAAGAAAATTGACTAACATTCTCGTTTGACTCTTGTTTACATTCCTGCAATTCCGTAAGCAAGTGTGTATAGTGTTTCCTTTGACTGAATTGAGTCTTTAAAAATTCTTTTAATTGTTCCCATGAACTAAAATCTTTAATGGAGCATGTTGCTTCAGCTTTACCAGATAATTGGCTTAAAATAAATTTAAATAAAATTGGTTTTTGCCAGTCGGAAGCTAAATCGAAAGCATTATTACAATTAATAATAAATGAATTTAAAGTTTCCCTACACCCGTCATAGGGTTTTATGAATTTTAAAAGGATACTTAGATCCATTTCCGGTATTGAGATATTTTTTTTCCCTTTTTGTTTTTTTTGCTCTAAAGAATTTAATGGTTTGTCGTCTTCAGATTCCGACGGTAATTCTACAGGATATGGAACTTGTAATGAATCGCTTTTAATAATTTTGGGCACTTTGGATTCTGCCATTGTTATTAACAAGTAAAAACTATGATTAAATTTACGTTATTAAAATTAAACAACTAAATTACATATATGTAGTAATTAATATTTTAAATTAAAAGAAATGTCACAAAGAAATTGAATAAAAAAATAATATTTTATTGCCCGTTTATATTTAGAATGGAATTTGTATCTAAAGCCAGACTCACATAATGCACAACGCCACGGTGGTCTTGATAAGCGCCATATCGGATTACTGCAGGTGCGATGCGAAGCCCAAACGTAGAAATAATCTCGAATTCTTGTGAACACAATACACTTTCACAAATTGTTAATAAAGTTCACTTTTAACTTTTAGTTATTTATTGATTTATTTTAAAGTTCACGAAGACGTTCCAGGGATTTTTAAAATCCCACCGCTGCCACCAAAATGTTATACCGTAAATTTCGTTTACGTTTTTAAAAAAAAGATTTATTTTAATTAAAGTTCATTTATTAGAAATAGAAAGGACTTAGAAATCTTTAGGCAATTATTAGAAATAGAAAGGAATTAGAAATCTTTAGGCAACCTTTCTTTAAGAAATAGAAACAGAGACTGACTGAATAATAAAGAATAAGATACTCAGGATATATGATCTAGCTGACGCGATAGCGTCAGTTTTAGGGATAGGCAATTAATAATACAGGGTTCGCGTATAACAGAACGGTATATATTTATAAAAATCCGAAGCGTAGTTAAAAGTTATTCCATTCAATTTAGTTTGGCATAATAATATTCACCAAAGAAATAGAGCTTACCGGATAAACAAAGAGTACACACGCTTAGGCTGGACAACTTCAGCTGGATGACCCGTATGGCTAGTGGTGCAGGACTTGAGAGCCAATGGAATAACTACTGTGGATACTTAAGTAGAAATAAAAATATAGTAGAATAAAAGCTAGCTGTAAATATTTTTTTTGTCATATTCAACATCTTGTA
This sequence comes from Dione vanillae, assembly GCA_037178615.1. Lineage (NCBI taxonomy): Eukaryota > Metazoa > Arthropoda > Insecta > Lepidoptera > Nymphalidae > Dione > Dione vanillae. The sequence continues at coordinate 1,973,647 of JAZFAU010000189.1, forward strand.
AATTAAGCAAGTGTAATGAAGTTTGTTGAATAATATGATAATTTGAAACAAATTGTCATAGACATTTCCAAACTCTTAAGACAAACATGCCCGGGAGGGTTGTAAGTTTGTCACTCACAAGCGGGACAGTTTGATTTACAAGTTTTGTTCACGTGCCTACGAAGTTTACAAAATTAATATAAAAGTGTTGTGGAATAATAACAGCCTCTTTATATTCTTTTACCTTTAATATTTTCAACTATAATCAGTCTAAGTATAATTTACTTTAGATATAATTTTTTTTGTCATGCTGTAGTTATAATATTATAACTTTTATAAAGTTTTCTTTACAGAAAGAGTACAATAGCAAGTATTTACATTGAATTATTGTGTTAAGTACAGTAAGATATATATCACCATATGTGTATAGTGGTTAAGCCTATCGCATTAAATATTAGAATGAAAGAGCTTTAGCAAACCTTTAATGCAAAGGATACACAATGTTAAACTGTTTAGCGCTCGTTTTAATATGATGGTAAGAAAACCGGATGATAGAATAAGCCACTAAGGCTTTTAATAACATTTAGGAATAAAGTTTACTCAACGCGATGCGATAATATGTCCATCATTAATTAATACACGTTTACCGTACCTATAGCAAAAATATAAATTCCATGAAATTTATAGAGCAAATACATGTTTAAAATTACAATAATTGCGATTTTTAGTTTTCCTATGAAGTGAACTACAAATTAGTCCTACTGAAAGGAGATTTTGACTGAGGTTTCCCAATCTTTAATCTAATGTCAATGTGGAAATGTAGGTGATATTTTGTTACATTTTATTTTAGTTGATCTTTATATTAAACTGAATCATACGACATTTAGGTGAGCGACATATGTACAACTCATTTTTGAATTATGGTAAAAATTTAAATAAATGTTTATTGTATTCAAGTCTATACGAAGATTTTAGTGATTATTTCATTAATAGAAGCAAGCAAGTCAAGTAAATTTCACAAGTCATATTTAATAGAAATGTTATAGACTGACTTCAATGATTTTCCAGTATGTTAGAGTGCAAGTTCATAACAATGAGGACTTCGACGCCCTACATAGTGCAGAATCATAGTAAGCCGCGCGCGCTCGCAATTTCCACGGCATATATTCGTAACGAAAACGAGGTCGAAATAGGTACATATTGCAATTTTTAAGTGAGGTCTATATTAAATTTAACTTACGTTCACAGGTGTCCCGTCATATGTTTAAGTATTATTTAGAATAGATAGATATAGAGTGCCTTAGCCTTACTTGGACGATAAATAAGTTAAATGATATCTTTTATAGATTTTAAGATGAAAACAGTTTATTATTTTCAGTAATAACACTCCACAAAATATTAAGAGTTTAAAAACAGGTATATTTTAACAGTTGTTATAATAAAAAATTGTAAGACGTCATTTCTTTGAAAAGCATACAGTAAAGATATCAGAACTTTATAATGCTAAAACACTTTATCACTCTACCAGAGCGAAGTGAATGGAAATAATTCACTCTTACATATTTTATATACTATGCAAATAACAACATTTAAAAGTTTCAAATTGTGATTCATATTGCCATATCTGAAGCAGTGCGATGTAAAAAGAATCATTATGTTAATTTTAGTCAAAGTTTCCTTCGTTATGGAATTCGCTCTTCGAAAATTTCACTGACAAATTTTATATGGCTTCATGAGTTTCGGATATGTGTCTCTTCACGGTACTCGAACATTAGGGTGAGTCGATGGTGGCTCAAAGTCGCCATAATTTATTACATGTATATCTTATGAGTGTTACTGATTTTTTTATATTTTATATACTTTTTTTTTTGTAAAAACAATCTTTGTTTCTTTTCGTTTTACGAAATTTCTATAAGAGATAATAATAAAATCTTGATACAATCAATAACTATATTAAGCATGAAATAGAATAAAGATTAATACTATAGAAAAGAAAAATATTCTTACCTGCCTTAGATTTTTATTACAAAAACTATTCATAAATCTCATTTACAAAATAACTGACTCGATGTATGTATTTGCGTTATAGAAACTGTACTTCTTTGTATCATTTGAGTGCAAGTCAAACAAACTCAGTATAATAAACTAAACACTCCAACATCTACATAGACATTTTATTAAGTAGATGAACTTAATCATTCTAATTGCATATGTACTCGTATGTACTACTGTCGAGTATGAAATCTCAATCCACGAATAGTGCTGAATAGACACAGCGCACGCTAAAAGTTTTGTTCGGACTAGGTTAACTAGTATATACTGACAATATTATTTAACGATTATATTAGCAAAGTTAAAAAATTATTTCTAGGAATCATGTAACAGAATGGAAAGTTTTCTTTCGCAATAAAACGAAAAAAATATACATACCACGCAATACACACACATACAAACACATGTATAGGCATATAGCAATATTATCTTCAAATTACTTCACTAGACAGAGTTTAACATGAAGTTGCCGAAATTTGGAGTTCAGCCAGCTTTTAGTATAAATAAAGTAGTATTTAGTACCAAAAATAATATAGAACCTTAAGTTTATTTTGCTCGTAAAATTTGAAATAACTTAATTTCTCTTTTTGTTTTTCTTGTTTTGTTTACAAATTAAAATTTTTAACAGCCTTATTATATTTTGCAATTTAAAAATATGAGCGTTACAGATCTTAATTTGTCATCTCCAAATGTGATGATTATCTACGGTAATAAGACTAAAACGTCATTTGCGTAAACCATGGTGTTCGTTTCGTTTCAATATTTATTTATAATTTTTATTTACCTAGATGTCGTAAAATACTACATACATATCTATCTGTTTTCTAGAATTTAAGTTTCTACAAATTTATAAACAAGAATGTTAAATAATAATAACGACTAAATTCGAAAATAATGAATAGAGCTAAAAACGAAATATATGCAACGGTTGTGAACAACAATCTTCATTATCTCAAAAACGAAATATATGTGAAGTACGATATTATGCGTAATTTTCCGATTTCTTATTTCCTGAGTTTGAGTTCTGACATTATTTTTTAAATTGTTTGGTATAAAAAGTGGTTTTCATTTATTAAAAGATACAAAATAATTTTAAAACTGAAATATAGCGATGAATTACATTAGATTACTTGTATTTTTTTTCAGTTCCCAACTTTACCGTATAAGTTATAGTCGTATATGTAGTATAAAAATATTTATCCTCTAATTTAATAACGATAATTTATTTATAGTCAAGAGTAATAAGTGAAACGTGGTGAAGCACATTGTGATATAGTACAAGTAATAATATTTCTTTCTATGAAGAGCCGCCTGAGGAAAGCTTTTACGAGTAACAAAATGGCTGGGCGAGCTCGTTAAATTTAATATTTAATTTATTCGCTCGTTTGTCTTTTGCGACGGACTGTGATAAAACAGGGACTGGCAACAGTAATTGTAGAATATTTTTATCATTTTTATTTATCTTTTAACAATTCTCCTAATGTCACACTTTTATTTTTTAAGTATTAGTAACTGTAAGTTCAATATTATTGACATCACATTTGACGTGACATGATATTTGACAATATGACATTTGACGTCTGACGTCAGTAAGGGTCCATTGACATTGTAGAAGAGCAGTACCTCCCATATTTTTTTCTATCAAACTTAGAAGACGTTTCAGATCAACAAAAGCTTTTTTGGTGTACAGCCATAAAAATCCGTGATTATGAAATGGGAAAAGATTTGATCCATGAATTCTCATCTAGATCTAAAACCTTTATGGGCTTGAATTTATTTGATATTAAGTATTTTATTTAATAACTTCACGCTCTATTCACAGGTATATTCACAAGTACGTCACAGGTAGACAGGCGCTCATAGAAAGGAACCGTGGGAACTATAGGAATCTTAATGATAAGACACTCCGATTCTCGTTTTCCACCTTTCGAGGCATTGCGTATTGAGTTGCGAAACTCAACTCCGCACTGACCTAGTTATCAGAGCGACGTAAACAGAAATGAAAAATCTACCTTCCCCGAATGGAAATCGAACTCACAAACCGTCCAGTTACAGACAGACGCTGCGTCTCTATGCCATGAGAGTCCTTGCACGGCTATCAATACTTGATATAGAACTTAATGCTTATGTTTAATTGTTTTAGTGTAACGTAATTTTAAATGAATGAATGAATGAATGAATCAGAGATTTTCAATAAATATCCTAAAGTACCTCGATCAGTAATTTTAATTTAATAGTTTGCTAATAAATATGTTTAATAAAATATACAGTTCAATTCTTTACTCATGACCTTTCGAGTGCGCCAGCAGAGCAAAGTAAAAATATACAACTATACACTATCATTTAAAAAGAGATCCACGAGACAGATCCAGAAAAAAAATACAAATTTACATATTGATATATCTACTTTTTCATATGCTGCTGCCAGTGCAATGAATATGATACATTTGTCAGTATATAAAAAATGAGTAAAAGCTGTAGTTATAATGTATATTTTATATTATATAAAATCATTGTAGCGTAATATTTGACACACCTCCACGAGCCGCGAAAAATCACACGCGTCGTTGCGCAACAGTTCAATGTGGGATTATATATTTAATTATGTGACAAACTACAAGTGGCTTTACAGTTATATGCTAGACTAATCACAATTTGATTTGACACCAAAATGTTTCTTTTATAAACTTAGCCTAAAGTAAAGACCGAAGTTTTATTATCGAAGATCAATTAATAATCCGTCAATTTCTGCACACCGAAGTTTCAATTCAATTTTTAACTATAACACAGATCTGTTGAAGCTTCCAGTTTGTATCCCGTATATACCAGGGTAGTGGGCCGAGTGAAGCCTAACCGGCTTGTTGACGAAACACTGCAGTGTACGCTTTCTGCTCGTATTCAAAATTTAGCAACATTAAGCGCCAGTTCAACTTAATAGTAATGATTCGACACTTGAACTTGATATTTAGCCACATATGTGCTATATAGAGAATTAAATATTCCCAACACAATAGATATTGTATCTATTGGTAAAATATATATAATTATATTGTGTAACTAATTAATGCATAAAATATTTTACATGATAATTTATTTTTTTTCTAAATCCCAGATGAGTCACGCACGAATTTTGATTAATTTTATAGTTTTATCAAATAGTATTATACTATTTGAAAGAGAGACAGAGAGAAAGTCCCGTTGAGTTTCTTGCGCTGGTTCTTCTTAGGTCTGAGGCATTAACTATAGCAAACTGGTGGTGAATTAAATAAATTATTTGACGTTCAAAAAATTTAACTTGTATTTTTTTGATTTTCAATAAATTTATTTGGCTTTGACTTAAAAGTTTGATAGTGTAATTTTAACAATATTGATCAAAGCTCACTGTATTACTCATACTAAAATATGTATCGAATGTATCTCTATAACAGTATTGTGTTTGTATGAATAGTAAATTATAATACAACAGTAATTTTTATCTACAAATGCAGAATAAAATAGAAAAATGCAGTAGTTAAAAATTCTTAGAACACAAATCTTTAGAGTTCATATAAATAGACCACGTCCAAAGTAGAGCGACAGGGCCGCGAGCAACTTGGCGTACGCCGAGATTTGAAGTGCCGCCGGGTTAATGTCGCTCACACTGTTTACTCTAAAATAAAAGACGCTTGATGAGGCATGTTTATTATTAAAGTATCGTTGCAATTTTTGTTATAATTTCAACAAGCTACTAATTGTAAAGTTACTTTTACTTTAAATATACTTTTTGTTAAGGAAGCGAAAAATAAATTATCGAATAGAGGTTAAGTTTTTATTATATATGTATGTCAAGTTGTTGTTTGTTTTGAAGAATATGTTTGTTTTAAATATATTATTAAATAACATTTGAATATAATATAATTTTATCAGAATAATACTTTCAATAAAATCCTTTAAAATAAACTTTTTTACTTACCGAGTCCATAAAAAAAAATGTTAATATATGGTTGATGTAAATTTACTTTTCACCACAATATTTATATTATCTCCAATATTTATTATATAGCTAAGATGTGCCGAAATCCCTTTTTCAAGACCTCCTAAAAATTAAGATATTATTATAATGAATAATTTGACAATGAGTTAATTTGAAATAAAAAAACGTATGACGTCATATTAAGTAATTTTTTTATAGCTTCACGCTTTACCCCGCACATGGCAGGGTAAGCAGAGGGAACTGCAGGAACCATACGAACCTAGTGTTAAGACACTCCGTTGCTTTAGTCCCTTCTTTCTTCGTCCCCGATTTTCCCCGATTTTCGAGGCATTGCGTGCTGAGTGGCGGAACTCAACGCGGCACTTTGCATAGTTTCCAGGGCGAAAAAAATGGAAATAGAAAAATCCATCTTCCCCGAGTCGGAATCAAACCCACAAACCGTCGCGTTTACAGGCAGACGCTACGACTCTGCACCACGACCACGATTATTACTTGAAATCAATTAAGTATAAATGATTACTTAAATAAATTCTTAAGTAAATTTATTGATATCTATCTTAAAATACCTATGAAGCCTCTAACCGTGACTTTTAAGTGACCAGAAGGTTACCCGAAATATGTACCTAATACTTACTCTACGCAATATCGATAAATATTTTTAAACACAAAACGTTAAACACACCACAAACGTTGACATCGCTAATTGTATGACCATATTCTGTGAATAAAATTACCACAACACGTTACTGTTTTACAAAAAGGGCTTATGCTTCAGTGATAAAGGATTCTTGATATATACTATATATGTATACAACATGACGTAAAATTGCATATAGTTTTTATAATTAGAGTACATGTTTCGTATTCTTATAATTTTCTTTATAGAATATATTAAACTGATTTAAATTTTTACGCTTATGGTTATTTATATAACTGTATTAAATAAGAAAGAGAAATCTTAAAATAAAATTAAATATCTGCACTAAAATAAAACTCTTTTACCATCTTTCTTATTTTAATTTTATTAGATTCTTATTATAATTTTCATGTACAAATTTGGCGGTGCCAGATAAGTACTAAATTTTTACAAAATGATTTAAAAATACCAAAACCTACTTTAAAATAATATAATTAATTGTTCTTTAATTATATTTATTTTTAAACTACTTTAATATGTTACCGTAACTGGATAGAAATATTATTTTTTTCGAGTACACACTTAGACACTCACACACACACACACACTTCACCTTTTTAAGTATATGTTTAATTTTTACTTCTCAGTTTTGGTTTTGTTTAGATACTTACATAGCAGTTGAAATTCATTGCAAGTGATGAGACTCGGGAGACCTAAAACAAATGGAATCTAAGTTTAGGCTTCTGTTTCTCATAATTACCTAATCACTTGACGATAGGACCTCATTTTGTGTAAGCATGTTAATTGTGAGTGAAAATGAAACCTGTATTAGTATTTGCATTTTTATACATTATTTCATAAAAATAGCATTTCATAGAGAGCCCTTTAAGAATGTAAAGCTACTTATTTATTCCATTCAGAAAGCCCTATTAAAGCTAAGAGGAAACATTAACTACGCCTTTAGTGAGATCCTTTTCTGATTCCTCTTGTAATGTAATACTACATCTGTGTTTTATTATGTAAATGTTACAGAAAGTTTTATTTTTTCTTATACAAAACATGGTTGTTAGTCTTAGTTCTTGACAATATTTAATTATACAGGATACATCCAAAAATGACCAGAATAAATCATAAATAAATTTTTATTAGGCCAGATTAAGAACTCGTCAATATCAAATTCATATCTTTCAGTAAGTATAGTTTGAAGGCCTGTTATCACATACTATTTATTAACTGGTTCATATCTTCAGTTGCAGCTTGTGTAATTAACTTCTGTACATGGTTATGTGCATACATTGGCAATTACAAAGATGTTGTACCTTTCATTATTTTTGTTTAAGACAAGCAAGTAAAATAGTAAAAACGATTTGAGTATTGCTACAAAAACTAATAAATCCCACTTCAATATTCTAAGCCGTTTCTACAATTCTAATTTATAAAGATGCATGACTTACTAATTAATAGCATTGAGTATTGGTAAATTGCAAGTTATACAGAATGATATTTTCATAAACGATTTTTGAGAAAAATGAGCAGACCGCAGGTGTGTAAAAGAGTAATTTTAAGCGAATAAACTTACACACCGATATCTTTGTTCTTTGTGGGTATAGATATTACACACTTCCTCACTAAGAAGGTCTTTCTTTCGAGAGATACAAGTACCTGCGTTTTGAGCTTTAATTTGAAAAGACGTGTTTCACTATATGTGGCTTTTATATATTTTAATAATCTTTGTCTTAAAATGTGTTTTATTATGATGAAATATATCGTTCAAATGTCGTTCAAATCTTGATATCATAACTAGTACAACTCACTTTTCCCTTATTTATAGATATTGTATATTATTGAAAAACTAAACGGTGAATTAAAAAAAAAATTAAACATTTTTTTTGAATCTCTAATATAATACGAGTAACTTATCTTAATGGTTTTGTTGAAAGTATTACAACGTGTAAACGTTAATATGCGGTGCCTGATCAAAAATCCAAGCGTTATGTAACGTCTTGTTCGCTTCTCCAATTTCGCGTTGGTCTGGGTCTTGAGACATCCAGCGACGATCGTATAATAAACTTAAAAAAATATGGAAAAAACCTTCCTTCTTATGGTCCAATGGGATTTACAGCGTTGTTTTACATTTTAGTGGAAGGTAATATGTCTTTAAGTAAAAGAAATGTAAATTCTATTTGATATAATATCATAGTCGATATTGAAAATAAAAAAAAATAATTTATATACGTAATTGAATTATGGTAGTTACCTATCTATACGTTTTTATTATATGACTACAATTATGCAAAAAGATGTAGCTAAATTAATAATTGCATCATTTTAAAATTTTTGCTTTTTCTGTCATACCTATAATAATAATAAGAAATATTTGAATTTTTCACTTATATTTCGCACCACATACATTCACATATCAACATTAAAACTAACATTATAACTGTGAGTAAACTAAAGATCCAAAGCAACTCCATCCAAAGTGATAAAACTCTACTTATAGTGTAAATTATAAAGCAATTTGTCGTTAAGGTTATATTTTATTCAAAATTCACTATTTATAAAAGAGAAACAGTTTGATAGTCAACCCTGATGGCGTATACGTCAAAATCAATTGTATATGTATAAAGAAAACATTATGGTGCAATAATATTGAAATAAATATTAAGAAAATATGATCATTTTAATATATTATTATGAAAATAATCATAATCATTGATTAGTAACATCAATCTATATTTCATTTTGAAAATTAATCACAACACGTAATGTTTCTAAAACACACACTGTTACACGTCATTTCATCTCGAGGGTGTCAGTTAATCACCTCTTTAATGTCTCGTTGAACGGAGAACACACAACGGTTAACACAAAATTATATGAATGTTCTATTAAAATATGGAAAGAAGTGATACTGAGGTGAGCAAAAATTAAAACTTTAAAGTAAAGAAATAAAAAGTACCAACATAAAGGTATTTCATAGAGAATTAGGTTTATTAGTAAAAAATCATATTAAAAGATAATTCAAGAATTTGAACGTTGACTTTGTTATAAAAACAATTTACATCTCCCAGCCATCTACATCAACAGGAAGTTGAAGATATAACCGAGCGACTTATCTTCCGTTGCGTCGGGAAGAGGCCGGAACTTTACTCATCATTTCGCCTGCTTCATTGCCATGCTTTGTGAGATCCGAGGCAACATTTTTGCAAAATATGTGAAAACTGGCGAAATATGTATTTTTATATAAACATTGTGCTTATTGCTTGACAGAAGCGGGCAATGCGAGGAGCATCCTGTGAATTATTTTTATTAAACTTTCCGTGGATTGTACGTGTTTTTTTCTTCATATATATGTATAATATTTATTATAATAATGTTAGCATTTATATATTAAAGTAACCTAAATAATTTCATGTAACATTGTAATAAATTACAAACATTTTAATCTTTTTCAGAATAAAAATTTAAATTAGTACAAAAAAAGAGTACAAATGCGTCATTTAAAATGTATTTAAAATGCGAATATGTACTACATTTTATTATGGACTTGTCGTGAAAGGAAGTAATTTGTTTCCGATGTGTGCGGCAGCGCGGGTTGCAGTCCTTCATTTAACATTTCAGTTATAGTTACGAAACGAAAGCTACTCTAAGATATTAATCATCGTTTCGCATGAAATCTGAATATCCTTTTGTTTCTTTTGAAATAAAGTAGAAAAATATAACCTTCAAGATATATGATGAAATAAATTTTAAAGTTATAAGATAACCACGCGGCGGTAAAGTTTTTATCCAGGCTTGGAAAACCTCCAAAAGGTTTAACAAATAGCTTTAGGTTTTGTGCATTGTGACAGATATTTCAACTGAATATTGCATACAGTTTCTTTTTATAGAATAGAGGTTAGGCTTATGTTTAATGTAGATATAGTCTAGTGAGAAATGTCATGCATGAATCCGACCATCTTCAGTATGTCTGAGTAACATTTAAATTATTAATATAATACATTTTAAACCTTTAAATAATAATAAGTACCATAAAACTTAGCATTAAGTTGACACATAAAATGAAAGTTAAGTAATTCAGCATTGCACATTGTTCACTATTTTTTTGAAATGGAGTCTACATAATTCTTTAATTTACCACGTTTACATTTTTTTCTCGTTTTGCACTTTTGATCACAAGCCTCAAATATATAGTGAAATTTAAAATCCGTTCCCCACTTTCCACCGTTTCGAGGCATTGCGTATTGAGTGGCTTTGCTTTGTCTCGTTTCCGGAGCAAAGAAAATGAAAATGAAAAACCATCTTCTCCGAGTGAAAATCGAACCCACGAACCGTCGTGCTTACAGGCTAGACGTTATGCCTCTGCGCCACGACGGTTTTAATTGCTAAATTTACAACATGTTGTAAATTTAGCAGTTGTAATAAACTTTTTTGAATAATCTATTATTTTCAAACAAATTGTCGTAGGCATTTTATAAACTATTTAGACAAAAATGCCCGGAAGTGTTGTAAGTTGGTCACTCACAAACAGGACTATGTGATTTACAAGTATTGTTTACGTGCTTACGCAGTTAACTAAATTCATATAAATACGTTATTAAGTAGTAGCAACGTATTTATATGCTTTTAGTTTTATTAATAGTTCCAAGTATAATCGGTCTAAATAGAATTTACTCTGAATTTATATACATTCATTAATTTATTTAAGTCACACTCTAATTATAAGATTTATAAAGTTTTCATTGCACATAGAGGACTAAGCATTTAAGTTAAATTATTGTGTAAGTTCAGTAAGATATAACTTTTATAAAGTTTTCTTTACAGAAAGAGGACTGTAGCAAGTATTAATATTGAATTATTGTTTCAAGTACAGTAAGATATATATCATTAAATATTATTATAAAAGAGCTTTAGCAAGCCTTTAATGCAGTGGATACTCATTTTAATATGATGGTAAGAAAGCCGGATAAAAGAGTAAGCCACTTAATAAGCCACCACAGGCTTTTAATAACATTTAGGAATAATAGGTTTACTCAACGCGATGCGATAATATGTCCATCTTTAATACAAGTATACTGCACCTATAGCAAAAATTTAAATACCATAAAATTTATGGAGTATAAATATAAGTTTGAAATTACAATATTTGCGATTTTTAGTTTTCCTATTAAGTGAACTACAAATTGGATTCCTACTCAAGGGAGAGTTTGAATTTTGACTGAGATTTCCTAATCTTTAATCTAATGTCAATGTGGAAAAGTATGGTGATGGTATTTTGTTACATTTTATTTTTGTTGATGTCTTTGTATTTAACTGAACCATGCGATGTATAGGTGAGCGACATATGTACAACTTATTTTTGAATTATGAGAAAAATTTAATGAAATGTTTATTGTATTCAAGTTTATACAAAGATTTTAATGATTATTTCATTAATAGAAGCAAGCAATTTAAATAATTCTCACAAGTCATACTTAATAGAAATGTTATAGACTGATTTGAATGATTTTCCAGTATGTTAGAGTGCAAGTTCATAACAATGAGGACTTCGACGCCCTACATAGTGCAGAATCATAGTAAGCCGCGCGCGCTCGCAATTTCCACGGCATATATGTATTCGTAACGAAAACGAGGTCGAAATAGGTACATATTGCAATTTTTAAATGAGGTCAACATTGAATTTAACTTACGTGGACAGGTGTCCCGTCATACGTTTGTGTATTATTTAGAATAGATAGATATAGAGTGCTTTAGCCTTACTTGGATAATAAATAAGTTAAATGATATCTTTTATAGATTTTAAGATGAAAACAGTTTATTATTTTCAGTAACAGCACTCCACAAAATATTAATAGTTCAAAAACAGGTATATTTTAACAGTTATTATAATAAAAAATTGTAAGACGTCATTTTCTTTGAAAAGCATGCAGTAAAGAAATCTGAACTTTATAATGCTAAAACACTTTCGTTTTGCCCAGCGTGTTTGTTCCAAGAATATTAAAAAATACTTCTGTTATAATTATATTTCAGGTCCATGCTGTATCCAGCACACAACATACATGGCAGAGGTAGCCCAGTGTTTAGACATTATTCTTCGGCTTCCGCATTTTAAGACATTGTTTTCTAAGTGGTGACACTCGACGACCCGGTTTGTATCGTTACCAGAGCGAAGTGAATGAAAATAATTCACTCTTACATACTTTATATACTATGCAAATAACAACATTTAAAAGTTTCAAATTGTGATTCATATTATCTTATCTAAAGCAGTACGATGTAAAAAGAATCATTATGCTAATTTTAGTCAAAGTTTGTTACATTATGGAGCTTGCTCTTTGAAAATTTCACTGACAATTTTTATATGGCTTCATGAGTTTCGGATATGTGTCGCTTCACGGTACCCGAACATTAGGGTGAGTCGATGGAGGCTCAAAGTTGCCATAATTTATTACATGTATAACTTATGAATGTTATTGATTCTTTTATGTTCTTTTTCATTTTGAATATTTATTTATTGTAAAATCATTCGTTGTTTATTTTTCTTATAAGACAAAATTATAAAATCTTGATACAATAAATAATTGTATAAAGGATAAAGCAGAATAAATATTAATTGACTATTATTTACTATCTGAAAAGAAAAAAATACAAATTGATTTTACCTCAGATTTTTATTACAAAAGCTATTTATAAAATTCATTTATAAAATAACTGACTCGATGTATGCATTTGCAATGTAGAAACTGTACTTCTTTGTATCATTGAAGTGCAAGTCAAACAAATTCAGTATAAATAATTAAAATCTCCAACATTTCACTTAGACATTTTATTAAGTAGATGAACTTAATCATCCTAATTGCATATGTACTCGTAGGTACAGTCGAGTATGAAGTCACAACCTACAAATAGTGCTGAACAGACGCAGCGCAAGCTAAAAGTTTTGTTCGGATTGGGTTAACTAATATATACTGACAATATTGTTTAAAAATTATATTAGCAAATTTCAAAATTTATTTGTGGGTGGGTATAACAGTATTGAAAGTTTTCTTTCCCAAGAAAACGAAAGAAATATACATAACACGCAAGCACACACACATACAAACACATATATATGTGTTAAAATGAGTATCCAAATTTCACATTCACATTCACAATGTAATTTTAGCCATATACCGTCATCAAACTTTTTATATGACAACATGATAAGTTCAATTTCAGGAGGACATAGAGGACAAATTTGTATTATACCTATATGTGCTTTAAAGGCGATTACGAATCCTGACAATTACGACCTCTTCTCGTAAATCTATGTTACCTTCAAAGTACTTCGCTAGGCAGGGTTTGACATGAAGTTGCCGAAATTTCGAGTTCAGCCAGCTTTTAGTATAAATTAAGTTTTAGTACTTAACTATTTTGTAAATTCTTTACTCATAAAAAATAATATAAAACTATAAATTTCTTTAAAATTAAATTACAAACTAACGGCCTTATTCATAAAAAGTTATAGCACGCTTAAAGACTCGATATAGTACAGTTGTCAAAAAACTTTATTCATAACAGCATTTTAGTGCCAATCAGTTCTATAAACCTATCATAAAGTTATAGAACCGAGAACCCTACTATAAGAGTCTTTTAACCGTCCAAAGATGGCCGATTCATATAACAGCTGATTATAGCTCATACTAATATGAGCATTGATATGACGTCGTCGAGTCGCTTGTCATCAAGAGTGTCAATTTCAGTTTCGTAAACAAAACAATATAACAATTTACATTTTGTTCGATATTTATTAACTATATTTAGTTATTAACAAGTTTATTAATAATAAATTCTACATAAGAAAGGTGCACAGAACATAGGTAATACTTGTCCACGTCTAAACAATTTTTAATTCTTTGTCGTTTTACTTCTTTTGACTTAATTTTTTAAAAATTAAGTAAGTTTATAAACTAAAATAAAATAAACATTCGTGTTTTTGTGATAACAACGACGTAAATGAAGCCGGTATATGTCAAGCCAGATCCAATAATATATTTTTGTACGTAATATTATCTGTGGTCATACTATGTCAATGCGTTTTTCACTTATCATCTGTGGATTTACTGGTATTTTCTGCAACAAGTCGACCGACTTCAGTATAGTGGCAACATTGTGAACGTATAAATCAAATTAGTGACACTTTAGTTATAGAAGGCTTATAGAGCGTTTATGAATACAAACATTTATCGAACGTTCTATAAACCTAAAGAGCGTGTTAACTAAAATATGCTTAAAACGTTCTATAAGACTTTTTTATGAATAAGACCATAAATTTTCAATAGCCTGAGTATTTTTTCCTGTTAAAATAATTTTTGACTTTAATATAATTTCAAAGACAATTCAGCACCTACGAGATTATTAAATACAAGCTTGGTCTAAAAAATAAAAGCGTTGTAGAGCTTAACTTGTCATCTCCAAATATCATGAATACGGTGAAAAGACTAAAACGTCATTTGCGTAAAACTATGGTATTCGCTTTGTTTCAATATTTACTTATAATTTTTATTCAGCCAGACTCTTTATCTTATATACAGTGAAATGTACTCCAAGTGCATATCGAACCAGTAACCGTCGCGTTTATAGTCTCACTTTAGCTCTTCACCTACAAATAAATAGAAATAAAAACTTAAACTTGATTGTAACAATAAAATATAAATTTAATGTTATAATACTTCTTAGACTCAAAATCATGTTACACATATAAAACAATTTTTAAATATATAATTCTAAATGAAACTCAAAAATTATAATTTAAAAGCAGCAACTGAACACTAACAGTTTCGGTCAAAAATCAGATATTGTACATACATATCTGTCTGCTTTCTATAATTTAAGTTTCTACAAATTTATAAACAAAAATGTTAAATAAAAATAACAACTAAATTCGAAAATAATGAATAAAGCTTAAAACGAAATATATGGAACGATTGTGAAAAGTTTCGTATAGCTTAAAACAATCTTCATTATCTCAAAAACGAAATATAGGTGAGGTACGATATTATGCGTAATTTTCCGCTTTCTTGTTTCCTGAGTTTGAGTTTTGACATTATTTTTTAAAATGTTTAATATTAAAGTGGTTTTTATTTATTAAAAGATAAAAAATAACTTTGAGACTGAAATATAGCGATTAATTACATTAGATAAGTTATAGTCGTATATGTAGTATCAAAACATTTATCGTCTAATTTAATTATGATGAATTTATTTACAGTCAAGAGTAATAAGTAAAACGTGGTGAAACACAATGTGATATAGTACAAGTAATAATATTTCTTTCTATGAAGAGCCGCCTGAGGAAAGCTTTTACGAGTAACAAAATGGCTGGGCGAGCTCGTTAAATTTAATATTTAATTTATTCGCTCGTTTGTCTTTTGCGGCGGACTGTGATAAAACAGGGACTGGTAACAGTAATTGTAGAATATTTTTATCATTTTTATTTATCTTTTAACAATTCTCCTAACATCAGACTATTATGGTTTAAAATTTATGTGCCTTCAATTTCAATATTATTATTTGTCAAAATATTCTCATAATATTCTGAACGAATTATAAAATATTTAATCATTGTTATAGTATAGCTTATTTAGTTAAGCTATTGTCATGTCATAGCTTATTTAGTTAAGCTTTATGTAGTTTGCCATCTAAAAAGCCAGTCAAAATCAGTCAAAAGCGAGTGGTATCGGCGTATCACGAGTTCGGTACCAATTTCCTGATTTTAGGACAATATTAAGTATAAAATAGAAAAACTAAAATGAAACATAATATATTAACTGTAATAGTTAAAGGTTGGTTCTGTGTTAAACTGATACATTATAAATTATGAGTTATTTTTCTTCATTTGAATTTCATATGTCTAGGACAATGAACCCAACTAATATGATTCGGCACACTCAAATTTGCGATCGTATGCACTTATTTCATTTATCAGCTGTAATTGTATATATAAGTTTGTTTTAGGTTTCTTCTGGGATATGTCAACAATTTATATTTCGTATTTGTTGTACGATAAGTTTTACTTTTTGCAAAATATTAAAGCTCTGGATTACCGGAGAGTACTCTGTAGTAAAACGCCAAACACTTAAGCATAACCGTGAGTTAGGTACAGATAGAGGTACGGATTTCGTAAATTGTTAGTAAACTTAAGAATACGTAAATAATATGGTTTGAAATAAATTTTGATGTATCATGAGCTCTTTTGCCATCAACAGAATGGCACAGAATATAATAGCACATATTTTGTATATTTTAATATACACGTTTATGACTAAATCTATTTATGTATTTGATCTTTTTAACTATAGCATCTACTATCGAGTGTAAATTGCCATCATATCATATATTTTTTTAAATAATATAAAAATAGATGGATTAAAAATAAAATCATAAATAAAAAGTGTAATGCACTTTTTCATGCATTTAGAGAGGTGATATTTTTTTATATTTTTTTTTCTACCTATGTTTACCCTTAATTTAGTCTGTTACTATCACAAAAACTAATAAACAACTGTAATTAATATGAAAATTCAAACAACAATTACGTTTCGAATAAGCTTATACATCGGTAAGTTTCTTTTGAAAACGTGCATTAGTTAGAGTTAACAAAATTACAAGCACTGTCATATAATAAAGCTCACTTACTATTATTATTGTTCTATTAGTTTCGTTGCCTCTTATGAATATCATAAAAACAATCATACCTATGATCGAATTTTACAAAAAGTTTGAAGCTGTCATATATTTGTCATTGATATTTTAAAAATGTGTAAGGTTTAATATTTATTAAAAACAAGATGCACGCAGATAATAAAATAAACTACATTTTATAAATAAAAAAGGATTTAATTAGAATGTGAAAATATTTCCTATATATAAAGCAAAACGAGTAGGCCACTCGTAGCTTTCAGAGAAACTCTTCTTTATTTAATTTTTCCTTTTAGGGTAACACTTTGAACCCTAATGTTTAAATATTTTATTTAAGCATATAACATATTAATTAATATAGGCTTATGATGATATATCCAGAGTAATTTTCGATACAGCGATTGATTCAATTCTTCTAGTGTCATGTACTTAAATTAATGCTAATATATTGCACTGATGTGAGCTCATCACCTATATAGTTATATGTGATATCGTTCAATCCAACGTGCTTGGTGTTTACCACAGGACGCCGATAATTATAAATATTGTAGGCTCTAGTATTTATCACATTCTATTATAAACATGAAAAAATTACGATTATGTATGTATGTACATACGTGCTCTATACTATTAAAAGACTCGAGTATCATAATATTATACAACGTTGCAGGTCTTATATATTTGAATGATATACCTATAGAGAGAAAAAGTAAAAAAATTAAATTTCAGTAAATTTTGATCACAGTTAAAATGTTTAAAATATATAAATATAATAATGATCTTTATAATAATTCATCCTTATATATAAAAAGTTTGACTCAGACTGTACACTTACACGCTAAAAGCTATGACAGCAATTGCAAAAAGCAAAAAATACATGGTTATTGTAAGCTGAATGTCGTGCAATTTAACCAGCCTGAAGCCATTACGAGATGATTCTTTATGAGGTCACTATAATATATCAGGTGTATTGTAAAATAAGTTTTTATTTAAGTTGGTTATTATGGTAAATAAATTATCATTATTATTAAAAAAATCCTTGATTAGTTGAAACAATCATCAAGTAACTATAAATTTTCCCTTTATTATTAGCGCAGCAATTAACTTTTACAATTTAATGGCATTAGAGGACGATTGAATATGATAATTTAATTGGAAGCCTAATAGCAGGTGGAGCAGAGACATAGTAACAACACGGACTAATAAATGGATTGAGCACCTACTGAGCCTTGGAATTTAAGGTATTTTTTGATATATTACGATAAAATATTTTTTTAACAAATAATATGATTATAGCCATTCCGTTATTCGACCGTGTTTGTTTTCCGCTTGTTGATAGGTTCTCAAAGCATACTCTCGGAGACCTAGATCATTTATGCTGGGATACCATAGGATTTAACGCTATCTTCCATGCTATTTAGCCTGTAAACCAATAAC
Organism: Dione vanillae; assembly: GCA_037178615.1. NCBI lineage: Eukaryota > Metazoa > Arthropoda > Insecta > Lepidoptera > Nymphalidae > Dione > Dione vanillae. The sequence goes on from JAZFAU010000189.1 coordinate 1,992,408, forward strand.
CTATTGCAATCAGACAGTTGCAGTCTACACAGATATTACGACATTTACTAAATGAACTAATCGCACGCGTTGAGGTGGAAATGTAAAATTCGCTTTTCCACCTCAACTTGCATTTTGATAGTCAGACCAGTTTAAAAAATTCTTGGAGTGGAGTTGGTGAAGTAACTTATACTGCTATAAAAACAAATTTACAGCAGTGGCAGTAGCAGCAGCTTAGAGCTCAAAAGGTGTCCTTTAATGAGTTCTTTGATTTTTGCAATTTTTATACATATTAAATAAAACAATTTAATCGGACTAATCGCGTATACCGGCATTTTTTGTGAAACTCGACGTTTTGAACACTTTACAGTACTCCGTGGTCTCGAGTAGACTGAGGTATATATTAAATAAGGAACAGCAAATGACAGACGAATGCCACCGCATTCGTCTGTCATTTGCTATAATTATTATATCAAACTACCGCCAACGGTTCCTGAGTTGCCTCGCGTACTGCCCTAGATTCCTGCAGAATAAGCTGACTGCATCCTGCCCTTTGGTGTGGTGTGTTTGGAATTTTAAAGTTTTTATAAGTGGATCCTAAGGGGTAGAAAGCTTTCAACGTCTTCTCTATTGAAATTGGGATATTTATATATTTCAATAGCCTCGCGGGTAATTTTAGGAATATATCTATTTTCCTTAGCGAGTATGTGAGGTTTATCAAACCTGATGTAATGGTTAGGCTTCTTCATAGAGTGCTCACACACAGCTGACTTCAATACACGTACTTCATACCCATTATTGACATCTGAGATGTGCTCTTTCACCCTAGCATCGATGTTTCTCTTTGTCTGACCAATGTGCATACGCGATTAATCCGGTTAAATTGTTTTATTTAAGATGTCATTTATTTTAACTCCTAATTTACAGAGTATTCCTCTTTATACTAGTAAAAATAATAGGATACTTAGTGTTGAAGTAACGACAAAGTTTCCAATTTAGGAGAACCAGCATAAACACAAAAATATCTTAAAAAAGCTCGATATATATAACGGGGCACTGTGTTCCGAACTTGGATACAGACAGATATGCCTCTTAAAGAATTGAGGCGGATCTTAGCAGCAGCATAAATATATGCATTAGATTTTAATATTTTTTAAATGTTTAGTATTGTGATAATTTGGTATTGTGATAATTAAAATCAGAGGTATTTTTATATACATTTTATAACGTGTAACGTAATTAGAAACATACTGTCTATATAACAAAGTTTTGGTGACAGGTATTTATGGTGTGATACGATCACATATGTGTTTTTTGACTATAGAAATTAGTTGAAATTCACTCAAGAGACATTCAATAGCGTATAACTCATCAATTTCATTATATGTGTCATAATTAATATGTGTTAATTTTATAACATAGCACTTTCTATACGCCACTTCGTATGATTTCTAATTTTGTATGTATTTTTTTTTCTTAAATTAATTTCATATGCTTATAACTTGTAGACCATTAGTTACATATTTTTCTATAAAATAATTCTTTATTTCAAATGATTCGTATAATAAAATTATAGTATAAAGTAGTTTTGATCATCTTTTTTTATACAATATTTTGTACAACAAAGACCGATATACTCTGACCGGAGATAAGCGGTTGTATTGCAAATATGATATACGATGTTTATTGTTAATATTATATACTAACACATAATGACTATTGTAATATATTTTTAGGGGTCCGTACAAAAAAAAAAATGGAGCCCTTATAGAATCACTCGTGTTCCTGTCCGTCCGTCTGTCACAGCCAATTTTCTCTAAGTCTACTAGACCGAATCAGGTGAAATTTGGCAGAATGGTATAATGCCCTGACCCGAACACAGATGTGTAACGTAAAAAATATTTTTTTGAAATAAGGGTAATTTTCGGGGGATAAATTAGCTAATTAAAAAAAAATACGAACCTTACTAAGTCATATATCAAATGAAAGGGCTTGTTATCAGGATCTCGAATATATTTGTTTTAATTTTTTAAAATAAATAGTTTCGATGATATTCATGAAAAAAGCCGAAAATTGACCATTCCCCCCCCCTCCCCCCCCCCTCCTAATCTCCGAAACTACTGGGCCGAAAAATTTATAAGGATTTCATAAATTGAAAATAAAATGGTAAATTCGATAAAAAATATTTTTAGGGAAAAAACGTTTTCAGGGGAAATATTCCACTATATTGCGTACGGAACCCTTTCCACGCGAGTTCAACTCGCACTTGACCGGTTTTTTTATAGTATCGTAACTTATACATATATTATTGCACATCACAATACTTACACACACGCAATCTATAGTTTTTGTCTAAGCTATCCTTAAGATAATCCAGTGTAATTATCAAGGTCTACAGTTCTGTAAAATATATATTTAAGGTATATGTGGAATTTAGATAGATACTATTTGCCGAATAATAAATTTCAAAAAATATCTTGAATGGAAGCGGTAACGGAAATGTTAACATATAACTTAAACTGCGACATTCGGATAAGCGGATAGTCCGAGGTGTTACAGATAAAAGAATTTATAGAGTCCCGGATAACAAAGGAATCCTGAAGACTGTCAACAGGCACGTATAGCTATTTATTATAAAGTGTTTTCAACTACAGACCAATATTGGTATTATCGTTTAGGGGAGGGCGTAATTTGTATCTTTAATTTTGGAAACCCATGTCACAAATCAGTCACTCTTAAAGAACGCTTTTTTAAATAAAACAAAAATAAAGCATTGGAAAATGAATAGTAATAACAATATTTTAAATTCTATATCTTATATATTTTCTTTAAAAAAATTCATTTTATTTCTATTTCATATGCAAAAGAAAATGTTGACAAAATTAAAAAAAAAAATTGATAGCTTGTAATAAAAAATTATAAATTATATCATGTATGTTTAAAATAAACTGCGAAATTGTATCTGAATTATTTAAATCTATTAATGAGTAAATATTACATATTTATTCTGAGAAATCAAGAAGTGATATATAACATTGATGAGAAAATATATAAATAATCTCAGCGCGTAAATATAGTAACTTATGACAACTCAAAATAAATGAATCCTTTTTAATATACTATAAAAACCACAATGTCAGAACGATCAATCTATAATATTGTCATTTTAAAAATTTTTTAAACCAGAGTGCAGCCACAATAAAACATTTTGTTTCACAAAATATCATTTAACAATGTAGCAATGTTTATAAATACTTTCGCTTTATCTCCCTACCTATGCTACTTTGCCTATAGCCCTGTCACCTTTATTAATTAAAGTAGAGAATTTAATAAACATCAATTATGAAAAGGTATTTTCAGCGAACACCTGTACTTTCAATAACATTATGTTGCTTTAAAACAATATAAATTAATTTTCTTCCTTAAAATATATGTAATAACAAAAAATTGCAGCCAATAATATGTTTTTTAGAATAACGTTGAATATTTTTCAACAAATGCAAATTAAAAAAGGTAACTTTTTAAAAAACGCTTTGATTCAGGAGCACGTTTTTTCGGAAATATCAAGTCTAAAAATTAAAAGAAGACAATAAATACTTATTAAGCTGTTACTCTAGAGTCTGGTTATGTAACAAGGATGCACACACACTTTATCCCCAGTGAATTAACAAAAGAAAATAAATTATTTTGACGTGACAACGTCTTAAATTAGGTTGTGCGGCTCGGAGTCAAATATGAAAATGGTAACGTAACGATGTGTCAACTGTCACCGAACTATGATCGGTCCGCCGCGCGTATCACTTGACACATGTACAATGTTTTAGTAAACAAAATATATTTTCTATAGTTAAAATTTGTGCAATTTATACTATAATTATTATTCATATCAATAAATATTCTACCGAGAAAAAGACGTTGTCACGTAAAATTTTCGCCCGTAAAACCCACTTTACAGGCAACCATTTTTTTTTATCTCACTGATACAAGCATAATCGTATGTATTTTTTACCACTCTTCATTACTCATTCTATGAACGTGCCCAATTTAACTTAGCACTTTCCTCTGTATTCATGACGAATTCACTAGTGCCCGATATTATTTCTATCTGTAAACTGATGATTCGAACAACGTGACTGATACTGATCTTTTACTAAGGGACACATCACTATAGTTTAAATAGTGTGTTTCTGCAACACTCACGTTTCTCTGCCGTACCTACAACAGCGTCAGTGCCAGCCCTGCATTGTGCACAACCAAACGTGCAGCTACGATGACGTTTCAATGCGGACAAAGCACCGTTAATCTTGTTACTGGCAGCAATACGCCTTTCTACATGCATTTTATATCTACTAAATATATTTTCCGGATGTACGACCTTATTTACATTTTTCTGTATTTTAATTTTAATTAGTTAAAGACAACAGACAACAGAAGCTAAAAACTGAGGACCGTCGTGGAGCAGAGGCGTAAACGTTTGCCTGTAAACGCGACAGTTTGTGGGTTCGATCTCCACTCGGGGAAGATAAATTTTTCTATTTCCATTTTCTTCGCTCTGAAAACTAGGCAAAGCGCGGCGTTGAGTTCCGCCACTCAACACGCAATGCCTCGAAAATGGCGGAAAGCGGGGACGGAAAAAGCAGGGATCAAGCAATGGAGTGTCTTAACACTAGGTTCATGTGGTCCCTGCAGTTCCCTCTGCCTACCCTGCCATGTGCGGAGTAAGGTGTGAAGCTATAAAAAAAAGCTAAAAACTACATATGTTGTCTGAAAATAGCTTGGACATGATCAATGAGTTTTATCTTCATATTGGAAAAATATAAATAGCCACATTCAAATAAGTTCGACTATTCTTGGACTACCCTGCTAGGGATAAAGCGTGAAGTTATGTATGTATGTATGTATTGCACTATAATCTTAATTATATAATTCTAAAGATAGTTAATTATATACAATAAGTTGAAATTTGAATACATCATATATATAACATAAAATAAATAAATTTCAATCCCAAAAAGAAAAAGTACGTAAAATATATTTGTTTTATCTTTTATTCATGAATAAATTTTGCGATTTTGAATGAAAAGTAGTTCTCAATGAGAAGTAAATTGCTTGGTAAAATCGAGATTAACCAAGCTTAAAAACTTGCATCACTTATAACTAGTAGTAGGTCGCGCCTGAATAATTAATTAGAATTTAAAACTCAGCTGAAATCTTATTTGACTAATGTGCTTACTTACTTTCTAGTTATAGAGATATTGATAGAAAAATGTACTGAAAATTATTAATATTTTATTATACTTTCTTTTACAGAGACAGCGAGGCATGTATATTTAATTCAGAAGTGTGGACTAACACCTATTACTGAAGTTCATAACTTTGTTAAAAATATGCAAAACGAGAACTTTCTATTTGACTTTTGTTATATATTTGCGTGGAGTCCACAAAAATAAAACAAAATAATTCAGAGTTCATTAGTATTCTGGTTTTGCGTTTTGCATTGTGTCAACTTTGCCGAAAATGAGCTCACAACCACTCGTTGAATTAAAGAGTTAAGCAAAAGGGTTGAGCTTTGAGGGTATAATTAAAAACAACTTTTAATTGTGACATAATTATTTCTTGTTCAATTAATTGTTAACGATATCAAGTATAATTCAATGTATAAAAAGCTCTTTTGCAGCTTTTAATATTAAACGATGGAAGAAATCTATATATAGTTCGAACCTCAATAAGAACATGAGGTTAGATTGGCTACAAGTATTGGAATTTATCGAATTTACGAGGGGCCCCCAACCTAGAACGTTTTCTAATACTAGAACTTGTACGTTTTCTAATATGGAAAAGGAAAGATTTTCTAAATCTTAGCTTAGAGTATATATAATAACACTACAAAAATGATAAAACACCGTTGTTGACTAACATCGTAAAACGTTAATATTTCTTAAACATCATACAGCATACCCTTAAGTTGTTGTTTAAATTTTTATTATAAACAAAACATGGTAATTTAAAATAACAAGCCACATGTAGAATAAAATAATAGGAGGTCAGCAGCAATATTTAATTTTTTCTTTGGAGATTTCCTTTCAACAGAAGAATATTTACAGATAAATCGGGAAAGATTTACCTATAAATATTCTTCTGTTATTTATAATATCTTAAATCAGGAGATGTACAAATTAATAGATTTACAGGGTTAACTTAGGTCTGACAAGGACGCGGAAAGCGGGGCGCTCGCCCGGGGCGGCTGAGCCAGTACCACGGTAGTCGTCGCTGAGATAGTTCGCATAACGTTCTCGTTTCGCGCACTCATGACATTTTTCCCGCTATATTTAAACGATACGAACGTTTTAAAAGTTCATAATTGTTTGTGTTGTGCACATATCAATTGTATGAAGATATAAGTAAGTTTTTTTATATTCATTATATGCATATTTCTTTTAGATATTATTTGAAATGATATGTTGGTAATTTGTATAATAATTGCGAAAATTGATTAATCAAAAAATATATTTATTGTTTTCTAACATATACTCTGTTTTATCTTATAAACATAATTTAGTTAACATCTAAACTCAGTAGGTAATATTGTAAAAGTTTTGCCGAATCTATGTCTATTATTTTGTTAACAAATTGTTATGTTAATTAAGAAATATAATAATAATAATAATATGAAATTAGAAATTTTTATAAGTACCAGTACTAAAGATTATGTAGCTCTATGTAAGCGTTATAATACGAAACGTAAGCGTGCCCACTCTTTAATTAAATGCGAGGAATGTGACAATCACTCTTCTTTAAAAGACTACTTAGAAAGAATTATTCTAATAATTACGTTTTTAATTCCGTTAATATTTACGTTTTAAATTTCGTTTCTTAATGAATATAAGCGAAAAATAGTTTCTATTATATTTACATTAGATGTAAGTAAACAAAAATTATTTTAAAGCAATAAAAACCACACACTACTATAATTACACATTGGTAGTGCCTGAAATTTATATATATAATATTTTAACGTGATCTTGGAATACCCATTTACTTTACAAAATTTTTAGTAGATATACAGCTTAAAATCAGCTTTAAGGGAACCTGGACTTATAATGTATATAGCTTTTGCTTAATTAAGCTTGTCCAGATTCGGATCCTGTGAACTTTTGAAATACGCATCATCAATACTATCATCCTGATTTCGACTGCTTCTGGATTGGTTAGATTGATAGATATATATTACATACTATTAAGGTACTATTGGGCTCGATCTTTAGCTATCGATTCTGAGACACATGTGACAAGTCCACTATCACTCTGTCACTGTACCTCGCAAATACTTTGAGCTATGACACGGATCACTTCTTTCTTTAAAATAGAAATATCTACTTAAGTATCATTTATGTATATGATGAAAATTGTTATTTTAAAAGGAAACGAAACTATTAATGTAATGTAGCACTACGTTCAACTTCTTTTTTAAAAATTTAAAATGAAACAACTACAATTAATATGTTCTTACAAATACGCACTGTGTTACTAGTTTTCTACATATTACCAAACACATTTATATTTTAAAATTCATTTGGCTAATGTGTAAAAAATCAGGTAAATTAAAAAGCATGTATTGAAATGAAATTCTTTTCATTAAATAATTTGTAAAGGCAAACTGTGTTTTCCAGTCAAGGTAGGAACCTTAATCACTTTCGTGTTAAACGTTTCAAACATATTAAAAACAGTTAATTGAATCAATTGAAATTTAATTAAAACTTTACGTATAATAATGTGCCTTTTAATTTCATAGTCATTAGGTATAATAATAATAATTTTTTAAGCATATAAATGTTTTTAGTAAAAAGTGTTTTATATTTTATACTAATAAATGCCCACAACTTCATTAGCGTGATCGTTTACGATCTTTGCAACCTGATTTTCATTTATGGATATCAACTTTTTTTTTATTTATTAGTTTATTTTATCTTTTCTGGTTCTACATCAGGCAGTCCACGTCTAGATTTTATTCATAACAATATCTCATAATAATTCATGTATTTTATATGGAATTTGGTTTATATGTGCTCAGAAAGGACACAACATTATCAATGTTCAATAATTTTTGTTACGGCAGCATTTTATTATTTCTTATAATTCAATTCGACTACTATAATTACACATTGGTAGTGCCTGAAACCAAATTTATTCAGTAAAAAGATGTTCTTGTACATATATACAGCTATTCAAAAGTTGTTTAAAAAATCATAAATTCGTATTCTATTAGCGTTTTTATATCACCCTGCATCATTTATTCGTACAAATATTTAATATACAGACACGATTGTTAATGTTTTACTATGGTAAACATATATAGAAGAAAATTTTATCAGTGCAGTTTTATGGTATAGAGATAAATTATTTACTTGTCTTCAGTCACTCTTGGTTTGAGTTATAGTCCCCTTACGTCTATGATTCATTAACCCTCAACAACAAGCACCGTGCTGGGGCTACAGAATGTGTGTTTTGGGGCAACTCGTGTCTACTAAAATCATTAATCTCGTATACCAAGGTGGCGCTTACAAGCGTATCGAAACAAAGCTTATTCCGTTCTTTATATTATATTTGCAGAAATAGAGATATAAAAGAGAAGAAATGTAGAGAGAGAATATGAAACCATGAAATTTATGTTAATTTTATTCTATAATTAAATTTTACTTATATATATATATTTAGTTAAGTCAGTTCATTAAATAAAAAAAGTAACGAAAGTACTCTATTCTTCGAGGTATAGACCTAAGGTCTATTTACACAATCTAACTCCATATCTTGACTGGTGAATAAAAAAATACTTTATAGTGATATTTAAATTTACAAGCACCACTGATAAACTCTTGCCAATTTTTCCTTGATGGAAAATTTAATCCACTTTATATTCTTAGTGGAAGCAAAAATTGTATCAAAGAACTTTATATAAATAGATTTACCTTCAGTTCAACCCATAATTTACAATGTTTTATTTTATATTTTTATGTAACACGGATAATGTCAAGGTTGCCTGTTAGTTATGAATATTATAAATAGTCGGAATGTAAAGTGATCTAATTATAGAGAATTACTACAGCATAAATAAAGCGTGTCCTATTTTAAAATATTTTATAAATACGCGTCGGCGTCCGCTGATAGTAATAATCAAAGTATTTTATTGTGTACGAACAGTTTATGTCATTACGGTCATTTAACTACTATTGTCCCACATTCGAGATATAATTCATGTTATTTTCCAAGGTTTTTTTGAGTAATAACAACGTTTATATCACTTATAATTTATTTTGCCTCACGTTTTTTGGAACAATACATATTAATATTTCTTATTCTTCTCCATATTAATACTGAATAATTATATACATGTATATACAAAACGTTACGTTGAGATCTGCCTATAAATTTACGTAATAAGACTTGGGAAAAATTAAAAAGCTGCTTTTTACTGAATATATAGACATTAAGATATGATATTCATTAGGTAAATGAGGGTTAAGCTTTTAAGTGGTAAGATGAAACGTGATTAAGATGCTCTTAAACTTTACATCTTTGTACATATGATGTAATGTATAAGCGAAGACAAATATGTATATGGCTATAAATATTTGAACTGCGTCGGAAAAAGGACTTTAAGGAAAATAACTTAACATATTTGTATTATAGTATCAAGTTTACTCAATCGAAAAAGAAAAACAGAACAGCGAGTGTGTTATAAGTAACTAAATATGAAGAATTGAATAGTTCTACACTATCACTATCGTCACGATTACAATCAGACCCGAGTCATTGACAACGACGTTATAGCAGATTTATGTATATTATTAGTTTTATTTATTAGACTATATTATTATATATGTGTACATGTATTACTAACAACCATTACTACCTTTTTTATATCTCCTAATCCAGGGGTTACTTGAAAGAAATCACTAATTAGCAATAAGATTGCTTTTTGTGCTTCCACATCATTCACATTATCATTCTTGTTAGTTTTTATATATTGAATAAAGTATAAAGAAATAAATATAAGTAAATAAACATAAATAAATAATTATATACTTAAAATACAAACCTGATTTATGGTATTTTTTATATATTTTAAATAAGACTGACGGGTAGAATCTATCCATGATCACGGACTAATGCAAAGTGTTCGAAACGTCGAGTTTCCAACATATCAAAATGTCAATAAACGTGAAGATCCGTTCAAATTGCTTATTTTAATTTATATACATATTGTCTGATTTCAGGACAAATTATTCTAATAATAACATACTCGAAAATCACTTTGGACACGCTCAAAAGCCTTTTGTAACGTTTCACTGACCACTTTGATTGTTCTAAATTTAATGAAATGTTAGAGGAAATGAAATTAATTGAATGGCACGTACTCTGTAGTTGCCGCAATTTGTATCTCATTGGTATTTTCTTTGTCTTAGCTGTAATTGTATACATTTATTTAATGTATAATTTTAAATTACGTACAAATTTACATTACGTGTAACGTATACATACATAATAGGTTTAATTAATGTACATATTCTGAAAAATTGACTTTGACTTTATTCAATGAAATAAAATTAAGTTTAGGTAGAACTTGGTTTAACTTAGGTTGAACTTTTAAATTTGTAATCGTTCTGTTAAAGCTTTAATATAAAATAAGAGATTTTGACGGGTAAATGAGAAATAATATGGGTTGACACGTAATTTATTTCTCTCGGGAAAAAGTCACATATGTTTCATACGCACATATTCGGGTGACATTTGCATATTATATCATTTTTCTGATATAATATATAACTAGAGTATAAGTATAATAGAGTATAGAGTTATTATCTTTTATCTTTTTAATTCTGTAAATATTGTCATTTAATTATTGTTATTTACTTTTTTACGTTTATATTTATTTATATTAATATATGTAGTTGGAATTATGCTTGATGTTTAAGTAAAATATCTTTTAACATTAAAGACAAAGCTTTTTATTTGATATATTCTGTATATTTGAACGAAATAGAAGATTTCCCTACAGCATTACATACGCATTTCCGTTGTGATAGAATATTTATTTTTCAAATTGTACCGACTAACATTTTCACTTCATGTGAAGAAATTGAAAATTTACGACGAGAGTATCATGCGGCTAAAGGATAATACTTACGATGCTTGTAAAATTTATTGGCTATATGTAAAATATTCTACGTTTGTAGTTTGTATATGTATAATGTACAGTTATTATTATTCATGATCGTTTTTGTTAACTTGATTCGAAAACCCCATGAAATTACAATATTTTCCACTAATGAAACTATACAAAACATTACTAACAATCTAATTTTTATTCTTTTCTATATAAGATTAAAATTATTCAAGAAATAATATAAATAAAACGATACATATTATCAAGACAACTCTGTGAAGTAAAACCTGTGAAGCTACAAAATTACCGACTAAGCTAAAGAGCTTAACTAAAGATTTAATAAGAGTGGGTGGTATTTGGTATCGATACGGCTCAAATATATATATATATATATATATATATATATATATATATATATATATATATATATATATATATATATATATATATATATATATATATATATATATATATATATATATATATATATATATATATATATATATATATATATATATATATATATATATATATATATATATATATATATATATATATATATATATATATATATATATATATATATATATATATATAAATTTTCAGAGAGAAACCCATAAAATTATGTCTTTACTGCAATACTAATGAAATTAACCGAGTTAGTTAGTATTGTTCAAAACCTTTGATCTTATTAATTACAATCATCTGAAGCCGAGACTACTTAGAGTTAAGTACATAATGACAAAGTAATTAAATTTTCGCCTTCAAAAGCTTAAATGAAACATGAGTTTGTAACTAGTACAATAAAATTTAGTTATTAACTGTAACTTTTTTAAATTTAGTTAAAAACTGTAATATGTTTTACTTCTTAGTGCACTTAAAACATGAAAATCTTGGTATATTTATAAATATTATAAAATTTATTTTAATTCAGGTCACAACGGTTGCACCGTTGTTGTCCCTTATCTTACGTTTCCACTTGGATACATAGATTGAATTCACCCATGCTATAGATTGAATGAAATTCAGAAAAAAGTGTCATCGTTAAAAAAATTTCTTACGTTTTTTTAATCTTTTATGCTCTTTTTTATGTAGTAACATTATTCGTAGATGGACATTTTCTCTTCTTCATCATCGTTTTACGGATGGCTGCCACGACAGTCTAGACTAATTGGAATGTCTTTTAACCTATATAATTAGAATATATAAATCATTCTTTCTCATATTTTTCAAAATTATTAATTAGTAAGAAAGTACTACAAGGAAAAGAAGAGAGTATTGGTATATATTGCAAAAGAGAAATTTTTCGATTCCTTATAAAGTCTTTTACAATTTTATTTTTTAATTTTTATTTATTAGGGATTACAATTTTTATAGTAATTATTAAAATAAAAGTTCATTATTATCGTTATTTTTAAAATAACAATATAATAAATGTATGATCTAATCAAATCTTTAAAATAGTTTTCATACGCGTAAACGTTATTCACGATTGAAGTATAAATGGAAAAGTTTACAAAGAGGCATGTTAAACTTTACCTGATTATAGCGTGCTTACTTTAATTTTGTTTTCTTACTTACTACTTTGTTTGCAGATGTTATTTGAGAAGATAGCTCTATAATCGTTGGTGAACTAAGTTGCGGGCTTAAAACAAGATCCTTGTTAAGAGCATTGTCGGTGATAACGTCGTACTTACAAGTTTAATTGGAGTGTTTTGGGAAATGAGTGTTATTTGCTGACGAAGAAAAGATATCATTTTCTTTTCATACAGAATTTCTAAGTAATTTTGCGTTAATATAAAATCTGTGTCTTAATATAAAATCAATTTATGCTGAACGGAAAGCTTTTATTAAATTTCAATTAAATCAAGTTATTGCTCAATTTGTACAGATTAAAGATGATCATATCAAGATCTTAAACTCATCGTTTATTATATGCAATATTTTATCTTTATATATTATAAAACTTAGTAAAATTATAAAAATATTTAAAAAATATCTTTAAAATTTATTTTGGGCCTTTTTTTATTACAAGGCCTTCGTAAGGTATTGGGACAGCACCAGGACAAGGGTTAATGGACTGTAAATGTGACAGCTACGAGTTCGACAGGAATGAGTTATTTTTATTTTTAATCCACCACACAACATCCAATATCTCAAATTTAAGTGAAAAACAAGGTATCTTAATATTAGATATACTTTCCTATTCTGCCGTATGTATTTTAAAATATAAGCTGAAAAATGAGAAAAATATATAATTTTACAAAAAAGTCGGTTTATAATATTTTTTGAAGACAAAGTAACCGTTACTAAAGCATTGTAACCGTACCAGTAGTTAATTAGATAATGTTTTGAATTTTAGATGCCTCTTCAAAATGTTTGTTTTGTGCTCCTGAATATACATCAAGTATGTAACCTATCAACATATGACAGTAAGCGTTGGTAAATTTGCTTTGGAAAGTGTAATTTGATCGTCATAATATAATTTAACTAACATAATACTACCTAAGCGACGTGAGAATTCCTGCCTTGAAGAGCATGGAATGCTAAATGCTATTGCTATTGCTCTTACAAATCGTCCAATATCATCAATTTCTTTGTAAATGGCCCCTTGCGGGGTTCTAATACTTTTTCAACGTATTTTTTCTCCAATATTATCCATACTGTTCTTAAAGTTCAACCGTTGACCCTAACCTTTTAAATATTCAGTATTTAATCATATATCTCTTATCACTTATCGTCTCGACGTACCCAAACGTAAGGTAAGTGGCACATTTTGTACTTTAACATTCATGTGCCTGCCGTTCTTGGTATCCTTTCAACGGGAATTCGATCAGTTTAGATGATTCTATATATTCGAAGCAATCGAAGCTCAAGACCAAAAAAGAATCTACCTCTAATATCCATATGTTTCTGCTGTAAAACAGCGTCGGTACTACAATTGCATTATGTACAGCCAAATGAAAAAAAGTACAGTTTAACCTGTTTTTCATTTACAATTCGCATTTCCACGTCCTTTTGGTATCATCTCTATTAAAGACATTTATTTATCTTTTTATCTTCTACCTAATGCAAAGGTTTGTAGGTCGAATTCTCTCTTTTATACTCGGGAATGAAAGAAAAATTCTTAATATCCAGGTAAGCGCAGTGTTGAGATCCGTCACTCAATACGCCATGCCACACTTCTGAAAGGCCGAAAGCGGGCAACAGACTTAACACTTGGTTCCTACGGTTCCTGCGGTTCTCTTTACCTATCCTGTTTTGAACGGGATAAAGCGTTATGATAAAAAAATGGTACAAGTAACAAAGCAATTGTTATTTAGGAACTTTACTTTTAAATATAATGTTTAATAGTAAAGTTTCTAGAAAATAAAATAAATCGAAAATAGTATATACGTATAATAATTAAATATTCAATAATTATGGAATGATCATTCGACACCAATTGATATTATTTATTGTACGTTAAAATAGAAGCTTTCATTTCTAGAAACACTTTATCATAAATACAGAAAACTTTTATCTTTATGAAAAGAAAAACTTCAAGATCATCTTCATTAATAACTAGCTTTTGAAGTGGGGGCAACTTTCACGATGACTTCTGGTAATAACACTAAGATAAATGAATGAAACAATGATTATAATTATCTAAATTATTTCATTTTATGCATACCTAATAATATAGTATACATTTACCTTATAATAGAGAATTTTACGTCAGAACAACGTAACCTATGTGTCTTGTCTTTTTGTTATACTTTGTCTCATCAGAGCTACGACAATAACAAAATTCGTATAAACAGAAATCAAACTCATAATTACCATACTCACCTTTAAAGACTTTAAAGACTTTTAATTGCTCGCCACAATAGTCTCAAAAAACGAAAAAAAAAAATTGTATGTAACAACTTAAAAATGTATAACTTTAATAAATATGTTTTTTTCTATTACACTTTTTAAATTATTAGTTTACAATGTTACAAATATTTACAAGAAATGTGTATTAACTATAGTATAAAAATATTTTAATATTTCTTGCTGAATGTAGGTATGGCACCATAGTTTGTTGTTTTAATGATGCGGCAAGGGAAGAAGAATGTGAGGTAAAATAGTTGTGCGTGCTATTAGTTAGGTTGACCCTATACTTAATTGTATGAAGCCAGTATGTAATGCATAGTCTAGTCATTCAACTGATTATGTTGATACTGGTTGTTTACGTAAAGCCTGCTGTGCGGGGAATGTTATTTGTAGTATATCGATACTAATTTTGTAATGTATTCAGCGAATTTCATAGAGTTATTGATCTAGAATACATACGTTATACACACATACTTTATCAAGTATTTACATAATAAATAATTTAAAAGAAATATGTTAAAAAAATTGAAACTTCTGTAATAACCACATAATATATAATCTTGTTGAATTCTGGGTAAACGGATAGCGGGACCGAAGTGAAGAAGAGAATGTCTTTAACGGATTCAATAGAGTTTTCATTATAATATGAACCAATATCTTTGTATATTTTTTGTTACGTTTACTAAAGTACCATCTTAAAAGTACCATCGTTGCTATAGTAAATTAGTCTGGATGTTTATCGAGTTTTGAACAACAAAATTAATTTTGACATTTTTTTGCAAAACTTATCAGAAAATAAATTACGTTGTAAAAATGCCACGTAATTTTTGTTTGTATGTCAATAAGAAAATCTGTCGCCTCATTTGATATCTTATAATTTCCTGGTAATAACTGCGCAATCATTTACGAAATCGACTCTCAGGAAGTTCATTTATACTACGCCAGTAAATTCAACTACACACCGTGACAACACTCATGACGGGAACATGATAGCGTGATGTTGCGGAAAATATTAGAAATCGATTTTTTTTTATATTTTTGTGCTTTCATATAGTTTAATTCATTTTCGAATAAAAGTAGATACTTGAGTAAAGCGATAATAGTAACTTTATTAGACAAAATACATGACAAAGCACTACTGCAATTACATATTAATTCGTTGGACTAAATCAGGGCTATAAATTTTACATACCTTTAATTTGGTCTATCTACATATTCATGAATGCAATTCACAGCTGGCCACTGAATGTAAAGACGACGATTGTGTCTGATCCTGTTTCCGGTACATGATTAAACTTAAATTGTTATTAAAATTAAAAAATATTCTCTCCGCGTTCTTTCTTGTTTGAAGAATAATACGTACAGATGAAAAAATTGTGTATCAGTTAGTTGATACCAATAAAAATGACAATTCATAAACTTTGTACAATTTATTCATAGTGGAAAACCAATTTTAATTTGCTTTTGAATAACTTAACTATGCGTAGTTTTATTTTATTTTCAGAGATTGAGTTTATTTTCATAGTCATATTTTAGTAACTCGAAAAATCGACCATCACATCAAAATGTAGGCTTTCTGCATATTCTGATGTGGTTGGTGTATCTCGCTGTGTCTCATTGTATCTTTCTAAGAGTGCTGTATCTCACCCACACCATAGAGTGAGATGTAGCTAGCTCTTTCTTTATTTTAGTGCAGGCTTTTTTACTGCAGGAGTCAAAATTTATTTCACAGTAATCATTAGTGGTTACGATATAATATTTTTGACCACAAATTATTTCATGTTTGTTCCAAATTTAAAATAAATAATATATAAATGAAACTTTTAAAATGTACGAGAATCGCAAAAGTCAAAAATATTTTGATATTGCTTTCTGCAAATATAACTTTGCATTTTGCGCCCAAAGCATACTTTAGTATATGAACGAGAGCATAATTGGATTTTCTATTCCTGTCATATAAATCCGTTCGCCGTGTAACTTAACTATAAAGAAGCGGCCTCTCTGTAGGGCACGTACATATTTATTTTGCACGCAATACATCTCATTTTGTGGCGCCCCGCCTAGTTATTTTGCGCCGATAATCCCGTCTTCAGTAAATACAGAACTTTTCCCCCAAATCATAGCCAAATATAGTAGTAATAAGTCATTTAGTTGTCTTATTAGGTTTATAACTAAATGCGAATATTTCTCAAGTATTTAATTACGACTTTTGTTCACTTTATTGCTATTAATTTAATTTTTAGACTATTTTATATCTGCAATTTGTTTAAGATTTGTAATAGTTCTGTGTTGTGGGGTATAATAGTAATGTGGTGAGCAATCAGGGAATTTGATCTATTACGTTTACTGTCACTGTGCCATGATTACCTTATGACTTTTCTATATTAAATTAAGATACATAGTTAAGCATAAATTTACTACTTTATTTTAATTTGAACAGTTACAAATAATGGTATTATGGATAAATGTTTTGGCCTCATTTTGAAAAACCACTTAAGTGGCAGTTACGACTTTATTGCCTTGGGGTGTCACGCTATCATAAACTTCACTTGATAGAATTGTATCACTGTCAATCAAGCTAAATTGCTAATCAGTTAATAGATTTGCAGACAGATAACATAAGGATATTTATTATAATTTTATTATATGGCAATCATAAACAAGGACAATCAATAATTTATATATTTATGTCCTATTATCACTAATAATATTTGATAACTTAACTATATATAAAATTTAATGTTTTAGTGATACTTGTACAAGGCAAGTAGAAAGTTACAATAAAAAGTCAGTGATTTAGAGTTTATAAATTAAAAAAAGCACACTTTAGTACTGTTTTTAAAATAAGCTGTAAGCGATTTTGAATTGAATGGTTGAATACACAATCGTTACAAAAAGAATAGTCAAATTCGACGTGAAACCGTTGATCTAGCTCTATAATTATTTTACGTTGATAAGCTTAAATTTACGCGAGAGTTTAGTTTTCCTTCATAATGCCAATTTTCATAGCTATTACCTACAAAGCCGGTATCAAATATTAATGGTAACAGGAACAGAAAAGCTTTCTTTTATTATTTTTGTTTACTTAACCACTTTTAACAACGTATTTTTTAATTTCAAAATATTATTTCACAATAATGTTTTAAAAATAAAAAATATACAATAAAATAATCATTTTGATAACGCGATGAATTTGATACAATTTTTGAGACCTTATAAGTTTGAATTATTGTTTGCTTCAAAGCAATTCTAAGTATTTCACATTAATTTCTTTTGTAACAGAAGGACACATGGACAACAACTTAATCCTGTAACCGTTTTTCTGTAAGAATCATTATGCAGAAAATCATAAAAAGTCCTGAGCATTTTCATAAAGCTCATATACGTCACGTAAATCATAACGCATTTTGCATAAAGCTCAGCGAATGGACATGGGGGCTTGTTTTTGGTTGCAGCGAATTATGATATGTAAATTATATCTGAAATGGAATTGTTAAACTTTATTGCACGCGTAAGTATATAAAAAATGATACAACTAGTACTATTTACTGATTCACCTTGCATCGTATAAAGAACAATAAGAAATGCTTCTGTTCAATTACACTGTATATTATTTTAATAATAAATATGCGTTAATCGTTTTATTACCCAAAGCCCTAATTAAAGTGTTAAATTACTATTAATAAAGGAAAATTTCAAATGATTTTTTCCACGAGATATAAATATTTCTCTCTAAGAAATAAAATATAACTGCATAAAAAATTTCAACACCTGCACGTTTCGCACCTCAGTTCTCGATTGCTTCACTCGCTGTAATTTTATTTTATTTTCTCAAAAATCTCCATCAGTGGTAAATATTTCTTTCCGTCTAACACATGCTTTCGTTTGTTCTTACTAATCAGTGCACTAATAATTCAAAGAGAACAAATCATTCACGGCAATAAACGAATATTTTTTAAATATGTGACAATTTTAATAAAAAAAATATTATAGAAATGGCACATTATAACATTAGATTTGTTTTGTTATATTTTATTTTAATCATTAAATTAATGTTATATATGAGAAATTAAACTATTTGCATTTTTTTACTATTTTATCAAGATTTTTGGTTACAGTTTTTAGTTTTCATGTTCTTCGTTTTGAAGAACACACATTTGTTATGACTTATAAGGATATCTCGATGATTGCTGATTATTTAATCTACTTATAAACCTATTATTAACAACCAATTTTTCCAATTAAGTGAGTTATATATTCATAAAATTCAAAATAATTAGAAACCTTAAATATCGAAACTACATATTAAATGAGTCCTTTAGGAACGCCTTTAAGTCTTTTAGAGTGTTTCTTATTAGCACCACGCTTGATTTGCTTTACGACACTGGTATAATGCTGTCTGAAAATAAAAGCGAGCATCTTGGAAGAAGCCATAGAATTAACATTATTTATTTAATCTTATGGTGCTGTCAAAAACTTTCAACCAACCATTAACTAACCCTTATTATGCTCTTTCTCTTTTCTTGAAGATTTTATGAGCCTCGTCTATTTATCGAGTTTGAGTTGTAATAATGTAATTTTTTCTATATTAAGAAATCATTAGTATAATCGTTACCATTTTATGTCAGTTTTGCATTCTACCTACGACAATGTTTCCATGTTTTTAGTATGTCATAAGTTAGACACTGCTTAGAGCATTTAAATATCCAAATACATCACTATATTAATATTAGATTTTAATTTTAAATGGTGTTTGTTACAAGAATAAAAAGAAGATAGTAAAGTATATTTAGTTATTGTCAATAAAAAAGAGCTTTTCATGAACAACAAAACACTTTCGACGTGTCGTCTAATATTACTAGCTTTATTTGGAGAGGCAGTAATAAGAAACGCTTTTCTATTCCACAAATATACACTTAAGCCTAGAATTTGATGCCAATACGATAAAGTTTAGCTTCGTAATGCTAGTATCATTTTTTATTACAGCACACTTCCCGAAGGCAACGCTTGGGTGTTTTGTATAAATATAACGATATGACATCACTTATTGTAGAAAATAACAAAAATTGTGAACGTAATCATCAAATTATCTATTTTTATTAGTGGGATGGGAGTTACTTAATAAAAGTTCTATATATTGTTAAGGAACATCGTGGCGCAGAAGCGTAAGCGTCTGCCCGTAAAGGCGACGGTTTGGGGGTTCGATTTCCACTCGGGGAAGATGGATTTTTCTATTTCCATTTTCTTCGCTCTGGAAACTAGGCAAAGCGCGGCGTTGAGTTCCGCCACTCAACACGCAATGCCTTGAAAAAAGAAGGAAAGCGGGGACGGAGAAACCAGGAACTAAGTAACGGAGTGTCTTAACACTAGGTTCCACGGTCTCTGCAGTTCTCTCTGCCTACCCTGCCATGTGCGGGATAAAGCGTGAAGCTAAAAAAAAAGAATTTTTTTTTTCGTTTATGTACGTTGTGTTTAAAACTTTTTTCATTTTGATTATCATCGTCATCTACTCTTCAACTAACACCAGCTAGTTTGAAATAATTCAATTAAAAATATGGCCCAGATTCAAACGTACTGTCTTTATTAATCTATCAATGTTGGACATGAACAATAATTAAATACGTGATCTACTCACCTAAAATTGGCAATTAGTACATCGACCTGATTGACGTATAGACGACTCTTGACTATATATCTGGATGAGTGGTTAGACCAGTAAAGTTTCAGTCTATATTTCCCTTTAATTATTGCTACCTGTTAGGTGGAGTTCTGAGTTTGAAATTGAAAGCCGGTCACTCGGTGTATAGTACTAGCAACAGATTTAATTGGTACTGTCTTTATTGTAATTCAATAGTCTTATGTTATCAAATATATGCGTTAGTTAGTATACGTTTATATTGGACGTTATTTAATACAACTAATATAAAAACTTACACAAGAAATTTTCATTTTGTCCATTTTCTTGTGTAAGTCAATGGTTATTAATATTTTTTCTCCTTTATTTATCGAAATTATTTGATTATACATATCAAGTAGAAATAGTGCTAGTAGTAAAATTAGTAGTAATAAAATTTTCTATTATTGGAATGTTATCACTAGTACTTAGTGGTTACAATCCAATAATAGAAAGTTTTTTTTAAGTTATTTATATAATTTATATAAAATATAATATCACTTACGTATATGTAGTATCTATTTGTGATATTAAAATAACAGTGTTTTTCCAAGTACTTCTAGTTATACGCGTTACAAGCAAAAATTTTGTTTTCTCTTCCCGAAATGGTTGAAAAGTTGTAGAGCAGCATTATGGCTCTCATCCTGAATTTTCCACAGGATTGGGATTAGCGTGTAAAATCTACATTTACTGTGCACGAGTTCCTTCCATTCAGACAAAAAATTGCATATAAAATGATAAAATTAAAAGCGGCGAACGGCTAGTAGAATATAAGGGTATTATGAATAATTTTATCAGTAAAATTAAAATAAAATATAAAAAACCTAGCTTTTCATTTCATTTGAATATGATGTTGATGACGATGATTGTATTGAATATGTTAGTCGAAAAATATAATAACTACTACACAAAATTTTTCATATCACAGAAATACTAAGTAAATAAGAGATTACAAATGTTTGATAACGGCTAATTTTATACGGTTTAAAAGGTATAAGTCGTTCCATATATCTCTGAAATGGGTTTAACCGTTTTGCAGATTAGTCCGGATCAAGAGATAGAAAATAAAAACTGACGTACAGTTAAATAATGTAAATGCGTGCTTAAGGTTTTATATGCTACTATTTTTATAAATTTAAATATATTTTATTATTAAACAATTCTTTTTTATTTAAGGTAAAATAGCAATGGACTGTAATATGATTAATCTTAAAAAAATTATAAGGGACATTGTCTAACTGTAGGCACGACGGCTGTGGGTTTTATCCTCCATGGGAATGAATTACTTTTAATTCACCATTCTGATATGATATAGTACATAATAATAACCACCGATGCACAATTAAGTCATATTACTGTAGATATTTTGTATATGTCATATATTCAAAACAAAAACATACAAACTCGGAATTGCAAGTAGCAAATTCGTTATACCAATCTCGCTACGGCGAAAGTTAAACACGGTTGGCACAACAAGGACTTTTTTATTCGGAAAAGGTGTGGTGAAAAAGTCCACCGCATCATAGTAACTTTTGAATTTCTTATTTAAATTTTACGAGTCTGTATACAGAATGTTTATTCTATAATTGCTGTTATATTTTTAAAATATGGCAAACATTGTACAGTTATAATATAAATTTACCTGATTTATCAATGACTCAGTCACGGACACTAACATTCTTAGAATACGAGGTTGCGGTAAATTTTGGTACACGTTATTTAAAATGTAGCTCTGACGATAACATCCGAATGTTAGAATAAATCTTTCAGTTTGTGGAAATTGTATTACGAGGCTGAACAGTGTGGGCGGGGAGCTGAATAAATAGAATTAGGTAACCTAGTCCACATAGGGACGGCTGTCTCTGATATACCATAAAATTGCGATTATATCGCCGCTCAGATTGGAAATGTGCCCGGAGCTACAAATCTATAGCTAACCTGACCTAAAGACCTAAACCTACTTCTAACTCGGATGGAAGACAAACTTTTGTTTTTCATCATCTTGGCAAACAGTCTTGTTATTTGTTTTTTCTAAACGTAAGTGTTATTACAATGATGAAATAATATTTGTGATGTTCTGGCTCAGGTTATATAACTGTTATTTTATCGTGAAGTACATTTATTGTTCTTTATATATATATATATATATATATATATATATATATATATATATATATATATATATATATATATATATATATATATATATATATATATATATATATATATATATATATATATATATATATATATATATATATATATTAATAAACTGTTTTAGTTTTACACTGTATCTAGAATAGTAAGCTGTGCTGTGCTGTAGGCAGAGGGAAGTTAGTGTTAAGACACTCGTTTCAATGCTTTTATCTCAACTTTCGATATAATTTATGTGTACTGGATACTTAATCCAAAGTATAAGTACTTTTATGTGAGTATTATATACTAGGCTATTTTATGACAACTATGAAACATAATATATTATGTAATTCAACCTAGTTTCCAGTTTCCGGCTATATAATTTACGTGAGTATTTATTTATAAGCGTTGGTTGGACGATGCGTAAATGTGAAAATTATACGGTTGGAGCGATAATTAATTATTTTTAGAGAGGAAAAAAGTAACCAGCGTACCACAAGTGTTCTTTTTACCCTACA
Organism: Dione vanillae; assembly: GCA_037178615.1. NCBI lineage: Eukaryota > Metazoa > Arthropoda > Insecta > Lepidoptera > Nymphalidae > Dione > Dione vanillae. Next base: position 2,015,737 of record JAZFAU010000189.1, read on the forward strand.
ATCCTGTGACTTATTTTTCTAAGTGGTCAAAGGGATAGACTTTATAAAAATATAAAATGCTAGTTATTCACGGCTACGGTAAGTACCTCTTTGAAGTAAAGAAAACGTTAAGATTTCTTTTTCATTACAAATTTAAACAAAATAAATTTTATAATATTTATTGAATAATTTTTATCACACAGTTGACAATTCTGTAAACAAAATGAAATGCAATGCTTTACTTACTCATACATTTTGGATTATACCTGTATACATAATATTTGAGACCACAGTTAATATTTATGTCACAGAGGTTGATTAATTTCATTGATAATTTATAAACCGGCAGCAACAAATTTAATTTTCTTAACAATATTAAAACGAATATATAAACGCATCAACGATCACGATCCACTGAGGCGCAGTGGGTATCGTCTGATATAGCTTGATAAACGTATGCTTGGATCCACACTCGCATAATATTTAGAATAACTCGTTTCTGTTTGTCCAAATTTTACGTGCTGTTAAATTACAATAAAAAAACAGTATTTTGTAATTTTACAGCTACTATACACTGATTTGTTAGCTACTATAAACTGAGTAGATATTGCAAAACTAGAAAGACTCTAAAACTTTATTGTTATCCCTTTCATTCTGTCAACCCAACATTCCGTCGTTAAGTAGCGGAATCAGGCCTAAATAGATCAAATATATCCACGTAACACATATTCAGCAAACCCCTTTTATATAAAACTTCTTTATATGCAGAAAGGTTTGGCTCGAGGTGTAAAGAAGCCATCTTTCGCTGTAAAGAAAAGGATGATTTGAGGAATATTATTGTAAAGGCAAACTGTGCTTTGGTAAAATATGCCAATATGTTTATAGTTAAACTGTCTATCAATTCAAATTCAGATTTTAATATCAGTAAATGACGGTGCTGTTTTTTTTCAAGGCATCAAATTTAAAGGCATGCAAAAGGTAAGGCATCGACATACATACGTAAATATCTATAGTGGCAGATAGAGAGAACGAATCGTCAATCACTGAGGACTTTTTGCATATATAACCTCTTTTTACAAGGAGTTCTCGTGCACTTTGCACGATTTTTCTCGAGTATCTTCTACATTGTGTTCTCGAAAGTCAACTGATTTTTACCTTTGGCCTTTTCCATTAATTTTTAATTCGTGTATTTTTTAACACTCTTTCTTCGCTGCCTCAACGTGCATAAAAGGCCCGAGTACGTTTTTCTTCTTTTAAATTCTCAATGCCTTCTGTGTTTCTCTTCATTGAGGACTCAGTATCCTCCAAAGAGAATTGCATTTCAGCATATTTGTATCTTTTAAAGGTGATTTATTTAAAAGCATATATTTTAAATTTACAAATACTATTTGATTTATTAAAAATGTATTTAAAAATTCTTATATATACAAAATATATTGTTAAAATATATATAATGAGTTATTTACAATGTTTCAATTTACATTTTCTTCATTTATAATATACAATATATTATTACATTACATACACACACACAAATATACAAATATATAAACATTTATTAATACAAGTAGCCAAATTAAATATTTCTAATAATATTCTTATAATTTATTTGATTTTATGTATTTATTGTTATTGTAGATAAAAAAGCTTTTTCTCGAAATTTGTGTGGAATAAAAGTATAACCAAAGTACACAATATCTGCAAAATATATTACAAGGAAAAAAAAAATGATTAACATTATAAACACATACTTTACTTTTTAAAACAGTTACAGTTTTATAAATTTGGGGCAAGAAGGGCAAGAAAATCACTTGAATGTCTTAACTTTGGATATCTCACTAGGATTCCCTGTGCGGAGATAGCCAATGATTCGCTCATTTACAGTACCCTCTTTTTATAATCATACTAGGAGAGTATACAATTACATCTTATGAAATTGTCGTGGTTGTTAAGTATAAATTATATATAATAATTATAGACTTAAATAAAATTTATAATTTATTTTGTATATATATAGCTGAAAAAAAAATAAATAAAATAATAAAAAATATAAATAAATAAACAAATAGTAATTATATCTACACTTGTAAATACACATAAACACACATATACATATACATACACTTATACATAGACAAATAGTTTAGAAGGTAAAATATCATCTTTAAACAAATGTTATTGAGGGACCTTCATAAAATCCTCTACATCATTGTAGTCCAATGTATGCAGCCACTCACTAAGTACTTTTTTCATTCGAAAACGGGTGAATTTGTGTAGATTAAGATTTTTATTAATTTTATTTGCAATATACGGTCCCAAAAATGCGGAAAATCTTTGGCTGGTCTTTTTCTTCGTAAACGGTACTACATAACAAGCTTTAGTACGTATGCTTGTGACAGATTCCTGTAGCTTATTTTTTGATTTAAACTGGTTCAATAATAATTGTTGAAAATATATTTTTCTGACAGAGTGTACTTTGCTATATCTATACAAGACCGTTGTTGGAAATTGAAAATGTTTAAAATGAATTATTTTTAATATCATACGTTGAGCTTTTTCTACTACTAGCAAAACGTTTTTAGATGCACCACCCCAAGAGGTTATACAATATCTAATTAGCGATTCACAAAGAGCTTTATATATCATAGTTACAAAGTCAAATGTACCTAAATATCTTAGAGTACGAAATATCCTCGCCAAAGATCTAATTCGATGTGCTAAAAGATTTACGAAGGCATCCCACCTTAGATGTTGGTCAACAACTATACCAAGATACTTAATCTTAGAAACATTCTCAATTGCCATACACCCACAAGTATCAGTTTTGCCAACATTACAACCAATAGAATGAAATTTAATATGATAAGGTACATCGGGTTGTGATGCTTTGTTTATACTAAATGTAATATACTTAGTTTTGTTTATGTTCAGAGTAAGTAGATTATTGTCAAGCCATTCCATAATTTTTCTTAGACCGTTTTCGACGATATTTTTAACTTGACGCCAATCTTCACCCTCAAAAATGAGCACTGTGTCATCCGCGTATGATATTATTTTACAATTCTGAATTTGCAAAGAACAAAGGTCATTTATGTACACACTAAAAAGAGTAGGACCCAAGACACTTCCTTGTGGAACACCAAATCGAATAGTTTTCTCAGAACTAGTTTCAGAACCTATTTTAACACATTGAGATCTATCTGTTAGATAGTCAGTAAATAACTTATGACAGTTACCTCTAATTCCATTAAATATATTGTTAAAATATATATAATGAGTTATAGTATTTATTAATACCCGTAAGTTACGTATATTTTTATACTCGATAATTAATTAAAAAAACTTATCATACTTGCAAACACGAAAAGAGTGAAATAAATTTTGGTAAAACCAAGCTTCAGGAAATAGCTACACGATAAAACGACTACAGCTACGTTTTACATAACTTTGCGAAGCAAACCGTGAACCGGTTGTTCACATTTAGCAATTGAAATTCAATTCGCTGGATACTCGTAGCGTTAGCCGCTTGTGCACGAAAATATGACGTATCTCACCGGTTTTTAGAAAAGTATCATATTAATTAAATAGCTTTGAAAATTTTTAATTAATAATATATAAATAAATTATAATTATTAGCTTAGTTTGTAATAACAAATTTAGAATAATAGAAGTTATGATATGAATTACATTTAATTTTTCAATGGGTCCTAGGTTCGCAAAACAAGTAAGAACCATGAAGAACGTGATGAAATAAATCATAATAAGTTATGAATGAGGAAAGACGCGGCGCAGAGCGCAGTAAACACGACGGTTTGTGGTTTCGATTCCTACTCGAGAGGATGGATTTTTCTATTTCCATTTCTTCACTCTGGAAAATAGGCACGCGGCATTGAGTTCCGCCAGTCAACACGTAATGCTTCGAAAAAGGCGGAGAGCAAGAACAGAGAAAGCAGGGACTAAGCAACGGAGTCTTCACACTAGGTTTCCATGGTTTCTGTGGTTCCCTCTCTGTACCCTGCCATGTGCAGGATAAAGCGTTAAAACATAAAAAAATATTATTTCTGGAAGTTTTAAACAATATTGTTATTCAAATTAAATAAATAAACACTATACAAAGGTTCTAGTAAATGCAATCTTATTTTTACAAAAGCCTATAAAGTGGATCACGATTTGCAGCAAGAGCTATGTAAAATGCATACGTTTTCACATGAATCCTGTTAGTGACGTTCGTTTGAATTTTTCTATACGAATTTTATAATATATTTTTTCACAATGCGCTTCCTTTACTTTCTGATACTTGCAAAGATTTTCTTTCTTGCTGCACTTGTAAAAGCCAAATAATTTAAAGTAAAGACCGTTGAAAGATAGATGGGACTTGTAACTTTTATAAAAGACGGTTGTAAGTCTTAACCAAGAGACAAAGTTTAACTTAGGTGTACGCTGAAGTGATAAAGACTTGATTTACTACGATACTTCCAGCAACGAGATACATATTATACCTAAATAAAATATTTTTACGAACATTGTCTTTTATTTAATAAAAAAATCTTAATTTGTTATTTCTTAATTATATTTAAAACAATGTATAAAGATATGATATTACTTTGGAGAAAAAAATAAAGTATAAATATTTATCTTTCTTTATATTACCTGAGGCCATCCAGACGCAGCGGGAAAGCGTCTGACTGCAAACGCGATGGTCAAAGAGAGCTCATTTCTTTAGTTTATTTTCAAAGAAGATCTTGAACTACTGTGGTGCAGTGTTTGTCTGTAAACGGGGATGTTATGAATTCAATCCATACTCAGAGAAAGGACTCAGAAAGTGAGGATTTCAGTTCCACCACCCCAAGAGATAATGTTTCTAATTTAGACCGAAAGCTTATAACTTAAAATTAACACATACTCTCAGCTATTTATGCCTATTATTTTATATTACTACTTACAAAAAATGCATTTTAAAAGTAAAAATATTTCATTTACGGCTTGTAGAAAAAATATAAAACACATACATACATTTGTAAAGTTTTTAACAACAAAGGAAACTACTACAGAACCATCCATATATAATGTTTCATTCAAATTCGTTCAGGTGTTAGAGCTTAATTGAGTTACAAATATACAAAAACTTGTATGCAGCATTCTGCTTTTATCTCTAGCTTTAAGGGCCTCGGTACTTATTTGCATACGTTTTATGAATGCTATTCACTTTTATTTCTAATATATTTCATTTTAATTAATTTACTAAATATATGTGTATATTATTTTATTAAGACAATGAGGCTCAACATTTTGTTGTAAGCGTTATGGTAATGTGTTCGATATTCACTTCAGGAAATGCTTTCGCTTATTATCTTGTTCTAGGAAAACAAAGTTTGAATTTGCATTGATTTAAACAATTACATACTAGATATCTCGGAATTAAGTGAACGCTCAGAAACTTGTAGTGCCTTTCTACTAACTGTGTCTGGTTACTGGAGTAGTAGTGGAGTCGTAGGTGGAGTGAAGTATTGACGAGTTATGAAAGCAACCATGAAGTTTTTATTTAAGTCACAAGTTGTTCCTGGAAAAGACTTTGATTGCTGCTCAGAGCTGAGTGATTCAATCACTTTACAATATGTGTTATACAATTGTTTATATATTTAGTATCATCAGCAGTTGAGTAAAGCGTAAGAACTAAATTTGGCAGAAGTGGTTTCAGTACTACAATTATGAAATTACATTTGTATAACCTTTATGCTCCTCAATGTTGATATCTAAAAGCTCCTGTTTTTATTACATTAATTTAATCGAATGTTATTCAGGATTAACTCAAAAATCAGGAAAATGATAAAATTATGAACTTACGAGTATACCTACCTGCCTTTAGATTTCTTAAAAAGGGAGATGGAAGTTGATGTGAGACTTCATTCTCATCAAAATAAAGATTGATCTAGAGAAATTCTTTGAAACATTGTGATTTATGCTCATATGGCTATATCAGCATATATTTCTGAAGTACCAACATTAATAAATGTTTGCCTTTATATCACATATTGGCAATTTCGGTGTGTAACGTGACGTTGACGTGGGAATAGTTCAGAACTTGAAAGCCCTTGATACCGGCCTGAGATCGGATATTACGTCGTACCGCTTGCATAAGCAGCAACTTAAGGAGTTCTTAAGAAAGAGGTCACAGTGGCGCATTTCTAATCTACCGTTGAAGTTTTATCATTAATGCGGTATAATGTTATATAGTAAAAATATGGGTAAAATATAAAATCTCTATGGAACATAAAAACAAGTAAAGTATATAAAATTAAATGTAAGTTGGCACAGGCTTAATTCTAAAACAATTTGTAAAAAGCGGCAGAAGATGAGTTTCAAGTAAACAGCGGGAAGAGGCCATGTTAATATAAAAATAAAAAAAAAGGATATATATGAAAAAATATACACATACTTAAATTATGTATGTGTATACAAGGTGAATAAAATATTCTTGTCATAATTACAATGTGGGTGGATTTTTTTTGGATGGGATTAAGAAATCTTGCCATCAATGCATTTATAATCCAAAATAAACAAACAAAATATTTTTGATGTTAGAATTAATAGATTGTCCATTATTTTTCCTTATTTCACAGCATTTTAATATCACTTAATTGCTCTGATTGTATTACATAAAATAGGTAGGAAGCAAAATTTTTTATTTAATTCGTCATACTCTTGGTATATTAGATAGTATCTAGAACCATGTCGTTTATTATCTTTTTTAAAGATGACTGTTGATTACATCACCTTCCGTTAAAATCAAAACACCTAATCAGTACGCAAAATGAGGTTATAGAAAAATTTTATTTCGCATGCGAAATTAACTTAATTAACAACATGGCACTATTCACTATGAAACCTGGATCTATCGCTCTCGATTTAGTTAACAGTTATAGCGTAATCATTATTCGATTTCAATGACGATTTGGTGAGGTGTTTACCATAAAGGAGTAATAGAGCCATAATTTTATTTGGAGAAGCTATCAAAATATCAATACAAGTGTTAAAAAATCAAAACAAGTTTGATTTTGATTACTTAGTGAGCCAAGTCACTTAAATAGTACTACGCAATTGATGTAAAAATTTGCAACTCCGAGAATCTACCACTTCAGTTTAACGCCCACTCAATCTGTTGGTATGTTCGCATTTGTAACTTATTAATAATTAAAGAATTCTATTGATACTTTACTATAAAAAAGTAACAAATGCTATTAGAAACTAAGAAGAAAGTAAAAACTCGCTGAAAGTAAATGTCTCGAGCCTTTTCGATCAACTGTGTGGAAAAGAAAGTATAATGAAGAAGTCCTGCCTCCTTGCTGAAGCAGAAACTTTTGTATACAACTTTTAAAGAACACGTTGTAAGCGTACGGAACTTTGATAGGAACGTAACTACGGGTTATTTGAATATGAGAAAATATACTGAATATAAAGATTTTTATTGTATACAGAGTACATTTACTTTAATAGTAATAGTACTCTGACGTAACTATGCACGTTACAAGTATTCTTGTTTTATATAATATTATTTATATTATTTCTCTCTCTCTCTCTCTATATATATATATATATATATATATATATATATATATATATATATATATATATATATATATATATATATATATATATATATATATATATATATATATATAATTAAAGGAATACGAATAAACAAAACCCATTCTTTATGTCTGGATTTTTTAATTTTGTGACAGAAGATGATTCACTTTAAGGGTTCTTGATGCGGGACCATATAAATATATTCCAAAACTGTCTACACAAGCAGGTCGAAACAAAGTTACAGTGGCATATTTAAAATCATTTTCTCTAGCTATACATATGTCTCAAAATTCGTAAAAGTAATTTAATTATGGTACAAACATTGTACCATAACGAAATTATTTTTATGTGATATTGATAAAAGGTCATATAGCATGGTTAATAAAAAAATCTAGGTATGTGATAAAACGAGTTTATGTTTAAATATAACACTTTTGTGACATCAGAAAACAGACACTCGACACAACATCTATTTTGATCCAATCTGTTTGAAATAAACGATCTTAAAATCTAGTGCTTTTTAAGTACGCCCCTATTGTTCAATGTGTGATTTAAGTAATTGAATATTTCTTGTGATTTAAATATTTATCTAATATTAATAATGTTTAGATATTAAAACACTGTTCTTGATTTTATTGTTGTTTAGGTAATGAGTCATGACGCTACGTTTTATATATTTTTTGTAAACATAGTCGATATAAAAATAAAACTTTTAAAATTGAGATAGCATCTAAGCAAAGCATTCAATTACGATTATGCATGTACATGTTCAGATATTCTTCCACTGAGCATTAATAGCCTAAATAAATAGCTCACTTATATATTTTATTTTTATTATAACATAATATCCAAAACATATCGATACAAAAGGAACTAATAACGCTAACTAATAATGGAGTTTATTCTCACTATAAAATAAAAAGCTTTAAAAATGCCTAGCGAAGGCAAAATTTAATATTGCAATTGGATAAACATTTTCCGATACAAATATTCCCTTGACATTCAACATCCTAACAAATAATCAGAAATATCAGAACACTGCAACGACCTCGTTATTATAATAATATTATAGTTAGATTGTCGTGTTCTATAAATCTGTAATATAGTCTCAGACTAAAGTTATATTTTAGGTTATTTATGCGAAACCATTTTTCTTGTTATTGAAATATGGTAAAAAAGGAAGAGGTAGAAAACGTAGAGATATACATACTTGAGAAACAATATTTTGAGGAGCTGAAAAAATACTAATAGATTGATATTTGAACAGTTCACCTGGTTTCTGTTGCTTACTTAACTTTGTTTTGCTTTAAGGCCCTTACTTTAGATCACTTTCATAAATAACTAGCTTTCATTTGCGGCTTACCGCCCCGGGAGAAATTGAAACATTCTAAGCTCCCGAGGCAACTCTAATTGCAGTAAAGTAGGGTCCATAAATAAATCCAACATAAATATTTCTTATATTAATATTGCTTATAGTTGTATATCATAAATTTATAGTTCCTGACATGACGGCATCGCACTAAATAAACTTTTCGGCTTTTTGATGTAGTAACAAAAAAAGGCCAATTGTTATATATATGTAAATAATATACTAATATTTAAATGAAATAGAATATAAGAAGGTTTTTGTACATCTCAAGTTTTTAATTTTGCAGAACTTGCACAAGCTTATAGTATACAGTTTCATTACAGTTCCAACTGTAGATTATTTTATAAAAACATATAGTATGATATATTATATTGACGTAAATATGTCATTGCTTAATAATTTTGAATGAACATAAACACTTACATTACAAAGAGATGAAAAAAACGCAAACAAATAACAAATCCGTAAAAGGTACAGTCTTATCTCGTATTTCCACTTGGTTACGTTAGCCGTAGTCACTGACAGAATGAATTTGTTAAACGCTATAGCAGCCTATACCTTTTATTACGGAATATGAGATTTTTACTACTCCTTCAATAATAACGTTTTTGTTACTCAATATACGATAGCACTTCTTTTGATGAATCTTTTCATCATAGGAATGCATTTCATTAAATATTTAACAACTTTGCATTTCTTAGTTGCCTTATTTTCAATTTCATACACTGATGTTGAGATATTGTATATACATTAATTTTGTAATTATTAAGATATGAATCAAGCTTACAGCGATCGAAACCTTTACTATCGATATTTTTTATCTACCTATCTATTCTCTATTTTTAAATAGGGAAATATACAAAGCGTGAGGGATACGTTTTTTTTTATTTAAAATATATTTAACACTATAGACACTTAGTCTGTACGCTTTTATCTTGTACTATATGCTTTTATCATATATGTTATTTTAATAGTAATATACAGTAATAGAATTAGTGTTAATCATAATGAATTCTTATCTTTTAGCTTAAATATTAGGGCATGTTCGATACAATAAAAGTCGTGACAGTTGCGTTCCTTTCTATAGTGACCAACATTTTCAAGCCTTTATTCTAGGCTCTAGATTCTAATAAAGTATTATCAAGCTATAACAATCAAATTTTATATATGTAATAATAATTAAATGATTATTTATCATTAATACATGTATGCTAAAAGCGTAAATTTTTCGTTCAGTGATATCATTTTATTAGTAATTTCTTTTTATTATAACAAACCCTTAAATTTCTGATTCACACACTGTTAACGGCGTGAAAACTTTAAAAGTACCTACTAGATATAAAGTAAATTTCTAAAAGAACATTTGAAACAAAGATATAGCTGAAACCAAATTTTGTGCAAACAATAAAGAGTTTTGGCTAACCTCCATCCAAAAGTTTAGTATTTGAGAGCTGTCTAGCTTCCAAGTGAATAGAAATTGAAAGAAAACTTTTGAACTCACTCTGTTTTCCTATTTTCTTTGAAAACCCTTCAACAGGCACTTATAAATTAAAAAATATATACTTCACATTGTGATAGTTACACATTATAAAGAAATTTAGTGCATTAGTTTTTTAGATAAATTTTATAAAGCTGAAAAGTTTGTTTAGTCGACTGGTTAAATTCGATAACAACCGCCTTGAATTAAAAAAAATAATATTTGTTGGATAGTTCATTTCACCAGGAACGCTGCAGGTTATAATATCCTATCATGTTAATCTTATCTATGTAACTAGCCGTATCTGCAGTCAAAGTTACGACGAGCTCTTTGAATGTCATGTGTCATGCACAACTCTTAGATACTTCTATTTGTTTATACGGACAAAGCCGATATCCTGAAACAAAGCTAGTTTAATATAAGCACAAATCAATATTTAAAGTAACAAGTTCAATTATCATCATTATATTTATGTAATCCCAATTTCATTCATGATTTTATTTATACTCGGCTTATTTATTTTTAGGGTGGAAGCCTTGATTAAGATTTTATTTACTATTTATTTGTTCGAAATTACATCACTGCGTCTTTGTGTTACAAACTGATGAATGAAATGACGACCGGCATTTAAATTGTGTTTGCATGGACGTACAAGTATTTTAGAACAGTTACAGTCTGTTTACAACCTGCATTTTAGCTCTCCAAGCTGTAATTGATATGTACCTATGCTTACACACAAACATAATTATGCATAAGCAACTTAAAATTCCATGGATTCAAAAATTACCCGAATGATGTGTCCAACTTCCAGAAACTTGTTGAAAGAGTAACTCAGAGTTGTCCCTGGGATTTCTGATCCAAACGTAGGATTAAGAGGCCGCTTTAAGATGTGTAAGAATGTACATCTCCAATGGCCAAGCATTACTCTGTACTTAACCAAATTTAAAAACCAATATAAATTATTTCATTCAAAATAAGATACATCATTCATTTTTCGCATTCATTTGCATTTCGGTTCATTGAAGTTACTAATGCCTAAGATCAGAGAAGAACCGGCGCAAAAACTTAGCAGGTCATTTTTTTATATGGATATTAAAATTATACAATAATTCTATTTTGACAATGACACGTTTGAAATAGACTGATGCGAGCATTTAATTCCCAAAGTGTTGTCATATTAAAATACTTGTAGAACATTGCGAAACATTTTCTGGGATCCTATTGTAAAAGTGTACACTCTACCCTGTGAAAGAATTAAGGACTCGTTGCAATCTATTTACAGGGCTGTAAGTTTGAGCCTATTTGTAGTATAAATATTGTGAACCAGAGATTTTGGTAAATAATTAATATTTTTTTAACATACATAACATTTACAAAAAAATATTAGGATATAACTGTCGATGCCACATATTTGACTTAAAATATATTTTATTAATTGAGATTATAGCACAGAAATGGATCCTCCATATTAACTAATTTAAAAATGAGTATGACTTTACTACCTTTAATTAGGTCAGGAAACACATCATACTCTTTGCAATTATTAAATATAATGGTGAGTTAGGCAGCAGTTACATCTATTATATATATAGTTAATGAGTATGGCAGAAATGACCCATAGGTCTAACATTTTCAACGTTACGTTTTAGAAATCAATTGATTATAGATGGGCCAAGGTTTTTTTTAGCAAATGTTTAAGATATTTTTCATACTGTTTACTGTTACTGTTTACTTCTACCGTATATAATACAAATTGTTATATAATATTCTAACTCTCCACTAATCAATTTATATTTGTAATAGTGAACGTACAACGTTCGAAATAAAATTTTAATAAACGAATTTTAAGGTATAATCTTATATCAATTTTCAACAAAATCGTACAATATATTTTTTTTTAAATTGGTGATTACTGTGGCATTTATCTTATTAAAATTTATTTTTATTAACTTTTTCGTATTGGTGCCTGAGGATAATGTTAAGTCACTTTTTGAAATATATTGATTACGAACTGATATTTAAAAAAATCAGTTAACTTATTTATTATTAAGAATTAAGTTGTACTGTAGAGATTACAATGATCATTACGTCATCTAAGTTATTACTGAATTTATGAGGAAATAAAAGAGACAATAAAGTATATGATTTCATATCTAACGATTTATCCATCCATAGCTAAGTAGGATAAAAATATTTTTTACGTATTTGATTAATAGGTCGTTATAAATGGATACAAATTAAAAATTAATAGGTAACCTGAAATACGATGTAATTTCTTGTCGTGCGCTGGTTGCAGGTGCGTTTTATTGTTGTTAATTTAAAGTAACAGCGACATTTATTTTTGTAATATTTCGAAATTTACCCTCATGAAAAAATAAATAATTTATTATGAAAATATATTATATGATATTAAGTATGTAAATATTTTATGTAAACATTTTTTATTGATGAATTAGATACTGTTATTATTGTATATATAAATAGGTATTTAATATAACTTAAAATAATGACAACTTAAATTAATAGTAAGAATCATGTTTATTTGTCATTATTTCAAGTTGTCTTGTGCGAATAATTGAAAGTATGGTTTATTAATTTAAAATAACACTCCAAAGATTAAACCAATACAGAAGACCTTTCATAGATTCTTCAAAATTTTAATTTTTTTTCTCTCTTCAAAAGAGAAGAAACAACTTAGCGTTCCATGGATTCACCGTGCGGGTGCCGGGCCCATCGTGTTGTAGGAAGAGGAGCTCCGAGCAGCGCTTGGGACTTGCGACCCAAGTGTAGGTTTAAAGAGCCCCTTTAAAATGCGTACATTAACACTCACCTTCACTGTCCGAGTTTCTCCCACTACGTAACCAAATTTTAAATCATTCTACCAAAGCCGCCTTCGAAGTGCGTTCTAAAAATGAAGTTGTGATAGTTCTAGACAGGCCGAGATCTTTTAGTAAACTATAGAGAGATTTCGGTGTTATACCTCTCGCTCCTACTTTAACCGCATATAAGCTAGCTCAAAACCTATTCCTGGTCAGTTCGTTTGTAAGATCGAAATATTTATTGAGTTTAAGGTGGTGACTTTTCGGGATATTTGTTTCCCACGGAACTGTAAGTTCTACCAGTACTACGCGTTTTAGGTTTCTAGAATATAGAAAAATATCCGGTCTGGATGACGAAACACAAATATCCTCAGGGATTCTATACTGTTTCTCATACGTGTCCATCACAAGTGTCCAATCAGGAGCTGGATCTAATATAGCTTTTGTGTAGGTTTTTTATGAGAACCTTCTTTCACAAACTCTATTGAGCGTATGCTGGTTGTTATGTTTCTCTGTGCTCTTGCTACTGAAAAACTAACGGCTTCACGTATGATTTCTAGTACTTTGTCATGGCGCCGCGAGTATTGACTACAATCCAAGAGTACCCTACACCCCACCAGCATATGTTTAGCTGTCCCCACTGCCTCTTTACAGATGTAGCAAGATTTATCGGTAGCTTTACCCCATCTTACTAAATTATTTTCATCTGGAAGTGTCATTTAGAGCGCATTTAGGTAGAATTTTAAGAAAGCTGGAGACCAGTCGTGAATTAGGTTGCGCCATTTGAACGATTCTTTCAAAATGAAAAAATAATAAAGGAACGGTTTACTTTTCTTTGGTTACTTAAATTAAATAAGCAAAGAAAAAAAATCTTTTTACGTTTTCTGAATCCAATGTTTGCTAAATTTGATTGGAAGTCGCTGTGTAAGTTTGCAAATAAAATTTCTTTGAAGCCAGTACGAAAAACATATAAAATTAAAATTGACTTTCAAACATTTCTCTTTTTATATTTATGCTTTTAAACTTATATTATAAAGCTAAAGGGTTTGTTTAGTTGAATATATAAATCTCCGGAATTATATACTGTCTTAAATATATATTTTTGGTTTCATAGCAGTATACCTTTCCGTGGTTTACGGAAATCGTTTAATATAACACAAAGTGCCTGTGTTATGCGCACAGCTGCAGGTTAAAACATAATTTTACATAAAATATAAATGTAGAAAAGTTTCAGGCAATCACAAAATATATATAAGCATAAAAAAACATTATAAAGTATGTTTATTAAATATGTATATTGACATAAATTATTGAAGTAGTTTAGTTAATAATGAAATAATAATAATTATTTTAATAGAAAAAAATAAGGAATAAATGTTCATTTTTTCGTAAGAAACAGCTTTGATCAAAGAAATTATGTTAAGGCTTCGATTTCTTTTGTGCGCAAGACTCATTGACTGAGGCGTTGCCGACATTTGTAATAGCATTTACGTATACCGCGTCATTTGAATTTGATTATGTCGAAAATAATCAAATTGTGGGTGCTGAGCGTATTTTAAACTCGGTAAATTATTTTTTATGCTAAAATATCGATTTATAAAGTTATTTTCCTCATACATTTAACCAATTAATTCATTCAGACGATATCGACAATAAAACGTTCATACAATTTTCGTCTTCACGGAGTATCCATTTTCATCACCGCAAACGCTCAACAACTGGAATCAGATACACGCAGTTCATAAATGTTTATTATTTTCATCCAAGGCTACGGATGAGTTATTTCCTTCAAACTTCGAGATAACATAATTCAGTTGTTGGCTCAAGCCTTTTATTTTGGTAAAATAGGATTACTGGCAACGATAATAAAGGGATGCGGAAACGCGGAAGAATGAGATGTATCGCTTAGAAAATAAATACAAAATGAGTATTTCAATAGACGTAAGGAGAGCTGTTTTATAGTCATAGTATCGCATCTCATAATAAAATTGTCTCTACGGAGTCTGTATATTGATTTGTGGAGTAGTGTAGTGATATGTGAGAGATACTGTAATTTTACTGTACAATATATTAAGTTGTCATAACATTTCTTAAAAATATTGTTGTTGCTCCTTATTACACATTTACATAATTTTTAAGTTTAATATGCTATGCTATATTTAAGCGAAACTATTAAATAAAATATTATTTCAAAAAAGTCCTATATGTAAATATCATATAGGATATTATTATTTGAGGACCGTCGTGACGCAGAGGCGCAACGTCTGCCTGTAACGCGACGGTTACTGGGTTCGATCCCCAGTCGAGGAAGATGGATTTTTCTATTTCCATTTTCTTGGCTCTGGCATCTAAGGCAAAGCGTGGCGTTGAGTTCCGCCACTCAACACGCGATGCCTCGAAAACGGCGGAAAGTGGGGACGGAGTAAGCAGGGACTAAGTAACGGAGTGTCTTAACATTAGGTTCTGATGGTTCCTGCAGTTCCCTCTGCCTATCCTGCCATGTGCGGGATAAAGCATGAAGCTAAAAAAAAAAAAAAAAAAAAAAAAAAAAATATAGGATATTTATAACTGACTTTTGGATAATATAAAATATTATGAAAATCAATAAGAACTTTCTCGCATCATCACGCTTCTACGATTTGTTATTTTCCAACATAATTTAAACTTTACTCTTCAAAGTAAATAAATTCCTTCAACTTTTTATTATTATTCGTAACGCGTTGCAACAGTTTTACCTTATAGATGTATTAAAATAAATGGTTCATTCAACTTTATGTATAGTATAGTTGTAACAACTTTATGTATTTAAATAAAAAAATATTTTTGTCTTGGTATTTATTATAAGGTAATTAATCATGTAATGTTTAATATTATCAATATTTAATGGCTATCAATATAGATTTATTGTATCAAATTATTTTTGATCACTATATATATATATATATATATATATATATATATATATATATATATATATATATATATATATATATATATATATATATATATATATATATATATATATATATATATATATATATATATATATATATATATATATATATATATATATATATATATATATATATATATATATATATATATATATATATATATATATATATATATATATATATAAATAGTGATCAAAAGTAATTTGATACAATAAATCTATATTGATAGCCATTAAATATTGATAATATTAAACATTACATGATTAATTATATATACTATTACGAAGTTGTGTTTTACAAAACAAGAATAAATACTTCTTTGAATAATACTTACGTAGTGCCATGAAAAGATTCTATTGAAAAATAAATCTATTCATCATATAAAAAAAAACAGTTACAAAACATTGTAAGCACTTCCTTTGTGAAGATTAATGCTTTAGACTCAAGAGTCATTAGTGGAGATACTTAGTCTTTTTTGCGACCCAGCACTTTCGATTAGCCGAGATTGTGAAGACAATTAATTAAATTGACAGAATTGTCAAAGTAGACGTTGGGCGGCGACGATGTTTATAAATAGTAATTTAAAGAACCAAACAATATTTAAATAAAGGTAAAACTTACGGAATTGTAACAGGATTTTACTTTGTCATGTCATAAACAGGGAAAAACATTTTTTTACTGTATAATTATTTTCTACTATTATTGCGCATTAATATATTACAAAAATTTAAAATCATTAAAATATATGAATTTTAATGGTATCTGGTACATTAACTTACACTTTACTACTTACATTACATAGCAATACGCATGCTTTACATATGAAAATTCTTCATTAACTCATAATATTATTGGAAATAAAGATAAATGACTTACTTTCGTTACATTACGTGAACGGCTTTTCTGTTATTCTGATCTGTCACAATCAAGAGATATCTTTGTTTGGGAGGATGCTCTAGGAGTCACGTGATGCTCTAGGAGTGTTCTATGATTTGTACAAGGCATTTGATTGCCTACAGTATGAAACATTAATTCAGAAATTACACCACTACGGAATTACAAATAAGGTTCTGGACTTTGTCAGTTCTTACCTAAATGATAGAATCTAGAAGTTAGACATTAATGGAAAGCGTTATCCGTCAAAAGGGGGGTGTCACATGGCTCAATATTAGGCCCTTTTCTGTTCCTTATCTATATTAATGAGTTACCATACCTTGTAAAGGACAAATATGTGATAGTATTATTTGCCGATGATACATCTTTAATTTTTAAAATTAATAGACGACATGATGAAATTGATAATGTAAACAAAGCTCTCTCAAATAGTATCCAATGGTTTAATGTCAATAATTTACTGTTAAATGAGAGAAAACGATATGTATTCACACTCCCGAATGTTTAATTATCAAAACTATTGTAAAACTTAACGGTAAGGAACTAGATTTAGTGAATACTACAGTTTTTCTGCGCATTACCCTAGATTCAAAACATAAGTGGTGTCCTCATGTGAGCGATTTATCGAACAGACTTAGCTCAGCGGCGTATGCGATCAAAAAGATCCGCTACTTAACCGACGTCAATACCGCTAAACGTCAGTAGCTAGGCTTATTTTAGTTACTTCCAAGGCATTATATCGATATAATTATATCGAGCTGAAACACGCTGTTCGAGCAATCTATAACATGAAACCTAGAGATTCTCTCAGGGATAAATTTAAAGATATTAAAGTTATGAATCTTCGCAGTCAATATATATTCGAAAATTTAAGGTATGTTCATAAAAATATTGATAAATTTAGAATAAATTGTGATGTTTATAATGTTAATACGAGAAATAAGTACAAATTTGTTATGCCCACCACAAGACTTCATAAAATAGGTAACTCCTTCCCATGTAATTGTGTCCGTTTCTACATTAAACTGCCGAAACAAGTATTTGATCTCTCGTTAAATAAATTTAAAATCTTTATAAAACGGCAAATTATTAGTAAATCCTATTAAAGTGTAAAGGATTACATTAATGATAAAACGGCATGAAATTCATGAATTGCTCATAAGCTAGCTAGCTATGCGTGACATTTGTGAAATGATCACAATATGTTTAGGGAAACCTCAATCAGGTTTGTTGTGGGCTCTTCTCACCAGGCCGCGCTTGGAAGCCTCGTAACTTTAATTTTAAGCCGTGGAGTGTGTAGGTTTCAGAGGGGCTCAAATCGATATTTATTATCGAATTGGGCTCCTCTGACACTCCTCCGTTCGCTCTATCTAACGTACATATGTGATCATCTTATTGATTCTTAGTGAAAAACTTATAAATAAATAAAAAATACCAACAGCCTGGTATATAAACATTTGACTAATACTAATGTATGAATGATTTTAAAACTTGCGTGTAGTACCATATCTGCATTGTAGATTATAATTACAGCAAATTAGGTCTCTTTATCACGCACTCTAATTAATTCTCATTCTATGTTTTACAAAATGTACTCTAAAAATATACGTGTGAAAATAAGAAAACTCCATAAACAGTCGTATAAAAATTGCAGTTGGAATCTAAAGTATTCTCTTAATAATAGTATATATGGCTAGACTATGTATATGCTCATTATTCTTTTATATTTATTAAATTCATCCGTGATGGAGAACATGGATGTAGATCATATCTCCATACAACATGTCATTAGTAAAAGACGCGCTCGAAATGCCACAATCAAAGTGACAAATACTAAGTACCAGACGTGTAAATAGAATATATTTCCCTACAGGTGTATTTGCATATAAATTATGCACACTTAAAAAATATCCAGCAGATTTTTACATAAAAATAAATGTAACAAGATATTCTAAGAGTTTTTCTCACTTTAATCTGCAGTGTAGCAGTGTTAGAGCATCTAACATTAATGAAACAAGATCTTGCCAAGCGACATATTAAATCTACACAGGAAGTTTGTTTTTTAAGTAATACTCGAGAATAGTTTAAGTTGAGCACCTAAGTTAGAAATTATTCTTACAGACTTGTACTTCTTTATATATAAAATTTACATTTGTTATAAGTTAATTTTAACGTTATTTTAAGTCCTTACACAATTGGCTTAGTTAGAAAGAATTTTAAGAAAAGATAATAAAACTCATGACATTTACATACTTCTTAACGCGACTGTTTGGGGGTTCGATTTCCATTCGAGGAAGATAGATTTTTCCATTTCCATTTTCTTCGCTCTGGCAACTAGACAAAACGCGACGATGAGTTCCGCCACTCAATACGCAATGCCTCGAAAAAGGCACAAAGCAGGGAACAAAGTGTCTTAGTACTAGGTTTCTATGGTTCCTGCGGCTTTCTCTACTAATCTGCCATGTGCGGGATAAAGCTTGAAGCTAATAATATAAAAAAAATTATGCTTGTCTTTATTCTAGTAGGTAGGTTACACAAATATTACGTTTTTTTAACTTCAATTACAAGATTTTCACAAAGATCAAAGATTAAGACGTAACAATGGAAATTTTCTACGAGAATGATAATTATGAAGATATAATTAGTCTTCTAGGCGTTTTAATATTTTTTCGTTATCTGCTGAAATTTTTTTTATGTGCTGATGTGCTGAAACATTTTAGAAGTTGTTCTTGAATCTTAATTTCATAATATAACAACTATACAATATTCATACATTTGCTTCGTATTCTGTATCCTGTATATAGCGAAATATATCGTACTGCAATATAAAATATCATTTTATTTATGTTATTCACATAGATGAATAAATAAAATAAAAAAAATCTATGTAACGCACTTTAGAGCCTTTTTAAATATTGCAATACGTTTTATTGAAAACCGTGTAGTATTGTACAGCAACAGAATATTCAACAAATATCTATGCCGTTCGTTTTCCACTAAAATTGTATTATTTAGTAGGTTGTATCACAAACTATGTAGGAACCAAAACGTCCAAACTCCTATTATACTAATTTTAACAAAAAAATTGCTAATAATAAATTTATATACGTGTATATTTAAGTAGTCGATCGTCGTTTTATGGATACCAAAACAATTACACTTGTTTGAAATTTAAAAATTTATACCTATCGTTTAAAGAGAATAACAATAAGTTCAAAATGTAAATATCAAAAAACAAAATAGCAAATTTTCTTAAGTACTGTACAAAGTAAAAGATAAAGAAAAGGATATCTTTTTTATTTTATATTATACATTTTTTATTAGTTCGTGAATATTATAACCGTTCACGTTTTATTACATTTTTTTAAGAATTAAAAAATATATATAAAATGTATGTTTGCTATAATTTGGATTTTATCGATAGCCTAGTTAATCTAAAGATGACAAATTATGTTATATCACAGAAGTGACAGATATTTTGCTGTTAACATTTGTACTTTTAAACAAATTATTTTGTTTTTTAGTTTCCTGACTCATTGGTTTTCGTTTCGAAGTGCTGGAATCTTAAAAAGCTATGAGGCAGATTTGTAAACAACATAAATGTAGTTCACTATTAGTAAGAAATCCTCTGTAATTTGCATCCAAGCTAGTTTAATGTACATATAAAGATTATGATGAATAATATCTTTAAACTCGGAGGAAACAAAACGAAGGGTGCTAAAAGTTTACTTAAATTTTTAAATTTCTTTCTAGTTCTCAGATATCGAACAAATACGTAAATCATATACATAAAACAATAATATATGTAGTAAATGAATGTTTTAAGCAGTTCCATTTTAGCAATTTGTAGTTAATCATCCTTTTAATTATTTTATAAATTCGTGAATTGATTGTTTACACATACGCATAATTAATTATTATATTAATTCAAACCATACATATGAATAAAATGAAAAAGTTGCTGAAATCCAAAACGTTGAATAAAAAGTTGCAATATTTAATTGCTTTTATTTGAATAAAACACGTCAGTGTACAATAAAAACAGTCCTATGAGTTAAATAGAAATGCCAATTTTAATATGTGCATAATAATAGTAAACCTGTCTTGATTATAATGACAGAGAATTGATTGTTTCGTGGGTGTAAGTCTTTGTCGAGCTACCATTGTTCTGATCCGGGCGTGGTTGTCTCCGCCTCTTATTCAAATATCCCTTCATATATGTATATATTTCGTTGCCGGTTATGATACTTTATATTAATGTTGCTCTTTCATGTACAAAGTCAGTACAGTCTGTGCTCAATAGGTGTTAAATATTAAACGATTCCAATGTCAAGTTATATAAAATACAACTGTTTGTAAAATTCAATTGTATTATGTTAATTAAGAATATTGACTGGGTAGACTTCTAAAAAGTGAGTTCGTGCTTTTAAAATGTAAATGTATTAAAAGTATTCTTAAATTTGAATCTAACATTTCAATTTATCTAAACGCTTAACGTTAAATCTGAACCAATTTTCGTTACAATAAGTGCGATTATTATTGATTTTAATATGAAATTTATTAAAAATTACTAAATTATGTTACTATTGTAGATAATCTAAATGTATATTTTGTTACTATTTAAAAAATATTACGGAAACTTAAGCAGAATAACCTCGAGGATGTTTAACTTTAGAACTATCACTGAGTGCTTCTGAAGGAAATATGTAGTATCAAAACAAGCTGAAAATTTAATCGCACCGTCAACAACAGCAAAACCAAAGTCATGATTATCCACCGTTTTACATCATCAACAACCCTACTTAATAACTATGCAAAAGTTGCGGAATCCAATACCTTGGCTCAGTCATCAGCAACAAGGGTACATATGAAGCTGAATACGGCGTAGATGTGACGAAAACAGCCATGACTAACTCAGTAGGATATGGAAAAACAGAAAAAAAAACAAAATCTCACTTGATTCGTACTTGGCTAGTTTTTTGCATATTTTTCTATGGTTCGGATCGTGGACACTAAAAACGGCTGATAAATAAAAATAGAAGCTTTCGAAATTTGGTGTTAGCGACCCATGATAAGAATCCCATGGACAGCTTTCCGCACCAATGCCCATTCCCAGAGACCGTCCAATATTTGTTTGCAACGTATCCTTGCATATTTTGGATATATAGTGCTAAGAACATTAGTCGTGGCGCAGAGGCGCAACGTGTGCCTGTAACGCGACGGTTTCTGAGTTCGATCCCCAGTCGGAGAAGATGGATTTTTCTATTTCCATTTTCTTCGCTCTGGCAAACTAGGCAAAGCGTGGTGTTGAGAGCAATGCCTCGAAAAAAGGCGGAAAGCGGGGACGGAGAAAGCAGGGACTAAGCAACGGAGTGTCTTAACACTAGGTTCCCACGGTCCCTGCAGTTCCCTCTGCCTACCTTGCCATGTGCGGAATAAAGCGTGAAGCTAAAAAAAACATTAGTAATAAGACAGTAAGAATCTTAGATTTTTAAAATAAGAAATATAAAGTAATTACTACCTTTGCGAACATTTAAATTGATTGAGAGCAAAATTCTTACGTAAGATGGAAATTGTGTACATTTTGTTGTTAATTTATATGTTTCGCATGAATTCTCAAAGAATTCATTTTCATATTTCATTGTTTCACATTTTTTACCCTTTTTCCTTATAACATCCAATTTGAAGAAGTAAATATCTCGTGCCAATTAAGTCCAAAATGTTAAATATATCACGTGCCATGTTAATTAGTCCCCAGTGTCCCATATAAATAACTACTTCTTTTCGCGAGTAAAATGTTTACCAATATTCTGTGATAGTTAAAATAAATGTATACGAAATAAAACGTATTATCGACATCGACCAATATTTATTTTAATGAATTCACTTGGTTTGTAAATAAAAATATTATAAATTAAAAAAAAGCCAGCACAATAATACCTAATTTACAATAATGTAATACGAACTTACTGGGGAATAGAATATAATTCAAAACAATTTTAAGGCTATTTTACGCTCTTGCCTTGTCTTATCATAAACATAAAAAAGCCATGTCCTTCGTGCTTACAATCAGTTCTTGCCTATGTGGTGATGAGTTTAATATTTATCCAATAGTAGATATATTTATCATCCAACCATAATCCTAAATATTTCTCTAAGTTTGATCGTTGTATTCGAATATTGTTTATTGTAAGGGCCGGAAAATTTTGTATTTTTTTATTTTTTGCAGTGAAAATCATATATGATGTTTTGACGTATTTATTGTTAAAAGATTGCATAGAAACCAGTCATTGAGCAGATCAAGATCTCTTTGAGCCTTCCTAACTATGTCACAGATTGAATGGCCATAGTAGAAAAGGCAAGTATCGTCCGCATACATTGTTAGGTGTTCAGTTAATCCAATATTCTTAATATTGTTAACATATATAAGAAACAGCAAAGGCCCTAGAATAGAACCTTGTGGAACGCCATATGTTATTCCTTGTGGTTTACTCATGTAATCTCCAATCTTTACTATTTTGTCTATTCTCTAGATATGAAGCAAAAATACGAAGTGCTATATTTTTTATACCTATATTGTTTAATTTGTGAAGTAGTTTAACATGACTTACAGTATCGAATGCCTTCTTTAAATCAATCAAAATACCTAATGCAATATATTTGTGGTCAATATTTGTTTTTAATTCAGTAACTAAGTTAACAACTGCCGAAAGGGTACTTGAGTGAAGTCTAAAGCCAAACTGTTCGTTTATTAAGAGATGTTTGTCTTCGATGTATTTTTGAAGTCTACTGTACAATATCCGTTCAAAAATTTATACTAATACCGGAAGCACTGAGACGGGTCTGTAATTATTAGGGTCACTTTTACAACCTGATTTATATATAGGAGTGACTTTAGTAATTTTTAGGGTATCTGGAAAGGCACCTTCCCTTAAACATTTATTTATACAGTTAGTTAAACTAACTTAATTTTTCAAATTCAATATGTCAATGAGAAAAATATTTTAAACTGCCGTATTTTAAGTAATTTAGGTGAACCTCAAAAGATATTTCGGATGGACGGATGGATGGATGGATCTTCGATTTTGATTTATTCATGAAAAATGCTTAACAAACGCAGCAACTATTGCAAAAGAGCATTGTTATATTTTGTATAATTTAGCTGATCTATTTGAGTTTTACTTCAGGTCTTCCAAATCTTTGATTTTTATATAATAATGTACTTATCACTTTTACTATGGCAGTATTTCATTTTTTCTTAAAGTGGAACTAGACTACCATAGATTATACATGTAGGCTCTATGTTGAATGTGTCAGTTTTAAAATTAATTATAGCCTAGATCACGCCCAGATGTAATAGATATAACACAAAAACCATCATAACTGCTTTATTGTACTATAGATTAATTGATTTCATATTATACGTTAGTTTTCTCCTTTGTCTTTCCAAAATTTGATGCTGTTCTATTCCATTAAATTTATTTAGTTATTTTATGTAAAAACATTACTTTTATTTCTTATTATAATACAGCATTAATAGTTACAGCGACTATAAAACCAAATTCATCTAATTAACCTATATCTGGTTTAATAATCATAACTTTATTCACAAAAGTACAGTAAAGTATATTACCCATATCTGTTGTAAAATCGATATATAGTAAAATATTCATTCATTTAGAATTTGAACAAATATACAAATTTGGTTTTGTATAATTCATATGTACATATTTAAAAAGAAAAAAGTAGTACTATAAATAAAATAAATTACGTATTTTTAAAAAAATCATTATAAATAACATGACAATTTATATCTTACAAAGTTTATTAAGCATTAGAATATTAATTTTACCCATAGGTACCTATAATAATACATAGATTAAGCTTAATGGATTAACATTTTCAAAAAATACCTTTATTTTGTAGAACCTATTTTACTTTGAATGAAAGTACTTATACATTCGTTTCAAGTAAACAACCATTAACGACCAGCTCCTACGGTACCTTGAGGATCCCCAGCTGCTTAGCGACCATCAGTACGGCTTCCGTCAGGGTCGCTCGGCTGGTGATCTCCTAGTATACCTGACACATCGTTGGGCACAGGCCATCGAGAGTAAGGGCGAGGCTAAGGCTTTTAGTCTGGATATAGCGAAGGCCTTCGATCGGGTTTGGCATAAAGCGCTACTTTCAAAGCTTCCTTCCTATGGGCTTCCTGAGAAATTATGCGAATGGGTCACCAGTTTCCTAACTGACAGAAGCATAAAGATCGTATTCGACGGCGAATACTCCGATCTCATGTCCGTAAATGCTGGTGTCCCGCAAGGCTGTGTGCTATCACCCACGCTGTTCCTCTTGCACAATAATGATATGCTGCAAATAAGTGGCATTCATTGTTATGCGGATGACAGCACAGGTGGTGCTTTATACACCGGCCGCGCCAACATTTCACGGGAAAACGTCATTGAAAGCCGAACTAAACTTGTGTCTGAAATTTAAACTTCGTTTCAGAAAATATCAGACTGGGGTAAACTAAACCTTATCCAATTTAACCCCAAGAAGACACAAACTTGCGCGTTCACCGCAAAAAAGTTGCCATTTGTCGTATCTCTACGTTTTGAGAGCACTCCTCTAACTGCCACAGCCAATATCGAAATTCTTGGCGTCGACATATCGAGCGAAGTCCAGTTTCGTGGTCATCTGGAGGGTAAGGCTAAATTAGCCTAGAAGAAGCTCGGTGTACTCAATAGATCGAAACAGTATTTCACGTCGGCTCACCGCCTGCAACTTTATAAAGCTCAGGTTCGGCCTCACATGGAATACTGTTCACATTTTTGTGCAGGGGCTCCCCAGTACCAGCTTCTCCCTCTAGACCGCATTCAAAGGAGAGCGACTCGAATTGTTGATTGCGAAAAGATTTCTGATCGGCTCGACTCCTTGGCACTGCGTAGAGATGTAGCCTCGCTATGCATTCTCTACCGCATATATCATGGGGAGTGCTCTGAAGAACTGTTCGGACTGATCCCTGCCGCCTCTTTCCGTTATCGATCTATGCGACAACTCCACCACCCCCACCACCTTGACAGTTGGCAGAGTACAACTGTACGATTTAGCAGAAATTTTCTGCCCCGCACCACAAAATTGTGGAATGAGTTGCCGCATGCGGTATTTCCGGACAGATACGACCTGCAGACCTTCAAGAAAAGAGCGTATTCCCATCTAAAAGGCCGGCAACGCATTTTGTAACTCCTCTGATGTTGCAAATGTCCATGGGCGGCAGTATTCACTTACCATCAGGTGATCTGTCTGCTCGTTTGCCACCTATACTATAAAAAAAAAAACAAGGTTTTACATCTATTTCTAGTTAAAAGAGTAGAATTTAAGTTCTTAATATTGAACTAACTTGAATCCGCGGCGAAGAGATACGAAGGATGGTAGGTATCAGCGAGTATGTCACAGTGAGAATGAAGAAGAACGTGCTCAGATGGTTTGGGCACGTCAAAAGAATGGGTGACAAAAAAAATTGTAAAAAAGATATACGACGCAAACGTGAGTGATAAGAGTACACAGTATCGAAGATACTGAAGGAAGGTCACGTAAAAAGCATGAGGTCTCCCTAGAAAGCATGTATGAAAAGGTTAATGACAGTGGACGAGGCGAAAGTGGTATGCAGAGACCGCTGCGTTTGGTGCTCCGACTACCCCGCTAGGGACAGAGCGTGAAGATATGTATGATGACAGTTCAATTGAGCTGTCCCCAAGACGTACAGATAAAAAAATTACTCTCAATCAGAATTCATCTGTCACCACAGCCACACTTACGTACTTCAAAAATGCATGAAAACCATTTCGTTATAAATAATAAGTACTTATAAGAAGTAGCAAGTATTATTAATTATTAGAATATTTCTGTAATATAAATGAATACTGTTGTAAACTAAGCCTGCCCTCGTTACGCTTAGATAAGTTGTAATGATCCATTTCCATCAGAGTGCGTTGGCGGCAATCTTTTACCCTTGACTTTATTATTATACTAAGTGATTATGAATAGTATGCATATCATATTTAATTTTAAGTTAGAGTAAAGTTTTTTATAGAATTCATGACAGAAAGCCAGAAACCAGTTACATTTAAAACAACTCATTCCTTGAAAAAACATTGTTCAGACTAAATATTAAGTTCAAAATTGAGCAGATAAGAGCTTCAATTTGTATGTGATTCTCATTATAAAAAATGTAATATAGGGAACCCAATTATAATAAAATGAATTATTATTTTCCATATATGGCAAAGCTTTTTTAACATCTCATTATTTTACGTACAACTTGAATGAATAATTTTAACTATTTTCTCAATATAACAGGGCAGCTTTAACACAGTTTCAATATAAAATTAATCAAAGAAAATTGTATTTTAAGCATCACTCTGTTAAAATTTGCAATCAGCTTTTGTGAATATGGAAATGGCCAAATTCCATTGAAAATAGCAAAATGATTATAATGGATATTTTACAAATTCATATAAAAATAATATACTTACCTCACATCTACGCTTACTTTTTATCGCAGCTGTATCGACGTGTAAAAATTTCATTTCACAACCATATCAAACACCTGTCCAACTATAAAATCTCTGGCAAGTAGCCCAAGTTCAATAAGTAAAATTTGTATTTTAGCTAGCAGGAAAATTGAAACCAATATGGATTTCTATAAATAATATATGAAGTAAAAGATAAAGTTTTAAGAGTCAATTTCACGGTAAAAGTGTGGTACTCGTTTTAAATGGATTGAGGTTAAAGCTACTCTATGTCTTACACTAAAAGTAATTTGTTCATCTGGATTGGATTGGAACCTACAACAAAGGGCATATACTCAGATGTTATACTACTGCGTGACAGCGGCTTTTTTCAGTTAATTGAAATAGAAAACTCGCTTACTTGATAAAATATTCAGTTGTATCAACTGAATAGCTTTAATTTTCTCATTTCCAACTTACGAACGCCTTAATTAAAAAGTGGAAAATTCCGTTTTTGCTATATTTTAAATTGATACTATTAAAAAGCGGTCTTTTAGTTTCTTATTGAATTAATTTTATATCCAAAGGAACACATTTAAATGGAAGATGATTTTTTGGTTACTTAGTTATAACAAAATTTAAAACCTGGTTACATATTAAAAAGGTACCGCCGAGGCACAGTACGGCAGCGTCTGCCTGTAAACACTACGAGTTGTGGATTCCGTTTTCTCTCAAGAAAAACAAAATATTATTGTTTTTCTTTGATAACAAAACACATGTTGCCTCGAAAATCGGGAAGTTAGGAACGGGGTGTCTTAAAACTAGATTGTCTCTGTTTAAACGGCTATGTGCAGAATATAGCTATAAATTAAATATATTGTATATAATTAAAAATATATTGTTATTATAATTGAATACAATAGTGGTATATAAAATACGGAACACTTGTCATGTAAATTTTTTGACGTTAATACTGAAAGCATACAAAGCAAGCATAAGTTGTTGACATAATGTACAGAGCGGTATAATTAGAAAACTTTGTCCAGCGAATCTATGCAAAATTCCATCTGTTGTGCTAAACATACAAATACACATGGCACCCATACAAACCACATTTCACATATGAATAACATAAGTAATTTCGACTTGCTTTCTGTAAGTTACAAAATAATGTCTATTCGGTTGACCTGGATATTTACACAAGGATTATAACTGGAATCACATGAGAATTACGAGTCGGTTGCGGCTGGCATATGAGGATTAAGCTACATATAAATTTAGCCGGGACAGTTTTAAAGAATTTTACCATATTGACTGTTGTTTTGTGTTTTAAATAAAATTTAGACACATTGCATAATCTCAATAATAATAATTCACACTCAAAGGTTTCCGCTGAATATTAATGGCTAGTGTCGGATTTATTTACTGGTGAGTCCCACAGTACAATTTGGCCGCACAGCACACTTGCATGTAGTGGTTTGTATAAACTGCATTTAAGCGTCAAAAATAAATTCTATAGTTAAATTCCTTAGCTCTAAATCAACGCGAATTACCTATAGGTTTTAATTACGTGGCGATTCTCATGCAAATTGCAAACAAATTAGGCGTAAACGCCCTTATCTTTCGATTGCATTGACTTAAAATTTTTATTTCTTTCGCTTCAAGAGGTCGAATTGACTTGCATATTAATGTCATATATGTTCTTCCAAGAGACTCTAATAAGTAGTCTTGACAAACATATATTTATCTGCATTTGTAGTTATCTGTATTTTTGTAATGTATATTTTTGTATTATAACATTTACTACTATGATGATATGACCAACTATAGCTTCACGCTTTAGCTTCACGCTTTATCCCGCACAAGGCAGGGTAGGCAGAGGGAACTGCAGGGACCGTGGGAACCTAGTGTTAAGACACTCCGTTGCTTAGCCCCTGCTTTCTCCGTCCCCGCTTTCCGCCGTTTTTGAGGCATTGCGTGTTGAGTGGCGGAACTCAACGCCGCGCTTTGCCTAGTTTGCTAGAGCAAAGAAAATGGAAATAGAAAAATCCATCTTCTCCGACTGTGGATCGAACCCAGTAACCGTCGCGTTTTACAGGCAGACGCTTACGCCTCTGCGCCACGACGGTCCTCAACCAACTATAGCAATTATTAAAATTATAATTGAGGACCGTCGTGGCGCAGAGGCGTAAGCGTCTGCCTGTAAACGCGACGGTTTGAGGGTTCGATTCCCACTCGAAGAAGATGAATTTTTCTAATTCCATTTTGTTCGCTCTGGAAACTAGGCAAAGCCCGGCGTTGACTTCCGCCACTCAACACGCAATGCCTCGAAAAAAGGCGGAAAGCGGGGACGGAGAAAGCAGGGACTAAGCAACGGAGTGTCTTAACACTAGGTTCATATGGCCCCTGCAGTTCCCTCTGCCTACCCTGCAATATGCGGGTTAAAGCGTGAAGCTATAAAAAAAATTATAATAGTTTATAATGGAATAGTTATCTAATACTCCATAATACATTGTAATACTTCTACATATCAAAAGGGTGCCTGGAAGAGATCGCTTTAAGCGAAATGGTCGCCATTTTATACTTCTTTTGTTTATTTTCTTTTTATTTATATTTGGTTCTTATGTAATATATAAACAACATTACATAATAACTATAGTTAATTGTGCAATAAATTATACTCATTGAAACACCAATTATTATTTTTACATTATTATGAAAATTTTTAAAATCCTCCTTGATTTCCTCCTGACAGACAAGCTTCCTTTATCAGGCACTAACTGACAAAACCAGAAACGTTTCGCTGAGACGGAGGATGCCAACCTTAAATTTGTAAAGAAAAATTTAAAAATATTTGTTCTATATATACTAAATATTTACTTGATACTGAATATTTTTCTCTCTGTAAGTATTTATAGCTTATATTCTGATTATTTACTGATGGAAAATCCTATGAAAATACATATAACTTTTCATTTGTGTCCCAGTCAGTTTCAAATTAATGTTCACAATACATAACAATTTTCCAACTTAATCCTACGTACAAAATGTATAGCGGTGTAATGGATTTCTAAAATCAACATTCTATTTAATTTCAATATTTTATTAAAAGGA
This sequence comes from Dione vanillae, assembly GCA_037178615.1. Taxonomy (NCBI): domain Eukaryota; kingdom Metazoa; phylum Arthropoda; class Insecta; order Lepidoptera; family Nymphalidae; genus Dione; species Dione vanillae. Next base: position 2,046,441 of record JAZFAU010000189.1, read on the forward strand.
TGCCTTTATATTTATAATAATTCATCATTTCTATACTTTTATGTAAAATAATAATATATTGTATTATTATTTTACTATTCTACTTTGAATTCATATTGAAATTATATAGCTGTAGAACTTGTGTAATCATAGGAACTACAACAAATTTTCGATAGTTAATTTACTAAGGAACGTAAGACAATTAGTCAAATTTATCATATAAATGTACCCGCAGAAGGTGTCAGACACACACAACGTTAATTTATTTATAATTAATAGCACAGGCGATACCGCAAGCAAAGGCTAGTAAAATAATGAAAAGAAATCAATAGTCGATTTCTTTGTTCCCTTCACATTGTTTTTTTCTTTTATTGTATAATTAATTCAGTTCAAGAATCGTAAAGCATCACGAACACTGTAATTTTGTGACAATAAATGCTTAAAAATAATTGAATAAATTTATTTATTTAATATAGAAATATGATGTCAAATTGTCCGCAATTCTCATATAAAAAGATTTTAAGTTGACATTTGACAAAATGGACAACGTTTCACCAAGAAACCCTTGAAATCTGCAAAGAATAGGAAGCTCTGAATTGCCTTTGTAATACTTCTCAAATTGAGGTCGAGTTTCGAGTGATCGAAAGTGTTGTGGAGTGACGAAATTCGATTCAATTTAATGTCTTGATTTCTGATAGTAAGCTATGTATCTATCTATGTAAGATTACTTGTAAACAAAAGAATAAAATATCAGTACAAAATAACGACGAATTATGGTAAATATGAATATTGTTTTTGAAGTATTAAATATTTTAAATTTTTTCAAAATACTTTTTAGTACTACTAGTATATACTTCGTTTTATTACTTGAAATTAACATAGGCATTCCACTAACGTAAAAAGCTTATACTCTAAATACTTGTAAGTCTGGACGACGTACGACGTCATAAAAGGCTCATATATATTCCTAGTATTTGACTGTGACTGTCCTCTCAAGTTACATTAGAGCACTCCGCATTGAATGCAAATTCTACTTCAACTGCCACGTAATAATATTACGCTTTTGTAGTGAGCGTATGAATAAGAGAGGAAAGAATTCAATTTTAATCTTTGCTCAGATGGCTTCTTATATGTATAGGATAACGCATACATTATTTATATTTATTCAAGCCACACAGCTAGTGACTTCCCTTTCGTGCATATATTTTTTGCGTAAAAGATAATACTATACTCTGATGTGAGAACACAATGAAATTGAGTGGGTTATATAAAACAGTATATTATTTACGAAAAGATATAGAACCGACAGTTTAATAATTTTGCACATTCTAATATTGTATATATTTAAGAATATATGTATATATGGTGGTGATGTGAATGACTTTGACCATAGAGTTTGTATGTTTTAAGCATAGAGTTAATCTATATAATTTAAACTACCACGTATATTACAGTTTATATCGTAAACAAAATTAAATATAATACAAGTTTTCATATTCACAGGTATTCAAAATGCGAGTAAAGCTGTGTATAGCATCTCAAGTGTAGTGAAGTGTTAGTGTCGAAACGTGGCGCGAGGATGCGGAAGCGGCGCGCGTGACAGAGCGACTCGGATGCGTCGCGGCAGCGTGTATAGTGTGAGCGAGGGAGTGGAGCGGTGCACTTGTAATAGGTGGGTTTTTCATGTTTACTTATTGACATTGGATTAAATTAAAACCAGTCTATCTTTATACTTTTTAAATAGATGATTGATGGCAATACCGGTTTAGAATACTGAATTGCTTATTTTATCATATTCTCCGCTGGTAAAATAAGTGGGACAAGCTAGAGCTCATAAGTAAGAGATAAACCTCTTAATATTCTATGTCTATAATATTCAACAATTCAGTTGAAAACAGGAGAACAGTAGATGATGATGCTCACTGCGTCGTAGCATTAATACGAACTAAAAAAAACTAATCTAAAAAAACATCAGCGCGCAACCGAATACAAAGATTACGACAAAAAATATTGTCATGTCCTTCTACTGGCCAATAATCATATTCAATTTAATTTATATTCTAATCTCAATGCATTTCTCTATCAATATGTGATATGCTTGCATTTTTTTTACATACTAGTGAGATACTGACACAATATTTTCAAAATAAGCAAAATATGTAAATAAATAAATTATCAAATCATTATCGGATATTAGAAAACCTATCACTTTTTGTGTAAGCTGTCACAGATCCTGAAACTCATAATGCAATATGATAATTGCAATATAGCTTAATTACTGGATATTATAATTTAAAAACCGTAAATACTAACGACATGTGAAATGTCAAGTGTATTTATAACACTCGCTTAAAACCTGTTGCTCTGGAAAATTCATTAGCGAGCATCTAACATTTTACCTGCGAGTAAATTGCTTTCACCTTTTAGTGGCACATTGAAATTAATAGCTTTCACGCTTACAAAATATCTAATGGCATTTTTAAAAGAAAATATAGAGAACAATACTGTAACACTAATTGTACTAAGTATTGAAACTTTCAAAAGTTTTGTAACAAAATCGTTGCTTATACCTTCATAATATTGTAATCGTTTGAGCGTTCGTATCGTTTGATAACTCATCATTAGTAAATTATATCAGTCATAATTTCAATGATTTTAAAAGTAAAAAAATATTTACTGTTTTTTTATTTAGGTAGGCAGAAAAAACCTATAATCGCCCTAGGCCTCAAGAAAAGTAGAACATCATGCTTTTTATAGACAACTATGCCGTAGCTACTGGAAGTGGTACTGTTGGCCACACTTAGCTTTGTCTACTAAAGAACTTATTTATTCTGTGTAAATGATAATAATTTTGTAGTCATAACACAGAATAAAGTTGTAATAAATCTAAATGGTCTTGATATTAATAAATGTTGGCCCCGATAGTCATCGTCTTAAATTTTTGAAATGTCGAGTGAAGCCTTAGCGTACATTTATTTACTTATTATTTACAAATTCGAAAGTTATGTCTTGATACATGTTGCTTGGAAAAACCAGGGTACCAGGAATTCAAATCTGATACAAACATAATATACTAAATTATAAGCCAATTTCTAATCTTTCTAGGCTAGACTTAATCTGCAGCCTTATACACTGGATTTGGGTGTACATCTATAAATAATAAACTAACTTTTAAACTACATTTTAAAAGAACAACTTCGCACGTCGCATGCTATGCTTTATTTGTAGTCCCAGAGGTTTACAAGAACAAGCACTCTATTACTTCTTTATAATTCTTTTGTTAAACCTATTCTTAAGTGAAGCTCAACTGTATGGAATCCACATGATAAAGTATATAATATATCCAACTGGAATCATGTGCAAAGTATCTTTGTTAATCCGGCCGGCTCTAGGTACTTTAACAAAATTTACATTTTAAGTCGAGAATTATTTTCTTTTAAAATATATCTTAATGAAATTTATTACAAATATAACTATAGAATATTAATTATATTTGTTTTAAAATTATTATATTCTAAATATTTTATTTTATTACGGATTTTAAAGTTTTACTTTTTAGGTTATAAATTATAATGTTATTGTATGTTGTTATATGATTATGCAAGATATTTTTTACAAAAATATAACAATATTTTTAGTGAGCTTTATATGTGTATTTTATGTTTTCTTATAAAAATAAATAAATAAGTAAAGAAGTATGCAATCTTCTAACAAGAAGAACACATTCTAATATAAACATTAATCGTGTTCAAACTGCACCTTTCCCCTCAGGGGAAGAATGAATGAATTTCATTCATTTTTTTTTATTATTTTTTTTTAATAGCTTCACGCTTTATCCCGCACAAGACAGGGTAGGCAGAGGGAACTGCAGGGACCGTGCGAACCTAGTGTTCCGTTCCGCACTCCGTTGCTCAGTCCCTGCTTTCTTCGTCCCCGCTTTCCGCCGTTTTCGAGGCATTGCGTGTTGAGTGGCGGAACTCAACGCCGCGCTTTGCCTACTTTGCCAGAGCGAAGAAAATGGAAATAGAAAAATTCATCTTCTCCGACTGGGGATCGAACCCAGTAACCGTCGCGTTACAGGCAGACGTTACGCCTCTGCGCCACGACGGTCCTCATTCATTTTCTTGCACTAATTTCTTTTTTGATTTTCCTTTTATATTAATAAAAGAAATATAACACATATATATTATTATTCAGACATGTGATCAGGTAGCGAGGGTGCGGGCGCGGGTGCGGGTGCGAGTGCAGCCATGGCGCGCATAGCGGGCATGGTGGGCTGATGGAGGCGGACTGGTGGTCGCCATCGCCGTCGGCCTCGCCGCCGCCGCCGCCCCGCGCCCCGCCGCGATGCCGATGTCGACCACTCTCTAGCAGCTATAATTGCTTGCCGCATTATGGTAATATATTTTATTTTGATTTAAATGGTATATGCATAAAATATCTAGTTTTAGACGTGAAATTCTCGTAAAAAATCCTTTTAATACTTTAAAATTATTATATAAAACTCAATTATTTACTTATTTATGATATCCAATAGGAACAGTAATTAGAGGGAACCGAATGTTAAGGCACTTCCTTCCCCACCTCCTGCTATTTGGAGTAATGAATTGAATAAAATAATTTAGTGATACACTCCCTGACGACGCATTCCTAGTCAGAGGCTACGTTACCACGTAACGACGTCCATTATTTTTCTATTATCGACTAAAGTATAATATAGAAAAACCTAAATTTAAACTAGCTGATTGTAAACGCAAAAGGAGGATTTCTTTTAATTAATAATTTTTATATATAATTAAATTAATTACTTATATTATTTAATATGTAATCTCAAATAAAATAGCAACTATATATTTTAGTTTTTTAATTTATAAAACAAATTGGATTGTATAAAGGAAACGTTAATAACTCACATAATTTACACAGATGGATGGCCAGATCTAGAAGACGAGTCGACAGGGGGTGCACTGAGGGAGAGAGAATTACGATCTCTCCACCGCACAGTGCCTGCACTGCGTCGCCGTGAACTCGACACTCGCGCTATCAAACATCATTTCTACCCCGAGGGCGGTTGGGGGTAAGATTACAAAGTGCTCTATTTTATGTCCCTTTAAAATTTATTTCCAGTAGGTACATGTTACAAAATTAGTTTATGCATCTTTTTATGTGGTATAAATTTTTTTATCTCTTTGTAATTAATATGAATTGTGTATAATGGAAGATATAATATTATATTCTTTTAATAATACATCTACTTAGTATGAATATAATAATTTATTCCCACGTATTATCTGCTGTTGACTTATAATTTTTGATTATTATTAATTAATAATAATAGTTTATTTGCTACGCACAGGAAAACTCTATTCATACATATTTTTATAAAAAAATCTTATGTTACATCAAAAACACACTAACTAATTTATGAGACATCTCTTCTTTACATTTTGTTTGTTATGAATATAAATTGTATGTAACATCTTTCCATTTTCGTAATGCTAAATCTGTGTCAAATTTCATCATGATCGGTTCAGTGAATAAGAATAAAATAGTAACAGACACACGTAAGTACTTTGTTATGTAAGTATAGTGTGTACGAGATCTCATGTTTCATTTACCATTCTAGCGGGAGATATTGGCTAAAAGTTTTTATAGTAGAACCATATTTTACACAAATACTCTATGTTACATGGATATACCTACAGTTCGTATGTCGTGTATCTGATATAAACAATATAGGTACAGCTAAATTGCACAGGTAAGCTTCTACTGTTACAAATTCCTACAATCATTTCCACGATCAAGATATTTAACTTCGGGAAAAGGAAACTCGATGACACTTTAAGAAATATGATACATAAAATAATAAATTTGTCCTCAGTAACAGGTTACACGGACATAACGTCTGTAACGTTTCATCTCCACATCTGTACGCGTATCGACCACTCGTTGGAACCCGCTTTTATTGTTTAGAATTTTATTTACTTTGTTAGATACGTGACAATAAAAGATACCACTTAGCGGAGGAAAACGTTTTCCTGGATACATCGTTTTACTTTACCTTTTCCATGCTTCTGAACATTTATGTAACTTGATTTTTACTATATGGTATTTCAACATTTTTATATATTATACTTTTACATTAAAAAAGAAATAATGCAGAAATTTATAAAAGGCTATAAAAAGGGGAATGATTATATTAAATGTCCGCCTTATATTGGACAAAGTAATGCTTAAATTACAACAATGTTTTAAATGCAGCGTTACTAATTAATATTCCCTCATTCAAGTAGAAATGACTAAAAATTTTTGTATAAAATATCATAAACTTCAGAGATAACTCTGACCATAAGCATAGCATACACCTGCAGGTGTAACCCTCCTCATAATAGTTAACCCTATAAAGCCTTCGTCTTCATCTTCTAAGAAGATTCCCTTGAAAATATAGAACAAAGATACCTTTAACGTTATGATAATAGATAATTTTATTTTAAACTAACTATTTATTATTTCAGTTGGATTGTATGTGGCGCTGCGTTCTTGGCACACTTATTGTCTACGGGATTGCAGCTTGCCTACGGCGCACTACACGTATACGCACTTAAACACCTCGGACCAGCTGCCGACCACGCTGGTGAGCTATCTGCATGATTAATGCTTCAAGATATAAGTTATCTGAGAGTGAGATATCGTATAAGAGCCTAATGACTACGTTATTGTCGTTTTTTTCGGTAAAATTTGCATTTATGCGTGCAACAAGGTATGCATATCATCAAAATTAATATCTTTTTTATATATAGCTATTAGAATAGGCTATATATTTGTATATACTTACACTATTAGCTATTTTTGCTACGACTAATATTCTGACATAACATTAACATATTTTAATTAACAATTAAACGGTTCATGTTCGAATATCCTATTTATCTCGTTACTTATGTAAAACAAATACTTATATTATTTATTTTAAATTATAAATTAACATTACGATATAACGACATGATTTCCGCTTGCTACTAATTAAATGTTTTCAGATCACTTTCCTGGAATATTAATTACTCGATTTTCCATTTTAACTCCATAATCATGTCAAAAGCTGGTTATTCTGGCACCAAGTTCATTACTTTCCCACTATTATATTTAATTTACATATGTGTTTGTGAACCGCACATTAACGCAGCTTGCGGTAAAGCTCTAATTACTTCGTTAGCTAAGTCACGTCTACGTTTCATTACTACGTAACATTGTTTCATCTTATGTCATGTTTTCTATATCGCTGACCACGTGACAGCAATTCGTTATTAATTTATGTTAAACGTTTTGTTGTAGGCTTAAGCAATTTTATTTTATTTTTTATTACTTTCACAGCACTTTCTAGACTAAAATGTTATCCTAAATATTCTATATACTTACAATTGTAATAAAAATTCATTCCATTTGCATTAATATTAACTTGATTCAATTTTATCGAAGCGGGGACGAAATAAAAAGCAGGAACTAAGCAACGGAGTGTCTCAACACTAGGTTCATATGGTACAACACTAAGTTCCCTCTGCCCACCGTGCAATACGCGGGATAAAACATAAATTAAAAAAAAATAAAACAAAAAAAAATTCTTAAAGATAATTGTTTATTCAACTATAGGTAATTGTTCGATTTTAAACAAATCGTGAAATCAATGCTAATACTATTTTAGAATGTTTGAAATACTGATATACAAAGTAAGCTAATGAGTTGAGTTGAATGAGAGTATTAAATGGTTTAAGTATTACTTTTCGATTTAAAAAATAAATTAAACAATGCAAAAGATTTTTTAATATGGAATATTTATTAATGGCTTTAAGAGGAAAGAGCCAATGATTCTTTTGTTTGAACATATTACGTATCTTATGAACTACATAGTAGTCACGTAAATCAACCTCCACCTACTTTTATTGAAATTTTCTTTGTTAAGCAAAAATACTTGAATACTTTTATAGTATAAATATAATATACGTTCATATATGTATTTATAAGTAAAATTATATTATAACGTAAATTATGTTTCAAGAAGAAGAGAAGAAACAGATAAATTGTCTTTTACGTGTTCAATAATTATTTGGTAGCTTTTAAAGAATTGGTCAATTCTTCAATTTAAGTCCAAGTTGATTTGCCAAAATATTGTAGTAATAAGAAATAAGGTGTTATTTTAAGTTTATTATAAATATATTAAATTGTGTATTTTTCTTTATTGTATTTTTAAAGCATAATAAGTAAAAAAATTATTAAAAAGTAAATATTTCTTTAGTAATATTAAATGTTGAACTTTGTCTGGTGAGTAGTAAGCTGACCGCTAGTTTGATGTAAAATTATGAGTTAACTTTCAGTGCAAAGTCCAGACGGGTTCCTATAAGTGCAAGGGTATTCATTTATATTGCTAGTAACTTTTGCTGGCACATGTGTTGTTCCCAAAATATTTTTTGTGTGGTCTAAAATTTTGATTAACAAAATCAAACCTCGTCTAAAGACGGATTCAATTTAATACCGTTTGAGCGAGAATTATTTAAATGAAAAACATTGTCAAGAACAGGTCATAACTCGTACATCATATACGTGAAAATATTAAATATAATAGATAAGATACTTCTTAGTATTCTACCGATTTATTGGTCGGGCGTCTCTCATAGTGTGGCTGGGAGAGGAACTTGGAGAAGCGCATTGGGCATACGACTCAAGTGTAAGGGCCCACTTAAAATTTGCGTGAACTCACACTTCCTATATAGGTAATCAAATCTTAAATGATTGTATTGGTGCCATTTCAAAAGTAGATTCCGGAAATAAACTAACGATAGTTTAAGATAGGCGTAAGATGTATGAGATTTTTTAACAAACTCTAGAGATGATTTATTGGTGATGTTACATGTCACCAGCGGCTGTATTCATACAAAGAGAAAAAACAGCATAAAGATAAACTTTTTGATTTTTTTATGCCTTGTGATGTGATATGCCTTGAGGTGTGAACTTCATGTGGTTATCGTTTTGAATTTGAATAGTCTTGATATACGGTGACTACTACTTATCCATGGTCTTGATATATAAAAGACATAAAAATAGTCAGACGAGAAAGTAATATAAATATTCTGTTTTTCCTTATTTGGTACAAAATATTAAAAACAGTATCACTTCGTTAAAAGACAAATGTTTACGAAAAGACCAACCAACCCACGCAAAAGTCATATTTATAAATCACAATTCTGTAAACCAGAACCAGAAGAAAGCACCCTATTCTTATAAAGAATACGATTTCGACTATAAGAAAGAAACGAAATAAAAGAGAAAAAGAGCTTATTGTATAAAAGCTACGTCATGATTTAGTAAGTACAAAATTAAATTGGGCCTACCTGACAATTAATGTGTGTAAACAAAGGAAAGTTTAACGTCCCATGAGAGAAATTATTATAAGAAATTAGATCTATTATAGGATGTACTTTTGTTCGTGAACAGAGTTGAGTTATTGAATTAATTTCGAAAGATTCACGATCCGCCCCGAATACTAAGAGGTTCAAGTATTTTTGGTTTAATTTGTCTTTGAGGGTAGAGCTATATAGAGTGCCATTAATTTGTCACAACTGCTTTGAATTGAGCTGCGTCCCTAACAAGCTATACTGTTAAGGGTACTATATAAAGTTCGTAATAAGATGGCACCATATTTACTGAATCTTCTTGAACATATTAGTTTAATTTCAAATTTTAAAAATATATTAATGACTTATAGGCGTATAAAGTATTTATTTATTTAATGCTTTATTTTGCATAAGGAAAACATATAAGACAAAAAGAGTGTGATATAAATGTGATGTAAAGGCGGCCTTATCACTATAGGTTATATCTTCCAGACAACCTCTACCACAGAAAACGAGAAAAGATATATAGATTTTCTCAGGGTTTTTACTTACTTATTTTTGTTAATTAATAGGCAAATTTATATATTATTACTTACAAATACGTCGATATTTGTATGTGTGTATATACAGCTACATATAAGTCAGTCTTAAATGAATATGAATATATTGTTTATTCAATAACGCTACATTTAGGAACCTTTGTACATAACAAGTCTCGAGATATATTCTATTATATTAATTGAGTAAACTATTTGAGCTAAATTAGCCTCTCTCGATTGTATTCTAATGGGCTAATCCAACGTTCAAGAGCGAACGCATAGCCAACCGTAGAATTATAAATTATCTTGTAGGAAACAAAGCTATTGTATTATTTATAAGACAATGAGTTCGCCGCCATTGTGTTAAATGAAACCCTGGAGCGATATTTTGGTTTAATAAACAAAAAAATAATATAAAATACATTCTCATTTATTGTTCCCATGAAAATATTGCATTTATAAGTTATACTTATAAAACGTCTGATAAGCAACCTAAAGTTTTTAACATAGATCTATTTCTTTAGTTTGGGCCGGTGCAATTTGTGTCGGTGTATCACGAGCTGCTGGCGCATTAGTTGCGGCACGACGCAAATCTCCCAGACTTGCTGCTTTAGTCGGAGGTTTGCTGCTGCCACTAGCTTGTCTCTTTACATCCTTTGCCACTCAATTACATCAAACTTTACTAAGCTACGGTGAGGAGAATTTATTATTTTAGATCATAATAATATAGTAATTTATTAATAATATAACTATTTAGTGAATGCATTAAATTTAATTCATAGGTGTAGTTTTGGGTGTTGGTTGCGGCCTAGTTAGAGAAGCTGCCGGCCTCGTACTCGGCACATATTTTAGACGGCGCCGACAGTTTGTGGAACTAGTGGCGCACGCCGGAGGAGGAGTGGGCATCGCATTATTCAGCGTTGCTTATAAAGAAGCTGTAGGGTAAAGAGCACCTTTGTTAAATAAATATATTTTACTAGCAGTAACGTGAGGGCAAATTCATATAGGAAAATTATTATGCTTAATATCAGTCGAGTGCGAGTCAAGGTCACCAACTGAGGATTACGCACCAATTTTATAATTTTAGGTAAACAAAAACTTGTCAAATTCAAAGTCAAATTCAAATTTGTATTTTTATGAATTTGACTACACGCATAAACAATAACTATAATAAGAAATAATGAACATTTTCAGGTTTATTTCACTGTTTTTTAAGATTTCATATTTCTAGATTAAGAATATAATATATCGAATCAATTTAAAAACCAAATTTATCATACAAAAAAATAAATGCAAGAATGATATAAAATTTATAGATAACTGCTTAAGCAAAATATACAATAACAAAGCGATGCGTTAAATACTTTAGTACCTTTGTAATTTTCTTATTAAAATACTACATACCTAAATACATTTACAGGAAGCTTGGTTGGCGTTTAGGTTTGCAGGCGGTGACAGGAGTGCTAGTGCTAGCTTTTTTTCTAAGTGCTGTGTATCGTAGCGCTTCCCTTTATCATCCACAAAGACGTGCTATTCTACATTTGAAAAACCAGCGTCGAAAGGTACAGTGTCGTGTCAAAATAAGAAAATTTTCAATAAATTTCTGTAATCTACCCCTAATTATGTTTATAAATAAAAATATAAATCTGTTATATCAAAATTATTTTTATAAAGCCTCTTATATAAAAGCGCTTATTCAGAAATCTTGCTAATATTTAGCAATTTACCACTCAGTGTACATTTTTCCGGCAGGTTAAAGCAAAGAAAGGCCTAAAAACGTCCCCTTTCATTGATTTAAGCCCTCTTAACTCGCGATCCGCCAAGGTATTGTTATTGGCTGCCGGGCTCGCAGCATTCGGCCTTTACACTCCAGTATTTTTTCTGGTAAGTGAATAGAGAAGGGAAAAATAAATTTTCTTCAAGTCACTCAAATTTTATTATATTTCTTTTTTGTAATAGGCACTGCAAGGTTTTCAAGAAGGCTTGGAGGAGAGTGCTTTAGTTTTACTGCAAACGTTTTTGGGATTTGCCGCTGTGCTTGGTTGCGCTGGCTTTGGGCTCGTGCTAGTACGACCATCTGCACAGTGTCTTGTTTCAAAACAATATTTGTGTCAAACTGCAATGTTGGGTATAGGCAAGTAATATGTTTTTAGAAGCGATCATCACTTTCTGATGTTTTAATCTTTAATTAATAGCTCAATTACCTTTTATATCTTATAGGAATTTCAATGCTTGCATTGAGCAGCGTCCAAGGTTACCATGGTTATGTACTTTTTGCATGGATGTACGGCTTATGTTTGGGTGGATTTTTGTACTCAATAAAGATGCTTACCATGGAACGAGTAAGAGGACGGCACTTTACAAAAGTCTGGAGTGAGTATTAATAATTATATTTTTAGTACAATTATTATCAATTGCAGTGTATCAATACTGATTTTTTTAGGTTTTGTCCAAGGAGCTGAAGCAATACCAGTGATTGTTGGGGTACCTATGACTGGTTACATAAATCAGCAGGCGCCGAGAGCAGGTTTTTATTTCTCCACCGCTGCCACATTAGCTGGCGCTGTATTATTATTTTTCGTCGGCTTCTCGAAACGAGATCCGGAACCGCCTCCTCCGGTTCCGGCGCCGACGATATCTGAGGCTTGCTTGTGTGTGACGCCACCGCCACGTTGCGAGCCGGCGTGGTGCGCCTGCGGTGCGGGGGGCGCCACCGCATACTGCGCCTTTCCGGGACCGACTTGCTCTACCCGCTTATCAAAGTCGCTCTCCTACGCAGCTCCACTAGACCGTACTTGTTGCACGCCGCACTACCCCGAATGTTGTCGACGTGCAGCTATACTACGGCCGTCTCAGCAGTGTTCCAGAAGGCCTCGCTCGACGTCATAGTACATTCAGTCGTTCTGGATCCTGCAAAGCCCCATGCCATCGTCGTGAGCACCATTTAATAGAGCAAATTACAACGTCTGTATGATATTTAACTTATAATGATATATTGACGGTTGAGTAAGAGTTAATTAATTAGTAACTATTGACGTGTATAATTTAATGTAAATATTTTGTCAGTAGATTTAATTCGGTAAATGTGATAGATTCAAATAAGCAATAATTGTAATTGCAAAGTTCCCAATCCTAAATAAATAGCTACTTTAAAATCATATAATAAATTCTAGTACTAAAATTTCGGACTAGAATAAATTATTGTTTAGGCGTCAAACGTTTGAGTTAATTTAACGAAATCGTAGTCTTTTCATAATTCCTTTATCCGTAGTCTGTACCTCGTATCATCGTGTTTGTATTTTTCTATTATATACATATTATTTATCCACATAATACATCCTTATTTATCTGATTTGTGCATATATGTGCTTTTAGAGTAAAAGTTTTATAAGAAACTAACCAATTTCTAATAATCAAAAGTAAGTTGTTGTACTTCTATTTATTTATATTTTTATTCCAATTGCTGTCATGAATATGGGACCTCGTATATTATAAATTTAGTAATTATAATACTAAATGAACATCACCTCTAAAGTATCCTACTAAGTTCTATACAATTAATAACTTAACCTCACTTTCTATATCTGAAATAAATTATAGCTTAAATAAGAAATTATATAAACAAAATTGTAAAAATCTCCCTACAGAGATATTGACAATGTAACGTATAAAAATTTTGATGTAGCCTAGTAAGAAAACGTGGATTAGTGGTCAGAGTGCTTGAGCGGTACTAGAAACCGATTGGGGCCGCTGCAGGCCCGAATCCCACCAAGATCAAAATTTTTATGCGTAATTTTAAATATTTAAGTATCTAAACATACCAAATAACTTAAGTTAGAGTCAATTTGAATGTTTTATTGGAAAATATATTTAAAAGGTGTTTATTTTGAAAACTATTGTTTACTATTGTTGCAGAATATTTTATGTATGTTAGAACTACAAATATTTGTTGTTTTTATGATAAAGGCGATTTACTATTTTATAGATGAGAAAGAAATATAAATATTAATTAATAAGGGTTACGTTGTCTTTTATTTTTAAACAAAATATTTTATAGCAAAAAATTATCTTGAAAAGTATAGCAAATATGGCACTAATCTCTGAAAAAAAAGGACTTGTACCCATCAGTTTTGAATGAAATAAAAATGTTTTTTTAAAAATCAAAAACATATTTTCTTATTTAAAAATATATATTCGAATTCATGCTAAAACTAATATCAATATTCTTTACTATATATATACATATATATATATATATATATATATATATATATATATATATATATATATATATATATATATATATATATATATATATATATATATATATATATATATATATATATATATATATATATATATATATATATATATATATATATATATATATATATATATATATATATATATATATATATATATATATATATATATATATATATATATATATATATATATATATATATATATATATATATATATATATATATATATATATATATATATATATATATATATATATATATATATATATATATATATATATATATATATATATATATATATATATATATATATATATATATATATATATATATATATATATATATATATATATATATATATATATATATATATATATACGTATTCTGCACTAGTGTTTAGTTACATAGGCATTTCTACAATTATATAAACAAACAGCGAAGACATTTCGTTGAATTGCAACAATATAATTTCACATATATTTGAATTTTTCTAGTAGTTTGTTGTTTGAAATGAACTAGAGTAATTTAAGGCTTTGTAACTAACAAGAAATGATTTTATTAATACGTACTAGGTATACATATTTAAAAATATATAAATGCTGGTTTTATAAAGTAATTTTTACACAATTTAGAAACACTGCACGTTTTTGTTCGTTATAATAAGTAAACGTATAGTGTTTAAACAAATAGTTGATAATAAATTTATAAAATAATATATTTTTAACTAAAAAGTATAAAAATCTTATATTCTTTTTAGACCTTATAAAAAGTATCTGATTAAGAACAAGTACTTATGACCAAACTATTGCTTTATTTATATTATACGCTTGACCATAGTTAATTTACAGGAACATACGTTCAAGTTTCACGAGAGGAAGTTGAGACGAGGAAATTCCGGCTATAAACCTTCAAGACAGTAGATGTGGCCGCATCAGATATTGATTTTCTTACTAAATGGACTTTAGTGTTTGAAGATAAGGTTTACTATTGCATAAAATTTTGTAGTTCGATCCCCTTCAAAATGGGTTTCACTCAGTAATTTTGCACGTCTACCGAATCCAGAACCAATCCTATCTATAGTGAAGATTTTATCTTAAACCTAGCCATCTGAAATATTGTGGCAAGTCTTTTCAGATATATGTATGTGTAATTAAAAATTTTACTTACCATTGATTTTGTATCATTATTGTATTGAGTATATTCAATGGATTAAGCCAAAAAATAGTTTTTTTTTTCAGCATGTGTGATATATTCTTGTAACGAAAGTCTCGTTCGTGTGAGAACACTATACATATGTACGTGTGTATATCGCCTGTTATATACTTTGTAATTGTTTCAAAATGGAAAGATTTATGCTTTAAAAAAATATTATGTAATATTTATATGTTTTTGATATAAATATACACGTCAATCGATATTTTACAAATAAATCGACGTGCATGCCGTTATATAATTTTGTAAAAAAATAACTTCAAAAACGTAGAATGCTTTACATAAATACAAATAGGGCAATAGCAATTCTATTTTGATTATTATTTATAATTATTAAGTAGTATATTACGTTACAAATTGTATATTATACATTTATATTCACAAGTGACTCAGATAAGCCTTAGCTAAGCAACGCTAATACTCACTTAAACAATTGTCATAATATAATATTCAATGAAGATTGAAGATGAGGTCGTTAAATACAGTCAACAATTTTGAAAGACTAAGACTAATGGTTCTTTGAAGAACTCGAATAAGATTTATAAACGGATAGTACAAATGCTTATAAAAGGGAGACACTTTGAATATATTCTTCTTTAAGAGAATATAAAAAGAACACAGATTTGTTTCTTCAAAATTGTGTATATGATGATGACACAATCATCATCCTCATATGATGTTATATATATATTTATTTGTATTTTCTGTATTTATTTATATTTTATCATAGTAGATAACTTTGTTAACGCGGATTTTATGATCTTTGCTTGCCAATTTCCATTGACAGCTTTATTTCATTCGAGTTAAAACTGATTCCATATTTGCGTTGAAATATTGATATTACCCTATCGTTACATTTAATAAGATTATAACTATTTCTTATATTTAATTTATCGCTGTAGTATTTTTCGGGACAGGGAAAATAATTTAAATATAATCAGATGAGACTTTTTCAACATTTTAGATTTCCGTACGTCCTCGAAATACGTTTATTACACCCAACTTTTTTAACTTTGATTTTTTGTATACTAAAATATATATGCCAAATGTCCTTCACCTGTAAAAACCTTGCTTAAAGTGCCATATCCTTATTATTTAGGGATATTATTCTTTCAGGTCTTCATATGGCAACCAAAAATGCTGAACGCGCTCAATATTTTTTACTAAAGAGCCGTTTTGTTATTTTTACAGTTTAGCCAATTTATTGAAGCTCTACATCAGGTGTTCCACAAACTTGATATTTACATTTCAATGGAAAAGGATTTACATGTTCAGTCATTATTTCTTATTGTTTTCAGGCGGGCTACTATGATTAAAACTGTAGTAGTTCACCTAATATATATAGCACGAAAGCATTTTCCAAATTAAATCAAAAATATATATTTTTTCATATTCGTCCAGTGTATCCAAAAATATTCATGCACAATCAGACAAACAGACAGGCGAAAATGTCAAAACCCATAGACTCATATTAAAAAATATGCTTTTTTTTAATAACAAACGTAAGAAAATAATTTATATTTACTTTATACTTTCTTGCTTTGTATTTAATAAATATTAAAAATTAGGAATCAATTGTTTATAGCATAGATTCTATAACAATGATTCCGAATGTTGATATTTATTAAAATAATTTATATTCCAAACGATCGATTCAACGACTCCGTAATAACAAGACCCCCCCCAAACTATTTAGTGTTGGGAGAGAAACAATTTCAAGAACTCGAGACGATTCATTAACTTTAAATACTATTACTTAGGTTTTGAGTTCAAAATTTCCATACAAATAGGTGTCTAACTAATAGACAACTGTATAGGTCCAAGGATTATACCAAACGTAAAAGTTCCATCTATTAAACGGATTGCGAAAACGGGAGCAGTCATACTTCCCATCGCACTAATGCCACAACTCTGAATTCCATAGGTGCCATTATTATTCGAGTAGTACAATAAATTCTACGGTTCGATAGCTTTGTTCTGATGATTGCTTTAAATTTGGATAATTTCATATAGTTCGATTTCTTGTAACTCATAGTTCAAACTAATGCAGTCATAAATTATTGTTATTTAAAGTAATATTTATTAGGATAGTTTTTTGCTTTTACCTGCAAACTTTTACTAGCAATTTTTCTGCGCCTTATTAAAACTTTCATTTCTTTAATTTTTAAAAAAAAAAATATAACAATGTTTTATACGTTCAGTATAAAAAGCATATTAAACAAGAAAATCGTTAAATAAGCTTACAAATATCAAACTTCCACGAATTTACAGAAAATGAAATAGCTTGTGTCATTTAAGGACCCGTGTTATCATACAATTTTTTCATCGAGCAAAAGCGTCGCATTCACAACTTTACATAAATCCTATACTCTGTTACCAAAGTTTTGTATTATGTAGGTATATATGATACCTATTGCTCCTCTGTCTCCGAAGGCTGGACATTGTTTTTTTGAGATGGTATGAAATAGGTTGGCATATCTTCCCATAATAAATCGTTCTTTTCTGATTTGTATTTCAGTGTAACAATACATACTACTTAACACATAATATAAGCACTCCTATGGTTTCTGTTAGTTCCCTCTGACTATCTTGCAATGTGCGGGATAAAGCGTTGAAAAAAAAAGAAATAACGAAACAGTATTATTTTTCATCTATTAAATCAAATAGTTCTTTTGCTTAATGTAAGGTCATACGCTGATTATTATGCTACAAATGTTATCTACCGTTTATAATATAGGGACTACGTATCTATTTTTCTTAAAAGTAAAAAAATGATTTACGATGTGTATATATAAATGTTATATGTTTTATCCGTTACTATCGTACGTTGCGACATAGGCTAAAAAGTTACCCTATGTTATATACAGGGTGTGGATGTTACCGCAACATTTCACTTAAAGCATAGTGATTATACTATGCTTAGAATTCATAAAATTGGTTAAAAGTATGAAACCAGTTAAAATTTTCAAAAAATAAAAACAATATTTTTTCAAAACAAAATAAATAGTAAATGTATTCCAAATTAAAAGCATTTGGTCAAGTAGATACCAGCGAACTGTACTGTCAGAGCGGGCACATGAGATATATCTCGTTTCTCATTAGCTTATTTTTTAAAATGAAAGGTTGACAAAGTATAATAATATTTTTGTAGTACGAGGTCAATACGTAAAATCGTAATTAATCATGTGTCACGGTTACAAGCACGTATAAATATCGTTGAAAATGGAAAAATGCTCTTGGTAAAGTATGTTAATTGTGGAAACTAGTTTTTGTATATAGCCTTGAAAAAATTTTTCCTATAAGTAGTTTAATAACGGCCCGCCGTGTCAGATTAAACAGGTATATATTACTATTGTAGATTTTGTTCCATCTCCTATCAATCTTTCGTTTCACTTTATGAAAAAGAGATAAATATTTAAATATGAGCTACCATACATTCAAACTTTTTTTAATTGGTAATTTAAAAATAGACAATGTCTGTATTACAGTGTTAGTGTACAAAAGCAATTAAAAAGAATTTTACCTATGTAAGAATCTAATGTATTGCGCTATATATGAACCGTAAGAGAGTTTCGTGTGCATGTTGTTGATCACGGCTTTGGTCTTACATAACAACTTACGTTACAATTTTTCTTTTTTTTTCTCGCTTCAAGCTTATGCCCGCATATGCAGGGTAGGCAGAGGGAACTGCAGGAACAATTTGAACCTAGTGTTAAGGGACACTCGTTGACTTAGTTCATGCTTTCTCTGTCCACGCTCTTTCCGCCTTTTTCGGCATTGCGTGGGTGAGTGGCGGAAAACTCCAACGCCGCGGCTTCCTTGCCGAGTTCCCAAAGCGAAGAAAATGGACAATAGAAAAAAAACCATCTTGTCAGGACTGGGGATCGAACCCAGAAACCGTCGCGTTACAGGCAGACGTTACGCCTCTGCGCCACGACGGTCCTCTACGTACAATTTAAAAGACAATTAAAAAAAAGATAATACAAATTTTATCTATAAAACATTTTACATTAGGTTTTAGACAGATAAGTATCAGGAAAAAGCGGGTTTTCCTCGTGAAAATTTCAGTCTTGCGAGAATATCAGGTAAAAGAGTATCCTAAATGTTGAAATGTTGCTCTAAGATCTCTCCTCTCTTCTAATACGCTGTAGAAACTAATATTAAAAATGGAATATTTTCGCTGGCCTCTGTTTTCTTCCCGTTACACATTTACCCTTCAATTACGTGATCTGAATTTTTACATGAAACTTTTAAGGGACAAATCTGTATCACAAGTAAATACGTGATACTAATATGAATGTGTCGGTAATATTGTTATATTTTTAAATAACGTTCGTAATAAACGCAACAAAAACCAAATCGTTACTGATCTATATTTAAATTATATAATAAATATATTTTCACAACAGAACTTTCGTTTCGCTACTTCGCAAAACACACCATGCGTGTAGTACAACGTCAAAAAGAACTATTATCTAATATTTTGTTTCAGTTTTTATTTATATCAATTTGTAACCTTTCTTCTTTGTTTTTTTTTATGTTTGCGTTTGACTCGTAGGTGAGTGTTTCTATCGAAATAAATTTGAATAGCTTCTGTATAACGAATAAAGTTATGATACATAAAATATAGAAAGCGGAAAAACGTACTGGTTTTTGCCTACCATTAGAATAGACACAAACGTATATATATATATATATATATATATATATATATATATATATATATATATATATATATATATATATATATATATATATATATATATATATATATATATATATATATATATATATATATATATATATATATATATATATATATATATATATATATATATATATATATATATATATATATATATATATATATATATATATATATATATATATATATATATATATATATATATATATATATATATATATATATATATATATATATATATATATATATATATATATATATATATATATATATATATATATATATATATATATATATATATATATATATATATATATATATATATATATATATATATATATATATATATATATATATATATATAACACTAAAATTGCAGAATACAAGTCTAAAAAGCTGTAGATCAAAGATTTTTTTAGAGTGAGCAAACTAGTAAGAGTAGTAAATAGTAATGGAAGCGAATGAATGAAAATGTTCCTAATACATAATTGAAATACAAATACATTACACTTTCTTAATTGAACTAGTTAAAGTTGTTGTTAAAGTAAAAATAAAAATAATAACATACGTTTCAACTTTTATAGAAGAAGACTAGGCAATAAGTGATTCGATATCGAAGTCAGTTCTATAATGAGCATCTGAAATATAACAAACAAGCTTAAATATAAAGTTAAACGATATATTTGAATTTCAGGTCAGTTTAGATTAGTTCTTTAATTTTGGCCTTCAGATATTTTTTTATTTAATTACGTAAGAATTAATAAAATGTCTTTGTGGTTTATTCAATAATATTATTTGTTGGTATTTGTCACCTATCAATAGGTGAGTAAGGTCTAAAAGGTGCAAGGTTGCTTTTTGAGGTTTTATAGAGATAGAAATATTATAAATGTATTGGCTTCCCCATAGATATACAACTAAAACAAAATCTTTTTTCATCAAACCTATACGTTGGGTCCGTACCTATGGATAGGTCTTCAAACGTGATTTTGTGATATTTTTGTTAAGTTTATATTTGTTTATAAGTGTATTTCAGAAACTGAATAGTTTGCACGAGAGACACTTCCGAAGTGGTAAAATATGTTCTTTTATTTATAAATTACATTCTAAAATAAGATAACGATATAAATGCAACTGACAATTAGTTTGAATCATTTCTAGAAAAAAGATCTTTTTTTCTTCACGCTTTATCCCGCATATTGCAGGGAAGGCAGAGGAAACTGCAGGAACCACATGAACCTAGTGTTAAGACACTCCGTTGCTTAGTCCCTGCTTTCTCCGTTTTTTTTTTTTTCTCTTTGTAATATTACAGATCACCTTTCATTTTATCTATTCAAAATATGTTACTTGTTGCTACGGAACACTTCATGGGCGAGTTCGACAAATTTTTCCTACTTAACGATTTTTCCTATCTCGCATATATGAGTGAATATTCTATCTATGAGTATCTTGTAAATCCAAAATTTTAAATAATCTTATTTTTAGTACATTATTAAATATTTATCAGGTATAATATTCATAAAAAACTAAATCCATAATGCATGTATTTGATACATGCATTATGGATTTAGTTTTTTATAAAGATAATATAATTATTTTGAAGATTCTTTCAAAAATTTATAATCTTCTTAAATCGTGATGTTAATTGACTTTTGTCGCAAATCTTGATGAGTTTCAATAAGGGAAAATTAAAAAAGGACAATGTACTTAATAAGACTAATGATTAATGTAAATAAATAGAGATAATGAAATTAAGAATCAACGACTTTATGATAAATTTGTGAATAAATTTATAAATTTACTTTAAATTTATATTATTTTTTTTAATATTCAAGTATCTAATTGATTAAGTATTTAAACTTTATATGAGCAATGATTTAAAAAGTATATCACAAATGTCTCCACCACATTAGTAGCACTAAATATTTTCATTCATTCAAATAAATAGAAATCATTGATTTTATATAAAATTTTGGTATAAAAAATGTAGGTATAAAGAACATGAACTGAGTAATATAAAGCACGACTTATAATAGAGAAAACAAAAGTAAAGTTTAAATATGAATTCACATATAGTCATTTTAACACACTATTTAAACTTTTCGTTTACGTTATTGCAAGTAGTAGTTCATGGAGCGTGCTTTAAAGAAGCTTTTGTTCCAAGTTTTCATAAGTACACCTTAAACATTCACTCACTCAGCACTCTGTATTTGTTTTTCTACGGATTATAACATTTATTCTACAGCGTCTACGTTTTAAATAAGCTTAAAAGTGCTTAGTTACGTACAATAAGAGCAGATTAAGAAGTATAATATAACAGCGCCTCATAAGACAAAATTATTAAATTTTCTTTTGTTTTTTTTGATGACAAAGTAAATTACATTATAAATGCTTATAAATAATACATTTTGTCACTTACCTCATTTAAAATCCGAAAGTTATTTGAGTAATACAGTAAAACTAAACAAAACACTTATTATGACGTGAATGAAACAAAAATTTTTAAAGTTAAGTAAGACCATATATTAAAATACATGTAGAATGACAGATGAGTGGGATGAAAGTTGTAATTAAATTCATACGAACATTTATCATGCTCCCAAGATAGCTGTAGAATTTGTGTTCACTGATATAATTCAATGATACGTGTGTATAATACATTTAAGAGTGATAAGTTTTTTACTTTAAACATCTGTTACTTATTTTTTCCTTCAAACCTTAGTTATTAGTTATTATGAGTAATCTATCTTAGTCTGCGAATATGTTTTTATTTGCATTTTTTTACAGGTACTTAAGTTACCAGTAAATTAAATACGGTGGCAGCGGAGGATCCAAAAAAAACCAAATTTTATTACATTCTAAGTTATAACTAAAAAGGTGACTACTTGCTGGATGCTAGAGACAAGAGTGTCTTTATAATTGAAATTACATATTAATATATAGTTGAAATTAAAAGAATACATGGAAAATGCCTTTGAATGTTAAATTATAGCCGCTATTATTCTTAGATCTGATACAATAGTGAACAAGTTATGCGGAGCCTGACTTGAAATTATATTAAAAAGAATACATGGAAAATGCCTTTAAGTGTTAAATTACATGCCGCTAAAATTCTCCGATCTAATGCAATATTGGACAAGTTATGTGGAGCCTGACTAAGCGATCCCAGGGTAGTGTGGGCACGTAACAAGTAGATGAAAAATAGCTTTATTATTATTTTTGTTTGTTATTTATTGTTATATTTTATAATTATATTTATTTATATTTTGATTGGGTACTCTTTGGTTATCGGATCTGATGAGTCTGATACCTGCACACACATATATATATATATATATATATATATATATATATATATATATATATATATATATATATATATATATATATATATATATATATATATATATATATATATATATATATATATATACATACATACATACATACATACATATCTTCACGCTCTATCCCTAGCGGGGTAGTCAGAGAGAACGGAGCGCCAAACGCTGCGGTCCCTACATACCTCTTTCGCCTCGTCCACTGTCATTAACCTCTTCATGCATGCTCTCCGAGGAGTCCTCATGCTTTTTACGTGACCTTCCTCCAGTATCTTCGATACTGTGTTTTCGAAAGTCAACCGAGGTCTCCCCTTACCTCTCTTACCACACACTTTTCCATCGTATATCTTTTTTACCATTCTTTCGTCACTCATTCTTTCAACGTGCCCAAACCACCTGAGCACGTTCTTCTTCATTCTTACTGTGACATCCTCGCTGGTACCTACCATACTGTGTACCTCTTCGTTGCGGATTCGGTCAGCTAAGCTGACTCCGCATATCCTTCGAAGAGATCGCATCTCCACAGCATTCATCTTTCTTTCATTCTTCTTCTGTAATACCCACGTTTCACTGCCATATAACAGCGTCGGAACCAAAACTGCATTGTGTACGGCCAAACGTGCAGCGACGCTGACGTTCTGCCGTCTCAACAACGCAGCTAAGGCACCGTTCATTCTGTTACCGGCAGCAACACGTCTTTCCACATCCATTTCGTATCTACCATCTCTACTTAACATACTTCCCAAGTATACTACTTCATTCACTTGTTCTAATAAATTTCCGTTCACGAAAATCTTGCAATCTGTCCTTTCCTCGTCTCTTTCAAATACCAGAACCTTTGTCTTACTTGCATTCAGGCTTAGACCATTAGTTTCACACCCGTCTTTCAGAATGGTGACCAATGCCTGCACCTCGCTTTCTGATGATGCAATAAGCACTGCATCATCTGCGTACAACAAGCAATTTACCTTCAAGTCACCCACTTTTACACCCATATCACTTTCTTTCAGTCCTTGGAGACAGCTATCCAAATACAAATTGAACAACCAAGCCGACATGGCGCAGCCCTGTTTGACACCCGATTGGATGCCAAACCGAGGCGACATGTCGGCTCCTACTCGCACACAGGCTGAGTGATCTCTATAAAGAGACTTTACAGCCTGCAGCAAGGGTCCGCCCACATTGTACCGGGGTAGTATCTCCCACAATTTCTTTCTCAAAACCCTGTCAAACGCCTTCTCCAAGTCCACAAAAGCACAGAAAACCTTTTGGTTTACAGCCAAAAACTTCTCTGTGATCATGCGGATGGAAAAGATCTGATCCATGCATCCTCTTCCAGGTCTAAAACCTCCTTGGGCCTCCCACAGTAGCCTTTCGGATCTTTCTTGCATTCTTCTCGCTAAAATTTTTGCATATACTTTACCACATAAGCTAATCAAACTGATAGCCCTATAGCTTGCACAGTCTATCTGTGAACCTTTGCCTTTATACAAAGGCACGATGACTGCACTTTGCCAATCATCTGGGACCTCCCCCGATTTCCAGCACAAATTGCACAGAAACCAGAACAAGTCCAAGATGCGAGGTCCACCATATTTGATCATCTCGGCAGTAACTCCATCCGCTCCCGCTGACTTACCACATTTCAAGCTTCTTATTGCACTCTCAACTTCTTTTATACTGATTTCGCCATCTGCTACATCAAGACTCGGCTTGTCGCTGTTACTTGAGGCAGAAGCGTCATCACATTCATACATCTCCTTATAGAATTCCGCCCATCGCTGCAAAACGTGTGATCTGTTTGTGAATATCTCACCGTCCTTCGAAAGCACCCCTTTCATTCTAAAGGTTGACGAACAACTCCGTGAATCACTAACTTCTCGCCAGAAAAGCTTCGTGTTATCCCGGAAGTTGCTCGTCAACCTTTCATCTCTTTTACTCTCGTTTATTTCACGCTTCATCTTTATCAGTGCTTTCGTTTGGTGCTTTTGCAGCTTGTACTCTTTCTTTTTAATCTCTCTCATACTTTTATTCTTACCCGAGGCTTTATAATCCTGCCATGCCTTCTTCTTTCTTTCTACAGCATCTCTCACTTCATCATCCCACCATTCGTCACGCTTTTTACTAAAGCCTCTTTTCATTGTACCACATACTTCTGTCGCAGCTTCCACCATGCAGTTCCTAAGGTTCTGCCAACATACTTCAACGCTTTCATTTCCTGTTTCACAACTGTCTAGCTTTTTGGAAACCCTTTCTGTATACTCCTCTCTGATCGGTGGATCTTGAAGCTTCCAGCTTCTTATGCGATAATTCGATTCCAAGTATGAACACCTTGTGCGGTTACGCCATCCTACGAACAAACCCCTAAATCTAGCAATTACTAGATAGTGGTCCGTTCCCAAGTCGGCACCCCTAAACACACGTGTGTCCATCACTTGTTTTCGAATCCGCTGATCCACTAGGAATAAGTCAATCATACTTTTCTCTCCCATGCGCTCCCACGTATACATGTGAATTTGTTTGTGGTCAAACATCGTGTTTGCCACAAACAAATTCCTTTCCTTGCAAAGTTCCAAAATGAGCTTTCCAGCCTCATTCACTCTTCTGTCACCATATTGACCTAACACACCTTCGTAACCACTTCTCGCGGTTCCGACCCATCCATTCATGTCTCCACATAATATTAATTTTTCATTTCCTCTAACACTGCCTAGAACATCCCTGACACTCTCCCAAAACCCCTCAAGCTCGCTCAATGAAGCTGAGGATACCGGCGCATATGCCACCAACAAGAATATTCTTGTAATCCCCAGCTTGAAGCGAACCCAAAGCAGTCTAGGGTTGATCGCCTCGTACTCTACCACTGCACTAACCAATCGAGAGGACAATAATACACCTACACCTTGACACCCGCGTTCGCTCTCTGGAACGCCGGCCCAGAGAGCGACGCGGCTGCCCGGCAAATCGGTTGCATCATTGCCCTTTCGCTTGGTCTCAGTCATACAAATGACATCCAAATCTCGCTCATCCATCACATCTAATAGTTCATTCATCTTCTGGTCCATCCCTCCTCTTACATTCCACGCAGCTATTTGTAGCTCCGTCCTCCACTTCCCGCCGTTCCGGACATGGCGTGCTGGGTGGCGGTCCCCAACGCCGCATTCGTCTCCACTTGTCACACCAGCGGGGACGCACTGGTGCGCGTCGCCTCGGGGGGACGCCCTAGCAGTGTGCTCCCGTATGGTGCTCGTGGCTGATGGAATGTTGCAGCCCTAGGTAGGGCTGGCAGGGATCGCTACGTGCAAGCCTTCCATCTTCGACCCCCTTCGATATATATATATATATATATATATATATATATATATATATATATATACATACATACACATACATACATATAAATATATACACATACATATATTTCTTGTATAGTTTGATGTAATATAATAAATATATAGACTATATAAATATATATATATATATATATATATATATATATATATATATATATATATATATATATATATATATATATATATATATATATATATATATATATATATATATATATATATATATATATATATATATATATATATATATATATATATATATATATATATATATATATATATATATATATATATATATATATATATACATACATACACATACATACATATAAATATATACACATACATATATTTCTTGTATAGTTTGATGTAATATAATAAATATATAGACTATATAAAAGCATTTATAATATTAATAATGCTAGTATAGAACAACTTTAGAAGTTTTTTGAGTTGGGATTTAAAGGAATTTAAAGAAGGGCTTTTTTGGATAGTTTTAGGGAGTTGTTTCCACAGGGATGCAGCATACATTGAAAGGGACTTCTAGTAGGATTTGGTATTACTCTTCGGTATGTCCAGCATCGGTATGACACAGGACCGCCTCGAGCGAAGGGGAGAAGGACTAAAACGGGAACAGAGGTAGGAAGGGAAGTTTTGATAGTTAAGGATTTTGAAAAGGAGTGTAAGATTGAGCTTAGCTCGAAAATGAGAAACGTGATCATACTTACGTAGATCGTAAATAAAGCGGATGGCGAGGTTTTGTAAACGCTCTAGCTTGCTTAGTAGCTCCTAAGTCACATCCAAATAGCAAACGTCGGCGTAGTCTAATATTGGTTAGAGAAGCGATTGCGCAAGCATAATTTTGGTCTGAAAGGTAAGAAAATATTGGAGACGCTTGAGAGAATGTAAAGAAAAATGTATGCGTTTGCTGATGTTGTTTATATGTGAAGTTCAAGACATGTTATTATCATCATAAAAGTTAAACCCATGGCATCCAAGACTTTATTTAGTGCTGCAATGGCCTGTAATAAGTCATTTATATCAAAGTGGTGATATAATTGCAAATCATCTGCATACAAATGGTAAGGAGAAGAAATGACTTTTGATATATTATTCACAAAAATAGAGAAAAGAAGAGGAGAAAAAACGCCACCTTGAGGAACGCCTGCAGTGAGTTCTAGCCACCTCGATGTAATATCATTAACTTTTACACACTGCTGACGACCGAAGAGATAAGAGTGAAACCAGTCAATAACTGCAGAAGAAAGGTTAACTGCACGAAGAGTACCTCGAAGTATATCAAAATCTACATAAGCACTACTTGAAAGCACTGCTGAAGTCCAGAAGCACCATCACAGTAAGCTTGGTGTTATCCATAGCACACCATATGTCCTCCGTAATATTCAACAGCGCAGTCACTGTGCTGTGGAAAGGACGGAAGCCAGATTGGAAAGGACACAGAAGACTATTAGCGGAAAGGAAGTGGTATAGTTGATTATTTACGATGGATTCAAGGCCCTTGGATAGAACAAGAAGAATGGATATAGGACGACTTCACAACTTCTAATCCTACCTGCTGTACTGAATACAGTACAGCAGGTAGGATTAGAAGTTTTGCATAAAGGAATGACATATGGACAGTTTCTAGTTTCCGTTCCCACTCGAGGAAGATGGATTTTTCTATTTTCATTTTCTTCGCTCTGGCAAATGAAAAGCGCGGCGTTGAGTTCCGCCACTCAACACGAATTGCCTCGAATAAGATGAAAAGCAGGAACTAAGTAACAAAGTGTCTTAACACTAGATTCCTATGGTTCCTGCAGTTCCCTCAGCCTACCTTGCCATGTGCGGGATAAAGCATGAAGCTAAAAAGAAAAAAAACTTTGTCCATTTCATTAGATTCCCCATGAGAATTCTATATCAGCGGGAATTTGTGAGATTCAGCGAGAATCAATCATACAATCATCAAGTATGCAAAGACGCTGTCCCACCTCGCCCCTCTGGATTAAATAGTTACATGAACTAAAATGCCACTTGATTATGGTACAAATTTATGACTTTATAGTAATAAAAATTGTGTTGGTACTAAAATAAATATTTAATATGTTTTTACATTTATGGAAGCTTTAATTCTTTTCTCTTTAATTACCTCTTAACATTTTCAACATAAAAATAGCATTTGAAGATATCAATTTTTCTCATTAAAAAGTCATTAAAAGCTTATTCCTTTCTGAAGAGTTTCAATATAAAGATCTTTTGGGATAATAAAAGCCTTGAAGCAAGAAATAAATTCACATTTAAATTTTCAAACGAGCCGCTGGCAATTTGTGAGATGTCAGCTTATGAATGCATTTAATTTTCTCAAAATCGAGCAGATATAGAAGAATTTTACTTTAAACTAATATTTAGTTGATAGTAACTTATATCAGAAACTGGTTTCTGGGTTTGATTCCCACTCGAGGAAGATGGATTTTTCTATTTCCATTTTCTTCGCTCTGGAAAGAAGGCAAAGTGCGGCGTTGAGTTCCGCCACTCAACAGGCAATGCCTCAAAAACGGCGGAAAGTGGGGACGGAGTAAAGCAGGAACTAAGCAACGGATTGTCTTAACACTAGGTTCGTATGGTTCCTGCAGTTCCCTCTGCCTACCTTGCCATGTGCAAGATAAAGCGTGAAGCTAAAAAAAAAAACTTATATCAAAATTTTGTTATATTGGTAATAAATAGAAAAATCCAGATATTCAAAAATCATGGTTTTTATCTTCAATCAATTTTTCAACAAGATATCGATGGATACTGGTATTTTTAACTGTAATTCCAAATTTCAGTTGTCCGAAAACTTGTTAGCCAAAATAAATCTAATAAGTAAATGTTACAAGAATTTTAATAACTTTTTGTGAATAAGATTTCGAAGATATAACGTTGACTGGAGCCCCACCTTAAATTAAGACGGTTGTACCTATAAGTGCTTACCTGTACCTATAAGCGCTAACCTAACCTGAATAGTTCTCACAGAAATTAAATGAGTTCGTGTAGTCTTTATTCTGCCAACCACGCAAAGCCATTGTTAAGTCACAACCGAACAAAACAACGATGATCATACAAAGTTAAAAGTATTGTGATTCATACAAGTTTAAAGTATATAGTAGAGATAAATTACATACTTTAGTTCAATAATGATTTATAATGTATATTCTTTATTGCACACAAAAAATACAGTTATGAAATATAAAAATAAATTTTGGTTCACAAAGGTGGGTTTATTTCTAAAAGAAATCTCTTCCAGCCAACCAGTGGAAGTGGATAAGTTTCTAACAGCGGGAATGCGCAGCGCAATTGCAAGAAAAATATGAGACGAAAAAGAAATATAAATACTGAAATGAATTTAAATATGAAAAATATTAAATTAAATATATAATTAATATATTTTAAAATATACACATATATATGCAATACATACACATATATGAGCCGCTCAGTACACACATCGAAAACTTCATTTTTTTAAAAATCTTAAATTTAAGTGTCAAAGTTCTTGATACGAGTATATTCATAACTTTTATATTTATATTAACTTTCCTAAATAATAAAAATTAGTACCGCAAAATTACAATGTTTTTTTAATCGAGACATTATTTTGAATTGAATCAAATTTATTGATTTCATTTTGAATTGAGCAACACCTAGTGAAGAAGCATGAAAAAGACAGTCAAGTCCCAAGTAATTCAAAATAATGAAAATAGTTAAGCATGATTCGGCGTTAAATGCAAAAGTCATCTACCAAATACAAAAACACCTACTAATATTAGTTGTTTTAGCTCTTATAAATATAAAACTTTTATTTTTATTGTCAATTAATATAAAAAATATATTTTTCTGATGCTAATATTGATCGTGACTACGTTTAGTATTATATTGTATTTCACATTTCTAATTTTAAAATCTGTCATATCAGATAATGTAAGTAGATAATTACAAAAATTATTTATGTAAGTTTTATACATATTGAAATATATATTGATATTTCTACGCAGAATCAAAGAGTATCTGACAACAAGAATTTTTGAGAAAACGTTAGGTACGATTTACTCTTATTTATTAAATTTGCTATTGGTTATATTATTCTTTTTTACTATTAACTAAGTAGCATATAATCTCTATAAATAATAGAACATAATTATAATCTATTTCTAAACAAGCGTTTTATTTCCTAACACTTAAGGCTCGTAATGTCCCTGAAGAATATTTTTAGATCGGCCTCAGGATAGTAAAGTTTTGTGTTCCGGAAATGTAAGGTAGGAAGTAAGAAGTCACTTCGAGCTACATATTAGGAAGTCAGCGTCAGGTGATCAGCTTACTTAAGCTAAACAATTACGATGGAATGTGGCGGTGGTATGTTACTCTCTGGTGAACCCGTCGTTTCAGGTGATGGTAGATTCAGAACAAGCCGCCCACACCCATTGCGCTACCTCGTACACTACATAGCTACATTACTGACACGAGGTTTTCTTCACCCAATATATGTCAGAAAAGATTTATAAATATATGTCACTGTGTGTATATAATTGTACTTTCTTTCTGTAGCAGTAAGAAATCATTTTGGATATAGTGCATAAAATGTTTTAGGAACTGTTAGTGTCCTAACTTAATAAGCAACACTACTAGATGAACTATGCATGGGGTTTTGAAATTCTATATTACTTGATTCTTCTTCATGCAAAAGCGTATTATGTCGACCATTACAATATTTACAGCGTGACAATCTACATCGCTTTGTTAAATGACCAACACGTAAACAATTGAAACAAACTTTTAAATCTTTCGTTGTAGCAATTCGTTTTTCAATTGATAAATTTCTAAAGGATTCGCAATTATATAAAAAATGATCTTTTGAGCATAAGGGACATTTAGTTTTAGTATTAGCGTAAACTTTTTTATTTTGATTATCGCTGTTAGTTGCTACTATAAAACTTCTAGGTTTAGTTTCTAATTTATTTATTTTAATGGTATTTATTTTTTGATTATTTTCTATTGATTCTAATAAATCAGCTTTATTATTAACAAAGTTACAAAATTGAGACAAAGTAGGTGATTTAGATAATGTATTACGAAACTCCTCCTAATTTCTACTAGTAACACAATCTAATTTATGCGATATCATATAAACAATAAGCGTATCCCAGTATTCCGTAGGATCATTTAATGTCTTTAGCGCTCTAATATTTTTATTGATAACGTCAATGAGATGACGTAATGAGGCACTAGATTCTTTCGAAACGGGTTCGACATTAAACAATGCCTGCACGTGGTTGTTTACTAAAAGCCGGTTATTATCATAGCGATCACAAAGTAATTTCCACGCCATATGATAATTGTCACCTTTAAAGTCTATATTTTTAATAATTTCTTGTGCGCTTCCCTTTAAAGACGCACGGAGGTAGTGGAACTTACTTGTCATCGATGCAACTACTACTATGTATAAGCGACAAAAAAGATCCCTATACTCAAGCCAGCATTGATAATACATTAAAAGGAGGCAAATCAATTTTTAGGAAGCGTATAAAATTTTTTGAAACGACTTGCACCTGTATGTTTGCGGGCGGTTTCGCCACAGACCCGTCATCACGCGTCACGGCCCTTGCCAATAAGACACGGAGCTTGCGTGATAAGGGCGTGGTCCGTTCTTCGAACTTTATTCGTTCCTCATAGGCGTCGTCGGGCGGTCCGGACATTATCTCGACTCCGACTGTAAATTATCAAATTCATCGTACAAGATATCGAATTTACTAAAGCGTCCTTCTAGTCGAAGCGTTGTAAGTCGGAATGGTTTCGCAATATAAGCACACGGATATAATTACTAAAAATTAGTAATTTTTGGCTTCATACTACCGCGCTTCTTATTACAGTATCTCCATTAGCCATTATGAAATGAAATAGGTAATAAAATAAAAACAAGAAGAAAAAATATAAATGAATTAATGAAGATCAATAACAAAAGAAATGAATGCAAATGCACATTGAATAGGAAGGCGTGGCACTGTCCTTGACCGTGAATCGAACGGTCCGACACAGGGTTGTTACCGTTATTTTTTATTCAATGAAAAAATCAGCAATAAAGCAGTGTGCGTAAGCGCAATCAATAGAAGAGTGCAGATGCGAAGCGTGAATATGATAAAATGAAATAGAAATATAAATTAAGCTAAATGATTAACGGAAAATTGGCTTTATTTGTTAAAAAAAAATACAGACTAGCAAAAACTTTAAAATAGTATTTAACTAAAAAAGGAAGGACTGGAACCTCTGGATAATGATTTAAGAAAGAAATTAATTGGAACAACTCCAAAAACCAAAAAAAAAAGTCATTGTCCGAACAGGAACATCTTTAAAAAAATTATTGTTTTCGTTACTTCATTTGAAATTATATAATTTTATATCACTTTATCGTTCACAAACATTTAATATTATACGATATATATATTTTTAAACAGATTACAGCTTGTAAAAAAATTTGTAAAATTGAAATACCTATAGTAGTATTCGTTGAAACGGAAATATTAAAAAAAATTCAGTATATTTGAAATGAAAAACACTTAAACATATTAGTAATAACTTCCCCTAAAAAATATATAAAATAAGATCTTGAAGTATGCGTTTGATAAGCTTAGTTAGAGTATCCATATATAAAAATAGTGGTTCAAAAAAATATAAATGTATTTATCATGCAAACACTATTAAGGAACTGAATGAAATATTTCGTTATAATTTTATATTATGGGATCGCTGTTTGGGGTATATACTAGCTTTAATAAATTGGGAGTGGTTGGTCTATTCGAGCACAATTCAAGAACTTCTATGAATATTTTACTAATTATAAATACATTAATTTCATTTGGTATTTCAGCCGGCGTTGAGGATTTTTAAAAAATTATTTAATTAAAAATACAACGTATCTTTGATATTCGAGTTAGAGATACCGATCCAGAGGTTCGATTAATGTTGATATTGAAAATCTCAAAATCAGTTATTATATGGGTATAGTAACTGATTTCGAGATTTTCAAGCATTGTTTAGTAATATAGAGCTATATTTTGTCGCAAAGCTGACGAAAGAAAATAATTGCCGTTTTTTTTAAACAATATGTTGTAATTAGGGATAAATAGGTACAATTTTAAAAATACTACTTAAAAAATTGTAACTACACTATTGTATACCATACAAAACTCATAATATTATCTGTTCCAAATTAGCTTAGAATAAAAAACACATATATTAACATTATCACTCTGTAGGTGTTCATTTATTTTTACTTTATTCTATACACAAAAAAACCAAAAACCGAATAAAAAATATATAAAATGCCTATGCAATGACTACCTTACTGCTTCAACCAATATCACACAGGCAACTATTGGCGAATACAGGACCAGTTGTACATGGAGTAAATTGTCCAGAATCGATACCAAGATCCGTAATACTCATACTAGCATCGTTAAAATTTATTGTTGGTTGGTTGGTCGATTAGTATTCATTCATATTAAGGTTTTTTAGTTGCTTTGTGCTTCCAATAATAGTCACTTGGGACTTGTCACAATTGAGCATTAGACCAAAGTATCATTTTAAAATTCAGTGTTTGTTGTGATTTGTTGTGAATGATCAAATGTCAGTAGGTGTAAAAATAGAATCTTAAAGAATAACACAACATGTAATATAAATATTGAAATTAATAAATACACATTTCATAATCATCATAACTCACTTTAATATTGTTATTAATATTTTAGTGTAATATAGAGAGGAAAAAAATTATTTCAAAATAAAGAAATAACGAAATATTTCCCTGACTGTGGGATAAGAATCCATTAATCCATCATTCATTGTATAAAATAAATCCATGAATCCAAGAATTTTAATAGCATCGTATATAAGTATCTTAAACGCTTTTTAATTTTTCTGTATGTAAGATTATAAAATTCATTTTATATAATATTTTAACGAAAAAAATTGCACAATTTATGTTTTTTGGCTTGGTTATGACGCTCACAAAAATAAAAATATATAATTTATTTAACTGTATTTAAAGATTTTCTTTGAAAAACATATTCTTTGATCTCATTAGATAATGTCAAAACAATTATTTTTATTGTTTTTGTTTGATAATTAATAATAACAATTTTTATGGACCAATTAAGTATATGAACGAGTAACTTATAAGTTTCTATAAGATAATCATTTGACATACTAATTTATTGTAATTATGATAAACTCTGAGTTACAACAATCCAACCAGTAATGACGTAGTAACTACGAGACATTTAATTCACTTATGCGTTGCATATATAGGTACTGAATTCACTCTAAAGCTAATGGTGTTTTAATTTTTATTAAATTCTTAGCTTGTCTAAATAATAAAACTCGTAAAAACTATATCATAATTAGTATTATTTTTGTCATAATGTACTGAAAACCCTAACCGCCTGTGACTTGGATTCTTATCCCACAGTCAGGGAAATATTTCTTTATTTTCAAATAATTAGTTTACTCTTTATATTACACTAAAGTGAGTTATGATGATTATGAAATGTGTATTTATAAATTTCACTATTCGTATTACATGTTGTATAATTCTTTATGATTCTATTTTAACACACTTGACGCGCAAAAATGAAAACCATAATTAACTTAGTATGCTTTCCCTCTGTATTAATTTCTAACAGTAAAAGAAATGTTTATGTTGAAACATTTAATATAAAAATATTATAAACCAATTGACACAGTGGACACATGAATTCAATATTTGTCTTTGAAAACGACGCTTCTGTATTTCGTAAAACATGGCGGGACATTCGTGACGACAATGTTTACTTTTCCTGCCAATAAATACCATGGTAATGATATAGTATTTATTGCTATCATATAATTATTTATTACTCACCCACATTAGATTTCAAATATAGACAACCACAAATAAGCCAAAGTATTCCATGTTGCATGCATGTTATTCTAACCTACTTCATCTTCTCTTGATGTAAGGAAAATTCATATTGCTTGCTTAATTGCATGCTACTTGTATCCGAAACTTTTATAAAGCTTTGTCTTCCTTCCATTTCCTTTTTCATTACAGATTTCCATTTGATACGAAATGATAAATAAAGGTGTGGCTCGTTCATAACATATTTTTGTTCAAGTTCTATTTGTTACCTTAAAAGTTTGCTGGGAAGTTCTCTATAACTCATCTTTACACATTTATTACTTTCAATTACTAGAATCATTATTGTAGAAGTATGTATTTACAGTAGACCATACAATTTTACTACGCTATTTCAATACATGTCTAAAAATAAAATTTCAATCGTGTGAATTTAATCGATTGGTCCTCTCCAGTAGTTGAGATAACTCCAGAGTTGAAATAACTCCAATTTACAACTTTTTCATGCTTATGCTCTAATAATATCTATAAAGCTGAAACATCTGCCTGCAATATTTCAAATAAATTAACTAATCTTAACAATCTGAGTAAGAGTTTTTGAGTTTGACTCACACAGAAATTTTTGAAATCACAGCTGACGATATCAAAAAATATGTCAAAATAATACACTATGACGCTATTAGAAATGATGGTGTAAATCGTAAAATATTTATACTAACTCTTGATTTAATCCTTCCAGTTCTTCTTCGTTGTATATTCAATTTATTTTTATCCTCTAGCTCATTCCCAAAAATATATAGCTAACCTCATATAATATCACCGGATCCCAAAATATTCTGTCCCTCGTTACATACTTACATTTCGTCCAATTTCTATCCTTCTTTCCCTAGTAAAATACTTGAGTCGAGTCGACATCAACTTACTCGATTCATAACGACATCCTTAGTCCATTAAAATCTGGTTTCCAACCTGGGCATTGCACTACTTTTGTATTATTAAAGTTTGTGATGAAATTCGATTTGGAATGGATAATAAGCAAGTTACCATCTATGTCCTACTCGATTGCTCTTATGCATTTAGTATACTTCGAAATTTTACTTGCTACACATAAAAATCTAAACTTGCCCAGTAATGTCATTAAGTGGTCCACAAGGAGGAATTTTGTCTCCTTTACTTTTTTCTATATTTATAAGAGCACTACTTGATTTACCAATTATTGTTTTTCATCTCTTTGCTAATATACTGCAAATATATACTCAGCACCTATTTAAGCCATCTCTGAAGACTAAAAAAATCAATCAAAATCTTTAAATATTATTCTGATAGAGTAAGTTGTGTGGTCTATATTTAAATTCTAATAAGTGCTAACACATAATCATTGGCCACATAACAACAACAAAAATTTCATTTACGAATTTCCTCCTTCTACCTGTTATTGACTATAGTCATACATGCTAGAGGTCATACAAAATCTCTTTATTAGTTACAATTTCGAAGAATTTGATTTTATATCTATAATCATGATAGGCTTCAATGGTTGACAGTTCGGAATCGTCGATATCTCCATGTCCTCTCATTTGCACTATCTATGACTCTATATCTCTCTAAAGGATGGACCTTTATTACCCTAATACACCTTAAAAGTGTTTTGAATTTGATAGCTCTGCTAAAAGTGATAATAAGTTAGTGGTAGAGGACCGTCGTGGCGCAGAGGCAAAGCGCCTGCCTGTAAACGCGGCTGTTTGTGGATTCAATTCCTACTCGGGGAAGAAAAAGATACAATAAACGCTTAATATTAAAGACTATAAAATGAGTAGCCTTACCAATGAGATATATCTGTTAAGCAACTTATAGGTAGAGGAGAGAAATAAAGAAATAAATATATACAGCACTAATTAAAATGTGAGATAATAATCTTGAACCTTATTTTCAGGCTTTGAGATTGTTCGATTTTTAAGGATAGAGAATTCCATAAGTGAATGTTTTTTATAGATAATGAATTAGTAGAAAAGGAAAGTAGATAGCTCAGAATGTTAATAGTTAAATTACATTTGAGGCGGGACAATCTTGGTATTTATTAAAAAAAATTAGACGTTTCTTGAGATACGATACGAGAGATAGGTAAAACAGTATTTTAAACAAGAAACAAAGAACGCGAGTATTTCAGCGAAGACGAATGACGCACACAATTACCTGTTTAGTAATACCACTCCTTTATGTTTCGGGAAAAACATCTGATTTCTACAACTTGAGCTAATACAATATAAATTTACCCTCTTAAAATTACTACTGCAAATATATATTAAATCATTATGTGGACGCCAGCGTTGAATAGCACAAATAAAGAATTACAACAAGTATACAATATGTAACACCATTTCCTGAATCCCAAGCCTACTCTAATCACTAAGCCGCCTCAGCATTGCGGTTATAGCATACATCGAAATGTACACGAAAACTATGACTAGCTACAGTAGCGGTTACAACAGAGAAGTGGCAGAGAAGAATCATGGGGTACAATCTGACAGGCAAGGCAAATGAGACTTAACCTAGTAATTGCACGCACGTGCAAACTGAAGAAAGACTCGAAATTAGCAGAGCCGTTATTAAGTTACACTAGGATGTCATTAATTGTCTAAAGTCTGTAGAGATGAAGTTGTCACGATTATTCTAAATTCCAGTAACTTTCTATAGCGAAAATATCGAAGAAGCAAATATTTAATGATGACTCCGTAATTAATTTAGATAAAACGAAACTGACACCGACTTTCGGGCATGTTGAATATACATATTAAATTCGAACAGTCTTGAACTTGTAGAAAAGGCGTTCTTAGAAGCATCAGACAATGCAATATAATTAGTATCTATATAACTATGACTTTCAAAATCAGTAGCTAGACGAAACATTATATATTATTACGAAGGTTCTTATATCACAATCACGACTTGCGTAGACACTGCTACCATTTGCTGCCGGCTGTGTCTATGAAAGTTTTAATCCATTAATCGGTCCATTAATTATACTACCTCGACTAAGGTATATACTAATTGTATAATATATGTTATGGACTAATATACAATAACTTCATTCTTTTATAAAATGACAATTTAATTTGAATCTTAAAGGCAAACTTATCGCGTCTAGTTAGTACCAGAAAGAAAAATTAAATGAAAAGCAAGAGAGAGATAAGCAGAGATTTATTAGTAGTAGGTTACTCTTTTCTACAGTTTACTTCCGTATTCAAGTCTTTGTATATTGGAAGGTGAAAATTTACTGTGGCTTGCTGAAATCTACAGTCATCAAAGGTACAGCCTGATGGTGATGATGGTCTTAATAGTATATCTAGTTTTCATTAAACGAGTATATTTATAATGCATATCATAGTATTTCTATAATGACTTTATATTTCATTCATCTACTCCTTCATAAACAATTTAATTTGTTATTCATGTATTCAAATCTATAAGTAAGGATTTTAACTCGTTGAAACATAAGCATTACATAAAAATTGTCATGTGGCAGTTTCGTCTTTATTTCGACAAATTTAATCACTTTGTAAAACATTAAATATTAAAATAATAGAAAAAATTATGGTAAAACGAAAAACATCTTTTTTAATAAAATTACAAATTATTAAAAGCGATTTTGTAAAAGTTTAAGTTGTAGCTCAGTTAATTCTTTACATTTTCAGCAAATTCATTTAAGTATTCCGAATGAAAAAACTTATAACTTTTCATTAAAAAATGTATGTAAGATATTATCTTCGATTATTCGTACATTTGATAAGCTTCGAGTAGAATCATCCATATATAAACTATTACTATGAAGTCGACAAAGTACAATATGTATTAATCATGCAAACACTGTTAAGGAAATGAAATTGAAATTTTAGTTATTATTTTATATTATGGATATAGACAGATGTCTGAATAAGGACATTGAATTTTGTTTGTCTATTCGTAGCGCACTTGTAGTGACTTTTGATATTAATATTTTATTACCAAAATATACAACACATTATGATTGATACATTAATTTCATTCGTAATTTCTATAAGGATATTTTTTATTGAATTCAAATACGAACTATTTGAATTCTTGATTCAAAGACTCAAATCCAGAGTCTTCCATTTACACTGATCAAATCATTCTTATTAGTGACTGTAGGTTTTCAAGCATTATTTTTCTAAATCTGTCTTTTTTACAATGGTAAAGTTTCAGCAAGTTCTATAATACTAGTATTTTAAGGCAAAATGAAGATGTGATACAATTTCGTAAACACTACAAAAGTCACTTTTTTATCTTTACACTATTTACATTTATCCATGTACAATCTTACTACGACTAACAGACTAAAGCGATATTTTAAATGATTCTACCAGTGCCATCTTCGGAGTATATTCTAAAACTGAATTTGTCATAGTTCTAGACAGGATGATATCATTTAGTTAAATGTAGAGAGATTTTGCTGTTATACCTCTCGCTCCTAGTTCAACCGGATACAAATTAACTCTAAACCTATTCCTGATCAGTTCTTTAGTAAGATCGAAATACTTGTTAAGTTTTGGTTTACTTGTTAAGTACTTGTTAAGTTATTAAGACTTTTTGGAATACTTATCTACTAAAGAAAAATATCCGGTCTGGATGACGAAACACCAACATCCTCAGGGATTCTATACAGTTTTTTTTACTTCTCCATCATAAAAGTCCAATCAGGAGCTGGATCTAATACTGTGAAAGATTTTTTTTTTTTGGTGGGTTTTTAATAAGAAATTTCTCGCACAAACTCTATTAGTGAATACAGATTAAATGTTTGCATAGATATTAATGTTTGCCTAATACAAGATTAATTAATTGATCACTAATGATCTTAATAAGATGGCAAGTATTATCCCAAGTCACTGCCAAATGCAGTGATAAAGTCCAGCAATGCTATGCTTTTGGGCATATACATGCCTTTTGCGGCAATTATCAGTAACTTAAATATTCTTGGATGATGTCACATGGGTTTGCACTTTCCCAACTCGGCAATTTAAACTGGTAGAAAATGATTATTTTCAGAATACATAGTAAAGTCACCCTCAGTTTAATTATATGATTCTAATGCGGATCTGATTCCAACAGGTGTTCTAATGATAAAACAATCGATCGCTAGGTATGGTTATAATAAACATCGAGTAGCTATTTACCCATTACACATAGTTTTCAGTTCAGAAATTTACACTATATATGCCTAAATTAAGATTTATGGGTATTCGCTTATTACTAAATCATCGAACATTATGTAGAACCTCGACTCGTATACGAGCCACTCGAATATATCATTCCGGGTCGAGCGGTTGCGCTGCTGCGATTACTTTCCGACTACGTAGCCCCAAGTAGACGTGTGTCCAAGTCGTTTCCAATTAGAACTTGCAAAATCCGATTCAAACTCGCTGGGAAATCAACTGGCGAGTGGGACACGTGAACCGAAAACGTGGTAAGACGGTGTGTTATGTAAACTGGGGCCGTAGGCATTTTCCGTCGACGAGTACACTAAACAGTCACAAAATTCTCCCGAAACCCTGGAAATGATAAGGCAGAGCACGCGAAATTCCATATGATAAACTAGCTTCGCCGAAACAACGGACCTCTTCTAAGCGGATACGGGAAAACTCACGCGCAGGGGACCTCCGTTACCAAACACGAGGGCTATTACACCTCATTAAGCCAAAATAGGGGGTCCAAAGTTTCCAAAGACGCTAGGGAGGAGCCACCTGCAAAGTTACAACCGCGGATGGCACACTAGTCACGTCACGACCCAAGTACCAGATGAGGACACTGAAGATCCCGTCGGCACCACGACGCGCCACTACTCGGGAGAAATCCCGGGACGTGACGTAAGCGAGATTAGTGCGGCTCTTAATCAGCGAGAAATGGGAGGCCTGGAAATGACGCATTACAACTGAGCTCCTAAAGGCTGGTGGACTATCGGTTCAAAAAGCCTGCTTAAGCGGTATTTTTATACCGTCATACACCGGGGCATAACGCCAGAAGCGTGCATAGGGGTGTGTTGTGTGGTCGGTTCTTATTCTTCAAGAAGGGTGACAGGACCATCCTAAAGAACTACAGGCCAATTACGCTTCTGAGCCATGTTTACAAAACTGTTCAAGGGTCGTTACAAAACCGGTTCTCGCCATTAAACTCGACGAATACCAACAAACGGGTTTTGAAAAGGCTATAGACCACATAAATACTGTTCGGCAAATATACAGAAGACCGAGGAGTATAATCAGCCGATATGTATGGCATTTTGTGGACTATGAGAAAGCCTTCGACTCATCGAGACCTGGGTTGTTTTTGGAGTCTCTGCAGAGAGGATGTAAAATGACTGGCAATATACGAAATGATGCGATGTCTCTACATAACGCTGCGACGATGATCGTCCAAAGCCCAAGATCAGCGAACAAAGACCTAATCAGC
Organism: Dione vanillae; assembly: GCA_037178615.1. Taxonomy (NCBI): domain Eukaryota; kingdom Metazoa; phylum Arthropoda; class Insecta; order Lepidoptera; family Nymphalidae; genus Dione; species Dione vanillae. Next base: position 2,088,600 of record JAZFAU010000189.1, read on the forward strand.
TCCATCGTGGAGTGAGAAAGGGGGGACGTGATTATCCCCGAAACTGTTCACCAACGCAATGGGGATGTGCTTTAAAACCATGGACTGGATTGGACGAGGTGTCAACGTCAATGGAGAGGTATATCTCTCATCTTCAGTTTGCCCGACGATATAGTATCTTTGCAGAGGACGCTGGAAGAGATGAACAGAATGTTGAACGACCTAAAGAGTCCTGCCGCCGTGGTGGGTGATTGGCATGAACTGGGACAAAATAAAAAGTTAGTTAAACGAAATGTAATGCGAGACCAGCGTACGGGTCGGACGGCGTTCGTCTCGATGTCTACAGGATTACATTACCGAGGCTAGACAATTACAACTTGGGCCGGCACAAACGTTGAGAAGAAGCGGATAGGAGGATTCAGTGGGTGGGGCGGCCATGCTTGCCAAATGGCAAAGCTACGCGAGGCCGTAGTCGACAACGCCTGAGACAAAGTCTTCGAGCAATGCGTCCTACCAGTGATAACATTTGCTGCCGAGACGTGGACACTGACAATGGAGCTGGTCCACAGATTTAAAGTCGCTCGGCGTGCTATGGAGCGAGCTATGCTCGGGGTCTCTCTCAAGAATAAAATTAGAAATGAGGTTATCTATGAGAAAACGAAAGTAACCGACATAGCTCGCAAAATGAGCAGGTTGAAGTGGCAATGGGCCGGCCTCGTCTGCCGCAGGAACGATGGCCGTTGAAGCAGATGAGTCCTGGAGTGGAGACCCTTTCTTGGCAAATGTAGTGTAGGACGTCCTCCGGCCCGCTGGACTGACGACATACGCAGGGTTGCCGGTGCAGGGTCGATGAGAGTTGCGGAGGATCGGGATGTTTGGCGCAAACTTGGTCCTACATCCAGCAGTGGACTGCGATTGGCTGACGACGATGTAGTTATTATGATTATAGTGTAATTAGGTAAAGACATTTAATAATTTCAATAATATTTTCGGGTCAATGAAAGTATTCCGTATGCATAATTTGGGTTTTTCAGAAAAAAATATATTTAAATGATCTATTAATTTGTTAATAATCGTAGATATACACAATACAATAAAAGTAAACAACGACGACGCATCCGTCGTTCGTCGTTCTCCCTCATTCTATGAGATATTTTACTCACTGGTAAAGTTGCTCCTTAAATCCATAAAATGTGTGTAACAAGAATAAAGTTTTTTTAATATTGCCGATTGGAAATAATTAAACACACACAACAAACAATTTTATCGAGAAAAGTATTCATTGGAATATATTGAAATTGTTGTCATAAAATACAAACCAGTAATTTATGTACAAGTAATTGATGAGGAACACTTAAAATAATGAGTTTTGTAGTTATGAATTGTCCACTATTCAAATTGAAATTATACATCGTTGTATCATTAAACATGTCTTCACCAGTGCATCAGGTCAATAATTTCGTACAACCAATAAATATAAAAACTATAAAAATTCATATAGACTTAATTTCAAAATGCCTATTATATTTAAAGTGTATATTCGGAGTTCACAAAATCTCCGTTTTAAATATCACCAATAAAAAAGTTATATGGCTTTTAAGATGTCATTTTGTCATCATTAATTTATTTCTAATAGTTGTTTTTTGCCAAACTTACAGTAACTTACTGTCAATAGTTCTTAGATGTATCAATATCTTTCGTTTTTCACTCTGTTCTTTCTTAGAAAATATGTTTCATAGAAGATTGTACATGTTTTTCGACGAACTTAATAAATTTGATGCTGAGATAATATTAAACAAATCAGAAAAAATTACAAAGACCACTATCATTATACAGATAGTTTTAGTAAGCGTAGTTTGTTTTTATTCAACTATTATAATCTCTAAAGATCAAAGTATTTCCTTACCAACTTTTTTCATTTGGACAGTGTTTACTTTTTATGTTTTGGAACTATATTTTTATGCACATTTGTTAAGTCTCATTTTACGCAGAACGAAATTAATAACTAAGTATTTAAAGTTGTCGTGCCCTAAGCCTCAAAGTAATAAATTTTTTTACACCCATTCTCAAAATTTGGAAGTTTTGAAAAATAAACAAAATGAACTGTCTTATCATCAATTTCACTTACAAAAAATTACTTATATGTACAACAATATAATTATAGTTCATGACCATCTAAACAGTGCGTCTAAATGGCAAGTAAGTATAAAGAAACTAACTATGGTTACAATAATTAGATAATAATAATTAAAAAAAAACTGTTGATGACGTGAAAATAAACTAACTTTGTATTTTTATTTTCAGCTCATGATATTACTCGCAGCTATATTTCTTCATACATTAGTATTAAGCTACTGTGTAACAAAAAAAATGTTAAATGAGGAGGTAAGCCTTTCTTTAAGACACCTTGTCACAAATTACTGACCAGAACTTTTTTGCATCGACTTTATAAGTATTATATCATCATATTCACGATTTTTTCTAACTAACAGATAAGCAAAGACAACAAGTGTCAACTCTGCACCGAAAGTTTAATATATATTGAGTAGATACCAGAAACTCAAGGCACACTTAATTTTACTACATCCTTGGTTCAGTTTAGTTGGTGTCGGTTTTCCTGCTTGATAAGAAAATATCTGAATTTTAATATTTTGATTGATTTGTTTTATTTTCAGTATTACACTCAAGATTTATATTTTTACGTCATATTTATAGTAGTTCAATATTTTCCATTATTCTTGCCGTGTGTAGTAACAGATCAAATACACGCCGAAGCAAACATTCTAAGAGATATACTTGTGGGCAGACTACATGGAAATATATTAGGTATTTTTAATAAAAGTTAATAATATTCTTAAAATTGGTATACTGGGTTCTTATATTTTTTGCATATTTCAGATAAATCGAGCCGAAGTACTGGACGAGCCCTTCTCCGCCTGATAGAAACTCGAGATTTGACCTTTTCTCTCTTTCACATGTTTGACATTGATTTAACTCTTCCTTTTAAGTTCATGGCTCTATCATTAACTTATTGTATAATAATACTTCAATTCGACAAAGTTATTAACTCCTAAGTAAGTATAGAATAATTCTTTTTAAGCCGTCGGGTTAAATTTACGATAAATGTAAATGTACGATAAAAGTATAAATTTAGGTTGAAAAGTTTGAACTACTTGACACTAATACACACTATTTATGAAGATTAATGTAGCAAGATACAAATGTGAAATAAATTATAGACTAAATGATATTGATATTTTCAAAAATTAAATCGTCATATTAAAATGAGAATACAATCGTGTTGTGTTGGTGTGATTAAATATTTACTATTGAAAGTCATTTTCTTTCATTTAATTCGTGAAAGTATGTTATTATAAACTTATGTTATCATAAATTGTAAAATATATTATGTTCTTATAAATATCTAAACAGTCTGTATATTAGATTTATATCAATATATATCAGTTACAATATCTTAGTCCAGCACCAAACTCACCACCAACTGGACGCCAAGTTCTAATATCTAAAAAGGAGTAAAATATGAATCTTGAAAGTGTTGTTACAGAAGTTTAATTCAATCTTTCCTATAAGTTTTTTTAAGCTAACAAATTAAAATTAAATTTAAATGATTTTAATCAAAATTTGTTTTTGAACGTCAAAAACATTACCACCAGTTCAATAAAGTTAAAGGGTCTGACCTGAAAAGAAACGTGGGGAACATTTTTTTAAAATCGTCATAGAATTTTACACTGATTTATTTTTGAAAATGAGACGTTTGAAATAGACTGGATCGAGCATATCATTCTCAGGTGTATTATCATTTAAAAAATCGTTTATTAGGTACCCTTAACCCACGAACATTTTTTCACAATTCTTTTAATTTGTGATATATATTGTTGGTTGGTAAAAGAGCACACACTGCCGTATTAAAGAATTGCGGATTATTCATTTCTTTAAATTTTTGTTTTTAAGAATCTTTATGTCCTAGATTATAGATTGCATGAATATTTTGAGTAAAAGATTTCACTATTTCCGAGTACATTGGCTTTTACAATTTTCATGCAAAGTATTCTAAAAATAACACATTTGATTTTTTACTATTCAATAGTTAGTAGCACAAATACAATGTAATACTTTCGAGAGGAGAGTTTACATCGTCAAATGTTCTTTGTTGTTATTTCCTTTTAAAAATTAATGGAGTAACATCAGCAAAAAATACTATCTCGTAGCTCCTTTCAACTAAATATGGCAAGTTATTTATATATTATAACAAAAACAGGAACATACCAAGAATGGACCCTTGTGGGACTAACATACTGATTACTAGCCAGGGGATCTCTTGCCATTCACATCAACCCTCTGAAACCTGTTAGTTAAATAAGATGTCAGAAGATCGAATGTACATTTTTTCAAAAATTTTATTCAATGAGTAGTGCAGAAACTAGCTGAAATTTGTTGGGATTATTTGTACTACCTGATTTAAAAATGAATATGACTTTTCTAAATTTCTTTAGGTCAGGAAACACACCATACTTATCTAAGAAGATAAGTATGGTGTGTTTCCTGACGAGAAAGATCTCGTCTCACAATTGATTGTTCCATGTCATTTCAACTTTATCCACTGTTCGATCGATGTACTCCAATTTGTTTTACATAAAGTAAACATTCAATTTGAGTGTCAATCTGAAGTTCATATATACCTGAGGTTGATAAATAGAAATGCGCAGGATTACGTCACGTTCAAATATACTCTATCTAGTAATATTGTTTTAACGTTATTTTGAACGACATTTAGAAAGATTTATTTTCATAATAAAATCTAGTTATAATCTTTGACGTCATTTTAATATATTTACTTAATTTTCCATACAATTCGATTCTCAGTTAAAATACACAAATTGTTGTTTATATATTTATTTTATACATATATGTTTTATATTTCAATTATATAAAAGTTCTATTGTAAAGAAAGAAATGGAGAGTGTTCTATTGTGCTGATGAAAACATATTATTTGGCCAGTTACTATCAATATCCCCCGACTTTGCACGGTTGCACGGTTAATATTAAATCGTTGGGGTGGCTAGTGAGTAGTTTTCTAACATTTTGTTTTTAAATGAAAAACAATATGAAACTACATTAGATAAGTTAAAAATTTTCACTATTATAATATATACCAACAAATAGTTGGTAGGGGAAGGACGGACAAAATGACAGGGTGTTTTGTTTTTTAACCACATTTATTTATTTAACGTAACTTTTATTAGTCTAACTACTTTTTATTCATCTTAGGTTAAATCTATCTATCAATGACACACAATTTTAATTAAATAAAAAATATAATAAAATATTTATTAAGAAAAATACGAACCAATAGCAAAAACCATTTTGTCCGTAAGGACAAAATGACATAGAAGTTAAGGCCATAATGATATACTAAAAATTTAAATACACAATTCACAAATTAAATGTTTGGTATTTTTCGAGATATCAGCACATGATGCATAAGCCTAAAGAGAATAAATCATGCAGCGTAACCAACCTTCACTGGGCGGTAGAGCGGTTTAGAGCTGGAAAATAGATCATTGAATTAAATGCAAGCGCTGTCGCCAGTCGTCATCTTCTGATTAAACTTAAAGTAGATACAACGTTTTACTCATATCTTTTTGGGTTGAGAAGAGTTGAGGTATTCAGTTAATGCTAAGTGTATGCTGCAAGTAACTTCCAATGTACAGTCTGCAGTATTATCCTGATTCAACGGAATATTTGACGTTTTTGCAGGTTCAAACATGTAGTCAGGAAAAGTATTAGGATTAACGGACTAAATACCTGTCCTTTATAGGGTGGCTATAGGGTTTTATAGGGTTTTATAGGCTTGAACTTTGACAGCTGATTGCGGCCATGTTGTTTAAGTGACAGCTGTCAAATGCAGTGTGTTATATTCATTCCGTCCTCCCAAACCACCATGGCAGGTTACAGTGTCGAGCAGCACGTGCAAATCATAAAATTGTTTTATGAAAATGAGTTTTCAGTTCGAGCAACGTTCCAGCGCACTTTGCCCGTTTTACGGTCGCGATGATCGTCCTGCCGAGTCAACTAACCGTCGATTGGTGGACAAATTCGAGTCAACCGGGTCAGTTAACTATCAGCAGGTTCCCAGTGCGTCAACGTAAAGCGAGATCTGCCGAGAATATCGCCGCTGTGCGCACAGGAACCCGGCCTTTCGCAGACGACAACTTGGCGAATTTTGCGTTGTGACTTGAGCCTGCACCCGTACAAGATCCAGCTGACCAGTGAGCTCAAGGTTAATGACCATAGACAGCGCCTTGTGTTCGCTGACTGGGCATTATAGCAGTTGGAAGTTGACGCCGATTTTGGCAAAAATACTGCTTTATTCAAATTTTTAGCTTTAACTAAATTTTTTTTTTCGAAGCGCTTCCCCCCTTTTTTTAGCTTCACGATTTATCCCGCATATTGCAGGCTAGGCAGAAAGAACTGCAGGTACCATATGAAACTAGCGTTAAGACACTCCATTGCTTAGTCCTTGCTTTCTCTGCCCCCGCTTTCCGCTTTTCTTGTTTTTCGAAACTTATGAAGAAATTAAATGTAATATCACGAGAGTATTAAAACCACTGATATAGTACCAATAATCAATAATATCATAATTATTGAAATATGATGTCGATACTACATTTAATTTGAGCGTCATAGCGTCGGGCTGTAAACGTGATGACTATAGGCTCGATCCGCATTTCAAAGATCGAATTATTTTCTTATACGTTTCGGCAAACCACAAAGTGGTCTCGAATTTCACATTTCAATTCATAATGTCTTAAATACAGACGGTAGCTGGCGAACTGAGTGACCTGCCACTAAATACTCTCAGCATGGCGCTGTCTGATATTTCCTACATTTTTTTTTTCTGATTCTAACTAGACAAAATAGCTTTGCCTTAGGAATTCTAATTAAAATATACATATATTGTACATTATTCCAATTCCAAATATTAGTAATTAAGGTAGACAAGGTAATATGACGAAACACTCGAAACAAACTACAGAATGAGTCAAAAAAAACCCACAGGACAACGTAACGAAAATTGTTTATTTACGATACAGAAATTTTTGTAATAATTTAATTAAAAAAGTAAAAAGAAAATATGAAAGAGAATCTTTGGCTAAATCTACGAAAAACAACAAACTACTCTGGAGAACAATAAAAATATAACTTACACAAGTAATAATAAAACATATAATAAAGAATTACTACATATCAAACCGACGCCAATAGAATCAGCTAACGTAATTAATGAATATTTTATGACTGTATGTAGGGTACCTTGCTCAAAAAATTAACGTTAATATCGACAAAAATGATAACAGGATCTTAAAATCGATTCCATCACAGTCCCAGTCTTTTGTTATCATGAGTACAGATGTAGTCGAAGTAAACAGCATCTTAATGAATTTAAAATCGGACAGTGCTCCTGGTTAGGACAATATATCCACCAATTTCCTGGAGCATATTAAAAATAGGGTTGTACCTGTTATTATCCATCTGGCAAATCTTTGTTTTTCATCTGGCGTTTTCCCTGCATCACTTAAATGTTCCATAATAACACCAGTACACAAGGGAGGAGAAAAGGAAAATATGAACAACTACAGGCCAATTTCAGTTTTACCGGCAATTTCTAAAATTATAGAAAAATTAATCAACTTCTTATATATTTGAATAAATATAACATATTGTCTATTTCAATTTGGGTTTAGACAACGAAAATCGACATAAGATGCAATAACAGTCCTCACTGAGATGGTTACAAAACAACTCGATAAAGGAAATAAATGTTTGTCTATCTTCTTAGATCTCAAAAAAGCTTTTGATACTGTCTCTTATCCCATACTAATTAAAAAGCTAGATCGTCGGGATTAGGGGAAAAGAGCTCTCACTATTTAAAAATTACTTGTCAGAAAGAAAACAAATGGTCAAGTTGGGTGAATTCATTAGTAACAAAGCTACTGTGACATATGAAGTTCCCCAAGGAAGGTATTAGGCTCCACCTTATTTCTCTTGTATATAAATGATCTGTGCAATATGAAGATGGAAAAAGCAAGGATTATATATATCATATGCAGATAACACTGCGATTATATTCACAGGCAATTCTTGGGCAAATATCAAAACAATTGCTGAGAAAGGTATAGCACTAGTAAAAAGATGGCTACAAAGTAATCTATTAACACTAAATGTAGTAAAAACAAATTACCTATATTACTTTTTCGATAAATAACAAAACACAACCTGGCGACGACTTTTGTATAAAAATACACACATGTCACGATTTTCAGAATAAATACTGCACCTGCCCGATCATTGAAAAAGTAAAAAACTCAAAATATCTTGGCGTAATAGTGGACCAAAGGTTATCATGGTACCCACACCTAGAGGAAATCACAAATAAAATCAGAAAATTAGTTTTAATTTTTCGTACATTGCGACACGTGCTTCCAATACCTCACCCTAATGACGAATTAACTTCTAGAAACATTCTTAAGGAAACATATGTTGCACTAGCCCAATCGGTATATGGGGAGGAGCCCTAGAACAAAATTCTTGGCTTTAGAACGTGCACAGCGAATTCTAATCAAAGTTATGTATTTTAAAAATAGTATGTATCCAACATGCAATAAGTCACTTGCTAATCACATCCTACACATCCTACACATCCTACATGTGTATACAACAGATTGGTCCTTGAGTTTAGAACAGTAAATTAAATAAATTTAAGAATTCATAATATATATAGGTACTTGGTTGTAAGTTAATATTATAAAAACAAAACTTTGTAATTAAACATAAGTATTATTTATACGCTACTGGAAGAGCGGAGTCTCCTGATACAGGCTATGCTTAAAACCTGGCACCATGCTTAAAAGAAGGCTCCAATCACTATCTGATTGTAAGAAACTTGTTTAAATAAATAATTATGTATATTTCGGTATATACCATAATCGTAACGCTTTCGCATTTTTATGTATTATAATGTATGCATAGTAATATAGTATTTACGGTAACTTCAAATTTGTTTTAAATGGGGAGTATTTTTGACATGCTTTGAGTTATACGAGCTTACGACCTTGGCTTAGTTAGCGTAGTCAACATTTGAAATGGAATATAAACTCAGAAGAAATCTAACTCGGCTGGGTAGCGTTCGGGAAACTAGGGAATATCATCTCGTCCAAAAAACCTCAGTGCCTCAAGACGAAAGTCTATAATATGGGCCTCATAAAGAAGCTCAAGGTCGCTCAACGAGCTATGGAAAGGGCTATGCTCTGCATCTTTGCAAGATCATGTGCACAACGAGGACATCCGCAAACGAACGAAAGTATAAGTACTCGTAGTATTTAAGTAATATAATATTTAAGGTAACTTCAAATTTGGGCAAATTTATTGGGCAGTGCACATAGTACGGAGAACTGACGGCCGCTGGGGCAGAAAGGTTCTCGAATGGAGAAAGGTTCTCGTACCGGCGAGCACAGCGTGGGACGGCCTCCTACCAGGTGGACGGACGACTTGGTCCGAATTATAGGCAGCCACTGGATGCGAATAGCATTAGACAGGGCGCAGAGGAGGTCTCTGGGGGAGGCTGATATGATGATATACGTCCATCGATATTTTATAAATAAATCGACGTGCATGCTGTTTTATAACTTAGTAAAAAAATAACTTTAAAAATGAAGACTGCTTTACATAATAAATACAAATAGGGCAATAGTAATTCTATTTTCTTTATTACATATAATTGTTAAATAACATATTACATTATAAAATTGTATATTATACGTTTATATTTACAAGTGACTCAGATAAATATTAGCTAAACAACGCTAATACAAACTTAAACAATTGTCATAATATAATATTCAATGAAGATTGAAGATGAGGTCCTTAAATACAGTCAACAATTTCTAAAGACTAAACCTAATGATCCTTTAAAGAGAACTCAAATAAGATTTATAAATGGATAGTACAAATGCTTATAAAAGGAGGACGTTTTGAATAGGTATATTCTTCTTCTTTAAGATAATAAAAAAGAACAGATTTTTTTTAATTGTGTATATTGATTTTATTTTCTGACTTGCCAATTTCCATTGACCATTTTATTGTATTCAGGTTAAAACTGATTCCACATTCGCGTCGAATTAATTTTTATTATCATATCGTTACATTTAATAAGATCATAACTATTTCTTATGTTTTATTTATCGCTGTAGTATTTTTCGGGACAGGGAAAATAATTTGAATATAATTACTCGAGGTGAAATTTTTTAATTTTTGGTTTTTATATAATAAAATGTCAATGTCACATATCCTTCACCCTTAAAAACCTTTGTTAAAGTGCCATATCCTTATTATTTCGTTTTTCATGAGATGTTCAGATCTAGAAGATTTTTATATGGCAAGCAAAAATGCTGAACACGCTCAATAATTTTTACTAAAGAAGCGTTTTATTTTTTTTTTATAGTTTGGCCAATTTATTGAGGCTACATTAGGTGTTCCACAAACTTGATATTTACATGTCAATGGAAAATGGTTAACATATTCAGTCATTATTTCTTATTGTTTTCAGGCGGGCTACTATGATTGAAACTATATACATAGCAGGAATAATAGCTGATATACATAGCATAGGTTTTCCAAAATAAGTCAAAAATATTATTTTTTCATGTTTGTCCAGTTGGATACACTGTGATAAAATGTTCATGTACAACCACAGAACCAGACAGTCAAAAATATCAAAACCCATAGACTCATATCTTATTAAAATATGATTTTTTTCTTAAAAGTATTCAACGTATAGAAATAAATTTTATATTTTACTTTATACTTTTCTTTGCTTTTATATTTTAGCATAGATTCTATAACAGTTTATCCCTAATGTTTCATATTTATTCAATTATTTAATATTCAAATCAATCGATCCGACGTAAATTACAAGATTAAATTAATTTAGTTTTGAGGAGAATATATAATAATTGTCAAGAACTCGAGACTATTTCAATTACTTTAATACTATTAGTTAGGGTTTTGAGTTCAAAATTTCCATACAAATCAGTGTGTAACTAATAGACAAGTTTAATAGGTCAAAGGATTATACCAAACGTAAAGTTCCATCTATTACGGATTACGAAGCGTGGTGCAGTCATACTTCCCATCGCACTAATGCCACCACTCTGAAATTCCGTATGTTCCACTATTATTCGAATTATTACAATCGTCCTACGGTTCTTTAGCTTTGTTCTGACGATTGCGTTAAATTCAGATTCATTGAATATCGTTCAATCCTTTTAATAACTTGCAGTTCAAACTAATTCAGTCATCAAATTTATTGTCATATAAATTCATATTTATTATTTTTAATTATTTGCGTTTTACCTGCGAACCCTTGCAACCCTGGCAAAGTTATCTGCGTCACATTTAATAGAGCTTATTTATATTAAAATATAATAATATTTTAAAAGTCAAGTATAAAGAGGCGAATAATAAAATAGGAAGATAAAAAAGGAGAGGAGAATAATAAAATAGCTTGTGTCATTTAACATCCGTTAGTTATCATACAAATTGTTTTCATCGAGAACAGCGCCTCACTCCACAAATTACTTTGAGATGGGATGAAATAATAATCGTTCTTTTCTGATTTGTCATTACATTGTAACCATACTTACTTAATGTTGTTATTTTCCAAACATTAACCAATGCTGACCTGTTGGTTTACCAAATATAATTGATTTAATATGATAATATTGTGATAAAATATCGAAAAAATGTTATTATGAACTTATTTTAATTCATAAACAGTATGGTTTATACGTGACGGATTCCCACTTAGGGAAGATGAATTTTTAACGTTAGGTTCCTATGGTTGCTGTTGTTCTCTATGGCTATCCTGCCATGTGCGGGATAAAGCATGAAGCAAAAATAAGAAATAAAATAAACACTAATTTTTGTCTTATTAAATTCCCTAGTTTGTTTTCCCATTAATTGTAGGTCGAATCTGCATCTGAATGTATGTGCTTTAACTGCATTATTATTCAATAAATGTTATATATGTTTTATAATATAGGGGCAGCGTATCTATTTTATCTTAAGTAAAAAAAATGCTTTACGCTTTATATATAAATATATTCTGTATTTTAACCGATATAATCGATTTGTTCCGATCATGCTGCACAGGTTCTCATATAATCCTGGTGTACTCCTGTAATCTTTCATTCAACTTTATGAAGAGATATAAATTTTATAATATGAAGGTACATATGTGGGCTTTTTAATTTTTTTAATAAAACAGCGTATGCTTTTTAAATTTTTAAATAATATAGCGTATGCTTTTTAATTTTTTTTTACTTTTAATTAGCCACAAGAATACTAATAGTTATACAAAAGGCTTAAAAATTGCTGAGTAATGCTTTGAAGGCAAACAATAAGTATTAATGGGTAACTTAAAAATACACAATATTAATATTATAATTTTGTTAATACCCTAGTTTTCAAAATAAATCTTATCTCTATATATGACTAGCGACAATACTCTCGTTTGCTTGATTGTGGGTCACGGCTTCAGTCTTACATAATACTACGTACAATTTAAAAGATAATTAAAAAAACATAATACAAATTTTGTCTATATAACATTTTATAAATACAGGTATTTCTCGTGAAAATCTCAGGCTCGCGAGAATATCAGGATAAAGAGTATCCTAAATGTTACAGTCTCCTCTCTCTTCTACTGTAGAAACTAATACTAAAAAATTAAATATTATGTGACCAATTATGTGATCTGAATTTTTACTTGAAACCTCGAAAGGACAAATCTGTATCACAAGTAAATACGTGATACTAATATGAATATCCCGGTAATTTTGTTATATTTTTAAGCAATATTCCTAACAAACGAAACAAAAACCAAATCGTTACTGATAGTTAATTGGTTTAATAATTATATTTTCCCAACAAAGCTACCTGGTAAAACACACCATGCGTGTAGTACAACGTCAAAAAGAACTACTATCTAATATTTTGTTTCAGTTTTTATTTATATCAAATTGAAACCTTTCTTCTTTGTGAGTTTTTTATGTTTGCGTTTGACTCGACGATGAGTGTTTTTATCAAAATAAATTTGAATAGCTTCTTCATAACGAATAAAGTTTATGTTACATAAAGAATACAGAGTGGAAAAACGTACCGGTTTTTGCCTACCATTAGAATAGACGCAAACGTTACAATGCTACATAATATATACAATTTTTTATACGTCTAACTACTGGTTAAAAATAATACAAAAAATAATATTTATTAGTTAAAATTTGTCTTGTAATATGTACATATGTTTTGCAATATAATGGAAGTGAATGAAGAACTATGTTTCTAATACATATTGAAATACCAATATATTATACCTTCTTAACTAGAATAAATCTGATGATGAAAAGCTTTTTGTATTGAAAGTAAAAATAAAAATAATAACATCCGTTTCACCTTTTATAGAAGCTTCTTTGATATCTTTGAATGCGACTTGGCATTAAATGATTCGATAACGAAGTCAGTTTTATAATGAAGACCTAAAATATAACAAGCTTAAATATAAAGCTACTTAATACTTGAATTTCAGCTGAGTTTAGTTGAGTTCTTCAATTATGGTGTTCAGATATTTGTGTTTCATAATTTAATTACGTAGGATTTAATTTAAATGAATTTATGTTATATTAAATTCAATGAGTTGTTGGTTTTCGTCGCCTAACGGGCAATGAGTGAGTAAGGAGTATAAGGTTGATGTTTTGCTTTTTAAAGTTTTGTAGCCAAATGGTTAAAAATGGAAATTCCCTAAAAAACATATAACTGAAACAACATTTTTTTTTATCAAACCCAGACATTGGTTATAGATACGCCTATATATATGAACAGGTCATCAATATTATTTTGAAACATTTTGGTACATTTATATTTATTTATAAATGTATATCATAAACTGAATAGTTTGCGGGAGAGACACTTCCTAATTGTTAAAATATGTGTCATGCAACTTCTAAAATAAGAGGACGGTATAATTTCAACCATAAATTAGTTTGAACGAGATCTATATATTAAGTAGTTTTTTTAATACTCCAATGCATCTTTCATTCTATCCATAATATATGCTACGGAACCTTTCATGGGCGAGTTCGACTCACACTCAATATATTTTTCCTATCATCCTATATAATCTATATATCATATATAATCTATGAGTATTCTATCGATGAGTATCTTAAGTATAGAAAGCTTTAAATAATTTCATTTTTAGTATAATATGAAATAATTGAGCGAGTGAGGAGCGCAGCGACGAGCGAAGCTCTTGCCAAATTTGTCGTGTAGTAGTCCGATTTAGGCCATTTTTGAACAATTTTTCACTCCACATATAATTTTGCATACATTCTAATTCGGTTTGTCAAGAAAGTGTCTTTATTGTACCGCTTCCGCGCTCGCTCAATTAACAGGCCGGATGGGCTGAATACCTAGTTCGTATATACAATACTAATAAAGTATATATAATATTAATAACAAATATAATTTTAATTAAAAACTAAATCTACTTAGAAAAAGGTACCAAAACTAATGAATATTCATTCATTCACAGCAATATCAAGAGAAATAAACACAATTTAAATATTTCAAAGACTGCTTCAAATATTCATAATCTTCTTAATTCGTGATTACAAGTGACTTTTGTCGCATTTTGTGAGTGTTCGAATAAAGAAAAATGAAAGAAGATGACAACGTTCTTACAAAAACCAATTATTTGTGTAAAAAAATAAAGATAATGAAATTAAGAATCAACATCTTAATGATGTTGAATAAAAATAAAATTACAAAATTTATCTATTTCAAATTTAAATTAAATTATTCAATATTTAAAATACCTGATCAAATATTTAAAATATTATAGAAATTATAATTAAAAAATTATATCTCACCATCACAAATGTCTCTGCCACATCAGAAAAACTAAATATTTTATATAATTTTATTGTATTCATTCAAATAAATAGAAAATATTTTATTTTATATAAAGTATATGGACTGAGGCATATGAAGCAAAACATATAATAGAGAACAAAAGTAAAGTTTAAATATAAATCCACATATTGTCATTTCAACATACGATTTAAACTTTTAGTTTACGTTATTGCAAGTAGTAGTTCATGGAGCGTGCTTTAAAGAAGTTTTTGTTCTATTCCAGTTTTCATAAGTACACGTTAAACATTCACTCACTGAGCACTCTGTATTTGTTTTTCTACGGATTATAACATTTACTCTACAGCGTCTACGTTTTAAATAAGCTTAAAAGTGCTTAGCTACGTACAATAAGAGCAGATTAAGAAGTATAATATAACAGCGCCTCATAAGATAAAATTATTAAATTTTCTTCTGTTTTTGATGACAAAGTAAATTACATTATAAATACTTATAAATTATATATTTTGTAACTTACCTCATTTAAAATACGAGTTATTTGAGTAAGACAGTAAAAAAAAACAAAACACTTATTATGACATGAATGAAATAAAAAGTTTTTAAAGTTAAGTAAGTCCATATATTAAAATAGATGTAGAATGATAGATGAGTGGGATGAAAGCTGTAATTAAATTCATATGAACATTTATCAAGCTCTCGGGCTAGCTATAGAGTTTGTGTTCAATGAGACGTGTCTATGATCGATTTGAGAGTGATAAGTTTTTTACTTTAATTATCTGTTACTTAATTTTTAGCAGCGATACATACATATTTTTTTTTTTTTTTTTTTTTTTTTTTTTTTTTTAGCTTCACGCTTTATCCCGCACATGGCAGGGTAGGCAGAGGGAACTGCAGGAACCATATGAACCTAGTGTTAAGACACTCCGTTACTTAGTCCCTGCTTACTCTGTCCCCACTTTCCGCCGTTTTCGAGGCATTGCGTGTTGAGTGGCGGAACTCAACGCCGCGCTTTGCCTTAGTTGCCAGAGCGAAGAAAATGGAAATAGAAAAATCCATCTTCCCCGACTGGGGATCGAACCCAGAAACCGTCGCGTTAGCCGCGTTACAGGCAGACGTTGCGCCTCTGCGCCACGACGGTCCTATGTATAATATGAAATAATATAATAAATATATAAAAATATATTTATAAGATGAATTATGCAGAAATGGTTCTAATCTAGTAGAACCATTTTTTGAATACTTCTTACGTATTAAAATTTTCTAAAAGAGAATTTTTTTAGTTGAGATTTAAAGGAATTTATAGAAGAGCTTTTTTGGATAATTTTAAGATTGGTTGGTTCCACAGGGATGTAACGTATAATAAATGGATTTCTGGTGAGATTTGGTATTACTTCTCAGTATATGGATGGCCGACAGCTAGCGCTGCTGCCGTTGCTGGTGAGATCCTTGTTGGGATGGAATACTACATTCGTAACTCGGATCTCATTAGTAGGCATATGCGTAACCGATGGTTTGCGCGTGAATGTGCCGATGCTGTGTCATCTAAGCAGGAGGCATATCGCGCGTAGATCAATGGCTGCGCTAGTAGAGCTCCTAATATTGACTCACTTAAAGCAACCTACAACAAAGAATACAAGTCCTGTAAGAAGGCATAAATAAGAGCGGATGCTCAACGAATTACGCAGATTGGACATGATCTTATCTCGCATCCTACCAAATCCAAGTCTATGCAAAACAATTTCTGCCAACCTTCGCTGCCACCGCTCAGGAACCCGAATGGATCAATAGCCTACAGTCCGCAAGAGAAAGCCGATTTTCTTGCGCAACTCTTTGCCTTCAATTCTGTGATTGATATCTCTATATCACAATTTAAAAGAATTGTGAAAAGACGTTTGTGTGTTAAAGGTGATTACCTGATTAATGATTTTTTAAATGACAACACACCTTGGGAATGAGATGCTCGCTCCAGCCTGTTTCAAATGTGTCATTATCAAAATGAATTAATGTAAAAATATTGACTACTTAAAAAAAAAAAGAAAAGTCCCGCTGAGTTTGTTGCGCCGGTTCTTCTCAGGTCTGAGGCATTAACTTTAGCGAACCGGTGGTAGTGTTTTTGACGTTCAAAAAATGAATCATGTATTCTCATTTTGAATAAAATTATTTGAATTTGAATTTGTAGTCCGCTGTCACCAAAAATACCTTCATGTGGTCACACAATGCCTGACATTAAAATCAGACAGCGTGATGTGTGTGCAGAGCTACAATTACTCGACGCACGAAAAGCTAGCGATCCTAACGGAATACCAGCTATTGTGCTGAAGAAGTGTGCGGCGGAGTTGTCTCCGGTGTTAACGCGCCTGTTCCAAATGTCGCTTTCCACGGGATGTGTACCGGAGGCCTGGAGGATAATGTGCAAGCGGTCCCAAAAAAAGGGGACCGCTCTGACCCGGCTAATTATCGGCCAATAGCTATCACCTCAGTACTTTGTAAGGTAATCGGAAGGATTATAAACAAACAACTGATTCGTTACCTGGAAGATCACAGTCTAATTAATGATCGTCAGTACGGGTTTCGACCAAAACAGTCCACTGGTGATCTTCTAGCGTACGTAACACACCTCTGGGGTGAGGCTATAAACAAGCGTGGAGAGTCGTTGGCCGTCAGCCTCGATATCTTTAAGGATTTCGACAGAGTCTGGCACAGGAGTCTCCTATCTAAGCTTCCGGCATATGGTCTGTCAGCTCAGCTCTGTACCTGGATTGCCAGCACAATCGTAGCCTTCGCGTTTTAGTTGACAGCTGCTGTGGTTCCCCAGGGTTCTGTGGTTTCCCCTACACTCTTTTTTTTGCATATCAATGATATGTTCACCCTTGGGAACATATATTGCTGTGCAGATGATAGTACAGTGCATGGGGGCTACCACGGACGTGCAGTAGCCGGGCGAGCCGAAACTGAGGAGAAGCGGCAGGTACTTGTTGTTGAACTCGATAAGACACTAGAACTCATTGCCAAATGGGATTCTGATAATCTTGTCGAGTTCAATGCCAAGAAAACGCAGGTATGCGCGTTCACAACGAAAAGGTCACCATTTTCCCTTGTTCCATCCCTCTGTGGCACTACGCTAGTGATGCAAAGCAAAATTGCCATACTATTGGTATTGACGTTCGCTGTGATCTTAATCCAAGGGATTATATCGAGACTGTTGTCAAAACAGCCTCACGGAAACTTGGGGTCCTGAACAAGGTACGGCGTTTCTTCACGCCACAACAACTGCCCCTGTCATACAAAACGCAGGTGCGGTTCTGCGTTGAATATTACTCACACCTCTGGGATGGCTCAGCTAAGTTCTAAATAGAAGCCTTGGATCGATTGCAGCGACGTGCGATCCACATTATTGACAACGTAAAGCTCACATTTTCGCGTTTTCTATCGACTGTATCATGGCGAGTGCTCTGAGGAATTATTCTCTCTAATCCCTGCTTCCCCTTTCCTCCATAGATCCACACGTGCTGGCTCACGTTGTCACGGCCTAACTGAGACATCTGTCGCAACGCGCACAAAGAAATTTGGCAACTCTTTTCTTTATCGCACCGCCAAAAAATGGAACTCTCTACCAGCACACGTGTTCCCCTCCTCTTATAACCTGGGTGCCTTCAATCGAGGCGTGAAGAGGCATCTTGCGGGCCGGCATGGCGAGGGTGACTAGTGCAGCTCATTCTTGTTGTCAGTACTAGTCGTCTTCGCGTTTGGACTCCACTTCCACTTACCATCAGGTGCAGTGGAGTCATATGCCTACCCTGATAATATAAAAAAATATATAAATGGCACTAGCCACCTCAAGTGTAGAGGAATAGAATGTTAGCTGTAAGAAGGGAAATTTTGATAGTTAAGGATTTTGAAAAGGAGTATTAGTATGTGCATGTCTCGGCAACGGCGGATTAAGAGAAAATTAAGCTGAGTCAGGTTTAAATTTTTTTTTCTTTGACATCAGAGAATTATATCGAAATTGTATTGAAAAATATATGTTTTCTAAATTTGTGACCAAAACCTGTAGTGGTTAACAAAGGTAATAATAAGCAATAAATTAAAGGTCTGGTCTAATATTAAGTAGATTAAAAATGAAGGCAACTTTCAAAGATTCAAGTTTGTACAAATGAAAATTGTAAGAAAGAATTTTGTAATTTCTTCAGCCGTAACAGGGCTGTAATTGCTTTGTCAGGCCCTTATTTCTGAAATAGAAAGTAAAAATTTGCATAAATAAGATTGTACTGTATATTTTATTTTGGTTTACCTGCCGACTTATAGCAGACCCAGTCAGGGATAAATTGTTGTTAAGACACTTTTTTCTCCATTTTGCCCACTTTCTTTACATTCTCCATTTTTTCCACCGCATGCTGAGTGGTCGAAACAACAACAATACACTTTTATCTATCAAAGCTGAGAATTATATATAATTCAGCGGGAATCAAACACACAAACATCGGTATGCAAAGCCGCTGTCCCACCGTGCCTCCCTGGTTAAATAGCCCCCTATGATTAAACTAAAATGCCACTTGGTATAAATATATGGTATTAATATAAATATATTAAATACTTAATATATACTGTAATATTTATGGAAGCTTTAATTCTTTTCCCTTTAACATTTCTAATTTTCTTAACATTTCTAACATAAAAATAGCATTCGAAGATAGCAATTTTTCCCATTAAAAAGTCATTAAAATCTTATTCCTTTCTGAAGAGTTTCAATATAAAGATCTTTTTGGATCATAAAAGCCTTGAAGCAAGAAATAAATCCACACTTAAATTTTCAAACGAGCCGTTGGCAATTTGTGTGATTTCAGCTTATGAATGAATTTAATTTTCTCGAGCGAAATCGAGAAGATATAGAACAATTTTACTTTAAACTAATATTCCAGTATTTTACTTTGAATTAATATTTTTAAAATAAGAAAAATTGTGGTAATTTCAATTTTAAAACGTCGAATAGATAGTAAGTTGGATCTAAATTTTGTAACACTAGTATTTAATAAAAAAAAATCTGAAATTTATTAATCATGATTTTCACCTAGATTCACTTTTTTGACTCAACAAATGAAATCGATGGACAGTCGTATTTTTTAATTATGATTCCTAGATCAATTTTTAAATAATGCCAAAATTATTTAAGAAACAAATATCGCAAGAACTTTCATAAATTTTGTATAAGTAAGAAAATTAGAGGATAATGTTAACTTGAGCTCTACATTTAATTAAGATGGTTAAACCTGTAAGCGCTTTCTACAATTTGAATAGTTTTCACTTTGAATTGAATGAGTTCGTGTATTCTTTATTCTACTAAGCGGTGAGCTCCAGTATAGAAGAATAGCTTTTGTCTCGCGGTCTCTACCAACCTCACAAAACCATTGTTAAGTCACAACCGAACAAAACAAAGATGATCATACAAAGTTAAAAGTATTGTGATTCATAGTGTAAGTTTTAAGCTCTTAGATTATACAGCTCTTTTATGATATTTATACTTAAGTTTAATAATTTATAAATATACAACACTAACGACCTGCTATTATTTCAGCCCATTACCAGAGTTTGCTTCCCTTCCCGTTCCTTACCACTTTCAAAAATATAATATTAAAATTACTAATTACCGGCAAAGAAAGGCGAAGAAATGTAATTCATATGTTGTTAATATATTCTACTATTTGAAGATTTTCTGTTTAAATATATTCTACTGTTTAAAGATTAGAGGACCGTCGTAGAGCAGAGGCATAAGCGTCTGCCTGTAAACGCGACGGTTTGAGGGTTCGATGCCGGGGAAGATGAATTTTTCTATTGAGGTGGCGTCCGCCACTCAGCACGCAATGCCTTGAAAAAAGGCAGAATGCGGAGACGGAGAAAGTAGGAACTAAGCAACGGAGTGTCTTAACACTAGGTTCCACGGTTCCTGCAGTTCCCTCTGCCTACCCTGTCATGTGCGGGATAAAGCGTGAAGCTAAAAAAAATCTCACTCCTTAATATTTTAAGAACAGAGCGGTAGTTCTTATTATATTACCTAAATATATATTTTTTATTTTCAGTTATTCTTGGTAAGAATATTTAATTGTAATCGAACTTATTTTGATATTTTTTTACATGAGTGGCGACTGATATAACTCAATGCAGCTTTTACATACAGCTTTCCTCGATAAATGGACACAAAAAAATAATTAAAAATGTTTTTCAAATTAATTTTCGTGATAAGCGCGTTCAACCAAAACCAGTTTTTTTTTATTTAAATACTCAACCAGACCCAGTAAACTAGTTTTTTTTTATTAATTAAATAAAAATGTAATAATATGAGTTACGAAAAGCGAATGAGTATATTGCAGATATACATTGTATATTGAGTAAATTATAGTTCGTCGATCAAACGTCAGCATTGAACCATATACAACGTACACGACGTCAGGGAATGCAAAAAAACGATTTATAGCTGCTTGAACTATAAATCGCTGACTCTTATATACAAGGAGTAAAATGAATGTAGTCATAACTTTATTATTTCAAATATTTGTATTAAAAATACAATGTTTAATACAGTTAAATAAAAGCCAGAGGATTTTCATAACATGAATAAAATAAATTGAATATGAATTTAATTGATGCATGTTTTATCCATCCATCCTGTTATCTTACCTTTTAGGAAAAATATGATTGAAAATGGTGCAAGCACGAGTTGGTATTGATTATACGAATATACTTTATTAATCGAAATGTAAGTACATGGCAGGGTAGGCAAGGAGAACTGCAGGAACGATACGAACCTAAAGCTAAGACACTCCGTTCATTTGTCCCTGCTTTCTTTGTCTTTGCTTTCCGCCTTTTTTTGAGGCATTGCGTGTTGAGTGGCGAGAGACTACCACGCTTTGCTTAGTTGCCAAAGTGAAGAATATAGAAATCGAAAAATCCATCTTCCTCGAGTAGGAATCAAACCCGCAAACTGTCGCGCTTTCAGGCAAATGCTGCGCCTCTGAGCCACGACGGTCCTCTATTAGTCTTTTATGGTTTTAATAATTACGTAACTATAGCCGTCAATAACTTTAAGCCTTGAACCTTTTCCAATATTTTTACTTCATATATTTTTTAAACAAAATAGCCTTCTTATAATGGATTAGCTGATAAAGTTTTCTGATATGAAAGACTAATAGTAGAAAAAAATATACTACGATACCAAAACATGTTAATATTTTTATTAAGTCATAGAGTGGCCACGCTGACAACATGACACCACCGCTGCCTCGAGTGAACACATTTGTAAACTCAAAGGATAATTCTTCTGTTGAAATAGACAAAATATCTAAGGTGTTTATAAAAGCACAATTTTTAGTGGGCATCAATAGGACGTCTTTGTTAGGTTCTGCGAAAAATATATTTACTCTACTGGTAACCGGAATATCCATTGGAATCTATTTACTCTTATTCTACTACACATTTAATAAATTTTCAACGGTTTCATTGCAACTTTTTTTAGCCTTAGATTTTATTGAATATACTTTTTGCTCAATTTTGTGCTATGCATTACACACAAAATTGATCAATTTTTATCTTGAGTTAAACAAATTTGACAAGGAAACGGGATTTCAGAAAAGTGAAGCGATGACCAAAAAATATTATATAATTAATTTCATACAAATGTCCATAACAATGGGTTTCGTTATAATATACCCCATACAAACTTCACATAAAAATTTTTTTATATCGTGTCTTTGGATTCTAACAAAAACTTTTCACTGTCTTGAATTTTATTTTACCGCCCATTTATTTATTTTGATTATTCCACGGTTAAAGTTTATATATAGACTTATTAAAATGGATATGTCTTTGTATAAAAGTCATAAGGACAAAGGAAATCACGACAGTAAAGATAATAAGAAAAAAAATATATATGTTGATATGAATAATATAATGGACTTCTACAACAGGATCGTAATTGCATTTGAACATCTAAATGAAGCAATTAGGTGGCAGGTATTTATGATATCATGTTTAGACTTATTAGCTTAGAACTCAATGCCATGGCTTGTGCTGTTACTAAGACTTATAATAATTTTAAATCTATTGTATAAAAACGTAGCAAAGTTTATGTTTATGAGCAAGTGCTGTAGTAATGAATTGATTAAAATAAAAAAAACCTTCATATAGCCTGTAGAGGATATAATTTCGAATTGAGCAACACCTAATGAAGAAGCAAATTACGAAAAATGGAGACGTGGTCCTATGGCACAAGTCATTCGAAATAAAAAACATGACTAGGCGTTAAATGCAAAAGTCATAATATTTGATCTTTTAACTTTTATTTATAAGAACTTTTATTTTCATTGTCAATTAATATATAAAAATATATATTTTCAGATGCTATTATTGATCGTGACCACATTTATTATTATATTGTGTTTCACATTTCTAATGGTAAAGTCTATCTTATCTGATGACGTAAGTAGAAAATTACAAAAAATATATTTAAATTTTGCACATTAAAATATATATTGATATTTCTATTATATTTTAGTACACAATAGAAATTATGTTAAATCAAATAAGTATTTGTGTCGTGGAATTAGGACCATTTCTGGCCCCGTGTGTAACCGCAGAGGGTATTTGTAGCGAAGTACGCCGACTCAAAGAATATTTGACGACTAGAATTTTTGAGAATACGTTAGGTATGTTTCACTCTTATTTATTGAATGTCCTATTGATTTTGTTATTCTTTCTTACTTTTAACTAAGTAGCATATAATCACTATGAATGTTAACTATAAATACGGTTTCGGACTTATATATTTAGAGCTTTAAATTATATACTCAACAGAGATATATCTACTTAGGATTCCATGGATTAACAACTTAACATTACATAACATTAACTACTCATTCGCGACTTACCGCATTGTAGGGCGAGAATCTTAGTACTTAGGATATGCAACCCTAATGTAGGTCTCCTTAAAAATTTGCTTTATTTCCCACCTCCATTGTCCCTTTACTTTTAAGTCAAATTAAAAACGACTCGATTAATATTGATTAATTCGAGATCTATAGTATATTATCTATAGTAAACTATAAAAATTTAGCTACAATTTAAAATTACACGCTTATTAAAAGAAATAATTAAAAATATTGTACAGGGAAATTGTTTTAATTTCCCTAAAAATTTTGTATACAAAGTTTGTTACGATGATAAACCTAAATGTGTGTATATTAATTAGTTCTAACGTTCACATGGCAGGGTAGGCAGAGGGAACTGCAGGAACTATTAGAACCTAGTGTTAAGACACTCCGTTACTTAGTCCCTGCTTACTCCGTCCCCACTTTCCGCCGTTTTCGAGGCATTGCGTGTTAAGTGGCGGAACTCAACGCCGCGCTTTGCCTTAGTTGCCAGAGCGAAGAAAATGGAAATAGAAAAATCCATCTTCCCCGACTGGGGATCGAACCCAGAAACCGTCGCGTTAGTCGCGTTACAGGCAGACGTTGCGCCTCTGCGCCACGACGGTCCTCAAAATATATTAAATATATTTATTTTCTTAAATATATTTATTTTCAGATAATATATTATATCAATAAAATTTGATATACTACTTGTATTTCGAATACTAGATATGTTTACTTTTTGTAAAGACATTTTTTTTTTCAGATAAATCAAACCGTAGTTCTGCACGTGCTTTTCTAATGCTCATTGAAAAGCGGAATCTATCATTTTCTCTATTCGACATGTTTCTTATAGATATTTCTCTGCCTTGCAAGTTTATAGCGCTTTGGCTTACCTACCTAGTTATGATACTGCAGTTCGACAAAGTAACTAGTTCTGGTGGTAAATAAATTTATTTTTATATTGTTATTTTATTTCATTAACTACGTACACTATACAATATTTACTTTATTTTTTACTTTATATATCGTGAAGAAACGTGTTTACCATTACACCAAACGAGTAAGACCTTGAACAGGTTATGTGTTCATTTAATTTTATTCAATTCGTATCAGGAGTATCAGATGTGGGTCATCCATAATCAATGAAATTTCTCTGAGCTATTTCTCAGGTACCAAGAGGAATTTGAAGTGAATTTATGTGACAGGCGCTTCTTAAGCACGTTTTGAAGCCAAAGGTGGATTATCCTCAGGGAATTGCTTCGCATTATTGGACTCATCTCCGTCTCAGTTTCACAATGCATCCAATTGTGATGTGATGTTGTAGCCATTTAAAAAAAAATAATTATATTTTCAAAATTAAAACACTAATGGATGCAATAAAGAATTTATCTATCTATCTACCTATGAAAACACTTAAACAAATTCGTAATAACATGCCACAAAAAAATGTAGGTAAAGTAATATCGTAAATTATATTCGTACATTAGATAAGCTTCAAGTAGAATCATCCATATATAAAATATTACTATGTTATCGACAAAATATAATACGTATTTATCATGCAACACTATTAAGAAAATGAAAATTTCAGTACTTAATTTTATATAAAGGACATAGCTGTTTGGATATATACTAGCCTTAATAAATTGGAGTTTGTCTATTCGTAGCGCAATTAAAGTGACTTCTATGAATATTTTATTACCAATAAATACATTAATTTCATTGTAATTTCAGTTAGCGTTGACGATTTTTAATATTATTCCATAAAAATACGAATGTTTTTGATTGTTACATGTTTGACATTGATTTAATACTCCCTTTTAATTTGATGGCTCTATTATTAAGTTACTGTATAATTATGACTTACTTGACTAGGCTTACTTGAGGGTATCCACAGTGCGTCGCCATCCCGTCCGGCGAAATGAAGCGGGTTCCCTATGTTCGCCACCTCTGCAGCGACTGTCTGACGCCAGCTTTGTATAGGTCGGCCACGTTTTCGTTTTTCTTGGAGATTCCAGTCTAGGGCTTGCGTAGGGATGTGATCTGGATCTTTTCGGAGCGTGTGGTCAATCTATCCCCACTTGCGACGTTTGATTTGCTGGTCATTCGGAGTTTTGCCGCAGCGTTCCCAGAGTTGTAGGTTGGAGATTTTCTCGGGCCAGTAAATATCGAGAATGCGGCGAAGTCAATAGTTAATGAAGACTTGGATTTGGCGCGAGATGTCTTTTGTGACCTTCCAGATTTGGCACCCGTATAGCAAAACGGATTTAACATTTGACGGGAATATTTTGAGTTCAACTCTCCTGGTCAATTACCGGGATTGCTATACGGGGCGCAACTGTACGAAGGTTGCTCTACCCTTGGCGATTCTCGAGGCGATGTCTTCAAATCTCCTAAAGTGCCAGAAAGTCCATATTCTATACCGCGGCTCTAATTGCTGGTAGATTTACGCATGGTGCCATCGAGAACGACAAGAAAAAGGAGGGGAGAGAGGAGACACCCTTGCTTTACACTCGCTCGTACCTGTATGTCGTCCGAGTTCTTGCAGATGGCCTGTATTAGGTTAGTGACTTTCTCGGGGACTCCAATTTCATACAGACAGTCCCAGATACTGTATAATTATAATTATTATAAATTCCTCAAGTCGACAAAGTCATTGATTCCTAAGTAGATATATTATTTTTCTTATTTGTTGTCATGTTCAATTTAAGTTTCATTTAAATTTCGATTTAGTTTAAATTTGATTAAAATATTGGTAACAACCATTAACTTATATGTACTTAAAAACTTATTAGCACTTATTACTTTAATATGTGTAAATATTAATGTATGAAAATATTAATATTTGATTTTATATGAAATGTTTAATACTAAAATCATGATATACAAACAAATATACAATAAAACAATCGTGTTGTGAATTTAAGATAATTTATTATTGAAGGTCATTTTTGTAATTAATTGGTAGAATCATTGCGTGTTCAAGCTACATGTATAGTAATATGTATAATGTAAGTTATAATGGTTGGTTTAAAAAAATGTTTATATTGAATACCAAATCATCCCTCTTAGTATAATAGTTAATTAATAAATGGATACGGTGACACTAGCAGTAGTGCTATCCACCAAAAACAGACATGTAAAAGTAACAGTTCATGTTCTAGTACGTAAAAAGGAATTGAAATCCAAAGCACAGACCGATTACTAATTTTACATCGGCGGATTTTTTTTAAACGGCACAGATTACTAATTTTAAATTGGTATATTTTTTTAATAGAAACATAGAAGTGCATTACTCATATATCTACTTGTTAGCAATTTCATGATCAGAAATATCAATTATATTATACGTACAGTCTCTTATTACACTATAAGTCATAGTCATCTTGTAAATCTACATCAAGTAGCCATCGTTTCCTCATAATTAAACAAAACCTTTGCTTATCAAAAATGGTTTAATAACATAAATAGGAGCCATAAAGCTACACAGTAGCCTTTTACGTGATTAATATTTGTTACAGATTATTTGACCGGTGTGCTACATAACATACATAACACAAACAAAAAAGATAAAAGAAAAAGAATACATAATATATAGAATTAATAGTAATCATAACGAACTCTTATCTTATCTCTAACATATTTATGTCATTACATAAATTTATATACATTCATTTTAGCGTTATAAATTATAATAAATTAAATAAAACAATAAAGTTTAGCTAAAGTTTAGCTTAACTAACAGGTCATGTCCGCTATAATAGAAGTCGTAACCGCTGCGTTCCTGTCTTTCATGGCCATCTTCAGATTGTACTCCTATGCTTTTAGTTGTTGCGCCCGTCGCATTACGAATTAGTGTTATGACTGCATCTTGCGTCTTTGCAGTGAGTCGCGATGTTGCTACAACAGCATGTGAAATACTATCATGTAGCTGCAACTTGACCGATTTGCTGTTAATAATTACGACAGTCTCGCTGGTCAAGCCCTGAGCCTCAGGAATAATCAGCACCTTCGAACCTGTTTCTTTTTCCCATCCCTGGCTTATTAGAGATTCTTTTTCCTTTTGTATGTTAGTAAAGTGTAGTGTATTTTTAAGATTCGTAGACACCGACACAAAAAAATAATTTATTTATGTCTTCTAATAAAAATATCTCATCGGCCTTTATTATATGAATTCTGAATTAGCTAATTGATTAACTTCATTTGTTTTAAATGATTCTATAAGCCACCGTCGTGGCACAGAGGCGCAACGTCGGCCTGACATTTTTCCCTTTAAACAGTTTTGTTTGTTCATGTTCTTGAATATATATAAATATCTATATTGAATATATATAAATATGTACATATATAAATAATAATAAATAACCAATTTAAAACAATCCAGACCATTGTGGTGCAGCGGAAATGTAACTGAATATCAACGCCACAGGCTTAATACCCTTTCGTATACACGAAATGTCTTCAGTTCGTTAAGTTTCGCCACTCAACACACAATGTCTTGAAAAGAAGAAGAGCGTCTTAACAGACGGCTCCTTTAATGTTTAATAAAAACAAAATCCAGCTTATTATATTTTCTAAATGCATGTAGTCTTTAATAAAGCGAGTACGGGGAATAGTTAGTATAGTATTTTATACTCACTTCTTTATATCCACATATTTTAATGTGTAGAGTGCCTTTTTATGCCTTTTGTATGTAAGTTTGTAAAATATATTTTATATTTTATTGTGTTGGGAAATGTTTGCAAAATTTTTGATAATTTAGCTTGGCTGTAACGCTCACAATGATGAAAATATATAATAAATAATATTCTCACTCAGAAATCTATCTTTTATTTGACAAAACATATTTTTTAATCTCATTTGATAATTTTCATGGACCAATAAAGTAATTGAATGAGAAAATTAAAAGTATTTCTATATAGTTATTAGTATTTCTATAAAAAAATAATTTAATATAATAATTTACACGGCGCAAATGGTTGCGCCAAGCTTCCTATACAACAGTGTTTTCTTCAATTCAACCAGTAATTATGTAGAAACCACTAGGCATTTATTTTACTTAGACGTCGAATATGACTTTATAGTTAAATCGCTAATGTTGTCTATATAATGAAACACGTCTAAATAATGAATACTAAAAAAAATATTGAGGACCGCCGTGGCGCAGAGGTATAAGCGTCTGTCTGTAAACGCGACGGTTTGAGAGTTCGATTTCCACTCGGGAAAGATGGATTTTTCTGTTTCCATTTTCTTCGCTCTGGAAACTAGGCAAGCGGCGTTGAGTTCCGCCACTCAGCACGCAATGCCTCGAAAAGGCGGAAAGCGGGGACGAAGAAAACAGGGACTAAGCAACGGAGTAACTTAACACTAGGTTCACATGGTTCCTTCAGTTCCCTCTACCTACCCTGGACCCTTGTCTCGTCGTCAGAAATATATTTTTTTATTTTCAAATTATTTCTCTTCACTTTTGTTGGACAATGTAAAATATTACTTTATGTAATAAAAGCACTAAATGTGTATTTATTAATTTCAATATTTAAACTACACGTTGTTTCGTTCTTTAACTTTATATTTTTATCCACTTAAATTTTACTCAGTAAGCTTTCCCTCTGTATTCATTTCAAATGGTAAAGTAAAGCCGTTGAAACATTTAATGAAAAAATGTTATAAGTCATTTGTACAATGGACACAGGAATTCATAATTGGTCTTTGTTAAGGACGCTTTTATATTTCGTTAAAATCGCAGGATATTCGTGACGACAAAGTTATCTTTTCCTGCGTCGGTATTTTGCAATCCTGAAAAATTGCTTGTCCGTTCAAAATATTATTGCACTTTTTTCATACACAGTTTTCTTCACTCTAGGCAAGCGCAGCGTTGAGTTCCGCCACTAAACACGCAATGTCTTAAATGGTGGAAAGTGAGGAGCGGTGCGACTTAATGCTAAGTTCCTTCGATTCCCTATTATACTATGTGCAAGATAAAGCGTTAAGCTACTTTAATTTTATTTTTTTACTTTACATAATATTATATATATAATAGCAATAAATACTATGTTATGGTAGCAATAAATATCATAGTATTTTTTGGTATCATATCACTATTTGTCACTCACTAATATTAAATTTCAAATATAGACTACCATAACTACGACAAAATATTCTATCATATTATCCTGCCCTACTTCTTCTCTTAATTAATACGCTCTGATGCTATTGGAAATGATGGTGTAAGTCGTAAAATTGCTTATACTATCTCTTAATATAATCCGTACTTCGTTATATATTCTATTATTCATTATTGTCCAACTCATTTTTAAAAAAATATGCCGTGCGTTACATATGTTAATAACTTTCTCGATTTTTAGCCATAAATAACATTTTCAGTTTATTATAATATGGTTTTCGACCTGGACATAGCACTACTACTGTATTAATTAAAGTATGTGATGAAATCTTACAAATCTTCGTCCAACTCGATTGCTCTAAAGGCATTTGATATCTTATAGCTACACTTAAAAATGTAATACATATATCAAGTAACGTAACTAATTGGCTTAACTCTTATTTACGCAATCGCCAAAAAAGTATTTGGTGTAATAGCAATGTATTGCTTCCTGTTGTCTTCAAATAGTAGCGCCACAGGGAGGAGTTTTGTCCCTTTTACTTTCTTCTATATTTATAAAAACACTAATTTACTAACTATTCCTTTCCTATCTTATATACTGCAAATATATACATACATCAGCACCTATTGAAGCGATCTCGGAATCTATTAAACAAATGAATCAAAATCTTCGAATATTATTTCAATTATCAAAAGTAATTTGAACCACCACTAATTAAAATGGGAGATAATGATCTTGTTTCCTATTTTTAAGCTTTTAGACTGTTTGATTGTACATATGCTGTCATCATGTGGAAGCCAGCTTTGATTAGCACCGCCATATCTCGTACCATGGATGTCGTACAAAAACAAATAAAGCATTACAACAAGTATAAGATGGGTAACAGCATTTGCTGATTTACAAGCCTACTACAATCACCAACCCTGCCTAGCATTGCGGTTATTGCATTTGTCGAAATGTATACGAAAGCGGTTCTCCGTCCCCATTAATCGGTTATACTACCTCGCCTAACACATATACTAATATCTGAATTTGGATTAAAATACAATATATATTCGCAAAATCACAACTATTTCATTCTTTATTTGATTCTAATGTTCTACGGTTTCCGTCCCTAATCAGGACTTTGTATATTGGGAGGTGAAAATTCACTGTTGGCTTACCGCAACGAAGATATCAAAATAACTAAATCCCCCAAGTGCAGGACAAACAACAGTAACCAAAAGTGCATCACCGCTATGACACTTAAAATACCAATTTTCATTTCTATAATGATTTTATATTTGATTAATCTATTCCTTCGTAAATATCGATATTTAAAGAAATATAAATAGGTATTATCTAGATTACAAGAACAATTTTCGCTCTTTATCGGTGAGAAAATTATTTTCTCAATTAGTATTCTACGAAAGTTCACTCTATCGTGACATTTCAAAATCATTGATGAATTCGAATGCTCACTACAGGATTTCGATTAGGTACGCAGTATTACTTATTTTCAACATAACGTACTCTTGCTAAGAGATATAAATAAATAATGTAATAATATTAATATCATAGTTTTTCCTAGAGTCCCTTAACACACACACATGTGGGTATAAGAATATTGTCTCACATCAAAGGATAGCCGGCATATTATGTGACGCCAAGCAACATTGGAATGTTTCGCCGACATAAGTTATTAGTAATCACAGTCTCATCGATCTTTGAGACACTAACAGTCGTACAAGAATTTACAGCAAACACACAAGAGTTTACAGCAAATGCCATATATTATTATTTTATGACTAGCTATATATAATATTACATTTCTACCATTTTCAGTAATTATTATATATTATATATTTTAAATATTATATAGTTATAGATTTAAGAATAATAAAATATATTTTATGTAATATAAAGCATTTTGCCGCTAAACTAAACAATATGAAAAGAATTTGCAGAAGAATGAAAAATGCGTGGAGATACGCCTTATTTAGTTTTATTAGCTTTATGTTTTATCCCGCACTTACTTACTTAGGTAGAGGGAAGACGCAAGAACCGTGGGAACCTAGTGACCCTCCGTTCCTCACTTTCCGCTTTTCCGAGGTATTGCGTATTGATTGGCAAAACTCTATTTGCTAGAGCGAAAAAAGTGGAAATGGAAACATCTATTTTCACCCAGTGGAAGTCGAACTCACAAACTGTCGCGTTTACAGGCTGACAATACGCATCTGCGCCCCGATCCACAACTTGTTTTGTATAAATAATTAAATATAAGCACATTTTTAGCTGATACTTTATCTCGTTATAGAGCAGACAGACAAAAAGATATCAATTTCAAGACTCTGCTCTCCTCTTTGACAGAATTTAAAACTCATGCTTGGTGACGGAAACGATTAATAAACGATAAGTGAGCAGATTTAATAAATAATATTACATTATTAAACTAATTTTCTCATTTGTATGTGTACAGTTTAAATGACTGCATCATTGAATACATAAAGTACTTGTTAAACAAGTGTATGATTAAGATTTATGAATCTCAATCATATATTTGTTCATTGGCTTGTTCATATCATCTTTGTATTTATATTTCAGAGAATTTATTTCAATAAATACCATTCAATATCTTATTACTTGTAGGATCTTGGGCTCATTTTATATCCGCCAAAATCGACGAATGTTTCGCCAAAATGCCGCGGGGCGGCGCGAGTGTCATACCGTCCGCCGAGAGCCGCGTGCCACGCGCCGGAGCTACGCAAGTATATTCAAAATTCAAAATAAGAAGGCGTGAACTGTGCTAAACTGTGTTGATATTGTGATCTGTGTTACTTAAAGAACTGTATAGCGAAAAATACAACTTATACAACCGTCCCGGGACTTTCAACTATCTTCAATACCGTGGCGATAAGTCGAGCCCAAGAGATTTTAAAGTAACACATAAAATATTAAAATCATTCACTGAGCTATCGTGGTATTCAACCATTACTATATAATTATATACTGTATCGTATTTTTTTCGTAATTATTCAAGAAAATTATTATAAAGCAAATCATAATAATAATTTCGCAAAAGTACAATCGTAGTTACTTTTCATATCATTTGATATTTTACATTTGTACACTTTTATTACAGCTTCAATGGAAGTGTTAATAACATAATCTTGATAACTTTAAATACCAAGCACATCCTATGTTAGTTATCAAAGGAATTAATTAATTCCAATTATTTCACGCCCTAACCCCTTTAAAGACCATATTCAGCGATCGTTTCAAACGTAAAGTCCCTAAGCAATTCATTTACACATTTCTAAGATTTGGCGTTCTAACTTAGTACACACTAGTAGATAATTGAAAATATACTGTAACGTGAAGACGTGAAGCTGAAAATAATATTAAATAACTATAGGCAAAGCACAGAAAAACAATATATTTCTCAGCTTCAATCTCTTTTAAAGGATACAAATGTAAAAGTTTCGTTTTTGCCGTTATTTGTACTGCTAGTACCAGGTACAAATAGCGTACTTCTTTCTTCTTCTTCTTTGGCTTGAAAAGAGTAGGAGCTTATAGGATCTGTATTATTTTAATAAAAAAAATTAAAAAGAGCATGAGAGTGCAAACCTAAGATTGTCATTTCTACAGTCAACGTGGTGCACGTTTATTGGAAAAATAGAACAATTAAAAGACAGCATAAGTAAATAAAAAGACAATAAAAAGATAAATAGAACAATCTCTTAGTATATTATACGGACCGTGCGCTGTGCATCTGCGCCGCGACGGTAATCATTAAAACTTTTAATAATAAAGCAGACACATGCTTAATCCTACAGATAAACTGGTTTCACTCTTATCTCTTCGGTCGTCAGCAGTGTGTAGAAGTTAACGATATTACATCGACTTGGCTAGAACTCACTGCAGGCGTTCCTCAAGGTGGCGTTCTTTCTCCCCTTCTTTTCTCTATTTTTGTGAATAGTATATCAAAGGTCATTTCTTCTCCTTACCATTTGTATGCAGATGATTTGCAATTATATCACCACTGTGATATAAACAACTTACCACAGGCCATTGCAGCACTAAATAAAGTCTTGGATGCCATTCAATCTTGGGCCGAATCGTTTGGTCTCTTAGTTAACCCCAAAAAATCTCAAGCCATTATTATTGGCAGTAACAAGCTAAGGGGTAAAATAAATTGGAATTCAACGCCAAAAATTGTATACTCAGGAATTGAAATAGACTATTGTAACAAAATTAAAAACTTGGGTTTAACTTTTGATAGTAACATGTCTTGGACTTCACATATTAATAACATCAGCAAACGCATGCATTTTTCTTTACATTCTCTCAAGCGTCTCCAATATTTCCTTCCCTTTCAGACCAAAATTATGCTTGCGCAATCGCTTCTTCTACCAACATTAGACTACGCCGACGTTTGCTATTTGGATGTGGCTGAGGAGCTACTTAGCAAGCTAGAGCGTTTACAAAACCTCGCCATCCGCTTTATTTACGGTCTACGTAAGTATGATCATGTATCTCATTTTCGAGCTCAGCTCAATTGGCTCCCAATTCGCCTTCGCCGAGATATGCACATCCTTACACTCCTTTTCAAAATCCTTAACTATCAAAACTTCCCTTCCTACCTCTGTTCCCGCTTTAATCTACATCCTTCTCCCCTTCGCTCGAGGCGGTCCGGTGTCATACCGATGCTGGACATACCGAAGAGTAATACCAAATCCTACCAGAAGTCCTTTTCAGTGTATGCTGCATCCCTGTGGAATCAACTCCCTAAAAAGATCCAAAAAAGTCCTTCTTTAAATTCCTTTAATCATCTTCTGGAAAATTCGGATTAGTAACCATTCTAAAGTTAAATACTAGCATTATTCATGTTATAAATGCTTTTATATAGTCTATATATTTATTATATCATGCTATACATGAAATATATGTATATGTGTATATATTTATATAGATGTGTATGTATGTATGTGTATGTATGTATATGTATGTATGTATATGTATATATATGTATATGTGTATGCGTGTATGTGTGTATGTATGTATTTATGTATAAAGTATATGTATATATGTATTTTATATTGATTTATTAGCTATAATTTGCACTCTTCTCACCCACTGCTTTAACTCATCCACCACCACCGGTTGGCTGGAAGAGATCTCTTATAGAGATAAGTCCACCGTTGTGTACGGAACTATTGTAATATGTAATATTTTTTCAATGTAAAAATTTGTGCAATAAAGAGTATAAACTGTATAAACGGATTTTAAGGACTTTGTTAAAATATTTATAATTATGATATAAACAAATAAATAAATTAAACAAATTTAATAAGAATAAATGGTATACTTATTTTGTGCTAAATATGCCACTATTTACCATAGGGAACAGTGATTTATTCGTATCGGTATTAGATTCTTCTGTACTGGACGCTTCGTTACTTTACTTAAGGACGATCGAGAACTAGTCCATTCATAATCAGCATTAAATCAGAGAAGCCAACAGAGTTGTCAAACTGATACAGTTTAAAAAGCAGCCTCTTGGTCACTTTTTTGCCTATAGTTATTCTTTAACTAAAATTATTTATTTTTTATTGAATTTTCATTTTAATATTATTCGTCCATGAACTTAGTGCTCATTTTGCTTGAGCAAACAACCGCTTGTACGTGTCTTGAAAACATTATATTAATTTATACGTTAAACATAGTAAGATTATACGAGCTCGTATAAGCAAGATTGTAACGAGCGTCTTGTAGAATAACTTTCAAAAGACTGACTAAAACCACCACTAAAACTCTTTATAACTAGATATTTACAAATTTTATGATTTATAAATATGAATAAAACTTTTCACTGCACATCGCTTATGATTGTGTGCCTAAGTTATTAAAGTAAACATTCAAAATATTTCATTACTGATATATACAAGATGGCTCATAACTTTATTCAAGGTTCAACTTTTGACCCTTTAATAAATATTTTTGGTTTTTGCACGTTATTAGCAAATATAAAAAAATCACATCATCATATTTCATATAAATTAAAGTTTAGTCTTCATGTAAAGTATAGTTTTTTTATAATTTTTTCCACAATTATTGTCATCTTTAAAAGAACTTAAAATGTGCATTTAATTTAAATATTGGTTACCCAATTGACTAAAAAACTTAGCTTTATTTAACGAAATAATTTGGCGTTTTTGTATCAACCGCTTATTAAAGTTCTTAAAAAGTATCTTAAATTACAAAAGCAATTATCTCGAAAAGTTGAAAACTCAAGTTCGATCGATTGCAGAGTTGTACTGAACTTGAAAGGGGATGAAATGGTATGAACGGCATTACAAATTGACCAGACATCGACTTAAAGTACCTGTATGCACTGGAGAAATAAAAATAATAAGAAATAACATTTGTATAAAAAGGAAAATAATATACCGATTTACTATCTATTATTTTATTTTTCCGCCCCGAGTAAGCAAAACGTTAAATTTTAATTATTAATATTTTTTCAGTTAACTATATATTATAATATTAACATATACTGAGAATACCTTTATTAATAAAAAAAACAGAGCCATCTTCTTAAGGATTTTGTTATTGTTTGACTGTCATTTAATGAAATATGACAGCAATAGTTGAAAAAAGATAAAATATGGAATATAATCTTTGCTTTTCTAATATATTTAATTTAGTGTATTTAATTAGATAACTTAAATAAAATGTTAAAACTATACAAATATTTAGGAAACATGATTTTTTTAAACGCTAGTACAAAATTAAACATTGTTTTTTAAATATTACTATACGGTTTGCCTGTAAGTGACCTGTATACATTTAGTGCCAAAAGCTATAAATGATTTTGAAAACTAGAAAAGTTGTTAATTCAATAATATTTCAATAATAAAGGCAATGTAATGGCGGCAGATATCTAAATACCTGTCTACCTACACTGCTGATTTTTTAAAGTTATGCTACTATTTATTTGCTTTTACTAGAACTTGTACCACTGTGCCATAGTAACATTTATCTTGTTCTCAGCCTACACATAATATTTAGGTTTCCATGTTATTCTTTTATTGATGAGTTTAAAACATGAGTTTATTCTCAATATATTCTCAACTATAAGAACAACCTCAATTTCGTATTTATTAATAAGAAAACACACATTTATACTAAGACACACATTTAATGTATCGTATAAATTATACTCTTTTTTTAGTTAGTTAATTTAAGAATTCACCTAAATATTTAATAATAAGTGAAAATAAAACAGCAAAACATGTCTATAGCTCCTTTATTTAAAATAATAATGTAAATATATAGGATTTATCTAACACTAACAGCACTACTAACTGTCCCCAATTTTATATTTGCAGTGAACTAATGCGAATATGTGAAATGTTCGGCTGAACAAATGACAACACTGATAATATCACTTTGCAGTATATTCAACATCAATTTACAAAACAAAGCATTGCATTATTGATGAATATGTATGTATTAGTTTATGACATGGTGCTTGATATATTGTATTTTTGAAGTTTTTTACTTTAATTTTATTTGTTCAGAAATTATGTAACTTTTTGTCTATTTTTCCTTTACTTGTAAGTAACCAAAGTCGAGTATATATTTTGTTAAAAATTTTTGCAAATGCATTTGCACGCTAAAAGTATAGTACTCGAGTGAGTAAATGAATTTAAACATACGTTTACCTTATATAACAATCCCCTAACAAACATACGTTTACCTTATATAACGAGAGAGTCCCCTAGATATATATATATATATATAT
Organism: Dione vanillae; assembly: GCA_037178615.1. Lineage (NCBI taxonomy): Eukaryota > Metazoa > Arthropoda > Insecta > Lepidoptera > Nymphalidae > Dione > Dione vanillae. The sequence goes on from JAZFAU010000189.1 coordinate 2,126,400, forward strand.
ATATATATATATATATATATATATATATATATATATATATATATATATATATATATATATATATATATATATATATATATATATATATATATATATATATATATATATATATATATATATATATATATATATATATATATATATATATATATATATATATATATATACAAAATAAAACTAGCAATATGTATTAATTCTAGTTGTCACTTCATATCCCTAGAGAAAATTTTTTCTAGCTTAATTTGATTGTGACTTAAGAGATTTTTCGGCATGCTGGCTACTGGCTGGGTACTATGATTGGTAAAACAAGGCACTGAATAAGCTAAGAAAGAGTAAGCCTACATGAGTCTTCAAAAACTGTCCAGTTTACGTTTAGAATACCAATTTTTTTTCAAGCCTGTGATTCAAACAAGTCGGTTTCAAATTGAAAGGCAGAATTTAACTATTTGAAGTTTTAATTCAGTATTTACTAGTAAAGCGTTCGAAGAAACTTTTTAGCTGGGAATTAGTGTGTATTGAAAATTAATATTTCAAATAGGATTTGAAAAAATTTACAGATTTTTACATACGTAAGTTGAATATAACTACTAATACTACTAGGTTTTTATATAACCGAGTCGGTCAAGTAAAGTATATAAATATTTACCTATAAATATTTTCTTTAGTTAGAGATGGAGTACACAACTATCGTGAGCCAATGACACAAATATGATAGTATCATAATACTTAAACTTCAAATAGAAACTAAAATATTCTTTGTTTATTTCTAAATATAATCTTATGCTCTTTATTGTACCCCCATTAAAGAAACATAAAATATGACAATCGGCAACAATTAAGAAATTAAATGTACAAGAGGCCTTTTCGCTAAAACAGCGATCCCTTCCAGACAACCCTTAAGGCGTAGGAGATGACGAAGAGCAAAAAAGGGTTAAGAGTGTGACTAATAAATATTATTATTACACAGAATAAATATATATTTTTTATATATATATATATATATATATATATATATATATATATATATATATATATATATATATATATATATATATATATATATATATATATATATATATATATATATATATATATATATATATATATATATATATATATATATATATATATATATATATATATATATATATATATATATATATATATATATATATATATATATATATATATATATATATATATATATATATATATATATATATATATATATATATATTACTCTATAGCTATGTTATAAATATGAAAATATACTTTTCCTAAAATAGTCACCATGTATCCCAAAACATTAATTGCTAATGGCGACTCGTACGTGACTCTGCTCGCATTCTTGGGTTTACTATAAAATATATAGATTTACTATAATTTAATATATCTTCATTTCATTTTTTCATTGTTTAATTTTATATATGAATAACAATGTAAATTATGTGTAAAGGAATAGATATTATATTTATATATATAATATTTTATCTTTATGGAAGGTACTCGTGTGCAGTAAATGCGGTTTTCCTCGCCTTCCATACCGTGAGAATATCAGTAATTGTATAATTCGGTTATCGCTCAGTCCCACCTATCTTGTAAGTATTTTTACTTACTTGAAACTAAAAATTATTTTAAAAATACCAAATATCCCGAAAATAACTTTCTATCCTCTTTTAACCCTTTAAATTTAACGAAACTAGTGTTCCATTTTCCAATTCTGTTCAATTCTATGTTAATCTAATTTGCATTCTTTCTCTTTTCTGTATTATTCTTTTACTATAGTAATTTATATACTTTTTATGGTGAATATGATGATGATGTGATCCTGTTATTCCTCATCAGGGACATAGGGCTTACAGAAGGGGTTTCCAGTTGAAGGAGCTTCTTTCTCAATTGAACGTCTTACTTAGGTTAGGCAAGAGCGGTCTTCGTGTGCCTTGCGCTTCCAATTTCAAGCTTTTGTTTTAATAATCTTAGTGAATATCAAATAGACAATTTAGGTATAAATATATAATATTTTGATGATAATGCGTAAGGCACATTTATTTCTACGAAATAATGTATATAGGCACCGAAAATATATTTTTTAACCAGGATAGAATTTTAAAATGAAGTCGTTTCGTGTAAATATCGTGTTTAGTGGCGGAAACGGAATCACAAAATTATTTACATGAAAATGAAAATCAAACTCGTTATTACAAGTTATACCCCTTAGTTTCCAACTAAGTGATATCCAATCAACTTAAAGTAGTCTATTTCGTTTTCTAACTTATCTGTTTTAATAAGAAACAGTTAATTGAGGCCAAACTTTAAGGATTAATTTAAAGTTCACATATCCTTTACTTTACTTCTTTAGGTGAGGATATTTGAGGGATTTGTAGGAACAAGTTGATGCCAAGTGAGTAACGTTGAATTAGTTAATATTGTTCAATTACAGTTTTCCATTTGTTATTAAATCATAAAAAAAACATCTCCTTTTTAATTCACCTCAATGACGGAACATCAGGTGCTGTTTATTCCATAATACTATATTTATGACAAAGAATCAAAACGTCGTCATCCTCCACCTTTAACATTGAGACAAACCCCGACCGACCTTCTTATTTTATCTGTAACCATGACATGATGATATACACGTATGATTTATTATACAATTTTTATAACAACCAATATTGTTTTATTACTATGGGCGATAGAAGTAACGATGGGCTAGTTTAGGGGACAATTTTAAAAAGTATAAGCGGCTAATTATTATTAAGACACTCGACGGAGTAAAGTGTCTTAATAATAAGTAAGTGTGTGTGTAGAGGGTGGAAGAATTCAAAATTACTCGTTAATTGTGTGTTACTTACTTAATAGTATTTCCTAATTTAAAATTCCTGCACTTGTAACAGCGGCAGCATATTAATTTAAAATATTCATTATCAGTGGACACTTTCTAATATACTGAACATAATATTTAGTGCTAGATAAGGTAGAGATCATAGCAGTTACAAAAAATATAAAAGATTATTTATTATTATATTATTGTATTCTAAAGATATCACGCTCCACAAATGAATACCTAATAAAGAAATATAATGATTCTGAACAAAAACTTGTACACTGTTTATTGCGTCTGTCACGATATAACACTATTTGTCATCGTTAACGACATTCTTTTCGGAAAATTATAAGAAATACTTGGAAAATTTCTTCTATCAAATTTTACTTTGCCTAAAGATATTATACAAAAACGTATTAGGACGTATTTATTAATATATTGGTAAAATATTTGTTAAATATGAAATAGACTTCAACTTAATGCATAAATCTTAAGTTAATTTTGAAATTATTACACTATTATTTTTTTTATTTCTTCACGCTTTATCCCGCACATAGCAGGGTATACAAAAGGAACCACAGGAGCTGTAAGAACCTAGTGTTAAGACACTCCGTTCCCCGCTTTTCGCCGTTTTGAGGCATTGTGTATTGAGTGGCGGAATTCAACGCTACGCTTTGCCTAGTTGCCAGAAATAAAACTATTTTCCCCTAGTAGAAGCTCACAACCTTTTGGGCTTACAGGCAGACACTACGTCTCGGTCCTCAACGGTCCTCACTAACAAATGAAATTAGAAATATGATATTATAGCCATCTGATGCATAATATATGATATAATATAACAAATAATAATTAATTGCATAAATTTAGGTTACCTTTAACGAGATTCGCTGCTGCATGCCCTGAACAAAATAGATGCTATAGAAATAAAAAAAAACAACAATCATGCAAACGGAGACATTATTCTCCCCCAAGTGTCTTGTTTCATACTTTTCTAGATATTTTATCAGCTATCTACTTAAATAAACAGAAAAAGATAAATATAATTTTATAATAGAAAAGGTCCATATCAAATAAAATCACGCGATGGAAGTGTGAGATGCCTAGGCTGAGTAAACCTCCAGGGTGAAATATAAAACGCCTAATAAGAGCCTAAAATTCTAAATATGGAAATATTTTTCCTGTTGTATAATTTCTGAATAATTCAATTATGTTAACACTTTGTTTTTATTATTATTTTCATATTTGTATAGATAACCAACCGAGGAAATGACATCACTGTTATATTAATTTACAATTAAAAAACCACACACATATGTATGTAACGTGTTAGTTATTTGTATTTCTTCTTTTTTCTTCTTTTGTACAATACAGTGTTATTACTATTATTCATTTACGTGAAACAAATATTGTTGTAATATTTCTAGTGTTTACTTAGTCTTTTTCTTTGTATTAAAGTAATTAAATTACTTTAATACAAAGAAAAAGACATTTTAATTTAGATTTTGAACCTTTCAATTCGATTACTTATTTAAATAAGATACAATTGATAGAAGTACAAATTATACAACATATAAACCTGTAGATACTAGATAGCGTGCATAAAATATACTAACAATCGTGAACACACTTAAGTGAATGAAAATTCTTAATAAAATTCATTGTTCACATATAAGCCGATATATAAAACAAGTGTGAGCGTTCCAAGTTTCAAGCATGACGCCACCATTGTTACAAATTAATACTTTCGTGCTGCAGCAAAATACAAACGATACAAAATTAAACTTAGATCTTGTATCAAAATTTTTCTTATATTTTGAGTATATATTTGGCGTGTATAGAATCTTTTTATATAACGTTGCTATTAATAAAAAAAAGTATATTTATATAGCAAAGAGCGACTGGTTATTGATTCATATGTATTCATAGGAGTTTATTTACAAAAAAAAGAATCTACACTATAATCTATCAAAAGGCGTTTGTTAGTGTACCACATACATGGCTAATAAATGTTTTAGAAATTTACAAAATGGATAACTTTCTTAAAATCTTAAAACTCTTAAAATCTATTATGAAGAAATGGAAAACTAGTTTTTTTTTTTAAATTACAGCATTAATACTTTAAAAATAAGAGACATCTATATAAAAAGAGGAATATTCCAAGGTGACTCTTTGAACCTTTGTAGTTTTGCCTCGCTATGAATCCATTATCTAATAATTAAAAAACTGCTGAGCAGGATACCCCACTATCACAATAATACAGAAACAATCATATCACATTTGGTATATATGGACGATGTAAATATATTTAGTAAGACAATCAAAGAAATGAAAACACTTATAGATACGACATCAGTATTTAGTAACGATATTAACATGCAATTTGGATTAGACAAATGCAGAATATTATACATAGTAAGAAGTAAAGTCAAGTCAGGTGCTTATTCTGTAGATGAAGGTCAAATTTAAATTATTACAGCTATAAAGTTAAACGATATATATAAATACTTAGGATACCAACAAAAATATTTAGGAATAGATCAGAAGGTAGTAAAAGAATCGTTCATTACGGAATCTAAAAGGAGAATAACACGCTTATTCAAGACCCGTCTTAATGGAAAACATTTATTAAGAGCGATTAATACGTATTCAATCCCAATACTCACCTATTCGTTTGGAATTATATACTGGACAAAACACTATATTAATTTTCTTGAACGAAATATCCGCAAGATTATGACAAAATATAACTTTCACTACCCTCAATCGGGTGTTGAACGACTTACAATAAAAAAACATGAGGGTGGAAGAAGCCTAATCAATATTCAGTACTCGTGGAAGAAACAGATAAATAGCTTAAGAAATTTCTTTTACTCAAAATCAAATTCAATGAACATACATAAAGCAAAAGTAAATAATGACATAAACTACACACCTTTAAACTTCAGTAACAGATCAGGATAAAGTTACAAAAGAAGAAATGAACTTGGAAGAAAAAGGTAAATAAGCATATATAGATGTAGAAGCTTCGAACAAATTTCTTAAAATAGGTTCATTATTTTCTGAAACAGAAGGATTCATTATAGCAATTCAAGACCAAGTTATTAATATGAGAAATCATAGGAAATTTACAATTAAAGATCAGAGAAGAAACTGCTTAGCATTCCATGGATTCATCGTACAGTTGCCGGGCCCATCGCGTTGTAGGAAGAAGAGCTCCGATTAGCGCTTGGGACTTGCGAGCCAAGTGTAGGCTTAAAGGGCCCTTTAAAATGCATTAACGCTCACCTTTACTGTCCGAGCTTCTCCTACTACCTAAGCAAATTTTAAACGATTCTACCAAAGGTGCTTTTGAAGTGCATTCTAGAAATGAATTTTTAAAAGACAGGCAAGAGATCTTTTAGTAAACTATAGAGAGATTTACTGTTATACCTCTCGCTCCTACTTCAACCGCATATAAGCTAACTCTAAACCTATTCCTGGTCAGTTTGTTTGTAAGATCGAAATATTTATTAACTTTTAGATGGTGACTTTTTGGGATATTTGTTTCTCACGGAACTGTAAGTTCTACCAGTACTACGCGTTTTAGGATTCGATTATAAAGAAAAATATCCAATCTGGATGACGAAACACAAATATTCTCAGGGATTCTATACTGTTTCTCATACGTACGTGTCCAATCAGGAGCTGTAGCTTTTGGAAGTGAGGTAACATTTTCATCCCGTGACTTTCCCAGAATATGTGTTTTGGCGACTCTTTGGTGTTTATAGAGCGCCAATGGTTTCTTTAATCTCAACCCAAAACTATTTTTGTCTCTAAATAAGGTTAAGATATTCGCCGGATGCGCTAGCCCAAGCCAAAATATCAGTATCTTTATGGCACTTGCTACGAGGATCTTATTCAAATCATATACGAGGAAAGGCCAATTTAAACGTGATGTTAGAAAATTGTCCTAAATCTAAACTTTCTTGACATTACTTATAGATTGATGGTCTACTTTTTCAAGATCCGTCATAAAGCTGTCGACTAGTACATCTAAAGATAGAGTGCGGCCTTTGTAATCTATTTTCTCGCCGAGAAATTTAAAAGGTGCCGCTATGGAAACTATAGCAATGCTTTTACCGTCAATTTTAAGTCCCGGATCGTATGAGGTATATTTAATGTTTCGTCTTCCCAGACATATTAGACTATTATATAGCCATTACAAACGATAAACGCCAAAAATGTCAGATACATACTGAGACTATCCAGCGTATAACCGGACCATAGATAATCTTACACAACATGATTATACGCACACACACTATCAACTTGTCCATATCATACACAAAAGCCTAGCTATTCAACTAAAGCTGATCCTAGATACCCGTAAACCATATTATAAATACAAACCAGCTACAGTACTAGAAAATCTGACGCATAAAATGTATTACGGTCTCGAGCAATTACAGATGGAACAATTCATTACAATAAGCTGGATATTACCTTACAAAACAAGATTAATAAAACAAAATTTGTTATTAACATCGCCGTTCCTAGCACTTATAATATCACAAAAACAATAACAGAAAAATTACACAAATATGCTGAGCTCAAAGAAGAAATTCTTACAATCTGGAAGCAAAAGAAGGTTTATATTTTGCCGATCGTAATTTCAAATACAGATGCTATACCAAAATATATACACAATAGTCAAAAACTTTTAAATCTTAACGAACATTTATATTGTACATTACAAAAAGCAGTTATTTTAAACACATGTCATATAATGCGTAAGTTTTTAGATATAAGTGAAGACAACATATTCGTACAGCATCACACAACTGATTCTTGTACACCAACATAAAATTAGTAATTATTATTTACTTCGCTTAAGCCCGTAAGTAATAATATTATGATATTATTACTTACGGGCTTAAGCGAAGTTGAAAAGGTTAAGATAAAATAACATTTGACAATAATAATAATAATTCTTTATTGCACATAATACCATAGGAATCGAAAGTAAAGGTACAAATCAGTATAGGCATAATGTGTAGCAAGGCGGCCTTATGACTGCAAGCGATCAGAGACATTTCATCCAGTTCATATGAAGCGATAAAGACGACCAGAATACATCCATTTCTACTTATACCACCATAAAGCTCGATCACTATCATCTAATCTTAATTTATCTCCACACAATAAACCAATCACTGAACAATAAGCCGGACTGCATTTGCAGGCACAGAACATTACTTCGATCGACTTTGCTATGTACAGGGGAAAATTAATTTCATACTGTTTTGATAAATTATATTATCGATGCATTATCCAAAATGAAATGGCTAAATGTATTATAGTCACATTAAGAGAGATTAAATGACGATTGCTTATCCAAATTGGTATCACAATACCTTAATAATTTTATATAAATATTGGCAATGTGATATGTAAATATAATATTTTATTTTTAATAAGTAGCTTTTATTTTGGTGTTTATTTGTTTTAATAATATTATTGTTTTAACTTCTTGTGTCACTTTCGTAGCAGAATAGATAGAGGAAACCTAATATCAAAATTCCTTAGAAATATTGCATGTCGAGTACTAGAAGTCTACCAGTAGAAAAAACCAGTCTAAGCCATGTATTGGTGGGAAATAATTTTTTAAATTCTCAAATGGGTGCCAAGCCTACAACTGTAAGCGTTTCTAATAAATGTCTCGAAATAAAAATATTCTACGTACAAGAATATAAGAATAAAAATATTCTACAAACACTCTATCAGTATAACTAACATAAATGTAATAAAACATTTATATCGTTATAACAAATAAATTGCAGTATAAAACTTTTGACTTTCTGTGTCCATTGTGCCTTTAATAATAACTTAAAGCGTACATACTAAAAACATATAACTTAAAGAACCGTACGTCAGTTCCTCCAACCGACTAACGTTATCTGTCTTGGTTAACGACGCAGTCTGCGTCAATAGCGGCAAACATTCATCACTTGTCATCATGTATTTATTGCCTTGGCTAATTCTTGTGAATAAAAAAACATAATTTTAAAATTATTAAATTTCACCTATTAATTATATTTGCGTTTTAATGCGGGAAATCAGAGTTTGATTTGTACGTAATATAACATTAATATATCATCCATCCATGTAGAAATATATATATATATATATATATATATATATATATATATATATATATATATATATATATATATATATATATATATATATATATATATATATATATATATATATATATATATATATATATATATATATATATATATATATATATATATATATATATATATATATATATATATATATATATATATATATATATATATATCGTACATAGTTAGCGGGTATCGATTGTAACTGTTATTACATTTTTGAGTTTATATCAACTACATCATAAATTAATATGAAAAAAAAATAATAATAAAAGTATTAATGTAAGTGCAGTAGTTACAATGAAAATTTTATTAATACTTACATCTTATTGTTATCTAAACCGTAAAAAGAATAACTTAAGAAGGAAATTAAAAATGTAATTAATTCACCACCATAAAAGAAGAATTCTATAGAAGAAGAAGAAGAACTCTATAGCCCTTGAAAAATATTTTTGTCACTAGACATTTTTATATATTTTATGAATAATTAAATATATGTAAATTTTTATCTTGCTACTTTATCCCGTTGTAAATTAGACATGCACAAAAAGCCCAATGTCAAGACTTTGTTCTCCACTTTAGTAGAATTAAAAACCTGTGCGTAATGAATAGTGTAATCATAATAAATAACGCTTTGAAAAAGCCAAAGTAAGGAAGTAAAAATAATATATTACTCCGAGTGAGAATCAAATCCATTGTCCTACTTACTGTCTAAGACTGCAGACTGTAAACGTGACAGTAGGCTGTCATCTTTACAGTCTGCAATGTTGTGACCTGGAAAAAACAATAAGGTAATTAATTAAGATATACTCTGACATTATGATTAGATTACAATGTTAATAAATCTTTCTAAAAGTCGTTCAAAATAACGTTAAAACATAAATTACTTGATATATTTGAAACATGACGTAATCCTGCGCATTTCTATTTATCAAACTCTGATATTGATAGATGAGCTTCAAATTGATAATCAAATTGTACATTTACTTTACGTAAAACAAATAGGAGTTCATCGATCAAACGTCGGACTGCAACACCAATATTTACTATTGCCTTTCCAGGATTTATAGAAGTTTGGTTTACGGCTATTTGGATAATGTACATGTCCATTGTATCAAAGTTAGGTTACAATCGACTCAACGTTGTATTATGAGTTCAAATCCAATTTTAATAAATATTTAAACATTTATTATTATTGTATTACACTTGGTCTACAACCTTTATAGCGTATAATTATATGTTTTCTTATCGTCAAAGTCAAAATCCAAATGAAACCATTTTATTCAAAATAAGTACAACTAGTGTCTAATTTTATTTTGAGTGTCTGAGTCAAATACCATGCCATTCCAGCCATATTAAATCAAAAAAACAAGTTAAATTCAATAATAACTATGTTTTTATTACAAATAATTTTGTAATAAAAATATGGTTTTTATTTTAAGTAATTTGTTACACAAAATAATCCCACGAAAGTTCAATATTTAATACGTATGTATTGTTCCAGAGCGGTTCCAACTCAACAATTAATTTGATTTGTTAAATTGTATTAATTTAAAAAAAAACGTTAAATGTTTCAATTTAATAATTGCATTATTGAAGTAATTTACTCATTTGTTTTAAACGATTGCGTCATTGATTTGGATAAACTACTTCATAAACAAGTTTATAATTAAAATTAATCAATAAACGCCATCCAATATACTATAACTATAAAATTATATTTTGTATCGTGATTTTTTTTTATTAATTTCAGGACATTATTACTAAGCATATGAAAATAATATATTTTTCAAGAGGGTATCGGACACACAGCCTTCGAACTACAGCCATTTTATTATTTTTTTAAGTCTATGTTAATCATGTACACTTTTATTACAATCATTACATTATAGTGGCAAATAAATGCTAAAGCTGATCGGTAAATACTAAAATGACATTTATTAACTTGAAATATCAAAAATATCCGAGGTGTGTTATGAAAAGAATCACTAAATTAAACCCAATTATTTTACGCTCTAACTAGTTCAATAGCTTTATTTAGGGATTGTTTTAAACATTTGTAAGAGTTGGCATTCTAAATTAGTACACACAGGTAGTAGACACATAATTGAAAATCAACTGTAACGTAAAGATATCAAACTGAAAATCATACTAAATATCTGTAATAAAAGCATAGAAAAAGTGAAATGTCTAAGTCTACTTGGTCCATAAAAAATCTGCAAAATATAGATATTTAATAGGAAAAAAGTTTAAAAAGTTATAAAATATTAAAAAGAGCATGAAACTGCAAATTTAAGTTTGTCAACTTTTATTTGTTAAACTTTATGCTGACACACAATTAGCGTGGTGCGTATTAATGCGAAACTTTGAAAAAAAAATTGGAAACATCAGCTTTGTTAAAGAATAAGCTTTGCAGTACCGAGATGTAATGCTAGAATATGAATAACATTACTTCTACGGAGAGCGTTGTGCCAAGAATAACACAAGCAAAAGAGCTCCTTTAATTAGAATAGTAATACCATATAGCATTATATTTTCCAGCAATCTACGTTCTCTTTCAAACTAAAGTAAAAAATTACAAATGTTCTGTAGGTTATTTTTATGATTTTTAAAGTGTTAATCCACACTGAGGATAGAGAAAATACTTAAAGAAAACATATAAAAATTTGAACGCAGCGGGACTCGAACCTGCGCCCTCCTGCGAACCGTGGCGGTTCGCAGGAGGGCGCGGGTTCGAGTCCCGCTGCGTTCAAATTTTTTATATGTTTTCTTTAAGTATGTTCTGTAGGTTAGTTTGTTTATAGGAAATAATTTATTTTGTTTGTTTTAGTTATTGTTAGTAACTGTCTTCAAATATTGTTTCTTGTTTACATAGAAGATATTTAAATTCAAACTTTAAAGTAATAATAGTTTGTATATGGTTTAATTTTCTTTTAAAGTCTCACTCCAGCGAATGGTATATTGTTTGGCTTGTTTTGTTTATCAATATGCAAGTTGTTGAATTTATAACCTTTAAGTATGGTATACAATTTATGTAATAATATTTTTATTGTATTTATAGTATACTCTGGCCGTGCAGGTCTTTCTCGGGAAAACATCGACGATTGCCGAATGAAACTTGTGTCTTCTATTGAGACCTCCCTCAGTAATGTCTTATTGTGGAACGAAAGGAATCTTGTTCAATTCAACCCCCAGAAGACTCAAGTTTGCGCGTTAACCACAAAAAAAAAACCCTTTTGTCGTGTCACCAGTTTTTGAGAACACTTCTCTTAAAGCCTCGCCTACTATCAGTATATTGGGGCTCAGCGTTTCCAATGACTGTCATCGCGATCATTTGGATAGCAAGGCCAAGTTGGCCGCGAAGAAACTGGGTGTCATCGGAAGAGCGAGACAGTACTTCACGCCTGCACACCGATTGGCTCTGTATAGCGCCCAGGTTCGGCCTCGCATGGAGTATTGTTCTCATCTCTGGTCTGGGGCACCCCAATATCAACATGAACCATTTGATCACATACAGCGTATGACCGTTCGTATCGTTGGGGACCCAATTATCTGTGAAAGGCTAGACACTTTGGCGCTGCGTAGAGACATTTCCTCGCTATGCGTTCTCTACCGCTTATACCATGGGGAGTGTTCTGGAGAACTTTTTGATCTGGTCCCTGCCGCTGAATTCTCCAACCGCACAGTACGACACAAATTAAGATATCATCCCCACCATCTGGATACGCGGAACTCTTCTACTGTGAGGTTCCGTAGGAACTTTTTTCCATGCACCACGCTAATGTGGAATAGCCTACCTGCGGCATTGTTTCCTGATCGATACGAAATGGGTACCTTCAAAAAGCGCGTCTACGTCCACCTTAAAGGCCGGCAACGCTCTTGTAACACCTCTGCTGTTACACAGGGCCGTGGGCGTCGGTGATCACTTACCATTAGGTGACCCGATCGCTAGTTTGCCTTGTCCTTCTCATAAAAAAAAAATTATAGCGCAATTTAACTTTAACTCTAATCACAGGATGATCAGAGCAAAACTAAACCTGATACCTATTAAACATTCAAGGCGTAGCTATATAAAAAACCAAAAAAATCCAGGGCGCATCTTATTAGGTGAAAAGGAAGTGCTAAGCTTAGATAATTATCTAAAGGAAATATCAAATAAAGAAAAAATACAAGCTTATCTTGTATTTTTTCTTTATTTGATATTTCCTACAATTATTTCGAAAACGTTACAGAAAATTTGAGCACAAATTTATAACTGAATCGAAAAGCTACATACCTAGTTGGGGAAGAAGCAAAATGTCTAGTTGAAAAAAGAAAGAGTATGCTTATGACCAGATCTGGAAGTATTTTCTTGTCAACTTTTTCCATTTGTACTGTGTTTACTTTTTATGTTTTAGAACTATATTTCTATACACATTTGTTAAGTCTCATTTTACGCAGAACGAAATTAATTACAGTCTTTAAAGTTATCGTGCCCTAGACACTAAAGTTATGAAATTTTTTACATTAATTCTCAAAATTTGGAAGTTTCGGAAAATAAACAAAATAAACTGTTATATCATCACTTTCAGTTATAAAAAAATAGTTATATGCATAATAAAATAATTATAGTACATGACTACATCAACAGTGCATCTAAATAGCAAGTAAGTATAAAGAAAGTAACTATATTTATAATAATTAAATAATAATCATTTAAAAAAATTATAAATTACGTGAAAATTAAATTTTATAATCTTATTTTCAGCTCATAATATTACTATCAGCTATATTTTTTCATACATTAGTATTAGGCTACAGTGTAACAAAAAATATATTAAATGAAGAGGTAAGTTTTACTTTAAGACATCTTGTCTCAAATTACTGACCAGAACTTTTTTTACGTGGAGTTTATAAGACTAATATCATACTCGTGATTTAACAATTAAGCAAAGACAACTAGTGTCAACTCCCACCGAAAATAAGGTCATTATAATAAATATACTAGGTATTCTTCATAAAATCAAATAACATATGTATTCATAACGAATTGGTATATAAAGCTGTTTTTATATTTTTTGCATATTTCAGAGAAATCGAGCCGAAATACTGGACGAGCCCTTCTCCTCCCTTTTTTACATGTTTGATATTGATTTAACTCTTCCTTTTAAGTGCATGGCTTTGTCATTAACTTACTGTATAATAATACTTTAATTGGACACAGTTATTAACTCCTTAATAAGTACATATACTAATTCTCTTTTTTGCCTCCGGGTTAAATTTACGATAAATGTAAGTTTAGGTTAAGTTTAAATTATAAATGTAAGTAAAAAGTTTAAACCACTCGGTACCTACTATGTATTAATGTAGTACGATACAAATATAAAACAAGTTATTGGCTTAGTTATATTGATATATTTAATAGTTAAATCGTGACATAAAAATAATAAAAATAATAATACAATCGTATTCTGTATTGCTATGATTAAATATTTACTACTGAAACATTTTTATTCAACTCGGGAAAGTATGATATTATAAATTGTAAATTATATTATTATTATGTACATATAAACAGTCTGGACATTAGATAACTAAGTACCTCACAAAATATAATTGTCTTAATTATATGGGTACCCACCAAACTCACCACCAAAAATATACATGTGAAGGTGGAAGCCAAGTCCTAGAACTTTTTAGTTCTAGTATCTTTATCATAATCATAACCATAATATTACTATATTGAACTTGGAGGGTTTCAAAATTTTGTGATGGAAACTTCATTCAATATTGTTTATAAGTTTTTTTATGACTTTCGGTTCGCTATTGGCGCAAAGACAATAAAAAGAGCTTGAGCTTCCAAAATGATGAAATAGCCACGCCACATATTTTGAGTAAAATGTCGACTTTGTGAAGGTATTCGTGTTTGTAGAGTGCGTGTTTGTAGCCTCATCACCCATGAGGCTCTAAATTGCGTAATTCGAACTTGACCTCGGCGTTCTTACATGTAAGCGCCTTTGATTTAGTTGAAACTTAATTTAAATAAAAGATATTTTAAATGAGAAAAAGTCACAAGCTATCACCAACTGCTACGTTCTCAACCAAGGTAATTCACTTAGGTAGCGTAGTTCCATTAATTTTGTTTGTAAATATACCTAATACTTTAAAGATTAAGGGCCAATGTCACGAGTTACGCATTCCGATTACAAACTGATTTCACATTTCATATTACGAACAGGTTGATAATGTCTACCAGATAAAAGTTTATAGTTAACAGGTCTTTATCTGGTAGATACTTCTATCTAACAAATGTCACATATAAAACGTCTATACAACTATAATCTGAATGTAAGCAAAAATATAATGGATTACCTCTTAATGGAGTTAATCGATTTCATTACCTCTCTCCGACTATAAAAAACGAGTGCTTTTGAACACAACAGGCAATGCCTTAATTTATAAGGTAGAGAATAGAGTATTATGATGTCATCTAAATGGGTTAAAATGTTTTTATCATACTATCTCCTATTACTGCCTACAACTAATTCAGCTATTTTTTATTTCACAATACTTTTACTATTTTATTTATTCGTTTCATTTCATAATTTTTCTAATTTTAAATTGCCAATTAAATATAATTTCATGTTAATATTTTCAATGTTTTATGTTAATACTTGATTTTAATGTAATAAAAATAGAGGACCGTTGTGGCGCAGAGGCGCAACGTCTGCCTGTTACGCAACGGTTTCTGGGTTCGATCCCCAGTCGGGGAAGATGGATTTTTCTATTTCCATTTTCTTCGCTCTGGCAACTAAGGCAAAATGCGGCGTTGAGTTCCGCCACTCAACACGCAATGCCTGGAAAACGGTGGAAAGCGGGGACGGAGTAAGCAAGGACTAAGTAATGGAGTGTCTCAACACTAGGTTCGTATGGTTCCTGCAGTTCCCTCTGCCTACCCTGCCATGTGCGGAATAAAGCGTGAAGCTAAAAAAAAAAATATAAGCTAACTCTAAACCTATTCCTGGTCAGTTTGTTTGTAAGATCGAAATATTTATTAACTTTTAGATGGTGACTTTTTGGGATATTTGTTTCTCACGGAACTGTAAGTTCTACCAGTACTACGCGTTTTAGGATTCGATTATAAAGAAAAATATCCAATCTGGATGACGAAACACAAATATTCTCAGGGATTCTATACTGTTTCTCATACGTACGTGTCCAATCAGGAGCTGTAGCTTTTGGAAGTGAGGTAACATTTTCATCCCGTGACTTTCCCAGAATATGTGTTTTGGCGACTCTTTGGTGTTTATAGAGCGCCAATGGTTTCTTTAATCTCAACCCAAAACTATTTTTGTCTCTAAATAAGGTTAAGATATTCGCCGGATGCGCTAGCCCAAGCCAAAATATCAGTATCTTTATGGCACTTGCTACGAGGATCTTATTCAAATCATATACGAGGAAAGGCCAATTTAAACGTGATGTTAGAAAATTGTCCTAAATCTAAACTTTCTTGACATTACTTATAGATTGATGGTCTACTTTTTCAAGATCCGTCATAAAGCTGTCGACTAGTACATCTAAAGATAGAGTGCGGCCTTTGTAATCTATTTTCTCGCCGAGAAATTTAAAAGGTGCCGCTATGGAAACTATAGCAATGCTTTTACCGTCAATTTTAAGTCCCGGATCGTATGAGGTATATTTAATGTTTCGTCTTCCCAGACATATTAGACTATTATATAGCCATTACAAACGATAAACGCCAAAAATGTCAGATACATACTGAGACTATCCAGCGTATAACCGGACCATAGATAATCTTACACAACATGATTATACGCACACACACTATCAACTTGTCCATATCATACACAAAAGCCTAGCTATTCAACTAAAGCTGATCCTAGATACCCGTAAACCATATTATAAATACAAACCAGCTACAGTACTAGAAAATCTGACGCATAAAATGTATTACGGTCTCGAGCAATTACAGATGGAACAATTCATTACAATAAGCTGGATATTACCTTACAAAACAAGATTAATAAAACAAAATTTGTTATTAACATCGCCGTTCCTAGCACTTATAATATCACAAAAACAATAACAGAAAAATTACACAAATATGCTGAGCTCAAAGAAGAAATTCTTACAATCTTGAAGCAAAAGAAGGTTTATATTTTGCCGATCGTAATTTCAAATACAGATGCTATACCAAAATATATACACAATAGTCAAAAACTTTTAAATCTTAACGAACATTTATATTGTACATTACAAAAAGCAGTTATTTTAAACACATGTCATATAATGCGTAAGTTTTTAGATATAAGTGAAGACAACATATTCGTACAGCATCACACAACTGATTCTTGTACACCAACATAAAATTAGTAATTATTATTTACTTCGCTTAAGCCCGTAAGTAATAATATTATGATATTATTACTTACGGGCTTAAGCGAAGTTGAAAAGGTTAAGATAAAATAACATTTGACAATAATAATAATAATTCTTTATTGCACATAATACCATAGGAATCGAAAGTAAAGGTACAAATCAGTATAGGCATAATGTGTAGCAAGGCGGCCTTATGACTGCAAGCGATCAGAGACATTTCATCCAGTTCATATGAAGCGATAAAGACGACCAGAATACATCCATTTCTACTTATACCACCATAAAGCTCGATCACTATCATCTAATCTTAATTTATCTCCACACAATAAACCAATCACTGAACAATAAGCCGGACTGCATTTGCAGGCACAGAACATTACTTCGATCGACTTTGCTATGTACAGGGGAAAATTAATTTCATACTGTTTTGATAAATTATATTATCGATGCATTATCCAAAATGAAATGGCTAAATGTATTATAGTCACATTAAGAGAGATTAAATGACGATTGCTTATCCAAATTGGTATCACAATACCTTAATAATTTTATATAAATATTGGCAATGTGATATGTAAATATAATATTTTATTTTTAATAAGTAGCTTTTATTTTGGTGTTTATTTGTTTTAATAATATTATTGTTTTAACTTCTTGTGTCACTTTCGTAGCAGAATAGATAGAGGAAACCTAATATCAAAATTCCTTAGAAATATTGCATGTCGAGTACTAGAAGTCTACCAGTAGAAAAAACCAGTCTAAGCCATGTATTGGTGGGAAATAATTTTTTAAATTCTCAAATGGGTGCCAAGCCTACAACTGTAAGCGTTTCTAATAGATGTCTCGAAATAAAAATATTCTACGTACAAGAATATAAGAATAAAAATATTCTACAAACACTCTATCAGTATAACTAACATAAATGTAATAAAACATTTATATCGTTATAACAAATAAATTGCAGTATAAAACTTTTGACTTTCTGTGTCCATTGTGCCTTTAATAATAACTTAAAGCGTACTAAAAACATATAACTTAAAGAACCGTACGTCAGTTCCTCCAACCGACTAACGTTATCTGTCTTAGTTAACGACGCAGTCTGCGTCAATAGCGGCAAACATTCATCACTTGTCATCATGTATTTATTGACTTGGCTAATTCTTGTGAATAAAAAACATAATTTTAAAATTATTAAATTTCACCTATTAATTATACTTGCGTTTTAATATCGCTTTCAAAAACGGGAAATCTGAGTTTGATTTGTACGTAATATAACATTTATCATCCATACCAGAAGATAATGCAGAAGTATGAATGTATATATATATATATATATATATATATATATATATATATATATATATATATATATATATATATATATATATATATATATATATATATATATATATATATATATATACCTCCTGTTAAGACACTCCGTTGCTTGTTTTCCGCCTCTTGGGTGGAAGAACTCAACAGAACCGCACTTTCCTAGCAGTCATAGCAATGAAAATGAAAAGTTTTTGTTGTTTTCTATAATGACGTAGGGTATAATGAATGATAATTATTAAAAAAATGTATTAAAGTCTTAATAACTATAGATGTTTAAAAATATTTGATGTAATGGGACTAATATTTCAAATATTGTGTGACAAATGAATTTTTGATGACAACTGAAAATGAAAAATAAAAATATTGTTAATTTTATTCAATAAAGCCAACGTTGTATACATAAATCATTCTTAGTCTTATAAACACAATTAAAATATTATTACATAAATTGTATACCACACTTAAAGGTTATAAATTCAACAACTTGCATATTGATAAACAAAACAAGCCAATCAATATACCATTCGCTGGAGTGAGACTTTAAAAGAAAATTAAACCATATACAAACTATTATTACTTTAAAGTTTGAATTTAAATAACTTCTATGTAAACAAGAAAAAACATTTGAAGACAGTTACTAACAATAACTAAAACAAACAAAATAAATTATTTCCTATAAACAAACTAACCTACAGAACATTTGTAATTTTTTACTTTAGTTTGAAAGAGAACGTAGATTGCTGGAAAATATAATGCTATATGGTATTACTGTTCTATTAAAAGGAGCTCTTTTGATTGTGTTATTCTTGGCACAACGCTCTCCGTAGAAGTAATGTTATTCATATTGTGGCTTCTAGCATTACACCTCGGTACTGCAAGGCTTATGCTTTGACAAAGCTGATGTTTCCAATTTCTTTTTCAAAGTTTCGCATTAATACGCACCACGCTAATTGTGTGTCAGCATAAAGTTTAACAAATAAAAGTTGACAAATTTAAATTTGCAGTTTCATGCTCTTTTTAATATTTTATAACTTTTTAAACTTTTTTCCTATTAAATATCTATATTTTGCAGATTTTTTATAGACCAAGTAGACTTAGACATTTCACTTTTTCTATGCTTTTATTACAGATATTTAGTATGATTTTCAGTTTGATATCTTTACGTTACAGTTTATTTTCAATTATGTGTCTACTACCTGTGTGTACTAATTTAGAATGCCAACTCTTAGAAATGTTTAAAACAATCCCTAAATAAAGCTATTGAACTAGTTAGAGCGTAAAATAATTGGGTTTAATTTAGTGATTCTTTTCATAACACACCTCATATATTTTTGATATTTCAAGTTAATAAATATAATTTTAGTATTTACCGATCAGCTTTAGCATTTATTTGTCATTATAATGTAATGATTGTAATAAAAGTGTACATGATTAACATAGACTTAAAAAAATAATAAAATGTAGTTCCAAGGCTGTGTGTCCGATACCCTCTTGAAAAATATACTATTTTCATATGCTTAGTAATAATGTTCTGAAATTAATAAAAACAATCACGATACAAAATATAATTTTAATTTAATTTATAGTATATTAGATGGCGTTTATTGATTAATTTTAATTATAAACTTGTGTATGAAATAGTTTATCCAAATCAATGACGCAATCGTTTAAAACAAATGAGTAAATTACTTCAATAATGCAATTATTAAATTGAAACATTTAACGTTTCTTTTAAATTGATACAATTTAACAAATCAAATTAATTGTTGAGTTGGAACCGCTCTGGAACAATACATACGTATTAAATATTGAACTTTCGTGGGATTATTTTGTGTAACAAAATACTTAAAATAAAAACCATATTTTTATTACAAAATTATTTGTAATAAAAACATAGTTATTATTGAATTTAACTTGTTTTATTGATTTAATATGGCTGGAATGGCATGGTATTTGACTCAGACACTCAAAATAAAATTAGACACTAGTTGTACTTATTTTGAATAAAATGGTTTCATTTGGATTTTGACTCTGACTTTGACGATAGGAAAACATATAATTGTACGCTATAAAGGTTGTAGACCAAGTGTAATACAATAATAATAAATGTTTAAATATTTATTAAAATTGGATTTGAACTCATAATACAATGTTGAGTCGATTGTAACCTAACTTTGATACAATGGACATGTACATTATCCAAATAGCCGTAAACCAAACTTCTATAAATCCTGGAAAGGCAATAGTAAATATTGGTGTTGCAGTTCGACGTTTGATCGATGAACTCCTATTTGTTTTACGTAACGTAAATGTACAATTTGATTATCAATCTGAAGCTCATCTATCAATATCAGAGTGTGATAAATAGAAATGCGCAGGATTACGTCATGTTTTAAATATGTCAAGTAATTAATGTTTTAACGTTATTTTGAACGACTTTTAGAAAGATTTATTAACATTGTAATCTAATCATAATGTCAGAGTACATCTTAATTAATTAGCTTATTGTTTTTACTAGATCACAACATTGCAGACTGTAAAGGTGACAGCCTACTGTCACGTTTACAGTCTGCAGTCTTAGACAGTAAGTAGGACAATGGATTTGATTCTCACTCGAAGTAATATATTATATTTACTTCCTTACTTTGGCTTTTTCAAAGCGTTATTTATTATGATTACATTATTCATTACGCACAGGTTTTTAATTCTACTAATGTGGAGAACAAAGTCTTGACATTGGGCTTTTTGTGCATGTCTACTTTACGACGGGATAAAGTAGCAAGATAAAAATTTACATATATTTAATTATTCATAAAATATATAAAAAATGTCTAGTGACAAAAATATTTTCAAGGGCAGGGAATTTCTTTTGTGATTGAAAGACATGGCGCGTCTTCTTTTGTTCTGGTGAATTCATGTAAGTGTTATTACATTTTTGAGTTTATATCAACTACATCAGAAATAAATATGAAATAAAAATAATAATAAAAATATTAATGTAAGTCCAGTCGTAACAATGAAAATTTTATTAATACTTACATCTTATTGTTATCTAAATCGTAAAAAGAATATCCTAAGAAGGAAATTAAAAATGTAATGAATTCACCATGTTTTATTTGTAAGACCCTATTGCTGACCTTTTTCTTATATCTTAAGTTAATACATCACACATACCAGATCTTGAAATATTAAAAAAATAGCCAAATATAAGTATTTTTAAGAAGCGAAATAAATTATTGCTAATTGAATTAGCTGTGCCAGAGGCCTTAGCCAAACACCTAACGCTCCATGTCTATTCTATAGATACAGTCACAAATGCTTCAACGTTTATAGAAAAATTTACTTGCTAGCCCACAACGCACGTCAGCATCTAACACTAGATCTCAAGCTAATAAAAGGGTCTTCTTTTGACACTTAAAAGAAGATACGTTTATACCTTATGATTATCGTTTTTAGAAACGTCAAGTGAAAGACGTAACGTCATATATTTCAATGTCACAATCGTTGAAACTAAATGTTTACTAATTTGATTTAAGCAAGTAGAAAAAAATATATTTAAGCAGATAAACATTTGTAGAAATAGTCATTTATACACATATAATTTACAAATACAATTTTACTATATATTGATATGTTAAAAAAATTACATCAAATGTATTATAAAAAGTGAATTAATTAAAATCATAATTAGATAGTTCAACGCTTACAAGTCCTTGTCTAAATGAGCAAAATGGTTGTCATTGACGACTTGTCTTGTCTATTTTTTATATTTAACTGTAAATTTTGTAAGCGTAATCGTTCTTTGAATTGCGCTATAAGATAAGCCAAAATAAAATTATAGATTCTTGTTGTATTTTTTGTTCTTTGCTACCTTAAGTTATTTGTTCAAATAATAAATAAATAGATATACAAAGTTACTTAACAGTTTTAATTTTTAACTAACCATGTCCTCTTTTAACTAAACGATTATTTTTTTAGTAAGCTGAAGAGTGTTATAAATATATCACTTCAAATCATCCTCTTGTAAAACATTACTTATTTAAATACCTAATAAAAAAGTATGGTAGGACAAAAAAACCCTATTTCTGTTTTTGTCGCAGGCAAATGTTTTTACGCAGACTATTTATGTGTAGGACAAATGTGCCCTATAGATAGATGGTACTATGGGACTCAAAGGACCAAGAAACCTGCAGGATCGCTTGCGCATGCTACTACAGCGCTTCGATGGAAGACCCGCTGAATGTAAGCCATCATTGCATCCAGAGTTTTATTCTAAGGTAGCCATAGTCTCAATGCCTTGCAGAAAAATCACCATGACCTTCTTGCAGTACCTCCTCTAGGGTAAGGGACGCCTAAATTGAAGCCATAAGAGTAGCGTTCATTTTTCTTATGTCACTAGTAGCGCACTTCCTCCGTGTCGCCACTATACTTCCTGTTGACGATTTTCTTAGACCCTAGCGCCACCAGAGTAAGTTGTGGAATTTAAATGATTTCTGTATTAAATCTCTTTGCCACCAGACTACGACTCTTTAATACTGCAGAAAAATGTATATTTTTAGGGTTCCGTACAAAAATAAAAAAACGGAACCCTTATAGAATCACTCGTGTTCCTGTCCGTCCGTCTGTCACAGCCAATTTTTAATAGACCGAATGAGGTGAAATTTGGCAGGATGGTGTAATGCCCTGACCCGAACACAGATGTGTAACGTAAAAAATATTTTTTTTAAATAAGGGTAATTTTCGGGGGATAAATTAGGTAATTAAAAAGAAATTGCGAACTTTACTGAGTCACATATCAAATAAAAGGGCTTGTTATCAGGATCTGGAATATATATTTTTTAATTTTTTAAAATAAATAGTTTCGCTGATATTCATGAAAAAAGCCGAAACTTGACCTTTCCCCCCCCCCCCCCCCCCCCTAGTCTCCGAAATTACTGAGCCGAAAATTTAAAAAAATTACTGAATATAGTTTATAGCTTGTAGATTACAGGAAAACCTATAAGGATTTCATAGATTAAAAATAAAATGGTAAATTCGATAAAAAATGTTTTTAGGGAGAAAACGTTTTCAGGGAAAATATTTCATTATATTTTGCACGGAACCCTTTCCACGCGAGTTCAACTCGCACTTGACCGTTTTTTTTATTCTTTTAATCAACAATGACATTGCATACAATATAATTGTCATTTGTAGAAAAGAAGTTCTTCGCGCATATATATAGAGAGCTGTCAAGTGAACACATCAAACAGTGATTGCTATAAATTAACAACGCGCCTAAAACACCAGTGCATCGAGAAATTTTATAATCAGTGTTTATTTGCGCGATCCGAAGGAAAATATTTAAAAAAAATCACCATAGTGGACATATAATTTTTAAAGAAAAAAAAACAAATGTCCTCGGAAATATAAAAATAAAACGTATGAAAAATTGAATCACTTCCAGTGTTTGACATTGACTGTCGCTTTACCATCGACAAAACAGTGTTGCTATGACATAAAGGATACCTGAAATAAAAATGAATCCGCAAACTTAACTAATTTTAGACAAAATGAACGATATGAAATGCGATACAAAATGAACGATATGAAAAGTTTACTAGAAGAATGTCAGGTTTAGTATATGAAAAATTAAAACCACTTATTGAAGACAATATAAGGCTAAAGAAAGAGGTCGAAAGTCTGCAATCAAAGGTACAAAATTTAGAGCGAGCTGTACGAAAAAACATTTGCCTAATTTATGGAGTGACGGAAGAAGAAAAACATGGCTTCGAATTAAGAGAAAAAGTGCTAGAAATTTTGAGGTATGCAAGTGATAGATCAGATATGCAAGAATGGGACAGTGATGTGTGAAGGATAGGGAGAAGGGAGAGTAGTAAAATAAGACCTACCCTCCTAACAGTTACTCTAACATGGCGAAAACATGAGCTCTTGAAAAATAATAATAACTTCCCTAATGGCATTTATGTCACCCAAGATTACCCCAAAATCAGTTATCATTAAAAGGAAAGAGTTAAAATAAAAACAAAAACAAGAACAATAAAAAGGAAATACAGCTTACATTCGCTACAATAAACTTACAGTTAACGGTAAAACAGACAAGGAAACAAAGAGAAAGTGATCTGAATCTAAATCACCTACCATAGCTAACAAAATAAAAAAATGGGATCCGGCACCATAAAAATAAATTACACAAAGTACATAGTATGTTTCGCCCAAGATCCAATTCCTCAAGTTCCTTGGCAGAATAAACAAAAACCAAAAGATAACCAAATAAAAGTCGGAGAAAGAACATATTATAAGAAACAACATTTCCCAAGCCGGTCAATTACGAACTACGAAGATAGTAACGCATCCTCTCCGATACTAAGAAATGTACAACCCATGTACAAAAAGACAATAAAAATCTATATATATATATACATATATATATATATATATATATATATATATATATATATATATATATATATATATATATATATATATATATATATATATATATATATATATATATATATATATATATATATATATATATATATATATATATAATTAATTAATTGGGATATAGTGGATCTTAGTGAGATTAGAAGAAATAGAGAAGCAATAGAAGAACATAAAAATTGTATATTTTATTATATTGAATGACATAAGTTTCCATCATCTTGCTAATTTTGAAGGTTGGGACCTGTCTATTATCTGACTTCGTATCGATTCAAACGATCGCGTCCGAATCTACGCTTGTTGTTGTTGTTGTACAGGTCCCATAGAGGTAATACAGAAACAGATCGACTCATGGAGCGTTTGCAATCGGCCATTGATGATGTGCTCTCGCTTATCCCCTCCGCTGAAATCGTAATACTTGGCGATTTTAATGCCCACAATTCCGATTGGCTTGGGTCATGCACCACTGACCACGCGGGGAGGGCTGTATTTGACCTTGCTGTGGCTAATGGACTGTCCCAACTGGTTGACTCACTCACGCGTCCTCCAGTGGATAGCCATAATGCCTTCTTACTGGATCTTTTGCTGACTTCACATCCAGAACAGTATCGGGTTGTGGTCGATGCCCTTTTGTTGTGGTTGTGATCGAGGAATCTTCCGATCACTGCCTAGTGCGGAGTGAGGTGCCTATTAAGCGCAACAGTCGCAAAACACCAGCGACTTGTCGCGTCTGGCACTATAAGTCAGCAGATTGGGACGGAATGCGTGCTTTTTACTCATCCTATCCCTGGGGGCCGATTTGCTTCTCTTCTGATGATCCGAGTACCTGTGCTTCGGCTGTCACCGAGGGGGTTTTACAGGGTATGGAGCTTTATGTTCCTAGCTCTGTGGTGCCGCTTGGTGGCAAGTCACAGCCGTGGTTTGGTATGTCTTGCAAACAAGCTGCTACTGAAAAGCGTAAGGCATATCAAGTGTGGGCTGAGGCGCTGGCTACTGCAGATCCGAAGGTGAAAACCTTAAAAGGGAAGTTTAACTCTAGGTACTTTAAGCGGCAAATCGCCCAGAGCCAGGTCCGAACGTGTGGGTTGCCCGTCTGGAACACGTCAGTTCTGGGCGCTCTCTAAGGCAACACTTGGCAACTTTAGCCGGCCCTCGTTTCCGCCGTTACGCACAGAGAATGACATCCTCGTCCATATACCGCTTATACCGTGGGGAGTGTTTTGGAGAACTTTTTGATCTGGTGCCTGCCGCTGAATTCTCCAACCGCACAGTACGACACAAATTAAGATATCATCCCCACCATCTGGACACGCGGAACTCTTCTACTGTGCGGTTCCGTAGGAACTTTTTTCCACGCACCACGCTAATGTGGAATAGCCTACCTGCGGCAGTGTTTCCTGATCGATACGACATGGGTACCTTCAAAAAGCACGTCTACGTCCACCTTAAAGGCCGGCAACGCTCTTGTAACACCTCTGCTGTTATACAGGGCCGTGGGCGTCGGTGATCACTTACCATTAGGTGACCCGACCGCTAGTTTGCCTTGTCCTTCCCATAAAAAAAAATGTTATAGCGCAATTTAACTTTAACTCTAATCACAGGAGATCAGAGCAAAACTAAACCTGATACCTATAAAACATTCAAGGCGTAGCTATATAAAAAACCAAAAAAATCCAGGGCGCATCTTATTAGGTGAAAAGGAACTGCTAAGCTTATATAATGATCTAAAGGAAATATCAATTAAAGAATAAATACAAGATAAGTACAATTATTTCGTAAACGGTACACAAAATTTGAGCACAAATTTATAACTGAATCGAAAAGCTACATACCTAGTTGGGGAAAAACCAAAATGTCTAATTGAAAAAAGAAAGAGTATGCTTATCACGAGATCTGGAAGTATTTTCTTGTCAATTTTTTTCCATTTGTACAGTGTTACTTTTTATGTTTTAGAACTATATTCTATGCACATTTGTTAAGTCTCATTTTACGCAGAACGAAATTAATTACAGTCTTTAAAGTTGTCGTGCCCTAGACACCAAAGTTATGAAATATTTTACACTAATTGTCAAAATTTGGAAGTTCGGAAAATAAACAAAATAAACTGTTATATCATCACTTTCAGTTATAAAAAATTAGTTATATGCATAATAAAATAATTATAGTACATGACTACATCAACAGTGCATCTAAATAGCAAGTAAGTATAAAGAAAGTAACTATATTTATAATAATTAAATAATAATCATTTAAAAAAATTATAAATTACGTGAAAATTAAATTTTGTAATCTTATTTTCAGCTCATATATTACTATCAGCTATATTTTTTCATACATTAGTATTAGGCTACAGTGTAACAAAAATATATTAAATGAAGAGGTAAGTTTTACTTTAAGACATCTTGTCTCAAATTACTGACCAGAACTTTTTTTACGTGGAGTTTATAAGACTAATATCATACTCGTGATTTAACAATTAAGCAAAGACAACTAGTGTCAACTCCCACCGAAAATAAGGTCATTATAATAAATATACTAGGTATTCTTCATAAAATCAAATAACATATGTATTCATAACGAATTGGTATATAAAGCTGTCTTTATATTTTTTGCATATTTCAGAGAAATCGAGCCGAAATACTGGACGAGCCCTTCTCCTCCCTTTTTCACATGTTTGACATTGATTTAACTCTTCCTTTTAAGTGCATTTAGTGCTTTGTCATTAACTTACTGTATAATAATACTTTAATTGGACACAGTTATTAACTCCTTAATAAGTACATATACTAATTCTCTTTTTTGCCTCCGGGTTAAATTTACGATAAATGTAAGTTTAGGTTAAGTTTAAATTATAAATGTAAGTAAAAAGTTTAAACCACTCGGTACCTACTATGTATTAATGTAGTACGATACAAATATAAAACAAGTTATTGGCTTAGTTATATTGATATATTTAATAGTTAAATCGTGAAATAAAAATAATAAAAATAATAATACAATCGTATTCTGTATTGCTATGATTAAATATTTACTACTGAAACATTTTTATTCAACTCGGGAAAGTATGATATTATAAATTGTAAATTATATTATTATTATGTACATATAAACAGTCTGGACATTAGATAACTAAGTACCTCACAAAATATAATTGTCTTAATTATATGGGTACCCACCAAACTCACCACCAAAAATATACATGTGAAGGTGGAAGCCAAGTCCTAGAACTTTTTAGTTCTAGTATCTTTATCATAATCATAACCATAATATTACTATATTGAACTTGGAGGGTTTCAAAATTTTGTGATGGAAACTTCATTCAATATTGTTTATAAGTTTTTTTATGACTTTCGGTTCGCTATTGGCGCAAAGACAATAAAAAGAGCTTGAGCTTCCAAAATGATGAAATAGCCACGCCACATATTTTGAGTAAAATGTCGACTTTGTGAAGGTATTCGTGTTTGTAGAGTGCGTGTTTGTAGCCTCATCACCCATGAGGCTCTAAATTGCGTAATTCGAACTTGACCTCGGCGTTCTTACATGTAAGCGCCTTTGATTTAGTTGAAACTTAATTTAAATAAAAGATATTTTAAATGAGAAAAAGTCACAAGCTATCACCAACTGCTACGTTCTCAACCAAGGTAATTCACTTAGGTAGCGTAGTTCCATTAATTTTGTTTGTAAATATACCTAATACTTTAAAGATTAAGGGCCAATGTCACGAGTTACGCATTCCGATTACAAACTGATTTCACTATTTCATATTACGAACAGGTTGATAATGTCTACCAGATAAAAGTTTATAGTTAACAGGTCTTTATCTGGTAGATACTTCTATCTAACAAATGTCACATATAAAACGTCTATACAACTATAATCTGAATGTAAGCAAAAATATAATGGATTACCTCTTAATGGAGTTAATCGATTTCATTACCTCTCTCCGACTATAAAAAACGAGTGCTTTTGAACACAACAGGCAATGCCTTAATTTATAAGGTAGAGAATAGAGTATTATGATGTCATCTAAATGGGTTAAAATGTTTTTATCATACTACCTCCTATTACTGCCTACAACTAATTCAGCCATTTTTTATTTCACAATACTTTTACTATTTTATTTATTCGTTTCATTTCATAATTTTTCTAATTTTAAATTGCCAATTAAATATAATTTCATGTTAATATTTTTAATGTTTTATGTTAATACTTGATTTTAATGTAATAAAAATAGAGGACCGTTGTGGCGCAGGGGCGCAACGTCTGCCTGTTACGCAACGGTTTCTGGGTTCGATCCCAAGTCGGGGAAGATGGATTTTTCTATTTCCATTTTCTTCGCTCTGGCAACTAAGGCAAAGTGCGGCGTTGAGTTCCGCCACTCAACACGCAATGCCTCGAAAACGGTGGAAAGCGGGGACGGAGTAAGCAAGGACTAAGTAACGGAGTGTCTCAACACTAGGTTCGTATGGTTCCTGCAATTCCCTCTGCCTACCCTGCCATGTGCGGGATAAAGCGTGAAGCTAAAAAAAAAAATTTTACACCTATATTTATATATTATGTATGGCATATTTATCTCCTTTAAGCCGGCTCTAACCAATACTAACGTTTTTGAAACTTTTATTTTGCTTGTAAAATATTAAAATAATATGAGAAAAACATTTCTGTAAAATTATATTTGATTAAAACAAAAAATTAATTGCTTGAGAAAATTAAGATCACAGAAACTGCAAAAACAAATAAGGCTCCTAGGCTAATGTTTATGAAAGCTTAATGAAATTATCTACTTTGTAAAGTTTATACAGTACACAAAACAAAACATTTTATAAATTATAAGAAATGAAAATAAAAAGCAAATGTATAATACTATTAATATAATTTTAAAAATACTCTTTAACTCTAACAATGAAAACTGTAAAAACTCTAAAATCTTTAAAATTGAAAGTTTGAAGAGTCAATAGTGTTGATGATGACGATATTATATGATAAGTTGATTGTATCAAAAAAGAAGAGATATTCAAACATTGAACTTGTTTCATTACTGTTATACACAAGATGGTTCGTACTTCTGCTCAGAGTTTACCTTTCTTAAATTTATTTTGAAAAGCTTTGATTCTTCAATAAAAATCAAACATAGATATATGTTGCTTTAACATATTACTATTTGTACATAAATTTAAAAATTAAAACATATATCGAATTGACAACATTCCTTTGAAAAAATAAGCAATCAACAACACAAAATGCAACATCTCAATCAGTATTACAGATCATCTCTTTATTTCAAAGTAAATTAAAAATACTAAAAACAATCGTTTATCTTAAAAGTCGTATTATATCAGATAATAAATATTCTTTAGTTGTTATTACAAACAAACTCAATGCCGAGCCGACAGTAATTTTAATTAAGGCACAGCTTCGGTTTCTGCATAATTAATATTTATGATATAAAAGTATCCTAACAACTCGCGTTAGTATTTATTTAGAATTTTTAATTTGATCCACTAGACAAGTATTACTTAACAAACCAACATTAAGTGCCAAGCGCAATTTAGTCTTTTTGTCTATTATAATAAATAAAACTCTTCTCAACAACTCGATTTCGGTGTGCCTGACAAAGGCCTCCTCCAACGGCATTTTGTGCAACCCTTCTTCACTTTGGTCCTGCTGTTAGTTTTTCCGTTACCATATTATTGATTTCTTATTTTAGTATTGTGTCATTTTAAGCATCACTAAATATTTACTTTTTATTTTATTTAAGTCATTTCATATATATATATATATATATATATATATATATATATATATATATATATATATATATATATATATATATATATATATATATATATATATATATATATATATATATATATATATATATATATATATATATATATATATATATATATATATATATATATATATATATATATATATATATATATATATATATATATATATATATATATATATATATATATATATATATATATATATATATATATATATATATATATATATATATATATATATCGCGGCGTTGAGTTCCGCCACTCAAGAGGTAAAATTGTTGTTATTAAAAAAATACATTGCATTACTAAATTTACCTTATTTTAATTATTTATTATTGTTAATGGAAAAACGAAACAATTCTAAGACAAAATGTTTACAATGTAATGTTTGATACTTATGTTAAAATATACTTAATGTTTAAACATATCTTAAAATTAAATCCGATTTCATAACATAACATTGAGTCAATTGTATCCTAAAATCGATGCAATGAACATTTTCCTAATAGCCATAAACCAAACTTGTATAAATTGTGGAAAGCAATAAATAGTAAATATTGGTGTTTCAGATCGACGCTTGATTGATGAACTTTAATTTGTTTTACATGAAGTAAATGTACAATTTGAGTATTAATTTTGATAATGTGGATAACGTTGACACTGGACTCCTTTTGCCTGTCTTATGTATAAAGTATGAATATGAAAATGTACATATATTTAGTGAGGACCGTCGTGGCGTGGCGGCGTAAGCGTCTGCCTGTAAACGCGACGGTTACTGGGTTCGATCCCCAGTCGGAGAAGATGGATTTTTCTATTTCCATTTTCTTCGCTCTGGCAAACTAGGCAAAGCGTGGTGTTGAGATCCGCTACTCAACACGCAATGCCTCGAAAAAAGGCGGAAAGCGGGGACGAAGAAAGCAGGGACTAAGCAACGGAGTGTCTTAACACTAGGTTCCCACGGTCCCTGCAGTTCCCTCTGCCTACCCTGCCTTGTGCGGGATAAAGCGTGAAGCTAAAAAAAAAAAAAAAAAAAATATATATATATATATATATATATATATATATATATATATATATATATATATATATATATATATATATATATATATATATATATATATATATATATATATATATATATATATATATATATATATATATATATATATATATATATATATATATATATATATATATATATATATATATATATATATGAATATGAAAATGTACATATATTTAGTTATTTATATAAAACACGAAAATATATTTCAATTCCATAGAAATTCTATTGCGATCGAAAGAAATGAAGCGTCCTCTTTTGTGCTGGTGAAATATTAATTAATTTCCTTCTTAAGATTTCTTCTTACAACAGGACGATTTCTTCTAACAATAGCATTGTAAGATACATTCAGATTTTCATTGTAATGATGGATATATTTAACTTTTTTTTGTTAATACTTTGATATCGCTTAAAAATTACAATGCAATTTATAAAATGGCAAAAATAATATTAAGACTTTATGCGGATGATCTCATCCATGTAGCTACTAATAAGTCGTTGAGTTGTTGAGGGCTATTGAGTAGTCTTCTATCATCTTCTACTTAAACAAAGGTTCTAACTTTTCTGATTATTATTACGATACTTTTCTTTTCTGATTAAATAATTAAAATCGTTTCTCGATTAAAGAATAATAACTAGTTGTAATTTTGTGAGTGTCATCATCATCAATCTTCGAGTGAGATTCAAAAGAATAAACTCTGAGCCACTTACCTCAAAGAGTAAAGTAATAAGTTTGTAATAAAATATATTGTTTTATTTGTGCTTAAAATATACGCTTAGTGATATACTTAATGATGAAAGATTGATTAGTAGAGATTCTTAGAACATTCTTCTTCTTCATTCAATAATCAGTTGTAGCTTTGTGGTTATTAAAAGTGCAATAATATTTTGGGTGGATATTTATGGTTTTTAAATAAGGTTAGAGAGCTCAAACAAATTTTCAAAATTGCAAAATACCTCAGGAAAAGTCACTTTTGTCGCCACGAATGTCCCGCCATGTTTTACGAAATACAGAAGCGTCGTTTTCAAAGACAAATATTGAATTCCTGTGTCCATTGTGTCAATTGGTTTATAATATTTTTATATTACATGTTTCGACATAAACATAAAGAAAAGATTCTTTTAGAGGGAAAGCATAATAAGTTAATTATGGTTTTGATTTTTGCGCGTCAAGTGTGTAAAAATAGATACTTAAAGAACAACACAACATGCATTACGAATATTGAAATTAATAAATACACATTTCATGATCATCATTTATTAATATTTTAGTCTATTATAAAGAGTAAAAATAATGTTTCAAAATAAAGAAATATTTCCCTGATTGTGGGATAAGAATCCAAGTTACAGGCGGTTAGGGTTTAGAGTACATTATGACAAAAATAGTACTAATTATGGTATAGTGTTTACGAGTTTTATTGTTTAGACAAGCTAAGAATTTAATTGTAAAATTTGATAAAAATTAAAACACCATTAGCTTTAAAGTCATTCAGTACCTACATATTCGACGTGTAAGTGAATTAAATGTCTCGTAGTTACTACGTCATTACTGGTTGGATTGTTGTAACTCTTTCTTATAGAAACTTATAACTTACTCGTTCATATAGTTAATTGGTCCAAAAGAATTGTTGTTATTAATTATCAAAGAAAAACAATAAAAATAATTGTTTTGAGATTATCAAATGAGATCAAAGAATATGTTTTCTCAAAGAATATATATATGTATATAGTAGACTTCCCTAATAAGAGTATTGATCTTTAAATATACTTAAATAAATTACATATTTTTATTATTGTGAGCGTCATAACCAAGCTATAAAACAAAAATTGTGCAATTTTTTTCGATAAAATATTATATAAAATGAATTTTACAAACTTACATACAGAAAAATTAAAAAGCGTTTAAGATACGATATATACTTATATACGATGCCATTAGAATTTAATATTTTTTTCATTCAAGAACATGAGCACAGAAAACTGAGCTCACAAAGAGTATACAACATTTTTAAAGGGGAAAAATTAAAATACTTCATCGAACAAATGAAGTTAATCACTCAGCTAACTCAGAATTCATATAACAAAATAAGATTTTTTTCTTTTATCTTCTTTTGTTGATATTATGTATGTTACGTAGCACATCGGCTAAATGATCTGAAACAAATATTAATCACGTAAAAGGCTATTACAGTCTTATATATAGCTTTATGGCTCCGATTTATGTTTATTATACCATTTCTCATAAGCAAAGGTAATATTATTATATTATGAGAAAACGATGGCTACTTGATGTAGCTATGACTTATAAGATTATTACACAAGTTATTGTTGCTAAAAATTTATAGTGTAAGACTGTACGTACAATATAATTGATATTTCTGATCATAAACTTGCTAGCAAGTAATTATATTAGTGATGACTATAATGTTTCTATAAAAAATAATGAAAACCTGCCAAGTTAAAATAGTATTCAGTAGTAAATGTTCTAATTGAGATAAACTTGTTAAATTCAAGGTACATTTGGTACACTTCAAAAAATATGAAGACAATTTTGTATTTCGATTTGTAATGAATAACATATATTATTTGATTTTATGAAGAACATCTAATATATTTCCATGCAGTCTTCTACCTCCAGTACCTCTCTTTATATGTCTGCTCCGGTATGTACTTGATCCGCAGGCAACAAAAAAGGAAAATATTGAAATACTATAGATATGACGAAAATACAAGATTTGCTTGTATGTAGGACAAAAAATAATATAGACATCTAATATTATTATATATTTTAAAGTAAAGTTAAATAGTAAGAGTAGTCGTGATTTGTTTTTAGTTTCTACTCAATACAGATTAACGCAATTTTTGTAAAGTTAGAAATAAATGATAGAAGATTTATAAAGTCTACACAAACAAACACTACAGTCCACAAAGTAAGGCTTACTAGATTTAATATTTTTTTTTGCCATACGGCAGCTTAACTAATAATATAGGCTTAACTAGTCATATATTTTTTAAAAGAACGAATAGATGTGGTAAGCGTCCGTAGACCTGAAAATTATATTCAAATGAATAAAAGTGACAATACTTAAACATTATTACCACAAAGAATTAATAAGTTTAGAATTATTAACTTAACTATAAGGAAATAAAAAAAAACGAAAGTTTTTGTTTTGCTTGATTATAGTAGTGCTTTTAATTCGGTCGATAACGATCTTCCGATTGCTAGTTTAGGATCGATAAATATTGATCCTGATGCCACAGAGTTGTTTATGTTTGTAGTTATTTATATAGTCGACAACAATACGTGTAAGTTAATGACAAGTCATCTTCCTTGTGCTCCTCTTCTACTTCTTTCTCTTCTGCCTCCTTCTCTCATGCCTCCTCCTCTCTTGTTCTCCATCTTTATCAGTTCAGTATCCCAAGCCCTTTTTTTTCTTTCTATCACTGTGCTGACGACCTTCAAATTACTTAGCCAATTCACTGAACAACACTAGTGAGGCTATTTGTTATATCAACTAGGATTTGCAGAATGTCAGTAGGTGTAGAAGGTCCTTTATTTATTTACTTATAAAAGACATGCCAACAATAATTGTAACATCTTATACTAAGGTATGGATCTGATAAAAACATTCTGATACAAGCATCAGTTACAGTCATGTACAGCATTACATTACAATTTTCAGTTAAAAAATATATTTTGTATAATTATTACAATTTACAATAAAGATAATAATACAATAATAAATTAAATTAAATATCATGGAGTACATTAAAACAAAAAACAGACATTAATTAAAATGGCGTAACAAAATAAATTTGAAGAAAATAAATTAAGATTACAATTATGAAAGCAATTATAACTAATTACAGGTCATCACTTTGTGTTTTATCACTTTTATTTAGTTTATAATGGATTTTTTGAAGTGAAACTTCTTTAGGCGCATGAGGGTAAAATTTTTACAGATGAAACGTCACGCCGGTATGCAACGGAAGTGTCGGAAAAGAAAGAGAGAGTGATCGAGACCGATTGAGAGAGAGTAAGACAGGGCGAACGTAGCATGAGCAACTAGCCGTGGAGTGAGAGGGAGCAA